>OW818030.2:88633192-91133192 GCA_942486065.2 Calliphora vomitoria | reverse complement strand
ACGGAAATTGAAGTCAAGTTTTATAAAAAAAAATATTCTTGCTGCATAATGGATGACGAAACGTATGTACTGGCAAATTTTTCGCATTCCTGGTCAAAAATTTTATGTTGCTGATGCTCGAGGGAATGTTTTAGAAAGGCTTAGCACCCAAAAGCAGATAAAATTTTCCCAAAAAGTTTTTTACATGGCAAGCTCGAGGGAAAGTTGTAGAAAAGATTGGGACCCTAAAGCAGAAAATTGTTCCAAAAAGTTCTTGGTATGGCAAGCAATATGCAGTTGCGGCAAAAGAAGCCAATCATTTGTTACATCGGGCTCTATAAATACCGAAATTTGCATCAAGGAATGTTTACAAAAAAGGCTGATTCCATTCATAAGACTTCATAATGTGTCCACTTATTTTTGGCCTGACTTGGCATCCTGTCACTATCATAAACAAGCTCTTGACTGGTAAAAGAACAATAATGTGGTATTTGTACCAAGAGAGGCAAATTCTCCAAATTGCCTGGAGCTGAGGACAGTGGAGAGATATTAGGCTCTTGTTAAAAGAAATTGACAAAAAAGGTGTCCAAAAGTGTGGTAGATTTTAAACGGAGATGAACCACCTGTTCGAGCAAAGTGACGGAAAGCACTATAAAAACGTTAATGGAAGGGTTTCCGGAAATGATTCATAAATTCATCACTAGTGATTAAAACTATAAAAATATATTTTTTTTTTTTTTGTAAATTGCAATAATAATTTCAATCAAACAAAAATTAAAACTGTAAGTTTAGTGGTTTCGTTTTTAATAACATATACACAGAAAAAAGTTTCAACATAAATAGTATGATTTGATTTCATTGATTTCAATTCATAACATTTATAAATAATAATAAATTGTATGATTTTTTTCATATTTTAATGTTTTCAAATTAAATCTAGAATGCTTGGAAAATATTATTACAATTTCATTTATACTATTTTTATGTTGTTCAAAAATTTTTTAAATTTTCCTTGGAAATTTTTTGATTTTTTTATGACTTTCAGCTACAAAATGATAAAATATACGCGAAATTGACTGCATTTTCTGAATCAGATGAAATGTTTTAATGTTAATGCATGTTTAATTATTTTTAATGATATTTTTTAAGTTTCAGATTTTGTTGATTCATCTTGAATGATTGGTCAAAATAGGGATATTATACAAAAATACTTTAACTAGATAATTACATAATGCAATTTTAATGCAATTTATCATAAAATATCAAAAAATTTACGTAAAAAAAGCAAAAATTTCCGTCATGTACACTTTCATAATATTTATGAACATGTTCTTATTATGAATGAAAAAAGTTTAGGAAAAAAAGTCATGTTTGATTAATAATATTTATTAAAAAATTCATTCCAATTATGATTTTTTTTTTTTTTTTCTGTGTATGTATGTTAAGAATTTTTCGATCTCACTTCTTATCCGAAATTGGCTTGATTCATTCTTGGACTCAAATAATGAGTAGTTCTTTGGCTCGGAATCCATATCTTGCCAGATAGATGGGAAAAGGTCGTAGCTAACAATGGACAACACTTTGAATAAATTTATATTAGAAAGAATCCATTGTATATAAAACTATATTCAGTTTGGGATTCCATGCTTTTAAATTTGGAAGGACCTGTGAAGGACACCTATTCAAAATTGGACAAACTTTTTATGTTGAAATAATTTCTGTAGAAAATATTGTACTAGAAAATTATTGTGGCTTTTTTGAAACTTTCAAATTATCTCATCTGCACATAGTACTCAATAAGCTTTTAAGCTTTTCAAAAACGCAATTCACAAATAATCTATAGTTAAAATTACCCAAGTTTTAACCAAACGAATGTCAAAGGATTCATGACATTTCATCCAATTAACTACCTAATTTGAAATTTTAGCTTAAAATTAAACATTTTGTTAATTTTCAAAGAGTGAGTTGAAATTTTAAGAAAATTTTACAGTACTTTTTGTCAAACAAAATTAAAATGTTTTAATGAATCTTCAATGGTTTTAGGTGACATTAAAGGGTTAAAATTTGTATTAATGCTGTTGTTGCATTTTTACATTTGATTTTTATTTTTTTTTTGTGTAACCAACAACAATAACAACAATAAAAATAAGAATGAAAAGAAAAAAACAACAACAACAACAGCTAAAAACAAAAATAAAGAAACTTCAGACAGATACAAGTGGGTTTGGTTGGTTCCATTTGTTTCTTTATTTCTATTTTCACAACTTTTTCACTTCTGTTTCATGTCTGCTGACTACGCCACTCACTGTACTATGACTGTCATTGTTGTCACTGCATCTTGTTGTTATTGCTGTTGCTGTGTTTTTTTCTCTACATTAAAATTTGTATCACAGTTGCGATACATCTTATTTATTTCTCTGTGGTGTTTTACTTTTTTTTTTCTTTTCTTTTTTGTTTTGTTTGCTTGCCATACAAATAAATAAATTTGTGTATTGCAAAATAACGCATAGAAAAATGAATTCATTTAAATTGTGATTTTGTTGGTGTTGTTGTTGCTTGCGTTCGCTTTTGTGTTCAATGCATTTTTCTTGTTAAAATCTAAAAATAAAGAAAAAATAAAGAGAAGAAAAAAAAAAAAAATAAAAAAAAACATGAAATAAATAAAACAACACTCGAGACACCATTACCACCATGACGTATACGCAATTTATAATTTGCCTTGGGTTACAAATGTAACTCATACGTCATGTCTGTCCAAACGTTTGAAAGTGCATGTTTGTGTGGCAGAGCATGTGTCGTCTGTCTATTTGACTGCGGTTCTCGGTATTTAGTGGCAGTTTGTGTGGGTGTTGTTGTTTGCGTGATTTTCAATGGGGTTTCTTTAATTTTCCATTATAAGCAAAAAGTACTTAGTCAACACCTTCTTCGGCTCTTTGGTATCTTCTACTACTACTTATATGCATACATACATATATACTATCGTACTGCTGCTGCTGCTTATATATTTCCCTGATTTGTTTCTTGTTTCTTGTTTGCTGTTTTTGTTTTTTGTTTGAAATCACCCTTTTTGAGACATAGACAGTTCAACAACTACTATTATTATACAAATACAAGCTGTCTGCTGATTACTTTGGTTTTAATAACTAAAATGCGTAGTATACTAGTGGTATGCACCTACTACTCTAGTCGTACTAAAATAATATTATAGTTTGTTGTACTAGAAACATCTATTCTCCATTTTTTTTTTACCGTCGTTCATGCATTTTTATCTTTTTTCTTGCGTATTTTTTATTTTTTTTGCTTTATTTTAATAAATTTGTATAGAGTGGAAAGTGTGTGGTAGAAGTTGTTTAGTTTATATGTATATCTTGATTTAAAATAAAATAAAAGTGTTTACAGTGGGGTTAATGTTAGAAAACGAGGGTTTAAAGATTCTCACACTTTGAGAAGAATTTGTGAAAGGGTTTTTTTGGAAGAGATATTATGAAAACATTTATTTTGACAAAAAGAAAAAAAATGGTTTTATTAACCATTTTAACTTTTAAGCATTTTATAAAAAAGCTTTTTTTAATAAAATATTTTTCTTAGCGAACAAAAGCTTCTTAGTGAAATTTGGTTATTTTTTAACAAAACAGTGGTTTTCCTGTAAAAAATAGTTTTTTTTTTGTGAAGAAAGGAGAAGGATTAATTTTTTGTGAAAAAAGCTTTTTTCATAAAATACTTTTCTTAGCTAACGAAAACTTTTTTGTGGAATATCGTTTTTGCGAAAAGGTTTTATTTTCCAAAAATACAATAATTTTTCTGTGAAAAAGTTTCTTGAACAAGACCGTATTCTGAAGACAAAAAACTTTTTAATACTAAGTATATCTTTTTTTTGTGAAAAAAGCTTTTTTTATAAAATACTTTCATAGCGACCAAAAACTTGTTTGTGAAATGATTTTATATTCTATTGGCTGCATAATGCGGGATTCATAATAGATGGCGTATCTTTTGAAAGCGGTTTTTCTTTTTAATAACTTAAATGTCATTTTGAAGAGTATATATCTGTCATTTGTTCTCACTTAGTTATTGAACATTATAGTGTTAACGAACAAAGTTTTTTTGTGCTTCGAAAATGTCGAATTTTGGAAGATTTGCTTTACTTTTTTAATTAAAAAAAAGGGCCACTGACGCACACCAATTGCTCACCGAAGCTTATGGAAAATGTGTTCCAACGGTTTCAATGTGCCAGAGATGGTTTGTGCGGTTCAGAATTAGTGATTTTGACACGAAAGACAAAGATCGCCCAAGCCAGTCATAAAAGACTGAAGACCAAGAATTGGAGGCATTACTGCATGAAGATTGTTGTCAAACTCAATTGGGAAACGTTTACGACCAGCAGAATTTATCCAAAAGCAGGGAAATTGGGTGCCACACCAATTGAAGCCGAGAGACCTTGAAAGACGATTTTGTATGGTTGAACGCTATAAAAACAAAACCATTTTTGCACCAAATCATTACCTGCGATGAAAAATCCTTCCATGACGATAACCCGAAGCGTAAGAGTTCGTATGTGAAGTTCGGCCAACCAGGAGAATCGACACCAAAGCCAAATATCTATTGCGCTAAGGTAATGCTCTGTATTTGGTGGGACCAAAAGGGTCCTATCTATTATGATCTACTGAAGTTTGACCAGACCAACGCAGAGAACTTGAACCGAACGCAACTGATTCGTTTGAAGCGATAATTGTATGAAAACCCCCCAGAATATGCGGCCAGACATGAAACCGTAATATTCCATCATGACAACTCTCGGCCACATGTTGTGTTTACATGTTATAAAGTATTTAAGCTGAAGTGGTTGGGAAGTTTTGCCTCACCCGCCTTATAGTCCAGACCTTGCCCTGCCCAACTACTATTTGTTTCGACTTCAGAACAGAGTAACCGAAATTGGTTTGTTTCCTTCTTGGCCTCAAAATATGAGCAATTCTTTTGGTGTGAAATACATATGTTTTGACAGAAAGATATTGTACAAATGTTTCAAAATAAAAGCTAAACATTAAAAAAATCGTGCTTTTTTAAGTTACAAAAAATTTAAATCCATATTTTGTATTTAGCTCCACTGTGCCTTTAGTTAAGCACTTACCACTAACAGACATTAGAGCAAAAATATGTGTATGTGTATGTTTGAGTCTAAGTCTCCGTCTATGTATACCTTTGTTTGTATGCATTCTGTCTGGTATCTTCTGGTATTTTTTTGCAGGTAATTTGTGGTATTTTATTATTATTATGATTTTTTTTTTTTGCAACATCTTGTTGTAAATGTCTCAAGTTGTTGTTGCTATTACGCAATATGTCATCATAGCTTGAGAAGATTTAATTTGTTTATGTAACACCTTTTTTGCTAATAATTTTATAGCTTGTCAGACATTAGCAGACAACATTTACAAACCATGCAAACCTATTTACATACACTTTGTACATTGTTTACACTCATTCAGTTACATATTTTACATGTAATAATTACTTAAGAGAATTCTTTCTTTGGTATACGTTACGACTAGACGAATGCTTGATTTTCTTTCTCTTTGTTGCGTTTTTTGTTTAATTCTTGATATGTTTTATTGTTAATGTTGTAGTTGTTATCATTATTTAGAAGTGTTTATTATAAATATTTGAAAAATAAGTATGCAAGTACAAATGTTGCTGGTATTTCACTTGTCAGGGGTATTGGTGTATAAAATGATTGTTGTATACAACAACAACAACTAATTTGCGTAATTATTTATTAACCTCAAAGATTTGAAATCATGTTTGAGTGCAACATGAACATTTTCGTAAATAAAAAGTGGAATTATGCAGTTGTGTGCTATTGTCTCATGATGTTAATGGAGGTTTAAGTCAAAAACATTTGCGTTTTAGTTGTATTTTTTTATATTTTTTATTTTAATGAGTGTTACGCACAATATTCATTGTTTTAGAAACGCATAGATGTAAGTCTAAAATACTTATAAATATTATAACTTGTATATGTATGTCCCTTTGGCATGTGAAATCTCTTGTCTTGTCTGCAGCACTTACAATTAAAAGCTGTCAAACTAGAGCATACATAAAAACCCTAGTATAACATTAATCATAGTAATTGTTAGTTTTATTTTCATAAATATAACTACTATATCAAATGAAATTATATGTCATTATAACACTCTTACAGTTTATATCGATTTTCCTTAATAATTACTCAAATTTAGGGTTTGTTAAATATTTGTTTCCTTACGATGTCTTTATTATATTCTTTATGGTTATTAATTCATTTGAATGTCATCAATTTACATACCTGCAATGAAAGTAGAGAAAAGAAAATAAAAATTAATCAATAAATTAAAACCAATAATTTTATATTAAATATGTATAAACTACAATATTATAGAATATTAAAAAGATTTTTGTAAATCCGGTTAACACTATGCAATTATATTTGTAAAATTAAAAACAATTAAATTGTAATCAGCTTTAATTTTAGTTTAAGAATAAATTTGCAATAATATAAAAATAAGTAAGAGTGTTATATTCGGCTGTGCCGAATCTTGCATACCCACCATCGATATGTAGTTTTGGGAATTTGAATTAGTTATGGTCCGGACTGTACATAGTTTTATTAAGTGATTAATGTCTTAAAACTTTAAATGACTTATGTCGAACTTTATATTAATATCATTATATATTTGGTGTATGACTTAAAAAATGTGGAATTTTTTAAAATGTTTAACTTTTATCTGGAAACATTTGTACGAAATAAATTTATTCAAATTATTGGCCATTGTTAGCTATGAACTTTTCCCATTTTTCTGCCAACAAAGAACTGCTCATCTTTTGAAGTCAAGAACGAATCAAGAAAATATCGGATACTGCTTTTCAAACGCTCCCAGAGAGTTCGTTCTGCATTGATGGAAACAAAAAGTAGTCTGACAGAGCAAGATCTGGACTATAAAGCGGGAGAGGCAAAACTTCCCAACCACTTTATTCTAAATGGTTTTTAACAGGTATTGCATAATGTGGCCAAGACTTGTTTCATGTCTGGCCGTATATTTTGGATGTTTTTCAGCCAATGCTGGCTTTAAACGCAGTAGTTGCATTAGGTACAGATTCCCAGTGATGGTCTGGCCAGATTTCAGCAGCTCATAATAGATAGGACCCTTTTGGTTTCACCAAATACAGATCATTAACTTAGCGCCATGGGTTTGGCTTTGGTATCGATTCGGCTGGTTGCCCGTGCTTTACATACAATCTCTTACGCTTCGGGTTACCGTAATGGATCCATTTTTCATCGAAAGTAATGATTCGTTGCAAAAATGATTTTCTTTTACAACATTCAAACATCATTTCGGACATGCAAAATCGGCTATCAAGGTATTTTCTTGCTTTTGGATGAATCCTTATGCTCGGAAACGTTTTCAAATTGCTGCTTATGGAGTAGCTCCTAATGATTTTGAAAGCTCTTTACAATTATCTTCATGGAGTAATGCCTCTTGGTCTTCAAACTTTTTTGGCTGGCCTGCGCGATCTTTGTCTTCCGTGTCAAAATCACCACAGCGGAACCGAACATACCATCTCTCGAACTTTAAAACCGATGGAATACATTCACCATAAGCTTAGGAGAGCAATCGGTGTGCTTCAGCGGCACTTTTTTTCAAATTAATGAAGTAAAGCAAAACTTTCCACAAATTTCGACATTGTTGTTTACACTACAATGTTCAATAACTTTAAATGAGAATAAATGACCGACATGTACCCTGCAAAATGACATATAAGTTATTTAAAACAAAAATCGCGTTCAAAAGATACGCCACCTATTGTAAATCCCGTATTTTTAAGTCATACAACTCATATTTCTGTATGAAACTTATTTTTGTTAAATTATATTTGAATTCCAACAGTCTTATGTTCGTTATAGTGATTTTAGGAAGTGTTCCTTTTAAGGGAGCTATGACCGATCGAAATGAAATTAGGTCGTGTGATTTATGTCTATATGAAACTTATTTATGTTGAATTCTATGTGCATTCCAACATTTTTAAGATTATCGTTGAATTGATTATCGGAAGTGGGCCTTATATGGGAGCTATGACTATTTATAAACTTAACATTTATTAATATTCTTAACTATAAGTGTAGCGAATGAGCCCAAAGAGCTTCTACTGAAGTGTTTTTTAAAACAACTATAATGATAACGCTATGATATTCCAATTAATTGATATTTTAAATGATCGAACGAACATTAGACGAATGACATTAGCATTTTCACAATGTCTACATTTTTCATTTGCGACCCCATAAAGTATATATATTCTGGATCGTTATAGATAGCAAAGTCGATATAGCCATGTCCGTCTGCATGTTGAAATCAACTTTCCGTAGCCCCCAAATAACTAATAAACATAATTGATACATCGATATATCGGAAATTCTTCCGGCTCGGTCGCTATTTAAAATCGAGAAAATCGGCCCACAAATGGCTGAGATATAAGGATAAAACTGGGACAACCTCGACTTTTGACCTATTTTTGATCTGGATTACTAGTCATTAATATAGACAATATGGATATCTAATGATAGATATTTCAAAGTCCATTGCAACGATTTATATAAGGCTATATAAATTTGGACAAAATCGGGAAAATTATTTTTTACCACAAACAATTTATTTTTTATAATTTTTTTTCTAGTTATAAATTTAAAAATTTTTTTTTTAAAAAAATTAAAAAAAAATTTGTTTAAAAAATTAAAAAAACAATTTTGAAAAAAAAAAAATTTTTAAATTTTGAAAAACAATTTGAAAAATTTAATTTTGTTTACTTAAAAATATTTAAAATTTTTATTTTAAAGTATAATTTGGTGAAGGGTATATAAAATTCGGCACAGTTATACCGACAGTTTCATACACAAATTATAAAATGAAATAATAAAATGGTGCTAAGAAATGTATTAAGTATTATATTTAATTTAAATATTTTGGTTATAATATGAATTTCATTAAAATACATATTTAAAATAAGATGCATACCTTTAGGGTTTTTGTATAGACTAGTTCTATTGCTTGTATTTAGGTGTAGACTATAAATTTAAGGCCTTAGCATAATCAATTTGTAAATTTATCATAGGTTTATAAACGAATTTTTGTATGGAAATTCTGTTTTGTAAACCTTTTAAAAATTAATTATGAATAAGGGGCTTAATATGTAGTTATTTCATATATGAAAATATTCATTGAATTTTAAACACAGCATTTGGTAAACAAAATGTTTAAATGGAAACTATGAGTACACACATAAAATTTCCAAAAAAATTTCTACTATTAATATGCTTTGGACTATGGTGGATATGTTTGCATTACCTCAAATAGTAAATGTACAATATAAAACTACATAAACTGAACCTTTTCGCAGTACATTTAAACAAATATTCTTTGTAATAGAGTATACATCAACATTTTGGCATTAATATGGTTTTTAAATAAACAATTTTTTGTTGCCTACATTTTGCTGTAAACTGCAGATTTTAGTAGCATTTAAATTTAAGTTACACTCATATTAAAGTGCAATAGCTTTTGAAATGTTTAAAAATTCTATTTCCCAGAAAAATACATAAATTTTATTAGTTCGTAAGTACGACAGCTAGAATTTGTTACAAATTTTCAATGACTTAAAGCATACCTTTAGGCTTAAAGCCATTTACAGTTATCTAGCATGTTATATTCACCATATTTTGGTCATATTTATCTTTAGCTCTTTAACCTCATAAAATTTTGTCAGAAAAATTAATATTGAAATCCGTTGAAAAAATAATTAAATTGTTACTATTTTAATTATGTATAGCCTAACTTTAGAACACAAAAAAAAAAATAATTAAATTCCATTTATTAACTTGCACTTTTGTTACACTTTTGCCTTGATGTGGAAGTAATTTGTTTGTAGTGTACAAAATAAAATCACATTTTCAAAATATACAGAATATAACGAAAAGAGTAAAAAATAAAACTATGACCCACTATCAAACTAATCACACTAATTATCAACAACTTGTAACAGAAAATTGTTATAGCAACAACAATAACAACAACAATAACTACTAATAGAGCTGCAGCAAAACAAAAACACAAAAACAAGTAAACAGAAGAAGAGAAACAACACTAATTAAAATTGCATTCATTCTACTGCCACTGTCTCTGTTGTATACAACAAACATTAAAAATAACATGAAAATGCCTTAAATACAAATTTAACCAAATTAACATTTTTCAGCAGCTAAAACTCACGCAGTAACTGATGATGAACATGCCAACCATCGTTATCATCCTGGTATGACGACACACCTTCATGCGTTTTATTCCCCCAAAGAACAAAGTCATGTCTCTAATTCAATGAATTTGATATTAAATAGATTTACCCACATTAGAGGAGAGAGAGAGCCGTTGTACTAAAGTGAGGTTGAGGAATGTAAACAAAAAATCGGTAGTGATTAAAAATTGAACTGTAGAAAAAAGGAAAAATAGACACACACACGTTAACACTGATATTGGTTTTACAACAAAAAAACAAACAACAAACAGTGCACGTGTTTAGGAGCAGAGAATGCCAGATTATGGTTTTTGGTTTTTTAATTAAATTGTAAAATAACTGTGACGTGTGTGAACCAGCACTAAGAGTAAACAATGTCTAAGAAATTTTTGCTAAAAACAAGTAGTAATGCTTTTTTAAGTAAATAGTTGCCATCTATGTCCCCTCACCTTAAGATGTTTAACAAACTTGAAGCCTATTTACATTGGGGATTAATCGTAGAAATTTTATTTCCATATTCTTTTAAAATTGCTTCGAAATCTCTATCACGTTTAGAAGTTATCAAGCTGTGGTTTTCAACTTTTCATAACTTAGAGCAATTGGCAACGTTTCATGCGATACATTTTTTATTCTATTTATTTCAGTATTATTTTTTATGTTTCAATCAGAGACCGAAAATAATGGGACCACTTTCATTTCATGGTAAATTCAAACATTTAAAAATCGGTTTGTGATTTATGACCTTTCTGGCTCCAAAAGACTTGCTCATCTTTTGAGGCTGAGAACGAATCAAGCCAATTTCAGATACTCTCTTCTAAAGTGAAGCGTATGTCAGAGAGAGCGTTCTCCAGCGATCGAAATAAAGAGCAATTGGACGGGGTAAGGTATGGACTATAAGGCGGGCGAGGCAAATCTTCCCAACCACTTCTTTCTAAATAATTTTTAACAGGTATTGCAACATGTGGCCTAGTGTTGTCATGATGGAATATTACTGTTTCATTTCTGGCGACAAATGCTGAGTATTATTCGGCCAATGCTTGCTTCAAACTATGATGATCTGGCCAGATTTCAGCAGCTCATAATAGGTCTTACCAAATACAGAGCATAAATGATTCGGTGGAAAAATATTTGTCTTTAATAGCGTTCGAGAAGGATTTCGGACATGAAAAATCGTCTTTCAAGGTCTTTCGGCTTCAATTCGTATAGTACCGAATTTCCTTGCATTTGAATGAATCCTGGAGATTGCTACTTGAGTAGCTCCCTATAATTTTGCAAGCTCTTGCTGAGTTTTACAACAATCCTTATGGAGTAATGCCTTAAATTTTTGGTCTTCAAACTTTTTTGGCTGGCCTGGGCGATCATTGTATTCGGTGGCAAAATCACCTCTTATCTCGCAAGTTGAAATCGATGGAACACATTCATCATAAGTTTTGGTGAACAATCGGTGTGCTTCAGCGACACTTTTTTCAAACTAAAGAAGTAAATCAAAACTGCCCGCATAAGGTGCTTTGTTGGTACAAAATTCGAAATTTTCGAAGAAAAAAACTTTGTAGTTTACACTATAATGTTCAATAACTGAGAATAGTGAGAATAAATTACAGATATGTACCCATCAAAATGACGTATAAGTTTTTCAAAACAAAAACCGCGTTCAAAAGAAACGCCATTTATTGTAAATCCCGCATTTTTAAGTCATACAACTAATAAATCTTGAACATTGCTAATTTTTAACAAAATTGTCCGAGATGTCCAACTTTAGGCCGGCACACGAACAGTTATCACTAGATCCAAAATATTTTAAGAAACATCATAAAATAAAATAAGGTTTATTTTGAGGGGCGTAACTAAATCACCTTTTCCCTCACCATTCAGTTCCTCCAATGGACTTATAGACTAATAGGTCCCATACGCATCACCATCATGATTGTGCAATCAAGTGATTGTGTCAGCTGATTGATTGTGTATGAACTTGTGGTGTGATTGTACCAGCTGCTGGTGCTTTATCAAAAATAGTTTGATATTTTTGTTTGACTGTACCAGTATGTTGTAAAATTAGCTCATAAAATTTAAATCGTCAAGGCATAAACTTAAAAAAAAAAAATAAAACAAATTTAAATATGAATGCCAAAGAAAAAATATTTTGGGGAGAATTTCTCGAACTTTATACCTACCCTAAGGAAAGTTAAAAGTACGAAATACTGCAATCGTGAATTAAAAAACCAAACTACAATAAAATGGTAGAAAAATTAAAAGAGGTTTTTCGAAAATTACAAGCGTGTTTTAAAAAAAGTGATAAATCTGTATCTGTATTTTCGTTGTGGTTTTACGATAAACTCAAATTTTTGAAAGATCAGGAATATTCCAGAGAAGAAAAATATACCATGTATACTGATAGCTTTAATGTACGTAACATTGTTTTAAATTTTAATATTAGTATTTTTAAAATTTGTTTTATTTTGTATTTTGAAGAAATGTCTAAGGAACAAAAAGTGTTTTCAAGAACAATATGTTCGGATGTAGTTTTTTATGGCAGTTTAAATAAACTCATTCCTAACGTGAACAAGCTTTAGTTTACATTGACTACTCTGTAACGTGATCAAACTAAGAAAGCTCTATAACGTGAACAATTTGTTTCACTGCATTTGTTTTCTAAGCATGTAGACAACACTGAAATACATACATTAAATTCGATTTTTAAAGTTTAGGGAATCCACTTATATTAAAAATGTGTTTTATCCTCTAAATTAATATTTTTTTGTATTGCAACGAATGAGTAATTTTATTAGCTATGTAATTTTATTTCAATGTATTTTTTCTCCTGATGTTTTGTAATGTATTATAATAAATAATTTTTGTTTTATATTTTAATAATGAAAATAATAATAAAAGAATTTCACGTTCAAGCGTGTAAAACAGAGGTTTATATTATAAAATTTTATATTTTTTCCATGAAATTCGACAATCGCTAACGTGAACAATTTCACTAACATAAACTGCCTTGGTTTTAATTAGTTCACGTTACCGCGAGTGCACTGTATATTCATTTTTCGTTTCTGTTTAAAATTTCATGCGAAATGCTGTCAAACTACATATAAAATATTTGTAATGAAATATATGCGAAATAATTTCGCAAAAGCAGTACTCTGTTCTCGTTATGGAAAACATGTGAAATACATCTGGCAACCTTATTTTTCCACACGAAATTAAAACCAACAGCTGATTATTTGTTGCATATAAAATTTTTCGCATGAAAAATCCATAAATTTTCGCAAATATGAACAGAGTACTAGGCTTTAGGATAATAGCAATAATAAGTGAGGCAAACATTTTATTTTTACATTTTATTCATTACAACCTTCTTCACACAAGTTTTGGTAAAAAATTAATTTTGTACCAGCTTTAAGCTGAATTGCACAATAATGATGGTGTTGTATATGGACCTTATAACCCGATAGAAGTGGAGGCATCACTGAACCATAATGCTTCGAAAATTTGTATGGTAAAACTGTTACTGGTGCTCGATATCGAGACATGATAACAGAGTTCTTTCAGCCTAAATTGAATGATATTGATGTGGACTCTCTCTCGTTTTGGTGATCAGAATTTGGGTGTGAATCAACGAAAGTCAGCCACATTTTTTGTCGTGGGAAATTTTGACAAATTAGTGCAAATATACCATAAAATTCGTGGTAGCCATTTGCCTGATGTGCTATTCTTGTTTTGTGTTTTTTATGATTTAATAAAAAATAAAAAAAAAAACTGTGTTTTCTATTTAATTAAAATCTAGCGTAAATCTTGGAAAATATTGTTACGAATTTGCAATAGCGATTTGAATTTAACGGTCTGTAACGACTGCCTGCAACATTAATCATGTTTATAAACAAGTGCATCTGTAAAAGCTTCTACTTATCAACAATGTTGTTAGCATTGTTTGTAAGTATGGCAAGACTAAATGTTTAAGCTACTCACATTAACATCGAAAACTCTAGAATTCGAACATACGAGTTTTGACAGTTAAGAACGATCTAGACTACTCGGATGAAGATAGGAGTGTGTATAAATAGTCAGTGAGTTTATCATAGGCGCTGTTAGAGTTAACATCAACTGTCTTGTACATTTAAGTTTGTACATTATAATCGTGTATGCGTGTATTAAAAACACATAGTGACTATTTAGACTGTAAAGAGTTGTTACAATTTTAAACTATTAAACTGCTTTTATTTGCAATCAAAAGTATCCGGTTTATTTAAAGGAAATAAACCACGTTTTTAAAAGTTAAATATTATTTCGAAAAATGTAACTCATAAGTATCACCCGTATTATTAAGTGGACTACATGTAGTATGAGTAATATTATTCTAAATGTTAATTTATTGGATAATATATAAAAAATAATGAAAGTGTGGCGGCCACAGTTCGAGCAAAGTCATCCTAAGTGATGAAGCACATTTTCATGTTGACTCTGTTAATCGTCGAAAGTAATAGGAAAAACCATATTTTAGAGAAAAAAAATTTTCCGTGAAAAAAATTTGGTGAAATAATAAATTGTTAAAAATAATTTTGTGAAAAAAAAAAATTTTAAAAAGCTAAATTTTGAAAAAAAAAAAATTTGGTGAAAAGTAGCTGAACAAATCTGTGGAGATTTTGAATAGCAGCTTATGTCCAAATTAAGACTATCGACTATCGACTCCGCTATCTAAGGACTGAGATCGAAAACACACGTTTTTCATTAAAACTTTCAGGTTACCTTTGTAAAGCATGTCAGTTATTAAGTGCGTACTAAAATTATTAAATACTTTCAACAAAATCCAACTTAGTCCTACAAAAAATTGACCAAACAATCAAAGGTCTGCCGTCAAACTGTTTCCAATGTTATTAAACAGTTCCGGGAGAACTTGTCCGTTGATAGAAAACCTGGTTCATGTAGAAGGAATGGTCCACAAGATGTTTCCAAAGCCAAAAGAATAGAAAGCATTTTCAAAAGAGCTCCCAACACATCCGGTAGGAAAGCAGCCCGGTTAGCTCAGTGTTCAGACTATTTGGTACGAAAAGTTAAAGCCAATGCAGGTTTAAAAACGTACAAAGCTCAAAAAGTTCCTGACAGCAACCTGCTAAAAATTTAGAGGCCAAAGACAGAACACGGAAATTGTATGTTAAGAATTTTTCGAACTCAGTCCTTATAATGATCCAGAATATATACTTTAAGGTGATCCTGAATATATAAAAATTTGGATATTACAAACGGAATGATAAACTTATACATATATCACTCATGATTATTGATATAAAAAGAGTGCCATGGATATAAAAGTTTGGGAAGTTCTGATATATATAAATCAACAGAGATAGTGTGATTAGTTGCTCTACCTGTCACAGAGTGTATAAAAGGAGTCTATTTAGCCCCCTAGAATTACCACTGATCCCTTCCCTTTGTATGATTCTAGATTGAACACTCTGTTTTATATTTTGATGATATAAAACAGAGAGAGCGCGTTAGCATTTCGTAATGTAATATTTTGAGCAGTTCCAGTAAATTTAATAAAAATCAAATGTCATATTAATCGAAATGTATGGAATTTCCTAATAATAGGAAATAATAACAAAAATGTTCCAATATAATTGATTTATAACTTTTTATAACTCCTATAATCCAAAATTTCTCTTCAATATGGCAACTTTGCTAAAAGAAAACAAGTAAATATTTATGTACGTGCAAGTAACAGTAGCAATATTCCATGAGTGCTATGAATGTTTTACACAAGTTCAAAATTGTTTTCTCCCGTGTACGTACATATGTATGCATGATTGTGTGTGTCTGTGTGTGAGTATTTAATGTAACAAATGTTTTTAACACATGTGTAAAATGAGTATTAATGTTAGAAAAACATTTGGAAAATTGTACTTCTAGAATAAATGAATGAGTGTGTTGTGTAGTGTAGTATGTATTCAGGAACTGCTAATGCTACCCCTGCTACTACTTACAACATCGTTGGCTACCATGAGTTGTGTTGTTTTGGGTTTGTTCGTAGAATTGTTCTTGTTGTTGTTGGCTGTGTTGTGTTCATTTAATTGTAAAACTCAAATCAAGTGGAAATGAAGCATTAAAGTGCAAATAATAAATTAAAAAACACCTTAAAATTCATTAAGATGAAAATTAAATACAATTAATTTGCTAAAGGGTTTGTAACTTTAGTTTAACTTTTTTACTTCTATATCCTGTTGTGTTAAATTGGAGAACTTTATGGTGGCCTAAATTATGTTTAAAGCGAGTTTAAAACAATAGTAAAGAATTTAAAAATATAAAGGAGAAACTGGTATCAATTCAGTGAAATCCCAAATAAATTCACAGCACTGTTTAAAAACATGTTGTTGAAATATGAAAATATATATAATGAAAGTGAAACCAGTAATAACCCTAAAAATACATTAATTTCAATTAATTAGCACAAGCCTGAAATTATGCAATACATTTTATTTAAATGATTTTAGCATGAAGAAGATTTAAAGGACTGTGGTATAAAGAGTTTTCCTTAATGATTACATAAACTTTCATTATTAAGTAGATTATTATTTACTTATTTCAGAAATAAGTTTAATTTTTATTAATTTCCAACAACCCAAAACTATGCTCTCTCAACATGGCCAAACTGTTCATATTTTCCTTTCCCAACATTTCCCATTCATTATACTTTTAAATAATTATAATATTTACCAAAACAGACGCCACAAATAAAGCGAAATAATTATGAAAATCTTAAGAAAAAAAAATAATAAAACGCAACAAAAACGCACAAGTAATTAATTTAAATGAAAAATGTGGCTACACAAAAATATTCATAATTTTTCTTTATACAAATTGCAGACAAAAAACAATTTATACACAAACGAACAAGTGCATGTCATGTAATTTTATTTTAAATATGTAAACTGAAATTAACCGCCCAAAAATTCGAACCAGTAAAAAGACAAAACTTAAAAAATTGCCAAATAAAACAAAAAAAAAAAATTAGGGCTATTCCTGATTTCATATTATTGTTTGGGTAATTATAAAAAAATTACATCTCTATTATGTATATTTTATATTAAATATACTATTAACTATTTTTTTTGATATTTATTTGAAATATGTTCAAACTTAAACCGTTTTTCCCGAATCGAGCTGATTATTTATTTTTTCATTGTAAAAAGAACGTCTACATTTAATGATTTTTTGTTTTTTCAGACACAATACGTTCTGTTCATTCATTCAATCGTTCATTTTCATTACATTTTGTTCAATGCCAGACGTATTTTTTTAAAAAATACATACATATACAAAATAAAAAAGAAAAATGCCAAACAATCTCAGAGGAACAACAACAACAAAAAAACCCCGGCCGACAAAACAGATATTAATTTTGAAAACAATTAAAATAAAAGATTTTTTAACGATTTTTTGTTTTGAGATCCTTTTTGTTATTGCTCTTTGGTTTATTGGTAATAATGACTGAGGAAAAAGAAAAATAACAGCAGATGATTGTTGATGTGTGATAAATATGGTTATAACTCAATCACACTCAAGGGAGTGTTGAAAGCCAAAAAATCAAAAAAATTTATGAAAAAAAAAAATTACAAAAAATTAAATTAAATTTTTATAATAAATATGTAATTTCTAGAGAATTGTAAACAAAAAATAAATTATTTTTGGTATATTTCATATTTATAGGCAATAAAATTGATTTTAAAATTAATCCCTAAAATAGGCAATGATTTTTAAAAATGTTTGATTAACTGAACTGTGTTTGAGAAAAAGGCTAGCAATAACACAAAGTCAATCCATCAACTTAACTTAACTAATACCAATACAATATATATTAGTATATTAGTATATTGTTGTTAATAATTCCAAAATATGTTATGTTTATGTGAATTTTAATATTAAACATCTAAGAAAAACATGAACAAGGTAAGAAATAATCAAAGCATAATTAGACGAGGCCATAATTCTTACTTCGTTCTTGTCGGATTGTACTCATTAGCTAGTCCTAGGCGAGAGCTGAAGAATTTATTTCCTCGGATTGCATCCATAAGCTATATTTATCAATAATTAGTCGTTAGCCGACCGAGAGCCGAAGTCCTAACTTATCTAGCCAATGAATTCATATCCTTGGATTGCATCCGTCATTAGCTGACCTAGAACCGAAGCGTTTATCTCGTCGAATCAACAGCTCTGTGGTAAAGAAGATTTCAAAGGAAGCAGACCTTTCATTAGAAAATATAAACCTTATTGAGATCAATATACTTCAACAGGCAAAGGTATATATAAGTTTGTCATTTCGTTTTTAATTTCTAAATAATAGATCGTTATCTATATAGCCATGTCCGTCTGTCTGTTAAAATCAACTTTCCCAAACCTCCAAATAACATTCATACATGATTGATATATCATTATATCCGCTATAGTCCAACTAGTAGATTTTTTTACGTATTCCCTAATTTAACATGTTTTTCGTCAATAAATTTTTTTTTTCACCAAAATTTAAAATATACTTTGGTGAAGGGTATATAAGATTTGGCCAAATATAGCACTTTTACTTGAACAAATTTGAAAATTTGAGTATTTTTACAAACTTGTATAAATAAGAGACCAATAAATATGGTTATTATTATTTGTAAAGAAATTTGATAAACTGGAAGTGACTTCTTTGTTTTGTTTGATGATAAACTTAGAATTTTGTTAAAAAATTACTATTTTCGACTACCTTAACAGGCAATAAAATAATTAAGGCATGCTGTAGAGCAGGGGTGCCCAAAAGTTCACCCCTGGAAGAGCAAACACCAATACATTTAAAGAAAAACTAATTTTTATGCAATTTTTTTGTTGTAAAAACTAAAATATACAAAGAACAAAGAAAAAAATCTACATTGATGATCGCTGTCGTCAATGTTTACCAGCAAAGCATATGAAAGTATTGTTGCTTTGCACTTGCGTGTATACAGTGAAGAACGACAAAAAAAAAAAAATAACAAGGCAAAGTTGTTTGTGTATTTCATATTGCTAGTGCTGAGTGGTCTATTGAGTATTGAAACACACAGCCTATAGCTAAGAGCATTTACAAAAACAATTGAGCACCAAGAGTAAGGGCTAGGGCACCATTGCTGTAGAGAGTAAGACGCAAGATAAGCAAACACATATGGTTTGTGCTGGTTGGGTTCGAATCTTGTCTCAACCAAATAGATTTTTCATGTACAATAGCAAACTAAATAGCAGTACTCGGCATTCATAGCAACCAGTAAACATGATCGGTTATTTACCTGTACACAACACTAATGTCAACGAACTTCAAAGAACAAACAAAATTTACAATCAATAGCTGATCAGATTATAATAGAGAAAGATAGTAAAAGTTCTACTAACGGACAGTGCCCGTAGACGGACGAATTTCCTGAATTCATGCTTTTGGTAGTAGACGGACGTATACTTGGCCGGAAGCAGCCGGTCAAAAGATTAAATTTTAAAATTTGTATTATGTATGAGAAGAATGATAAAGAAAGTAAGAGTGTGATTAAGTGTACTTAAATGTATGGACAGTTCTGTGAGTTACAGAACCTTTTTCCATTTATTGAAACGTAAAATGTAATAATGGCTCTTCGAAATTTTATTTATTTAAATGAAAAAATTTAATAATTTATATCTATGAAAACGAAAAACTTTTAGTGTGTGATCTTGCAAAGATAATTTTATAAAAAAATGATACAAAAAGAATTGTCTCCTTACAAAGTACTCCTAAGTTGACCAGTAATTTTTCGATTGGTTTGCAGTGGGCATAAGTAAGAATATTCCCCTTTCAGAACTGATAACAAAGGCCAAGGGCAAATAATTATCAAAACAAGAGGAACATTCCTGGTTTTATGAAAGAGATAACATAATATAATATTTTACTCCATCAGTAGTTATGAAGGAATATTGCTGTACATTTAAATAATTTATCTTGATCTTATAAATATGCAATTACTTTAATATAACTAAAACTAGTTACAAGTAATGACTTAATGTGTTTTATTAATAGTTAGATCCAAATGGTAGAACTAGAGGCACAACTGAGTGTAAGCAAATTGTATGGCTGACACAACAACAAAATACATTGATTTATATATTTTAGGTTTTTGACAACAGACTTAGGTTTTTTGTATCTCAGTAACGCTTCTATGACTGGGCTTAGACCACGATTTTTACGACGTCCTTTTTTCTTAATTCCCTTTTAAAGTTACTTCCAAAAACCTTTTATACGATGAATTTTGGTTGCATGTCTTTTTTTGCTCCCAGGGTAGATTTTGATTGTTTAATAGGCTAATCTTCTTTATTAAACTTCAAAATAAGAAAAATAATAAAACGTAACAAGAAGAAAAGAAATTAGTGTAAACAGAAATATGAAAAAAACAACAAAAAACACAAATCGAGTCTATTTGTTAACCCCCCCCCCAAGCTTCTCTACACCGTTCGCTAACAAACAAAAAGAGACGTCGAAAAAGCGACGTCGCAAAAATCATCATCTAAACTAGAAAAAACTAAAACAGATAAAATTACTCAAAATAATCACATACAGGTATTGTTGTTTTTGTTTGCACATATTTTTTTACTAAAGAGAGTTAACAGAGCTTCCGATCAATGTGTATTTATCTATGTTATAAACCAAGTAATGCACACGGTATGTAGTAGTCATTGTAAAGTCAGTTATTGAGTAATTGCAAGTCCATACCATATTTTTGGTGGCTTATGTTCTCGTTATGCCGACCACTGATCTATATTAATATTATAAGTAGTATTTGCATTAAGTTTTACAGATTATTTTGTAAGTGAAGTTTTTGCTGGGAAGCGCTTCTAGCTTCAAAATGCAAAATAAATGCTACGACATAAAAAGATCCCATAATTTTGCTTATTGATCCAAAGACATTGGACGAACAAATATTTATTGTGTACCATTCTGAATTCCCCAGTTTTTTCAAAATAAAATTTTGTTCCAACTTGGAATCTAATATTAAAAAAATCCTACTCATTATCGCTTGACATTTCATGTCAAGTACAGATGGAATTATTAATGTAAAAAATGTATTAAATTTGTAAATGTGTGTAATATGTACACCTATACCTCGATTTACATGATACTTTTTTTCACGATTTCATTTCTACACGATTGTTTTGGTTTTCGTTTACATCGAGGGATGTGGAAAATACCTCAATTAACACGATTTTTTTTTAATATTTTAGCAAAACTTAATTTTTTTCAGTAAATATATCCTTCACAATTCTCAAAAATAGTTATGTATAAACAAGTAAGAGAGCTATATTCGGCTGTGTCAAATCTTATATACCTTTCACAAAATTATGTATAAAATAAAATTTAAAACTTTTTTTTTTTTTCGAAATTGTTTTTTCCAATTTTTTTAAAAAAATTTTTTTTAATTAATTTTTTTTTTTAATTTATTAGTGAAAAAATGTATAAAAAAATGTTTTTTGTAAAAAAAAAACATTCGGGTTAAAATATATTTTTCCCGATTTTGAACCTTTGTAGGTCCAACTTACTATACATCGTTGCATTGGACTTTGAAATATCTATCATTAGATATCCATGTTGTCTATATTTATGACTTAGTAATCGAAATATATATCAAAAATAGGCTAAAAATAGAGGTTGTCTCGGATTTTTGCTCATATTTCCGTTATTTATGGACGGATTTTGTTGATTTTAAATAGGAAACTTTTCGAAAGGATGTCTGACAGAATTATTGAAGATTTGGATCCCGAAGATATCTGGGGTCTTCAGAAAATTGATTTCAACAGACAGACAGACGGACATGGCTTCGACTCCGCTATCTATAAGGATCCAGAATATATATAGTTTATAGGGTCGGAAAATTATATTGTGGAAATTACAAACGGAATGACAAACTTAAATATACCCTTCTCACGAAGGTGAAGTGTATAAAAATTAAAACATTATGGGGAAAAGTGTAGCAGCTGGAACCAAGTACAACTTCATGCGTTCGGCACATTACATTTGAAAATATGGAAAATCCACTAATGATCTGGATAGAAAATCAAACTCAAAAGCGAATCCCAATTGATACCATTTCTATTACAAATAAAGCTTTCTATGAAAAACTTAATGATCAGCTACCATCTACGTCATCAACTGCAAAAAAATATCGTTTTCGTCAAGTCATGGTTGGTTTGATATATTTAAGCAAAGACATAATCTAATTTTAAAAGTTAAACAAGCTTCTGCTAAATAATATCCCGGAAAAATTTACTGAAATTATTGCTGTCAATTCATACACTCCTGATAAAGTCTGCAATATAGAAGAATCGGGACAATTTTGGAAAATAATGCCACAGCGAAATTTTCTATCAAAAGCTAATACAATTTTTAAACAACGTTTTAAAATCAAATTTTTTATGGAACTTTTGCTTAAAAACATTGCTTAAATTGACATTTTCTTATGAATACGGGGAATGTATTGACTTTACTTTAAAATAAATGAATTTTCTAAACAAAATTTTAAATTTATTCGTATTTGGTTCTTTTTTCGATTTACACGATTTCTCATACAAATATTTTTCACTACGATTTTTCAAGGGATAGGTGTATTTGTTTTTCTCTATTTCTCTTGTAATAATAAATCGAGAATACAAAACCAAAAAACTCATCTGAGATAGTTTATCGGAAATTTAATGAAGTCTATTAAATGATTGTGTACTGTTGCTAAGAGATTTAATTTGGCAAAAAATATACAATAAAATATGCGTAATTTTGTGCTCTACACTCTTTTTTCTACACTAATACATATACATACTTATATACATACTCTTATTATCTCGAAAACAAAATCATTTATTTTAATTTTGGGTTATTGCTGTTGCCGCTTGTATTTGTTGCCAAAATCTATGATAAAAGTCTTAATACACAACAAGCAGCAAGAGCAGCAGCTTAGTTCAAGGATAAAAAAAGACTGAATGAACAAAAAAAAAAAAAAAAAACACATTTTTTTTTGATAAACATAAATGACTATAATATGCTTATATTGGGATTACTTGGAGTTTTGTTATTGTTGCTCCTTTTTGGTATTAATATTATTCACACATTCTATTTTCTATCTCGTTTTTTTTCCTGCCATATCTTACGTTGTGTGTTTATCGTTTAATCGAAAATATCAATAAGTATATGGCAAAGCAAACACAACATTGTGCATACTTATAGGAGGATTATTTTAAATGAAATATATTGCCTAGTTCATAGGAGTCAAAAAGTACAAACATATACGCAGCGCACCAACCATAAAGCATAATAAACAAATTATAAATTAACTTTTTTTTTTTTTTTTTTTTGGTTTAAATAAGTATGAATTGCTTAAACAAAAAACAGTTTATTAATAATTTATGATTTTTTGTTTTTCTTTAGATGGAAAAGTTTTTCCAAAAACAAATTATTTAAGTACGTATTCTCTGACATGTAAAGTTATTTACATGATTATAAGTTGAGTTATTTAGGAGTGTTAATGTGTTGGTAACACTTATACATACATATTATTTTCTTTTTTTGAATTTATATGTATAAGTGCTATTTGGGTGTGAGTGATAATAGAAGAAAAGAAATATTACATTTCTAACCATTTTAAGCAAAGTAATATACATTTAATGAATCAAGCACTGTTGTACGAATAACATAATAAATAGGGGAAGAGTTATTAAGCTCTCAAAATATGTTATTAAATAATGACAATATTAAATGTTAAATAGATCATAATGTATTAAAGTTAATCATCTAAATGGCACAGTAAATGCTACTACTAATATAAACTGCATTTTAATTTCAATGCTGAAATAAACTTAGGGTTGGGTAAAATATTGTTATGTTTTTACCTTTTGAAAACGATGATTTAATTCCTTAAAATATTAGTTATAACAACTCTTTATTTATTAAAAGCTACACAACAACAGCTTAATAATTCACAAGAATACACATACTTAATTTACGGTTTTAGAACACACATCAATTATTTATTCGCTTGATGTTGACTCAATCAAGATCTTAATAAATTAACTCGGTTGGTGCTCTTACTACACTATTTATACACCAGCGGCATCTTCTAGCTATTTCCAGCATTATCCAATGAATGTTCTAATTCTACAATGATTAACTGTTTCTTAGTTAATGTTGACATACTTATAAACAACAGCGTGTTATCAACATTGTTTACAAGTAAAAGTTTCTACTGTTTGATATGTTGATAAATGAAGAATGTTGAACATGATGAAAGTAGAAAAGTTTACAATTATTTCGTTTTTATATGGAATTTGTCATTTCGTTGGTAACATATTGAAATATAGGTCGTAGAACCAGAAAGTATATATTCTGGGTTGAAGGGCATCGATGGAAGGAAGTGTGGGAGATCAAACTTTTTTTTGTTATTGAACCAGAATTTTTAAAAAATGTTACTTTTAATATATTAGAGATAAAACCATGAAATTTTGCACACACTTTAGCAATAATATGTTCCATGTATAAAGAAATCACAAAACGTTATTTCGTTTCTTTTCCATATTCAAAAATCACTTAAAAAGATATAAATCTCTTATAAATATCGCTATCAGATTAAAATTCGACACAAATTATTCTAATGCATATATAAAGATTGGCCCAGATAGTATATTTTCGAAATCATTAATTTTCAACTGATATTTCGGTCAAAATGGTTACCGAAAAAAAGTACGTGAAATATTTAAAACTTTTCAAAAATGAAGTTTCAAAAAAAAAATAGCAAAAGATCTGAAGGTTCATCGTCACACTATTTTCAAAGCCATTAAACAGTATAAGGAAGACTTGAACATTAAAAGGAAACATGGATCAGGAAGAAAAAAAGGTCTAAGATATTGATAACGCAAAAGAAGTCAAACAACTCTTTCGAAGAGCACTAAATACATTATCACAAAAGCAGCTCGTAAAGTTAAATGTTCAGATTCTCTTGTGAGCAAAGCCAAAGCTAATGCTGGTTTGAAGTCGTATAAAGTTAAGAAAGATCCAGATCGCAATTCGGTGAAGAATATAGAATTAAACGAACGAGAGTGTGATGGATGATGAAACTTATGTACTGGCAAACTTTTCACAACTTCCGGGTTGGATTTTTATGCGGCTGATGGACGAGGTAATGTTCAAGAACAATACCAGACAAAAAACAAAACAAACAAAATTCCCCAAGAAGTTTCTTGTGTGGCAAGCCATTTGCAGTTGTGAAAAAAGAAGCCAATCATTTGTGACATCAGGCATGATTAACACAGAAATATATATCACGGAGTTTCTACAAAAAATCGCATTTACCTTTCTTTAAACAGCACAGAGTGCTTTCATATTTCTGGCCCGATTTGGCATCATGCCACTATGGACAAAAGGCCCTTGAGTGTTATTCAAACAATAATGTAAATTTTGTACCACGGAAGGCAATTCCACCCAACTGTCCAAAACTTCGGCATGTGGAAAGGTATTGGGCTCTTGTAAAAAAGGAAAGGTATCCCAGGACATGTCCGATTTAAAGCGTATGTGGACCACCGCGCCTAAAAAGGTAACGGAAGCAACTAAAACAAGTAACAGAGCTATATTCGGCTGTGCCGCATCTTATATACCCTTCTCCAAATTGTACTTTAAAATAAACATTTTAAATTGTTTATGTAAACAAAATTCAAAAATTATTTTACATTTTTTTTTTTAATTGAAAACAATTTTTACCACAATTTTTTTCGCTAATAAATAAAAAAAAAATTAAAATTTTGTTTACCTAAAAAAATTAAAATTCGGAGTAAAAAATATTTTTCCCGATTTTGATCAATTGTAGGTCCGACTTACTTTGGTCTTATATACGCCGTTGCAAAGGTCTTTGAAATATCTATTATTGGATATCCATATTGTCTATATTAATGACTTAATAACACTGTGTGTAATTTTATGAGTTATGGAAAAATAAGTTTTTTGCGATTTTGATCTTGAAGATTAAGCTTTTTTTGATTTTCTAAGTTTACAATTTTTGTTCTTTATGACAAGGGCTACAACTTTGACCCAAAGAGTAAATCAAAATTCAGAACTGTTTGCAAGATATTAGCCTGAGAAAATGATCACTTTTTTGCAAAAATGGCCCCAAATTTTTGGGGGCTCATAAAAAAGTGCATGACTTTAAGGGCCCATAGACACATACTGCCGATGAACCCTTCGTATACGTGTGGGATTGATATTTTACTACCTATCAATCATCATTTAAAAAAATGCGTTTGAGAACAAAAAAAATTATTATTTTCTATTTTTCAGTAACTAAAACGTCAAATTTAAAAATTATATTTCATAAAAATTAAAAAATGTATACTATTGTTCATTTGAACAACTGTCAGCAGTACGAGTTCATTTCAAAATCAAAACTATTTTGATTTTTCATACTGCATTGTCTGTGTGTCGCATACATAAACAAAAATTTAAAATTTACCAACACATGCTTATTGCATGAGCATGAGCAGTATGTGTCTATGGGCCCCTTTAGGCAAAACATTGGGAGACACGGGTCTTTTTTTTGGGTTTTTATCACGTAGTGATGTCCGTATATGGTTAATTGCACTGTGTAATCCAGATATAGATAAAAAATCTAGGTTGTCCTGGCCATTTGTGGGCCGATTGTGTCGATTTTAAATAACAACCGATACGGAAAGTTGATTTCAACATACAGACGGACATGGCTATATGACAAACTTATATATACCCTTGCCACTCATGGTGATGGGTATACAAATATTTAATGGTAGGATTTCCGGAAAAAAGTAGATAAATTTATAAATACCGAGTAATATGCCAATATTTTAAAGTGAAATGAATTTGTACAATATTTGAATAGTTTAACTTTTATTTAACTTAATATGTATAAGTATAAGTTTCTTTTGGTTCATTATTTTTGTATGCAAAAATCATACTGCTGTATTTTTGGAAAATCGGTCCAAATTTGATCATAGCTCAGACTTCCGAAAATTATTTAAATACTCATCTCTTATAAATATCGTAATTAGTTTGAAAATCCTCATGTATACAAAAATGGCCACACTTTAATTACATGAAGAGCGGCCCACTATTTATGGGAATTTTTATTAGCATATCAACTTAGATTTCACCAATGGTTAGAAAATCGGTTTGGGAATGCTTTTTAAATATCTTGTCGTTTTTGTATATCTCAAGCTGAAATTGATACAGTTGTGAAGCCACTGATCCCAGAACTTAATGTGGGTATGTAGAGGAAGCTATCCAATTATGTATAGACTCTCAGTGAGATGGAACACAAGGGGTCTACGATCTATATGTACATAACGTCATATATCGGAAATGATCAACATTATTTGTCATTCCGTTCGTAATTTCCACAATATAATTTTCCGACCCTATAAAGTATATATATTCTGGATCCTTATAGATAGCGGAGTCGATTAAGCCATGTCCGCCTGTCTGTCCATCTGTCTGTTGAAATCAATTTTCTGAAGACTCCAAATCTTCAATAATTCTGTCAGACATGCTTTCGAGATGTTTCCTATTTAAAATCAGCAAAATCCGTCTATAAATAACGGAGATATGAGTAAAAATCCGACACAACCTCTTAAAATTTCATCAAAAAAAGACAATTTATTGCATGATTTGACAAAAAAGCAACAAAACGTATGTTCGGATGTGTGTTGGTTTCATTGCTTTGCGTATTTTGTTTGGTGTTTCGTATCGTTTGGCGTTATTGATTTTATACCCTTCACCTTCGTGAGAAGGTGAAATATTCGGCATAGCCGAATATAGCACTCTTACTTGTTTTAACTTTGTATTGAAATTAGATAAGACATGTTGTGGCTATACTTAAAGGGCACTATATGATATGACGCATCTTGAAACGTATGAACTTTCCCTGATATAGCAGAAATTGGTCGGACCAGGAAATACATAACATTGTATATGACAACAAAAAAATAAATGAAGACTAATTTAACCTAGGAAGTTATTGTAATAAGTTTACAGAAGACAAGGAGGTAGATGTTTAGCATTTGTTCAAAGATTATTTAAAAAAATTCAAATCTAAGCTTATACGAAGTTTTCTACAGATCCGATTGCTAGTTCAGTAGTTTCCGCTTTACGTTAAATAATTTAATATCCTAACAATATTAATATATTTTTAAATCATCCTAAATTGATGTCATCTAAATACATCCTTCAATTGTAATAAAGTGCCAATAAAATCCTTCCACTTGAATTGATATTAATTGTTTTTGTGTTGAACTTTATCTTTCTTTTTTTTTATCGTTGCTGATGTTCTTTTACAACCAATTTCTATACAAATTATGGAAAAACAAAAAATTAAACAAATGAAAATGATGGAAAAAAAAGAAACTCTTGAATAATTTGTTATGTCCACTAAAACTTTAGACACACAATTTCCAACTTACTTAATAAAGTTCATGATGATGAAAAATTTGAAAAACAAAAAAAAAAAAAAAAAAAAATAACAAAACAATCTGGTCAATAAATTATAACAAACAAAAAAAAAAAACTTTTTCTCATTTTAATAATGGCAGTTGAAAGCAACAAAATGATAGCAAAAAAAAGAATGAAAGAAAAAAAAAAAAAAAATATTGAAATAAATGTTGAGATTCAAATACCAGCAAACAGTCAAAGATGTATGGACGACGACTGTCTGTTAGTATTTGAGAATTTTGTGGCAGGAGATATTGAACTTTCAAAATGATTAATTAACTATTGTTAAAGGCCAACAATAACAACAATAACAACAAAAACAATGTTAAAAATACCATCAAGATTAACTACATCATAGTGGTTTATGAAATTAAATGAAATTTTTTTTTCCCAACACAGAAATTAACTTATTGAGGGCAAATTGCGAAAATTACAAAAAAAAAAAAAAAAAAACAGAAAAAAATGGAAACAAATCTGAAGTATATTTGTATTTATTTAGTTTTTGTTTTTGTTAATTTTTGATAAATTGTTAAGTTAAGTAACCGTAAACAAAAAGTCATTATAAAGAATATTATCAAAAAAAGCATAAACGAAAAAACTGAAATGTATTCAATAATAATTCGCACATGTCTTCAATTGACCCAGTTTATTAAAATAAAAATTGTAGTATTTCTTTTTTTCACTCTCTTTATTGCTGTTTTTTGTATTTTTATTTGGCTGTGAAAAAGTGTATTTAAAAATAAACACAACAGCCCCAAAAGTTATTGCATTTAAACAATTAATTTCATTTTATTTTTATGTGTTTTTTTTTTTTTTCATTGGCTTTGGGCAAAACATTATGCAGGTGTTGTTCGAGTATATTTATTCGAAATAAGTATTTTGGAAACATTTTGTGTAAAAAAAAGTTGGTTTTGTAGTTGCAAAAATTATGCCAAAATTATTTACATTTATTGTTTTCAATAAAAGTTCAATAAATTTGTAATTTTGAGGTATTTTACACAAGGTTATTTGGGGAAATAAATAAAATACGAGAATTTAATTTTCTTTAAAATAAATAAAAAAGAAATTCAATTTGAAATATACAGATTTTGCTACATTGGGTGTATGACTTAAAAATGCGGGGTCTTTCAAAATATTTAGCTTTTTTTTGGAGTATTGGCCATTGTTAACTATGACCTTTTTCCATCTTTCTGGCAATATATGGATTCCGAGCTAAAATAATTGCTCATATTTTGAGACCAAGAACGAATCTGGCCAATATCGGTTACTCTGTTCCAAAGTGAAGAGTATTCCAGAGAGAGCGTTCTACATCGATCGAACAGTTGCATTCGGTACAGGTTCCCTGTGATGGTCTGATCAGATTTCAGCAGCTCATAATAGATAGGACCCTTTAGCTCCCACCAACTACAGAGCATTACCTTAGCTCCATGGATATTTGGCTTTGGTGTCTATTTGGCTGGTTGGTCGGGCTTCACCGACGATCTATTACGCTTCGGGATAACGTAATGGATCTATCGCAACTAATGATTCGGTGCAAGAATGATTTTCTTTTTAGCGTTTAAGCATCATTTCGGATTCTTGGTCTTCAAACTTTTTTTTGGCTGGCCTGGACGATCTTTGCCTTCCGAGTGAAAATCACCACTTCAGAACCATTACTCGCAAGTTGAAACCAATGGAACACATTCACCATAAGCTTTGGTGAACAATCGGTGTGCTTTAGCGGCACTTTTTTTTAAGTTAAAGAAGTAAAGCAAAACTTCCCGCATATGACGATTTGTTGGTACAAGATTACACACAGCTATTTTACTTGAAGTGGTAAATTTTCACACCTGACATATCACCCTGGAGTTTTAGCAGTTAAAGGGTTAACCACATTTAATTATACAAATAAAAAACGTGAATTTATTTTTAAAAACATATAATACAATTGTCCGCAATATAAATAACAATAACAAATTACTGATACTCCTATTAATTAATTAATAAATATTTTTCCATTATAAATTTATTGTTTATTTACCTTAGTGGCAAAAATAATTTGCAAACAATTGCTAGTAAATAAATAAATAACTAAATACAATACAAATTAATGAATTTATTACCCCCTCAAACTAAAGTAAATAAATAATTTAGTTAACAAATAAATATCAACTAAAAAAATATTTAATTACCACAATCATAGCTAAGCTAAACAAAAATCAATATTTATTTAAACATTTTCAGATGTTAAACAACTAAAATACATACATATATAATAATAAAAACTAACTAATAATAAAAAAAAAAAAAAAAAAATAAAACAATTAATGATACTTTACGACAAGTAGACAAATTTATTTAGCACCTACGAAAATTAAATTTAACTAGACACTAAATTAGCTTTATTCAACAGAAATTACTCATTAAATTTTTAAATATACTGAAAAATTTATTTCAAAATTTGTTAGTTTGTCTTATAAGGCCATTTTTATGATGCTAGTAAATAGTAAAATTATAAATTATTAAACCATAAACAATTTCTAGACCAAAAAAACTATTAAATTTTAAAAACAACAAATCAGTTAAATTAACAATTTTACACATTTGTAGACTGTAAATTTTTGTAAATATGTAAACAAAACATACACAACACAACTTGTATACAAACAAACAAACAACTCAAACAAATTGACATGACTCAGACAATAATAATAAACATAATTTATTTGTTACTCATTGGTATTTTGTTATTGCTAGTTTTTATCACTGTTCCTTATTTGACCTCCCCTCTCTCTCTCTCTCTCTCACTCTCTCTGTAAAAATACTGTTAAAAATATTAAAATTCTTTATTGTATTTGTTTTTGTTGACATTTCTTGTTGTTTTTGTGTTGTTGCTATTTTCTGTTGTTGTTTTAATTTGTCCCTACAACACAGTGTTATCAAAACAATTGTTATTAGAGCGGAGGTGGACCTATGAACGTAACAAAATGACATGTTTTGTTGCTTTTGACATGTGTGTATAATCTATTCAACGAAGGAGAAGTATGCTTATGATTGTGTATAACAGAATTAATGATAACTAGTAAGAGTGCTATATTCCTTTGTTGTGAATGCATTAATAGCCTACTTTCAGCGTATGGCATCCTAAATATATCAAGAAAGCTTTTAAAAATTTTACATTTAATTGCTGACGAACAGATTATATTGTAGAAAAGTTACAAACGAAATGACAATCTTATTATACCCTTCTCACGAAAGTGAAGGGTATAAAAACAACAGTGCCAAACGAAATGAAACACAAAAAAAAAAAAAACAAAATACGCAAAGCAATGAAACCAACACACCCAAACATACGTTTTGTTGCTTTTTTGGCAAAGCATGAAATTTTTAGAGGTTGTCTCGGATTTTTGCTCATATCTCCGTTATTAATAGACTGAAGTGCTGGCCAAATTTTTGCTGAAAATTTAAAGGTTTCCATAAAAACACCAAAAGTACTGTTTTATCAGTTCTCGCTTTGATCTAGACTTTATAAGGTTTATTAATTTCATAACATATGGGTTCGTACTACTTTAGTCAAATTATCTCCCCCTCCTTGTGAATAATTATTCACTAATTAGCTGGTGGTCTTAAAAGCTTCAAATGGAAAATTTCATCTGGGGTAATACGTTGGCTTTATATGTATATAGGAAGGCTCACGGGGTCAATGGTATACTATATAGAATACTAAGAAGTAAGAATCTTAGCTCTCCTTTAAATTGCGTGTAACCACCACTCAGCCACTATCATTGGGTTGTTTGGAAGAAAATCCTACTATTTTCTACTGCTTAAGACTCAAGGACCTTACGGTCTAGAATGAATATGGATATACTAGACTGCTACTGCACCTAGATAGAGTAGTTTTAGGACAAATGTACTTCGAAATATGTAGGGCGTGGGGAAACGGTAAAGCATATTGTCTGTAATTGCAACGCCACAGAACAAAGTGACTTGTCGACCCAGTCACTCCATGATAGATTGGAAGCTATCGGTGACTGTAGAGCAGAGGTTATCTTCTGCTTAATCAGGGGAATAGTAGATAAAAGGGTACTTATGACCCTTTATCACCGTTGATAGGATTCACAATGTATTTCTAGGTCTCCATGTTGAAGGTTATTAAGTTCCTTACATAACGTATGCGGAATGAAATTGCAACAAAAATTTGACACTGGCCAAAGAATTTTAAATTACGCTATGTTTTGCCTTAATACTTCAAAACCCCATTTGAAAATCTGGCTTTTAGTTATTTCAAAATGTTAACAAAAAAAGAACTACCTTGAAAAAACATTTGTAATTTTTTCCATATTTTATCAATTTTCATCGGCAACAATTTGTTATATTTTACATCAAGTGGCAGAGAAAGGCAGAGAAATGGACTTTTTTGGAAGTAAATAAACCTATTATTGACATGATGAGTAAAGTAGAACATATTTTTTTTTCTAAAAAAATATATATGGATCTTAATCAATCAGATGTAAATTGAAAATTTTGACTTTTTTGGAATTTGATTTGACCATCAATTCTGATTAATATATTGTTACGAATGTTCAATGACGATTTGAATTCAACGGTCTGTAACGACTGCCTGCAGCATTCATCATGTTTGATGACACGTCCATCATTGACATTGTTCGTAAGTATGGCAACACTAAATGTTTGGGCTGTTGGCAATGACATCGAAAAGCTCTAGAAATCGAATGTACTAGTATGTCCGTTAAGAACATTGTAGATGATTCCCGATAGATGGCGCGTGTATAAATAGTGGCAGCTGGCAGTCGTGAGTTAGAGTTTATCATTGGCGCTGGCAGAGTTAACATCAACTGTCTTGTGCATATAAGGTTGTACGTAATAGAGTGTGTGTGCATTTCTGCGAATTGATAAACGTGTATGAAGACATTGAGTGCCTATTTGATTCTGTTGTTGTTGTACATTCTAATTAAATAAAGTGTTGTTACAATTTTAAACTACTAAAACTGCTTTTATTTGCAATCACTACGTTTTTAAAAGGTAAAAACGTAACAATATTATGAAATCTGTACACAAAATTAATAATTTCATAAAAAGAAACATCAGAGATAATTTTTTTAAGAATAAAGTTATTCTTAACTCTTTCATCATTCAACTGTCAGGCCCTGATGATTATGGTGTTTTCCAACACCCTTCAAATTCCAGACTTTCTAAAGAGAAAAAATGTCCCAATTTGTTTAAATTAAAAATAATTTAAGAGTTTTTGGACGTTTTTAAATAGAAGAGTTTTTTTTATAAGTACGTTATTTAAACTAACTAAGACTATACATATTTAATTTCATATTTCTAAGTTCATTGCCATAAAAAATTAAAAAAAAGTACCATTAGAAGAAGTAAATAAGAGCCCTCTTTGGTACCATTAGAGGGAAAAAGTACAATTTAAGTGCCATATCCTTAATTCTTACTTCACACAAAAGCATACCAGTTAACTTTTAAGTTTTGTAAGTTCATAAATTAAAATATTTAATTTAGAAGCAAAAGTACCAATTTCCCGTTTTCCCCCTTGAACAGTTGACAAGCTTGAATTTCAGAATACTCCATATTGTGGGAAGTTGTATGACACATAATTAGCACAAATAGTGAAAATCTGTGTTCATTTGATAAACAAATATTTCTTAAAAAGTACTAAACTGTTAACGACAATTTAAGAATATGATTTAATATGAAAAAAGTACCAAAATCCCCAATAAGTACCAAAAACGTCTCTGCTCTTTTCTAAATGGATTTTAAATGTTTTTGGTATCAGTATTATTTTTAAAGATATAAGGTTACCAAATTTACTACCTTAACTTAGGTGAAGCTCTTTGGAGGAACTGTAAGTATAGTCCAAAATTGCATGTATGTAACTTCAGGCGTTTAGACTGTGTGATGATGAATAAACATAATAGATTGCAAAAACTATAAAAAAAATTTTTAAAAAAACCTTTCTGCTCTCTCCAGCTAAACATATTTTGCTAGGCTACTTCCCCAATCTAAGCAAAAATTGTGTGAAATAAATAAACATAAACAAAATAGACACACATAATAAAATAAAAATTGTGTGCTCACCATAAATGGCGTCACTTTGACAGTTATTTTTTTTTAAACAATAGTTTTTTAACACAACAATAACATAACAGACGTACACATTTTTATCATGTATTATAATAATAACAACTAAATAAAATTGTGTTAAAAGTCACAGACTCTTGCATTCTCTTACTCTTGCAGAGTTTTATACATTTGAGCAGGGTTGGAAAAGTTGGTACTATTGTAGTTTCTTTTAATACATTTTTGTTCACTTGCTGGTGATTTCGGGTTCGTACAGACTTTTGCATAACCTAGTGACATTTTCTTCTACATGCAGCACTAGAAAATCTACAGGTTGTCAATAATACCAAAAAAATCAATACATGTCCTTCTTCCAGCGACTAGCGTTTTAAAATCATAAAAATGTTGATATTGTTGTAAAGTAGAATCCAACCTTAATTTCCATCTCGTAATAAAATGACAATGAATAGCGGTAATTGTGTATGTGAAGTTAGAAAATCTTTGGGTAACAAAATGTCTTATATATCGAAATTACAATGAAAAAATATAAATGTTTTTGATACAAATAAAGAATTTTTTATATTATAAAAAATCTCTAAATGTCTTCGAAGTAAAATGTTTTTAAATTATAATTTTCAATTGCTTATAGATAAACTAAGAAGACTTAGTGCCAGATTTACGATGTCGAAGGAAGTTAGTCGACAACATTTGATGCTACTTATTTATATAACTAAGAGCTAGAGTTTTATTTCTTGGTTAAACGTAGCTTAACAAGCTGTTAAGTTAAACATGAAATAAATTTAGGCGCATTATCAGTAAAATAAGCAATACAGCAAAATGTGTGATTTGGATATTAATAACATACAAATTTGCAATAATATGCTCTTTTGATATCCTCGTATTCTAAAGTACTAATTTTTTTACCCATTAAAAAGTTTGTTTTTACCTCCAAAGATAAAAAGTAATATTAACAATCGGCAAAGGCAGCACTTTACTTTTGAAAAATATCCTAAGAATTACACCACATTTCAGCAGGAAATTAATTTATTTTGATTTTTTAAGAAAATGTTAAAAAAAACTTTGAAGGATTAATTCGATTAATTAAGGTCTTATTTAAAATCAATAGTTTAATTTATCAAAGGTTGGTAAATCTTTAAAAGTTAATTTTGTTTCTTAATGTGAAGTGATGAAAATGTGATTAATTCTGATTAGCACTTATGTACTTATATACGTATAACTCACTCCCACAGTTTACAAAGTTTTTCCTTAATTAAGTCCTTATTTAAATGTCTTCATTTCATATAAGTATATAGAACATACCTGCAAAGACAAAAGGGAAAAGTACAAAATTAGTTAATCGATAAAATTAAATGTGTTTATATTATAATCTATAGTTTTATATAAAATAAATTATAATATTAGTAAAGACAAGTATGTATATTTTAAGATAAAGATTGACAACAAATAGAAATTTGTTGAAAACATAAATTTTCGATTGTGCATTCCTAAAGTATAATGGTTGAAAAAAAAAAATGTAGTATAAAAAAATATAGAAAATAAAATTTTATGTACAAAAAATGTTTGACAAAAAAAATTAGAGTTAAAAAATATTTTTCCCAATTTTGAGCCATTGTCGGAATAAATTCTACATGACTTAGCAATCGAGATATAGGTTAAAATAGATATGTACGAGTATGGGTCAATAAGTCCGTGACTTTTTAAATTTCCAGCCTCTTATATGAAAGGCATCTGTCAAAATTTAAAACAAGCTGTGTCAGTTAGTTTGTGTTTGACAACCATTGATAACAGACTACCTCGTGACTTGAGGAGAAATTTCTTTATATTTTGCGGAAAAAACCAAGGCTAAGCCTGATAAATACTATGTGTACTCTGCACCATCAATTTCAATGGTAAAAAAGTGGTTTACTGAATTTCGTTGTGGCCGTAGAAGCACGTAAGATGCCGAACGTTCTGGACGCCCAGCTGAGGTCTCTACAATCGGAAATTGCAAGTGCGAGAGATTGTCGATGCCATAGGCATCTCACATGGGTCAGTGGTTTCAATTTTGAATGATCACTTGGTTATGAGGAAGCTTTCCGAAAGATGGGTGCCGCGTTAGCTCATAATTGATTTCTTTTGTGTAATCATGGGACAAAATAAATCAATTGGACTAGTTTTTGCGCTGTTTAGTAACCATGGACCAAACATCGGTCAAAACAGTGGGTTTCTTGAGGTGAATCGGTCATCAAATGCCTTTTTTGATGACCTCGACAAATCTTATTTTTTGGAACAGATAAAAAAAAGCCCAAAGGATACTATGTTGAAAAATAAAATGAATTTTTACCTGTGTTTCATTCAAAAAGTCACGGATTTATTGAAGTGCCCTTGTGTGTAAGTCATTAAGGGGCTTCTGAAAGTTGATTTTAACAGACAGACGGACAAGGCTATATCGACTCCACTATATATAATGATGCAGAATATACATATATTCTTTATGGGGTCGCCAATGAAAAATGTAGAAATTACAAACATACATATACTTATGTATGTACAACATTTGGAAAGTGGAATGAAAAAAAAACCCAACCGCAAAAGACGGAGAGTCTGGATTAAGGTGAACAAAAAATTCATAGATAAAAACCATTCGTTGGGCTCCTATTGTTGGCAGGTGTGAATAAATCAATAAATTTGATTGTTGAGTTTATAACAATATTGTTATTATCGCTTGACTATGCCACAGTTAATATTTACATAAATTGTTCTATTAAATCGATTTGACGGTCAGAGTACTGAAGCTGCTGGGCTGTGGACACAAATTAACAAATAAATGCGATCTTTGGAAGTATTATTAAAATAAATAAGAGCAATTTTTGGGATCCGCCCTCAAGCCCATATTCTATCTACGATTCAATGTAAATACAAACTATTTAACTCAAAAACATCACAGCACTGACTGTGTGAAATTTCATTAAGATATCTCGATTTTACGCTATGTATTGAAGGCCTACATGGAAAGCCTTCTAAAAGGCAACTGTTCTCCCTGACTCCGAAAATCATTATAGAAACCATGGACCAATTTACCGCATTCGCTATATGGTTCCAGATCAATATTTTTGAAAAAATGTATTCAAAGTGCCTAAATCAACATTAAGTTTAACATCATGTTAATGTGTAATGGGCACCACTCATGTTTATGTTAGCGTCCATTTATATCATAATTTACTATTGTTTTTAAACCCTTTCATTAAATCAAATATAATTAATTTTTTTTAATTTTTTCTCAAAATTAAGAAATTTATGAAATTAAGGGTAAATTTTAAAAATCATAACATTAATATCAGTACGTGTACGCCACCATGAAAACATTACGATTTCTATACCCTTCACCTTCGTGAGAAGGGTATATATAAGTTTGTCATTCCGTTTGTAATTTCCACAATATAATTTTCCGACCCTATAAAGTATATATATTCTCGATCCGATTTAGCCATATCCGTCTGCCTGTCTGTCTGTTGAAATCAATTTTCTGAAGACCCCAGATATCTTCGGGATCCAAATTTTCAATAATTCTGTCAGACATGAGAGGTTTCCTATTTAAAATCAGCAAACTCCGTCCATAAATAACGGAGATATGAGCAAAAATCCGAGACAACCTCTATTTTTGGCATATTTCTGATCTATATCTCGATTACTAAGTCATAAATATAGACAATATGGATATCTAATGATAGATATTTCAAAGTCTATTGCAATGATGTATGTCAGGCTATAATAAGTTGGACCTACAATGGGTCAAATCGGGAAAAATATTTTTTTACCCGAATTTTTTTTTCACAAAAAACATTTTTTTGTCATAAATTTTTTTCACTAATAAATTAAAAAAAATTTTATATAATTTTTTTTTTTTTTTAAATTGGAAAAAAATTTTAAAAAATTAAAAAAAAAAAAATGTTTTAATTTTATTTTAAAGTATAATTTGGTGAAGGGTATATAAGATTCGGCATAGCTCTCTTACTTGTTAAAGCAAATTTTAATATCACATCTTAATAACAAATCATGACTAATGTAGAGGACATGTAAGAATATTATAATCACACCCCAGCAGTTAAACAAGTAGTCAGTGTATTCCTTTTAGACAGTAATTTTCACTAATGTCTGATCACTTGGCTGACTCCATTTTATATATTTTGGGTCATTTGACACGTATGTGCTGTTTGTAGTGCAGAGAAAAGTCAATTGCTTATTTTATACATCCCATGTAATCTAGTGTCAAGGCAATTGTCACTTAAGTGTCTCTAAGTAATCTATAGTACAAGCACTTTAAACGTTTATTTTGTACAGCACTTTTTTGTGAGTAACTCGTACAAACTGGTTTAATATAAATTGTGATGATATAATTCTCATACAGTTATTTTATTGTTTGCTTAAGTATACTGACATCCCATCACGCTGTTACGTGAAGTCAATTGTCACTTTTGTGTCTCTAAGTAACCTAAAAGTTAAACGTTTATTATGTACACTTTTGAAAGTAAGTTGCTACAACTATATACATTTGAAGGTTAACATTCCCGAGCGCATTCAAGGCTATTCGCAGATTTACGACAATTTTTTGCGATCGACTCACTTTCGCAAGTTAATTTGTTTTAATGACTTGTGTAACTAACATAAATAGAAGTATAAAATTGCACAGATTTATATTCAAAATTACATAGCCGTAAATGTGTCCTATGATGTTATTTACCATTAAGTTACTTGCAAAGTTTCCATCTCTGACATTATATGATTTTAGTGTGTTGTTGTTGCTGTTCTTTTCAAAGACAGTCAGTCCAATGGTGGGGGTGTTTTTAACTAACAGAGTGTGGCATTAATAAATCATATAATTTTATGTCAATTTTAATGTTTTACACAAGTCTGTATGTAAATTTTTTTCCTGTGTAACATTTCTTTTACGATGCGTCGTTGTACACGTGTATCTCTCTGAGTGTGTGCGGATGGCAAAGAGAATGCGTGAGTGAAACATGTTATTGTTATTGTAAACATTAGAAAAATAATAACAAAACATTATTAATTTATTGTTTTTGTTTTATTCTCTTGCACCTAAAACCCCACAATATTTCTTGGGGGGATTTTTTTTGCTTCTTTTAGTCAATTTTCTATAATTTAGTTTTTATTACTTGTTAATGTTCGTAATGTTTGTGTAATAAATATAAAACAAGTACTTTTGTGTGTATTTGTAATAATTATTTATAATTAATAATTAAAATGATTGTATGAAAACTCTACAGCAAAACAGTTGTTTAATTTTTTTTTGGTTGGTTTTTTTATTTGTTATTATTGCTGATTACATAGTATTTATTTACTTGTGGTAGGATTTATAAACAAATATGAAAATTATATAATTCTCTATTAATTCTATATAATTTTAAGATAATTGTTGTAATTAAATGTTATTTGTTGATTAAAAATAAATATTGAAACAAAATTTATAGCCTACCTGGCAATTAGTGAATATTTTCAATTGGCAAATTATTTTTGTAAATTTATAAATAAAATGTAAATAACATTTGAAATTTATTAAACTTTAATTTTCACTACAATTAAAATTTTAAAAAATTTATAAATATTTTTCATAAACATGCACTTGCATGAGTGTTACCAAAACGTTAATTGATTTATCTTTTACAATCACTTATAATGCCATTGAATTGCCCTTTAAATATAGTATAAATTCTGTTTGTTGTTAAACCAAACAAAAAATATATAAAAACCTTTTGCTTTAATAGAATTATTATTACAAAAAAAAAAAAAAAAAAAAAATCATGATTTCCAAAGCATACAACACACAAAAGAAAACAATTTATTAAAAAAATCATATGCAATTTTAAGCATCATTTGTTTCATACAAACGAAAATAAACAAAAAATAAAAACTGCAACTGGAAAAAAAATTATATCAACGAGTTTGAACTGAGGACGACAAAATTTATTATTTTACAACTACAATACTATACACATACATACATATAATCGACGACCTACCGCAGTATTGTTTATATACGTTTTACAATAAACCGTTTTTTTTTTTTTGGTTTTGTAGATGCAAAAAATATTTTATTTTTTTAAATTTCAAAATTTATTTACATTTACATACCAATTCATACGTTCATACATGCGAGTACATTCATTTGACACTACAAACATTGAAATATCGTAGAACATGGCACAGTGGACAAGAATCAAAATACTGACATAAAATTTCACATAGGCTTAGCAGAAGACATACATCACAGAACCCTCAGAAGCGGCGCTATGGGATCTCAAAGTTGGTCATTGTAGAACACATTTTTATACCCACCATCAAAAAAGATGAGGGGTATACTGATAAGATTCTAAGACGATCTAGCTATGTCAATCAGTCTGTTCAAAACACGAGAGGGACCAAACGAGAGGAGCAAGCTGACAGAAATTTTCGATAAATACTCTCTGCTGTTAAGGTTTGTTTGATATTAAAAATTCAATATCAGTAGATGATTTCACCTAGACCCAGGCTTGCCAGTGTTGTCCCCAAAGGTTTGGGGACTGGGGATTTGATTGGGGATATTAATTAGGTTAAGGTTGTTTTATTATCGATAATAGCAATAATACCAATAAGTGAACATTATTTCATGTAAATAGAAAATAGAGATGTTTCAGGGTTTTTATAGCTCTTTTCCCGCAATATAAATATTACAAACGAATTTATAAGAAATCCAAATTTGAATTATCAATAATTAAGTATAAAAATTTATATTAATTGATGTCTTAAATACTTATAAGCTTTCAAATTATTGTAACTAATATATTATTGAAACAATAAAAATTTATTAAAAAAAAAAAAAAAAAAAAAAAAATAGAGATGCTCAATGCTATTGAATGTACAAGATGGGGCACAATGTTCTTTTGCTGTATGTATTATTTTTTTTTAATGAAAAACGTTGGTTCTACTTGTAACAAAAGTTTTTCATAAAAAAAATTACAGCAAAAAACCATTGGGTGATTAGTTTTGACCCACCTTGCACGTATCATAACATATAATATGTTATAATCTTTAAATCCAAAGCAGTATTTACAAAAAGTTTTCTAATTGTAGGATTTTATGTTCAGATCAATACAAATTTTGATATTAAAGTTCAGTGCAAGGTTTAATTCTGTAACATCGAATTGAATTTACAATTGATTATTCTCAAAAGTGTTTTTTTGTGCTTAATGTTTGATTAAAAAAGTTACCACTACTAATTTTATATAAGATTTGAAACGATGTGTTACGAGATGCCAATTGGTATGAATATTTTCAAAAGAAACTTTGACATATTCATAAGAATTTTGGTTTTAAGGAACCTTCTTAATTTTATAACAATTAATTCGAATAGTTATTGGCTGATTTATTTAATATGTAGTTTAGTTTTTGTGAAAATTTCAAGAAAAACAATATTTGGGGATATTTTTAATTTTGGTTGGGGACACCGATTAAAAGTACCTGGCATCCCTGCCTAGCCCCCAAACAGTGCTCGCTTCAAATGAATCAATTGCATTCGGTACAGGTTCCCAGTGATGGTCTGGTCAGATTTCAGCAGCTCATAATAAATAGGACCCTTTTGCTCCCACTAAATAGAGAGAATTGCCTTAGCGCCATATATATTTGGCTTTGGTGCCGATTCGGCTGGTTTCTTTTATAGCGTTCAAGTATCATTCAAACACGCGAAATTGTCTTTCAAGGTCTCTTGGCCTCAATTTTCCTGCTTTTAGATTTTTCAAAAGAACTACACATCTTTTGAGGCCAATAGCGAATCAAGCCAATTTTGGATAATCTGTTCCAAAGTGAAGCGTATCTCAGAGAGAGCATTCTGCATCGATCCAAACAAATAGTAGTCGGACTATAAGGCGAAACTTCCCAACCACTTCATTATACATTGTTTTTAACAGGCATTGCAACATGTGGCCGAGTATTGTTATGATGGAATATTACGGTTTCATGTCTGGCCGCATATTCTGGGCGTTTTTCGACCAATGCTCGCTTCAAACGAATCAGTTGCATTCTGTTCAAGATCCATGTGGTGGTTTGGCCAGATTTCAGCAGCTCCTGCTCCCATCAAATACAGAGAATTACTTTAGCGCCACGGATATTTGGCTTTGGTGTCGATTCAGCTGGTTGGCCGGTCTTCACATACGATCTCTTACGCTTCGGGTTATTGTAATGGATCCATTTCTCATAGCAAGTAATGATTCGGTGGAACAATGATTTTCTTTTATAGCGTTTAGGCATCATTTCGGACGTGCAAAATCTTATTTCAAGGTCTCTTGGCTTCAATGAGTCCTGCTGCTCGCAAAGGTTTTGAAATTGATGCTTGAGTAGATCCCAATGATCTTGCAAGCTCTTGTTGAGTTTTACAACAATCTTCATGGAGTAATGCCTCCAATTCTTGGACTTCAAACTTTTTTGGCTGGACGGGGCGATCATTGTCTTCCGTGTCAAAATCACCACTTATGTACTGCTGAAACCATATTTCGCACGTGGAAACCGATGGAACACATTCACCATAAGCTTTGGTGAGCAATAGGTATGCTTCAGCGGCACTTTTTGCAAATTAAAGAATAAAAGCAAAACTTCCCGCATCCCGCATATGAGGCTTTATTAGTACAAAATTCGACATTTTCGAAGCAAAAAAAAACTTCGTTGTTTACACTATAATGTTCGATAACTATGTGAGAATAAATGACAGAAATGTACTCTTCAAAATGACATATATGTTGTTAAAAATAAAAACCACGTTCAAAAGATACGCCATCTATTGTAAATCCCTCATTTTTAAGTCATACACCCAATAATATTCAATAAAGGCTTTGTTCGTTACAGTACACCTTTTGATATCAAATATAAAGCTTGGCACAAGTATACGATTTACGAAAAGCAAAATCCCACAATTCCCCAAAAACAAACAAAAAATTTTCACATTTTTCTAAAAAGTCCATCCATATTTAGCACTGGCTGGTAAAATAATATGAATAATTTAGAGTAAATCATAGTATCTAAACGGGTCCCGTTTTAAAATTCCAGCTCTGGTGTTTTAATGGTGAAATTTTGAAGTTTGAATTTTTAAATGCGCATAACTCGCTAACTATAAAACATAAGAAACTTTGCATATCTGAGGTGTATTACTTTAATGTGCTTTTGATAAGTCAGCCATTTAGATATGAGATATTTATTTACATTTTTACTCTACCCCACTGTGAATCGTGCATACATATGTACATGTCCATACGTGTATGGATTTTTGGTGTCTTGTTATATATTTTTTTTTAACAATTCTATAAACATTGTAACAAAATATGGATATTTAATATATCGGGCACCCTACATTGTGTAGCGAGGAATTTATGCATTTTTAATTCCTATTACCTTCCAGCTTTAACTGGGATCTGCTGATAATGACAATCTCGAGTCGAATTTTAAACAGAAAATTAAATACTGAAGTACATAATGACATATCAAATTTGTGGGAAAACAGCAAATTTTTCTTGCAATTTTATAAGGTAGGGTTCAATTTTATTTCATTAGTATTACTATCAATATGAAATGTTTCACTTCACCAAACTACACAAAATGTTTATGCACACAAAAATTTTGTTTATTTTTATGTTTGTTAAATAAATTTTTTCAAACCAAAAAAAACATTTTCACTCACATCCGCATCCTCATACATAATAATTATTTCAACAACAACATTTATTTTGTTTAAAATATTTTATTTCTTTTTTTTGTTTCATTTTGGCTTGTTATTATTGTTGGGGTTTCAAATTGGTATATTACTGCATTGCCAGTTATTTTTATGCCGAATTTATTTTATTATTTTTTTTTTTACAAGTTGCACGAAAAAACTAAATTCATATTATTGTTTTTGCTGATGATGGTGATGTTGGCTTTGGGTACCCTACTTTTGGGAATGAAAGATACAGGTTTGTTATCAAATGTAAGCAAATCATATTTCTCAACTGTGTCGAACCACTGTGAATCACTCAGTCAGCTGGTTCAAAAGATTTCAGTGCAGTTGAGTTCTCCTCTGAGCTAATCAACTAATAATCGTTGAATCAGTATATTTGTTCATTAGCAATTTCAGTGAAGCTTCTCTTATCTGTCAAAATTATATTTTTTAACATTCTGATTTCTCTTTTGTGTCGAAACACTGAACATTCATCTGATTCAGAAGGACATCAGTTTTCTATTATTTTTTTTTTTTAGTAGCTTAAGATACCTTTACACTGCACAGTGCTCATAATTTTTCATATGAATTTTATATTCATTGTTTAACTAACTCAATAAATTTTAATGAAATCGATCATTAATCGTGCCCAATATTATGAAAAACAGGGTAAATTGTGAAATTTTAATTTTCTAACTATAGGTTTAATCAAGAAACTAAGAATATATTAACATTTTTGACGAACCACCAAATTCAAAAGCGTTTAAAATGTAGCATGTCTGATGTGCCCTACAGGGTCTTAAACACAAATGTTCCTCATGTCTCAGAGGGAGCCAAGTATTTAGGGACCTTCCTTGATAATAATTTATCATGGAGGAATAATACTCGGGAAAGGCTTAAAAGGGAAAGGCCTACTACATATGCAGGAATTCTATTGGTAAGAATTTGAGACTACGACCAGGTATATTAAACTGGTTGGATTTACACATCGGTAGCACACCTCAGGCATCATTGGATATAATCCTTAACTTACTGCCAATTGAGAACTATGTGGCAAGTGTGGCGGCTAGAAACTTGCTTAGACTATTTGAGTCTTCTCTGGTAAGACCGGGTAGGTCAAACAAACATTTTGTACAGGGTAGGTCTAATTGGTCAGGGTAGTATCGATACTATGATTTCGGACCATAGGCTAACGACTTCGGTATTGGATCTGGACAGCTGTTTGAAGGAGGAATAGTTTTCACTGATGGTTCCAGGATAGAATCTGAGACTGGAGCCGGAGTCTATGCAGTGGATGTGGACATCAAAGTGTCATACAGACTCCCAAATGAATGCAGCGTCTTCCAGGCAGAGAACCTAGCGATCTGGAAAGCCACAGACTTGATAAGGGCAAACGTCACACAGGGGTGTGTAGTGACAAATCATGTAGATAGTCAGGCACCACTGAGGGCTTTGAAATATAACTTTACACTTAAGCATAGGGCTGAACTATAAGAGGGCTCTAGAAGCATCATTGGAACTATGCAAAATCATATGTCTTGGGTACCTGAGCACAGTGATATACAGTGAAATGAGATAGCAGATGAACAGGCCGGACATTAATAAGGACTGGGAGGTTAAACCTTCTATATGCCACTATTATAGGATGATCTTCGAAAGATTCCGGGACTCTACGCACCAATCCTGGTGTAGTAAGACAGAGGGTGTCTAGAGCTATTTGACCAAAGTTCGATGCAAAGGCAACCAGAATACTGATTGGGTTATATAGGAAAAGTCTCAGTTCTTTGGTAGGAGTGATAACCGATCACTGCTCAATTGGAGCTTACATTGGTAAATGGGACAGGACTTTTGTAGAAAATGCGAGGGTATTGAGGAACTAGAATCAGTGGAATTCTGTGTAACTGTCCCAGATTACAGGGTCTCAGGCAAAAATGGCTAGGGGAAAAATTACATAATGAACTGAGGGATATAGCTAGATATGATCTAGGTAATCATTTAGGCTTTATCGGGGGAATAGGCTGGCTATTTTAGGTAAGAGGGTCTGAGAAACCATTCTATACTTATTTACTGCCATTTGTTGGACATATTTTTCTTTTTATCACCTTACTTCTTTCTTTTCTTTCCAATTTCATTTCTTCTCTTCAAATCGAGTTCACACCTACACAAAGAAAACAGATTATTGATAGCAACCGAATTTGTTACCAATCCAATGATTTTACCTTAGGGACCGAATTTTACAGTTGTGGCTACACAATTTTAGAAAGGGTAACAAAAGTTTGGTTGCTTCAACAGAAATTCTTCTTTAACTACTGACTTTCTGCTGATAGAACTGAAAAATTCTATGTGTGCAACCGAATCATTCGATTGACAACAAATTCGGCTACTACGAATCTGATTTCTCTGTGTAGTTATATTTCAAAAGGAAAGCATATTGGATCCTATGGGTCTCCGAGTGAACGTACACACCCCTTCAAATCTATCTCAAATACTCCTCATGTCAATCGGATAAGCCAGTTAGAAATAGAAAACTTATTTCCAAAAAATGTTGATTCTGTCCCACTCTGCACTGTTTGAATTTTCATTTGAGGTGATCAACAATATAGTATATTGGTTCATTAGCAGATTCTGCGAAGCTTTTATGATATAAGTTAAAATATTATCTGTCAAAATAGGTAGTTTTTGGAACATAAGATCGTCTTTTATCATTAAACTCAGTTTAGAATTCAGATAGTGTTAAGATAGCTTAAAAAGGCCAATTTGTAATAAAGTTTCTGTTAATAAACCAGTTAAAACTTCTCTTAGGAAATAACGAAGTATATAAATGAAAAACAACGGTTACAACATCAGGGTAAACATCCAAACATCTAACTAAAGATACTGAAAGAGCTTACAAGAAGTTCTTAGGTGAATAGTGTTTATAAATGTGAGAAGAAGGTTGCTGGATCATTTGAATTGTGAAAAATTTACTGTAAATGGTTGTAAGAGTTATTGACTACACCAAGGCCCTAAAAATAACTTAGTAGTTACTGTATCGGCGTAAAGTGAAGCTAGTCAAAATATTAAGTAACGTATATGTAAGTTAATGAAATTTTAACTAAACTGCAGGGTTTAACAAATTCGTTGTAACCATGGGTCACTTTTAATTTGCTTTAATTGTCATTTTTACTGTGGCAAAAAATGTATGCGTATGAAATATAAACATATTATTTACTTTTTTCTCTCCCTCGCGCTTTATTACATGTTAAAACAAAATATTTAAATACAAAATATACGAAAAAATGAAAAAGAAACAAAATATTTATATTAAGTTCGTTAAACTTGAGAGTCAACAATTTATATGGTAAATCGCTGTTTTACGTAGCTGGTATATTTTTGTTCATATACAAACATTGTTTTTTATTAAAGTGGGGTCAGTGTTACAGCAACAAAAAAAAAAAAAAAAAAAAAAAAACCCAGAATTGCTGCCAGCATTTTAAATATTTAATGTAAATGTGTTTTTTATTTAAATGTATATACATTTAAAGTTAAAATGAATTTAGTGGAGTCAATTAAAATTGGTTTATTATAAGTATTTTATTTAAATTTTATTTCTATTTTTTTTTTTTTAAATTTGGGTTAAATTTTAAAATTGTTTTAAAAAGTCTAGACTTGGGTAATTAATAAAGTTTTAAATAAAAACATACAAGTAGAAATACAGCAGAATAAACAAATTATTAAATCTTATAGGCATTTTCTACTAAAACAATGAACGAATTAAGACCACATTTTAGCACCAAATTGGTTTGTTAGTGTAAATCACTCTCATGTTCAAAATACGAATCAGATATAAATGATATTTATTTAGAACAATTTTTCAAGGTCCTAAGTAGTGCGGTATTAAAAATCAGCATAATCTGCTTGACTGTAACAAAATTGTGGCCATCACAATACACAACCTTAAACAAATGTTTGTTTTTCTTCAAATATTTAGTTACTTTTAAAAACTATTTTCTTTATGAAATTTGATTAACTGATTTTCCGATTTAGTACAGAATAGAAAGAATAAAGTATTTTGTTGTTTTATTAAACACCTTAATTTTTCAATTAGGGAAGGAGGGAAGCATTCACATCAAATATTAAGCATATTTTAAAAAATTCTTAATTTTAAACAAATAAAATTGTACTGCATTCATATACTGTATATGATATACATATCGTTTTGTTTATTTATTTTAATTTAATTATTTTCATTAATAATACATTCACCCAAAAATAACAAAAAAAAAAAAAATAAAAAATCTCACTGAAATTGTTTTCAATGGGTTGCGTGGTTAATAAAATGTGTTTGTTTTTTTTCTGTACGCTAGAGAGTATTCGGTGATTGAGTGAGTGATATCTCCTCTTGGTTCCATACGTTTTAATATTATTTTTAATAAAATTTTAATACAAAAAAGAAAGAAATACAAATTATACATCAACACTTGAATTTTTCATACAAAAACCAGTAAAACAAAATTAATTCCCCAACATTGAGAATGATAGCGATTTTATTTTTGCACAAAACAATAATTTATTTTAAATAAAAAGCTATTGAGTGTATTGGGATCAGGTTTCAAAAGGGAGGTAGGTACTCTGTGTATCTTAATTGTTTTGTTAGGAGAACTTGTTTAATTGATTTGTCACTTTAACATGTCCAACGACAAGTTAAAGTGTCTTACAGTTCGAGGAACTAACTGATAATATATCTTGCAAAACTAGTTTAAAATTAATTTATGGTGGAGTACACAATAATGTTGTTTTGAAATTTGCCAAAACACCCCCAAAATCTTGAGCTACTGGTAAAAAGCCGCCATTAACTTGGAAGTATGAATTTTTAGCTTTTATTTTGAAACATTTATACAACAGAGGTTCCATGTGATGGTCTGGCCAGATTTCAGCAGCTCATAATAGAAAGTACCCTTTTGGTCGCACAAAATACAGAACATTACCTTAGCGCCATGGATATTTGGCATTGGTGTCGATTCAGCTGGTTAGACGTGCTTCACATACGATCTCTTACGTCTCGGGTTGTTGTAATGCACTCATTTTTCATCACAAGTAATCATTAGGAGCAAAAATGAATTTCTTTAATAGCGTTCAGACATACAAAATCGTCTTTCAGCTTCAATTCTTAAGGTACTCGCAATCGTTTTGAAATTGCTGACTGAATAGCTCCTAATGATTTTGCAAGCTCTTGTTGAGTTTGACAACAATCTTCATGGAGTAATGCCTTCAATTCGTGGTCTTAAAACTTTTTTGGCTGACTAGGTCGATCTTTATCTTCCTTGTCAAAAAATGAAAAGCTCAAACCATCTCTCGCACGTTGAAGCCGAAGGAACACATTCACCATAAGCTTTATTGAGCACATACACCATAAGCTTTGTTGAGCAATCGTTGTGCATCAGCGGCACTTTTAGCAAATTAAATAATTAAAGCAAAACATCCCGCATATGACGCTTTGTTGGCACAAAATTCGACTTTTTCAAAGCAAAAAAGAAAACTTTGTTGGTTAAAATAATGTTCAGTAACTAAGTGAGAATAAATGACAGTTATGTACCCTTCAAAATGACATATAAGTTTTTAAAAACTAAAACCGCATTCAAAACATATGCCATCTATTCTAAATCCCACATTTTTAAGTCATACACCCAGTAAAATAACTTATTTTAAACAAATTTGCAATAAAAATCTTAATTAGTTAAAGTCGCTAAAGTGTCCATTAACTTCGCACTAGATAACATGATTACGTTAACGAAATAATCTTATTTAGCGTTACGGTTAACCTTGTCAACCTTGGTAATTATAGAAAGAGTTACACTAACCAAACCAGAAGAGTATTGAATAAGGCCGTAGTGTTGCAGAAAATGCATTACACTGAGCTAATTGTTGTCAATAATTACTTTTCCAATACAGTTATTGTTTAAATGTATTATTACTTTTGTTATACACTATATACAATTTTTTATTCTCATAAATAAGGCACTAACAAGGATTTTTCTTATTTAAACATTTCATACAGCTGATCAAAGGTTACATTTTTTGTTAAACGAAAATTAAATATTTGTTTCCCTAAAGGAAATTGGGACGTGAAGATAATGTTCTATAACTGATACAATTTCAAGTTAGAAATTTCTATAGATTCATGTTTTCAAAGATATAGTAATAGTAATTGAACTTTCTATTTATTTATTAGAATATTAGCTGAAAAAAAAATCAAACACATTGCCAATAATTTTGAAATATGTTGATATATTAAGAAATAATGTAGCTTTCGGTATTGCTGCCAATTCACTGATCTTTTCCTCCTGAAATTTGATGAACAGATTTTTCAATTGGTAAAACAGTCAACAGGTTGGTATCATCTGCGGGAATTATCATGTTTCCATATACATTCTGATTACGAATGGAAACTTTATGAAAACTGTATTCGAAATTTCAGTTTTTAAAAACATGACATTTTACAATGTGGTGGTAAAAACTGAAGCAACCGAAATCAGTCTATCTGTTATAAAGAATAAACACTTAAAATTTGGAAGAAACCATTATTTTCTTCTTCACAAAATGATAGATAATATAATATTGAATATATTCCAAACAAAAAATATAGATCTTTTCTCATACATGTCCATTTCTTTTTTTTAATTGCTGAATGCACAGTGGGACAGAATCAAAATTTTTTGGAAATAAATCTGGCATTTCTAAACGGCTTAACCGATCGGGAGAATTCGAGTTTAAGTTATTAAAATGGACCCTACAAATACTCCAGGCACGGCGCTATGGGGACTCAAAGTAGGGTACCTTCGACATGTAAAATTTTTAAACACGTGCTATTTTTTTGTTTCCCATCCGATTTCAAAGATTTTTATACTTTTGGAAAGCGCTCGTCTAGGTCTTGAAAAAATATGCTTGCGTGGCTATTTATCTCTTATAATTTCCGATTGAAATGCTTATATCAAAATTGAAATTTTAAAAATTTGCCATACCTTGGTCCGCTTTCTTAAAAATATAGGGCCTATTTTTGAACCGAATGAACTCAAATCTTTCCCTTAGTTACTCAACTAAATTACCATTAATACGCAAAAGATTTCAATGCAATATAAATTACAGATCCAAAAATAAACGATTTTCAATTTAAAAATTCAAAAAAATATTAGATTTGTGCTGTTCTCAACTTTATATTTTTCTGTAAGATATCTTTATGGAGAACATTTTGGTATAAAAAACATGTCATAGTTTTCGAATTTTACGTATTTTTTATCAAAATTTAAAATTTGTGCCACATGTTCTAAAATCCCAAAGCTGAGATCAGAAAACGGAAAGCAGTTTTGGAAACCCTGATGTGAGCCTTATTTATTCCCAGCCACGGAGAAAATGTGGATTCTATGGGCAAAATTGTAAAAAATACCATTTTTGGGATTTTCGCTCCAATTTTAAGAATCTCGATACGTTTTTATTTATTTTTTTTTATAGAAATACAATTTTTTTAAGAGTTTTTTCTTTGGATTATGACCTATTAATAGAATATTTGAAAAAGTTTCTATTGTATTGTCAACCAGTAAATCATTAAGAAGTCGTGCAATAAGTCTCTGGGAAATTTCCAAGTGGGACTTTATTGAACAGGTACATATAGAGTAACATACACAGATTTCAATAAACGAAAAACAAATATTAAAATATTTTATTAACTTCACCACATTTGCCGAATATTTAAACTGTAAAGATAAAAAATATACTGAAAAACGTATCAGATAGACAGAGCTCATGTCCAAATATCAGGTATGGAAAATTCAGTAGTATTCAGTACTTTTTAACATAGAAAAGTATCTTTCTCGATATTAGTTCACATATTTGTGTACGTTTGCTTATTCTCGTGTTTATTAGATGTATTGGAACACGATTCCAGTCGTAAGACTAAACCTAATATTCTTGAGGACAATAGGTCCAAATAATTTAAAAAAGTATAATTTTGTTTTAAGTTCCGCACCATTTTGATGTTCCATGCCTGTAATGTACACAACTAAAGTAAAGTTGAACGTAGTTATTGGTTGATTTCTCTGATTAAATGAATAAGTGTTTAAATATTTATACATTCCAAATAATATATATTTCTTTATTTTTCTGAAAATTTTCAACTATCTTTGTTGAGCTGTTGTATACAAAATAAACGCAAATACACAAATATGTACATGAAATACTCAGTTTATAGCATGAGATACATTTAAAAGTTCTTTTTGATTTACTGCATCATCATCATCACCATCATCAACAACAGCAACATCAACTAAATCAATGAAATAAAAAAAGGTGTTGATGTTCTCGTAGAGAAGTGTCACAGAAGGCAAGGAGGTAGAAATGCAACGAACTACGTCTGTGTTAAAACTAAATGATGCCAGTAGAATTAAGATACAAAATTATTTATACGTATTTATAAAGAAGAAAGCAAAAAAGTATATATGAGCTTGTGAAAAAAAACAACAAGTAAACAGAGAAAAATATAAACTTTAAGTGAATTTAAGTGATTGTTGGATTGACAGCTCAAGAGAGAGAATTCAATGAGTATTCTTTCATTTGCCATAATGTACGTATGAAATACAGATAGAAATGCATAAACAGCAAACAAATTTAATGCAAAATATGTAAATAAGTTTTAATTTAAACTTATTAAAAGTTCAAATTAAATTTATATTAAGTGAGAAATTTGAAATTTTATTTAAAAAAAATAACTAAATAAAAAAGAACACTTCAAAATAAGTGTTTTTAGTATTTTACTTAACATTTCAAGATTTGTACAATATAAATTTATTCAAAGAATTGGCCATGACTTTTTCCCATGTTTCTAGCAACATATGGATGCTGAGCCAAAAGAACTGCTCATCTTTTGAGAGCAAGAATGAGTCAACTCAACGTCGGATGCTCTGTTCTGAAGTAAAGCATATCCCACAAAGAGCGTATTGCATCGATCGAAACAATAAGTAGTCGGACGGGGCGAGGTCTGGACTATAAAGCGGATGAGGCAAGACTTACCAACCACTTCTGTCTAAATACTTTTTAACAGGCATTGCAGCATGTGGCCGAGCGTTGTCCTGATATATTATTATTTAAGATTCATTTCGGTTTCATGTCTGGCTGCAATGCTCGAGTTCAGTACATTTCAGTACAGGTTCCCTGTGATGGTCTGGTTAGATTTCAGCAGCTCATAATTGATAAGAACCTTTTGGTCCCACCAGATACGGAGCATTACCTTAGCGCCATGGATATTTGGCTTTGGTGTCGATTCGGCTGGTTGGCCGGGCTTCACATACGATCTCTTACGCTTCGGGTTATCGCAATGGTTCCATTTATCATCGCAAGTAATGATTTAGTGCAAAAACTATTTTCTTTTATAGCGTTCAAGCATAATTTCGAACATGCTAAATTGCTTTTTAAAGTCTCTCGGCTTCAATTCGTATGGTATCCAATTTTCCTGCTTTTGGATGAATCCTGCTGCTCGCAAACATGTTGAAATTGCAGTTTCAGTAGCTACCAATATTTTTTCAAGCTCTTGTTGGTGTTGGCAACAATCTTCATGGACTAATCCCTCCAATTCTTGGTCTTCAAACTTGTTTGGCTGGTCTGGGCGATTTTTGCATTCCGTATGAAAATCACTACTTCTGAACCGCACAAACCATCTCTTGCACATTGAAACCGATGGAACACATTCACCATAAGTTTGGGTGACCAATCGGTGTGCTTCAGTGGCAATTTTTTATTTCAAATTAAAGATGTAAAGCAAAACTTCCCGCATATGACGCTTTGTTGGCACAAAATTCGACATTTTCGATAACTAAGTGAGAATAAATGAACGATACGTACCCTTCAAAATGACACATAAGTTATTAAAAACAAAAACTGCGTTGAAAAGAAGTTTGTGGGGGAAAATGTGAGATAACCTCAAACAAATTTTAAGTAGTTTTTCAAAATATCCCAGCAGTTCTGGGTGACTCTCCCAAACTCCTGATTTCATTTAGGGTCACCATTGGTTACAAAATTAGACAAGTGACAAGTTATGTTAACATGTGTGTGTCCTATTGAGTGAACATAGATTAGATGTCAATTGACCCTTCATAGATTACAAAGAGACTATCTATACTTTACAACTGGTCTAAAGTTCAACGCATAGGAATTGACATACCGATTACCTAAAGTTATTTACATTAGTAGCTACGTAACTGGTTGTTTTAACATGTATGTATGCCCATGCAAATTCTACTAAGGGTAAATCAAATACGATTGATCGAATATAAATTGCTTTAAGTAAGTTAAATAACTAGTCTCCAAAGTATAATACAAAAGAATTTTCAAAGTCACGTTCAAGGTAATATTTAAGTTGTCATAGCCAGATAACACTAGTGGTGAGGAAACTAACTAGTACTTAAATAGATAAAAAAATTAAACTTTCGAAATGACTACCGCCTGGTCAAACAAGGTAAAATATACTTTGTATTGAGCAAACTGGGTTATCCCTAAAGTGAAATGAAAATACAAAAACAGACTACACTTCAAATTACAAAGGGACATTAAATGACAATGGACTATTTACAATAACTTTCGACGGGGAAAAATAACACTTTCTATAGAGCAAGTTTAAAGTGACTACCCTTTAGATTACTTAGAGACACTAAAGGGACAATTAACTTCACACTAGGTTACATGGGATGTATAAAGTAACCAACTGATTTCTATTTGTATTACAAAAAGACATACGTGTCAAGTGTACCAAAAATTTAAACATTTTAGTCAGACAAGTAATTAGGGCAAATTTATTTTTGTTTAATACTTTATTATTTGTTAAGCTTTAATTAGGAAATTATATTAAAATATTATTATTACAAGGCTTGGAGTTGTTGTCTGCTTTGTTACTGAAATTTTCGATAAAATCAATATCTGCCTTTTCATCACATATTTAAACAAAAAAAAAACGAGTATACCTTAAACCTTTCATATTTTAAAATTCAGCTAAACAATTTGGGAAATTTCTTCTTTTAATTACAGCTAACAAATTTGAAATTTAAATCCGGCTTTACGATTTAAAATTCAAAACTGCACACAACTAAAGTTTCTCTATTTACCTAACATTTTTTTCTATATTTTTTTTTATTTTTGCCTGGTGGATGGTGCATGCTCATGGTGAATGAATTTCCTAAAATATAAACGAAAAATAGAAAAAAAAAACAATGGCATATAATTTTTATTTCTTTTTTTTTTTTTCAGTGAGTAGATTTTCCATATGATTCACTATTAAATATTGACATAACGTGACTTTGTAAAATTTCTCAATGAAATGTAAAAATTTCATACCTTGTCTAATTTCTAAAAATTTCAACAAAAAAAAAAAGTGAAAAACAATAGAAACAAACTAAAACACTGCAATGAGACCTAGATAGACAGACAGTCTGTGTAAAAAAAAACCTAAAAAAAAATTTGTGTACTTTTGTGAAAAAAAAATAAAATAAAATATGTTTTCTGTGAATACTTGTTATAGACAAAAATTTAAAATTTTTGTTTGAATTTGTCATGAATTCCGGGTGAGTTAAAAGTCTAAAAACAATAATAAATATTAAACAAAGCAATCGTTTAAACTGCAGTTTAACTTAACAGTAACTGGCAAAAATTTACAATCAATTAACATTTAGCACGTAATAAAATTTATTATGTACATTTTCCAGCTTAACGTTAAAGAAAGGCAAGACAAAAAGAAAACAAATATGTAGTTAGACAGACACACAGACGGACGGACGGACGGATAGAAACTGCAAGCGGATAAACAGATAAATACAAGACAATAGTAAATTTTACAGTAAGAAGAAGTTTTACTTAGACTCACATAGATATTTTCAAATATTATACATGTACGATCCAGCAGTTTCATAGAAAGTCAATGTATCCCTTTTAGAAAGTAATTTTATTTAATGCTTAATTTCTAGGCTGATTATAATTTATATTTATACACTTCACCTTCGTGAGAAGGGTATATATAAGTTTCTCATTCCATTTGTAATTTTCACAATATAATTTTCCGACCCTATAAAGTATATATATTCTGGATCCTTATAGATAGCGGAGTCGATTAAGCCATGTCTGTCTGTTGAAATCAATTTTCTAAAGACCCCAAATAACTTACAATATTGATTCATACATCAAGATATAAGGAAAAAACCGGGCCAAGTCATTAATATAGACAATATGGATATCTAATGATAGATATTTCAAAGTTCATTGCAACGATTTATATAAATAAGGCTGTAGAAATTTGGACCTACAATGGGTCAAAATCGGGAGATTTTCATAAATTTTTTCTAAAGGTAAATTTAAAAAAAAATGTTTGAAAAAAAATTATTATTTTTTAAATTTGGAAAAATAATTTTGAACATTTTTATTATTTTCAAATTTTGAAAAACAATTTTGAAAAAAAAATAATAATAATTTTGTTTACCTAAAAATATTTAAAATTTTTATTTTAAAGTTTAATTTGGTGAAGGGTATATAAGATTCGGGACATCCGAATATAGCTCTCTTACTTGTTTTAATTAACTTCAGAAGTATCTGCATTTTTTAATACGTTAATTGCTTACTTTATTTATTTCAGGTAATCTAGCGTGAAGAAAATTGTCATTTTATTCCCTCTAACTAATCGAGAGTGTAGAAGTAATAATCTATTGAAGTAATAATCTATTGAAGTAATTTCCCTACTATTGTCCTTTAAATTTGACATTCAAAATGATCCTAAATGATTGGTAAAGTCACTAGTTCGGGATTGTCACCCAGCAATTTTCTTGGAAGTAAAACCCAGCAGTTTTCTTCTTTTTCACTAAGCTGTAATTACTTCTTCCAATTTATAAATTTTTCGGTCTTTTAATACGATGTACTCTTTTTAATGCAAAAAAAAGACAATTGATTTCTCTGTACATTCCAGCTAATCAAGTGTAAGGTTAATTGTCTCACTTTAAACTTTTTTATATTGGGTGTATGTATGACTTAGATAGCGTATATTTTGAACGCGGTTTTTGTTTTTAATAACTTATATGTCTTTTTAAAGAGTACATATCTGTCATTTATTCTCTCTTAGCTATTAAACATACCAACAAAGCGTCATATGGGGGAAGTTTTACTTTACTTCTTTAATTTAAAAAAATATCCGTTGAAGCACACCGATTGCTCACCAAAGCTTCAACGATTGCTCACCAAAGTTTTATCGGTTCATAAGTGGTGATTTTAACACAGAAGACAAACAAGTTTGAAGACCAAGAATTGGTGGCATTACTCCATTACTTCTAAACTTTTGCGAGCAGCAGGATTCATCCAAAAGCAGGAAAATTGGGTATCATACGAATTAATGCAGAGATACCTTGAATGACGATTTTGCATGTTCGAAATGATGTTTGAACGATATAAAAATCATTTCTGCACTGAGTCATTACTTGCGATAAAAAATGGATCCATTACGATAACCTGAAGCGTAAGAGATCGTATGTGAAGACCGGCCAACCAGCCGAATCAACACCAAAGCAAAATATCCATGGCGCTAAGGTAATGCTCTGTAGTTGGTGGAGCTGTCGAAATCTAACCAGACCCTTACATGGAACCTGTGCCAAACGCATCTGATTCGTTTGAAGCTAGCATTAACCGATAAAAAGACCAAAATATACGGCCAGACATAAAACCGTAATATTTGATCATGACAACGCTCGGTCACATTATGCATTACCTGTTAAAAACTATTTCAAATGAAGTGGTTGGGATGTTTTGGCTCACCAGAGTTCAGACCTTGCCCCGTCTGACTACTACTTATTTGTTTCGATCGATGCAGAACTCTCTCTCTGGGATACGCATCTCTTCAGAACAGAATATTCGATGTAGGCTTGATTCGTTTTTGGCCTCAAAAGATGAGTAGTTCTTGTTGCTCGGAATATGTTGCCAGAAAGATGGGAAACGTGAGCTATAACTAACTTTGAATAAATTTATATTGTACAAAGGATTCAAAATAAAAGCTAAAAATATTAAAAAATCCCACATTTTTTAGTCATACACCCAATATTTTTCTACTTAATGACTTGTGTCTTTACTCACCACTAGTATTATCTTGTCATTCAAGTCAATTAAAATATTACTGTTCCTTGAAAATGGTTCAATTAGCTTCCGTTTAGGACATGAACATGTTATACTAACTACATAGTTATATAGATAGTAAAGTAACCAGTTAGGTAGTAAGTATGGTAACTGAGGTCCCATTCGTTGACTACTTTGGACCACCCATCAGACAGTCTAATTATAATCCATAAATTATCTATTGATATCCGCCTACACACAAATGTTAAAATAATGTTGATTACTTTGGACCAACTGTCAGACAGTTTCTTCGTTTTATATGTGTAGTGTCACAATTGGTACATGTTAAAATAACTAGGTACATATTAATTTCTGTAAACTTTGCAGACCTGTTTGGGTCAGTTACCTAGAACTGTTGAGATTCAGCAGTTTTAAAAGTAGTCATTGTATGCCTTTAACCCGTAATTCTCACTTTTGTCAAATAGATCGGAACAGTCACCCAGAACTGCTGGGTTGTGTTTGATATTCGTACTATCAGTGCTTGGAATTAACAGCAAATAATTTCACTTTAAAAATACGTTTGTTGTACTTGAGTCATTAGTATGGCATTATTTAAACTTATTGTTTGGTTTTTTTTTTTTTTTTTGTTTTCTTTTCCAGCAGTTAGTAATTTATCTATTTGCTGGCACTAAAGCAGGGGTTCTCTAATAAGAAAAATTTTAAAAAGTAGATTTTTGTTTAAAGAAACATTGAAAAAAAATCCAAAAGGTATTAGAAACAATAAATGATATTATTTAAATATTATAAATTGTTTCTACTATTGTTAAGGTTTCATCTTTAAAATTCGTCAAAATATAAAGATTTTTTTTTGAAATTTAAGAAAAGCGTTACTTTAACATTTATTAAATTTAGCTATGAAAAGATTGTAAATTTGCACACTAACTTTTACTAATGCCAAATTACTTGGATGGCTACAATTTATATATTTTTGGGTCATTTGATACGTGTGTACTCTTTGCAATGCAAAGAAAGGTCAACTGGCTATTTTTCACATCCCAGGTAATCTAGAGTGAGGAGATTTGTAACTTTGATGTCTCAAAGTCATCTAGACTGTAGTCACTTAAACATTTGCTTATACTGCACTGTAAAGCGTAGTTATTTAACCACCAAAAGTAATATATTGCAGAGACAGTGCAGTTTATTTTTTTTTATAGTTTGAGAACCCCTATGACAGCACCCCCACCAAACCCTAAAAAATAGAAAACATTACAAAACTAAAAACAGAAGTCTTTAAATTTATATTGTAAAGTATTTTCCCGTTACGTTTCTCTATTTTAAGCAGTTGGTGCGGTGCCGTTGTTGTTTTATTTTATATCTCTTATCGAGACTGAAAGTAACAGTATACGTCAGTTGCATTGTGTTTTTCCAGTCAGTCGTCGTCGTCGCTGTCGACGACATCGTAGTTTTCTTTTGAAATTTACGTTACGTGTCACAGGGTTGATTTGAAAAGGGCGGAAAGGGAAGTAAGTAGCACCGTAGCTGTGGTGTGATGATGTTGCTTTATACATACATATATCTGTATGTAGTTGCTTGTATGTGTCAAAAGGCAAAACAATTGCAATTTATTTTCTTGTCTTAATAAGCTGCATTTTTTATTTAAGTAAGTAATTTTTTTTTTTTTGTTTTTTAATAAAAGTTTGTTTTTAATTTTAATTTTTTCTATTTCTCTCTATCTTTGTTTTCTCGCTTTAGCAAAATAGTTTTTTTTTTTCTAAGTATTTCAGAAAAAAAAGTGTCACAATCATTGTGTGTTTATGATGCCGATACGTTCGTCTCTGCTGTCGTTATAGTTGTTTTTCATATTTTTATTATTTTTTTTAGAAATTCAAAAGCGGATATTGTCACTTTTCACTAATTATCACGCAAGCTTTTAAAACAATTGAATTTGTTTGCAGTTTATTGTTTAGACAACAACTAAATTAAAACTTTAGTTTATTTAATTGTATACAGTAAAGAATATATATGTATTTACAGTACTACTTTGTAGTGTCTTAGAAACGTGACCCAGTTTCACTTGCATGTTGAGTCATTGAAGGAATTTTTGCAGCTTAGTGTAAGATTCAAGTTTTAGTTTATGGGGAGAAAAAGTAGTTGAACATTGTTTAAACAATATATTAATTTTCATAATTCTAGCAGTGCTTAAAATAGGTGAAGGTTATGTATAATTTACACAACACATACAAATTTTGTATTAAACTACCAAGAATACCAAAGTATACTTTAAGAAAAATATGAAATAAATATGCGGGATTTACAATAGATGGCATATTGTAAATCCAAGCAAAGTGCCGCTGAAGCTTGAAGACTTCATGCAGATTGTTGTCAAATTCTCCAAGAGCTTGCAAAATCAATGGGAGTTACTCGAGCAGCAATCTCAAACCGTTTGTTGGCAGCAGGATTCATTCAGAAGTAGGAAATTGGATACCATACGAAGTTGAGAGACCTTGAAAAACGATTTTGCATGTCTGAAATTCAGCTTGAACGTTACAAAAGAAAATCATTCTTGCACCGAATCATTACTTGCGATGAAAAATGGGTCCATTACGATATTTGCTGGGACCAAAAGGGTGCTATCTATTATGAGCTGCTGAAATCTGACCAGACCATAACATGGAATCTGTACCGAATGCAACTGATTCATTTGAAGCGAGCATTGGCCGAAAAACGTCCAGAATATGCGGCTAGATATGAAACCGTAATATTCCATCATGACTGTTAAAAGTATTTAGAATGTAGTGGTTGGGAAGATGTTCCTCCTCAGCTTTATAGTACAATCCATGCCCCAGCTGATTATTATTTGTTTCGTTCGATGCAGAACGCTTTTTCTGAAATACGCTACAATTCTGAACAGAGTATCCGATATTGGCTTGATTCGTTCTTGGTCTCAAAAGATAAGCAGTTCTTTTGGCTTGGAATCCATATGTTGCCAGAAAGGAAAGGTCATAGCTAACAATGGCGAATACTTTGAAAATGTACAATACATTTTTTGTAGAAGTTAAATTTTGTTCAACAATATTCGTGGTTAACTTTATTAGCCTCAATTAAGAATATAGTTTTAATATTGAAAATGTTACCTCAAAACTCTCATACTATATTTGCCAGAACATACGTTTAGCGATATTTAATTAGAATATTTATATTTATGAAGATTTTCATATGGAAATTTTCAAAATTAAAACTTTTTATTAGTGCTTACTTAAGCTTTAGTTTATATTGTTAGTGACCATGCACAGCAAAGAGAGTTTGTTGAATGGATTTTTGACCATCAACAAGTGGTTGGAGAGGTTAAAGTACATTTCCACCTTGATGGCTTTGTTAATCGTAAAAATTAACGCATTTGAGGTTCTGAGAAGCTACGCTGTTTGTTGGGGATTTTGGACCGGAAGCATTATTGGACTCTTTGAAAATGAGCCTGGTCAAGTAGTGAAGGTTACTAGTGCTCGATATCGTGACATGATACAATAATAGAGTTATTTGTGCCTAGATTAACTGATGTTGATGTGGATGATATGTCTGTGTCGCATGACATACAGCCCGTGAAATAATTAATTTATTGCATAAGCCATTTCCTGATCGTTTACTCTCAAGTTTCGATGATCAGAATTGGTCTTAGAGCAATTTGATGTCAAGGGTTTATGCCAACATGATCACAAGCCACGTATTTAAGGATTTATATTAATGCTGCATCAACAAAATTCAAGCACATTTATGTGAAATTATTAAAAAGAAAATTTAAACATTAAAGTGTGTATGTGCCAGTAAAGCCGTGGAGATAATTTGCCCGATGTGCCGATTCAATAAAAAAAAAATAATTATCTAAAGATAATGTGTCCCTCTATTTAATTTAAAACTTGCGTAAGTCAACCTTTATAATTAATTTCAATAAACAATTTCTTTAATATGTGAATAAATATAGAAAAAGTTATAAACATGAATATTTTACTTTAATATCTTTAACATATTCCGGATTATTACTGCTCTTACTTTTACCATAGTCTCATGCATTCGGATATGTTATTACAACCATTTTTCCTTAATGCTTTCTAAATCCATATTTCTGTATTAATCTTTATTTTTTTGGAACTTATTTTAAGAATTATTAAGTATTTCATTGTCTTGAATAAAGCAGATTAAAACATTAGCTGGACTACGGGTGGTATGAGTAATATTTATCTAAATATATATAAAGTTTTATTTTAGTGAAGATTCCTTTGGTTATTTTTCTATTATATAGGGTTTCCCATTTAAATGTTTTTAAGTTCTAAATAAAACACATAAGATAGATAGAATTGGATGTTGGATTAAAAATAATTTCATTTAAATGTTGGGCGCTACTTAGCTGTAGGTGGTACATTCGGAAGGTAAAATTTTCGATATTTTTTTTCAAAATCTAAGAACAGCATATTATGATATGATTTATGATTGTAGTCAAAACACATGACAATTATTAGTATTGTAAAATATTATATTATGATCAAATATATTCTGAAGTAACCATATTGTGACCATATTTTATCATCCAAATTGTCCTTAAACGTTTTTTTGGATATACGAAATTTAATTTGAATAGGTTTTAGTTTTAATGTACTAAATTCCCAATTAAAAATGTTATTGACAAATTCACTGATATTTATTGTTGTTCACTTTAGGAAAGCTAAATATATGATACAAATGAAATTATAGAGCGAATGAGAATTACAGACACTTAAATTATACTTGTAAATATATCATAGCATAGACACACACCAACAATAAATACTAATACAAAAGCATTAGTGAGAGCAACATACTAAGTATTAAAAATAATCATAGTTTGTTTGCATCTTAAACATATTATAAGTTCGCGTATAAAAACTTAACTTATAATGGTTATTTGTAAGTTTAAATGGTTGTACATTATACAATATGTATGATTCTTTAGTTGTTTCGGTGAACCCTACTCAAATTTATAATTGCGATGAACATAAAAATGTTTACAGTAACTAAAATATTGTTGAAATTAAATTAAAATGGCAATTATATGTGCCCGACAACAATATATTGTTACAAAGAATACAGTATAGTTGTCGTAACCAAAGTATAACAAGTAGCCCGACTCTCTATTTTTTATAATTACTATATCACATATACGGGTACGATGTGAATTCAACACCCTTGTGAGAAAATACTTCACACTTTGACTACGATTTTCCGACACTTTGCAGCACATTTTTATTTCCAAAAAGCGATAATTTTGAAATTTTTTTTTTTTTTTAATTTTTGAAACTCAAATTTATTTGTGGTGGAATTTCAATTATAGAACAGAATTTATATTTTTGTTATTGAAAATCAAACAAATTGAAACTTAATACATTTTTATAAAACTCTGTAGGTCTGATGGAATTTAAAAAAGCACCAACATGTATACATTTTTGTTACTAACACATATTTAGACTTAGGTACTTTTTCACTAACACATGCTTAGATTTAGGTACTGCTGTCAAAGAATCGGACTACTTGTTATACTTTGGTCGTAACCATGTCGAACCATGTTTTTTCTTGGTTGTAGATTGTGAGATCTCTTCGAACATTTCGTTGATACGATTTAAAAGCTAACATTACTCTCGTAATATTGTACAAAATATATACAATTTTGTTACATTTCATAATTATAAATAAAGAATACAGATTTTCAATATACATTAAAAATGTGAACTACTTAATTATGTATTTATGAAATTAATTTAGCCAAATTTTCTAAACTACATATATAAATTCTTTGGCCCAATTATCTCTTAGCAAAAAACAAAAATGCAGAATGAATTATGCCAATGTAACTAGGGTATTTAAAAGTTTGAGTTTTTGACTAAACTCTACAAAAAAAAAAAAAAAAAAACAAACAAAATTGTATCATTTTCATCTCCGATTTCAAACGCACTGCACGCAAGTTGCACATGCAACAACACAAACAACATAAATGTTTGTAAATGTAAGCGTATGTAAGTATTGGTGTTGCCATGATTGGTGTGTGTGTGTGTTTGTGACTGTGTTAAAAGCAATAGAACAATAACAAAGCTAAAGCTTAAGAGAAACAAAAAGCATAAAAACTACGTTGATATTTAAAAGACACGTACATACCGTATCCATACATAAGATACAATTTCAATGCGAAAGTTGTTTATGGTTGTTTAGTTTTTTGTTGTTGTCTTTAGTTGTGTATAGTAGTATGTATGTATGTATGTAGTTTTAAATGCAGTTGTTTTTGTTGTTGTTGTTGAGTTGTTGCTTTTTATCTATACCATAAAACACAACATGTACTTTTGCGAAATATACGCGATTCTTGTCGTTTATTTTTTTCTAGTTGCTGCTAGAAAATTGCATTCAATCTTTGCATGGGAGTGTGTGTTTGTGTGTGTATGTTGTTACTGTGTCTAATAAAAATGACGTTAAACTACAAGTATTTTTTTTAGATTTTTTTTTGTTAATGTTGTTGTTTAGTATTGAATGTTGTTGCAAGTACAAAGTTGTAGTTGCGGTGTTAGTAAAAGTTGTTGCTGTTTGCGGTAGTAGTAGCGATGGTTGGTGGTGTCGGTGGCGGTAGTGGTGATGGTGTATAAGTTTATACTTGTATGTTGTTGTTGTTTAGTTTGGTTTGGTTGGATTGTTTGGTTGACTGGCTACTGACCTAAATAGTTTTCCATTGGCATCAGCAGCAGCTACAAAAAAAAAAACCCACTAAACTAACGGTATTTGTTTAAGTATGACTTTTTCGCAAAAAAAACACACACACATGCACAGTTGAAATAACGATTTGCAGCAACAGCAACAACAAATAAACAGTCAAGTGAACTAAACCCAGTAGAAGAAGTAATAGAAGTAGAGAGCGTAATATTATTGAAAAAAAGAAGAAAAAAAAAAAAACTACGACAGATATGCTTTGCAATGCATTTCAAATGCAGCAGTTGTAGTCAGCAGAAAAAAAATTTACAATATAAAAACGCAAAATTGTTGTAAGAGCAGTTAACCGCATTTTCATATCGAATAGATACATTTATAATGTTTTCAAAGAACTCAATTCAAGTTTTAAATACACGCAACGTACATTGCAAAAATTATACAAAAGACATACACACTCACACAAACCTACCAATTCCCAGCAGTTCTGCTGAGGGTCCCCGAACTACATATACTTCCTAACATATAGATCGATCAATGGTAGGCACGTGTTTTTTTTTTCCTTTTTTTATAATTTTTAAGAGTTTTGATATAATGCTCCTTCTTCGATATTATGCTCCTTTCAATTGTATTTCAGAAATTTCTAATCATATTTCAGAATTGTACTTTAGAACATTCCATTAAATACTTCAGAAGTTTTCATTTGTATATATTTTAAAGAATAAGAGATAACTTAGTGAAAAGGAAAGGATTTTTGTACAAGTTACGACCTCTACAAAGCTTTGCAAACTAAAGGTGGTCAACTTTACCACCCTGTATATCTTCTTTGCAATCGGGCTAGTAGTTTAGAATAGTAATAAATCTTACCACTTTACTCCCGATTGACTCCAATGTGCCAGATTTGTATGGAATTATCAGGACTATATTATCAAAGGAACTTTTCTTTTCCACAGGCTTTTGATCGTATATACAACCGAATGAAGATTACTTGGTGCCCATAAAATAACTAGTTCCTAAAGTTAAATATATAATAATTTTCGAATTCTCTTCTACATTATATAAATGGCCAACTATTAATTGTAGGGAATAAACAAGTCACTCAGTAAAAAGAAAGTGGAAAGTAAAATGATTAAAGGCTAATGTTCTATAAACGTATTAAAGTCTTACATTAAGTAAAAGCTCTAGAAGGGTGGGATCTGACATAGAAGATGGGATGGTCAATTTTCACAAGCTTTGAACAGAAGTCTGTTTTATATAAAATCGTTTTTCTGGATGATTTTCAAATATCTATTGGTTTTAAATATTTTTCAATGCCATACAAGTTCTTGATTTTGTAGAGAATGATTCATTTTTTCACAGATCAAGAGTCATCTTATTTGTATTCTGTATTGTCTGACAGTGCATCATGGAAAGACTCACACCGCAACAATGTCTCCAAATTATTCAACTGTATTACGGAAATCAGCATTCTGTAGGAAGTGTTGTTCATGCACTTCGAGCAACATATGGTTTGCTTCATTTACCATCCGGAAATTTGATACTCAGTGTTCGTTATTGGATGATACGCGACCGAGTAGACCACATCCAGCTCGAAGTGTGGTGAATTCTGTAGCTGTAGGGGAGGGTGTGGATAAAAACTATGTTACCAATCGATTCAATGCCGTGCCCTACATCTTGGTCTTTCGTATGGAACAACTTGGCTAATTTTACGTCTTGGATCTTGGTGTAAAGGCTTACGAAATCCAACCCATTCAACAATTGAAGTCGCCAGACTTGAATTTACGCATTCATTTCAGTCAATAAGCTCTGCAACAGATCAATGAAGATCCGCTGTTTTCGAGCCGATTTTTGTTCGCATCCCTATTTGGGCTGATGAGCAACACGAAGAGAATCCCGAACTACCATTACATCAAGATAAATGCACTGTTTGGACTGGTGAAATCATCAGCCAGGCAGAAAATAACCGTCAATAGCGAGCGCTACCACACCATGATCATTTAATTTATGTAGCCTGAAATGAATGCCCGTGATGCTGACGACATTTGATTTTGCTTATTTGAGAAATCATTTTGGTGAGCAGCTAATTTTGCATTATGATCTTATCAACTGACCACCTAGAGTTGTTAATTTGGCGTTATGTTAAGTCAAAATACTTCGTCGATAAGCAGGATACTATGCAAGTAGTCGCCACCTACAATTCAAGACTTGGAAGCCAACATTACTTGCGTAATTTGCTGGAAAGTGTAATCGATTTAAATGAAATTATCTTTAAAAAGTAAATTTTAAGAAATTGTTCTTGAGAGAATGAAGCACCTTTTATAAGAATTTTCCATACATATTGTCACGAATTTGCAATAGCGATTTGAATTTAACAGTCTGTAACGACTGTCTGCAACATTCATCATGCTTATAAACACGTCCATCAGTAGAAGCTTCTACTTATCAACAATGTTGATAGCATGCGGTTATTAGCATTTTTGTATGGCAACACTAGATGTTTAAGCTGCTGACATTGACATCGAAAGCTCTACAAATGTACTAGTTTGTCCTTTAAGAGCATTGTAAAAGATTCCCGAAAGATGGCGTGTATTGACTATTTGAACTGTTGTTGTTGTACATTTTAAATAATTAAAGAGTTGTTACAATTTAAAACTACTAAACTGCTTTTATTTGCAATCAAAAGTATCCGGTTTATTTAAAGGAAAAAAAAACCAAAGTTTGGAAAAGATGAAAACGTAACAATATTGCTCTTTTACACTTCCAAGACTATGTTCTTGTCTGAGTACAATTTTCGGCATCGCTATTTAGAAAATGTCCAAACGAAATATTTGGTCGAACTGAAAACAACAATTTTAAACCGACTACACTCCGGATTACAAAAAGACCTCAGTGGCAATTGACTCTGCAACAAACAGATTACTTGTAGTAAAAAAGTTTAATCTGACTACATTATACATTACTTAGGGACACTTAAATGACAATTGACTCTAGGCTACATTACATGGGTAGTGTAAAGTAAACAATTAACTTATCTTGGCAGTACAGAGACCACATAAGTAACAACTGATCTAAAAAATATATAAATTGGAGACAGCCAAGCAAACAGAAAAAAACATACTAAAAAAATACTGACTATTATTATCAAAAAAAGGGTTTTATATGATCACACAACCAAAAAAAAAAAAAGTTGATACTTACTAACTACAATCTGGGTTACTTAGGGACAGTTGATACTATGATAGACTAGAAAAGTCAGAAAAGTAACCACACATTAGTGAAAAATACTTTAAAAAAGGGATTACCTTGTCATTAACAAAACTAAAGGGTTTTTTTATGATCACACAATCCAAACAAAACACAACAGGAATGAACATGTTGTAATTTTTGTTTCAACAATTCATCTTGGCTAAACTGCGGTTTCCACTAAATTACAAATTTACCTTTCTAGACAAAAACAGTACAAAGTAAAAATTCTATTCTGTTTAACCATTGAACACAATTTTGAAGTTTTGATTGTTACCATCTCTGATACACATACATACATAAATATGTACATGATTATACGCTGATTACATACACATGTGTGTGTGTTAAAAGTATTTAAAAATCAAGAGCTGAGCTAAAAAAAATAAAATTAAAGTCTGTTAAAATTCTCTTATTTTTTTTGCCAGTTTTCATCAAGCATTCATGTGGAATTTTCATTCATTATTGTTGCTGTTTTTGTGTCTTTAATTTTGTTTTTAACTTTTTTTTTTGAGAGGGTTTTTCATCTTTTGATTTTCATTGTTAAAAATTTTTTGCGCTTTGCTTTTTTCCTCATATGTTCACTGGCTTTTTTCGGTGTTGTCTGTTAAGCCTTGTTAATTGAAGTGTATTTTCATGGATTTTAATGAGATTTCAAGAGCTTTTAGCAAGTGTAGTAGCAACATAATGAGCCGATGACAACCGGCCAAAAATGAAAAAAAAAAAAAATAATAAAGGAGCATTAATTTAAGGATTTCTTTTAATTATGTGCCGAATTTCCATAACATATGCCATTTATTTGGCTTTACTTCCATTAAAAGAAATAAGGATTTTTAAGGAAAAGCTCTTAAGGGTTTTCGAGCACAAAGTATTTTTAATTGTTGTTTATTTTATTTAAAAATATATTCATAAAGGAGTTGAGAAATAAAGAACTATAGAAAAAGAGCAAAATGTTACTTAACGACAAGTTACCAGTTAAAACTTGGTAATTATATGCTATTCAACATACTATTTATATTACGTAGAAGAAGTTTTGTATTGACTAGTAAATCCTTTTGATCTGTGAGATATTATAAATCAAAACATTAAACTTAGTTGTTTTAAGCCCTTATTAGTAAAATGTTTCCACCTCACCTGTTTGAAATAAATATATGAAATAAAGTTTTTATGTGTTTTTATTTTAATCCATATATTTGGTAATGTTAAGTCTTTGCTGGAAACTTTTTACTCTTAGCCAGCTTATATTACATTCAACGTTACAAAATAGGTATTTAAACATAATTAAAATTTCTTGGAAATTGCAATTGCGGTCTGATTATATAACAATGACCTGATATCAGTTTTAAAATTCTCTTAAATATGCTGGGAAAATGTTGCTGCTGCATTAATTTCATTATAATTCTCTGCTGTTGACTTATTTTATTTTTAATTAATTTTTAATCACCGCAAGTTTATTTTTTCAAATGAAAAATAAACCCAAAAACCAAATGAGGTTTTAATAAATATACTGCATAATATTTGAAACAAGTTAAGAAACTAAGTGTAGTTAATAGCAACATGTTGCTGAAAGTTAACTTTAACATGTTGCTAAAGTTATAAAGAATTTTATCTTTAAAGTAGCAATTGTTAGTTAAGCAACATCTTGCAAAACTAATTATCATTTGAATGAGGTCAATAAACCACTTATTGCGAGCAACATGTTGATAAATGTATAAAGATAGCTATATGAATGTTTTAAAATAAGTATTTAAAATAAACTTGTGTATTAAAGATTTACTTCTTTGTTTATTAAGCAACATCTTGGAAATTCATTAATCTCTTGAATCAGCTTAACAAGCCATATTGGCAGCAACATGTTGCTAAATGGCTGAAGAAATTTATAATTTAGATTAATTTTTAAATAGAACTTACTTAAGTATGTTGTGCTTTTTGAAAGACTTACTATCATAAAAGCAACATTTGCTTGATAAGCAACATGTTGCCAATAAATTTATCTGAAAGCAAAATGTTGCCAGAGAAGTATATGTCATTTTATGAAAGTCCTAAGTTTAGGTTTCAATAAACACACTGCAGATTATTTGAAACAAGTACTTAAACAAACTAAGTAAAGTTAATAGCAACATGTTGCTGAAAGCTAAATTTAAAGCAACATTTGAAGAACGAATTTTGAAATGTTTATAATAAATTTGTGTGTTAAAGATTTACTTCTTTGTTTATTAAGCAACATCTTGAAAATTAATGTATCTCTTGAATCAGCTTAACAAGCCATCCATATATTTCCAGCAACATGTTGCTAAATGACTGAAAACAATTAGTCGTTCTTTATGAAATACTGCCGATCATTAAAGCAACATTTGTTTAATAAGCAACATGTTGCCAAAGTATTGATCTGAAAGCTAAATATTGCCAGAGAAGTATATGTTATTTTATGATTATTTGAAAAAAAGTAAACAAAGAAAGAAAATGTATTTTTATGTTTCGGCAACATGTTGTTACAAGCAAAACAATTTGTTTATTATTAATATAACGATTTTGTTTTATTATCAGAAATTCGTCATGTAAGAATATTAATATGTTAAGTTTAAGCAATAGAAGAAATAAAATATATTCAAATATATAAATTAAACATTTAAATATTGCTAGCAACATGTTGCTGAAAGGAATATTGATTTGCTCCTCTATACGACAGCAAAATATTGCTACAAGTATTCATGACATAAAAATCTCCTGTTATTGTTACAACGATTTGTTTATACCCTTCACCTTCGTGAGAAGGGTATATATAAATCCTTATAGAAGCGGAGTCGATTTAGCCATGTCCGTCTGTCTGTCTGTTCGTCTATCCGCCTGTTGAAATCAATTTTCTGAAGACCCCAGATATCTTCGGGATCCAAATTTAAAATCATCACAATCCGTCCATAAATAACGGATATATGAGCAAAAATCCGAGACAACCTCTATTTTTGGCCTATTTTTTTTTATCTATATCTCGATTACTAAGTTATAAATATAGACAATATGGATATCTAATGAAAGCTATTTCAAATTCCATTGCAACGATGTATATAAGGCTATACAAAGTTGGACCTACAATGGGTCAAAATCGGGAAAAATATTTTTTAACCCGAATTTTTTTTCACAAAAAACTTTCTTTTGTCATAAATTTTTTTCACTAATAAATTAAAAAAAAAAATTTTATAAAATTGGAAAAAACTTTTAAAAAACTATTTTGAAAAAAAAAATTTTAATTTTATTTTAAGGTATAATTTGGTGAAGGGTATATAAGATTCGCACAGCCGAATATAGCTCTCTTACTTGTTATATTTAAAGAACTTGTGATAAATTTTCAGTTGTATTAGCATAAATCGTTTTAGTTAAGCTACAAAGAAACTAAACAAAGTTTATTTATTTCTAATTAAACAGTTTTTGCTTGTAACAACATGTTGCCTTTTTAGGCAGCAATACTGATTTGCCTTAAGTAATTGAAGAAACATTTAGAAAATTTCTGTTCTTTTCGGTTAAATTATATTTACAAATACTGATTTATTACTTTTTTTAAGTAACAGAGAAAATTAATAAAGTTTATATTGTCCAAAGAAAACATTTCAATATTATTAGCAACATGTTGCTTGCAGCAATACTGGCTTAAGTTAGGATATTGAAAAACTTTCTATTAAAATTCATACTCTTTGATTGTATTCTATTCACCAACAGTGTTTTATTACTATTTACAAATATCTACCACCCACTTGCTTTTCAGGACTATACCACAAATACTATCTTTCATCATATTCAATTATTTCATATAATTTTTATGAGTACTTTATATTCATGCACACATCTTTTATGCTGCATTACTTTTTTTGTGTGATTAATATATTTATAGCACAATTATCATTGATACACTGACTGACTGACTCACACGACCGCCCGCCCGCCCGCTCGCTCTCACACTCAATCATTCATTCACTCAAATCGAACTGGAGGTTTTCCATAATTAAATGGGTTTGATTGCAAAAAGATTTATGAAAGAATTTCCACACACTTAATTCCACACTTTATTCACACAAACCTACGATGAATTTGTAGCCTGCCTCTTGTACACAGTAGCAAATTTATTTAATTGTCAGCAATTAATGATGTTGACGATGACGGTGTCGGTGATAACTGATACATACCTGCAATGGTAAGAGAAGAGAGAAAGAGAAAATGGCATAAATATTAAATTAATTACCACACTATTTTTTTATTTTTCATATTTATTTTCAATATATTTATTTATATATTTAACTTAATCTATGGAAATGCTGTTGCAAAAATTTGTATATGATATAAATCAAATAAAAAGTTAATAAAATGTATGTTTTTTTTTCAATTTTATTTACAAATAAATTTAATCGTGTTATTGAGATTTATGTTGGCATAATAAATAAATGAAATAAAATTATGTAAATTCATTTAATAATAAATGATATTTTTTTTTCATTGTAGGTAGATAAATTAAGAAAAAATAATAATTAACATAAAGAAAAAAACACCTGAATCAATAAAATTTGTTTCTAGGCAACATGTTGCCAGAATGATATGACGTGTAATATAATAAATATATTCCCAATATTTTTAAAATAAGTTTATATAGTACAGTGAATTATTTAAATTAATTTAAGACTATGTTTTTAAAATCTTTTACTTGACGATGGATTTATATTTTTACATGGCAACATGTTGCTAAACATAATTATTTGTTAAAGCTAGGTACTCTAAAATAGTGAACAAATGTTTAGAAAGAATAGAAATAATCACGATATAATTATTGTAACCCCCATTATCACGAAGCCTGGTTATGCGTTAACTAATAGTTATACTGTCGGTTAAAATTATTTTTGTAGGAAAACTGTCAGTATACCTATTAGTTAACACATAACCAGACTTCGTGTTGCTGGGGGTAAGACATTTATGAATGTTCAAGTCATTTTCTGAGGGGGACCTTGTATGGGGACTGGGAAAAATGTTGGCCGATTTTCGTCATAATATCAGAGTACATAAAACTAATTTGTGCAAAATTGTATCAGGATTGCTGCATAATCAACATATTTATGACTGCTCAAACAGTATTCCGGGGGGAGATATGTATGGGGGCTTGGTAAATTCATTAACTGATATTGCCCATTTTCAATACCAAACAAACCCTAAAAACCGAGAGTATTTGTGGCTAGCTCCTATCGTGCTTTCAACAGACAGACGGACAGACATAGCTAGATCGTCTTAGAATCTTATGAGAACCTATGGTATATATAAGCTTTTTGGTTCTACGACCAATATTTTACAAACGGAATAACAAAATCCATACAGCATTTTGATGGTGGGTTTAAAAATAACAAAAAAGTCAAAACAAAATAAGAAAATGATTTTTATTTTTGAAAATTTCTAATTGATTTATTTATAGCTGGGTACAAAATAGTTTAGAAACTATTTTATTTTAGAAGAAATCATAGGGAAATATACATAGAGCGGAAACTCTGCTGTCAAAGACCTAACTCAATTGTCAAAAACCTAAGTGGTGAGAATGCATTAGTAGAAAAAACTATGTGAAAACAAAAACAACACTCGTATGTGTGATTATTTTGAATAATTTTTTTGTTTGAGTTTTTTTCTAGTTTCCGCTCTATATTTCTCTATGACAAAAACAAACTCGTATGGCAACTTTTTGAGTAATTTTTTTGATTGAGTCTTTTTTTAGTTTCCGCTCTATGTATATCTTCTCTATACGAGCAACATGAGGAAATTTGACAATACAAAAATATCAAAAAAAAAAAAAAAAAAAAACAAACAAGAAAAATATTTTTATTTTAGAAAAAAATCTAATAATTTGTCAAATTTTGTTTGTATAATTTCAATTGATGTGAAGACATTGTTGTTAGAAAATGTTCTAAAGAATTAATTCTTAATTCAGTTTTCAAAATCAAAGTAAATATATTCGCTCAATAATTCGATTACAGCATTCAGCAAGAATTAATTCATTGGCTTAATTCGTTTGCACTTCAAATATATTGAATTCATTCCTTTAAGAATTAATTTTTATAGAATAAATTTCATTGCTGAATCATTCAAGTTTTTTTTGTAATTCAAATCTATTACAAAATAGCCTTAAAAATGTATTGAATAATTAGATTTTTCTTCAACTCAAACTTATTAAAAAAAGACAATTTTTATACTCTTCATCATGAATGGCAATGGTATATATAAGTTTCTCACTTTGTTTGTAATTTCTACATTTTTCATTTGCGACTCCACAAAGTATATATATTCAGGATCGTTATATATAGCGAAGTCGATATAGCCATGTCCGTCTGTCAGCCTGTATGTTGAAATCAACTTTCCGTAGCCCCCAAAAAACTTATAAACATAATTGATAAATATATCAGCAATTTTTCCGGCTCGGTCGCTATTTAAAATCGAGACAATCGGCCCTCATATGGCTGAGATATAAGGAAAATCTAAGACATCATCGATTTTTTACCTATTTTTTTATCTATATCTGGATTACTAAGTCATTAATATAGACAATATGGATATCCAAGACCTTTGCAACGGCGTATATTTAAGCCAAAATATGTCGGACCTACAATTAGTCAAAATTAGGAAAAATATTTTTCCCCGAACTTTTTTTTCAAGAAAAATTTTTTTTGTTATAAAATTTCTTTCACAAATAAATTTAAAAAAAAATTTTAAAATTGAAAAAAAAATTTTAAAAATAAAAATTTTAAAAAAAAATTTCGCTAAAAATTAAAAAAAAAAAATTAAATTTTTTTTTACCTAAAATTATTTAAAATTTTTATTTTACAGTATAATTTACTTGTTTATATACATATCTGTATACTTTGGGAAGGATATATAAGATTTGGCACAGTCGAATATACTTAGTTCTATTACTTGTTCTTTTAACAATTGTACAAGGGGAAAATACGTTAAACTTTTTATCTTCTAATAGTACTTTTTTTAAATATGATATTATACAAGTCTGTAAGTCAACACATAGATTTTACATTGGCAATTTCGTTAAACACATAAAGTCTTTGTCAATATCTTCCATGTTCACCATAAATTTGGTTTATGCTTGAAATCCCCATTCCACAACTCTTATTCCAAACTTTCCCCAAACACAAATTAATGTCTATAATTAATTCATTCAATTACAATAAAGTGTTTAGAAAAACTAAAATTTTTACCCTTACAAAAGAAAGTAAGTAAATTTTATCCATAACCCAGTGGGAAATTTTACATACCTGGCAAAATTATTCCCCTGATAAAAAACAAAAGTGCTACTAACAATGTAACGCTTAGCTCCTGCTAACATTTGATGTTATAGTTTTCACTAAAATTTCCTACTGGTAACAGTGCTCTATAGAATTATTAATAAGTACAAGTAAATTTAACAACAAAAATTACGTGAAAAAGTCCCTTAACATTTACTTAGATTTTAAGAGTAGTGTAGCTAATTATTTAATTGGTATTTTATATATTTAATTGTACACTACGGAGCAGAGATGTTTGCAATTTGTAGCGGGAAATATTACAATGTAAACTATAGAATAATTAACAGAATATACACCGACCCCTTCCCCCCTGTTACAACAACCAACCCCTTGCTCTTTTAGCTTTTTTGAAATCACTTAAAATGTTGTTAAATGCATTTAACAAACTATGTATATAGTTAGTAATAATACACGATAAATAAGGGTAAAATTTCGATTTAATGGCATTTTAAATGTTATTTACACAACTATTTACTAGATACTTAAATTAAGGTAAACATTTACACTCACTATTAAAAACATACAAACAAACATACACAAATACAAATACTATATCTATGTATTACTAAGGGTTTCCTACAACAAAAATAAGGGGCTGGGGGAGTTATTTGCCTATATAAATGTTTATTTACAGCCATAAACTTAAAGATGTGGCATGTTAAGAGCTGATGTCATAAAGTTATTAAACAAAACAAAAAATATATCCACAACAACAACAACAACGGCAATAACAAATTATATTAAAATATGCGACAAAAATTATGCTACATTAATTGTATCTAAAGATGTCGCTGATAATGTTTATATTTTTTTTCTTTTCTTCTATTTGCTATTGTGTCTGTTTGTTTTGCGTACAGTAGTTGTGGCAGCAACAGCAGCTAGCTTATCTGTTTACAGATGAGAGAGTAAATACAAATACTGAAATATTTGTGTAACGCATTATTAAGGCTATTCACTGAGAAGTGGAAAATGATACAGTAAAGGCATAGGCTTTTGAATTCAAATAACCCTATAAAATGTATTTAAGTCACACGATCTAGTGGGCTAATTCTGATTACGGAAACGTGATAGGAAATAAGTCATGCAGTAATTGGAAAATTAAGTTTCTTGTTGAAACTACCGGTCGCCCGCATTTATATAATCCAATTTAGGCAGTAAGAACTTGAGATATTAAGCACCATTAACAGTCACTGGTTTACAAGCATAATTTTCATAGAAGTATGGTCCAAATATACCACCAGCCCAAAATCCGCACCAATTACTCACACGTTGTGAATGCATTTGTTTTTCGACAATATCAAACTCAAATTTTGACAATTAACAAAGCCACCAAGGTGAAAATATGCGCGTCTCTGCTTATAAGATTTTTCTCGAAAAAATACCATCCACTTGTTGATGTTCCGAAAATCCAGGACTCTCTTCACTGTTTATGGTCATTAGGTTTTATGTCAATTGAACTTTGTAATGAGAAGGAGAACTTCAGTGTTAATACGTTGCACAGTGGGTCAGATTCAAACCACATATTTTGTAAATAAATCTGCCATTTCTAACTAGTTGAAACAACTGACATGAAATTTCACAAAACCGTAGCAGAGGAGTATGCGAGTTTTGACGACGGATCCCTCAGATATCTCAGGAGCGGCGCTGTGGGTTCTCAAAGTAGGGCACCTCAGACATGCAACATTTTTAAACGTTTTTGTGGTTCATCCAAACTCTAAGATTTGAATAAATTCTTAAAGTCTTCGTAGACATAGATAACCGGAAGGTTATCAATAATCTATAATTGGAAATTAGTTCTCGAACTGTTAGCTGCAGGACAAATGAAGTTGCGAAAAAAAAAAATATTTTTTTTAAAATAACTGTACTGGTGAATTTGTTCTGAACATTTAAACTGTGCGAGACCGAAATGGAATACTATTCTCTATGTGGACGAATCCAAATACAATTCAACCCAAGTACACAAATAAGATAGTCAAGTTTGGTTGTGGCACCATTATGGTATGGGGCTCTTTTTCAGGCGAGGTATGGGTCCAATTCATTTCAAACAAGTAAGAGTGTTATATTCGCCTGTGCCTGTTCTATGGGGCCTTGAATCAGTTATGATCCGAACTGTACAGAATCTCGTAATGTGATTAATTTCTTAAAACTTTGAATGACTTATGTCGAAATTTATGTTAATATCATTATCATTGCTTCTGTCAACAGGACTCTGGCAGTTGACTCCTGTCAAAATTGAACAAGTTGCGTCATTCAGTTAATGTTTGACAGTCATTGATAGCAGACTACCTCGTGACTTGAGGAGAAATACTATAGGAACTCTGCACCATCAATTTCCATGGTATAAAAGTTGTTTACTGAATATCTTAGTGGCCGTATAAGTACGGAAGATATCGAAAGTTTTGGACGCCCAGTTTAGGTCTCTTCACCAGAAAAAATTGAACAAAATCTCGATGTGATGTTGGCCGATCGGATATTAAAAGTGCGAAAGATTGTGGAAGCCATAGGTCACTTGGGTATGAGAAAGCTTTCCGCAAGATGGCTGCAGTGTTTGCTCACAATCGGGTGCACAAAAGGGCACACACATGTGCAGTTTCCATGGCAAAAATTCATGAATTAGGCCAGATTTAGATCGAGTGACTATATCTTGTTTCCACATGGAATGTCTCGGCGGAAAGAGATTTGACTTCAACGTTGAAAATCATCTCACAAAAAAACCTATTTGACCTCGACAAATCTTACTTTTAGCAGGGGATAAAAGAAATTGGCATAGCGCTCAAAAAGAGAAGAATCGACATATTTATGACTGTATTTGTATGGGGCTGAAGTCATGGTCCGATATTTTCCATTTACAAACCTTATGAACAGAGATGGAACAGACAGACGGACGGACGAACATAGCTAGATCGTATTAGAATCTTACGAGGACCCATAATATATATGGTCAATTCACAAGGTTTCTTATCATGTCATATTGTCATAATGTTCTAATATTTCACAATGGTTTTTATTGTTTTTCAAGCAAAAAATGTCCCAAAATAATACTACTTTCTATGCTATGTTTATTGTGTTATCGTAACGAACCAGCAGAGACCAAAGCCGAATGCCTAAGAGTCGGTTAAACCGAGCCGCCGAGTCGTGATATATTAGGACAATATGACTGACCTTGTGAATTGACTAATAATGTATACTATGAAATGTCATTGCAAGAAAACAAAAATGTTGCGAAAAAATGTGTGTTATTAAATTTTATTTACGTTTTTATTTTTGAATTTAAACTAAGTCTTGCTATTTGAGCTAAATAAACTCACTTTAGAATTTTCATACTTCCAAGGCATAAAGACTGTTTACAATTTCTTCAACATTTTATGGACAAAGTTATAAAAATAATGTCATCTCGTCGTAGATGTCTTTTTTTGTATCATAATTTGCTACTTTGTAAATATAAATAAAGAAAAAAAATCTTAAATGCTCTCTAACAAAAAAAAAACACAATGTAATAGACATTAAAAACCAAACACATACAGCCTGATGATTATAAATTAAAGCGTTGTAGCTGCAAATGGTATCCAAACGTATAAGAGTTTGTCTGTCTGTATATACTATACCCATCATTTAAATAATTTACATCTATTACAATTTCATATTTTTCCGCCATTTATGATTAAGCTGTAGCTTTTTTCTATTTTTTTGTTGGAATAAAATAATGTTTACACTTATAACCAAACCAAACCACACCATTCTCCACTCTTAAACCCACACTTTGTATAGCTACTCTCTGCTCTTCATAAAAACTTAACTTTTAACATTATTTTTTGTAAAATGTATTTGAAGAATTATCTTAGTAAATGATTTGAATATGACTATATTTCATTGTGGTTTTTAGATGATGAATGGTTCGTTGTTCGTACGTCGGTATAGTTAGTTAGAATAGAATATTGTCTGAGTTGGTTTGATAATATTAGTGGTGTGTGTTTACTTTGTTAATACGTATCTTTTATGGGTTTTTATTTAAAGCGTATCTCATAGATACCGAGTATAAATATTAAATTTATGTATTTTGTTTCATTTTGTTTGTCATACATATTAAGTATGCAACAACGACAGCGTGTGGTTGAAATGATGAATGAATGAATTAGTGAGTGAATAGAATGGAATTTTGTGATAAAAATTGTATCACATTTGCAGTGTGTTAATATAAACACTACATACATTGGGGGTTATACTAAGTTTGTTATTAAGTTTTGTGCAATATTTGATTGCACATCTGGAATTGTCTGTAGAATTCTAAAAGTTTCTAGCTAAAAGTTTTAGTTAATATTATAAATACAATCACATATATAAAATTTTAATCCAAATTACATTTATAGTTCTTTGTGTAACAAATATTTGTGACAAACCAAGTTTAACTACTTGATTAATATAGTGAGTTCGCAAAAGTATTACGTTCATCTACATTTACACAGTTAGAAGGGTTTCAAGTTTATATATTCCAAACTAAACTACTATGAGTCATTTCCTATCACCATAATTTAGCGACTATCACACTTAAATTAAGGGCAGGCAATAATAAAAAATGCAAATAAAATTAATAGAAGTGTCACTCACTACCAATTAATAAGCAATAAAAATTAGACTTTTGTCTGAAGTATAAGATTATAAAAGAAATATATATAATGAAGTCAATAATAAATAACTAATAAATAACACTAATAAATAACTTATTGAACTTGCTGTTTAACTAAAAGAATTCTTACTTCAAAAGCATTAAAACCTAAAATAATTTTTTAAACCTGATGTGTTTAACTCTAGGAACTGTATAAATATTATGTTTTAGTATAAGACTTAATAACATACTTATTTAGCTTTTGTTTAAGACTTATTAAATTTTAGTAGACTTCTAAAGTTTTACTTCAAGTATTAGTATAAGATTTCCTTAGTCTTACTAAAAGTATTGTAAGTGTTAGCATCACTTTCTAAGTTTTAGCATAAGGAGTTTTAGTATAGTATAAGACTTATTAAGTCTTAGAACAAGTCTTATTAAATCAAAGTAAAGATCTTATTAAGTCTTAGTATAAGATCTTTTATGCATTAGTATAAGACTTATCAAACGTCTTAGTATAAGAATTAGTAAAAGTCTTAGTATAAGTGATAGGTCTATAAGACTTACTATAGTTCTTAGTATAAGACTAAGTATAAATCTTAGTATAAGACTTAGTATACGACTTACTATAAGTCTAAGTATATGACTTAATATAAGTCTTAGTATAAGTCTTTGTATAAGACTTAGTATAAGACTTAGTATTAGGCTTAGTATAAAACTTAGTATTAGGCTTAGTATAAGACTTAGTATAAGACTTAATATAACTCTTAGTATAAGTCTTAGTATAAGTCTTAGTATAAAACTTAGTATAAGTCTTAGTATAAGTCTTAATATAAGACTTAGTACAAGTTGGACTTATACTAAGTCTTAACTAACACTTATATAATTCTTAGTATAAGACTTAGTATAAGTCTTAGTATAAGACTTAGTATAAGTCTTGGTATAAGACTTAGTATAAGTCTCAGTATAAGACTTAGTACAAGTCTTGGTATAAGACTTAGAATAAGTCTCAGTATAAGACTTAGTACAAGTCTTGGTATAAGACTTAGTATAAAACTTAGTATAAGCCTTAGTATAATTCTAAGTATAAGACTTAGTATAAGTCTATAATAAGACTTAGTATAAGTCTATAATATGACTTAGTATAAGACTTAGTATAAGTCTTAGTATAAGACTTAGTATAATAATTAGTATAAGTCTTAGTATAAGTCTTAGTATCAGTCTTAGTATAAGACTTAGTATTATACTTAGTATAAGGCTTAGTATAAGACTTAGTATTATACTTAGTATAAGGCTTAGTATAAGACTTAGTATGTCTTAGAATCAGTCTTAGTATAAGACTTAGTATAAGACTTAGTATAAGTCTTAGTATAAGTCTTATATAAGACTAAGTATAAGTCTTAGTATAAGACTTAGTATAAGACTTAGTATAGGACTTAGTATAAGACTTATTAAGTCTTAGTATAAAACATTTCATTACAACATTTAGTAAAAGACTTTACAAGTTTTAGCCCCATTTCTTTAATCTCTGGTTATCGTTTTTCCTAACGATATACTTCTAATTAATATAATTTTTGTATGGAAACTGTCAGTATATCATCACTGTAAAAAATTACTATATATTCAGAAAATGGGAATTAGTGTAAGACTTTTAAGTTTAACTCAAGAGTGTCCCAAAATTCGCTGAAGAATTTTCCGCAGTAAAGTGTTGTCAATATATAAAAAACTAATAGCTGATAGCTTAGGATTGGTAGAGACGAATCATTACATGAGAGAACAAAGCGTTTTCAAAGTTGAACAAAATTTAAAAAATAATGAAAGTTTGGCTGTAACATTTCAAAGAATATGATGGGAATATTCATTTAACTTCGTAATTGAAACATTAAGGGAGATTGCATTAGTTGGTGATGATATTACTCTTGACGTTAAAAAAAAAAACGTTCAAATGTTAATATCACTGTGGTTCCAATTCCAAGTCTAGCTGGAAAAATGTGTGTCTTCAAAATAAACCGAAATTTTATTTTTAAAATAGCTAAGAACTCTGATATAATGTAAAGCAGTTATTTAATTAGTAGTTTGGTTTTTATTATATATTTGTTTAAAAATATCTAACAAATGTATGCTTAACCATACATCAAAACTAAACATCGAAATTAGCTTTTATTATATATATGCTATACTTTAGTGGTCCTCAAATTTTGATTGTTTTAGTCCATTATAGATAGGTCTCAAATAAAAAAAAAATTAAGAAAATTATTAATATTATACAGCCTGCCAAAACCAAAGACCGCCGAATACCGTCTAATGACTATTCTTATCGTTTAAGGCCACTAATAGGGAATGTGTCGACAAAAAATCTTATCATACCTTTTTTTATTTCCAATTTTAAAGGTAACGATTTTGTAGAAAATTTACAACAAAATGTTAACTTAATTTAATGAATTTCACTATAGATATCAATAGTTTTTAAACCAGTTTTCGATAATCATCTATTATTGTTCTAAGTTCCAAGTTTTTGACAAAAAAAATATGTAATACACAGCATTTAAACATAACTATTGGATTCAGATACAAAAAATTCATATAAAAAGGACAAACAGTTTTTGATCTCTACTGAAAATTTTAAAATTTTGAGTTAATTCTCTCTTGTTGATCTAGTGCGATATGTACTAAAGTTTAATGAACATGCCTAGCGAAGAGAGTTTTTTTTTAATTGATTACTGAGCATCAACAACTGGATGGTGATTTTTCAAGAAAATTCATCCATCAACATTCTCACCGCAATTCGGGTTCAAAGAATCCATTTGTGATTGTCGAAAAACGAATGCCTCTGTTTGGTACGAATTATCGCATCATTGGAACATAAATTATCGATAACGAGGCTGGCCATGCAGCGACTGTTAATGGTGCTCGAATTTCATTCTGTCATGGATGATATTGATGTGGACGATATGTGGTTTCATCAAGATGTCTCGTATAATGTCACGATTCGGTGATCAGAATTCGTCCCCTAGATCTTGTGATTTAACACTTTATTGGATTTATGAATTTATTTTTATTGGGCATAAATGCTGCCTTAACGAAATTCAGCTATATTAATGCAAAATGGAAGAATTCGAATAGATTGCTTTTTGCCAGCAAATCAGTGGATATTATCTGTCCGATTTGCTATTTTAAACTAAACTCTGAACTGTGTACTTTATTAAATAATAATTTAAAGAACAAATTGTTTTCTATTTGATTCAAATCATGCGTTAATTTTGAGAATATTTTTGAATAATAAAAATATAATTGAAAATATTTTTGATTGGTTACATTATTAAATTCTGTTCATTTTATTTACGCCATGTCGGACACATATGTCCGACACGACTTTTATTCTCCCTAGCCATGCCACACAATAGTGCTGGAGTTTCAAGAACTTTTTCTATGTTGTCTGCAAGTTCCTCATCATAACTGTAATCTTCACATTCTTTATCACTTTCTGTACTTATACTGAGTATTTTTTCTAACTCAGTATCCGATTTCGTAGACGCAGAAAAAAAATATAGTTGTGCATGGTTACTGTAACCATTTCAAAATTTTTAACAATATTATAGTCACAGTAACTATATATGTGATTGTGGTAACGATAATATGTTTAATTTACGATTCACATTATTGTACCAACCATATATATGGTTACAGTAAACATGTACATGTTTGTGACAACCATTTATATGATGAAGGACTTACCATATTATGTTGCTCTCGGTTTATAGACATCATAATCTGAGAACAATATATTATGATAAAATGATTCATCATATAAATGGTTGGCACAAACATATACATGTTTACTGAAACCATATATATGGTTGATACAATCATGGTTACAGTAAACATGCACAAATATTGAAGTGGTTACAGTAACTATGCACAACTATATTTTTTTTCTGCGTGTAGGACACTCTTATTTATAGAAAAACTCTCAGTTTCTAAGCAGTAAATTCCAATATTGACGTTTTCGAAAAGATGCTTCTTATTTGCTGAAAGTGCCTTGGCAGTCAATGTGTTAATATAATTTTTGTTTCTTTCAAAGGAGTTTTGCTTTAACAAAACAACTTCATTAAAATTCCTGTATTTTGGGGGTTTTTATTTGTATTTGGTATTTCCATACCATTCGGGGTAACTTTAACTTTGGATGTTTTTAGTTGTTTACTTGGTTAAATACTAAATAAAGTATTTATTTAATTGATTTAGTTATTTGTTTCGCCAACGAAACTCTTCTACATACACTCAGACAGGTGGTGCTAGTGTTGTGTGTTTGGTGACATTCATTTGCGGTTTAGATAAAATAAATTTATTCCATAAAGAGCTGCTTTCGCAACAACCGCAAATGCCTTAAAACCAAATAAAGGCAAAATTAAATTATACCACGTAACATCATCATCTATTAATCTTGGTATTTATGAATTAAGTTTTATTTAGTTATTTCTTGTTGTTGGCAAAAATAAACCAAAATTCTCATGAAATTTGTGAAATGGAAACAAACTGTTTGTTAAGATTTTAAAATAAGCGGCATAAAAGTTAAAATTAAATTGTTATTTAGTAGATAATGTTAATTCTGGTTTAAATTAGAGATAATGTCAGTAAGATATTAAAAAATATACTAAAAGCTTTTTAAGTATGTATTAATCTTAGAAAATATTAGGCATATTTTTAACAACAATTTATCAGTATGACAAACATTTTGAAAATTGCAAACATATTTTAGGTATTTTTCGATTAGAGGCAGATTTGTTTGCTGAAATACGTATTTGTATTTATTTAAAGTTTTTCTGATTTCCGACATCTCTTAAATTACGTAGCTAAAAACAATATCTAATAGATAAATTTTATACTTAAATTTATTGCAATTTTAGTTATTACTTATTTGTAAATAAAAGTAATAAATCTAAAATTACTTTAGATGATTTCCCTACTATAAATATTTAAACAAACAATAATTCATTTTCGTTTGATTGCAAATTATTCTAAAAAACTATAAAAATTATCATAAATTTACACTTTTTTAAATAACCCACAAAATTCGTTAGTACACACAGATAACAGCTTTGTTGTGACAACCGAATTTTTGGGCAATTTAATGATTCATCTTGTTATAGCAACTGATTTCGTATTCCTAAAATAGAAAAAATCTCTGTGTTTACATAATCTGTATTAGAAAGTTAAATTCTTAACACTTATTAACATTTAAATAATTATATTAATTCTTTAAGAATTTACCATATTTGTAACTAAATCTGAAAACCAGTTTAAAGCCTTTACCTAATCATTTCTGCCTGCCAAACAACTTTCACTTTATTTTATCTTTATCGTGTTAAATGTTTGCTGGGTGTTTGTTTAATACTTAATCGTCTTTGTAATTTATTTTGAAATAAAAAAATATTTTTGCTAATAAGTATGTACTTAGATACTTTATATATTTAACTATTTTATTTCTTTCTCTCTCTGTTTTACAATACTTTGAGTAACAATTGCTAGTTACTTGGAATTTTAATAAAAATAGAAATGCAAATTTGATTTTGTATAATTTAGAATATAAAATGCAATGTAAAAAGTAGGTAAAAAGCTTTTATATACATAGTTTCATGGAATAATTAAAATGCCATGAAGATAAAGTGCAGAGAAAATTTTGTTTTTGCTTTGAGGCGGAAAAAAAAGTATTGTGTGTGTAATCAGCTCTATTCTATAAGTTAGATTACGAATTCAAATTGGTTAAAAGATACTGGGAAATAGATATTAAATTGATTCAAAAAAAGTGTTTTCGTTTTGAAGAGAAACAATTACTCAAACATATAAAAAATCCTTTAATATTCAAATGTAGGATGGATTTAAGTTAAGGAAAATAACATTACAAAGAATCAATTTTGAAATTAAACTTAAAGTTGTGTAAGGATCTAAAATAATTAATTAAAAAAGTATAAGAGTTTGGGTGTAAGACTTCAATCAACTGAACATAATACTTAAACACACTGGTTGTCAAATATCAACAAGCAGTGGTTGATAGTGTTAGTGAAAGTCCAAGGCCATAGATGACTAGATAACTAGGTAACTGACGAGTCAAAAACCTTAGTATGCTGTCATAAACCTTAATCATGATAATGTATTGACATGTATTCTGTTATTGTATCACATATTTGTGTTTTGATTTGTTTCATTGAAATTTTTCTCTGCTTCCGTTCTATATATTTAATCAATGTCCAAGGCCATCAAGTCGGTGTCTCGGAGAAGAATTATAAATTTCAAGAAGCTCTCCACAACGTCCCCATGCATAAAAAGCCTCAGTTATCCTAAACGGGTCACTGTTTCGGCGGATTTTCTATAAAATGCATTATTGGTCATGAAGAATTTCGACAAAAGTCTGCGTATGTACCAGGAAAGCAGTAGAACCCATTTGTCTTATGTGCTATTTCGCAACCCTATCCTGAACTTTATGATTTAATTTGAAATATCAGTCTAAAGAAATAAAACTTTAATTTCTGTCTTTAATTAAATATTGCGTCGATTTTCAAACACCCAAGAGAACATTTTGCGAGACAGTATTGTGAGCACAGCTAAGGATAAAGAAAGCCTTTTGTTCATCAAATTACTATATTCCGAAATCAATGTGAACCAATCTCGTGGATAAGGATGGTATACCTAGACTTGTTCTAAGTGTTTCTTATTAATGGATCGTCAATTTGAGAATATTTCCTTTCATATCCTTCTTGCATTTTTCCTCATTGAAAGGTTGCCAATGTCGAAACAATTGCCAAAAAGGCGCCCCAACCAATCCAGATAATTACCGCCTGATTGAAATTCGTTCTGTGCCCTCGAAATTTATGTGGAACAATGATAGGCAATTGGTCAATTCACAAGGCCTCTTATCATGTCATATTGTTATAATGTCCTAATATTTCACAATGGTTTTTATTGCTATTCAAGCAAAAATGTCCTAAAATAATACTACTTTCTATGCTACGTTTATTGTGTTATCGTAACAAACCAGCAGAGACCAACGCCGAATGCCTAAGAGTCGGTTAAGCCGAGCCACCGAGTCATGATATATTAGAACATTATGACAATATGACTGATAAAAGACCTTGTGAATTGACCAAATATAAATTTCGCAGTGGTTTTTCTACCGGAGACGTTTCATTACTTTTGTGGCATGTGTGGCGACCATTTGACCAGGTGTGTTTTAAATCAATTCGATATACAAATTATAAAGTATTTCAAGCTTCCTTCGTGAACGTACTTTAAGGATTGTAAAAGATGGCGTTGATTCCGAGGACTTTATATTAAATTCCGCAGTTCTCCAAGAACAAAGTCTGATCTTTCTATATTTTTTAAATTATCATGTAGTATTTTACAGATTACAGTAATATTTGTCGCTCTTACCAAACGTGACCTTTGGAAAATATCCAGATGCGGTGAATTGAAGCAGACTAATTTGAAATCGCTTAATGATTTGACATTCAAACGATTTGAGAGTTCATAAGATTCAGATACCTATTTGATCCTTGCTTAATATTATGAAAGAAACATTCAGATACTTGGGTTTCTTTCCGAAGTACTTCGTATATATACGACCAATAATGGAATATAATTCCCATATATTGGCTGGAACTGCTAAACTGGGTTCAAAGAAGTATTTTGATACTCTGGAACATCGTTAGAACGTCGGCTGTTTCACCTCATTTTAAAGATATTATCATGGAGATAAATCGGTGGAGATAAGTAGTTTTATACCTAATATCAGCATTCATGTCATGACACACGATTATCACACTATCGCACTCGACATTATAGCCAAAATTCTTTCATTATTTGAACCATACGCATGTGTAACCCAAACTTGCTAACAATGTCTTCCCGGAGGAATATAATATTTACCAATTCAAGTCAAACGTCTACAAATACTAGTCAATGGCCTACATCTACAGATTAAATACACGCATAATGGAACCAGTTGCATCAGTCTGGAAAAAGGTCATATATAGGAATTATGAAACAATTTCGGTCTCATGAAACCGAAAGACTTTGGAAAGAGGGAATATATAGAATGTAAAATTGAACTTAACTGCTTTCTGTCTCCACACGAAGTTCTGTGGAGTCTTCTCCTCACTCACTCGTGAGTTATATTGAGAAAACTCTCGAATGTGGGGAATATAGATTTCTCATCATGCTGAATATATATGAGTTTATTAAGAACTGTCATATATTTGGAAACTATGGAGCATTTTGGGTCTCAGATGAAACCGAAAGATATTTAGACTATTTAGTCTGCTCTCTTTCCTACTGAAAACTGTGGAAAGAGGGATTGATTTATTCGAGGAGAGATTGCTATATTCGAGGATATGAAATTAATTTTATCTGTTTTTGGTCTATGCATTAACTTTACAACATTAACCGCTATCGCTAGAGCGAACAGCAAGCTTTCACAGGAAATTTTTCTTTAATCGTATAAATATGTAGACTTTATCAAAGGTTTATAAAACCAATTTTGTATGAAAATTTTGTGTTATAAAACTTTTATAAATTTAAAATTTTTTTAAGCATATGGGGGTATGTATTTCGTAGGAGTTTATATGGATTCATTTATGAGACCGTAAATCTCTACGTAGACAAAATTAGCTCGAATCATAGGTTTTTGTGTATTCTAGCTTTAGCTTCAATTGGTGGTTACTATGTTACAATTTAAGCATCAAATAAACGTTAGCTTCAATTTAATGCCTTTATATTGATTCATTTTAGCTATAATCACAGATCTTTATGTTGATAAATTTTAGCTTGAATCGTACGGGTTAATGTATTCCAATTGAATATTCAATCGTAGATCTCTATGTAGATCGATCCAATCTTTTGTTGAGGGATATTGATGTTTCATTCGAGAATGTGAAATGTACTATATCTGCTTTCAGTCTCCATATGATGGTCGGTGGAGACTTCACTCACACCTTAGCCAATTACATAGGCGTAAGCCAGTCCCCTGTAACATTCATAGAGCGCTCTTGACTTACATATTCACATCCGCTACTTTGGGATTAACCACCATCTCTAGAGCGAGTCGTTGGAGAAACTTTGGGATTTATATCTAGATCGAATCGTGGTATTCCACAGACAGTTATTAACATTACTTTTGCTATGAAATCTTGTCATGAACATAGAACTTGGATCCAAGGGTTTAAGAACTGATGGTATTTCTGTGGCTGTACGATCTCGTATTAGTAAGATTAGATGGGCATTGGGATCTCAGTGGATATCCTGATATGATCTAGAACAATGGTGCCCAAGCCCTATACTCATGGTGCTCATTTGTTTTTGTAAATGCTTTTAGCTATAGGCTGTGTGTTTCTATACTCAATGGAGCACTCAGCACTAGCAATATGAAATACACAAACAACTTTGTCTTGTTTGTTTTTTTGTCGATCTTCACTGTATACAGTGCAAAGCAACAACACTTTCGTATGCTTTGCTGGTAAACATTGACGACAGTGATCATCAATGTAGATTTTGTTTATGTTTATCGTATTGGTATTGTTTAAAAAAGTGTGTATTTTTTTCTTTATTCTTCGTATGTTTTGGTTTTTTACAAAATTGCATAAAAATTGGTTTTTCTTTAAATGTATTGGTGTTTCCTCTTCCATAAGGAACTTTTGGGCACCCCTGATCTAGAAAATACTAGATCCCCTTTCTACCATGAAGTAATATAGTGAAACTGGCTTTGTTCGAGTATCGGGGGGTTATACTGAATTCGAGAATTTAAGGTGACATGATCGCGACTTTGCCGGACAAATTTAAGTGCAGGACTTAAAAGAAAGCTGTTGATTTATGGCATAAAAGTAAAAGTTCTCAAATTCAAATCTAGGCCAATTGAATTATTTCGTTTTCAGTAAAATTAAAATTAAACTTTTACTATTAAACTCAATTTACAGAAAGGGGCTGATATTCATACTTAAAACAGGTATAAAATCAAACAATTTTTTTATTTATTATTACAATGAATCATCAATTAAATTTTGCCAAGCGATTAGGTTGCCAATAAGTCTCTTTGGTTTTCATTGTATAAGGGAAATAGTGTAAATTATATTTGCAATAAAAAATATCATATTTTTTACAATTTATTCATGCATTTGCATTTTGTTTACTTATGAATTTTTTACTAAATGTTGTAGGTGAGTTGTAGTTGCAGCTACGGTTTTTATTATTGTTGTTGTTCATAATTAGTGTTAATTGCTGTTAAACAGAAAAGGTGTTAAGTACGTCGAGCGAGAGTACACTTTTTTTTTTGCATAACTTTGCTTTGTTTTGTTACTTCAATTACCATATTTAAATGTTAGATGTTGCTGTTGTTTGCTGTCAGTTAGTTAGTTAGTTAGTTAGTTAGTTAGTTAGTCTTTGTTGTTCAAGTTAAGTTAATGTTGTTTTATTTATTGTTTTTTTTTTTTTAAACAGTAGGTTTGTAAAAGATTTAAGGCAGCATTTTAAATTATACCCGTATTATAAGTGACTCATCATCATCAGCATCAAAGTCTGTTTATAAACATTTGTTATTTTTTTAGGTATTTTGTTTAAACTGTTGAAGAATTTACAAAATAAACATTATAAATTGTGTTGTTGTTTACTTATGTTTTGCCAAGTCATACTTTGTAATCTTTTATAACAACTTTAGAAAGGGTTTGTGAGGAAAAAAGGTAAAAAAAAAAATCTTACTTTTAACATTAATTTAAGGACAAATTATTTTGGGAATAAAGATTAATGGGAAAAGGGTCAGTTTGGGACAATCACAAAAACACACCTCAATAATTTTAATTTAAAGACATGCCAATGGAAATTATTTAAAAACCAACAATAACCGGATTATTTTCTTAGTTTTATTTTTTTTTTTTAAAGAAAGTCTAGTAAAGTTGCAAAAATAAACGGAAATGATTAGGGACATAACAAAACCAGAAATACTTTAGGAAAAGGTATGCTAAGCTTAGAGAAAATAACACAGAGAAAGGGAGGGAGTACAAGGTTTTTCTAAAATTTGCTGAATATTTCTTCCCACTTTTACCTAAACTAATAAAATAAAATAACCTTATCTGTAGCTGTTTCATCACAGTCCTTACAATATTTCTAGCATACATATGCATATAATATATAATTTGTTTAAACAAATTTAATACAACTATTACCAATACTTCTTAAAGTTTTTTTTTACTTTTTATCTTTAATTTTAATATATTCCGAGCCCTTCCTTAAAACTGTTTGATATTTAAATATCAAACAGTTTTAAGGAAGGAGAAGAGAAAAAATCAAAAAGAAACCGAAAATTCCTAAACATTTCTCAAATAATTGTGTCATAAGTTTAGGTTTTTTTTTTCCTTCTATTTTGCAGTTTGTTGCTAGTTCGTTTTATCGAATCCCATTGAAAGGCTTGTCTTTAATTTATTTTGTATAAAGTTTGTTTGTTTGTTTGTTTTTTTTTATTATTTCTATCAGTTTTGTCTTTTATTTCACATAAATTATTACACTTGTCTGCCACATTGTCTAAACAAAAAGTCATACAAATCCACACACAGCCACTAACACGAAATAAAATCTCCACCCGTTTTTATTTGAATGTAAAGTTTTCTTTGTAGTTTTGTTTGCAAATATTTTCATGTGTGTTTGTTGGAGGCAGTTTAGTGTTCAAAAAAAAAAAAAAAAAAATATTGAAAAAAAAAATGGAGAAAATATCTATCTATCATAACCATAAATGGTGGTAGTCCTGCTGCTCCTGCCTAAATTTTAGCAGAACTCAATCAGACATTCCATAACAGGGATTTTAAATAGAATGAATAAATTGTACCAATTGTTTAATTATTTAGTAAAGTTATGTTTAAGAAAAACTTAGAAAAAACGTATTAAAGCAGTCAGGACTTAAAAAGTACCTTTGAAGAATTCTTTTAGTGCCAAATTGAAACCTAGATTTATATCGTCTTTGTAAAAGAAAGTATACAGAATTATAAGTTGCTGTGAAAATTTTTAAATTTTTGTCAATTTTACGTTTCTACTGAAACTTGAAAACGTCATATCGAGAAAATTAAAGAAAATCCTGAGATTGGGGCAATTACATTATGCTTTAAGTCATGACTTAAAATCATGTTTTTTTTTTGTACTAGCAAATTGCGACGTCTAAACAAAAGGCAAGTTTTCTGTTTTTCATGACTTTTTTGATATTCTGCTTTGAGCTCTTTTCTTATTGGTTGTTGATGATGAAGAAACACAAACATGGTTGAAAAAAGGCATCGTAGGGGTTGTAAAAGAGAAACCAAAAAAAAAAGATATGGCTTTAAATCAACATGTGAATATCGCATTAAGTAGTACAAGGTATTGTTTACGATTTTCGATGCAGTTCAACTCAAAGTGTTTGCTGATCCACTCGCTTTGGCCTTAAAGTAGGAATACCCGAATTGAGTTTTCCTTTATGGTTTTTAGTTTTTAATATCGAAGATCCTTCCAATTACTTATATGTCGCCCAAAATTTGTTTTTGTAAAAAAAAGACTTTGATTTTGAGTGGGACTGCAAATTTATAATTCTAATCCATGAAGTTGACGTCCTGATAGAGCAACACACTTCACTTCTTCACTGTTATTCCCGTTGTGGTACCAGCAAGAGAACTACGAAGCGAGCAATAGTCCTTGATGACTAATTTTTTAACAAAGACAAACTGCAGAGCATATTTATACCGCAGCACGCTATCGTCTAATCTATCGAGGCACCCATCTATCGGGATTTGATAGACCAACACACTTGTGTATTGAGTATTTACAGTCCCCAATAGATCCGCCAGAGTCATCTATCTCATCAAGTCTTCAACTATCTTACCCAAGTCTTCAACTCGCCAGGTCTAGACATTCGAGTAGGGGTCACCTTGCTCTCTTCCTAATTATGAGAAGTCATTAAATGGGGAATTTATCTCCTTGAATGTGTTCCAAATTAAAGGCTAGAGATCGTGGCTAACAAATTCCGCAACTGAACATGCAAAATCCTTATTAGAGCCATTAATCGACTGCAATTATACTCAGGTTAGGAGAATAGACCTACACACTTGAAGTACCAAGCGATACCTGAAAAAAGATCAGGAAATACTAAAAACTACTAAAAGAAGTAAATAGCAAAAACAACATCCTCCTGTTTATACAGAAGTCGTAAAGAATCCATTTAGAATAAAAACTTTATTTCTTATGAAGACTCCAATAGATCCCTTTCGTTATGAGAACTCATGCATATGTCATTAAAAGTGCGACTAAATATCCTTGCGTGCATTCCAAATTCCACAACTGATCTGATACAGAAGCTTTATCAGACCCATTGCTTCACTAGCTATGAATACGAGTGAACAGAATGAAAGTCTGGCAAAGTTGTAATGTTGTGGCCTTAAATACTCTCGAAAGATTGCAACATCGAACAAAGCCAGCTACTTAACATTCCTTCAAGATAGTGGAAAAGAAGCATCTTTTAGGGATTTTGTGTCAATCAATATAGCCACTGACACCACTCATAGTACTTAAAATACTCAATCACAGTAATCCCAATGAAAATCTAATCTTATGCGAGATAGTATCCAGTACAGCCACAGAAACATCATTAGTCCTTAAGCCCATGAAACCAAGTACCACGAGTAAAGTATTAATGACAAATTTTCACAGAAAAAAGGGATCAATAATTACTAGCGGAAGCTCGCTCTAGAGGTGGTTGTTAATCCCAAAGTAGAATAATCAATCTACCATTCAAGTGACTGGTATAAAATGTAGTCGGTTAAGGATTGACTTTATTAAAGGCCTCATCTTTATCCTGGAAGGTGACTAATGTGTTTTCGCCACATTCGAGAGTTCTCTCAATATAATCTCTCCACAAAAAACTTCCATATGTAGACCGAGAGCAGACATCCTCGAACTAAACATCAATTACTCATTGCTAAGTTTTTGATCTTCATAGAGATTTACGATCGAAACAAAAATTTAACTACATAAAGATTGATGTATAAATTTGGCTACAATTAAACATATTTTACAATCTTAAATCAGTTGATTAAACTGCGACTGAAAATTCTAAAACATAAATACCTATTGTATAATTGAAGCTAGAGATCTGCGATTGTAATAATATTAGTTTACATAACATTGATAAGACATACGATTGAAGCATAAATAGGTGTACATATGATTTTAGCCTAAGATGAAATACATAAAGTCGATAGGGATATGCAATTAAAACTTAAATTGTATCTTGTATATAAAAAGACCTAAAGACTGAAATCGCAAAATTCTTAACACACGTTGTTCATTAAAACTGTTAACCCAAGTATTATTTGATTTTTTTTATCAAGTTACCTTTGAAAAGCATGTCAGTTATTATGTTTAATGTCAACTATGTTCATTTGTTGTTAATTTGATTAAAATGAGTGTCCAGAAAAAAGTGCGTACTAAAATTATTAAATATATTCAACAAAACCCAACTTGGTCCTTCAAAAACTTGGCCAAACAATCAAAGGTCTGCTATCAAACTATTTCCAATGTTATTAAACAGTACCGGGAGATCTTGTCCGTTGATATAAAATCTGGTTCAGGTAGAAGGAATGGTTCACATGATAAATAATAGAATGCATTTGCAAAAGAGCTCCCAACACATCCGGTAGCAAAGCAGCCCGGTTAGCTCAGTGCTCGGACTATTTGGTACGAAAAGTTAAAGCCAATGCAGGTTTAAAAGCATACAAGGCTCAAAAAGCTACTGACAGGAACTCTGCTAAAAATTTAGGGGCCAAGGACAGAGCACGGAAATTGAAGTAAAATTTTATACAAAAAATATACCTGCTGCATAATGGATGAAGAAATGTACGTATGGAAAATGTTTCGCAGCTTCCGGGTGAATATTTTTATATTGCATTTGCTCGAAGGAATGTTGAAGAAAAGTTTAGGAGCCAAAATCAGAAAATGTTCCCAAACTATTCTTGGATTGGCCAGCAATATGCAGTTGCGGCAAAAAAGCCAAACATTTGTTACAAAGGGCTCTATAAATACTGAAATTTACATTAAGGAATGTTTACAAAAAAGGATGCATCCATTCATAAGACTTCTTAGTGTGTCCACTTATTATTGGCCTGAATTGGCATCTTGTCACTATGGTAAGCAAGGTCTTGAGTGGTACAAGAACAATAATGTGGTATTTGTACCAAGAGAGGCAATTTCTCCAAACTGCCTGGAGCTAAGGCCAGTGGTAAGATATTGGGCTCTTGTTAAAAGAGAATTGAAGAGTACAAAAAAGGTGTCCAAAAGTGTGGTAGATTTTAAACGGAGATGGACAACCTGTTCGAACAAAGTGACATAAAGCACTATAAAAACCATAATGGAAGGGGTTTCGAAAAAGGTTCAAAGTTTCATCATTAGTGATTGGAACTATAAAAATTATTTTTTTTTGTAAATTGTAACAATAATTTCAATCAAATAAAAAAAGATTCAAAACTGTAAGTTTAGTGGTTTAATTTTTATTAATATATATGGATGTTTAAAATTTTTCAATCTCAGTCCTTATGCTTGAAGTTAAAACTGATCTATAAAGACTTACGGATCAAGCTAAAATTGGTTGACATAAAGACATATGATTGAAGTTAAAATTGATATTTATCTAAAGACATACGATTGAAGCATAGATTGATTTACAGAAACTTCTACGATTTAAGCCTAAATTCAATTACTTAATGTCAACAGAGATCTGTCATTGAAACTGAAATAGGATAATATGGAGATCTACGATTTTTGCTTAAATTGGTCTACATACAGACCTATGATTGAAACTTAATTTGTTTTACATAAAGACCTATGATTGAAGTTAAAATTTTGCAATATAACGTACTTTGATTAAAAATATAAAATTTATCAATATAAATACCTATGGTTGAAGTTAAACTTTATCAGCATGAAGCCCTATGATTGAAGCATAAATTTGGCTACATACAGACCTACAATTTAACACTAAATTGATGAAATTTATGACAAAGGGTATCAAATACAGACTATCGGAACATACAATTTTTAAACTTATGCCCAAAAAAAGTACTTTGTTTTCCAATACGTTGCTCAAATCTAACATTTTATTTCTTATCCCCATCTCAAATTCTACAGCCGCTGATTTTTTGTTAGCATTTGTTCATAAATTTGCTTTCGCTCATGTTTAGTTTGAAATGTTTGTCTGTCCTGCCGTCTGTCTGTCTTTCAATGTTGACTTGTGTTTGAGTTGGCTGGCTGGTCTTTTATTCACATTATTCTCTTTTTTTCTGTTTTGTTGCCTATAAATTTGTCTTTTATTACCGCACCCAGAAAACAATACAAGACAGCAGCAACAACAACAACAACATCTACAAAATAAGCAATGTTTTATAAAATCTACAAAAACGACACCAACAACAATAGAAAAAAAAACCCTGAAACAAAAATGAAAAAAAATATATATATTGTATCAGCAAACTTTCAGAGTCCATAGCAAGGCAGTGTTGTTGTATTTATGATGATGGTGGTCCTATACAGCCATCATCATCATCCTATAAACACAGCTCCTACAGTATTCCCTCTTTTCCTGTTTTACCGTTAAAAATCAAAATACATCCAAGAAAAATTTAAAAAAAATCTTGCGAATATGGTACTTGTTTTTGTATGTGTATTAAATTTTCCCTATTTAGTAAAATAGTCACTCACTTGTCTGTACTTTTTTTGTTTTTTTGATGTCTCTGTCAAGCCATGTCAATAACAGAACAAGTGGTTGAAAAAAAATCTATTGGTGGCTCAAATTTCGAGTACCCTTTTACAAAGCAATTTTACCCAAAGGTTAAAACATTACTTTGAACTATAAATTTAATTTTTTGCTACTGTTATTTAACAAGAAGAAAACGGTGTCAATGAGATTAAATGTTTTATAGAAATTTAAAATTACATTTTAAATACAGGTAGACAAGATGCTGAAGCAAAATATACCAAAGATTAAAGTGGACTGTTTAAAAAGGTGCGACTAAAGCTTTAACTGGACTGTATCAATATATTAGACTAAAGCTTGAACTGGGCTATACTAAAACCTTAAATAAAAGCTTTAATTGGTTTATATCAGTGTTCGAAACTTATAGCCTCCAGGGAACGAATGCGATCGAGTATTTATATATAAACAACAGAAATGTTAGCAAAACTGGCTTGAATTAAGAAACACAATCAGAAAATTCTTTGTAAGCAACATTACAATATTACATTTACTAATGTGGCAAGTTTTTTTTTTGTACCGACCACTGATTTATAATCACCTACAGTTAAAGCTTAAATTGGTTTTCATGAAGCCCTGCAAATGTAGCTAAAATTTGTCCAAATAAACACCTATATTAGAAATTAAAATTGGACTATATATAAATATGACCACAGCTTAAACTAGACTTTATAAAGATAGACGTCTAAATCATAAAAATTATTAAATTAACAACATTGGCATTCCGATGTTTCATTCCTATATATATAAACACATAATATAAAAGTGTGCCTACATTAGTTCCCCAACTTTCTTCCAACTCATATTTAATTAAAAAAGTTCTTCAAACTTTATTGATTTTCTCCAATAAAATTAATTAAAAATAAAAAAAGGAAGCAAAACCATGTTATAATATTATAACAAATAACCCAACCCTAAACACAATATATCCCCAACTGGGGTGTAGGGTATACAAACACATGCAAACAAAACAACATTTTGACACAATCATATTTTAGAGCCTGCCACGAGTTCTCAGCAAAAACCCACCCAGAGTACAAAAATTACACCAACAAGAACAAACGAATGTTTCTTCTTTTTGTAAGACAATAAGAAAAAAAAAAAGAACCAAATATCAAGTATTTGACATCCCCAGACCGGCATTCTCTTAGACATACTCACACATTCACATTGTGATTTTGTTTTCTTTAATCATTAATATGGGTGTGTTGTTGCTGCTGCTGCTGCTAATATTATGTTAGCAACAAAAATGCCAACGACAACAGCAGCAAAACACACATTTGTAGGAAAAGCAATCGAACACAGTGGGAACATTGGAAAAAACCTTGAGTTTAGAATAAAGGTTCGTCCGATTGATCCCAAATTTTTAATATAAATAATTTTGTTTTTTCATTATAATAATATTCAAATAAAGCTAAAATTGATGTACATACGTGGATATGTAAGAATAAAACTAAAATTTGCCTAAGTAGAGATATTGGATTGAAGCTGCAATTGGTCTAAGTAGAAATCTTAGTCTTAGATTGGAGCTAAAATTAGTCTACGATTGAAGCTAACATTGGTCTAAGTAGAGATTTACGATTGAAGTTAAAATTTTGATATGTGGAGATTTAAAATTGTTGCATATAGAGTTCTACGATTGAAGCTGAAATTGGTCTATGTAAAGATCTACGAGTGAAGCTAAAATTGGTGTATGTGGAGATCTATCATTGAAGCTAAAATTGGTCTATGTAGAGATCTATGATTGAAGGTAAAATTGGTCTATGTAGAGATCTACCATTGAAGCTAAAATTGGTTTATGTAGAGATCTATGATTGAAGCTAAAATTGGTGTATGTGGAGATCTATCATTGAAGCTAAAATTGGTCTATGTAGAGATCTATGATTGAAGCTAAAATGGGTCTATGTAAAGATCTACGATTGAAGCTAAAATTGTTATAAGTAGAGATCTTTGATTGAAGCTAAAATTAGTCTATGTAGAGATCTACGATTGAAGCTAACATTGGTCTAAGTAAAGATCTACCATTGAAGCTAAAATTGTTGTATATAGATTTTTACGATTGAAGCTAAAATTAGTCTATGTAGAATTCTACGACTGAAATTAAAATTAGTCTATGTAGAGATCTACGACTGAAGCTAAAATTCGTTTAAGTAGAGGTCTACATTTGATGCCAAAATTGGTTTATGTAGGGATCTACGATTGAAGCTAAAATTGTTGCATATAGAGATCTACAAACGAAGCTTTAATTGAGCTACATAAATATCTACGAATAAAGCTTAACTTTTTGTTTGTTTTTAAACTACATAAATACTTATATTTAATGAATTCATAGAGACCTACGATTTAAGCTTAAATTGAACTACATAAGGACTTACGTTTGATGAGTAAATTGATCTTCATGGGGAGCTTTATAAAGTCTTACGATTGAGGAATAATTTGAACTATACGAAAGCCTACAATTAAGGAATAAATTGAGCTACATAAAGACCTTCGATTAATGAATAAATTGAGCTAAAGGCCTACGACTAAGAAATAAATTCAGCTACATGGAGACCTACGATTGAAATAGAAATTGACCTTCATCAAGTCCTACGATTAAGTGATAAATTTTGCTTCATCAAGACCTAAGATTAATGAACAAATTGAGATACATAAAGACCTACGATAGAAGTTTAAATTGAACTACTAAAAGTCCTACGATTGAAGAAGAATTTACCTTCATCAAGTCCTACGATTAAGTGATAAATTGAGCTAAATAAAGACTGATAATTGAAGGTTAAATTGAAGTACTTACAGACCTACGATTGAAGAATCAGGACCTGCAACTAACGCTTAAACTGAGCTACATAAAGATCAACGATTGAATTTTAAATTGAACGTCATAAAGACCTTGGATTGAAGCATAAATCATCTCCGATTTATGTTTAAATTGAGATTCATAAGCACCTACTTGAATAAAGCTTTAGTTGAGCTACATAAAAACTTACCATTGAAGCTTTCACTGTGCTACATAAAGATCTACGATTGTAGCTTTAATTAGGGTACACAAAAACAAATGTAATAAAAGCTTGATGATTTTATTGAGTTAAATAAAAACCTACGGTTGAAGCATAGATCATCTCCGATTTATGCTTATATTGAGATTCATAAATAACTACTGGAATGAAGCTTTAGTTGAGCTACATAAAAACTTACCATTGAAGCTTTCATTGAGCTACATAAAGATCTACGATTGAAGCTTTAATTGATCTACATAAAAACATATATAGGTCAATAAAAGCTTGAAGATTTTATTGAGTTAAATGAAGACCTACGATTGAAGCTTTATGTGAGTTACAGAAAGACCTATGACTGAAGCTTTAATTGGGCTACATAAAGACTTTTGTAACTCATTAAAAGCTTGATGATTTTATTGAGTTAAATAAAGACTAACGATTGTAGCTATATTTGAGCTGCATAACTACCTATGATTGAAGTTTTAATTGAGCTACAGAAAGACCTACGATAGAAGATTTATTTGAGCTATATAAGACCTACAAGTGAGGCTTTAATTGAGCTACATAAACCCTACAATGAAAGCTAAATTGAATTACATAAATACTTATGACCAATGCTTAAATTCAACTAAACAAAGACCTACGATTAAAGTTAAACTTAGTTTATGTAAAAGTCTCAAGATTGAAGCTGCCATTAGACTACATAAATAGCTATGACATATGCTTAGTGTGTTTGAATAAACATCAAAGTTGAGACGAGTGTATGTTATGTAATTATAGTTTTAGGAGGACAGTAACTAGGTATTTAAAATAAAACATAGCCGATTCCAGAAATCAAACTCGTTTTGAGCTTTACCTTGTTACGAAAAAATTATAATATGGCAGTTTTGTATAAATTATGATCTCCAAGAGAGCGTGGAGGTCAACTTTGAAACCTTCTAGCTCAGACAGTATGCCAAAAATCTAATTTTATTAATCTTAGGACCGTTTTCGAGTACATAAACTTTAAATAAGCCTATATTTTTGTAGATACATATTTTTACCAATTGTTTGCTTTCGGGGATCCACTGTGTGGTGACGTTATTATTAAATACCATGACACCAGCTCATACTTGTAGCAAAAGGTTGTATTATTGAAAACATTTTGAAAAAACAACAACAAAAACAAAAAAACATACAACACTTTCAATCCTCCAACCAAACGGAATTGTGCCACATTTTTCAACTTTGTTGCAAATTAATAAAAAAAAAAATAATAAAAATATATAAAATATATATATTTTTTTACAATACAAGGCAAAGAGGCAACAACAACTACAACAAGAAAAGAGTGAATGGCTTAAATTTGTTGTTGGAATTCTGTACTTGTAGCCAATGTTTTTTTTTTTGTTTGTGTTTGTTTTCTTAGCTGGTTCTTAAAAACCACTTTTTAGTGCAAACATTTTTTAAGTGAAACAATTTTTAGATACTAAAACAAAATATTGTTTTTATTTCTGTTTTTTTTTTTTTCGTTTCATAAAGGTAACAAGTTTGTTTTTTAGTGGGTATTTATTTCTACTTATTTTTGGGGCTTGGTTTTTTTTATATAAGTATTCTCAGATTTTATTTGTACATAAAGTTTTTTTTTTTTTCAACTTTTTGCCAAAAGTACAAGAAAAAAATGGTTATTTTTTGTATGAGTTTTGCTTGTGCACTTGTTGCTTTCAAAACAAGTATTCAATCTTAAAAATGTATTTATTTCAGCCACCAAAAGATTTGTGTGTGAGAAATAAAACTGAAATTCGACTACACAAAGATAAGAACGAGGGTCATCAAAGAAGTTAGGGCATTTTGAAGATACTCAGTAACAGATTTAGATATTTTTAAACAACCCTCGTTAAATTATTCAAAATAAACAAAAAAAAAAAAATTTTTTTTCAAATTATCTGAAATTGAATTGAATTCAACTGAACAGAGGTGAAGTGAACTGAACTGAAGACAACAACAAAAAAAATACAAATAAATTTACACACAAACACTCATGCACAAATGAAATAAAATGTAGCGGTACATTCACTTTATTTATTTATTTTTTTGGTTTGATAAACTTTTAAATAAGTTTTAATTGAATTGGAAGTTGTGTTTTTTCCCCAACTTCTTTCTTGTTGCAAATATTGCTGTTGTTGTGTCGTTATTTGTTGCAAATGTTGCTGTTTATAATGCATAACAAATCAAATTCAATAAGATTGAATTAAAGTTTTTTTTTCCTTTTGCTCTAATGTTAAATAAAATTTGCTGAATGCAATTTAGTCGCTTGATTTCAAAATTTGATTTAATAAGGAAAACAAAGTTGCACGATTTTCTTTAGCCAATTTCCTTTTAAAAGGGCGGAACTCAGCGTTGGGGGAAATCCTAAAGTTTACTTTCAGTTTCTGCCGAAAGGTGGCAAATTATGTGTGTTAAATTAACTGTCAACTGTAATTAAAATAATTAGCTGCACAACATAGTAATTACAATTATACAACTCAACTTTTTAAGTTGACTGAGAAATTTAAATGAATTTGTAATGCGTTTACGCCACCACAGTAAGGTAGATTGAAGATAATATATGTGTAATGTCTGCAGGTCTTAAACCTGGTTCGGTAATTGCGAACTTAGCCACTAGTTACCTCTTGGCCTACCCGCACTGCTTTTGACTGGCGCATTAAACATGGAAATTTTTTTGATATAGTTTTATATGAAATTGTTAAGAAACGTTTTGTTTCTTGCTGTTATGTGGACAATTGCGATTGCCAAGATGTCTCATAGCACCGAACTTAGTAGGTAAAAGATCGAGTGTTATATGTATATGGAATTTATTGGATTCACACAATCGCAACGTGGTATTGTGTGAATCCAACTAATATACGGTGATTTAAGAAATATTTATGCTTTCACAATTAATAATGCATGTTTTAGATCCCTATAAGATTCGTAGTGGTGTGAAAACATACGGAATTATAGCGTATATCTTTAAAAGCTATAGTCAGCTATAGTCCTGTTAAATATTTAAATTTGAATATGTCCCTCCCCTTTTTATAAAATATAGTCAGTCCCCCCTTCATCCATTGCCGATTAATGGCCTCTTTTCCAGACCTTTTTGTATATTTTTTTTATTATTGCATTGCATTTGATTTTATTATATTTTATTCCATTTCAGCCATTAGTCACGTTTTATATCATGAACTGTTTTTTTCACAATTCTGTTGAAAACATTCAAATCATTCACATTTTACGACATGTTTTCATTACAAATGTTTATTAAATACATATTTTATTCTATGTATATTATTTTCATTTGATTTACATAGATGATGTGGTTGCTGCTGTTGTTTTCTTTTTTTGTTTTTGTTTTTTAAAGTAAAACATTAAAACAATAATAATATTTTTGTTTAAACTTGTATTGTTTATTTCTGTGACAGTATTTAACTGTTCATTAGAAATGTTTTTATTGTTTTTTATTATTTTTTAAAGTTGTTTTATTTACAAAAAAAAAAAAAAACATTATGCATAAAAAACGCCTACATTAACACATATTTAAATTCGAATTTACACATATTGCCAACATCAATTCGACAATAATTTCTTAACAAATCCCAGTAGTTCTGGTATATGTCAACAAAATAATGAGTTTTATAATATTAGTTACCGTATTAGCTTTATATACTATTGTTCAATTCACAAGGTCTGTTATCATGTCATAATGTCCTAATATTTCACAATGGTTTTTATTGCTTTTCAAGCCAAAACTGTACTAAAATAATACTACTTTCTATGCTATGTTTATTATGTTATAGTAACGAACCAGCAGAGACTAACGCCGAATGCTTAAGAGTCAGTTAAGCCGAGCCAACGAGTCGTGATATATTAGGACATTATGACAATATGACTGATAAGAGATCTTGTGAATGGACCATATATAAGTATGAATGCATATTAAGAAGCGAAGCAATTGACCACTATATTGATTACGAAGGGTCAATCTGATAGCTGGTCTATTTTTTATAGTTACAATGTGTCAAATTAAAAAAAAGAAATCATTATTTCATTTCAAGAAACTGTCGTATTTAATTCTAATCCCATATTGTCATAAAATAATGTGTATAAATATTTTAAATACAAATTTAATCCTTCAAAATGGATAGTAATATGGAAATTGGAGTCACATGGGGGATAATTGTGTAATTCTATTCGAAAGAAACCATTTTCGGACTTCCATGTATAAAACATACAAATTCGAATAATTTTTTTCGAGTCCTTTTACAAAATATGTATGAGTAAAATAACTAGCCTCTAACAGTAAATAATAGGGTATTAATTAATCGGGTTTCTGATTTAATCGGTTAATCGAGCAAATAATTAATCGGGGTTTAGATTTAATCGGTTAATAATCGGTTAATTTTGAATTATTCGATTAACCGAGTAATTTGTATTTTAATTTTAAATTGAGAATAAAACAACGAATTTTGTGTACCTATTTAAGAATTTTTTTAATAAAAAGAACAAAAACAAAGAAAACTTAACAATTAAAAAATATCTGAGACCTTTTTTATGCACATGTGAGTTTTTTTAGGTTTTAAAAAAGGAATATAATTGAAATGTATTCCTTTTAAACGATTTTTTTTTTCATTAGTTTTAATAAACCTTTAGTTGGAAAGAACTCTTTCACTGATTAGATGTTGGAGAAGTCAAAAGTAAGGCATGATAAAGAATTTGGAGTCCTTTTTGTAGTTTTTTAGATTATGAATACTTTTAATAGTTACTGATAAAAGACTCGTTTCAGTTATGTCTTTAGATTCATCTATTATCAAGTCGTCCTCCGACTCATTAGGACAAAGATAATCATAGTACATTCTAGAAAAAAGTTTCTTTCCAAATTCCTTATTTTCAATTTTTGTGCTATACTTCTAAAAAAACTGTTGCTAGAAGTTTATGTTCATGAGTTAATACATAAAATTAGTGTGTTTAAAACTATATTTCTATATAAAGTCCAAAAAAAAGAAATTTCGGTTAATCGGTTAATCGACACAAATTAATCGGTTTGTTTGTTATTTGAAAATCGTCGATTTTAAATTATTCGAACAGTTAACCGACCAAAATTAATTGGTTAACCGATTGGCGGTTAATCGATTGAATACCCTAGTAAATAAACATTCAAATTGACTAAACCTTGCTCTAATAAGAAACAGCAAAATAGTAATGGACCCAGCAGTTTTTGATATGTTGTTAGTAAAATGCATTGTTCGCTATGAGAACTGAAAACAACAATTTAATAGGGACCACATTTCTAAAATAAGATATAACCATATTGAAATATTTGCATTCGTTTTCTCACAACCTTTAGTATGATTTAGCACGCGACTTTTTTTCTTTCTATAGCGCAACTTTTTCTACCTTACAGAATATATCTCTATACCCTCCACCATGAGTAGCAAGGATATATATAATTTTCTCATATCGATTGTAACTTCTACATGTTTCATTTGTGAACCCACAAAGTATATATATTCTGGATCGTTATAGATAGCGAATTCGATATAGCCATGTCCGTCTGTATGTTGAAATCAACTTTCCGTAGCCCCCCGTAGTGTTAAAAAATTTTTTTCACAAATAAATTTAAAATTTTTTGGAAAAAAAAATTGGATTCTGTTTACCAAAAAATAAAAAAAATTTATTTTAAAGTATTATTCGGTGATGGGTATATAAGGTTCGACACTTTAGTTATTTATTAAGGCACTCGTTTGTACCATTTTATGTGCATGTTAAATTAATAAAAACATTTATTTTTGGATCTATTAAACTCATATATTGTGTCTATATTCATATTTATTTGGGTGTACTTTGTTTGCTACACCCATTTCAAAATTTTTACAAGTTATTTTACAATGTTATAGTCACAGTAATTATTAACCATAATAATTACGGTAACCATAATATCGAAAAATTAAGATTCACATGATTGTCGAAATCATATATATATATAACGTATGCAGAATGAAATTGCAACAAAAATTTGACGCTGGCCAAAGAAAAATTAGGACTTATTTTGAATTACTTTATGTTTTGCCTTAATACTTTAAAACCCCATTTGAAAATCTGGCTTTTAGTAATTTCAAAATGTTAACAAAAACATAACTACCTAGAAAAAACATTTGTAATTTTTTCCATATGTTATCAATTTTCATCGGGAACAATTTGTTATACTTTACATCAAGTGGCAGAGAAAGGCAGAGAGGTGGACTTTTTTGGAAGAAAATAAATGTGCAAAGTAGAATATATTTTTTCTAAAAAAATATATATGGATCTTAATCAATCAGATGTAAATTGAAAATTTTGACTTTTTTGGAATTTGATTTGATCATCAATTCTAATTAATATATTATGAAATGTATACAGAAAAATTAATAATTTCATAAAAAATATACATCAGAGATTATTTTTATAAAAATAAAGTTCTTCTTAACTGTTTCATCATTCAACTGTCAGGCCCTGATGATTGTGTTGTTTTCCAACACCCTTCAAATTTCAGACTTTCTAAAGAGAAAAAATGTCCCAATTTGTTTAAATTAAAAATAATTTGAGAGTTTTTGGACCTTTTAAATAGAAGAGTTTTTGTAGATTATTTAAAAAAAAAATCGAGAAAAATAATACCACGAAACTCAAACATCGGTATTTTCAACACCTGTATATAAATTTCTTCATAACTGCCTCAAAAGTACATGAATTTAATAAATTTTTCCCTTACATTAAATCAATACAATGGGCTATTTTATAAAGGTTTTATATATTATTTGAAACAAATACAGTGCACTCGCGGAAACGTGAACTAATTAAAACCAAGGGATTTCATGTTAGTGAAATTGTTCACGTTAGCGATTGTCGAATTTAATGGAAAAAATATAAAATTTTATAATATAAACCTCTGTTTTACACTCTTGAAGGTGAAATTATTTTATTATTATTTTCATTATTAAAATATAAAACAAAAATTATTGATTAAAATGCATTACAAAACAAAACGAGATCACGAGAAAATATACATTGAAATAAAATTACATAGCTAATAAAATTACTCATTCGTTGCCTTTCAAAAAATATTAATTTAGAGTATACAAACAGATTTTTAATTTGAGGAGATTCTCTAAACTTTAAAAATCGAATTTAATGTATGTATTTCAGTGTTGTTTACATGCTTAGAAAACAAATGCAGTGAAATAAATTGTTCGCGTTATAGAGCTTTCTGAGTTTGTTCACGTTACAGAGTAGTCAATGTAAACAAAAGCTTGTTCACGTTAGGGGGTGTTCACATTAGACGGTGTTCACGTTACCGTTAGTATACGTTTATGGCAATCATATTCATGATGAATCATTATTATATACTATTTGTTGTTCTAAGATTTTGATATCCATAAGGCGAGAGCAACATAATATGGTAAACCCTTAATCATAAAAATGGTTGTCACAAGAATATACTTATTTACAGCAATCATATATATGACAGCTAAAATCATGTAACTCTTAACATTATCAATTATTCAAAAACTTTTAGAAATGTTGAAATGGTTACGGTCAACATGTAAGACTATATTTTTTCTTTGCGTGTAGAATTTCAGTAAAGTTAATGGGGTAGAAAATGATTCTTTACGAAAAGGGTAAATAGAAGATCTGCTAAGAATAATTAGAATGTATAAAAACATTTAAAACAAGTAAGAAAGTGTAGTCGGTCAAGTCCGACCATATAAAACCCTACACTACTTAGTGTAGAGTTTTATGAATGAGCAAAAACATTTTTCTTTTACAATTTCAATAATTTATTATCATGAGTGATTTTGGGAAGTGGGATCTATGACCAATTATTGCCATGAAATTAGGTCGCGTGATTTTTTTTTTATATGAAACTTATTTATATTGAAATGCTTTCGGATACCAAAATTTTTAAGAGTTTTATGCTCGTTAAAGTCACTTTCGGAAGTGGACCAACATTTTAAAGAGATGTATGATCGTTAAAATGATTTGTGGAAGTGGGCCTTATATGAAAGCTATGATTAATTATTGAACCATCGCCATGAAATTATGTCGCGTGATTTCTTTCTATATGAAACTTATTTATGTTAAATTGATTTTCGATACCAACATTTTTAAAAGTCTTATGCTCATAAAAGTAATTTTCGGAAGTGGACTTTATATGCGAGTTATGGTCAATAATGAATCGATCCGAACTAAATTTTCAGGTGCGATTTATGTTTATATAAAATAGATTTGTGTGAAAACTTTGTGTGAATAACTATATTAATCAACACTTATGAACGATAAGACCTATTTCGGTAGGACACTTGTATGGGGGCTAGTTGAAATAATGGACTGATATTTACCTATTTCAATAAGCTTCGTCCTTGGACCGAATATAAAAAACATGTGGAAAATTTTATCGAAATATCTTCAAAATTGCGAACTGTAATTTGCACACAAAGTTTACATGGACAGCCAGACGGAGGGACATCTGATTCTGAGTCGATCGGTACTATATATAAGTACCGATCAATAGCACAAACTCATAATACCCTCCCAATACCGGTGTTGAGTATAATAAAGGAGTATTTAAGGACAGGTTTGTGTTCACTCTGAAAAATAAACACTTTTACTTCAAATATAGTGTGTAGCTACCTGGGATCAAATATTGACACGGAAGTGAGCACAAAATTATCAAAAGAGTAACAAGTTGGATATTGTGCAATCGTAACATTCGCTTCATTATAAATTACAATACAGTTACCAATGTGGCATGTTCTGTTTGTAACGACCACTGATTTCAATAAATTTTCGGAAAATTAAATTAATTGAAGTCCTTTTAATATAAAGTTTTAGAACTAGAACCGGTTTCTGGCCCTGTCCCTGCAGAACTAATCACATAACTAATTCTGAGTCAGTTCCTTTCCCTGTACAGTGTATACACAACAAAGTTCTACGTTTATTTTCGTGCACTTTGGGATTTGGCCTTCTAAAAATTTATATTTTCTTATGATACCCAACGATATCATAAACCTATAAAATTTCGAATTATTCTTTGTTCAATTGTAGTGAAATTTATTAAAAAAAAAATAACAAGTTTATATTTAACAGAAAAATTAACAAGCAAGCAAAAAAATGCAAAATTTGTATGGCACAGCAATGAATGACTCATTTGGGGGAATTTGCCAAGTAAGAATAAAATAATGGAATTTGCCAAGTTAATACGGCAAGAACAAAAACAAAAAACAAAAGCAACATTTGATACCGCCACCACCACCACCGCCATTCAGCCAGCCCGTAAAAGCAATTGACATTCCACAGCGAAACTGGTTTCATTGGAAGAACTTGAAAATATTTTTATTTCATGTTTTATTCTCTTTTTTTTTTTTTTAGTTTGTTTCAATAATTTTAATGATTTTTCGAAACGAACAAACAAAAATTCCAAAGTAAATTGTGGCTTTAGTACTTTATAGCTGTTTTTTTTTCGATTTAATTTCGCAGATAGAGAAAAGTTCAGCAATTAAAAATGTAAAAACACAGGGAATTAATGAAAATATCGATTATTGTGGTTGTGGCCTTGAAAAAAAAAAAATAACGATAAACATTATTTTAATAAATACTATGTATATTTTTTAAAGGGTATTTTCAATGACAGGCAAACATTTGCCCTTCTTCTTGCCCTCTATTGGTGTGTTCTTAAAAAAAAAAACACAATAAAACTGACAAAAATGTTGCATCTTTTACTCTCAATTTTATCACAGGGAGATAGTAATACCTATTTACATTAGTATTTTGGAATCAACTGCATTTAAAATGTATCCAATCTGGATTTTATTTCAATACAGCATAGGGCAAGGAATTGGCAACATTATTGCCATTTTCTTGCCCTTTGCTGTGTTCTTGTCTTTAACATTTTTGTTTTTTTACCCTAATTTTATCACAGGCAGATAGTAAAACCTTTTTAAACTAGTACAAACAAATCAGAGTGATGTATATTAAAATAAACCAAACAAAATATCTGGATTTAATTTCATATATGTTTGCATCTAGCAAAGTTTACAAAAAATTTTCTTTTTCACAACTTAATATGTATTACATACTACTCGTAGCTAATCATTTCCAACATTTATATACAAGTTTTGTTCATTTTCAATTTTCGTAAAAGTTTCAATTGCATTTCAAATGAACCAACCACAAAATGTCAATTGTGTCATTTCCATTTTGGTATTTTATAACTTTTCTCTAACACTTGGCTTTATTTTTAAACTACTAAGGAATAATATTAATAAAAAAATAAATCTACAAAAACAAGAAGAAATTCTAAAAAACCAAAAACTTAAAAAAAAAAAACTGCACACAAGAAACAATAAAAATCACTTTCGTCGTCTAGTTAAAAGTCAGTCAGTTAAACTTTCACCTCCTTATTATTTCGCACACACACAAACACTTCACAGTACGGAAAATGAAAAAAGTTTTCTTTGTTCTTTTTAAGTATTTTACATACATACTCAACTCATATTGTTGCATGCAACATTTATGTTTGCAAGAACTCAAATTTTTTGTAACACATCAGCAGCAGGTCGATAAAAAAACGCAAGACTCCAAGACTGTTTTCCAACAACTGAAAATTTGCAAGAAAATAAAAAAAGAGAAAATTTTCGAAACATGGAAATTCCATCATGCTATCAATGTTTGTTGTTGTAGTTGTCGTCTATTACAGGATTGAAACAATCCTGGAAATGCAAATGATGTTTTTGACTTGAAATTCTTGCCTTTCTTTTTTGTTTAATCTTTAGATTTCCTTTTTTTGTAAAAAAGAAAAACGAATTGTTGTTGAAATCTCAAACAACAACTAAATACTACTACCACTACAACAAACAAATGAGAAAACTTTTATCCTGGCCATTTAAAGTTTGTATTTAGATCTTTAGTCCTTTTTAGTCCATATACATTATGGCTATAATATGCAAAAATATGTCAACGTTTAGCCAGAACATGTTTTTTTTACTCTTAGTTCTTTTCCTATTTCAACTACAAATATTGATAGAAATGTATAAAATTAGAGAATTAGAAAAATAAAATGAAAAGGAAGCCAGTCCGTTATGTAATAAAGAAAACATGTCAAATTGAGGCCATCCGTTTGTCAAACATTGTAACATATCACAACCTTCATAACCTTCCTTACCAACAACAAAGCACTTGTGTAACAAACATTTCAAATACGTAAATGTGATAGACAAAATACACCATTTTCCATTAAATTTAATATTTAATAAAAACAAAATATTTTACAGCTCAAAGAATTAAAAAAACATATGTGAACATGAATCCTGTTGTTTTCAAACGTTTTGAAATTGCTGCTTGATTAGCTTGATTTTGCAAGCTCTTGTTGAGTTTGACAACAATCTTGGTCTTTAAATTATATTGGCTGGCCTGGGCAAACTTGGTATTCCGAGCTAAAAGCACCATTTTTGAACCGAACAAAACTAAAAATATACTTAAACGAAAAAGTATTAAACGTAGCTTTTTCGTAAATTTTTAATTTGATTTGGTTCATATTACAACGTCGCGTTCTTGTACCTAAATCATTATTTGTTATTATTACTCAGCGTTAATCAAGAGACTGAAAATTTTAATTAAAATCAAAATTAAGATTTAACTAAAAAAGTTGCTGCATATAATAGTAGCATTAAACATTTTATTTGGATCTTCAAAGTGTGTCTCGTTCCCTATCGTAAGAGTATCTTTTTTCAAAAACAAATGTATTTGTATTATTTTGCTCATGCTCATTTAGATGTTTAAAACATGTGCTAAAAGGAAAAGTTAAAAGAGATCCACTAAAGTATAAAGATTAAAACAACTGAGAGGACGTTGTGAAGCGTTAAAAATGAAAATTTACACAAATATTTACAATATATAACAGAAATAGTGAATCGATAAAAAGATAAGATATGCCAAAGGAAGCAGTAAAGAAGGCAGAAAATTAATTTCCAGTGGGCTTAGTCATTATAGAACTACACAAAAAGTATGTCGAACCAATAAATAATAGATACGGAGCTTTTGTTGAAAATATAAATGTCGAGTATTTAAATATGACAACTATCAATAGAACGCTTCAAACACATTATGTTCCAATTTCCAGATTTGTGCAATTTTCTAGATGCGTCAAGAATGAGTTAATTTTTTTGTAGCGTTCCCAATCCCCTGTTTATTGCTAATATGTATATTACATAAAAGAATAAAACCAACATTTTGCACTTAATATAGTATTACGAAAATGCTATCGAAAAACGGATACTTTTACTTCAAAGGCCTACAAATGTCGCGTTCAAGACCATGGAAATGCCCATATTTGATAGATTATGTTGGTGTCTATTAGAAAAAATGTTTGTCTAAAAGTTTTGCAAACATTTTCCGTTCATAAATAACGGAGATATGAGCAAAAATCCGAGACAACCTCTGAAAATTTCATAAAAAAGACAATTTATTGCATGCTTTGACAAAAGAGCAACAAAACGTATGTTTGAATGTGTGTTGGTTTCATTGCTTTGCGTATTTTGTTTTTTTTTCATGAAGAAAATGTGGGTGACAAACATTTTTGTAAAAAAAAGTAGAAGAAAAAATTTTGAAAAATAAAAATTGAAAAAAAAAAATTTTGTTGAAAAAAGAGGGCTGCAGACTCCGATTTAAAAACCGTTCTTGTGCTATGTACATACATTGTACAGTAGAAAGAACAACAAATCGAGGTAATCGTGGTTTTATGCTTATAACTCAGCTATCTGTGGACCGATTTGAAATAGCAACCTAATGTGGATTTTCAGCTGAAAAAGCCATCATTATACAATACTTGTTCAAAAAGATGCTGATCAAGCAGTGTAGAGTAGATAGTAGAGTTCAGTCGGCCTAAATTGGATGATATTGATGTTCACATGTGATTTTAAACCATCAAACAATTCAATTATTGCATGAGATATTTCCAGTTTGTTTACTCATTCATGTTTAGAACCGGCTTCCAAATGTCCGTAATTTCAACAACTAGATATTGACGGCTTAAAATACATAATAGATACTATTTCTTATGACGTAAATTAAATGTACACAGATAAAACAGATTCGTGATAGAAACACAATTTGTTTCCAATCGAATGATTCTACCTTAGTAACCGAATTTTACAGTTGTTGCTACTCAATTTTTGAAGTGGTACCAGAAGTTTGGTTGCTTCAACCGAAATTCTTCTTTATCAACTGACTTTCTGTTGATAGAACCGAGAAATTCCATGTGTGCAAGCGAAACATTTGATTGGCAACAAATTCGGTTGCTAACGTATGCGGAATGAAATTGCAACAAAAAATTGACACTGACCAAAGAAAAAGTACATGAGCTACTAGTGTTTTAGGACTTATTTTGAATTACGCTATGTTTTGCTTTAATACTTTAAAACCCCATTTGAAAATCTGGCTTTTAATTATTTCAAAATGTTAATAAAAAATGAACTACATTGAAAAAACATTTGTAATTTTTTCCATAATTTATCTGTTTTGATCGAAAACGATTTATTATATTTTACATCAAGTGGCATAGAAAGGCAAAGAAGTGGACTTTTTTGGAAGTTAGTAAACCTATTATTGATAAGATGTGCAAAGTAGAACATAATCTTTTTTCAAAATATATAAACGGATCTTAATCAATTAGATGTAAATTGAAAATTTTGACTTTTTTAAAATTCCAGACTTTCTAAAGTGAACAAATTTCCCAATTTTTTAAATTAAAAATAATTTGAAAGTTTTTGGACCTTTTTAAATAGAAGCCTTTTTGTAGATTATTTAAAATAAAAATCGAGTAAAACAAGACCACGAAACTCAAATAGGAGCTCAGAAAATTGCAAACATCGGTATTTTTCAAATTTCTTCATACCTGCCACAAAAGTACATGAATATAATACATTTTTTGCTAACATTAAATCAATACAATGGGCTATTTTATAATGGCTTTATATGTTTTTTGTTTTAACGTTGGAAAGAAATATAGCGTTTTCTGTTTTGTTGCAATTGCATTCCGCATACGTTATTACGAATCTGTTTTCTCTGTGTAGTTATGCACTGAAATTTAACATAACTGAATTTCGTTTAATCAGGTTATTTAAAGTCTAAGGTTTATAACAATAATTGGGGGCACGTATTTTGAAGGAGAAAATTCAATCACATTTATGCAATATGCATTGAAGCCGCCAGACTATACTTTAATTTTAGTCAATTAGACCTTCCGAATGAATCACTTCGCCAACGACGATGATCTCAGCTAACATTTGAATGCATTTATATTAAAAAGTAAATGTCAGAGATTGCTCATTCGGGTCACAATAAAGATTACGACATCCAATTACACTTTAAGTGTATTATTTAAAATTAAAAAAAATCCCTATATTACAATGTTCATATGTTCGCATGTTAGTTGAATTCAAAGACCCCAGATATCATACAGAACAAAATCTTGTTTTATAATATAAGATATACGTTCAAGAATTTTGGTATTAAAAACCAGCAAAATCGGTCATATGAGCGAGCAAAATAACACTATTGCGTCTGCTTTGTTTACAATTTTTTGTTCCCAGAAATCAACTATTGATTGTTTGTGGCAAGTCCAAATTTATTCAAAGTTTACTTCCATATTTAATAAATATATATTGAAAGTTTTGTTTAAATATTCCAGTATTTTGTGTAGAGTGTATTATGGTCTATTAGAAGCATAAACAAATAGTTCTATGTTTGGGATTCTTTGAAATATTTTTTCGTTTACATTTCTTGTTGGACATGGTGTTTTCTCCATGTATGACTAGAATAATGTATGACGTCTAAACGCAACCGTAAAAATGCATTGAGAAATTGTATAAATTTATAAAATCATATAAATACTTATAGATGCATACATCTATTACACAAATTCATTCATACCTACATACATATATACATGCTCAAAGTCTTCGAAAACTTTTATAAAAGTGTAAGTCTGTGACATTTGCATTCTACATTTAACAAATACACATGAACGCACACAGAGATAGTCAGCCAGTCAGTCTTATGGGGAAGTAAGCTAAGAAATAGATATGCCACAATAAAACAAACTGAGAGTTATGATCCGAGATTCGAGATCAAAATAGAAAACTATAAATTAGAGAGCAAAACTTTATACGCCTATCATACCCGCAGTCAGTCCCCTTCCCGATCGAAATTACAATATATGCATCTACTAGGAATTGGCAAGTATGACGAATTGAGGCTTTTCTATATGTCAGGCGATTAAAGCTTTTTTTATTGAAGAACTTTCCTATCAAAATTAAAAAGCCTGACTGGGTTAGGATTTGAAGACCGATTACTACCACTATTAGTGTGCCGAATTGAGGCTTTAGAAATCTCTTTTAAAGTATATTAAAACATTTAAAAATGTTAAATATTCTGTACACATTTTCCATTGTAAATTCATTCCGATAAACCACTTACATTTTAAGGTGGTTTTCTGTGATCCCAGGAAATTTGAAAATTAAATAAAAGTAAGTAATTATCTATCTTTTCTTAAGCAACCTTTCCCCTCCCTATTTCTGTCTCATACTTGGCCCAAGAAACATGCAAACATACAATCTGACATTAGTCGATTGAATATCTTGTCAAATATGTCAAATTGCAGTTTATATGACAGCACATTATTCTTGTTTTAGTTTAGTTCAACATTTTATGCAATTTAAGTTTCTCAGTTTATTTTCTGTTGTTTATTTTTTTAGTTGTTTTTTGTTGTTTTTCCTGAAGATTTATATTTAAAACTTTTGATTTAAATTGAATTTAGTCAATAAATTGCAATAGATGGAAAATTTTGCATACACCACGCATAAGAGAAAAGAAATATAAAATAAAATAATGGAAACAATTAGGAAAAACTATAGCCAAAACAACTTATCTAAAAAAGCCATGGAAAAAAAACAAGGCTTTAATTGTAAAGAACAGTACAACTCAGTGATCGGCACATATAAGGAGTGAGATTGAAAAATTCTTAACTTCAATTTCAATACTCTGTTTTTGGTCTCTAATTTTTAGCCTGCATTAGCTTTAACTTTTCGTACCAAATTGTCCGAGCACTGAGCTAACCGGTCTGCTTTCCTATCGGATGTGTTGGGAGCTCTTTTGAAAATGCTTTCTACTTTTTGGCTTTAGAAACATCATCCCTTAGCCTTCTGACTGTTAGTGATATCTAGCTCCTAGTCAGAGAGCCATCTCTTCGAACTTTTGAGTGGTTCTAGAACAGGGTATAGCAACCTACACTATTACATTTTACGATTGTATTAGTTATAGTCTCTATCCGCTCTCACCATAAATCAGTGTTGCCAGTAAACTTTCGACTATTTTCCCAATGTAGAAATGTAAAATCTGATATTGTTTATCATACACTTGGCACTTGGCAACTTCTCCACGGCGACCTGCCGTACTAGCTTGGCGTCTTCAATGCCATGTGGGCGACCTTTTAAAGATCGACTTTTTTATATTCTCTTGTCCTCATTGGTAGTAGGTGATCCCTTAGCCTTCTGACTGTGAGTAGATATCACAGTGATATCTAATTCCTAGTCAGCAAAGCCATCTCCTCGAACTCTTGAGTGGTTGTAGAATAATGAAAGGCAACCTATACTATTACATTTTACGATTGTATTAGTTATACTCTCGATCCACTCTCACCACGAATCCGTGTTGCCAATTAGAAATGTAAAATCTCATATTGTTTATCATTTATCTTAAACAGTTGGGACAAATTTTTTTTTTCTCTGGCAAAGCTGATTCTTAATTTATGCGATACCCAACCTTCTTGCTTGAATGCTCAAGCTAGACTGATTAAAGTTGGTTATTTCTCTGCAATGCGTGTACACACGTACACAAGGGAAGAGTAAATGAAAAACGCGGTGCCCAACATTTGCCTTTCTCTGTTCTAGAATCACCAAGAGGCACTAACCTGAACTTCATTTCCATTATTCTGGATAAGACTTTCCTCTAAATTACCAGCATCTCCCACGAATTCTCTTTTATCCCTGAAAGCCGTAGCATCAAACCCAGTTACCCCTTCCTCAGTAATCATTTTCTTAGCACTTACTCAATTTTCCTACCACGAGTATGCACGTATTAACGGACCATCTCAAACGACATGCGTGGTCAAGGCAACTAACATACAACAGTGCTTTGCTCTGACGCTGAGGGGAGCTGTTAGCGGTTAGTTTCTTTAAGCACTAACTAATCATACAGCCCTTCGGTGCTACTACCAACCACGTTGGTCTTAAAAGTGAATGTATAACGTTCCACGAGGCTGTAAAGCCCCTACGAAACAAGGAGCGAAACTAGTCTAATGGATGATCTGTAAAGAATATTCTATGTCTTAATAGCGAATGATATCACGTCTGTCCCAATAACTTGGCAAGATGCGTAATCTTTGGTCACGCATTCTTTTAAAATGTCATGACCTCTTGAGGATATGTACTAAAGAAAACCTGTACATAAACACAGGAGATCAGAATCACATAATATGCTTTAAAAGCAAAATGTACTGAAATATGCTTTAAGGAGCAACAAATGCCAATTTTTTCAAATTGTCAGAAACGGATAACTGACTAACTTATATGTTTATACAACGCACAGCAAGTAATATGATATTGCATATTTTTGGTTGCCCTGCTCATTACTATGATTGGTTTTAATATTTTTCAGAATCTATTGCGAGTTACACAAAATCAAAATTATAATACTGCTCGTGTAATATAGCGGCAAGTCCTCTGTTGATTTACAAACAAAATACAATATTATTCATTTTGATCAAGGTCATTTCAAGACAATGTCATTAAACTTACAAAAATTAAACAAAACATAAGTATAATAAAAAATTGTAAAAAGCAAGAATAATAAAAAGACCCAAAAAAAATTATTAAGAAACAATATTTATTGTTGTTGTCAATTGTATTTTTATTATTGTTGTTTTTTGCTTTTTTTAATATAATGGTATTGTTTTCATGAGTCTTTGTCTGAGCTTTGGTTGTATCCTCCCCCAGAGATTGCAAAAAAAAGCAAAAAAAACAGTTCAAAAACATTTGAACAATAGATTTAACAAACACAAAGAGAGAAGAGACAGTTTAACAGCAAAAAAAAAGTTGTTGTTTTTTTATATCAACAAAAATATTGTATTAATTTAATCAAATTCGTATAAAATTGTTTGTAGCAATTGCAGTTTTTGTTGATGTTTGTTTGTAGAAATAAGATTATCAGGGGATTTATGGTGAAGCAAATTTGTCAATGTAAGTTCATTGACAAAGTACAAAATGTTAAAAGTTTAAGTTAATTTTTCTTTATTTCTCTCTCAAAAAAAAAAAAAAAAGAAAAATAAATAATTCGAAATAAAGCCAAAGAAACAATGTTATAAATTAACAAAAGTTTAAGGGAGTCATTGACAAGGTTTTATAAATATATTTCCCACAGTATACTAAAGAAAATTTTAAATATTACAAACAAAGTCAAAAATTATTAAAGAAAAAGTTCATAAAATAGAAAAGGAAAAGTATAAAAGACAATAGTAGGGTGTTTATTAACAATAAAAACAACAAAAAAAAAGTTTGGCCCTGAAGTTTATTATATTCTTTGTTTTATTACACAAGAAGCTTGGAGTAAAAGGTAAATGAAATGGTTTGCCGTAGAAAAATTTAATTACTTGGATTTTAAAAGGAAAAGTGTGAGTCTAGGTAAAGAAGTCAGGCGTAAAGAATTATGACAGTTGTATTACAGAGGCTATGTAATAAAATTTATTGCAATTAAAGTGAAAGTTACGGAGTTAATGAAATAAGTTACGTAAACTTGTTTGAGGAGGAACTTTGTATGAGGTTGGTCCAAAAAGTTTGTGTGTTTTTGAATGAAACACAGATTTTTGAATTAAAAAAATTATTTATTTTTCAACATATACTCTTTTGAGCTCTATGCACTTTGTCCAAAGTTTCTCCAATTTTTTATCCCTTCTTAAAAATAAGATTTGTCGAGGTCATCCAAATAATAATTTTTGTATGAGATGATTTTATCGTTTAAGTCAAATCTCTTTCCGCCGAGACATTTCTTTGGTCACTTGGGGCTAAAAAGGGAGCATTTCGTAGCCTAATTCATGTAATTTTGCCATGGAAACTGTAGAAACGCTGTACCCGTCTTGCGGAATGATTTCATATACCCAAGTAAACATTCAAAATATAAACCACTGAGCCATGTCAGATGCCTATGGCTTACACAATCTCTTGCAATTGCAATATCCGATCGGCCAACACCATATCGTGATTTGTTTCAAATGTTTCGAGAAGAGACCTCTTCTGGGCGTCCAGACCGTTCGGCATCTTCCGTGCATGGGTACGGCACATATGTGCAGCCCTGGATTGTCCTGGTGAAAAATAACTTTTTTTTGGACAAATGCGGTAGTTTTTTTTACGATCCTCATTAAATCGGCCCAATAAGTTGTCATAATGTTCGTCATTGATTGTTTTACCCTTTTGAAGGTAGGCAATGTCAACAAAAAACGCCGCCGATTCACCCCGAGAAACTCACTATTTTGACTGCTGTTTTGTCCCTGGTGTATTGTGGTGGATCCACGTTTCGTCCACGGTTACGAAATGGCGTAAAACCTCGTCCATGTTGCGTTTGAACAATGCCAAACACTCATGCCAAACACGATTGCATTTGTGGTGGATTGTGAGCACACGCGGCAATACTCTTGCGGAAAGCTTTTTCATACCCAAGTGATCATTCAAAATGGAAACCACTGATCTTGCGGAAAGCTTTCTCATACCCAAGTGATCATTCAAAATTGAAACCACTGATCCCTGCGAGATGCCCATGGCTTCCACTATCTCTCGCTCTTTCAATCTCCAATCGACCAACACCACATATCGTAATTTTTTACAATTGTTTCAATTGTTTCAACTGGGTGTCCAGATCGTACGTCATCTTCCTTGCTTGTACGGCCACAACGAAATTCAGTAAACCACTATTTTACCATTGAAAATTATGGTGTAGAGTTCCCATAATATTTATCAAGCTTAGCCTTTATTTGACTGATGTTTTTTTCCCGCAAAAAATAATGCTTAATGAGCACACGAAATTAACTTTTTACCATTTCCTTTTCAAGCCACCCGATAGTCTACTATCAATGGCTGCAGCTTGTTAAAATTTTGGCAGGATTCAACTGACAGATGGTTGTTGTCCGGAGCAGTGTGGCCCTTTCGGTGGCAGATTACTGTCCTTTTTGTCACCCCCTTGGGGCATGTTTGGCCATCTTGGTGAAGCTCCACACCTTGATGTTATGCCTCAAGGGGAAAAATGGGGCGAAACAGGGTTTCCGAGGTGCACGGTCCTCATTCCTGGTAACTTTTTTTTGCAGCTGACTAGAGTTCTTTATACAGTACAGCGGGGATCTAATGAGCCCCAGGACTTTGTCCTGTCTGGATCATTGGTGAGGTCACTTTTGTGAACACGCTGTGGCTGTGGTTAAAACCCAAAGCGGAAAGAAGATTGTTGGTATAAGGACTGATATTTGTGGTAGTGGAAAATTCGGGCCACCAATTGTATCTTATTAGGTGCTGTTAGCTGAAGCAACAGAGCCATGAAAGTGGCAGATAGCAATTGGCGCTGAGCTCAAGAAACATATTATTGTGATGGCATTCGTGATATGCTGATCATTGGGCTTGGTTCTCGGTTGAGGTCAATTATGTTGTCAGAAACACACACTCTGATTTTTATCGGCCGGAGGTTTGGAAGTCAGAAATCATATATCGAACTGGTTTACCAGGCCGTATGTTGCTGCTTTGATAATTGTTCTGGGCTTGCTAAGTGACTAGATAGTTATGGGTGGCAGGAAATAGATAGCCCTAGCTCTGGAGCAAGGGGTTTGTGCATTGATCTGTGTGGTCAATGTACAAGAAGTTGCCAATATTGTGGTCCTTGCAAGTCACACAATGGCGGTGATAGACGCATGGATTCTATCCAGTGATGAGAGCACCATGATGTTGGACCATCATGGCCATCTTAGACACATTGACGGTTTTTGGCGCTTAGAAAAATAATCGTTTTCAAATTTTTGTGGCTCTAGAGGGGTCAGTTAGAAAATAAACAAAAATGATGCAAGAGAAGAGAATTTTGATGTTTGTTTTCCAGTTGTTTATAGTAATCGAAATGATTATTGTTTAATTCTTAATATGACTTCAATATATCTCAGCAGCAATTAATATTTACCAATAATGTATGTAATTTATTGAAAACTAAAGATTTTTTTAATACTTACTGACTTAAATTAAAACTTAAACTGTCATAATTATATAGTTTCATAAATAGAAAAATCCTTGTCAAAAAATGCTTACCTAAAACGAAACAGAGAAAACAAAAAATAATTAAATATTTTTAGTCATTTGTACATTAAACATACAACATAATAATAATCATTATCATTATCATCATTACCATTTAGTATTATTTTAAAATAATTTGTAAAATGCTAAAAATTTTTACAAAATAAATCAAATAAAGTAATAAATTTTCAAATTACACACACAATAAATGCAAACGCCAACAAATGTTTCATTTAATTTCCAAAAACTAAAATTTATGAACCCAAAAATACCCAAATCACACGGTCCGCAGAGACGGCGAGAGTACAAACAAAAAAAATAATAAAAATGTTGTTGTTGATGTTGAAATTCACATTCATTAAGTTTTTATTAATGAATTGTGATGCATCAATGCAATTGGTATTTTTTTTTTGGTATTTCTGTGTGATTATAAAAACTTACTGAAATGAAAGCGGGACGAATCGCATACAAAATTAAAATTTATGAATAATTTAAAATCTACATTATTTTAATATATTTATATGGATGTATGGATGTATTTTGTTTTTGTGAATTAGTCAAAAAAAAAAGAAAACATTAGAAGCGTAAATACAAATTTGTTATTTGCAGCGTAATAATAATTCAAACGGATTTTTGCGAAAACAGCAACAAAAAAATATACATACATATTAAACATATATATTAAATCACTTTTCACACATTTTGTTTTTGTTCTAATGAGAGAATACAACAAAATGTTGGCATAAAAATTGATTGCATTTAATTAATTTATTAAAAATAATGTTTCAAAATCTGCTACACATTCGTATACATTTTCGCAGAAATAAATAATGAGAGAAATGTGTGTATTTTATAATTTTATATAAATAATTTTCAAACACTTAGGGCGAATTTGGAAACAATGTTATAAGTATGCAGTGCACAACAGTGGGACAGTATCAAAATATTTTGGCAATTAATCTGCCAAAGCTAACCGGCTTGTCTGATTATGATAAAATTTCTAATTTCACATAGAAGAGGAGTATTTGAGTTTAAAATTTGATGAAAAACCCCACTGACTTTTCAAGAGTAGCGCTGGGGGGTCTCAAAGTGGGACATTCAACATTTGGAACGCTACCGATTTTTCTTCTGGTTCGCCTAAAGAAAGAATACATTAATTCTTAAGATCCTCGATATATTGCAAAGTCATGCTCTGGGAGTAATTTGGTTGGCCCAAAAATTACCTTAGATTGGAGTTTTTGGATAAAATTTTAAATACTTATTAAATAAACAAGTAAGAGGGCTATATTCGGCTGTGGCGAATCTTATATACCCTTCACCAAATTATACTTCAAAATAAAATTTTTAAATATTTTTAGGTAAACAAAACTAATTTTTTTTTTTTCAAATTGTTTTTCAAAATTTAAAAAAAAATTTTTTTTTTCAAAATTGTTTTAAATTTTTTTTTTTAAATTTTTTTCCAAATTTTTAAAATTTTTTTTTTAATTTGTAAGTGAAAAGAAAAAAAAATATAAAAAGAATTTTTTGTGGAAAAAAAAATCGGGATAAAAAATAATTTTCCCGATTTTGACCCATTGCAGTTCCAAATTATTATAGCCTTATATAAATCGTTGCAATGGAATTTGAAATATCTATCATTAGATATCCATATTGTCTATATTAATTACTTGGTAATCCAGATATAGATCAAAACTAGGCCAAAAATCGAAGTTGTACCGGCTCAGCCATTTGTGGGCCGCTTTCCTCGATTTTAAATAGCAACCGAGCCGGATATTTGGGGTCTTCATAAAATTGATTTCAACAGGCAGACAGACGGACATGGCCTAATCGACTCCGCTATCTATAAGGATCCAGAATATATATACTTTATAGGGTCGGAAAATTATATTGTGGAAATTACCAACGGAATGACAAACTTATATATACTCTTCTCACGAAGGTGAAGTTTATACCCTTCAGCATGTGTTTTATTATGACTTAAAAATGTGGGCGTATCTTTTGAACTCTGTTTTTTGTTTTTAATAATTTATATGTCATTTTGAAGGGATCATACATGTCACTTATTCTCACTTAGTTATTGAACATTATAGTATAAAAACAAAACTTTTTTGTTTCGAAAATTTTGAATCTTTAAAAAATGCCGCTGAAGTACACCGATTGCTCACCAAAGCTTATGGTGTATGCGTTACATCTGTTTCAATGTGCGAGAGATGGTTTGTTTGGTTCAGAAGTTGTGATTTACACACGAAAGACAAAGATCGCCCAGACTAGCCAAAAAAGTTTGAAGACCAAGAAGCACTACTCCATTAAGATTGTTGTCAAACTCAACAAGAGCTTGCTAAATGAATGGGAGCTACTCAAGTTGAAGATGTTTGCAAGCAGCAGGATTCACACAAAAGCAGGGAAATTGAATACCTAAGGAATTGAAGCCGAGAGACCTTGAAAGACGATTTTACATGTCCGAAATGAAGCTTAAACGCTATAAAAGAAAATCATTTTTGCACGTGCGATGAAAAATAGATCCATTACAATAACCCGAAGCGTAAGAGATCGTATGTGTCGGACGCAACATAACATGTGTCGGACGCAACTGATATGTTTGAAGCGAGCATTGAACGTAAAAGTGGAAGTGGAAGTTTTGCCTCACTCGCTTTATAGTCCCATCTGACTACTATTTGTTTCGATCGTTGCAGAGCCCTCTCTCTAGGATACGCTTCACTTTGGAACAGAGCCTCAGATATTGGATTGATTCGTTTTTGGCAGTTCTTTTGGCTAGGAATCCATATGTTGCCAAAAAGATAAGAAAAGTTCATAGCTAACAATGGCCAATACTTTGAATAAATGTACATCGTTACCTTAATATAGAAAAGCCCTAACTCGTGTTTTTTTGTAAGCCCAGATTTTTGTTTATTTCGATAAATGGTCCGCTCATATATCATATTTACCCAAAAAATCTCGACTTAAAAAAACACGACTTAGGGCTTTTCTATATTAAGGTAAGGATATGTATAAATGTTTTAAAAATTTTAAAAAAATCCCGCGTTTTCATACACCCAATATAAATTCTAAGCTATTGGCTCGAGCAGCAATAAAACTGTTATCCCAATAGAGAGGGATGGATCTTGCTTTTTAAATTAGTGGTTAATGAGATGTAAAATATAAACTCAGATATTTGAAAGGAATTTCTCAAGAATTTTAAGCAATTTATCAAAATTTTTATTACAACTTCTTAAACATAACTTAAACCACATTATCCTCAACAAATACCAAACACCAAAACCATGTTTATTATATTCACTAAATCATAAAAAGGGGTCTGAGTATAAAGTTCAATAATGCCATATAAATCTCATAAAACTCAAACTAGTTAAAAATATAATGAATAAACGATCCCTTATGAATATAAATACCATGTTTAAGAATAAATACAATCTAACTCTTTCCCTCTGTTCTTAACTTCTTAACTTGTTAAATGAAAACATTTAACATTTAGTTAGAATAAAGATGGCAAACAAACCAAACAGAAAATGGAAAAACCATAAAAATATGGACCCTATTCTAACTGAAAAATGCAGAATTATAATTGGATGCCAGCAAAAAAAACAAGCATTCAAACCAATTCATCTACGGCCAAAATACGCCAAAATAAAATACAAAACAAAATCCATAGAGAAAGAAAATTATATGAAATAAAAGTTTTTCTTTATTTTGTGCAAAAATGAAAAAGAACAAGAAAGAAGGAAAGCAAAAAAATATATAACAATAAAATCCATATGTTGCCAAATAAAAAACCGTTAAAATTAAGCCATAAAATGAGCAACAAACAAACAACAGCATCAGCAGCTAAAGCATTACAAAAAAAAAAAAAAAAACCATCAAAAGAAGAGCAGCAAAAACAAACAAGGAAAATTATATACATACATATATTTTTTCTGTGTTCATCTTTTATGACAGTATACATAGATATATGTTTGTAAATATAAATATATATCCAGCTGCCTAAAAGGGAGTTTTAGCTGTTTGGATTCGTAGGTTTGTTAATGGCTCCAGCCTTCTTTAAATAGCAGAGATGTTAAAGCTTAAGCATGAGCTGTCCAAAACCCCCCAATAAATATTAAATGAGCAAAATTATTAAATTTAAAAAAACAACATAAAATGCTAATGAAAACCAAAAATAAAATTGTAAATATTTTTAACCAACAAAATTATTAAATTTTTTTTTCTTTTTTTTTAACTTTTTTAATTAAAAATATATTTTTTTGTTTTAATTTGTTTTTTGTGGATTTAAAATGCTAATTTGTCAAGAAAACTTGAAAAAAAAAGGAAGAGATTTATTTAAAACTTAAGGGAAATAATAAACCGTTTCATGTTCATTTAAATAAGCAGCTTAAATTTGTTGCTGGCAACTTTTTTGTTGACGTGTTTAAGTTATAAAATGCATATAAATTAATGTGTACAGACAATTACATGCTAATTTAATAGAATATTTATAACAGAGGTTTATTTTGGTTTTAAAAGAATAAATGTAGAACAAGCAAGAGTGTTATATTCGGCTGTGCCGAATCTTGTATACCCATCATCAATATGTAATAATAAAACATTTTTTCTGATATAGGGGTTATATGGGGAAGGTTCAACTAGAACCGATCCTCACAAAAATTAGGTTCATTTACAACTTGTTTATGTACAATTTAATTGCGATATTAATTATTATAAGACAATCATGAATGTTCAAGTCATTTTCTGAGGCCTGAACCTTCTTGTATGGGGACTAGAGACAAATGTTGCCAGATATTCGTCATACTTTACACTATAATTTCAGAGAACTTAGAACTAATTTGAAAAAAATTGTATCAGAACTGTCGTATAATCAAAATATTTATAACTGTTCAAACAATATTCAGGCGGGACCAAACAAATTTTATCAACAGAGAGTATTGTGGAAAATTTAAGCCAGATAGCTCCTTTCGTTTGGGCTCTATCGTGTTTTCAATAGACAGATGATTTCAGATATCCGAAAGAACAGTCTAACTAGAGTTAGCTGTTCCGGTAGGGTCACTCATTTCAGCAGATTTTACAATGTTTATTAAACTAAGAGTTACCCCTCTTCATAGTCCTTTAGCATCTGCTTATCCTATCCTCACTTTTCATATTTGTTTGCCCAAACGTTAGTTGATAGAACTGGACCACTTGGTACCAATTTGGTTGAGGTCCGATAATCTGGCTATGTATATATCTCAGTGATACATTTTCACCTTTAGCAGCATGTTAAAATGTACTCAGCCCAAAAGGAAAATGGAAGATACGAAGATGTCATGTTTCGTAATTTTGGAAGATCCTACTACCACAACGATTGTCGAACCTTTAGTGGTGAGTAGAAAGCACAGACTAACCAATCAACCTAATGGCGTCGCAGAAAGTTAAACCAGGTTAACCTACCACATTAAAGTAATGAGGTGACTCTGTCTTTTGTTCCAAGAGCCTCCAGCCCACTGTAATTCAACAATACCGAAAAGGTCACAAAAGAGTTACAGGCTTATTTTTCTTGGTGGAATCTCAATTGGTATTGGCGCTGTCACAAAACCAACATTCGCATTAGAAAGCATCGGAAAAAAACAGCAATCAAGGACCATACGTACCAAACAAAGCCAATAAAATGATCATACTCTAACGATGTAAAGGAAAATTTCGTTAGAGCTGTCTGACATGTGATGGAAACCGATGCGTTTTCGAAAACGAAATAGGTTGTGGTTGTTTAAAATTTAACTTTGATACTTTTCCCAGAAAGAAAATTGCGTTTTAGGCATGTGATGGAAATTTGATTATTTTGGATTCCAATCTAGTCTAAATTCTTTTAAAGTATTTACTATTTGCGATCATATATTCTGCTAGAACAGAAACTTGTTAAAAAACTAACCCTGAAATCGATCGAATTCATCTCACCTTTTCAAATCGATAGATTTTCATCAGATGCTAATTAAATTAGGAAATGGTGAAGCAGAAGTAACTAATCCGGAAGCTGCAATACAATGTGATGTCTTATGTGTATGTCTTATGTGTACGTACGCTGAGCGATGCTATGCAAGGTTGTTGTCAAATAATTGGGTGAAGTTTGGAAGGGAGCTAGGCTCAATAATTGGGGAACTCTACCTCAAAGCTACGAAGCAGGTTGTTACTAAGACCACGTCATACTTTTGTGTTGTGCAGATGAAGGCATAGCGTCACTATGTAAGATTTCTTTCACATCGTTGGAATATAATGAAGGTAGCGAATGCTGAGGGATTGTCGTACTTAGTATGGAGTCTGAGGAAGACGCTGGGAATTGTCTATTATGGTACGATTGACATTTGTTTCTATCTTAGAAACATAAATGGATGGCAAGAGTAACCCACAACCATAGAATAAAATATACAAAGAAGCGTTACTGAGCGATAAAAATCCATTTATTTTGTAGTTATGTAAGCCATTTGGAAGAGAGTAATTATTTTTAGTCTCAGTTGCGCCACTAGTTCTATCCTATGCCCACAACTGTCAACGCATGATTCCAATCATGAAATTCATGAAAGGTAATTATTGCACTTAATAAGGAGGACACAGGGAAATGTCTACTAAGGTACGATCGTCATCCGTTTCTGTCATTCATCTGAAGAAATGAAATGCTAGCATAATGATATTGACACAAATAAATCGTCACTGCTCCTCCGAGTGATAAACAGAATTTTGTATGATGAAACGCAAATTAGACGAAACGAAATCATTCGTTTTATATCGAGGAGCACGACGTTATTCTGTCATTATGAGTGCCTTCTTTGAACGGATGGATGAGACAGTTCATGAGGACGTCAAGGTCACTGCTGTGAAAATGGAACATGATGAGATTAACTAACTAACCACTCTTAAGCTTCAACCGATACCATAGATCATATCTGAGGACTATATGCTAAAGGCACAGGTAAAACTATGTCCTATATTCTTTCAATAGTTAATTCTTGTCATTATTTTATCTGGTTTCATTAATGAAGATAAATTCTCATGGGGTACTCACGACCTTATAGGAGGGCTTATGGATTAACATGCGAGTATAATCATTAATTGAATGGTATATCCGTAATATGAACGGAATTAATTTAAAAAGGATTGGCAAATGCTCGAACAATGCCTGTCCATGCGTTGTAATTAGTGAATGTACTGAGCCGTTTCGCTACCGATTTCTGCAATACCGATCTGCAGAGATAATAGCTAAAAAGTCTGATGGAATCCTGAAATAGCGCATGATCCAAGTGTGTGCCGTAGTCTATTTTTATACCTTTCACCTTCGTGAGAAGGGTATATATAAATTTGTCATTCCGTTTGTAATTTCCACAATATAATTTTCCGACCCTATAAAGTATATATATTCTGAATCCTTATAGATAGCGGAGTCGATTTAGCCATGTCCATCTGTCTATCTGTCCGTCTGTCTTTTGAAATCAATTTTCTGAAGACCCCAGTTATCTCTGGATCCAAATCCTCAATAATTCTGTCAGACATGCTTTCGAAAAGTTTCCTATTTAAAATCAGCAAAATCAGTCCATAAATAACGGAGATATGAGCAAAAATCCGAGACAACCTCTATTTTTGGCCTATTTTTTATCTATATCACGATTACTAAGTCATAAATATAGACAATATGGATATCTAATGATAGATATTTCAAAGTCCATTGCAAAGATGTATATAAGGCTATACAAAGTTGGACCTACAATGGGTCAAAATCGGAAAAAATATTTTTTAACCGGAATTTTTTTTTTTTTTCACAAAAAACATTATTTTGTCATAAATTTTTTTCACTAATAAATTAAAAAAAAATGTTTAAAAAATTGAAAAAAATTTTTAAAGAACAATTTTTTTTTTAAATTTTATTTTAAAGTATAATTTGGTAAAGGGTATATAAGATTCGGCACAGCCGAATATAGATCTCTAACTTGTTATATCTCAATAAATGTCTTAAAGAATGAAAAGGTGGAAAGTTTTCCTGAAACCTACCGATTATGTAGGCTATTAAAAACATCTCCGTTTAATTTATGAATTCAAAAGAAAATTATTCAAGTTAGCCAGATAAATAAAGTCGTTTTGAATTTTACAATAATCAGACATTTTTTTCGGAATTTAAATAAAAGCTTTATAAAGAAACATTAAGACATTTTCTTTACAAAAGAAAAAGAAGACCTACTAAATTTTGTATTTTATTCAATTAACAAAAATCTATTTAAATTCTAACACAAGGTCTCATTCTGTGTCGTCTCTTAGTGCTTATTCTTTTAAAACAGAATAACCTAAAAAAAAAGCTAAGGAATTTTTTGGGTTTTATGTAAATCTCCATTTAAAAACAACTGACATTTCGATAAAAGCTGCGATTTTGTGTTTGTTGTTGCTGCTTGTAGCTCTATTTGCAGCTTTACGGATTGTTGCCAATTCTGTTTGCACATTTAATGTGATTTTTTTCCGCCGTTAACGTTGACGCAGTAGTAGTAGTTGTTGCTGTTGTTGTTATCGTCAATGTTGCTGTTAACTTTGCCCACTTTGGCAATATATTGGCACATTTTTTTATGTTTGTTTTGTTATTGTAATAATGGCCTTACTACTCTGCCACAAAATACCACAAAATCTCAACAAAGATGAAGAAGATGGAAATACAACAAAGAGGAAAGGCAGAAGAAGAAGAAGAAAAAATCAAGCAACTAAAGAGTTTGAATAAAGATGCGAATAATAGTATGGAGTAAGAAGAGTAGCTTACTCAGCATACATACATATATAGCAGAAAAACGGTTTTGTGAATGTGAATGCCTAAGTAGAATCAGCGTATTAGCGCAAGGAGGTGGGGAAGAAAATGCTATAAAGAAAGGAAGGACGTATGATTCGGTATATTGGTGGGTTAGTTGACAGGAGGCTGGTAGAGAAGCAAGTTTTGGTTACAAGCGTGCATGTGTGTGCTTGCATACAACACACAATGCTCTGATACAAAAACAACAACAACAATACTATTATGAATGGAGAAGAAGAAAAAAAAACACCAAATGCAACAAAAACTTATATTGTTCCAACTCCAGTTTGTTGTTGCTGTTGTTGTTTTCTTCTCTTTCTGTTATTTCCCTCTGATTTCAATTTCCCATTTGTAGGTTGTTGAACTGATTTTTTTGTTTTCGTTGTTGCTGTTGCTGCTGCTGTTGCCATTGTTGTTGTTTGAATTTCTTTCTGTTTCATCGTTATAACAAGTCGCCGTCGTCATCACCATCATCATCTTTTTTTTTTTTTTTTTTAGTTCAGTTACAACTTAGTTTTCTTTTTGCTGGCTTGGCTGTTGCTGCAATCAAATCAATGTATGGTTGGCATTCCAGAGCCTGAGAGATATAAATTCCTGGGAGTTAAGGATCTTTTATCCACTTGATATTTACTTAACATTTATGTAAATATTGTAGGTTTTGAGATAAATTTAAAAATTAATGATGACAAATTCATATCCAGGCTAAATTTCATGAATGGGATCATCATAAAAATAAGTGTTGTCATAAATAAGGATTCCTTGGAGCCACTGAGGAAAACACTGGTTTTTGGTACGATGCACCTTCGGTATCCAAGATATAACCCGAAAGCCTAGATAGAGATCATGCTGACAGAGACCTTGCTGTAACCCCACAACATCTAAAATACGATTATAAGAATTTTGTGAATGTTGCGGATTCTGAGCGATATTTATGAAAGGTAATTGTTGTCCTGAATAAGAACTCATTGTGCTTTGTTTTCACGGATGAATGAGGCGGTTTGTGTGGTTTGTAAACTCGGATCGTGAGTCCGCCAACGTAATTTTTGTCAATATGAAGCATGATGAGATTCAATCAAATTTTAAATTTTCATCACTCTAAAACGTTAGTCGCTGCACTGCTCATTCGATTGGTAGATATAGAGAAGAGCTTATTATGGTACAATAAACATGATTGTTGTCCCGGACTCTTTGGAGCTGCTGATAGTGATGCAGTAACTGCCAAAACGACAACAGAGAAAACTCTCTTCTAAGAATTCTAAATATAGGAAATGCAACGAAACCGCTGATGCAGCTGACACTGAAGATTTATTCTATCACTGAGATAACGGATGGACGACCTTCTAAATTCTGAACTGGTGAACGCCAATAATTATTAAAATCTAAAGCAGCATTTGCTGCACTATTTCTCCGAGTTATAGAGAGGAGGATCTTATTTTGAAAATTAGGTCAGATTTCCCAGCAGTCTGCCTTGTTTGTCAAGCAATTTTTTCTTGTGGCAGAAAATCGAAGACTCAATTAGGTTAGGTTACATTGGTTGCTCAAAATTAGCGAGTACCCTCGGAGGACTTTAGGGCCACATGAATTATACGTAAGTAATAATCCGAAAGACTTTGTAAATCTATGGTAACCAACCGGCAGTTCACACAAATTTGACAAGATGCGTCAGTTACACTACTTAGAGGTGGTCCAGATCATGAACGTGCATAAAGGGGGCAGTCCCATCGATTGTGTTGTACAGACTATTACCCTTCTTCGCCAGATACCATCTGAGTTACTCTGGTACTTCTGAGAAATTTTAAAAGACAAACAGTCCAGGTCAAAAAAGAAGACATGAGAGTGACTAATAATAATAAACCAAATCGCTTTCCATAATCCGGACGACTTTGTGAATCTAGTGAGAACCAACCGGTAGTACTAATAAATATGACAAGATCTGCCAGTGATACTATTATGAGGCAGTGAGTATCATGATAGAGGCACATACGAAGATAACTTAGTATGCAGTCATAGAAAAGGTGTTGCACCGGTTATTTCCCTTCTTCGTCCAGACAACTTATGGAATACTTTTTGACAAGATGTGACACAATTTTGAGAGTTTCTAGATCATTAAAAAGACTTGTGTTAATATATCTTAGTCTGGCCTACTGTAGAGAGGATAGTCATAGGTTTTTTACCGATCGTAATAAGATCAAGAAGCCAAGGATGTTTCAAGAACGGATGTGCGTCTAAGATTGAAGGTCTATAAGCTATTAGATGCTAAGATTACAGTTAAAATTATATACTGTAATCGTTGTATGCCAAGATGTTGTTTAATTTAGGAAAGTTAATTCATATTTCCCAGTTCCTTGTTTCACAAGCAAGTCTTTCTTGTGGCAGAAAATCGCTCAAAATTAGCAAGGAACCTCAGAGGACCTTGTGAATCTGAGAACCAACCGGTAGTTCGGACAAATTTGATAAGATACGCCAGTCACACTACTTTGAGATGGTCCAGATCATGAAACTGCAGAACGGGGTAGTCCTATAGAATGTGTTGTACATCGATCTTTTCCATTTTTGGTTCAGAATGGTTGTTAATTGGGTAACGTATACGTTCTGACATATGTCCAATCGTACATCACTGTTCCGACCATCTGAGTCCGTCTCTTTTAATGGACATTATTTAATCATATGTGATACAGAAACCAATGAGATATGCGTCCAATGATGATCCGTTTGTTGCTGATTTATATTCTGGAACCCATACTAACTCTGCAAGTTGGGCCAGTGAATAAATAGAGTCTAGAGCAGCGAAAGGCATTGAGCTCTCAAATGAGCTCTCTTGTTTTTGTTTTCACATGTACTCAAGCACATACATTGTATAAAAACAATTAAAACCAGTCAGTCTCGCATGAGCATTGATAGAAGCAGGTTGTTTTACGCTTTTCGCTTTTTATGCTTGTTTATTTCAGTTATTGTTTTTGTTTTTTTCTCAACTTTTTACTCAACTCATACAACTACAATATTTAAAAACTGTAGTGGTGTAAGTTTGCCTTTGGCTGGTCTAGAGCCTCAATTTATGTATAACTATTAGAGTTCATTTGTTACCAGGTCACTCATTTGTTTTTCGGGTATCATCATTTTTTGAAGGTTTTTGTGTAAATAAAAATAATGGCGTCATTTTTTTTGGAAAACGTTCACTCCTTGTGGTTGTTGAACACACATAAAGACGTGGATTTTGAGCACATTTTTCTGTAGAGCAAAAACGGTTGAAGATATTGCAAACATGATTCCACCAGTCGATTCTGCTGCAAAAATTAATACATTTCACGTTTTCTGAGTCCTTAAAAAAGCATTAAATGCTAAGCATAAAATGCTTTAAGTCACCACAAGGATTGAAAATTTTAAAAAAAAATACGCCATTATTTTTATTTACGCAAAAACTTTGAAATAAACTCTAATAACTATACATGTAGATATCAATTGTTAAGCCTAATATTACGTCTTCAAAAGCTTCCCCCTACATTCTGGATTTGATGTTATATTTTCTACCTTTTGTTTTATCTGCTACAAGATACCGCTCAATCATTAGGTGCTTATTAAAAGCTGATTAATGTTCATCTCCTGAATATGTGTTTGGCTATCATTGGAATAGAGCAGTGATCAGCATAAAGTGAACATGGTATAATAACTTGTTATCACTTTCGTTTTCTGTTGTAATTTAATCAAGGATTGAGGGTGATTTTTGTTTCTTATTTGATAATTTGAATGTATTACATTGACACTCGTATTGTTTACAAGAAAATAAACGATTATCCTCGCCTCCTGGTGACTATAAGTGCCGACCACTGTCCTAGAGTAACCGCTATAACATTGCCATATTAATTATGGTTCGAGATGTTTAAATTTAGTTGAACAGAGATGTTCAATTGAAACTATACTCTTAAAGTTTATATCCGGTATAGTAAGTTTTGTATTTATTGAAATTTATTATGTAATATTTGATACAATGGGCCGTACAAGTATTAAAGTAGCACATAGCTGTCAGGAAAAATTAATTTTTTCACTTGTTTATCTCAAAAATTCCTTTGATTTCCCTTGTGAATTAATTTCTTTACATTTCTGCCATCAATATAATTTTTTATGCTGCATAATGCAGTTGCCATAAGTATTTATATAAATGTTTCTTTACATACATAAATGTAAGAGAGTCTGTGCAATGTTGTGAATGTGGCAGCAACCTTGTCTTTCTATTTTTTTTTTTTGTAACGATGCTGACGTACGTCTTTTTATAAAAATATATATATTTTTTTCAATTCAACATTTATTTGGTTTTTTTGTTCATTCAACTGCATTTTGCAGCCAGTTTAACGTTACATAAATGCCTTCAATCTAGCAGTTGGCAAACATTCCCTCGTCTCTTTTCATTTTAGCAGTAGTAGTTAATGCTACTACTGGAACACTGCTATAGCAACATCAATTGTTGTTGTTGCTGCTGTTGTTTTTAACGTTGTTGATTATTGTTGGCAACGCAGAAAATCCTACTTTTTTTCATTCTGGTTTGATTTTGGGCTTGAAATTGTTTGACAAAAAAAAAATGTAGAAAAAACTACAAGACTATTGAAATTCCTTAATATTGGTAAAGAAGTGAAAAATACAATTTAAATAAAAAAATCCAAACATAAAAGAGAAGTGTAAATGCAAAAACCAAATAAAAAGAAAATCAAGAAAATGTTTAAGAAAAGAAAAAAAAACTCACAAACATGAAGATATTAAAGCAGGGAATTGTCTATGCTGTGAAGAAAACGTATTAAAAGAAATAAAATCATTTGAAAATACACGCACTTCAGTGCAACATGAGCAGGAACAGCAGCAACAACAACGGCCATTTCAAATATGTAGATTGAGGGAAATAATGCATTAAATAACAAAAACAACAACAAAAAGACAAAAGAAAAACCATTTGGATTCAATACACAAATACCAACAACAATTTTGCTGTTCTTTTCTTTTGTTAACTGGCAACACACTGTCTTTGCACAATGGGCTGTGCGGCAGAAAATCGTACTAGTATTTACAGTATGTGATAGTGCAATGGAAACTTCTTATACCCACCAACAAAAAAATATTGGTCGCAGAACCTAAAAGTATATATATCCTGGGTCAAGAAAAAAGTTTATAATTTTAAAACAAATTTATGTTTCTTGTTAATAAAATGATAAATTAAAATTCCCTACAAATCAACATAAAATAAAAAAGCAGTCTCTCTTTCCTTACTCATCAAATTTATGAAAAAAAAAAAATCCCTATAACAACAGCCAGCCCATTGTGCGCTTTAACAGCGATTTAATTTTTTTTCCTACATTTTCAACTTAATTTAAGAAAACAGAAAATATTCCAAATATTTTCCACTCTATACAGGAGCTTTATTTATTATTTTTTTTTTCATTTTGTTTAAACGAAAATCGTGTGCTTGGATAATGCGGCAGCAGCAACTGCTGAATGTTGTAGGAGCATCATTTATTTAGTATGTTCGCTCGTAAGTAGTCAGTCACCACTACCAAGTTTATTTGTGCCACTTTTTGTAGTTTTGCTTTGCACTTTTTCAGGCATTTTGCATTGTTGTCGATATTTATTTGCTGGTTTCGTTAGTGCAAATATTTATAATTCTTTTTTTGCTACTAAAAAAGAACTTTCAACATAAAAAGCCTTTTGACTTTTTATAACAATGATCACAGAAGCTGAGCTAACTGCCTGTGTTTGCTGTTGGTTTAATAAAAACCACAACAACAAGTTTCGTTTGCTGCTACCGACGACTCATCAGCAGCATTAAAGTATTGTTAACGATTTGTTGCTGTTGCTGGCATATTTTATTCCCTAAAAAAATCATATACATATACATTTTAAGCCAGTTTTTTGGTTTTTATTTTCGGTTTTTATGTTCGTTGGTTCTTTGTTAATATTGGTTTTTAATGGCAAAATTCAACATAAATAAATTAATAATAATCGTCAAAAGCTAAAATATGTTTGCGGGTGGAAAGGTGCCACAGAGAACGGTTTGTATTGGCTTTGGGGAGAATGGTATTTAAATGAGGATATTCATTTTGATTTTAAAGAACATATATTCATATATTACTTATTAAAGAGCCAGGAATTTAAATTAGCTTTCATAGAATTCATTAGAATAAAATGAGTATATGGCTCTTGTTTCAAATCAACAGAAAATCTATTAGATATTTAAACAATTCCCAAAATGTATATTTATCATTTTATCTGCATCTCTAATAATACATTCCCCTGCGTAATATGCCTAATCGTATGCATATATTAGTGTAGGGCTAAACATGGGATTTCGAAATTATTTATTTACAGGCAGGTGAATATTTAGTTAAAGTTTTCCAATGGCTTATCAAGTATCCTTCGAATTCTTCCAGAATTCTTTCTTTGAAAGTTTAGCTTAGGTACACCAGAGTGAACATATACTAATCCATATCCTTAAATTTTGGAATATACTTAGCTGAAAACATCCAGAGTGCACAATGCTCTGAAGATATTCAATCACTTGACCAAATATTTCAATCTACATGTAGAAAAAATATATAATTGTGCATTTCAACATTTTTACAAGTGACTATAATCACAGTAACTATTTATATGATTGTGGTAACAATAATATGGATAATTTACGATTCACATGATTGTATCAACCATATATATGGTTACAGTAAACAAGTATATTTTTGTGACAACCATTTTTATGATGAATAATTTTATCATAATATGTTGTTCTCAGATTATGATATCCATAAGCCGAGAGCAACATAATATGGTACGTTCTTCATCATATAAATGGTAAATAGTTACTGTAACTATAATATTGTTAAAAAACTTGTAAAAATGTTGAAATGGTTACAGTATACATGCAAAACTATATTTTTTTCTGCGTGTAGGTTAGAAAACCAGTTTCCTTTATATAATGCCTCATTGTTTTCTTGTAGGAGCCTATTTTGTTCTCCGGATAGGTATTGTATCCCCTAATAAATATTGTTTTTACCTTTTAAAAACGGGGTTTATTTCCTTTAAATAAACCGGATTCTTTTGATTGCATATAAAATCATATTTAGTAGTTTAAAATTTGTAACAACTCTTTATTTATTTAAATGTACACCAACAACAGTTCAAATATTCACTCAGTGTCTCTATACACGTATATCAATTCGCAGAAATACACACACACACTCTATAATGTACAAGTATGCACGTACAAGACAGTTGATATTAACTCTAACAGCGACAATAATCAACTCAACTCACGACTGCCGCCTCTGCCACTATTTATACACACGCCACGTTTCGTTGATCTTCTACAATGATCTTAACGAACAACTAGAACTTTCGAATTCTAGAGCTTTCGATGATAATGTTAGTAGCTTAAACATACAGTGCTGCCATACTTACAAACAATGCTAATAACCCAATGTCTTATCAACATTGTTGAAAAGTAGAAGCTTCTACTGATGGACGTGTTTATAAACATGATGAATGTTGCAGGCAGTCGTTGCGGACCGTTAAATTCAAATCGCTATTGCACATTGGTAACAATATTTGTCTCTTCTCCTGCTACCATTGCATATCAAATTACCGTTACCGAAATAATCCAAATTAGCGTTACCGTTCGTTACCTTTTAACCGTTTCGAATCGGTATACACACTTGCAAACATTTTTTATAAAAATCGTTTGTCTGTTTCTCTATGTTAACACGATCAGTATGAAGTTAGATGATAACAGCTGTTAGTGGTTTGATTTGCCTTTTTTACATACAAAAGCAACCGGAAACTAATACGACGAGGTTGTCCCGGTTTTTTCCTTATCATCTTGTGTTAAGTGATTTGGGGGCTACGGAAAGTTGATTTCAACATACAGACGGACATGGCTATATCAACTTTACAATATATTTTACTATCCAGAATATATATATAGTTTTTGGGGTCGCAAATGAAATTACAACAGGAATGACAAACATATATATACTTTTGCCACTCATGGTGATGGGTATAATAATTAAAAGCTTCCAAATACAAAGGGAGGAATTTGTCCCTAAACTATGCAACAGCAATTTTTAATTTCAAATGTTTTCACAAGAAAACCTAAAGTATTTTTGTTTTCCTTTATTATTTCTTGTCGTTATTACACGAATCCGTTTGTCATTTTCATATGGTTAATGCTGCTGCTGTTTTTGTTTTTATAATTTTTAAGACAAAATTCACTCATCATAAATATGTCAGCCATTTTGTAACACACACACACAGACGCATCAAAATGAATGAGTATGTGTGTGATTGCATTTATTTTCACGTATGTTGTTTATGCACAGCAGAGTAAAATGAGGAAAAACAAAAACAGGACACGCACTGAATAAGTAAAATGAGTTTTACCATAATATAACTGTACATTTCACTGTCATTATCAACATATGAAGTGGATCGCTAAAGGATTTAACCGAAAACAAAAACAACAGCAACAAAAATAAGAAAACAAATTTGGAAATCCTTTTTTCCAAAAACAAGCGAACAAAAAAAAATTTGTCACATAAAATAAAGAACGGAAAAAGAACTGCCATTTACATTTGGTTGTGTTGCAGCAGCAAAATTAAGCTGCTGAACATACTACTACTACACTTGGTACAAACCATACATATGTATGTATGCACTAGGATGCTACAACACAGACACATGTCATGCCTCATCATGTGTATACACACATACTTTAATATTTACACTGATTATTCAACGATTTCAACTTTAATCCATATAAAATTTGTTTGTTTTTTTTCTGGGTTCTAGTCTATTTTATTTTCCCATCATCCATCCTGCAGAGAATTATGCAGGCGTCACCAACAGATGTCAGTACTGTCGCAATATTTGATGAAGACAGAAATGAAAATGATGTTTTTCCACGTTTTTTTTTTTGTCTACTTTTTTGCAACAGCAGCATCAGTGGCAGTGTGCTTTTCATTGCGTTTCATTTTTGCAAGTTTTGCTCTAGATGAGGTTTTATACTTTATTATAAAAATGGGATTTGTTTTTCTTTTCTTTCTTTAAAAACTTTTACCCAAAAACAAAATTAACAAAAAGGAACCCAGTGGTGAAGAAAAAAAAAAAACAGAAAACAAAAGCTGACACAGAACCAATTTGCAATGATGACATTTTGAAATTTGAATACCGTTTTTTTTCCATATTTTTTGCAAAGGTGTCAAAGAGGAATGTGTAGAGGAATATCTGTTATGAGAAATTTAAGATTGTTAATGGCAAACACATACGAAGTTAAAACAGTTGGCTTGAAAACATAAATTTTAAAATAAATTTATTTGAGGACTACGAAAAGTTAAATTCAACCCTTTGCTTTATAACTGTTTTTCTACTTAACTAATTTTGCTAAATTTTTAGGATAGAGATAATTGATTATAGGTGAAACTCATTAATTTCCGTTGGTTATTTTAAGAGTTAGCCTGCAGGATTCATCCAAAAGCAGGGAAATTGGGTGGCATACGAATTGAAGCTAATAGACATTGAAAGTCGATTTTGTATGTCTGAAGTGCTGCTTGAACCCTATAAAAGAAATTCATTTTTGCATCGAATCATTATTTGCGATGAAAAAGCGAAGCATAAGAGTTCATATGTGAAGCCTGGCCAACCAAACGAAACGACACCAAAATATCCAAATATCCATGGCGCTAAAGTAACGATTTGTATTTGGTGGAACCAAAAGTGATCTATCTATTATAAGCGAGCCGTATGTAACTGATTCGTTTGAAGCAATCTTTGCGGCCAGACATGAAACCGTAATATTCCATCACGATAAAGCTCAGTCACATGTTCCAATACATGTTAAAGAGTATTTCGAATGAAGTGGGAGGGAAGTTTTGCCTAATCCGCTTTATAGTCTAGACCGTTTCCCGTCGGACTACTATTTGTTTCAATCGATGCAGAATGCTCTCTCTGGGATACGCTTCAGAGTATCCGATATTGGCTTGATTCGTTCTTGGCCTCAAAAGATGAGCAGTTCTTTTGGCTCGGAATATATATGTTGCCAGAGAGATGGGAAAAGTTCATAGTTAACAATGGTCAATACTTTGAATACATTTTATTGCACAAACGTTTCAAAATAAAAGCTAAAAATTTTAAAAAATTACACATTTTTAAGTCATACACTTAATACTATATTATGTAAACTTACAAGGAACCATTAAATGTTAAGTTTCAATATGTGTAATCATAGAATGTTTCATATGCATTTGTTGAATGCTTTTGCATTAATGCTTATTGTTGGTGTATGTCTAACCTATGATATCCCAGCAGTTAAGCAAGTAGTCAATATATCCCTTAGAGACAGTAATCGTCACAAATGTCCTATAACTTGGCTGACTCCAATTTGTATATATTTTGGGCATTTGAAACATATGGGCTCTCTGTAGTACAGATGGAAGACAATTGGTTACTTAATACATCGCAGGTAATCTAGCGTGAAGACAATTGCCACATAAGTGTCTCTAAGTAATCTAGACTGTAGTAACTTTAAACGTTTTGTGAGTAATTCGTTCAAACTGGTTTTATACAAATTGTGTTAATATAATTCTCATAAAGTTAATTTTTATTTTTGTCTAAATATACTGATATCCCATGTAACATAGCATGAAGTCAAAAGTCACTTTAGTGTCTCTTAGTAACCTATAGTGAAGTCACTTTAAGCATTTATTTTGAACTGCACTTTATAAAGTAGTTATTTTACCCACCATAAGCAATCCATTGGAGAGTTGTAGAAGAAAGGTTTTGTCTGCTTATGATATGTCTTTTTAGCTGACTTTTTGAGGCTAATTAGCAGCCGTACATGTTAAAATAACTAGTTATGTAGCTGATCAAGTTACCAGTGAGTTAGCTAGTAAGGTAACTGACGCTACTTAACCAGTATGTAAATCCAATGCGTTGACTACTTTGGAGTAGCTATTAGACAGTCTCATTGTAGTCAAAAAGGGGGTCACTGCTTGGACATGCACATGTTAAAATTATTAGTCACATAGCTATTGAAGTAACTAGTTCTAAACCTAAATGATGGGTAAAATCACTAGTTCGGGACTGTCTCCTAGAACTGCTGGGATGTATACAAGTAAAGTTTGAGTGTATGTAATTCTCATTCGCTCTAGAGTTTTATTTGTATACAATTTCAGCAAATTTATCAATAATATTTAAATTTGCGAATTTAGCACGTTAAAACAAAAAACGTATTAAAAATAAATTTTGTTTTTCCAAAAATAACTGTTAATGATAATATGATTTAATTTCATCAAAAATATGATTCGTTGGATCATAATATAAAATCATTAGGTCATATTATGATTTCTTTGGATCAGAACATATCATGATCATGTATGACAATGATAATACGACTATATTTGATCATAATATGATAGTTAATGATACAAATAATGATCATAATATGTTGGGACTACAATCATAATATGCAGCTCTTAGATTGTGCTTCCGACAACCATGTTTTTCTCAGCTTGAATGGAAATGAAAATGAATGCTTTAAAATATAAACACTAGCGCGTTAACATATTTTTTAGCACAGTACAATTTATTTTAAACATTTAATAAAAGACATGCCACTATTGCTATTTTAGAAAATAGGCTTTTTGAAATAATAACATATCCTGTATTCGCTCTATTTGAGATGAATTTAAATTACATACTTTGATTTTAATAAATAAAATTTTCTTTTATAAAAACTAAGTACTCTGTTAAAAGCATCAATTTGTCTTTGTAAAATCTTTATTTACACTCCTCATTTAATTTTCCACATCAATGGTTGTTAATAGAATGTACTTATACTATGTACCCTACACTCAGACAATATATAATACACAGGTTAGTACTGTAATGCAACAAATGACAAAAAAAGTAATGTTTGAGAATGGAAGAAAAGAACCAAAATTTTCAATAGGCCCCGAGTGTGATATTTATAAATTTATCCCTCTTACTCAGACCAGCTGATTCATATCTATATAATTTGTGAGATGATATTAAGAATAAACTTGCCAATACTGAATAACATACTTTATAATGACTACTACTACATACTGTGTTCATTTCTTAGTGATAGTTTTGTAAAAAAAAGTTTAAAATTTGTTATATAAGAACTTATCTGTGATCATTAGCATTTAGTTAAAAATATGTATTTAACTAATAAGTACCTATTTTGTCAAAAAGATAGAGAATTTTCGTTATAGTTTTTCCGAAGTACGAAGTCTGCTGTTTATGGCTCGTAATATACCACTGTATTACAACGACTTCAATTGCTTAATGCTAACGATCAATCAGTTTATAGAAAATATAATAATATATCCATAGAAGCGTTACTGAGAGGGAAAAAAACAAAGTCTGTTGTCAAAAACCTAAGTCGTGAGAATGTATTAGTACATAGCTTTGAGGTTGTATTGGCGCCTTTTAAATTTTCACCAGACAAACAGAGTTCTATAAAAATCTTTAAATTTTAATTTATTTAAATTTTCTTCTATTTTTAATGCCAAACATTGAAACTCTGTTTTATAAATTAAACAGATAAAATTAAGTGTCAAAAATTAATAAAAAATATTTTTTTCGATTGAGCAAAATTAACGTATTTAGAAAAAAAGTGTCCTGTAAAGTATTCAAAAAATTTGCCAAATATTGTGTAGAAGTGTAAGAAAGTAGTTCGGACAATTTCAAGTATTTTGATGTGTTTAATTCTCTCACAAGTATGTTGAATTCACATATCACAAGTACGTGTGAAGAGAGTAATTAGTGTTACTCTCAGTTGCGCCTCTTGTTGTACCCTATGTTATAGACCTTATACATATAGATTTACCCCGGCATTCTGAACTTTATAACAGTGACAAAATTGTAACAAAACGGAAAATTTTAAAACTATTGTATGACAATTGTTTTTAAAAATACGTTTGTTATAATTTTGTCATTGACATCTCTTAAACAGCCCAGATCATGAAAGAGAACAATTCAATAATAGAACAATTGCTACTATTATTCTGCAAAAACTTCATTTATGTTAGTGCCGTGACAAAGTATCTATAAGTTGTCAATTGATCCATTTCTAGGCCAGTAACATGTTAAAGTGACAGGTTCGTTTCACATAAATCCCTTCTCTCAAAGAACCATTGACATAACTATGTAGTTCTATATTACATCTCTTCCTTCTAGAGAGTATAGTACTCTCTAGAAGGAAGAGTACTATACTCGGTATAATGGAAAATTTAAATACCGATTGCTTTACAGCAGTACTCGGTAAAAAGAGAACATGAAATATATATTGTTACGAATGTGCAATAACGATTTGAATTTAACGGTCTGTAACGACTGCCTGCAACATTCATCATGTTTATAATCACGTCCATTGGTAGAGGCTTCTACTTATCAATAATGTTGATAGCATGCGGTTACTAGCATTGTTTATAAGTGTGGCAACACTAAACGTTTAAGCTGCTAACATTAACATCGAAAGCTATAGAATACGAATGTTCTAGTTGTCCGTTAAGATCATTGTAGAAGATCAACGAAACATGGCGTGTGTAAAAATAGTGGCAAAGGTTGCAGTCGTGAGTTGAGTTTATAAGAGGCGTTGTTAGAGTTAACATCAACTGTCTTGTACATTTAAGTTTGTACATTATAAAGTGTGCATTTCTGCGAATTGATAAACGTGTAAATAGACCCTGAGTGGCTATTTCGACTGTTGTTGTTGTATATTTTAAATAATGAAGAGTTGCTACAAAATTTAAACTACTAAAACTGCTTTTACTTTTTCAATCAAAAGTATCCTGTGGAAATAAACCCCATTTTTTAAAAGGTAAAAACGTAAAAATATTATAATGTCATGTTATGAACTTTTATTATATTACCCATACATACTCAAAAGTTTACAATTTTGAAGTGTAAAACTAGCACTATCATCTCTAATGTACATACCTGCAAAGATAAAGAGAAAATGTTTAAGTAAGTATAAATTCTTTAAATAGTTTTTTTTTTAAATAATAATAAATTATATATAAAACTTTGTCATTGAATAAATTATGTTTTACAAATCAGATATATAATTCCCCAAAACCATTATCACAGAATTCAAATATAAAACATACTCCAGAGCCTTGGTAGGCGTTCATATAGTTCAGGTTACGAAGATTAAGCAACTGAATGAAATATTTGTATTATTCCGCTCTATTACACTGTATTTTTTATATTCGAGTTGTGTTCGTGTAAGTTGACGAACATTTTCGTAGCCTGAACAATATGAAGATCTACCAAGGCTCTAGAGCATATTTTCTCGCTCCCATATTGTATGGATGACACAACATCAAAATACTTTGATTTACATGCAAATCAAGAGTTAGGTTTTTGCCTCTCAGGAACTCTTCATTGTACATTTTATTCTATACTCTTGCTCTAGAGTGGATCAAGGGATCAAGGGGGGAAAATTGTATTCGAAAATTTTTAAAACCGATAAGTTTTTATATTAAAAAAAGGAAAAAAAGAAAAATATAAACTAAATTTTAAGTTATTTCCCCCCGCCTCCCTTCAAATGGTTGATCTGGATCCGCGTCTGCTCTAGAGTACAACACTAAAGAATGCGTCGCAAAGATTATTTAGCGAAGATCTTTTGGTGTTAATGCACATGATATAGGCACTAGTATCAGTCACAGATTGAACAGTCTCATTTTCAAAAAGCATGGTCCAATGATGCCATCAGCCTGAAATCCAATTTTTTTAAAACAAACACAAACTGCAAAGCGTTTTGCTTGTCTGCAGTTACACCCAGAGTTTCTGGCGGGAATCGAACCCGCAACCCTCACACTATTGTATAGTCTATCGGGGCATTATACTTTTTTCAAATGTTACTTCTACTTTGACTACAGACTATTTCATTACAATCAGTATTTCTGTACAAAAATTAAAAATAACAACTTTTTTTCATCCCTGATTTTATCCTTATTTGCCATACAGCAATAACTGTCTTCAAAATGTTCATCTTCCTTTATTTAGTAAATTTTGTAGCCTTATTTGTAGGGTCCTTTAACAAAACATCATGGCCGCTTTTTTATGTGTTTATTTCTTCATTTATGTTAGACTCTATAAAAAATGTTGATGTAACAGAAAAAAAAATAACAAGAAACTAAAATAAATTGGAAGTACATAAATTGCCTTCTTAACAGCTTTTTACATGGCTCATTGCAAGGACTTTTTTACAAATAAATACAATACAATATAGTATAGTATAAACAAAATTTCTTTGATACTCACAGGCTTGATTTTAAATTTTAGTGAAACAATTTACAAAATAATATAAATAAATAAAAATGTAAATTGGAGGCTGGGGTAAACATTAACAAGTATAGAAAAATGCCAAAATAGAATACAGTCATTATGAAAGAAAAAAATATTTTAAGAGAAATATACATCTAGAGGGAGAGCGGCAGCAAAGTGTTGAAAATAAAACTATTTATTAAGCTTATTTCCCAGCATACTTTTAAGCATATTTTAAACATATTTGCTTATAAGTGGTTTGGTAGGAAAATAAACCAATGTTGGTGGATATAACACATTATTGATGACAGCGATTGAATCTTTGTGAAATGCGGTAATAAGGTATTTGCAAACTATTTCAAATACTGAGATTGATTATTTAATTGGTTCAATGCATCGTTGATGTGAAGCAGTAATAAAATACAATGGTTGTCCATCAAAGTCAGTAAAAGGAGAAGACAGTTAAAAAAAAGTTGAGCCCAATTTCCACTGTTTTGTCAATGACAATAATAAATACTTTTTAGTTTGTTTTTTAATTTCAGAGATTCATTAATTATGTTCTTTTTATATCCTACCCCACCATAGCGGAGAAGTTATATTGCGTTAATGCCCAAAATTACTAGTCCACCTTAATGTATACCGATCGAATAAGGATCTCTTTCTGAGTCGATTTAACAATACCCGTCCCTCCGTCTGGCTGTCCATGTAAACCATGTGCGCAAAGTACTGGTAGATGTTGGCATCTTCATAAAAAATGTCATACAAGTAAGATTCATATAGAAATAAATCACGAGATTTAATTTTATGACGATCGGTCTATTTGTCACAGCTTCCATATAAGGCACACTTCCGAAAATCTCTTTAACGAGCATAAATCTCATAAAATTATGGAATCCAATTTAACACAAATAAGTTTATAACATTACATTAATATACCAAAAAATAGGAAAAAAAAATTTTACGATTTTTTTTGGATTGTGACCTAGAAAGCTTTTTACATACTGATGCGTCTACAACAATCAACGACACAATATTGTTACGAATGTGCAATAGCGATTTGAATGTAACGGTCCGCAACGACTGCCTGCAACATTCATCATGTTTATAAACACGTCCATCAGGGGAAGCTTCTACTTATCAACAATGTTGATAGCATGCGGTTATTAGCATTGTTTGTAAGTATGGCAACACTAAATGTTTAAGCTGCTAACATTAACATCGAAAACTCTAGAATTCGAATGTACTAGTATGTCCGCTAAGAGCATTGTAGAAGATTCCCGATAGATGTCGCCTGTATAAATAGTGGCAGAGCTGGCAGTCGTGAGTTGAGTTGATCATTGGCGCTGTTAGAGTTAATATCAACTGTCGTGTACATTTGAGCTAGTATGTTGTAAAGTGTGTGTGTGCATTTCTGCGAATTGATAAACGTGCATAAAGACACTGAGTGAATATTTGAACTGTTTTTGGTGTACATTCTAAATAAATAAAGGGTTGTCCAAAAACTAAAGAGAAATAAAGCGCCAGGTGAAGATGGTATACCCCCAGAGCTACTCCAAGCAAACTCAGGAATAGCAGCGGAAATCATCCATCCATATATATGTGATGCTTGGTTAAACGAACAGCTATCTAATACGTGGACCAAAGGTGAAATAGTAAAGATACCAAAGAAAAATGATCTGACTGAGTGTGATAATTGGAGAGGTATTACTCTGCTCAACACTGTATACAAGGTTATTGCTACCATAATAAATAACAGATTACACAGTATCGCAAAATCACTACGTGACGAGCAAGCAGGCTTCCGACCACACCACACAGTTGCGGATCAAGCCAATACGCTCCGAGTAATCGGTCGAATGGCGAACACCACTTTATTTACTATTTATAGACTTCAGAAAAGCATTCGACTCAAAAAAAGCAATAGGTGTACCAACAAAATTGATAAATTTTATTAAAGCAATGTACAAAAATACCACACTTCAAGTTCGTCACAATGGCATGATCAGCGAATCTTTTATGACAAACGCTGGAGTTAAACAATGTTGCCCTCTATCTCCATTATTGTTCGCCGTTGTTTTGGACGAGGTTATGATAGAAGTATGCCGTAAAAGAAGGGGCATTGTCTGGGATCTCAAAAACCATCTAGAAGATTTGGATTTTGCTGACGATATTTGTCTCATATCGCACAAGTTTAACGATATGCAGAGCAAAATAAATGACAACCACCTTGTAGTACAAGACCGACGTATTTAATTTGCTAAATCCTTGTGTTATCTCGGATGCATGATGTATATAGATGGAGGAGTGGAAGAAGACGTGTCACTCAGGCTAAATAAGGCAAGGTCAGCATTTGGTCGGTTAAATAAAACGTGGAGATTCCCCCAAATTTCGAAAAATACAAAGATCCGTATTTTCAATGCCTGTGTGAAATCTACACTGCTGTATGGTAGCGAACCATGGCTTATGACGAATACTATAGCGAGAAGACTGCAAGTTTTCATAAACAAATGTTTGCGCATAATATGCCGCATATTTTGGCCTAACGTTATCACCAACATTGAACTTCGGCGACTAACAAACGAAGACCCCATAATACGCCAAATATCAATAGGAAAGTGGAAATGGATAGGCCACACATTGCGAAGACCAATTGGCAGCATCACAAGGACTGCATTGGAATGGAATCCCCAAGGTAGAACACCTGGCGTAAAACAGTCCTACAAGAACTCAATATCCAAAAAACAAATCGTTTGACGAAATAAAAGTTTTATGTAATGATAGAATAAGTTGGAATTTTCTTCTGAAAGTCCTGTGTTCCCAAGTGGAATGAATAAAGGAAAAAAAAGTATTTATAGGAGGTTCTTTTAAATAAATCCATTGCCTTTCTGAAAAGGTGTTGAATATTTGTTAAAAATGTTAAACCAATTTCAGATTTTCAATTTCTAAATTGGAATGAAGACCAATAATATCGTTTGCGTTTTTCTTAAATTTCTTCGTAAAGATAACAATACTAAGTAATACAAAGCACTTGCTTTAAATATGTACATATATTTTGAATATTTCTCAAAATTAACCACAAAAAAAAATTGAAACAATACCCAACAATTGCTTTCAATTCTCACTGGTTTCAGTGTTAAATCAAGTACAAATATACATTTTTTTTTATTCATTACCGAACAATTTAAAGCCACTTTCAACACACTTATCTTTAAGACACCCACACAAACCAAGTGTTAATATACATATAAAGATATTCTAAAGCAAAGTCCTTGGTAGTATAGTTTTATTTTTTATGTTTCCGTTAAGTTTTTTTTTGCTTTGTGAGGTTCACTCTTCGCCTCTTAGTCACCTCTTTATTGTTTATTTGTATCAAAAAAAGAAGAAAAAAAAAAATCTTACTATAAAAAAAAATATTATTTCTTGTCAGTGTGTCAGGAGTAGTTTTGCCATGTATTTTATTTCCTTTTCTTTCATGTATTTTTTGTTTCTTTTGTGCCCCATGTTTGTTTAATTTTTCCTTTTGTACTTTGGTTGCTAAGTTTTCTTTTTCATTTTGCCAGTCACTCTGCTACTGCTGCTGCTCCCAATACTTATCATAATATTTGCAGACAACAAATTATGGTTATTTGAGGCAAAAAAAACAAGAAAAGTGATACAAAAAATAAAGAAGAAAAATTAGAGGATAAAAAGGAAACGCAGAGCTGGAAAAAAAATATATATTACCCAAACGTGTTGACAGTTTGGCTGACTTACTTTTCGTTATGGCGAACCGGGGAGTTGAAAAAAAAGACAAAAAGAAAAATACAACAAAACAAGGAGACAAGGAGACAATATTCGGTCGTAGCCAATATACACAATGTAAGAAGACCAACCGCGAACTGCAGTGGTAGAAGACATCAACGACGCTGGCTGGCATTACTTTGTGTATATGACAATGAGTGGTATTCATACACTTAAACATTTACAACAAACTCCCACTAGTTTTATTATTTTACGGTTTAACATTAACCCATTGGGGGCGCTCTAAATGTGTTTTATATATGGATTTAAAAACTAAGTAAAAATACATTTTATTCTCTTAAATACTTTACAAATACGAAGGAAAGCTGAAAAAGTATTCTCCTAGACAGGAATGGTGAACATTTGATTGACATCAATAATATGATGCCACACAGTTGGCTAAACACTTGAGCTATTGAAGGAGAACATAGGTAATTACACACAGAGAAAAACTATAGTTGTACATCTTTACAATATTATTGGGAGCATGACTTAAAAATGCGTCATTTAAAATAGATGGCGTATCTTTTGAATGCAGTTTTTGCTTTTAATAACATATATGCCATTTTGAAAGGTACATAACTGTCATTGTTACTGATCATTATAGTGTAAACAACATAGTTTTTTTTATTTTTTTGTTCGAAAATGTCGAATTTTGTGCCAACAAAGCTCATATGCTGGAAGTTTTGCTTTTCTTCTATAATTTAAATTAAGTGCCGCTGAAGCATACCGAATGCTCTCTGAAGCTTACTGTGAATGAGTGTGCGGTTCAGAATAGGTGCTTTTGACACAGAAGACAAAGATCGCAAAGGCCAGCGTAAAATGTTTGAGCTGCTGAAATCTGCTCAGACCATGGACCTTGTACAGAATGCAACTGATTCGTTTCAATCGAGCATTTGCCGAAAAACGCCCTGAATATGTAGCATGACATGAAACCGTAATATTTCAGCATGACAATACTCGGCCACATGTTCCAATGCCTGTTAAAAACTATGTAAACTAGCTTGACCGGGTGCGCTTCGCTACCCCTGTCGTAGTAAAAATCGTTCCAGCCGTTTAGTAATTATTGTTTAAGAAATAAAGGTACCAATTTTACCAGTTTTTCCCCCTGTTTATCTCTTTCTGGTAAAAATTTCAATAAAATCGATTTAGAAGTTTAGGCGTGATGCTCAAACAAACAAACAAATAAACAAACTTACAAAGACATTTATATATTAATATGGATTAAGGGGTTGGAAAGGTTTGCTTCATCCGCTTTATAGTCTAGACCGTTTCCAGTCGGATGCAGAACGCTCTTTCTGGGATACGCTTCACTTTGGAACAAAGTATCCGAAATTGGCTTGATTCGCTCTTGGCTTAAAAAAAATGACCAGTTCTTTTGGCTCGGAATCCATATGTTGCCAGAAAGATGGAAAAAGGTCTTCATAGATAACAATGGTCAATACTTTGAATAAATTTTTCAAAATAAAAGCTAATATTTCAAAATAAAAGTTAATATTTCCAGTAATTATTTATATGATTGCGGCAAAAACACTATGCTAAATTTACCATCCACCTGGCAGTGGCAATCATATATGTATATGATTGTATCAATCAAGTATATGTTTTTGGCAACCATTTTTATGATGAAGGATTGTTACATAGTCTTACCGTAATCATATAAATAATTACAGTAAACATAATTTTGTTAAAAAAAACTTGTAAACATATTGAAATGGTTATGGTAAACACGCACAACAAAATTCTTTCTCTTAGTGTATTCTATTTTAATGATCCCGTTTAATGGTCATCCCGTTTTCAAATTTAGTTGAACATAATTTTATATTTACTTGGGCTAGTAATATTGTTATCAATAATTTAAGAAGAATTCTTAGAAATGTGTTAATGGTAAGGGTTTATCAACAATGAGTGTTTTATTACAAAAGTGATAGTGATTGTTTACAATACATGATCTTGTGTTATTACTTTTATGTACTATCAGTGATTTTATGTAATATCATCTCTATTTTTCTAGTATTTAGTAGCTAATAAAATCAGTAGTTTATGTTTAAGCATAAGAGTTCATGATAAGACACACACGCATGTGTACTAGTTTAGTTATTAGATTTAAATGTATAGCTTTTAAGAATTTAATTTTAATAAATATAATCTGTACATATACAACTACTGAACCACAAGGTCTTATCATTTTACACACCGCCAATACAATTTACACCAACGGATTATTTTGTATAGGGTTATTTGATGTCGTTTGCTTTTGAAAACAAGCTAACATCGTTAAAGTGATTGAGGATAATGATTAAAACAATATTGAAAAATTGTCACCAAGTAATCGATCACTGAAAACGGACTCGCATATTTTTGTTATACCCTTCACCTTCGTGAGACACAATATAATTTTCCGACCCTATAAAGTATATATATTCTGGATCCTTATAGATAGCGGAGTCGATTATGTCATGTCCATCTGTCTGTATGTCTGTCTGTCTGCCTGTTTAAATCAATTTTCTGAAGACACGAAATATCCGGCTCGGTTGCTTTTTAAAATCGAGAAAATCGGCCTACAAATGGCTGAGATATAAGGAAAAAACCGGGCCAACCTCGACTTTTGGCCTATTTTCGACCTATATTACTAGTAAATTAAAAAATTAAAATATTAAAAAACAAATTTTTAAAAAATTAAAATAAACTATTTGAAAAAAAAAATTTTTTAAAACAATTTTGAAAAAAAATTATTATTTTTTAAATTTTGAAAAAAAAAATTAATTTTGTTTACCTTAAAATATTTAAAATTTTTATTTTAAAGTATAATTTGGTGAAGGGTATATAAGATTCTGAGCTGAGCCGAATATAGCTCTCTTACTTGTTTTAATTAAAAAATTCTTTCTACAAAAACAATTTGTTTCACAAAAAAAAAAATAGTTTTTTTCAAAATCTATTTACTCACATTTATTTCCTTTTGTTTGCCCCTCCAACGGGTTAAAAAACTAAATAAATTCTGTTAGAAATTATGGAGCCAAGTATATCGACCAAAAGACAAAAAAAAAAATACAGTTTTCAACATACGCTTAAGAGGGCAACAGAGGAAAAAAATATATAAAATAAAAAAAAAAAAAAAAACTTATTCAACTACAGTAAATGGGTGTGAGACATTTGTCGATTATCATAAGTGATAAATGAATGGCACATATTTTAGTTTTAACTTTATATTATTTCCAGTTTTTTTGTTGGAAGTTACTTAAAATTACAAATTTAAACTACCACAAAAACAAAAGATTGTAATATCAAATTTTAGGTTTTCTATAAAAAAAAGGTTTTCACAAGAATTTTTTAGAACATAAAAAATAATTTTTTCCGGAAATTTTGTTTATAATCTCCAACGAGACCCAAAAGCATAACGAAAAATAACGCTTTTACCAAGGACACTATTATTAAAAAACCCTTGTAAAATCAAAAAATCACAGTGTCAAATATCATAATGAACTCAAACGTTATAAAATTAAGGTATATCCAAATAAGAATGAAAAATAAAATGGCAAAGCGTGCAAATAAATCGCTGATGAAACAGATTTCTTAGAAAAACATCAAAAAATACATATTTTCTTAATAATGCTACAAATCATTGTAAATTGAAAATGAAGTCCAAATTTCCCAAAAATATAACTGTTTTGGCAAGTAAGTTGTTCTTTTGAGAGTTAATGAAAAAATTTCTTTACAACTGGTGCTATAAATAGTGGAATTGAAGAAACAAGGAAATCTTTTGTATCCAAGAATATACAAATATAGCTCAGCTATACAAGGATGTCTAAAACAGACAGAAAAATCTGTGTGTAGAGATAACACCATCGAGATAATTGTCAAGATAATTTATTTAAGATTTTCCCAAAACTAAAAAATATCAAACGCCCATGCATTTCATTGCAAATAACCAAAAAAAATTCACAAACTACCTCCAGCAATGCTTTCAAGAAGCATCGTGAAATCTTATCAATTCAACGCTTGTGTGGTAGGTAAAGTTGCCTTGTTATTCGGAAGAAAATAGCTTGATTTTTAAACAAAATTAACTTGAAATACTAAAAATAGTCATGTATTTAGAAAATGTTTAGACCTTATATATAATTTCATCTCATTCGTATCACAAATGCAATTTTGACGATTTTTTTCAAAAATATGAGACCCGAGTGATCAATTTCGAAGTGCCACCACTAGTATACGAAACTGAACAACAACACCTCAGCTGAATAAATAATACAGCACAACATAGAAGTGTGCACTTGATCATACTGTTTGAACAAACCATCTTTGTTTTATCATCAAAAAATTGTGAAAAAAAAAAACGAAAAATTTTAAAGTACAAAGTGATATTTATAATATATTTAGATTGCATTGATATATTCACAAGAGTTGTTCAGCTTTACCTACAACTTTGCTAAATAGTGTTAGAGGAAAATTATGAGTCCCTGTAAGTTATTTTAAAAAAGTGAAACAAATAGTTTTTCGTCCTATTTTTTGGCAAATATAGTTAAGCGGTATCAGCAAGTCTTAATGGTAAATAACTGAATATAAGCACCTGGTGGATATGAGTGATCTTTAAAAACATTAAAAACAAACAAAATTATATAAATTATGCTTTAAAATAAAATTTAAAAAATTTGTTTATTTTTCAAAATTTTTATTGTTTCGAAATTGTTCTTTTTAATTTTTTCCAAATTTTTTTTTTAGTTTTTTCCAAATTAATTTTTTTTTTTTTTTCAAATTTAATAGTAACAAGTAATTTTTTTCAAAAATGTTTTTCAAAATTTAAATTTTTTTAATTGTTTTTAAAAATTAAAAAAAAATATTTTTGTTTTAAATTTTTTTTTTTTTTTAAATTTATTAGTGAAAAAAATTTATGAAAAAAAAATTTTTTTGTTAAAATAAAATTCGGGTTAAAAAATATTTTTCCCGATTTTGACCCATTGTAGGTCCAAATTACTATAGCCTTATATACATCGTCGCAATGTACTTTGAAATATCTATCATTAAATATCCATATTGACTTAGTAATCCAGATATAGATCAGAAATAGCGCAAAAAATCGATGTTGTCCCGGTCTTTTCTTTATATCTCAGCCATTTGTAGCCCGATTTCCTCGATTTTAAATAGCGACCGAGCCGGAAGAATTTCCGATATATTGATGTATCAATTATGATTTTAAGTTATTTGGGGGCTACGGAAAGTTGATTTCAACATACAGACGGACATGGCCAAATGACTTCACTATCTATAACAATCCAGAATATATAATAGGGTCGCAAATGAAAAATGTAAAAATTACAAACAGTATGACAAAAAGGCTGCGTGAGGCTTTAAATCAAATTTTGTCTATTAGATTATCACTTGGCAGTTTAATGACACATACTTACGTTTGTTTCAAAATACTTACAAAGAAATTATAGTATGTATTCTAAAGAGAAAGATACCGATTGTTCATGATTTAAAAGCGCATTTGATTTTAATTAATGTTTTTTCGAAAACGAGAAAAAGCAAAATCACTCCAGATTCGACTTCTAAGTGCCGTTTTGTGAAACAATATTGAGAAGCTAAAGTTCAATGTATTATTAAAATGTTTAAAGTATTGACATTGAATTTTTACGAATCATTCCAACTGGATTTCAAAATCATTCAAATTGAGTGAACTTACTCTATAGCGAATTCAAGAATCGTTAAGCGTGTATTTTATCGGTAAAAATATCTTTGAATTTAGCTCTATTCTTGCAATAAGGTTAATCCTAACTGTCAGCTGTCAAGGGTTAGTAAACATGAAGCATCAAGCGAGAGAACAAAGTGTTTTCAACGTTGAAGAGTATATCATAAATAATGATTTGGATTTTTGGTTTAAAAATCGAAATTTACTTTTAAAATCCCATAAATTAAATATAAAAAACACAACAGTATTTTGGCTTGATTTTTCATTCAAAACTTCTCAAACCTAAAACCACACAATTTCTCCCTAATAGGAATATCCGAAAATAATTATTTAGTATAATCAATTTAACAATATTCCAATTGATAAAACAAGTCAGAAAAAAATTAAATATGTTTTTACAAAATACTAATTTTAGCATTAAAAGTTATTTTTGTAAATTTAAAAATAAAAGTTTCTATGATTTCTGAATGTTAAATTTGACAGTTTCAATAATTTCCTCTCAAAATTATCTATATAAACCATTTCTTTATTCTTAATGTAGACGTATACGTAATGTATATAACTTTTATATTCTTAATATTACCCAGCAGTTCTAGGAGACTGTTCTGAACTATTTATTTTACTTTTCATTTAGATTGACAACTAGTTACATAACTAGCTATGTGTCTAGTTATTTTAACACGTAGATGTCCTAAGCAGGAGTCAATTGGATTACAATGAGACTGTCTGCAAAGTAGTTAACGCATTGGATTCGCATACCGGTTACATGGAGCCTGTTTCCTTACAAGCTACCTAAATGGTTACTTGATCAGCTACATAACTAGTTTTTATTTATCATGTACTGGTGCTGACCAGAAGCTAATTGATAGTCAGTTAAAAATACATCTCATAGACAGTCCAATAGCCGATTGCTTGTAAACACAGATTACTTCTGGTGGGTTAAATAACTAGTTTCTAAAGCGCAGTGAAAAATAAACGTTTAACTACACTTAATATTACTTGGATACACTTAAGTGACAATTGACTTCATGCAAGATTATCTGGGATGTTAGTATACTTAAGCAAAATGAAAATAAACTGTATAATAATTATATCAACACAATTTGTATAAAACCAGTTTGGACGTGTAAGTGACAATTGCAGCTAGATTACCTGTGATGTATTAAGTAACCAATTCACTTCTCTCTGCACTACAAAGAACAATTGGAGTTAGCCAAGAGATCAGACAATAGTGACAATTACTGTCTATAAGGGATACATTGACTACTTGCTTAACTGCTGGGTATAAATACTTTATTTCAACACACTTAAATGTGGGTGTGTGGATGAGAGAGAGAGTATTGATTTGTTGCCAATGTTTCTACTCTGCTCTCACCATCATCAAGCATTGATTTCATTTGGTGTATTGTATTGTTTTGTTGGTTTTTCTGACTTCGTTTTCTTGCTCGGGGTTTTTAGTGACCTCCCGGTGTTGTTGTAAATATATGTATATTTTTTTTATACCTTTTTAATATTTTCTTATTATGACGATGTGCTAGGATTTTTTAAACCATATTTTCTCCGTGTTCAATTAAAGCTAAAGGTGGTTTTTAGTTGAGGAAAGAGCCAGTGGTTTCATTTGCTCTGAGAGTAAACAAGCAGAGAATGGTTTTTATTTAAGTTTGGCTGTGTGTTTGCGTTTAAGTTTGTAAGTGTAGTGTATTCTTCAAGTTTGTCCTTGAGTAATAAATTTATTGCTTATTTAAGCCCTTTTGTTGTTGCTGTTGTTTTATTCAGGGACCGAAAATAATAATTATTCTTGAAATTTCAAAGGAAAAAAGCCATCACTAGAAAATATCGGAGAGTCAAGTCAAGCATACCATTTCGATCGTTTTCAACTATATTTTCATAAAATAACATGATTTTTAATTTCTTGATTTTTATTTTTTTTGTCAAAAATAATTGTTATTTTTTGATTTTTATTTTTTTTTGTCAGAAATATTTGTCAAACTTTGAGTTTTATTTTTTTTGTCAGAAATATTTGTCAAACTTTGAGTTTTATTTTTTTTGTCAGAAATATTTGTCAAACTTTGATTTTTATTTTTTTTGTCAGAAATAATTGTTATTTTTTTGTGATACATATTTGTCACACTATGATTTTTATTTATATAGTCTGACAAAAATGTATCACAAAAAAATAACAATTATTTCTGACAAAAAAAATAAAAATCAAAGTTTGACAAATATTTCTGACAAAAAAAATAAAACTCAAAGTTTGACAAATATTTCTGACAAAAAAAATAAAACTCAAAGTTTGACAAATATTTCTGACAAAAAAAATAAAACTCAAAGTTTGACAAATATTTCTGACAAAAAAAATAAAAATCAAAAAATAACAATTATCTTGTGATTTTTATTATAAATGTCATAATTGTTACGGTCCCTGGTTTTATTATAAGAATATTTATTTTTTATATAAATTTCCCTTTTTTTTACACATTTTTTTTTTTTTTTTTTTTTTTGTGGGTTTTCAACGTCTTGAGCTTTTTAAGACAAATTATTGTTGGTTGGTTGGTGATGGTTGTGGTGGTGTTGTTGTTTATTTATAAGACTTTAAGGATTAAATAATACTTTGAAATATGGTATCTCCCAAAAAGTATGGTAAAAAAAATACATAAATATAAGTGGTATATAAGTAGTAAAATAATAATCGGTTTAAGTTTTGCTTAAAGCGAAACTTTACGCAAACAGTCAAGCGTAAGTAGTTCGGGATTTGTAGCTGGGTAAAAGATTAAGTATTAAATATTTAGGTTTAATACTGAAATTAAATACTACTAAATTAAAAATTTGCTCCATAAATAGGAGGATTTATAATACAAAATTAAATAATTTAATTTTGTGTTTTAGCTTGAATTGCATTAATTTTTTAAATTATTTTTATTACTAAGAAGATTATTGAAGTTTTCCTAAAACTACTTTTAGTTTTACACATTTACGAGTGATATTTATTCAATATTCAATAAATTTTCATGGTTCCACATAATTTTCTAACATTGCTCTATTAATATTTTACATTATTATTATTTTATTAAACCCCAGCAAGTAGTGAATTTTATAGTTGTTCATATTTTGGCAATTTTAATGACATGTGATCATGACTACAAACAATGAGATGATGTTTCTCATTTAAAAACAAACTGTTATAAAAATCATAAAGTGTTAAAGTATTTTTCTTATGTAAACATAATATGGATTTTTTTTTATAACATTTACCCCTGAAAAAAAGAAATAAGAAAATTTCTTTATTTTATAGTGTACATATTCATTGCTGGTTTTGTGGCTTTTAACCATCACCATCACCAACAAAAAAACAAAAAAAAAAAATCTGTCACTAGAACAATTTAATAAGCATCATAAAAATGCCATATTATAATTAGTAGTGATAGTAAAATAAAACTACAACTACGAAAAACTTGGTAATAAAATTTGACAAGCAAGAAAATCATAATAATAGTTTCTTTTTTTTCTGTACTTTAAACACACCAAACAATATAAATTTCGACAATCTTTAGTAATAATAAGAATAATGATTTTTATTTTTTTTTTTACTGGTTTGCGACTCGTCAAAAGTCGAGGAAGCGGAAAATATGTTGTAAAGAAATAAAAACTTTGATAAGATATGTTTATACTTGTTTTATAGTTTGCATGGTTAAAAATTTAATTTAGGGGACCAACACCAAATTCATAACAAACACCAATAGCAAAGCATTACAATGTTATGACCACTTTAATCATATTATGTTAAAGTTACCATTGACTTGACTGCTGTAATCAAATATATCGTTAGTTTAGTGTGCCAAAGTGCTAAGTCACTTTTCGCAAAATTTTTTTGTTTTAAATATTTTTGAAATTTTTTTTAATGGTATAAGTTTGTCATTCCGTTTGCATTTTCTACATTTTTCATTAGCGAACTCACAAAGTATATATATATTATGGATCGTTATAGAAGTAGTTATAGCCATGTCCGTCTGTATGTTAAAATCAACTTTCCGTAGCCTCCAAATAACTTACATAGATGTTTCATACATCAATACATCGGGAATTCTTCCGGCTCGGTTGCTATATAAAATCGACACAATCGGTCCACAAATGGCTGAGATATAAAGAAAAAACCAGGACAACCTCGATTCTTGATCTATATCTGGATTACTAAGTCATTAATATAGACAATATGGATATTTCAAAGACCTTTGCAACGGCGTATATAAGGCCAAAGTAAGTCGGACCAATATGTCTGGAAAAATATTTTTTACCCCGAATTTTTTTCACCAAAAAATGTTTTTCTTTATAAAATTTTGTTCAGAAATAAATGAAAAAAAAATTAATTTTCTAAAATATTAAAAGAAATGTTTTCTTTTATATTAAAAAAAAAAAAATTAAATTTTGTTCACCTAAAAATATTTAAAATTTTTATTTTAAAGTATAATTTGTCGAGGGGTATATAAGACTCGTCACAGCCGAATATAGCTCTGTTACTTGCCTTTTACTTATTTGGTATGATTTATTGGGTGTATGTCTTAAAATTGCTGGGTTTACAATAACTTATATGTCATTTTGAAGGCTACATATATGTCATTTATTCTCACTTACTTATTGAACATTATAATCTAAACAAAAAGGCTTATTTTTTCTTCAAATATGTCGAATTTTGTCAAATGCGGGAAGTTTTGCTTTACTTCTTTAATTTGAAGAAACTGCCACTGAAGCACACCGAAGCTTATGATGAATATGTTCCATCGGTTTCAACGTGCGACAGATGGTTTGTTTGGATTAGAAATGAGGATTTTGACACGGAATACAGGCCAAAAAATTGGATCCATTACGATAACCCGAAGCGTAAGAGATCGTAATGGAAGCCCGCCAAACCAGCCGAATCGACACCAAAGCCAAATATCCATGGCGCTAAGGTAATGATCTGTATTTGGTGGGACAAAAAGGGTGCTATCTATTAATAGCTGCTGATATTAGAGTTAACCTATACCGAACACAACTGAAAAACGCCCATAATATGCCGCCAGACATGAAACTGTAATATTCCATCATTATATGTTAAAAACTATAAAGAATGCAGTGGTTGGTAAGTTTTGCCTCACCCGATCGAAGCACTCTGTCTGAAATACGCTTCATTTAAGAACAGAGTATACGAAATTGGCTTGATTCGTTCATGGCCTCAAAAGATGAGCAGTTCTTTTGGCTCGGAATCCATATGTTGCCAGAAAGATGGAAAAAAATCATCATAGCTAACAATGGCCAATACTTTGAATATATTTGTATTGTACAAATATTGCAAAACAAAAGCTACAAATTTTAAAAAATCCCTCATTTTTAAGTCATACGCCCAATAGATTTATCTGATCCATGTGATATAGTCAGTAGGCTACAGACTTTTAAAATTTAAAAAAAAAAAATTTAGTTATGAGCTGCTTTTTCGACTATGTTTTCGAGATATGTTGTCTATGGATATTTGGGTATTAATTAACAAAATTATCACTTTAAGGAAATAATATCAAAATTAAATACATTACATCCATTTAACAAAAAGTGCGTTTATAGTTGTGAAACAGTAAGAAAAAATTACCATGCCATATTAATCGCAAATTATAAGTTAACAATTTTAACAATTGTTTTAAAAAAGCTATTTTAAAACACATTAATATTCCATAAAAAGTTTGACCAAAACATGTTACTAGGTTTAGATAAAGCTAAAAAGAGGATGCATTTACAGTTGTGAATACTATAAGTATGTTTTCAATATACCGTATAAGCCTTATTTATTTTACAAATATAAGCCTTTATAAAATAACATACTATCTTTTCGAACGAACGAAAATTGCTCTCAGGGCATGATATTGCAATGTTTTGTAATATGACAGTATTCTAAATTCAATTAGAACTCTACCTTAGAACTATTTTACTGCAAACCAGCAACCGTTTAAAGAAAAATCTAAAGAAACACAACCATCAAAAATGGACAATAAGTAACACAAACTTAATCCTTGTGTAAAGGACACTTATTTGTAACACAAAATTATTTAACAAAAAATTATACAATAAATACAAGTATTTACTTTTGATTAAAAAAAAAAAAATATAAAGAAAAACGCAAGTAAATATTTAGGAAAGGCAAAAAAAAATAGATAAAAGTCTAATAATATATTATATAAATACACCCAAGTATAGTAAAGTAATTGTAATAATTTGTGTAGAGCTGAAGAGCATTGTGGTGTAGAATAAAATAATCAGTTGAAAGACAAACATGAAACATGAAAGACAAACATAAGGCCTATAAATGAAGTCAATTATGCCAAAAAAAAAAGGTCATAATGATTTTTGTTTATGATTTTCAGTTTACTGAAGAGTTCTTGCGATTTTCTTTGCGATTTTCTGATAGTTTAAATACAGCCAAAGAAAAATGTTAGTTAAATGAGTGAAGAATTACTTGCTATATTGTTATAATTGATGAAAACTACGAAAGGATTCGTGGCAGCTACTATTAAAGATTCAAAAATACTCTTGGAAATACTGCAATCTGCGCTAGAATTATTATTAGAAAGGTGTCAGAGATGCGGGCTGGGAGTAAATTCTAGGATTAAGATTATTCGACTAACGGAGGCGGATTGATTGGTGGTGGATAGAAAAACCTCCAAAGTAACATGGATAACGATCTCCATCTCTCAGGAAATGTCATCCATATATTCACCGAAGGATCAAAATCACGTGTCAGATGTGGAGTAGTCGCTACCAGATTACGATAGCGACATTTAAGCCGAAATTATGGCAAATTCAATATCATCGGTCAGTGTGATACTCATAGTTGAAAGCGAAACATCCAAAATTGTCCAAAAATTTCGAGCAGATAGCGACATATTTATCTGTCACTCTTGTATGAGTTCTTGGACATGATGGAAACTGAAGAGGTGATGCAACATCCAACGTTTTTTAATTGGATTGGTTGTGATATTGGCATTCCCCTCAAGAAAGAAACTACTGATTTCACATAAACTGCATTTCTTTACCAAGGAAAAATATGGAAAAATGACCCCACTTATAATTATTATTAATGAGGCCTCAAGTACCACGAACCATAAGATCCTTTATGCAGCCCTAAAATTCATCAAAACACATTCAGGAAAAACCATTTATGAAGAACAAACACATCCACTGGGTTAATTATGGCCCTTCCAAGCAATTTCGCTATGCACGGCGCCAACATTGAGCAGTCGCAAGCAAGTGGTGATAGGTTTATTCGCTCAGCTCGCAAAATCTCCACTGTTTTCTCAACATTACTACAGTGTCCGTTAAATAATCCAGTAAGTAGTCTCAAATTGTCCTTTCCAAGCTATACCAATTTTCTCTATTCATTTGGAAAGAGTAATGAACCATTTGGACTGTCTGTGCCCAGATAAGCTACCCCAATGTCGGAAAAATCCCGATTCAACATAGTGTATCCACGCGGAATACCAATGAAAGTTTGAACGCGCACCGGTACCTCCATTAGCCAACCAATCACCTGGCTCAAATCCACATGTGCCTAACCAGATCACACGGCATATACCCGGTAGTCTGTTTGTACTCATATGGTCTTCATCCATTACCAAAGAACCCACTTGCATGAGAACTAGAAAGATCTGACCTCAAAGCTGTCTCTCAAAGACTTTGAATTTCTTACAACGAATTTTGTAGCAGTTGCAACGACGATGAAGAAAAGGAGACAACTGAGCTTACTCTCAGTCAGTGTCCGGTATTTAGGGACGTATGATGAAGTACTTTGCTTAAGAAATATTCATTGTCAAGACTTGTCCCTCTAAGAGCTAGTTTCTTACTTGTCAGTTAAACTCAGCTTAACACGCTGTTATATTAAACCTGAAATATATTTAGCCGAGATTTAACCAATGATTGTGTTTCTCACTACTGGATTACCGTCTGTCTATTTTGTTAGCATTGCCATACTTTTCTGTCAAATCACATGTGCATTCCTCAATATTTTTCATATAAATGGCAATACTTTAAATTTTATAAGAAAAAACAACCGCGTACATAACTTTTTTTTGTAAATTTTAACTTTGTAAAAGAAAAAGTGACATTAAAGTATATAAAATGTATATTAAAAATTATATTGATGTTAATAAAGCAAATCAAAACAAAGACCTGCTGTGCTGAGTTGTTTATTTTATTTTTCAGTTGTTTGTGCTTTGGCATTTTATACTTAGGTTTAACTCGCCAATGATACTCAGTTAAACCTAGATTTTATACAAAATAAACAATAAGTGAGAAACACAATTTTTAGTTTAATCTAGGTTTAAACGGAGAATGTAGATTATCTTTATCCCAGAAACTAGCTCTAAGGGTGATTTGTTTAGATTATTTACCTTCGTTTTAGCAACAGAAAGACTGAAAGTAACGGTGACCAAGGAACTTATGATGAATCATACAATGGAACCAACGTTCCAAGGTGGGAGACAAAAACCACTTGCAAAGGACGTGACTGCCTAGATTCCAACTAATGACGTTATAGGTGTCACTACTAGTCATACGATCAAATGCTGCGATTTCAAATATAACCAGTAAATAGCAGCTACAACGACTAAGAAGAAGAGGGTACAGCAAAGCAATTTCTCTGTCATTAATCTAATTGATAAGACTTGTCTCCTTAAGAATGATGATGTGGATGGGCGGAATCAAAGCGTCATAGAAGCAACACGATGCCTTGGAATTGATGATGTCCAAGGAAACGAGGACGAATAGCTAAACGGGATCCACGTTTAGACTCCAGTGAACTGTTTTCGTGTGGCTGCTAATTGATACTATCATCGTTCTTGATCATAAATATATATATAATAATCATCCGAATTAAACTGGACCTAGAACTACGCCCGCAGGAAATATGAATAGTGACACTGTACTGACTTATTATTGACACAGTTACTGGTAACAGTGACTTATTATACCCCCCACAATGCTATTTACTAAGTACAATTGACTAGGTACTTCTTTTGGCACCATATGCACATTGCAACTACACAGAGAAAACAGATTCGTGATAGCAACCGAATTTGTTGCCAATCGAATGATTCTACCTTAGTGACCCAATTTTACAGTTGTGGCTACACAATTTTAGAAGGGGTAACAAATGTTTGGTTGCTTCAGCCGAAATACTTCTTTGTCAACTGACTTTCTGTTGATAGAACCGAAAAATTATATGTGGGCAACCGAATCATTCGATTGGCAACAAATTCGGTTGCTATAACGAATCTGTTTTCTCTGTGTAGAGACTCACTAGTAGATTCTAATAATTCTAGTCTACACTTTTGGTACTTTTCTTAAGTAGATGTCGATAATGAAATTGCATATTTTGTTAACATTTGACGTTGTATTAAAAAAATTAAAAAAACAAAAAGGTACGGATTCATAACAGTTGGAAGAGTTGTCTATAAATTCATGTTTTTCTTTTTTGTTTTCTCATCAAAGCCAAATATAAAAATGTAGACGCTTCGTTGACAATGTCACCAAAAAGTCACCAAAATAGTCGACAAAACTGGTGACTTGTCCCCAGGTTTCCTTCAGGGAATGCTTCAAAAATGGACGCAAAGTTTAAAAATACATTGGACTAACATTTTTCCTGTGAGTGTCGCTCACACACACACACAATTCAATTGACCTTCTTTAATATTTGTATCATAATTCTACGTTTGCCTATTCATATTCTTCTTAATCTTCTACAGTTTTCAAATATTTTTTTTTCGATTTCTATTTTTGTTTACATTCTGCATCATTTATTTAAGTTGTTTATGGCATTTGTGTTCATTTCTTCTCAGAATTTCCTATTGACATTTATTTGTTCAAGTATTTTGGTATAATTTTCATTTCTATTATTTCATGTTTTTATGCCATTTCATTTCAGTTTTTTTTTTTTGTGTTATTTATTCTTGACTCGTTGTTCAAATATTTGTATACAGTTACGCTCAACTTAAATCTTGAAAGTATTATTTATATTTTATGTATATTTTGCCAATTCGGTTTTAACGAAAAATTTGCTAACATCTTCTTCTGCTCAAATCAAGCAACAAAAAAAAAAATTAAAAGATGACCATGAACCATTTGAAATGTGTATAAATTCTAGTATCATCAGTATTATTTGTATTAAATATTTGTTCTTGTACTCAAGTTTATAAGAATATTGTTTTTCTTCATTTGCAAGATGTGCTCTCGTAATGATCTAAAAAAAAAAAACAGCAAAAGTCTACGCAGTATGTCAATTTTGTAAAATATTAGTACCACCACAAAGCAAATACACTGAATTTAATTCGTTTTGACACATTTACATAAAATGTCATTGAAATAGCGCCAAAATTTAAATGAATCTCTTAGTAATAGAACATTTGGCATAAAACGATAAAAAGAAAGACACTGTGTCTTTGCAGAAATTTCTAATGGTAATTTGCAAAAATTTCTTTAATTAACAGCACAAATAAGCTAAGTTTCTTTAATTGAAATGGAAATTGAAAATAATTTAAGAAATTATTGGCAGAATTGAGTTAGCAAAATCAAAAACATAATGAGTCAATTGCAAAGTTCTAAACCAGTTTTCGGCAGGAACAGAACATGTATTTTTACAAAATGTATTATATTATTCTAGAAAGAGAATCTCGTCCTGATCAACGAGACCTACAAGGCGTTAACTATTGCTGGTCTAGCAACATAAACCAGTGACTTTACGTTGTCCCACAGGATATAATCGAGTGCGGTAAATAAATATGGTCCCATGGTGTAAACCTCACCAATCGGTGAATTTTTTAGATGTAACGGAGGCTGTAGGGTTTGTTGTGGATTGGTCTCACTCCATATGCGGTAATTTTGTTTATTAACAAACTCATTAAGCCAAGAATTAACCTCATCGCTGAACACAATTTTGCGATAAACCAGTTATCTATAAGTTGCACGAATCGATGACTGATTTGCAAAGTAAATTTGTATAATTTGGAAGCACTGTTTCAGCTTCAAGTGAGCGCAGTGTGACAGTTCGTTTAAACACATGTTAGTATAATTGTTCATGTCAACCCTCTAACCCGCAAACTTTTAAAAGCGAATAATTGTTTTTAGGGTAATTATGACCCAATAAACTCAGAACAGTCATCAGAAACTAATTTGCAAATTAAGTTTAGGAACTAGCTGCAAAAAGGTGAAGAGTGCCTCAGGGCATTGTTGCCGGGTTAGGTGTAAAAACAATAAGAAAAACTAATGAAAGAGATACAAAATGTAAGAAAATATGTTTTACTTTATACTATGCTAATCATGAAAACAATTTTTGGCATTTGAGAAGCATAAATGAAGATCTCTGTGTTTCCGACTTTTTGCATAGTTTGAACCATATTTTTTGCCTAACCAGATTGGAAAGTTGTCTATATTGTCATAACGAACGTAATTAACTGGATGTATTGCTTTTTCGCCAACTTTTGAACTTCCTGGCTGTGGATCTTCTTGTGGAGTACAAACTGATCATGAGTAAAGGAGGATAATTTAATCCGTATGCGTTCTCCATCTGCCATTCCTATAATTGTTTTTATATAACAAATAATATAACACAAAAGTAAAAAACTATACAATATAACACGCCGATAGGCACATACTTTTTGTTAATTGTTTAACAATTACAAATTCATAGACTGAAAGATGAATATCTTACCTTTAACAAAAATAAAAAACTTCGAATAGATCAGGCGACTAAAAGTTTCTAAAACTTTGATTTTGAAAAAAAATCACACACAAAATTTCACGTGCTAAAATAAAAACTAAAAGTCAGAATGCATTTTGACCTTCGAGGGAAATGTTAAGAAATATGTAGCTAAAGTCACCGTTAAATTTAAAAAAATATATATAATTACTTTTTGAGATAATTGGTGTTTTGTACTGCATGCCTTGAGGCACTCTTGCTGGTTAATATTCAACACTGGATAATTTCATTTGGGTTACAGAACGCTTAAAATGTGTAAAATGTATCCGTTCATTGGCCAGTGACATGTTAAAGTGATCGTTTATTTTCATATAAAGTGGTAGAAGTAGAACCATTGACATACGTTCTGTGTTAGATCCCTTCCCACTAGAGAATAGTCTGCTCAGTATGATTATGAAAAATGTGTACTTTAATTGCTTTACAGCAGTGGTCGGCATAAATGGACCACAATCGAGTATTTTCTATACTTCAATCGTTGCTTTTTCTATAATTGAATTCTATCTATTTCAATTTTGACCACAGTCTTGCCTCTTTAAATTTTTAAATTTTGACAACAATCGTGGGTGGCTCTTTCTGTATACCAATTTTGGCAAACAATCGTGGCTCTATCTGTATTTCAATTTTGGCCACAATCAGAGATAGTTCTGTACTTTAATTTTGATCACAATCGGGGATCCTCTATATTTAAGTTTTCACCACAATCGTGGTCTTTCTATGTTTGAATTTTGACCAAAATTGATAATCTTTCTATACTCCAAACAAGGGACTTAAAATATCGATATCGAATTATATAAATACAGAACTGAAAAACGACTTCAAAACAGAACAATAGTCTGCTCTGTATGATTCCTGGAATATTGTGAAAAATGTGTACATGTGTCATTTTACATCTCCATTATTTGTTGAAGCTGGTAATAACTAACACCCATAAAATTATTCATACATACTCAGAAGTTTACAATACTGAAATATAAAACTATTTCAACCAAATCAAGTGTACGTACCTGCAAAGAAAAGGAGAACATTTTTAAATTAGTACAATTTTATTTAAATCTATTTTATCTTATTCAAGCTTAAGTTCATATAAATTTCTGAGAAAGATAACTAATTTTACTGAATTTACTACAGGAAAAAACAAGACTTTTTGTAAAACTTAAAAGTTATAGATAAAATCAAATATTTATTTATTGCATTTAAAAATATTTGATTTTTATTACGAAATTAATTAATTATAATGCACTTTAACTATTAGATATTGTCGAAAATTCGAATAAATTAAATTATGTTCAAATTTAGTGCTGAGGTGCGTATGATTAATAATAATTTTAGCTCAATTTAGAAAATCATGTTTAAAACTAAAAATTCTTAAGTTTTCATTATTTGTTCTATTAAATTAAATACTTTAATGAATTCACTATTGTTATATAAAACAGACAAACTGAAAACTTTCTCTAAAAATGGAATAAAATTTGTTTAAACATTAAAGTTTTGGTTCCAACCAATGATTTTTTTTATGAAAATGGTTTGTAACGACGTGTTTTCCACCTTATGCCAGGGTAGATCCCGCGGCTCCCAGGGTTCGTTACAAAAATTTAGTTTTTAAGCCAGGGGATTAAAAGACAGTTTCTTTTTCTGACAACGTTATAAATCGTACTTTATTTTTATTTAAACACTAAGACAACACTTTATCACGACGTTATTCGCCGACGGGGAGTAGAGCGGCTCGTAGTACACACTTACGTGTGAAAAGGGAAAGGCTTCCCGTAGTACACTATCACGGGGGAAGGCACGCCGATGACGGGGAAAGGCTTCCCCTAGTACACTCTCACGGAGGGAGGCACAGCGATGACGGGGAAATGCTTCCCGTATATACTCTCTACAGGTCTTAAGCCGCAGGGATTCTCTCCGTTGAGCGCGGCACCACCTCGGGAGTCAAGAAGTGGGAGTACTGGAGTGGGAAGACGATTGAGTTGGCTGGGAACAGGTATAACCTCAGAATCTCACCAATACTCAACCCTTATCTATTGTGTGACTTAAAAATGTGGTATTTTATCTAATTTTTAGCTTTTATTTTGAATATATATACATTTATACAAAGTATTGGCCACTGTTATCTATGACATTTTCCCATCTTTCTGGCAACACATGAATTCCGCGCCAAAAGAACTGCTCATCTTTTGAGGCCAAGAACCAATCAAGTCAATATCGGATACTCTGTTACAAAGTGAAACGTATCCCAGAGAGAGCGTTTTGCATAGATCGAAACTAACAGTATTTGGACGGGCCAAGGTCTCACTCTAAATACTTTTTAACAGGTATTGCAACATGTAGCCGAGCTTTGTCATATTTGGCCGCATATTCTGGTCATTTTTCAACCAATGCTCTCTTCAAACGAATCAGTTGCATTCGGTACAGGTTCCGTGTAATGGTCTGACCAGATTTCAGCAGCTTATAATAGGACCCTTTTGGTTCCACCAAATACAGAGCATTACCTTAGCGCCATGGATATTTGGCTTTGGTGTCGATTCGGCTAGTTGGCCGGGCTTCCCGTACAATCTCTTACACTTCGGGTTATCGTAATGGATCCATTTTTCATCGCAAGTAATGATTTGGTGCAAAAATTATTTTCTTTTATAGCGTTCAAGCAGTATTTCGGACATGAACAATTGTCTTTCAAAGTCTCTCGGCTTCAATTCGTATGGTACCCAATTTCCCTGTAAACGTTTTGAAACTGCTTGCAAATCATAAACATGTAACCAGAGTTTGTGGGAAAACATTAATTGTTACCGGGTATATAAAGTTATTTAAACCAAAATGTATACATAACAATTCCCTCTTTAAGTCATGTATTGGCCACCCCACCTTATGGTCTTCCATTCGTTGTCTACATATATGTATGTAAGTTAGATAAATAATTTATTTTAATGAAATTTTGTGAAAACTCAACAAGTTGCTTTATGGCATATTAAATATTTAAAGAGCAATTTTTTCCCCTCAGTTTTATTAAATTTATGATTTATAAACATATTTCAAGTGAAAACATGTGTTAAAAGAACACCATCCCCCCACCCAAAAAAAAAAAAAAAAACACCCACCAACCACCAGAGTTTTGCTTTAGATAGTGAGTAAAAATAAATAGAAAGCTTTACATAAAAAGAAGTCTTCAAAGTATGAAAGAATATTGTTGCTAAAAAAAACATAGAAAATTAAAAAAAAAAAAATGGGAAACAAAAACAGGCATGATAAATTGAAAATTGTGTGTGTAAACATTATAAGGCAATAGAAGAAACAGTTTGCTTAACGTTAGAATCAACAGAAAAAAACCGCAAAAACCCAACAGATTAAATTCTAAAAACACACTCTCATGCACACACTTGTAAGTATGTATATGTTACAGGAAGATATTAAAGAAACGAACTTTTCATATACATTTATGAACACACCTACAAAACTTCATTCATTCATCCATCTTTTGGTTTGATTCATCATTTCATTTGAATTCGTTTTATTCACCTTTTCACTTGTACAATAATTCATTCACTTGCTTTTCTTTTTAGACACCCGCCCACTTGATTTTTCCGTATAGCAAATCTGTTAACTATAAACAACTTGCAACACATTGGCAAGATTTGCCAGCTGCTAAAATTTCATATTCTGGGTTATTCCTGTTCTCACTTTCACTATTCACGCATAGTTTTCAATGTGAAATTATGAAAATATTATAAATTTTACAAAATTTTGGTAAATCTGAACATGTCTTATTATAACAACCATTACGTATTTTATTGTCTCGAATTTTTTATATGTCCCCGTTTTCTTGAATAGAGCAGATTATTTTTATAAAAGTCGTCAGGTTTTCTCTTTCATAAACAAAACTAATAAAGACTTTTAGAGATGAAACAAATATAAAATGTTTTTCTTTCCGAAAAGAAGTTAAACTTGTGTTCTTATTCTAAAAAACAAAATCTAGTAAATACAAAGAGAGATAAAGTGATTTACTTTGAGTTGTTTTTACTTAAATGACTACTTTAGATTTTATAATGTTACCTTTGACAGCCGAGGCAAGCAGAAATTTAAAAGAATTGCGAACATATTTCAGAAATTCACGACATTATATAAGAGAGTATTGAAGTAGAAGGCTTATCCTTTGCTACTTCCAATAAAGAAACTAAAAATTGCTCTCGATCATTTTGGAGTATGTAACCCATTATTAAGAAATCCACTGGTTAATAGGTGGACGTCATAAAGTTTTATATCATATGCCTATGGACATTATAACGCACTGATAAGTTTTATAATACACAAAGTATATTGTTCTTAATATCCAGAAGTCGATATTCGGAGCCTTAAATACCTTAAAGATAATTGAAGGGCTAAACCTCTCAATCCCGTATAAAATATTAACATATTCTTCTTAATTTAAAGTGTTTTCAAGTCCATAAACGTCATGGTATTTTTAATGTTATGAAACTGAACGTAACAGCATGCTACCATTTAAAATTAAAGCAACTAATATAAAGTGGCTCATAATCCCTCTACTATCCTTTTTCTACTTCTTTAGATATAAAACTGACGAGTAGGCCTCTAGTTTTTGTTCTTTTCAATTTCTAAATTCCGATTTTGGTGGAATCGATATTTCTCTTTATTTCTTTATGTGGCATTTCCTTTTCTCTTTGCAATGCTTGAACCTTTTTAATTTGTTACTTTCAGTCATGTTATGGGTTGATTCTAATTTGTATTTGTGTAATCCTAGGATATCCGTTTTTGTATTGTCTTTCACGAATTCGACCTTGATCTTTCTTTCGCATAAATGACGATGCCTTTCGACGATGTACTAGTGTGCATAAATTTTATATGCGTGTGATAGGGAAAAAACACGGAGCCATCACTCTTCACACTACGCCTTTTTGAGGGCATTTCTGTGGATGGATATGTAAATAAAAGTCCTTATTTATACACTCCCCATACCTGTCACACCTAGTGCCCGAGGCGTAGATAATCAAATTCCCCACTCATGATAATATCCATCAAGGTTCTGTCTATATTTTTATCTATCATATCTATTCCATATTTCCAATCTATCCTACCTTTTATATCTCTCATACCAATAGATCCCATTTGTTATATATAACCTATCTATACTATCTCATCTAACGTACTAAAAAATCATCGACGGACTCTCTCACAGACCCCGTTTTAATGGCCCACAGTTCCTTTGGAACAATTTCTATAAATATTTGACAATCTGAGAATCTTTTCTTGCCTACAAAGTTTCGAAAGAACAAAACAGCTGACAGACCTAATACTAAAAGTCAATGTATTTCGGCTTTCGAGGGAAATGTTAACAAATCTGTAACTAAAGTCACCGTTAAATTAAAAACAAAAAAAATTATAATTACTTTTTGAGATAATTGGTGGTTTGTACTACATGCCTTGAGGCACTCTTGCGAGTTAGAGGGTTAATGATTATATCAAAGGTTCGAACAAGTTTAAAACCTCTGTTATCAGTACAGCATTAGTCTTATGCTCCGACAATGGTATGCCCATTGAACTGCGCAATGATCTGAGCACAGGGATACTTCTTTCCGAACCTCATTAATCATTGTTGCTAATATCAGCAACACTACATCATACGCAAAACTAATAATGTTCACACTTTCTGGGGGTTCAATCACTATCATACATTACAGAGGTCCGAGTACCAAGACTTTTGTGGTACTCCTCCTGTTATTATGTATTATTTCATTGGTTTCATATGATAGGACTCTTCCTCGAAAAAAATTCTTGAATATTGCATCCATTATTGCTGACATATTTAGTCGATTTAAAGATTTTACAATATTCTTCCAGTTAGCTATAATAAATGCTAGTTTGACGAACACACAGTATTCTGTGAAACCATTCTTCTAAATACAGCCATTAGTTGCTTCCTTTGCAGTCTCTACTACCATTTCATTAGATTTATCGTTGATTATTTCCGTACTGTATTTTAGAGAGGCCCTATGAACCTTTAATGCATTACTATAGCCTACTACAGATCATACACTTCGTTCGTTTTCCACAGGGATCGATATGTAACTGATGTTTATTAAAGTTGGTCTGGCCATAAACGAGTATAAGTCTAAAGAAGTGGTGCAACTTCAAAGAAAACCTCCCATATAAATTCTGGCGATAAAGTGAAAGCAGATACTTCCAACTTCGATGTGGTAGATATACACCAAGGAACTTCACACAATATGGCATCAGCCTTGAAATAAAATGAAGAATCCAAGAAAACTTACCCGAAACAACAGACTAATAAGATCAAATTCGAAGTTAACATAGTTAGTTGCATCAAGTTACAACGATTGCGTTGACTGTTGCCACAGTGGAAAGCCCAAGTGGAAGAAGACCTAAAAGTCTTTGGAAAAGCTAAAGCCAAGATCGAAAAGCATAAATAACCCAAGTCAAGAGCAACAAGAGGTTGTTGGAAGTATCAATCAGAGACTAATAAGATCGACATCGACGTTAACATAGTTAGTTGCATCAAGTTATAACGAATGCCTTGACTGTGGCACGGTGGAAAGTCCAAGTGGAAGAAGACCTAAAAGTCCTTGGAAAAGCTAAAGCCAAGAACGAAAAGCATAAATAACCCAAGTCAAGAGCAACAAGAGGTTGTTTGTAAGTACCAATCAGAGGTCGATACGATAAAGGGTCTTGTAATGGCTTCTTATCCTTGGTTAAATATATCAGATTTAGCTTTTTCCATATTGACGGGAAAGCTTCACTTTGTTTATACTTGGGCTGGGCAATACTTTACAACCACTTTCAGTAGGTGGTTAGGACCAACAACGTGAACAGTCTTTTGAAATGAATAAACCCTTTCATAACACTGCTAATCTACCAAAGCAAATTATAGCAAAGAGTAGTTGTTGCTACAAGGACACACTTTATAATGATTATACAACAACTTTTTATTTCTTTCTTGAGTTGATTTTTTCATTTCATCTATTTTCAGTTTCACATTTTCACAAATGTCATGTTGTTCTCATGGCAAAAGTACATAGTTGAATTTATTTCTTTTTTAAGTAAAGAAAACGAGAAAAAAAAACGAAATTATCTAATGTTTTTGATGTTTATTAGAGTAGTAGTAGTAGAGTATTTGCCATCCAGACGAAATACCATGTTGTCCGTCAGTAGGGCTGTCATGTCAGTCTTTTAGTCATGCATTCGTTGATTTAGTTCATCTAGCTATCGCTGTAAATATATTTATGTGCAAGTTGTTGTTTATCTAGTCAGCACTAACCATCCATCCATCTGTTTGTCTGTAAGAGTTTTTAGGTGTTGTTGTCGTTTGTCTGCAACAAATATGTACCTTTAAATAAAAAAATAAAAAAACTGTAGCTTTTCAGTTGTTGCTGCTGCTGCTGCATCTATAATGTAATGGTTGATGCTGCTTTATGTTTTTGTTTGATCTAATAATGCTTAATCCAATATTTTGCTTTTATGAATAATTTAGTGTTTTTTCACTTCATCCGAAAAGAGAAAGAAATAAAGAAAAACTAAAGGTCATATTCAGCCAATGCAGCAGTAGTGTCTGTGTCAGCCAGTCAGAGTCAGTTCATGTTACAAAGTAAAAAACCAAATAGAAATACACAAAATATGAAAGAAATTTTTCGAAATGGTTTAAAATGCAAAACAAACCCTTGAGAAAAAAATATTTACGCTTAATTAAAAATATCAAATAAGCTTTTGCATCCATTGGACTACTGCTTGGTGATGGATGGGATGGTCTTTGGTTACAGAGAATTTGTTAATTTTTGATGATTTGATTTCGTTAGTTTGCTTAAAGATAAAATTTAATTATATGGAAGATGTTTAAACATTTTTTTTTTTAGAAATACAGTCCTGTATTTACTCTACTTTAAATTACATTAAATAAAGTAAACAGAAATTGGACTGCAGCCACATTTTTTGCATTGGCACACAACATTTTCGTTAAATCTGTAGAATACATCTTGGCAATGTTTAAAATTGAGATTTCTATCAAATGATTTTCATGTAACTAAAACAAAAATTAACTTTGCATTTTAAATCAGAATTTGAAAAGTAACTGGCAGAAATTTACATTCAACCATGAAATTTGCAGCAAAAAAGGACACAATTACTTAAAAAAAAAAAAAAATTTGTTGCAAGCTGAAATTTATGTAGCGTAAATTTATCGATTAAATTTAAATATTTGCAATAAAACAAACAAAAAGATTTCTTTTTCCTTTCAATATTTATAGACAATAAAATATAATTCTTTAGTTTGAAAAGTACCATCCATCATGAAGCAAGGTGGCAGGCAGCAAAATTCTTTGTTTGCAATAAAAAATAAAAAAAAGTTTTTTCATTTATGTTTCTTTGTTTTAAACAAATTTTTTCCTAAAGATTTTTATCGCTGTGATTACAAAGTTATAAAGTGATAAACTGCTAAGCTTTAAGGCTACATTTATAAGTGTATTTGATTTTCTATCCGTATATATGTCTGCCAAATACATGACAGAAATCGTTTTCTTATATAAGTCAACTCTAACCCCTCCCACCTCACAACTATCGCTACTACATCTTCATCACCTACATTATAATGAATGTTATGTCAAGTGTCTTTATACAGTCTCTGTAATCTGTTGGCTGATGTTTAGTCGCATACATTCAACCATCTAAACACCCAACCAATATTGATGATTATTGATAAAGTTTTTGTTTAACAAACTCTTTTCTTTGAGACAGTCTTGGAAAAAAATAAATATTCTAAATTCTACATAAAGAAAATTGTTTACAAAAAGAGTTTTGCAGAGACGAAGTGGTACTAATTAAAAGTAGTTGGAGATATTAGCTCTTAATAATGGAAATATTTTGCATAATTTCTATGTCATCAAATGCCTTTTATTTCTATTTTTTATTTAAAAGTCAATATTTGTTACAAGATAATGCAAAAAATATTGGCTTCTAAATAGAGCATAAGGAAATTCCAGGCTGGAATTTCCAGCATACTTATGCAAAACGCAGACGAAATTACGACGAATGGTGCAAGTTTCTGAAAGAATAATAATGCAAAAACTGATAATTTCTCTTTCAATCCTTAATCTTCCAACGTATAAGACAGGAGCAGAGAATGAAGTTTGCTGCTTGCAAGCAAAATATTTATGAGATGAATGAAATCTGAAATACAGTAGACGGTACAGGGAGAAGTCTGTCGATGTAAATGTCCTGCACTATCAAATTAAATAGATTAGAACCTACAGGATAATAGAGGCTTCTTATAAAATGGATCAAGATATCGCATTGGAATACCAAGGACACAATAAATATTGCAGTATTTTGACGGAGAAGGAGTTGGGGACGTGTGACCAAGAGATCACAAAGTTCATTAACTAACTAATGTAAAGGACTAATTCGTGAACTTAAAGTGGAAGATATAAAGTTTGTGAGAAAAAGGTTGCATCGTTGCACCACTTTAAGTTCATACAGTTTTATTCCGTTGAATTGAGAACATTTCAAAGTACTTTAATAATAGTTCATGTCAATTATATGTTTACGCTTTACTAAGTAGCTTCATTGTTTTAAACGTGTTTTAAAGTCGGGCGAAATACTATTGCTTTCTATAGAAAATCATTGTTATCCAACAATTTTCTATAGAAAATCATTGTTATCCAACAATTTTCTATAGAAAATCATTGTTATCCGACAATTTTCTATAGAAAATCATTGTTATCCAACAATTTTCTATAGAAAATCATTGTTATCCAACAATTTTCTATAGAAAATCATTGTTATCCAACAATTTTCTATAGAAAATCATTGTTATCCAAAAATTTTCTATAGAAAATCATTGTTATCCAACAATTTTCTATAGAAAATCATTGTTATCCAACAATTTTCTATAGAAAATCATTGTTATCCAACAATTTTCTATAGAAAATCATTGTTATCCAACTATTTTCTAAAGAAAATCATTGTTATCCAACAATTTTCTATAGAAAATCATTGTTAGCCAACAATTTTCTATAAAAAACATTGTTAGCCAACAATTTTTATGGGTTCCCTCCATGAAATTCCATTTGAGGTCTTCATTGTTGGCTAATATATGAGGCATGGTGTAGAAGGAGGCCTCTATATTGCACGGACTGCTGTGTATTTTTAGACTTCCGGACCAAGGTAATAGTCTACAGACAGGGAGGACCGAGAAGGTGAAAGGTTTAATCAAATATACTGGATTGTTCTATACCGATAACCAATCAGCCCTGAAATCTATGAGGGGTGTCTATACCCAACATGGTCCTAGAAAAACGAGGGACTTCAGTTGAAATTGAACGATTTGTCCACTGCCATGGAGTAGGCGTATGATTCGGAAGAAACTCTACGACAATGTACAAACGAGATGGTTTGTGGACTGAGTGCAGAACGTCAAGTCATATGAAATCAATTAAATTGTGCACGCTGGATTTCTTTATCGAACATTCCGCGATCTCAATTGCGAAATCTATTGTCGATATTGTTTGAATTGCATCCAAGGAGATTAAATCAACGCTATCCTAGAACATCCTTTCAGCCACTATTTGTAACTCGCGATCAGAGACTTGGTCGTTGGATGGCTGAATGTCTTTGTTCGTGCAACTAACTGGTTTGGTAAAATCCAGAGATTGAATCTAACACATAATGACTTCAGCAGAATTTGCCAGAATGAGGAATATATGGTTGAGCCCTAGCGGATGGGAGATTCGAAACTCTGAGTTGCTTGTACGGCATGACTTTGGATGAACGGCAGAATCATAAATGTCTTCATTCGTGAAGCTAAATAGTTTAGTTAAGTGCTCATTGTTGTTGAAGGAAGCATTGATTCTGTACTCCTTACCTCGACAATTCCTATCCAGGTATCGTAATGTTACCGATGTTGAAGAACCCAAGTTTGTCACTATTTGACATGACAGACTAATTTAGTTGGATTTTACAATATTTAGTTCTTCGAATATGTTCTAGCATGTGTTGGTTAAGCTGCTTGAGTCTATTTTCTTTATAACTGACCTAGTGTGCTTGTCAACCAACCAAACGCAGTGAAGGCCAAACAATAGCAGTATTAGTAATTATGGGGAAAAGAAAAATTAGAAATTATAATCAGTTGGAAAATATGACCATGCAAAGTAACAGCAGCAATAAGAACATAAAACTGTTACATCTAAAGAAAGCTGCTTTAATAAAAGACAAACTTGTCATTTATTAAATGTAGAGAGTTGCGAGTATCCAAGATGGGGTAAGAAGGGCCATGGCAATTGAGTGTTAAATAAAGAACGGTTGTGATGGTTATTACAATCATGACAATTTAATGAATTAAATTATATTAAATGTGTTCTTTATGCTACGCCTTCTTTCAAACTCATTGACAGGGAATGGCTGACTTTTTGTTACTGCCTCTCTTTTTCTCTCTCCATTTGTGCTTGTCTGCCTGTGTGTTCTCCTCCGTTTTATTGTTATAGTAATAATTAAGCAAGATAATGACATTGCAGATGATGCTAATAATGATGTTGTTTAAGCATTATTATAATTATAATAATGATTACTACTGTCATAATAACTAAAAATGTGAAGTGAAAGAGGGAAAAAAAATTAAAAGATTACAACATATTTTTTGAGCGCTGTTCTTTTTGTTTTGTTACTGTTTTCCATGTATAGTTGAGCCAAAAGTTAATTAAAAAAAATAAATATATTTCTACAACAAGACAAGAAACCCAAGCAACTAACAGCAGCATCATCAGTAGATAAATAAAAGACTGGATATAAAGCTTTGTGGTGGCATGACATCAACTCTATAAAGTCCAATTTGCAACATTAAGCTGACAATGTAGTAGGTGATGGCGATGACGATGTTAATGACTGACTGGATGGATGGATGAATAAATGAATGGACGGAAGTTTGCTGTATATATAGTTCCAGTTTTTTGGCGTAATTTTTGTAACAAGTATTAGGTTAGAGGGTATGAACTAAAGTCTACTCGGTTCGCTTTTATCTGTTGGTGGCCTTTATCGTTCAGTTGTTTTAGATTTTTTATTATAAAATCAAAATGGTAATATTATTAAAGAAAATCCTACTGATGCCCCCGACAAATGGCATTTAGGATTGGGTGTGTAGAATATACACAAAATATTGCTGCCTCATTGAGACTGTTGCAAACCTTATTAAAAGACCAGAGTACGTACGTACACTCATATAAATGGGCCACTGGAACGCAAAGGTTTTTAGTTTGCTGTAATAAGGCGTTTAATGAGGAGCTATAATTAAATTATTATACATAATTGACATGATTTTGATTTGAACAGATGCTACAAAAGAAAAGGATTTGAAATATAGAGCGATAAGTGTGTCCAAATCTTATTACACAGCAATAATAAGTAGGATTATTTAGTATATTTTGTTTCTTTTGATGATGAACTTGCTTTGTAAATTACTGTTTAAAGGCATAGGATTGTGTGAGAGATTAAATACAATATAAATTTCCATAAATGATTAGAATTTAAATTTAAAGTAACAATGATTTCCTATAGAAAATTGTTGGATAACAATTATTTTCTATAGAAAAATGTTGGGTAACAATGATTTTCTATAGAAAATTGTTGGATAACAATGATTTTCTATAGAAAATTGTTGGATAACAATGATTTTCTATAGAAAATTGTTGGATAACAATGATTTTCTATACATAATTGTTGGATAACAATGATTTTCTATAGAAAAATGTTGGATAATAATGATTTTCTATAGAAAAATGTTGGATAACAATGATTTTCTATAGATAATTGTTGCAAAACAATGATTTTCTATAGAAAATTGTTGCAAAACAATGATTTTCTATAGAAAATTGTTGCAAAACAATGATTTTCTATAGAAAATTGTTGCAAAACTATGATTTTCTATAGAAAATTGTTGCAAAACAATGATTTTCTATAGAAAATTGTTGCAAAACTATGATTTTCTATAGAAAATTGTTGGAAAACTATGATTTTCTATAGAAAATTGTTGCAAAACAATGATTTTCTATAGAAAATTGTTGCAAAACAATGATTTTCTATAGAAAATTGTTGCAAAACAATGATTTTCTATAGAAAATTGTTGCAAAACAATGATTTTCTATAGAAAATTGTTGCAAAACAATGATTTTCTATAGAAAATTGTTGCAAAACAATGATTTTCTATGGAAAATTGTTGGATAACAATAATTTTTTATAGAAAATTGTTGGATAACAATGATTTTCTATAGAAAATTGTTGGATAACAATGATTTTCTATAGAAAATTGTTGGATAACAATGATTTTCTACGAAACAGTTTTGGATAACAATGATTTTCCATAGAAAATTGTTGGACAACAATGATTTTCTATAGAAAATTGTTGCAAAATAATGATTTTCTATAGAAAATTGTTGGATAACAATGATTTTATACAGAAAATTGTTGGATAACAATGATTTTCTATAGAATATTGTTAGGTAACAATGATTTTCTATAGAATATTGTTAGGTAACAATCATTTTCTATAGAAAACTGTTTGATAACATTGATTTTCTATATAAAATTGTTGGATAACAGTGATTTTCTATAGAAACTGTTGAATACTAATGATTTTCTATAAAAAATTGTTAAATAACAATGATTTTCTGCAGAAAATTTTTGAATAACCATGATTTTCTATAGGAAATTGTTGAATAAAAATGATTTTCTATAGAATATTGTTAGATAACAATTATTTTCTATAGAAAAATGTTGGGTAACAATGATTTTCTATAGAAAATTGCTGGATAACAATGATTTCTATAGAAAAATGTTGGATAACAATGATTTTATATAGGAAAATGTTAGATACCAATAATTCTCTATAGAAAATTGTTGGATAGCAATGATTTTCTATAGAAAATTGTTAGATAACAATGATTTTCTATAGAAAATTGTTGGTTACCAATGATTTTCTATAGAAAATTGTTGGATACCAATGATTTTCTATAGAAAATTGTTGGATACCAATGATTTTCTATAGAAAAATGTTGAATAACAATGATTTTATATAGAAAATTGTTGTATAACAATGATTTTCTATAGAAAATTGTTGTATAACAATGATTTTCTATAGAAAATTGTTGCAAAACAAAGATTTTCTATAGAAATTTTTAGCAAAACAATTATTTTCTATAGATAATTGTTGCAAAACAATGATTTTCTGTAGAAAATTGTTGGATAACAATGACTTTCTATAGAAAAATGTTGGATACCAATGATTTTCTATAGAAAATGTTTGCAAAATAATGATTTTATATAGAAAATTGTTATATAACAATGATTTTCTATAGAAAATTGTTGCAAAACAAAGATTTTCTATAGAAATTTTTAGCAAAACAATTATTTTCTATAGATAATTGTTGCAAAACAATGATTTTCTGTAGAAAATTGTTGGATAACAATGACTTTCTATAGAAAAATGTTGGATACCAATGATTTTCTATAGAAAATGTTTGCAAAATAATGATTTTATATAGAAAATTGTTATATAACAATGATTTTCTATAGAAAATTGTTGGATACCAATAATTTTCAATAGAAAATTGTTGGATAACAATGATTTTCTATAGAAAATTGTTGGATAACAATGATTTTATATAGGAAAATGTTAGATACCAATAATTCTCTATAGAAAATTGTTGGATAGCAATGATTTTCTATAGAAAATTGTTAGATAACAATGATTTTCTATAGAAAATTGTTGGATACCAATGATTTTCTATAGAAAAATGTTGAATAACAATGATTTTATATAGAAAATTGTTGTATAACAATGATTTTCTATAGAAAATTGTTGTATAACAATGATTTTCTATAGAAAATTGTTGCAAAACAAAGATTTTCTATAGAAATTTTTAGCAAAACAATTATTTTCTATAGATAATTGTTGCAAAACAATGATTTTCTGTAGAAAATTGTTGGATAACAATGACTTTCTATAGAAAAATGTTGGATACCAATGATTTTCTATAGAAAATGTTTGCAAAATAATGATTTTATATAGAAAATTGTTATATAACAATGATTTTCTATAGAAAATTGTTGGATACCAATAATTTTCAATAGAAAATTGTTGGATAACAGTGATTTTCTATAGAAAATTGTTGGATAACAATGATTTTCTATAGAAAATTGTTGGATAACAATGATTTTCTATAGAAAATTGCTGGATAACAATGATTTTCTATAGAAAATTGTTGGATACCAATGATTTTCTATAGAAAATTGTTGGATAACAATGATTTTCTATAGAAAATTGTTGGATAACAATAATTTTCTATAGAAAATTGTTGGATAACAATAATTTTCTATAGAAAATTGTTGGATAACAATGATTTTCTATAGAAAATTGTTGGATAACAATGATTTTCTATAGAAAATTGTTGGATAACAATGATTTTCTATAGAAAATTGTTGTATAACAATGATTTTCTATAGAAAACTGTTGGTTACCAATGATTTTCTATAGAAAATTGTTGGATAACCATGATTTTTTATTGAAAATTGTTGGATAAAAATTGTGTTTCTATAGAAAATCTTTGTTATCGAAAATGTTCAACTTGGTTCTACTTGAATATGATCTAAACCTTTTTAGTTTAAATTCCTTTAAGCAAAGCTGCAATTTATCCTCTATTTAGATGATACACATTCCATTAAAACCATTATAAACTTTGTGCAAACGTTTAACTGCTAATAAAATTTTTATTTAAATATGCATATTTCTAATTCACCTTAAGCCTTTTTCACCTCCCATTTTTTTTTTTTTTTGTTATTGTTAAAATTACCATAATCTTCATCAAGAAATGTACACATTCTAACGCTACGTGTTGTTTGTTGCCACAAACAAAATAAAAAAAAAACAAAAAATTCGTTCATTATTTTAAATTAAAGTTCACTTTTCTTTAATTTTTATGTAGAAAACAAAACAGCAACAACAATAAGCCAAGAAAATGCATTTAGTTTCATATTTGTGCTTTAGTTTTTCTTCATTTTTATGCATCTTCAACATCCGTGAGAGGCATAAAGAAGAAAAAAAAAAATACGAAAAAGAAAATATTTATACAAACTTGCAACATGTTGCACGTATTTATGTGTGTATGTATGTATTTTTTTTGCTGTTGTTGGTACTAGCATTAAACTAAATAAGTATGTGTTTGTACGCTTGGTTGCATGGCTGGCTTAGATGAATGAGAGACGAGATGTGTGTTTGGTACAACAAAGATAAATAACAACAACTACTACTACTATAGCAATAACAATATGAATAAACGTAGACAAAAATTCTTCTCACGTAAACAACAAACTCTAATGCTGCACATAGCTTTAATACTGCTGCTGGTACAACCACCACGACAGCAGAGATGAAGAAAAATTTGGAAAAAATAAAATCATACATTTACTCTACAGTGACAGCAGCTACTGAATGGACATTAAACTAGAAATAAAACACCTTTTGTTATCCAACCATTTTTCTATTGATTATTATCATTGTTTTGAAAATTTTCTTTAAAAAATCATTGTTTTGCAACAATTTTCTTTTAAAAAATCATTGTTTTGCAACAAATTTCTATAGAAAATCATTGTTTTGCAACAATTTTCTATAGAAAATCATTGTTTTGCAACAATTTTCTACAGAAAATCATTGTTGTGCAACTATTTTCTATAGAAAATCATTGTTTTGCAACAATTTTCTATAGAAAATCATTGTTTTGCAACAATTTTCTACAGAAAATCATTGTTCTGCAACTATTTTCTATAGAAAATCATTGTTTTGCAACAATTTTCTATAGAAAATCATTGTTTTACAACAATTTTCTATAGAAAATCAGTGTTTTGCAACAATTATCTATAGAAAATCAGTGTTCTGCAACTATTTTCTATAGAAAATCATTGTTTTGCAACAATTTTCTATAGAAAATCATTGTTTTACAACAATTTTCTATAGAAAATCAGTGTTTTGCAACAATTTTCTATAGAAAATCAGTGTTTTGCAACAATTTTTTTATAGAAAATTATTGTTTTGCAACAATTTTCTATAGAATATCATTCTTTTGCAACTATTGCAACAATTTCCTATAGAAAATCATTGGTATCCAATAATTTTAAATCATTTTCTATAGAAAATCATAGTTATCCAACAATTTGCTATAGAAAGTCATTGCTGTCCATGAATTTTCTATAGAAAATCATTGTTTCCCGAAAATTTTCTATAGAAAATCATTATTTCCTAACAATTTTCTATAGAAAATCATTCTTATTTAGTTTTTTACCAAACTTTAAAAAAGGTTTAAAGTGTCCTTCGAATTTTGTTACCCACTGAATTTAAAGTTTCATTTTGATGCCAGTGATGGTTGTATATAAATAAACAAAAAAAATATATATCAAAAAAAGAAATAATAAAACAAAATTTTTAAGTAAAAAAAAATTACTAAAATAAGAAGAAAACTTTAAGTTTAATGCGCATGTAACCTACTTTGCATACTAATACTCGTACATACACAATCTGACACAAAAGTTTCAAATTTCCGCAATGAATACGTAACTTAACAACGCCGTCCTCACATTTACATGTCCCCCTTTTGCCGCTTTGTTCGGTTTACACTCGCTTTGCTATTTCTATGACAGCCAGGCAATGATCGTACGTTTGTTACCAAGTTCCAAAAGATGTTAAATACGACGAAGACGTTGAAGACATTGTCGACAAGATAAAAAGAAACCAACGAAGAAATGGAAGAAACATTACTTAAAAAAAAAAAAATCCAGTTGAAATGGAAAAATAATGGCGATTGTTGAAGGTGGAGAAGGTGTTCAGAGGGCAAGAAGAGCAGGAATATGTTACAATCATTTTTTTTGCTTCTTGTAGTTTTAGTTTTTAATATACAAATGCTTTTTTAATACACTCAAGGAAATAATAAAAGTATTGTTATAGAAAAATTATAAATTATGTTTGCTGGTTTGAAACCTATTGGCTAGTTCTATAAACAGATGGTTATTTTATTCTGTGACAAAAAGGTGATGAATATAATGAATACGTCTAACATAGAATATTTTTCTTAATGATAACCATTTGGTTCGAAGTACCACACTAGAGTATAAATTATTTCTTCAATAACTTGTCGCAAATTAATTTTTTACAATGATTACTCTCTTTTCTTGAGCGTAATTTTGGACATTTTACAACATATTTACACACACATACATACACACTCCTCTATAAGACAGTTTTTATATAGTTTTTTTTTTTTTGTTCATTCTTATTTGCTGTTAAACTAAGAGACCATTGTAATTTATCTTGCAGTCAGTTGGTTGTTGTACTATTTAAAGTCAGAGTTCCCTAAAAAGGTCAGTTCAATGTGTTGCATACAGAGAGTTCTAACTATTGTACGTACAACACACAATACTTGTGGCAAAGTCCATACTACAATTGTTATTATTTCTGTACTCAGTTGTTCGCTTCGTACATTGTAACATTTACAATCAAAATGAAACAAATTATGTTGTTGCAACGTACAACATACTACAACAACCTATAAACAGTGGATACATGAATTATTTTTAATATATATATTTTTTTTGTTTGTATTTTATTCCCTTCCTTTTTGATATTTTTAACTTTGAATAAGATAAATGTTAGAGATCATAAAATAAATAATATTATTGTTGTAAATTGTATGTGTAACTACTGGTAGTTTTGTATTTGTTGGTAAATTCAATTTAAGAAAAATTTAAAAAAAAAAATCGTAACTTTTGTTAGTTGGAATACAATATCAAATGTTTGTTTTGTATTTTTCTTATTTGGAAGATAGAAAAATGTATGCAATTGCAAAAATGAAATTTGTGTAAGTGGCATAAAATTTAGTTTAAATCGATTTGATATTGTTGTTTATTTGTGATATAAAAGATTAACTATGTAATTTAAATATATTGTTGGATGATTTCCTATAGAAAATTGTTGGATAACAATGATTTTTCTATTGAAAATTGTTGGATAACAATGATTTTCTATAGAAAATTGTTGGATAACAATGATTTTCTATAGAAAATTGTTGGATAACAATGATTTTCAATAGAAAATTGTTGGATAACAATGATTTTCTATAGAAAATTGTTGGATAACAATGATTTTCTATAGAAAATTGTTGGATAACAATGATTTTCTATAGAAAATTGTTGGATAAAAATGATTTTCTATAGAAAATTGTTGGATAACAATGATTTTCTATAGAAAATTGTTGGATAACAATGATTTTCTATAGAAAATTGTTGGATAACAATGATTTTCTATAGAAAATTGTTGAATAACAATGATTTTCTATAGAAAATTGTTGGATAACAATGATTTTCTATTGAAAATTGTTGGATAACAATGATTATCTATAGAAAATTGCTGGATAACAATGATTTTCTATTGAAAATTGTTGGATAACAATGATTTTCTATAGCAAATTGTTGCAGTACAATGAAGTTCTATATAGACAATTGTTGGATAACAATGATTTTCTTTAGAAAATAGTTGGATAATAATGGTTTTCTGTAGAAAATTGTCGGATAACAATGATTTTCTATAGAAAATTGTTGCATAACAATGATTTTCTATAGAAAATTGTTGCATAACCAAGATTTTCTATAGAAAATTGCTGGATAACAATGATTTTCTATAGAAAATTGTTGAATAACAATGATTTTCTATAGAAAGTTGTTGGATTGCAATGATTTTCTATAGAAAATTGTTGGATAACAATGATTTTCTAAAGAAAATTGTTGGATAACAATGATTTTCTATAGAAAATTGTTGGATAACAATGATTTTCTATAGAAAATTGTTGGATAACAATGATTTTCTACAGAAAATTGTCGGATAACAATGATTTTCTACAGAAAATTGTCGGATAACAATGATTTTCTTTAGAAAATTGTTGCATAATCAAGATTTTCTATTGAAAATTGTTGGCTAACAATGATTTTCTATAGAAAATTGTTGGATAACAATGATTTTCTATAGAAAATTGTTGGATAACAACGATTTTGTATGGAAAATTGTTGGATAACAATGATTTTCTATGGAAAATTGTTGGACAACAATAATTTTCTATAGAAAATTGTTGGATAACAATGATTTTCTATAGAAAATTGTTGGATAACAATGAGTTCATATAGAAAATTGTTGAATAACTATAAGTGTATATAGAAAATTGTTGAATAACTATGAGTTTATATAGAAAATTGCTGAATAACTATGATTTTCTATAGAAAATTGTTGGATAAGAATGATTTTCTATAGAAAATTGTTGGATAACAATGATTTTCTATAGAAAATTGTTGGATAACAATGATTTTCTATAGAAAATTGTTGGATAACAATGATTTTCTATAGAAAATTGTTGGAAAACCAATATTTTATATAGAAAATTGTTGGATAACAATGATTTTCTGTAGAAAATTGTCGGATAACAATGATTTTCTATAGAAAATTGTTGCATAACAATGATTTTCTATAGAAAATTGTTGCATAACAATGATTTTCTATAGAAAATTGTTGGATAACAATGATTTTCTATAGAAAATTGTTGGATAACAATGACTTTCTATAGAAAATTGTTGGATAACAATGACTTTCTATAGAAAATTGTTGGATAACAATGACTTTCTATAGAAAATTGTTGGATAACAATGATTTTCTATAGAAAATTGTTTAATAGCAATGATCTTCTATAGAAAATTGTTAGATAACAATGATTTTCTATAGAAAATTGTTGGATAACAATGATTTTCTATAGAAAATTGTTGGATGACAATGATTTTCTATAAAAAATTGTTGGATAACAATGATTTTCTATAGAAAATTGTTGGATAACAATGATTTTCTATAGAAAATTGTTGGATAACAATGATATTCTATAGAAAATTGTTGGGTTGCAATGATTTTCTATAGAAAGTTGTTCGAAAACAATGATTTGTTATCCAACAATTTTCTATGGAAGCTAATGATTTATGCCTATTTAATTCCATTCATAAATACCTTTTTATAAAAGTTGATTAAATCGTTTATTGTACAGTTATGTCACCCCCATATATATATTTATTTTCGGATACGAAATAACCGATTGATTATAACGAACGACACTAATAATTCACAACATTTTTATATTCACTACCTATTTTATTTAACAGAAAAATAACTTTTTGCTATTATTAAACACACTTTTGGTATAGCTTTTCTTTATATTTATATTAACTTTTTTTATATCAGCCTTTAAGGCTGCATTTCGCTGGAAGGCACTTTTTTTACTAAGCTACACATATAACAAACACCATTAATTTATTTAAATTTAATGCACATTTTAATTACTATACATTTTTTTATTAATTAACAACATTTTTTAATATGTATTACATATAAAACACTTAAAAACTTAAACAATTCTTTGCACCGAACCGATTTAAACAAAAACTCCCGTAATACTGTTGAGAAAGCTAAATGAAAAAAATAGAAGAAGAATATGAAGAAAAGTACTTGCTAATTGAGTTCAATTACAATAACAAAACAATGCATAATTTATGTAAACAAAAGCGACAACCACACATTCATGTACAAAGAGCACGTAACAAAGGAATGTGGAATAACGGGAATTTTAATATTGAGTGCATATTTTTATTTTTTGGAAATATGAGAGGGAGTTGAAGGAATAATTATAAAAAGTGAGAGGCTCAAGAATATTGTTTATGATTTTGTTGGTGTAATTGGGTTTTTATTAAACAGTGTTGCAAGGTTATTTATTATGAAAATCATCAACGATTTAAATTGACCAGTGTTGGTTATTGCCAATAATAAGTTTATTATTTGGCACGATTCTTGGAATATATGTAAAAATGTAAAGGATTTCAATGAAATTACAGAATACAATTTATAAAGTACCTATGCAGAATTATTGATTATATAATTTGTATAATTTTTTTTTTTTAATTTCCCTTCAAATTAAATATCAATTAAAATGTGAAGGTGTATGTCATTGAATTAAAAAAAAAAAAAAAAACTTTTCAAATTTTGAAATGTTTCAAGTAGCAATAATGTGTTGTGTAAAATTGCAATTAGTAATTAACATAAACCTATAATTACATGGTAAATACTTTATTATTAAAAGCACTTGAATGATTTTATAAAATTTAAATATATATTTGTAGTTGTTTTTTTATTGTTATATGTACTTATTATTTCACTTTGAACATGATCAAACAGCATCTGCCTTTAATACTAATGCCAGTCTGTCTGTCTGTCTGTCCAACTGGCTATTTGAAATGTTTGGGAGTGTATAGTAGCAACGTTTAAAGAAAACAGCATCACCATCATTGGCAGCCATTCATTTTGTTCATTGTTCATCATCATCAATAACATTGTTGTTATTGCAAGTTTTTTTTTGCCGTTTTAAACATAACATGACATTAGAACAAACATTTTAATTTTTTCTTTTTTTTCCATTTTACTCTCATCTCTATGTGTTTAAAAGACAGCCACTAACACCAACAAAGAAAATAATACAAAAAAAAAATTGTTTTTTAATGGATGAAATGTTTGAAAGCAGAATTGCAAAGGATTGAATTCTAAAAAATAATAAATCAGAGTTTTCTGTTTCATAAAGTATATTTTCTGACCACTGTGTAATCTGTTTTTATTTTAGCAAATCTGGCAACTCCTCATACGAACTGATTTTAACAGGAGAGAGAGAGAGTTATGGAGAATTTAGCTTGCAGTGATGCCAACTATTTTAAAGCCAAATGTCAATAACAAGTTGCAAAAGTGTAAATCTTATATTTAAATAGGCCACACGTTTTTTGTGGTACACTTTTAGGTACGTTATTGTTTACTAATATTGATGAAACATATATGGTTTAAAAGGTATTTTTCTCTAGACATGCACAGTATAAAAATCTTTTAAAAATACTTTCCATAAAAGTGGTCAAAGATTTCGACCACCAGGCGATCCTAGTAAGTATAAAAAGGAGCAAACTAAAAGAAAAACAAATAAAGGTGATACACCCTTGTCGAAAATTTCTGCAATTTCTAGAATTTCTCAAATGCCACACAGAGAAAACAGATGCGTTGTAGCAACCAAATTTTTTGCCAATCGAATGATTCGGTTTCACACATAGAATTTTTGTATTCTATCAACAGAAAGTCAGTTGGTTAAAGCATACTATAGTATTGTAATGTTATTGACATATGGCAGTTGGCATTAAATTAACAAAGATGTTTATATGTAAATAAATTTTAAGTGCCCATTATTAAATGTCCTTGGCTGTGGAAAATATTCCAATCGCCGTAGTGTTTTTACGTGTGCTCTCTTGCTCTCTTGTGAAATATAAGTGTTATATATTGTCATACTTAAGACCTAAATACAAAAAAAGAATTGTAACATAATTACTTACAAACTAAACCCCCAAACAAAAAGGTGCGTATATCGCTAAAAAATAAACATATATATTTAACCCCCACTAATCACCGTTTTTTTACTTAACCAATTTGTCAAAAATATTTACAATTACACCCCAACATTATTTGGTCCTTCGAGCCGGATATTCGAGAAAAAGTTGTAGATATTTTGACAGATAATCTAATTTCAGTGAAATTAAACCCCAGAAACTAAGAGGAATTTATCCTACTAAGCCCCCGTGGAAACCACATTGTTAACCCCGTGAAATCACATAGATTCAACCCCCCTTTGGTCTCCAAAACAGCGCTTGGTAAAGACAAAATCAACCCCCATCAAAACATCAGAAACTCAACTTAAAATCAACAAAAAAGTAAGTGACCAGTTTCTTGTTTTTTTTTATATAAAAGTGCAAATTACAATAAAAAGTAAAAGTGAAAATAAACAAAAACAAAATAACAAGTAGTGTATACAGTTATAAATTCGTGAACATAAAATATCCCCCAGTTAATAAAATCGAAATCCACAAAGGAAAACATTGAGTGAAAAACTAAAAAACCTAAACTAACATAGAAAGATATTTTAAATATCAGTGTGTTTCAACTTGTATGTTTACATTTACGGTCAAACAGCCTTTAAGTTGTAAATACAAAAGTTCGATCAATAACTCTCTCTCAAACATTACAACTCGAACATAAAAATAAATTGTGCGTGTAAAGAAAAAGAATAAGATCAAATCAAACGCAACTTAATATTCTAAATAACCAAAACAAAACAAAATAAGAACAAAAAAAACATACACACGAACATACATAACACAGAATCAAAACAAAGAAAGAATTAAATATAAAAGAAAAACTGTGCATACGTATGTATATACACATCCAACAGAAACAAAACAAAAGAAGTTTTTTGTATTTACATGATTGTATCTTGTTTTGTTTATTAGTAAGATTATTTTTTTTTGGTTTTGAATAAAGTTAAATATCTTTAACACACACACAACCCAGTAAACATTTTTTAAGCAAAATATTATTGAAAGTAATTAAAATAAATCTAAATAAATAAAATTAAAACTATTTAAATTACAATATATACTTTTTGCTTAAAATTTAATATAAATAAATGAAATTTAATAAATAAATAAATAAAATTTAATAAATAAATAAATAAATTGTGTAATTAAATAAAAGTTGAAATACATTTAAATACGAATAAGTGAACTAGTCAATCTATTAAAAAATACTTTGAAATACAACTAGAAAAGTTGGAAAAGCGAAAAAGAAATTTGGTTTCTTAAAAAATCTTAATATATTTCACTTTAAAAAAAAAAATTTCAGTTAACACAGTTTTATAAAACCCCCTAAGTCAACTAATTTTCACTCATAAAACAAATAAATAACTGTATACCTACGATTCTTTGCATATTTAATAAATTAATAGAAGCAACTTAATAAAAATTGCACTTTAAGTATATTTTTTATAAATATTATAATTTTTATATAATATCTACATACATATATACATATTTCAAATTTTTAAACTTATTTACCTCACTAATAAACGACTATTTGATATTCGTTTGTGATAAATAATATTATCGTCCATCGTTTTCTCAATACCTTGTACAATTATTGATTCGTTTTACACTCGTGGTTATTAATCGTTTGCCGGTTCCATAAACCCTAAAACTAAGTGCTCGATTCATTTCGGTTCCTTCGATTTGTCTCTATTCTGAATTTTCCCAAACCTTTTTACTTTTTCAACCCCCATACTATTTTGAGACTTCATCATGTCAGTCCTCGATGACTTTATTCGCGCTTCGGATCGTGTAGTCGAGTTTCAAGCTTACTTTGAGACTCTTCCTGTCGATAGCCATTCCCTTCATACCTTGGAAGTTCAGAAGGATGAAATAGTTCGTCTCTGGTCAAACTTTAGGTCACGTTACGACGAAATCTTGAATAAATTTAACGAATTAGAAGAAGATGTTGAAATCGCTACACTGAAGTCCCGATTTTTTTCAACTTTTGAGGCTCATGTCAGAGTTTTAGCAAAGTCGAATGAGATTTTAGATTCTCTATGTCGTAACAGTAGCTCCCCTGCGCCTACAAACCCCGCAACTGTCCCTCTAGTTGAGAATACTCCCCATATTTCGTTGCCTCCGTGTGATACTGAAGTTTTTCACGGCGATTATCAGTCATGGCCAACATTTCGCGACATGTTTACGGCTTTATACCGAAACAGTACTCGTTTATCCCCGGTTGAGAAGATGTGCCATTTAATTAAGAAAACGCAAGGTGAGGCTCGTGAATTGTTGAAGACTTGTCCCATTACCAATGAAGGTTTTGAAATGGCATGGCGTAATCTGGTCAATCGCTACGAGAACAAACGGATTCTTATCAATGCACAATTAAAGATTTTATTCAATATTTCCCCAGTCGCAAAAGAAACTTCCAGCAACATAAGGCGCGTTCAACGAACAATCAACGATTGTGTTACAAATCTATCCCTTTTGAAAATAGATACCGAGAACTGGGACATTATTTTCGTATACATTTGCTCCACTTGTTTACCCGAAAATACCCTCAGCCTGTGGGAACAATCATTACCTAACAGCACAGAGTTGCCAACGTGGAAGCAAATGGACACTTTTTTGACATCCCGTTTTCAAACCCTCGAATCAGTAGCTGACATTCGTACTACTTTTGCAAACCCTAATACCTCTAATCCGAATAAACACCATAACTCGAAAAAGCAAAATTTTCCAGAGAAAAAGAAAGTCAATAGTTACAATACCAGTGTCTCTTCTGATAGAACTATTAAATGTTCAATCTGCTCTGATTCACATCCCCTTAGGCTTTGTCCTTCATTTCTCTCAATGACTGTTGATGAACGTTATGCAATTGTTAAGAGCCAAAAGAGATGTTCCAATTGCCTAGGAACTTCCCATGAATGGAAAAAATGTAGAAGTCAATATGTGTGCCATGTGTGCAAGCGTAAACACCACTCTCTACTTCATCGTTCCGAGAATACGAACCCCCAAGGAAGCACTCGAGCTGTAACTAGAAGCCAGAATCCGAATCCGAGTAATACGCCCGTAAATAATCCCCCTATAACGTCAAATTTAAACGTAAACCCCTCCACTTCTGCTGCAGCGGCAGCGCAAATCCGACAAACATATTCTAAGCAAATACAGTCCACTTCAAATTCCACTGTTTTACTCGGAACCGCTCTTGTAGACATTTATTCCAATGATCTCAAATATACAGTTCGTGCTTTAATCGATTCTGCTTCTGAAGCAACCTTTATTTCGAAGAAACTTCAAAATCGACTTCTCTTGAAAACCCGATCATCTCAAACTGAAGTACATGGCCTAAATGGAGCATTAACTGCCACATCTACTCAATTATGCTACATTCGCATCGGCTCACCCATAGATGTCACATTTGAAACCTTCACAGATGCTTTCGTTGTTAAGAAGCTCACTGGACAACTCCCCTATTTCCCCTCATTAGCGTTAAATGATAGTGAATTTTCTGATTTGAGAAGAGCAGATCCACATATTCAAAACTTTTCGGAAATAGAATTACTTCTTGGTGGAGACATATACCCAAAAATCATACGAAATGGTCTACGATGGGATAGTACTCAATCGCTAGTTGCACAACAGACGGTCTTCGGGTGGATTATAACTGGTAGAATTGCAAATCAGACTAACATATCTATGGTCTCATCATTTTATAACGAAATATCACTAAATCATCAACTTCAGAAGTTTTGGGAAATCGAAGAAGTACCGAAGAGACCCCGCCTTTCAGCCGAAGATGCATACTGCGAAAATATATACCAGTCAACAACATATCGCAATAGTAGTGGTAGATTTGTAGTCTCGTTGCCTTTCCGACAGGAATACCCTGATGATATTCATATTGGTCCATCTCGTCATATTGCTCTTTCCCAGTTTCTCCGAAATGAGTTTAGGCTCATGAAAAACCCCCCGCTCAAGTCAGAATATGATCGTGTAATTTCTGAATACTCAACGCTCGGACAAATGACAATGGTCAGTCCATCTAATTCCAATTCCACATACTATTTGCCCCACCATGCAGTGCTAAAGCCCGATAGTACTACCACAAAGTTGCGGGTAGTATTCAATGCGTCAAGTCCCTCGTCCAACGGAAATAGTCTCAATGACTTACTTCACCCCGGTCCTATTCTCCAAGCAGATTTGACCATTCTCATACTACGTTGGAGACTATTCCGGTATGTTTTCAATTCGGACATTGAAAAGATGTATCGTCAGATACTTGTAAATCCTTCCCACACCCCGTTCCAACGAATCATTTTCCGAAATTCCCCTCAAGATGAACCACAAGACTTTGAGCTAAATACCGTAACTTTTGGAGTTAACTGCGCCCCATATTTGGCCATCCGTACACTGCTTGAGTTAGCCAAGTCTTGTGAACAATCAAACCCTGCAGTTTCCAACATCCTACGCAACTATATGTACGTTGACGACGTGTTAGCCGGCGCTCATACCCTTTCAACAGCCTTAAAAGATCGAGATGAACTAATCGATGTTCTTCAATCCGCTGGTTTTTCCCTTCGTAAATGGACTGCTAACCACGACTATCTACTAAAAGGTCTTTCTCCAGATCATCTTTTAGATACAGAGTTCCTGAAATTGTCAGACTCTTGTAAAACTAAGACTTTAGGTTTACGTTGGAACGCCGGAACTGATCGTTTTTACTTTCAACTCAAGAATAACCCCGATCGAAATTCAGTAACCAAGAGATCAGTTTTATCAGAAATTGCCAAGCTCTTTGACCCCGCCGGTTGGTTTTCCCCCAAAATAATCGTAGCAAAAATCATCATGCAACAGATCTGGAAAGATGAAACAAACTGGGATGAGGAACTTAAACCATCAACTTTGCAACAATGGCATGATTTCCTAGACGATTATGTAAATATCGGTAATATCCAAATTCCCCGATTCGTTGATTTTGACCCGTCATACTCCACCGAGTTACATGGTTTTTGCGATGCTTCAGAGAAAGCATATGCTGCTACATTGTATTTGCGCGCTGAAAACCTTGGATATGTCTCTTCTCATCTGCTAGTCGCCAAAACGAAAGTGGCCCCAGTCAAGTTTGTTTCACTACCCCGAAAAGAGCTATGTGGCGCGGAATTAATGGCTACAATGATCGAATCTATTCAATCACAGCTCGATCTAAAAAACCTTAAATTATTTCTCTGGACCGATTCAACGATAGTCTTGGCATGGTTACAGAAACCCCCGAATAGATGGAAAACCTTTGTGGAAAACAGAGTTTCATCCATAATCGAAAAAGTAGGAAGTCAATCGTGGCATCATGTTGACTCCAAAAATAACCCCGCCGATTTGGCAACCCGTGGTCTCACAGTATCCCAGCTTGCTTCGAATGATTTATGGTGGCATGGACCGTCGTGGCTGAGATGTCCCAGAAATCAATGGCCAACGAACTCATCAAGTTTCACAACCGAAGAAGAGGCGAAACCCATTCAGGTCCACTTAAATCTAATCGAAAATACCGATATTCTTAACCATTTTTCAGACTTAACAAAGGCTATGCGCGTTATATGTCGAATATTTCGTTTCTATTACAGGTGTAATAGTAATCAACGCCATAAGCTAGCCACTACAGATGAATTAACCCGAGCTGAACTGGAAAACGCTAAAACTCGAATGATCATTGCAAGCCAAAGATTATACTTCGAAAATGAATATAATCTATTATCACAAAGTCAAGAAATTCCCCGAAAAAGTAGCCTTTTAACATTCAACCCATTCTTAGATTCCAAAGGCATCATGAGGATCAATGGTCGATTGGCTAACTCCCCTTCATTAAACTACGATGAACGATATCCAATATTATTGCCATACCACGCTCGGTACACTCGGTTATTCTTGACATATTTGCACAAATACTCGCTTCATGGCCAGAATGCTCTGTTGTACAGACTCATGCGCCTATATTATTACGTGCCCAAGCTTAAAACTCTGATTAAAACTATCATATCCCAATGTCGTACGTGTGTAATCCAAAAACGTCAAAAAAGTCAGCAAATTATGGCAGCTTTACCCCCAGAAAGGACAACTCTTTCGCGTCCTTTCACTAATACCGGTGTCGACTTCGCTGGACCGTTCGACATCAAAACATATGCAGGCAGAGGTTGTAAGGTAACAAAGGGTTACGTACTGGTTTTCGTCTGTTTCGCGACAAAGGCCATACATCTAGAAGCAACCAGTGATATATCAACTCAAGCCTTTCTAGCTGCGTTTGCACGTTTCTTTTCCCGCCGTGGTTGTCCAAATTCCTTATATTCAGATAATGGCACTGCTTTTGTTGGCGCTTCTAACATACTGGACGTAGATAAAACCCAATTCATAACACTTGTGCGACGAAAACTGCTTGAAATACATGATTTTACCCCCCTTCAATGGCACTTTATACCCCCAGGCGCACCTCATATGGGAGGTCTCTGGGAAGCCGGAGTTAAGAGCTTCAAAATGCACTTAAAACGAGTATCTCATAGTCAGAATTTTACTTTTGAGGAGTTCTCCACTTTGCTTGCTCGTATAGAATCCTGTTTGAACTCAAGACCACTCAGTCCCAGTAGTGAAAACCCTACAGATCTGTGTGCGTTAACCCCCGGACATTTCCTTATCGGTAGTCCTTTATTATCACCCCCAGAACCTAATCTAACAGATCACTCTTTGAGTTATGTTAGTCGTTGGCAAAAACTAAAGGTTCTTCATCATCACTTTGCGCAAAGGTGGAAAGAGGAATACCTCAAAGAACTTCACAAACGTTTTAAGTGGAAATACCCCCAGCGTGATTATGCTATCGGCGATTTTGTCGTCATAAGACAAGATAACTTACCCCCCAATCAATGGCGACTTGGTCGCATTGAAAATGTTGTTCGCGGTTCAGATAACCGTGTTAGAGTCGCCGAAGTACGAACTGCCAATGGCATTGTTACTAGGCCAATCGTCAAACTAATTTTACTCCCCAACCCCAATGAACAACACTAATAAATTTCTATCTATTTCATTCACAGCTACTACGATGCCAAACGATCGCCACCGAAGTCTATCGCCATTGGAAGTCAGAAGCCGAAGCCAGCATAATCGAAACCATAAGCCATCTTTTGATTGTCGCCTATGCCGTAAGGACCACCCGCTGAGAAAATGCATCAAATTTAAGGCCATGAACGTGACAGAGAAGTTGAAGGTTGTAAAACGCTACAAATATTGCGAAAATTGTCTGGGTCACTCACATATGATTACGTCCTGTCGCAATAAAGAACGTTGTCGACAATGCCAAGGCAAGCATCATACCTTGCTACACCGCCACCGACGTTTGAATGAGAAAAAACGCACTACCGACTCCGCCAATAATCAACCAATAACTAGTATACGCTCTATTACGCTACTCCCAACTATAATTGTTAAAATGGAACTGGGAGAGAAATTTAGTAGTGTGAGAGGTTTACTAAATCCCTGTGTCGAGGTCAGCTCTATAGCTCGGTTTCTCGTAGAGCGACATAAGCTGCCTCAGGAAAAGATTGGATCCGACAGCATGTGCAAAATAAAAATACGCTCACGTTTTGACAGTGGGATCACATATCATGTATTGGCTATGATCGTGGATGAATTGCCACGTAAACAACCCAAAGAAAAGATAGATCAAAGAGTCGCAAATCTTTATACTAATCTTCGACTGGCCGACCCCTATTTTTATGCCAATTTTGACATCAACTTTATCCTGGGAGCTGATATATATCCGAGACTTATTCGGTCGAGTATTCAACCAGAAACAATTGGCACACCAATGGCTCAAGATACCGTCCTTGGTTGGACAATAATTGGAAAATTTGGCATCTAATACAATCACCATGATATCAACATTTGCTGTGTATAACAACACATTTTTTTTTATATACATACATATCTTTTTCTTTTTATAATTGTATTTTTATTTCTTTTTACTTTCAAATAATTGTGAATTTTATTTTGAATTCCCCAAAAACATAATTATTATTATTTATTATAGTTATTATTCATTCTTATTCCCGAATTGTTTAATACATTTATTTTAAAAGGTTCATTTTGTTATTTGCATGGAATTGATATTGTATGAATACATTAAATCTTTTAGATATTTTTTTTGAAAATTTGTAAACCTTTATTGTACGTAGTGAATTATATTAAGGTTGCATAGAAGCAAGGGGGCCGGGATGTTTATATGTAAATAAATTTTAAGTGCCCATTATTAAATGTCCTTGGCTGTGGAAAATATTCCAATCGCCGTAGTGTTTTTACGTGTGCTCTCTTGCTCTCTTGTGAAATATAAGTGTTATATATTGTCATACTTAAGACCTAAATACAAAAAAAGAATTGTAACATAATTACTTACAAACTAAACCCCCAAACAAAAAGGTGCGTATATCGCTAAAAAATAAACATATATATTTAACCCCCACTAATCACCGTTTTTTTACTTAACCAATTTGTCAAAAATATTTACAATTACACCCCAACAAAAGATATATTATTATTTTTTGAAAAATAAATCATTCATTTAAAATTATGTATGTTTGCTAGCACAGCATTTCAATTCTACATACACAAAGAGTAAGTGAGTGTAGGCATTTTATCTAAATATATTCATTGATATTGTATGTTTAAACATTGTTTGTACCATATTAGGATGGCACATATTAAAATGAAAACCTAAAAATGAAATTCGACAAATATTTTTAAATTTTCTTGAAACATAATCTGAAAATGATTAAAAATTCCAATGGATATTTCACATATTCTCATACTCAGAAATCGTTTTTATACCCTTCACCTTCGTGGGAAGGGTATATATAAGTTAGTCATTCCGTTTATAATTTCCACAATATAGTTTTCCGACCCTATAAAGTATATATATTCTGGATCCTTATAGATAGCGGAGTCGATTTAGCCTGTCTGTCTGTCCGTCTGTCTGTAGAAATCAATTTTCTGAAGACCCCAAATAACTTCGGGATCCAAATCTTCAATAATTCTGTCAGATATGCCTTCGAGAAGTTTCCTATTTAAAATCAGCAAAATCCGTCTATAAATAACGGAGATGTGAGCAAAAATCCGAGACAACCTATATTTTTGGCCTATTTTTGATCTATATCTCGATTACTAAATCATAAATATACACAATATGGATATCTAATGATAGATATTTCAAAGTCCATTGCAACGATGTATATAAGGCTATAGTCAGTTGGACCTACAATGGGTCAAAATCGGGAAAAATATTTTTTAAACCGAATTTTTTTTTTTCATAAAAAAAAGTTTTTGTCATAAATTTTTTTCATTAATAAATTAAAAAAAAAAAATTTAAATTAAAACATTTTTTTTTTTTAAAAAATTGGAAAAAAATTTTAATTTTATTTTAAAGTATAATTTGGTGAAGAGTATATAAGATTCGGCACAGCCGAATATAGCTCTTTTACTTGTTCTTTTTCGAGACCTCAATTTCTAACTGGGTTGGAATAAAACTAAATCAATGCCAAATATTAGATTAAAAGTTTCCATAAATGGAAACTGACTACAACTTGTACAGTATGATCTCTAAGAATGCTCTATATGGATCGATAAGATAAGTTCACTAACAATGGTAAAATAATTTATATAAAAGAGATAATTTCAGAATCTTTCAAACGACTGGAAAATATCCTGAGCCAACAAAATATTTCCTTCAAAGTGATAATCGAACAACATAATCTTCCCGAAAGAAACACGAATCTTTTCCCTATGAAAGTCGTACAACCGGTCAATATAAAATACACAGATGAAAAAAGTTATTACCGACGCCAAAACCGAACTTTTCAGAAGTCTTAGTTTCAATATAAGTGCTGGTTCACACACGTCTTGAGTTTGTAGATAAAGTACACACGGGTGATTTGTTCCTGCTCAACGTCTTGTTATTTTTTAATGGGGCTGTGCGCGCACAAATCACAGAAGTAATTGAACATTTTCAATCACAAATCACACGTAAAAATCACTCGTGTGTAGGCAGCTTAAGAGAGAAGAGAAGATTTCTCTTTTTATTTCTCTCTTTTCTATAAACTCAAGACTTCATCAAGTAAACTTGAAGAGTGATAACCAGCAGTAAAGGCATTATATTTTTATATTTGCTACGAAATTTATATTAATGTTCTATTGTATATAGAATCGACATATTATTATTATTAACGCAAAAACAAGTACTTTAGTCCACCTCTATATTTTCGTCAAAGTGGTGAATGACATGGCTCCATTCTTCAACAAAAGAGGAACTTAAACTTCTCTTCCGCCTCGGTAAGTACACTTTTAGGCTCTAGATATTTAACAAAATGGTACTTGGTACTTATTTTCCCCTAATTTACAAATTCAATCAGAAATTGCTATTGAAGTCTAATTTTTAGGGCCAATTTAGCCATTTTTCGATGGATTCCAAGCTTTTATTTTCAAACAAGTAAGAGAGCTATATTCGGCTGTGCCGAATCTTATATACCCTTCACCAAATTATACTTTAAAATAAAATTTAATTTAAAATTTTTTTTTTTTCAAAATTGTTTTTTAAAAGTTTTTTTCCAATTTAAATTTTTTTTTTTTTATTTTTTTATTTTTTTAGTGAAAAAAATTTATGACAAAAGAATGTTTTCTGTAAAAAAAAATTCGGGTAAAAAAATTTTTTTCCCGATTTTGACCCATTGTAGGTCCAACTGTATCATTAGATATCCATATTGTCTATATTTATGACTATATGGATACAAGGTCACAAAGGTCACATCTCGAAAAAAACACGTAAGATTTGGGCTTTTTACTTTGAAGTTTTTTACAACTATTAAGGCAAAATCGATGCCCAACCAACCGAATCGATACCAAAGCCAAATATTCATGGCGCTAAGATAATGTTCTGTATTTGATGCGACCAGAAGGGTCATATCTATTATGAGCTGCTTAAATCTGGGCAGACCATCATAGGGAACTGATTCGTTTGAAGTGAGCATTCACCGGAAAAGGTCCCGAATATGCTGCCAGACATGAAACCGTAATATTCCATCATGACAATGCTCGGCCACATTATGAAATACCTTTAAAAAACTATTTAGAATGAAGTAATTGGGAAGTTTTACCTTACCCAAAGTCTTTGTTTCAATCATTGCAGAACGCTCTCTCTATGATACTCTTGACTTTGGAACAGAGTATCCGATATTTGGTTGATTCGTTCTTGGCCTCAAAAGATGAGCAGCTATTTTGGCTCGGAATCAAAATATGTTGCCAGAGAGATGGGAAAAGTTCATAGCTATCAATACTTTGAATTAATTTTATGTACAAATTTTTCAAAATAAAAGCTAAAAATTTGAAAAAAAATCCTGCATTTTTAAGTTATACACATCGATTGCCGTCAAGTGGCGAATTACTTGCGAAAAACTCAGCCAATAGTTTAGTTTTATCAATCGATTTGGGAACACTATTATAAACAGTTTAAAGAGATTTAAGATATATTTGGCAGTACTGTTTACTCTTTAAACCTGTAGTCGGCATAAAGATAATTATAAACATTCTTTCTCTGTATGTACTTCCTATTTAATAACTTTAATGTACTTCGATGAGATTCGTGTTGTTTATAGATAAATAACCGATTATGTTCTAGCCTTAATAGTGCTATGAACGCTACTTTAAACTAATGACTAGAAAGAAGCTTTTTGTGTTCGAGAAGAAACAGGAATAATAGCGCTACTTTTATTGAGCTTTTCCATTTTCGATCGCCTTTGGAAAGACATTTTTATATTGTGGCATTAAAATGTCGAAGGAAATCGCTGAGGCTAACAGAGAGAGAGCGAAACAAGTTTGCCAGTTATAATGAAATAGTCCATAAAAAGAAATTTGCTCCGGATTCCTTAGCGCTTAATAACATGACCCAGAATTTGAAGCATAGTGTTTTATCCAATCTTGTGTATACTTATTATTCAAAATTTTAGTCATTGTTCCATTAAAATTTCTCTCCAAAAAATACTATCACTGTCTACATTTTTTTTTTATTTCTTTTATTAGCTATGTTACACTCTTTTAAATTGTCTGACACATAAATTAGAAAATATGTATTAAGTCATGCACACAAACCTAAAATAGGTTTTAAATTTCCTAAAATTCCAACAACATGTGTTAAATAGATGTGGGTTCTATGTGTGGAGTATGTTGTGGAATATGTACAGTTTAACAAGTACAGTACAATTGCATTGAATTATGACCAAATAAAAATACTGTTAATATGATATTCTGATTCTAACCAATTACTTATAGGGATTCTCAAGTATTCACCCTTATTGTGTTTGGCGTAGTCGAAAAACGATAGCTGTCGTAGTCGCTGTCGTATTTACAATTTTATGTTACCGTCTAAAATTTTCGACAAGCTAAATTTTGTAAAAGATTCACAATGTAAAAGAATACGCTAAATTAAATGATTTTGAAACATGCTGTTAAAGATCTGTCAAACAAGTGTTTAAGTGTTTAAAATAAAAAAAAGTAAATATAGTAAAATTTTAAAATTTTTGGTGAAATTGTTGTGTTATTTTACTTGTGAAAATGTTAAGTGTAGCTTTTTATTCATCGTCATCGTCTGAAGATGAAGAAGCAGTCAGCATTCAAGAAATAAACGCTGTAAGGAAGCAGTTAAGACAGCAAACAAATATTTTTAAACTTCCAAACAAAAAGTGAGTTTAAAAACAATAACATATTACAAATATATTGATATGTAACAATGTTTATATTTGTTTCAGATTTATTAGTTATTTTAGGCTTAATAAAGATGCTTTTAAATACGTTTTAAATAAAATTTCACACAAAATGCAAGACCCAAAAAGAAACACAGCTGTATCAAAGCTAATCAAGCTAACAGCAACAATGAGAATACTAGCGGAAGGCAGTTACCAAAAAGGAGCTGGGAATGATCATTATGTGAACCTGTGCCAAACAACAGTAAGCGAGTCTTTTAATGAGTGCATAGAAGCGATGTACAGTGAACTGTGTCCAAGATGGATTTCATTTGAAGTTGACGAAGCAAAACAAAATGAAATCAAAAGACACTTTTATCGTAAAACAGGATTCCCTGGTGTAATTGGTTGCATCGATGGAACACATGTTTCAATTATTCCACCACCAGTTGTAGATCGTTTTAAATATTTTAACCGAAAAGGATTCTATTCGCTTAATGTCATGCTTGTAAGTACAAAATTGTATTTTTTCAAACAATACTTCTAAATTCGTATTAAACATTTTAGGCTTGCGATCACAGACTTCGCATTTCTTACATTCAGACACATTCTCCTGGGTCGAGCCATGATGCTCTAATATGGAACATAAGTGACTTAAAGCATCACTTAAAACAAAGATATGAAAATGGAGAAAGAAACACATGGCTGTTAGGTAAATACATTTTTGCAAACACATTTGTTTTTATTTTGATATCAAAACTAATTAAATTTTTGTTAATTTCTAGGTGATGCAGGTTATCCGTTGGAGCCGTACCTGATAACACCATTCCGATTGGCGCATCAAGGTTCACCAGAAAGTAACTTCAATGAAATTCATTCCCGAACAAGAAATGTAGTGGAGCGGTGCATAGGGGTTTTAAAAAACAGATTTCGCTGTTTACTTGGTGCCCGGCAACTGCACTATAACCCTGAGTTTGCTGCAAAAATTACAGCAGTTTGCGCTGCTCTACACAACATTTGTGTTCATTTTAATATAGAATGGCCTGAAATTGACGTAAGCGATGAAGTTACGCATGACCATGTTGATGAAGACAACATAAGCGCATCAAATATCCGACAAAAAATAATGGAACAATTTATTTAATATTTTAAGATTAGTTTTTTATTACTTTTATTTAAAAACATGGCTGTTTTTGTATGTATTCTTTAAGTAACGTATCCTGTGATTTCAATTAGTCTTTGCAAATGATGAATTCATTTTTTATTAATTTTAAAATTGTTGAGGTATTTAATTCTATGACTTATAGTTAACTATGACCAGAAACTACCATTTTAAATCGATAGTTTTCAGTTTGTCTATTAAAACATAAACATTTAAGTAGTTGTAATATAAATATTTAAATGTAATTAAATAAACAAAATTAAATGTAATTAAATAAATTAAACCATTTTAAATCGATAGTTTTGAGTTTGTCTATTAAAACATAAACATTTAAGTAGTTCTAATATATATATTTAAATGTAATTAAATAAATTAAAGCAATAAAAACAAATTAAGTCATTTGACTTCTTATTAACTCTTCGAGTTCAATTTTTTTTCTTTTAATTTCTAGTTCGGATTTGCGTATTTCTAAATGAGCTTTTCTGTATTTTTCTTTGTTTTTGAGTTCCGCCTTATATAAACGCAATTTCTCCTCTTTAGCCTTACACATTCTCCGGGTATATCGTTCTAATTCCGACAATTTATTTTTCAAGTCTAAGCATAACTCTTTTTGCAGTTTCACTTGTTGTTCTAAAAGCCCCAGTTTCTCTTGATTTTTATTTCTTTTATTTTTTTTTAGCGCAGGAGCCGCAAGTGAAGTACTCGGCTCTTCAATTTCGTTAATGTCAGTAACAGTGTGTAAATTTGGCTCGGGGTCTGGTGAAACAGTTCGCGTTCTGTTAATTCCAAATGGATCTCTATGTTCGGTAACAGCACGCAAGTCTAATAAGTTAATTGCTGCTTCTTCGACAGCTGAAAAAGTATTTTTTTTGAACGGCCCACCACCTGTAGCATAGCTTTCAGCTTTGTTATGAGCTAGTTTTTTCTTCAATTTAAATTTAAAATCGGCCCACACCTTCATCCAACCATCTCCGGAACGGGATGGGGGACCCATAGAATTTAGTTCTTCTGAAACGATGTTCCACTCCTCTTTAATATTTATTTTATTTAAACTTTTATGGAAGCCCTTTGCCAAATAAGGTTTTTGCTCCAATATTGCTACTAACTTCGCAAATTGTGCGGCAGTTGTGATCTTGACTCTAAAATATACACCAGAGTTAGGTACTCAAGTACATAAAAACAAAATTATATTAAAATAATATTAAATTTTTTGCATGCTTACATTTTATTTCCTTCCATTGCATTTATGTCTTAAATAATTTTAATAACGTCGTGATCAAAATGTTTAACGACAACTTTTTGTACTTTTGACAGGCAAATACGCCAAACACGGTACCATTTTTGTAATAGATTTGAACAGTGTCGTATTCATTGGCGTTTTTTGCCAATCGCGGTACCATTTAAAAAAAACGTCTAGCTTACGCCGCGAAAACGACAAACACAATAAGGGTGATTGTTTTAAATTTTATAAAATTGACAAAACAATAGAAACTTTATTTTGATAATTTATTTTCGTACCATAAAATAACTATTTTAAATAGTTAGTAAAAATGACTGGAGACAAGATTTGCGAAAATTTTAAAACCAAAATAATAAACGATTTTAATGCTGAATTAAAGCAAAAAACTGTCTGTGATTCAATTAATAAATCAGAATTTTAACAAGTAAGAGAGCTATATTCGGCTGTGCCGAATCTTATATACACTTCACCAAATTATACTTTAGAATAAAAATTTTAAATATTTTTAGGTAAACAAAATTAAATTTTTTTTTTTCAAAATTTAAAAAAAAAATTTTTTTTCGAAATTGTTTTGTTTTAATTTTTTATTTAAATTTATTAGTGAAAAAATTTTTTTTGGTAAAAAAAATTCGGGTTAAAAAATATTTTTCCCGATTTTCACCCATTGTAGGTCCAAATTACTACAGCCCATATTGTCTATATTAATGACTTAGCAATCCAGATATAGATCAAAAATAGACCAAAAATCGAGGTTGTCCCGGTTTTTTCCTTATATTTCAGCCATTTGTGGGCCGATTTTTCTTCACTCATGGTGAAGGCTATAAAAAATCGTGAGACAAAAACTCATCATGTGAAGGAAGGAAACCACTTAAAACTATCCCAAGACAAGATAATTTAAAAGCAAGAGAGTTTAAAAAAATTCACAAAAATGACTCCCCCGATGGTTATCAATAATCTAAAATTGGAAATATGTTCTTGAACTGTTAACCGCAGGGCAAATGTGGTTGTTCTTGGTTCGTAAAAGGCCGCGAAAAATATCTAAAAAAAAAACCGTATACAATTTGCCAAAGAACATTTAAACTGGTCGAGACAAAAATGGAATACTGTTGTGTTTTCTGACGAATCTAAATTCAATTTAAAATGCAGTGTTGGGAGAACATTTGTAAGACAGCCGAAGCGAAAGAGACTGGACCCCAAGTAAAAAAATAAGTCAGACAAGTTTGGTGGTGGCAATATTATGGTGGGGGCTGTTTTTTAGGGCATGGTTGGGATAAATTCCTATCATATTGGATACATATCCATTTTTAACTGTTATGTATCTATACGTTTAAGAAAATTTGCCCTGGTTTGGAGATTCCAGTACGACAACAACCCCAAATACACGTCTAGGGTTGTAATCCAACCAGGCAAATGTTTTTATGTGACCTATCCAATCGCCTTGATTTCGAACTGTTAAATTGTCCACAGCAGTGAAATGATTGCACTCAAGTGAGGAAAACGAAACATAGAGCACTTGATGAATATATTGTCAATTGTATTGAGAGTATAAGTCAGTGGTCGGTACTCACAGCCACCAGGAGAAGACTTGTCTGTGGACATAACTCACTAAAATTATCAAAAATGAAATGAGTTTGATTTACAAACACACTAGTTCCCATACACTCGTAAAATCCTCTCCAAAGATCTCATATACATAATTCTAGGATCTCTTTAAAGTGCTAATGCAATCCAAAATGTTTGAAACAAACAACACTTGAAGAATAATCGTGATAGAATTGGAGAAATTATGGTCAACTGTATTCACAATATAAATCAATGTTCGGCACTCATAGTCACCAGGGCACATACGGTTAGATGTACACTACTTGAATGTAAAAGAAACGCATTCAAATTATCAAATTAGAAATGAAATATAAATTAGGTATTAAAAACTCATCACAATATTCGTTTTATATAACATATCAATACATTTATTTATGTTCTCTTTGAGCCGACCAGAGATCGTCATTAGGGGTTTTTTTTCTAATTTTTCTATTTCTAATTTTAATTTCAACTTTAAGTTTACATATACTATAAATGTAACATCTGTCTTTAAGTTTAAGTTTACATATACTATAAATGTAACATCTGTCATAATTCCCTAATAGGTCGCTGTACAAACTAAGAATATATTTCCGTTTCTACTACGAGTATGAGCAAATTTTTTTTTAATATTTTTGCATTGATATTGGTATTATATGCTATTAAGGCTAATGAGAAATTGTTTAATTGAAAATGTGGTTTCTTTCGTGAGTGGTGATGTACGGAGTTGTGTATAGATAGATGTCAGAGTTGGGTTTGTGATGCTGTGCATAGTTGTTGTTATAAATGTATTAAAGAATGATTGAAATGAATAGTTTAGTTCAGTTCTGTTCTGTTTAGTATATTTTCTTTTATGTTTGTTTAAATACATTCACACATAGAGTACATTGTTATAATTGGACATTAGAAGAGCACTTAATTGGGAATTTTTAATTATATGTGAGGCAAACCACACATAATAGCCAAAAAAAAAAAAAATAGGTTGCATAAGAAAAGCTCAATAAAACACTACTTACTAAAGCATGATTACGAAAACATTATTAATAATGGCAAAAATTGTGGCTTTTTAAGTACGAAAATTTAAGAAAATTATTTTGTTATAACTACCAACTATTGGCTGTATGACTTAAAAATGCGGGATTTTTTTAAAATTTTTAGCTCTCATTTTGAAACATTTGTACAATATGAATTTATTGAAAGTATTGGCCAAGACTTTTTAAAATCTTTCTGGCAACATATGAATTCCTAGCCAAAAGAACTGTTCATCTTTTGAGGCCAAGAACGAATCAAGCCAACATCGGATACTCTGTTCCAAAGTTAAGCGTATCCTAGAGAGAGCGTTCGGCAACGTTGAGGCAAAACTTCCCAACCACTTATTATATACTTCACCTTCGTGAGAAGGGTATATATAAGTTTGTCATTGCGTTTGTAATTTCCACAATATAATTTTCCGACCCTATAAAGTATATATATTCTGGATCCTTATAGATAGCGGAGTCGATTAAGCCATGTCCGTCTGTCTGTCTGTTGAAATCAATTTGCTAAAGACCCCAGATATCTTCGGGATCCAAATCTTCAATAATTCTGTCAGACATGCTTGCGAGAAGTTTCCTATTTAAAATCAGCAAAATCCGTCCATAAATAACGGAGATATGAGCAAAAATCCGCGACAACCTGATTTCATAAAAAACAAGTAAGAGAGCTATATTCGGCTGTGCCGAATGTTATATACCCTTCACCAAATTATACTTTAAAATAAAATTTAAAAAATTCTTATTTTTTTTAAAATTTTTTTTTTCGAAATTTTTTTTTTTTAAGTTTTTTCCAATTTTTTTAAATTTTTTTTTTTTAATTTAAAAATTTATTGTTTTTAATTTATTAGTGAAAAAACAGTTTTTTGTGAAAAAAAATCGGACAGACAGACAGACATGACTAAATCGACTCCGCTATCTATAAGGATCCAGAATATATATACTTTATAGGGTCGGAAAATTATATTGTGGAAATTACAAACGGAATGACAAATTTATATATACCTTTCTCACGAAGGTGAATGCTTTGACAAAAAATCAACAAAACGTATGTTTGGATGTGTGTTGGTTTCATTGCTTTGCGTATTTTGTTTTGTTTTCTTTGGTGTTTCGTTTCGTTTGGCGTTGTTGTTTTTATACCCTTCACCTTCGTGAGAAGGGTATATATAAGATTGTCATTTCGTTTGTAACTTTTCTACAATATAATCTGTTCGTCAGCAATTAAATGTAAATTGTTTAAAAGTTTTCTTGATATATTTAGGATTCTATACGCTGAAAGTGTGCAATTAATGCATCCACAACAAAGGTGAAGGATATATAAGATTCGGCATAGCCGAATATAGCTCTCTTATTTGTTTTTAAATAGTTTTTAACAAGTATTTCTACATGTGACCGAGCGTTGTCATGATGGAATATTACGGTTTCATATCTGGTCATTTGTCGGTCAAGGCTCGCTTAAAAACAAATCAATTACGTTCGGTACAGGTTCTCTGTGAAGGTCTGGCCAGATTTCAGCCGCTTATAATAGATATGATCCTTCTGGTCACACAAAATACAGAACATTACCTTAGCGTCATGTATAGAGCTTCATATACGATCACTTACGCTTCGGGTTATCGTAATAGATTCATTTTTCATTGCAAGTACTGATTCGTTGCATAAATGATTTTCTTTTATATCGATTAAGCATAATTTCGGACATGCAAAATCGTATTTCAAGGTCTCTCGGCTTCAACTCGTATGGTACCCAATTTCCCTGCTTTTGGATTAATACTGCCGGCCCGCAAAGGTTTCGAAATTACTGCTTGAGTAGCTCCCAATGATTTAGCAAGCTCTTGTTGAGCTTTACAATAATCTTCATGCATAGTGACTCCAATTCTTGGTCTTCAAACTTTTTTGGCTGGCCTGGTTTTCCGTGTCTAAATCACCACTTCTGAACCGCACAAACCATCACTCGCGTGTTGAAACCGGTGGAACACATTCACCATAACCTTCGGTGAGCAATCGGTGTGATTCAAAAATAAATCCTCTAAAATATACCACTTCGATGACTACTTGTAATGCTGAATGTGGCCGTTGATATTTTGGTACTCACTGATGCTGCAGTCAATACAAAAACTGAGAGTAGACTCACATTCAATTCTTAATACCAAATAGAGAGCAGTACAAATAAGAGCCGTGTTAAATTCACCAGACAATAACGTTGCGAGTGGGTACTAGTAGTAGTTCTCAGTGGCTAACTACAGGGAATCTATTTAAGCAGGGAGCCTAATAAAGCCAGTTGTGTGGGTGCTAAACTAGTAATGTGAGGGCCTTTACTGTATAAACAATAAACTCTTTAAAATTCACATTTAATGTTATTCTTTCTTAAGCCTCATATGATAAATTAAACATATGTTTTAGACGATTTGCTTCTGTTCCCATTTGTTTTTTCTATTCCATCTTACAATTAAACTCAAAAAAACATGTGCAAATTGTTAAAAATCATTAATAAAAACAAAAAGTAATAAACCTTAATGATAATTGCAAAAATCATTTAAAAAAGAGCAGCCAGATAGATAGATAAATGATGGTTATTTGATGGTATCGGAACTAATGGCAAATAAAAAAAAATTTATTAAATAGGTTAATGAGCTCAAGGCACAACATAATAAATAAGACAATAAAAATCATAGAGTTTAAAATAAAGAAAGAATTTTAATAAAGAATTTGCATTGAAAGCAAAATAGATCAATTGAAGACAAGAGTATATTAAGAAAAATATATTTTATAAGTTACTGAACACTATTTAAGTTGGTTTAAACGATTTAGTCGAGCAGTACAAAGGATCTACATAAAACAGAATTTTGTTTTTCAATAATGTTCGTTATTTTAAAGGAAAAAAAAACTATTGTTTTTTAAACATTTTTTAAGAATATTTTCTTTGTGTTGTTTTCCACACAAGGGTGAAATGGGAGTTAATTGAATATATTTTAAGCGAATCAACGCTGGTGGTTGCTAAAAAAAGTCTCAGTTATGCTTTGGGTTCATCCCATAGCTTCCTAACATAATAAGTAGCGAGTTTGTGCAAGTTTCAACCTATTGGCAGAGATCCAATGCATAGGAAAGTAATTTCGCAGGGTGTATTGAAATGGAAACTCATAGTGAGGGACATATAGGGAGCCTAGTGGTGTAAATAGTAAAGATGGTAAAAGAATGGATTGTGTCAAAAACTAATTATGCTAAGATTTAAACCCTTAATTAGCAATTAAGTTATTTAGTTATTTTCAGTATTTGTCCTACAATCCAATAGGCGCTTTAATAAAAGCTTTTATTTCATATAATTTTAGCAAAAGGTTTCTATTTCCTTTTGTGATATGATTAAAACTCATTGTATAATTAATTACAATAGATTTCCCTTTGTAGACGTAAGACTTAATTCGATTAAGAGCTCTTTAGATTCATAAACGTAAAAAAAAAATATCAAATTACTAATGAGTAGGAAGATAATATAAGATTCCTAAGGACATTTTAATTCAATATTTAGAGTATACATACGCCACTGAATTGATTAACAACATAGTTAAAAGACACACATACCTGCAATTAAAGAAAGAAAAACAAGATTTAATAAAAAAATTAATGACAAATATTTATATTTATTGTTTCTGTATAAAAATTTAGATATTTTTCATTAAACTAATAAAATTTTTGTTTGTCATATGCCAGTTTAGGGTTAGTAAAAATTACACGAGAGCGCAATGTGTTCTTGTTGTTGAATAATATTTCAAAAATAAAGAAAGCTTGGTGGCCAGATTTCAAAATTTCATACAAAATATGGTAGGAATATTGATTTAACTTCCTCAACTGAGATTAATTGTAAAATTCAGGAAGTTTGGATCAACTGATGATGCTAAACATGCTGGTCCAGTAACGTCATATCGGTGTCATGGACAAGAATTCCAAATTTCCTGAGGCTAAATATTTTGGAACTAAATTTTCAATTTTTAAACGTTTGAATTTCGTCCAATTGCAATATTATGCCATCTCTCGAAAGTATTCGAAAAAATTTTGCATACACAAATGAGTAAATACATTTTCGATAATAATCTGATGTCTGCAAACCAATCTGGTTTCCGCCCTAACCATAGCTGTGAAAATGCTCTACTTAATGTAGCTGAAAACTTACGATGTGAGCTTGATTCTGGAAACTCAAGTTTCTAATACTATTGGATCACACGAAGACATTTGACACAGTAAACCACACCACATTATGCACCAAACTGAAGCACCTCTTTAACTTCTCAATAACATCCATAAAACTCCTTTCTTCTTACCTAATGGATCGCACCCAATCAGTTTTCCTAAATATTGTATATTCCAAACCATTGAAACATAAACGAGACGTGCCACAAGGATCAATTCTTGGACCATTTCTCTTCTCACTATACGCTAATGATTTACCTCAGCAACTATCATACTGCAAAACCAAAATGTACGCTGATGATGTATAGATGTATCTCAGTAGTACGGTCAGCTCAATCTATGAAAATGTTGATAAAATCAACCAGGATTTGGATAAGATACATTCCTGGGCTATAGAAACTGGGCTTTGTTTAAATCTGCAAAAATCAAAATGTCTGCTTGTTCATAACAAAACATTGAAGCCAAACATTGAAACTGATATTAAAATCAATAATAAAAAAATTGCGATTGTTTAATCAGCTAAAAACCTTGGACTAATATTTAATAATAATATCACCTGGTCTAACCACATCCAATCACTAGTTGGTCAAACGTATTTGAAACTAAGAACACTTTGGATAACTCAATACTATACACCACTAAGAATAAGAACTCTAATTGCAAAGACATACCAGATTCCAGGACTTATATATGGGAGTGAACTCAACGTCCTGTTTAATAACATAACTAGATATGTTTACGGATTGAGACAACCTGACTATGTTTCCTCTTTCTCAAAATTACTTTTTCGTATATTTTTTGACAACTTACTTAAAATAAGAGTTCTCATATTTCTACATAAAATTATATACACACAACAACCTAATATCTATTTCGTCTTCTACGGTTTGGAAGGTCCCCCAGGGGAAAGACTATGATCATACCACATCATCGTAAGCTAGTGTCCGAATGGCAGTTCCTTATACATGCTACACGGCTTTGGAACCTACTTCCACATGTCCAACAAACAAACAGCAACGCGATGCATTTTAGGAAGTTTTTGTATACTTCTTTTGTAACTAATTGTTTTTTAATTATTTTAAAATTAACTTGTTCACAATTCATTTTATGTTAAGTTTTTATTTTTTGTATAACATCCAAATCGACATACATAGAAATTAATAAATAAATAAAAAATAAAATAAAAAAAAATCGATTGACATGGAATTTCATACACACGTAGCTGAGGAGTATTCCAATTTAAGTTTTGACAGGAGCGGCGTTGTGAGGTCTCAACTTAGGCCATACCATTTTTTGTGGTATGCCCAAAAACAATGATATTAATATATTCGATTAAGCCACAAAAAAAAAAAAAAAAAAAAAATAATATGAAAAAAGTTTCCAAGCTAGCAAGGATAGCTTTAACTCTTTGCGGTTTAGTGGTCACTTTACTAACCACCTTTTCTATAGTCTTTAAAACATAATTTATTGGCATCTATTGGCATTTTACTAAACAATTATATTTTTGAAGTCATCGTTTATGTTTTTTGCAAAACTTTGTCGTAAACGGCAGTTTTTTTAAGAGACTTTCACGCAACGTGTTTATTGTTCATCGAATTCAGTGTTACTTTGCTATTTCCTTTGTTTTGTAGAAAATTTAGTCAAAATGATTAGATTTCAAAAAAATGTATACGATATATTATAATAAACTGACCTTGATTAAAATAAAAATGCAATTACTTTGATTTTAAACATATATACATAAAACCGTGCACGCAGAAAAAGAACATGGTTGTGGTAAACATAATCTAAGAGCATTATGATAAGATTGTAGTCCAAACATATAATGATTACTATTAGTATCATAAAATATAATATGTTCTGAAATAATCATATGATATAAATCTATCATAATATGACCCAACGTAATCACATTTATGACCCAATTAAATCATATTATGATCTAAAGTAATCATATTATTATTAAAATTCATTTCTGGAAATACCAAATTTAATTTGAATAGGTTTTAGTTTTAAGGTACTAAATTCCCAATTAAAATGTTATGTATTAATAAAATCACTAAAATTTATTGTTATTCGCTCTAGGAAACTTAAAGATATTATACTAGCAAAACTATAGAGCTAATGAGAATTGCAGACACACAAAATGTACTTGTAAAACTAGCATAGTTTAGACAAACACCAACACTCACAAATGGTGAGAACAAAAGACTATTTTAAACATATTATGACCCTGCATATCTAAACTTAACATTTAATGGTTGTACATAATAATAATAATATGTTTACCTATTTATCATTATTTAGTTGTTCGAAAAATAATTATGATTCGGTGAACAATATGCATATTTATAATTGCGATGAAATTGTTGAAACTGAATTAAAACAACAATTATATGTTTACGACAAAAATATATTGTTACAAAGAACATAGTATAGTTGTCGTAACAATGTCGAAACCTGTTTTTTCTCTGCGTGTGGCTGAAATAGCTAAAATAGAAAACGTTTGATATAAGTTGTATGGGGTTTCCCTAAAATTTATTATTTTTTATTTAAATTTTCAAAATGGGCAACAGTTTGAGATATGTATATAGATTTAAAGATGTGTGTACTATAAGAAGTACACTTCAACTCGTCGGCCCATAGAAATATAACACTAGGTTTGAACTAAATGTGAAGAGAAGAAATGAATTTGGAAACAAAAAAAAAAAGAAGTTAGGTGATATAAAAAAATCCTGTTACCTAAAATAGCCTGCCTATTCCACTGATAAAGCCTAATAGATTACCTAGATCAGGGGTGCCCAAAAGTTCCTTATGGCAGAGCATACACCAATACATTTAAAGAAAAACTAATTTTTATGCATTTTTTTTTTGTTGTAAAAACCAAAACATACAAAGTGTAAAGAAAAAAATACACACTTTTTTAAACAATACCATACGATAAACAGGAACAAAATCTACATTGATGATCGCTGTCGTCAATGTTTACCAGCAAAGCATACGAAAGTATTGTTGCTTTGCACTTGCGTGTAGACAGTAAAGATCAACAAAAAAACAAACAAGACAAAGTTGATAGTGTATTTCATATTGCTAGTGCTGAGTGCTCCATTGAGTATAGAAACACACAGCCTATATCTAAGAGCATTTACAAAAACAAATGAGCACCAAGAGTATAGGGCTTGGGCACCATTGACCTAGATCATATCTAGCAATATCCTTCAGTTGATCATGGAGTTTTTCCCCTAGCCATTTTTGTCTGAGACCCTCTAATCTAGGACAGTTACACAGAATATGCTCCACTGTTTCTAGTTCTGTGTCCCCATATCCCATTTATCAATGAAGGCTCCAATTGATCAGTGACTTTTCAATAAGTATTGAGGTTGCTTTGCATCCAACTTTGGCCAAATAGCCATGGACACCCTGCAATACATCCTAATACACCAGGATTGGTTTAAAGAGTCCCGGAGTCTTTCGACTATGAACTAAAAGTAGTGGCATAAAGGAGTTTTAACATCCCAGTCCCCATATAGTCAAGTTTATCTGCTATCTCATTTCTCTGTATGTTACAGTGCTTTGGTACACAACATAATCTGATTGTGTATATATCCAATAACGTTTCTAGAGCCCTCTTATAGTTCAACACTATGCTCGAGTGTACCATATGGCATTTCAAAGCACTTAGTGCTGACTGACTATCTACATAAATTGTCACTACAGACCCCTCTGTTATGTGTGCCCTAATAAAATCCATGGCTATCGCTAGGAGATCGCTAGCAGCTCTGCTTGGAAGATGCTGCATTCGTCTGGGAGTCTGTATTACACTTTGATGTCCTTATCTTCATAAACTCCGGCTCCAGTGCTAGATTCCATCCTGGACCCATCAGTGAAAACAGCTCCCAGTTCAAACAGCTGTTCAGATCCAAGCCACTCGTCTCTACTTGAAAACACAATTGGGGGTGAAATACCAAAGTCTAAAGTCGTTACCCTATGGTCCCAGATTCCAGTAGGGATACTAGCCTGAGCAATTAGACCTACCTCGTATATAATTTTCGTGTGATCTATCCGCTTAAGTAGGTCTTATGTATAATAACAAATTTCTATAGAAAATCGTTCTTATTGAAAAATCATTGTTATCCAACTGTTTTCTGCAGAAAATCATCGTTATGCAACAATTTTCTATAGAAAATCATTGTTATCCAACGATTTTCTATACAAAATCATTGTTATCCAACAATTTTCTATAGAAAATCATTGTTATCCAACAATTTTCTATAGAAAATCATTGTTATCCAACAATTTTCTATAGAAAATCATTGTTATCCAACAATTTTCTATAGAAAATCATTGTTATCCAACAATTTTCTATAGAAAATCATTGTTATCCAACAATTTTCTATAGAAAATCATTGTTATCCAAAAATTTTCTATAGAAAATCATTGTTTTGCAACAATTTTTTATAGAAAATCATTATTATCCAGCAATTTTCTATAGAAAATCATTGCTATCCAACAATTTTCTATGGAAAATCATTGTTATCCAACAATTTTCTATAGAAAATCATTGTTATCCAACAATTTTCTATAGAAAATCATTGTTATCCAACAATTTTCTATAGATAATCATTGTTTTGCAACAATTTTCTATAGAAAATCATTGTTATCCAACAATTTTCTATAGAAAATCATTGTTTTGCAACAATTTTTTATAGAAAATCATTATTATCCAGCAATTTTCTATAGAAAATCATTGCTATCCAACAATTTTCTATAGAAAATCATTGCTATCCAACAATTTTCTATAGAAAATCATTGTTATCCAACAATTTTCTATAGAAAATCTTTGTTATCCAACAATTTTCTATACAAAATCATTGTTATCCAACAATTTTCTATAGAAAATCTTTGTTATCCAACAATTTTCTATAGAAAATCATTGTTATCCAACAATTTTCTATAGAAAATCATTGTTTTCCAACAATTTTCAATAGGAAATCATTGTTATCCAACAATTTTCTATAGAAAATCATTGTTATCCAACAATTTTCTATAGAAAATCATTGTTATCCAACAGATTTCTAAAGAAAATCATTGTTATCCAACAATTTTCTATAGAAAATCATTGTTATCCAACAGTTTTCACCAGAAAATCATAGTTATCCAATAATTTTCTATAGAAAACCAACAATTTTCACCAGAAAATCATTGTTATCCCACAATTTTCTACAGAAAATCATTGTTATCCAAAATAGAAAATCATTGTTATCCAACAATTTTCTGCGTTATTGAACCGTTTTCTGTATAAAATCTTTTTTATTGAAAATTGAGATAATTCATATTGAAAATTTGTATTTCCTTGAAAAAGTTTTGTTTTGTTTCGGATTATGATGTATATTGAATTTTTGGCCGAATATATGGTTTGGTTTCGGTGGAACTCTAGATTTAAATAAGTTTAGTTTCTTAAATATTTTCATATTTTTGAAAAACTTGTGCTCTATTTTAAAGCATATCATTATATGTATTTACATATTTTGTATTACATGTTGTTAACCTTAAACAAAATTTGTTACAAATATTCAATTATTGTAGAAAAAATTTGTTATAAATCCTTTTGTTTTAACCCCTTTTTTTGTAGTCTTTAAAAACGAAAAAAAAAAGAGAAAACTTTATTTCTTGCCATGTCAGGGTGACAATGTTGATTTTTCTTATTTCAAGAAACAATGTGAAACAAAAACGAACTTTTCATTCAGTGTCAAGTAGTTTCCCTGTTCATATTTTTCAAATGTATTTTATTTTATTTCTTTATCTTCTTTTTTTTTTTGGGGGGTTCCGAAAATGTGTTAGCTTTTTTTTATCAGACATTTATACAAGTCATTGTTAGCATTTGGTTGTAAGCTGTTTCTTTTTTCTTAATTTTTTTTCTGGCCAATATCTTGTATTTTTTTAAACAAAGAAAATAAAGATGCTGAAAAATTGTTAGTCAGTTACTTGGTTTGTTACTTTTGGTTGTTGGTTGTTTGGCTACAACAAGACAATAAAATGAAACAAGGACTCGCTCGATTCAACTCGACTTGAGTTCAGTTGACAATGTTGTTTGTCAATTTGTCAAATGATTTAGATAAAATTATTAATGAAGTTTTCCATTTTTCTGTTTTACAACTATTCGTCTTATTCCTTCTTTATTTCTTTTACTATTTGGTTTGTTATTCCTGTGAGAGGATTTTCTTCGTATTTTAGTAAAATATTTTATTTGTGCAACAAAGAAAGTTTTAAGCCATGACAAAGAAGATATTTTTGTGTTTTGGAGAGGGAAAGAAAGGAATTAAAAATATGCGTCCAAGCTTGTATTTTTATTGTATGATCCTAATGGCTACATGGATAATAGGTTTAAGTCAAAAACAAAATCATTTCAAATCTAACTATAACTTCAAACCCCAGGAGAACTCGTAAGAGGGTAGTTTAAGCCAAGCATTGATGATTTAAACTGAGCAAATGATTAACTGAACCTGAGTTTATCATTTGCTCAAGTCCTCTAAGACCCCTTTCGCATTAGGCAATTTTCTTCTCCTTAACTCGACCTTACTAATTTACCTAATGTGAAAGCGGTCTTACTAGATCCTTCCGTTAATTTCCTATTAAATCTAAGACCTTTACATGCTGCTTTATATTAAATATTCTTTGAAAACTTTCACTTACAAAACATTGACCCCTTTTTTTACTTTTACTAAATAATTCCCTTAAATTCCATTGCTGATTATGCGCTTTTTATAAGTTTGAAAGAAACTTTAGTTAAAATATTCCAAAATGATCTCATTCTCCTAAATTATAGCAACAAAAAAAAAACGACACATGTGTGCATAATTTTAGTGTGTGTTTTTTTTTTTCTATTTGGTTTATTTTATACATAAATGCATAAAAATAATAGATATTCCTTTTTAAAAGTTTAATGTCTCATTTAATGAGACTCATCTACATACATTCGTACACAATACAGAAACTATTAAATATAAATTTATAGTTTCTTTGTGTGTTGGAATAATGAAAACAAGGGTTCAAAAGGAATATGGGGCATTCCATAGAAACATGCACATAAGTTACCCAGGGCAACAAAATCGAAAAAAATTTTAGAAGCTTTTTAAATCACTACACAATTCCGATGTATTGTGGTTCCAGTAGTACAAATATGGTCCAAATTTTAAATTCTATGGAGAGGTTTTTTTTTATAAAAAATTTTTAAGTAAAATTGTGAATTTTTTTTAAACCCTTTTCCCCATAATTAAAGATAACTCAAAAACGGTTATCGGAATATTATTAAAATAAACTTGGAAAAATTTAAATTTACACAGCCTTTAATCCGTTTATATATTGCGTTTTAATCGGCTCAGTAGTTTCGGAGTTATAATAACAAACTGAAGCAAAAAGTATATTTTTTACGTGAAAATAAAAAAATTTTTTTGTTTTAAAAAAATCATGAAAATTCTAAAACGGCAGAAATTGTTCAGATTTATGGCTTTATCACAAAGCCACATGTAATAGAAACAAAATGAAATATCGATCAATCAATTCGCTTCATTATTTTTGAATTTATTCACAATTTAGTGAATTCCCTCATTTTCATGAAATTTTTGTTTTTTGTTTGATATACATAAAATTGAGAAGTTAATGTTCTTCTTTCGATTAATTGAATTATGAAAACATTTTCCCCATGCTATGTATAAATTTTCACATATATATTGCGTTTCAATCGGGTCAGTAGTTTCGGAGTTATAATATCAAATTGAAGCAAAAAATATATTTTTTTATGTGAAAATAGCAATTTTTTTGTTTTAAAAAAATCATGAAAAATCTAAAACGGCAGAAATTGTTCAGCTTTATGGATTTATCGCAAAGCCACATGTAATACGAACAAAATGAAATATCGATCATTAAATTCGCTTGATTATTTTCGAATTTATACACAATTTAGTGAATTTGCTCATTTTCATGAAATTTTAGTTTTTTGTTTGTTATACATAAAATTGAGAAGTTAATGTTCTTCTTTCGATTGATTGAATCTTGAAAACATTTTCCCCATGCTATGTATAAATTTTCACATATATATTGCGTTTCAATCGGCTCAGTAGTTTCAGAGTTATAGTAACAAATTGAAGCAAAAAATATATTTTTCACGTGAAAATAGCAATTTTTTTTTGTTTTAAAAAAATCACGAAAAATCTAAAACTGCAGAAATTGTTTAGCTTTATAGATTTATCGCAAAGCCTCATGCAATAGGAACAAAATGGGATATCGATCATAAAAATCTATGGATTCTTTACGAATTTATTCACAATTAAGTGAATTCGCCCATTTTCACAAAATGTTATGTTTATAAGAAAACATGTTGCAGCAACATGTTGCTACAGAAAATATTTATAAAAAATGTCTGACAAACACAAATATTGTGTATAAAATGAAATAATTTACTAAAACTCAAAACAATTCTACAAAACTTTAAACAAAGTAAATCAGCAATATTTTACATTAAGCTAGGAATATATATTATAAGAAATCTAGATCTTTCAAAGGTTCCATTGGAATAAATCTGGTAATTTCATTTAAGAGAAGAATTAAGCTTTTAAAACGTAATTTGTGGCAGAGCCATAGTGTGTTAAATATTTGTCGCAACACTCCTTCTACCACCACCATTACTAACTACAGTAAGGGATTATAACCCACAGCGAAAAAGAAATATTTCTAGTTCCCAAAATATTATTCATACAGCTTTGGTTTTAAACTCGCTTTGTCGCAACAAAGTGAAAACAAAATAACAAAAAAAAAAAAATGATAAACATTTTGCATAATACCACTTTATATTGCCACTTTTACTCATAGTAACCTCGCAAAAAAAAAAAAAAAAAAAAAAAAAAAAAACCGAAAAAAATACAAACAGCAAATAGAAACTTAATGCATGTTAAGTTTATGCAAAATCTTATTTAAACAAAACAGCCATATTAAAAAAGAAATGCTTACAAAAAAACCTTAAAAAAAATTACTAAACAGTAATAACAATAACAATAAAAAAAAGAATAAAAAAACCTTTACTGTGTAAAAGATAGATTTTCACATAGAATTTTTAAGAAAAGACTAGATAAAAGTAAACAATAACACAATAAAGATAAATAAATGTAAAAATACATTTATTTTAATAGAAATTTCTAAATTTTGTCACAAAAATGTTGAGGCAACATGTTGCTGGAAAACTAAATTTACAATAAATAAACAAATATAAGGAGAATTTCATGTTTAACCTAAGGAATTAGAGAAATTTTCACTTTAAGCTCGATGTTCAATTGGAATTATAAAAATTTCATTCAAATTGGTACTTGGTTTTTTTATCGTGAAATGCAACATTATTTCACACAAATTTAAATGGTACAAACAATTTCAATTCGTATTGCTCTAGCAACATTCATTATCTTTCAAAAATTTTTAAAGTTTTTTCAGAGTTTGTGATTAATGTGTAGAAAATTATAAAGAATCATAAAAAAACTGAAAATATAAAAAATATGTTTCCAGCTACATGTTGTCAGTGGTTGGTTCCTGAAAACTTTAATTTTTAGATTGTCTTTTAAATCAAAAGAAAACCTAAATGAATAGAATTTATGCCAATAATGTTGCTAGCAACATGTTGCAGATTTTTTTTTGTAATATATTTTTTTATACCAATTCTATTTATAGGCATAATTTGTATGTGGAAACTTATTTAAAAATGGTTCTTACAAATTGTTGCTAGCAACATGTTGCTGAGTTAAAAGTATGTAGATATAAGTTACTAAAACTTAAAATAATGAAAAGCAAATATAAGGATAAATCAATTTTAAATCAAATGAAATTTTAAAATTTTGTTGAATATGCTGCTAGAAATCTAAAGTTCTTTTGCAGAAACATGTTGTAATGGAAACATTCTTTATCTTTAAAAATATCTTTAGATTTTTCATAGTTTATAATGAATTTGTAGAAACTTAGAAGAAAAAAATCAAGAAACAGAAAATATTATAGAAAATGTTATTAGAAACATGTGCCAAGAAATTAGTCTACAGCAGCATGTTTCAGCAACATTTGTTCAACAAAATTTTAAAATTTAATTTTTTCATTTGTTTCAAAATTGATTTCTCCTTATATATACGTTGCTTTATTGTAAGTTTTAGTAACTAATATCTTTTGAGTTCAGCAACATGTTGCTAGCAACAATTTTTATATAAGTTCCTACATAAAAATTATGCCTTTAAATTAACTTGGTATCAAAATAAATATAAAAAAAAAAATATTCTTCAACATGTTGCTGGCAACATTATTGGCATAAATTCTATTGATATAAAAGACGTTTTAATGTAAACAACTTTTTTTTAAATAAATGTTTTAAGAACATAATTACTTGCAACATGTTGCTAAATTTTTTTTTATATTTTCTGTTTCTTGATAATCTTTATAATTTTCTACACATTTATCACAAACTCTCATAAATCTAACGATATTTTGGAAGATAATGAATGTTGCTATTGCAGCATGTTTCTGTAAAAGATATTTATGTTTCCATCAACATGTTGCACCAACATTTTTTTAACATCAATAAAGAATGTTACTCTGTTCGAAATAGTGCAGAAATGTTTAGAAACAATAATTCTTAATTTCAGAGCAATGAAAAATATCAAGTAATTTTTTACATAAACATTTTCTTGCTTCAAAAATTATTTATTAAATAATGTTGCCTGCAACATGTTGAAAGACAATTTTTTTTTTATTTTTATCCTAAGTATACTTATAAAACTATAAACAAATTCAAAAATCGTTCATCAAAAATGTTGCCGGAAGTTATTTTTTATAAAGTTTATAATATTAAGTAAATTTTTAGGTAAACAGGGTTTTTAATTTAAAAAACTAACCAAAATAATCAGAATATATTAAAAAATTGTTGCTAGCAACATGTTGAAGACAAATAATGTTTGTTATATTCTTATCCTAAGTAGACTTACACACTAAATAACTGATAAATATTTAATACATTTTAAATGAGTTCATCAAAAATGTTGCTAGAAACATGTTGCAATAAATAATTTTCTGTAAAAGTTCTTAGTATGAAGTAAAAAACATTTTTAAAATCAAATTATATCCTATATGCACAGAGTTTATGTAAAAATAAGAATTTGATTAGTTAAGAATTTGCTTAATTTCCAAAATATAACTTAAAAACTAAATATATGCAAAAAATGTCGTTAGTAACATGTTGCTGAAAATCACTTTTTCTTATAGCTCGGTATTATGTACGATTTCACGAAAAAAAATATTGCTAGCAACATTTGGCAATCAATAAGTTTCTGTTAAGTTTTTAATATTAAGTAAATTTGTAGGTAAAAAATGTTCTTCATTTCGAGGTCTAACCTGAATGAACAGAATTAATGTAAATAATGTTGCCAGCAACTTGTTGCTGAAAATAAATTTCTGAAAATTTCTAATATTAATTAGTTTCTTACGTAAAAATTTTCTACATTTCCCAATTATAAACTAAATATATGCAAGAAATGTTGCTGGCAACATATTGCAGATAATAATTTTTGTTAGATTTTTAACCCAAGACTTATACATACAAAATTGATATATAGAAACATATTTAAAAAGTATTTATAAGTTTCTGTAAATATCTAATATTATAAAGTTTCTTACGTAAAAATTTCCTTCATTTCCCAATTATAAACTAAATATATGCAAGAAATGTTGCTAGCAACATATTGCAGAGAATAAGGTTTTGTTATTTTTTGATATATAGAAACATATTTAAAAAGTATTTATCAAAAATATTGCCAGCAACATGTTGCAAACGATAATTTTTATAAAAAAAAGTTGATATTTTGATTATACTCTTATTAAACATTGGAATACAAATTTTTAAATAATTTTTCTGTGAACATGATTGTTTCAATTAATTTACAAAATTAATACATGTTTGAAACTCCATTTACTTTCACATTTATTGTTGTATAGTTTAAAGGCGGAAGTTAAGTATTAAAAGTACTTAAATAAATTGAAATATAAAAAAAAGAGTCTCAGAGTGAGAGGGAGTAAAAACGACAATAAAAAAAAAATAACTAAATCTAAATACAACTTTTGAAAATGTTTTCTTTATTATATTTTTAAGATACTCATGCATACAATGGAAAAAAAAAGTAAATGACTGTAAAGACTAAAATCTAAAATCAAGCATTAAATGGACTGGCTAAAGCTACAGTTTTAAAGAAAGGACAGGAAGACGGACGGACGGATGGACGGACAGTCAGAAATGCAGACAGTGAGTTAAATGGATGGACACAGCAGTTAGACATCATTAATAAAAACAAGAACACAAAAGAAATAGAAACAGAAATAGACAAATCCATATTAAACATTTGCATTTTGTTGTTTCTGCTGCTGCTGTTTGTTTGTTTGTTTTCTTTTGCTAAACCTTTAAGACTAATGACAAATTAACTAAACGATTAATCAAGTAGCAATGTTTTCTTCTGCTATTGTTGCTGCCTGAAAAGTGTCGTAGACTAGAGTTGATTCGAGGCGTTTCAGATGTTTAGACTTCTGTTGAGCTAGAAGTGTTTTAGAAAGAAATTACACTAATGAATTCTGGCTTCTAGTGTTTTTCATTGCTTCTTTTCTCTCTCCATTTAAATGCACAATTGTTGTTCGACAAAGAAGGGAAGGAAGGAAGACCTTAGAATGTGTGTGTGTATATAACTGTTTTGGGTCTTTGGTCAGTTATTAGACATGTAGTCGGGCTAAACAGACCAGACAATCTATGATGTTATACATCATCATCATCATCATGAGGATGACGATGACGTTGTGTAAAATGGAATGAAATAAAGAAACATTTGTTTTATTTTTTTTTTTTTTTTTTGTTGTTTTAAAGCTGCTGCTGTTGCTGGCTTTTAATGATAAATTTCACAAAATTAAAACAGCTTAAACAATGTTTTAAAACTAAACACTCTGGACATTCAGCACAACAAACATAAAAAGTTTTTATTTTTTTTTTTTGTCAGTCGTATGTATATAGAAATGGGTACTTAGTATTATTAATGAGCATCAAATTACAAATCCTTAAATCGTATTAATTTAGTTTTGTAGTTTTATTTTTCCACTTGTCTCGCCATTCATACTCACAAACAAATGAACTAACAGCAACATTTAAAAAAACAAAAAAATAAAATGAGAAAATTCGTAAATTGAAAAAATAAAACAACAAGTTAATATACATAAACACACATACACACATGATGTTTGGAAAATCGTTGCAAATCCCTCATGTTAAGTATCAACTTTAACAAATGAAGCAAAAATAAAATTTTCACACTTTTTTCAGAAAATCATTCCCCTTCACCTGCCCCCCTCCCCCCCCTTCCAACAACCAACCAACCAGCATTTAAATTTAAATACTCACACCATGTTTAATACATTGTTGCAGACACAAACACACACACACTCGGGAAGCAACATTATCATAATGTTGGCGTCGATGTTATTGATGGCGTTGCTGATAAGAACAACAGTCAAGTGAAATATGCTTTGAAAGAAAAAAATTTTATAAAAAACTGTTTCAATCTTTTTTTTTAACTGATTTGATAGGTTGTAATAAGCCGCAGGAGTTGCCAGATTGTTAAAACAATATGTGATCTAAAGAATTCTTAGTTGGGGAGACTTTTTATGGCTAGCAACATGTTGCTAGGGAAACTACAAACTTTATAAGGACTGATGCTCACAAAAATAGTATAGAAATTAATGAAAAATCTAAATTAATGTAGACAAAATCTCAATAAATTTAAAGAAATACAGCGAGAACTTCATTTTAAACAAAAAAAAAATTTTTAAATTTTACCACTTTTTTTAAAAAAATGTTGCTGCAACTAGTATCTGTTTCTAGAAACATGTTGCTATAGCAACAATCTTTATCTTTAAACATATTTTGTATAGTTCGTAGTAAATTTGTATAAAAATATCAATAAATTGAAAATATTAAAGAAAATGTTGCCAGCAACATGTTGCAAAAAAACAGTTTCCGCAAATATGCGTTCAAAAATGAATATACAATACAAAAAACTCCTGATATGTTCTAATAAGCCTCAGAAGTAGCCAGATTGTTTAAGGAATATGTGATCCAAAAGGTTCCTAGTTGGGAAGACATTTTATGGCTAGCAACATGTTGCTAGGGAAGCAACAAACTTAAATAAATATAAACAAAGCATAACTGATATAAACATATTCAAGGAGAAATTATTTTTAAACCAAACAAATAAGAGAAATTCCTTTACTTTTCTTAAAAAATGTTGTAGCAACTTGTTGCTGAAAACCTTAATATGTTTTTCAAAAACATGTTGCAAATAAATATAAACAGCTTAAACCAAAAGAAAACCGAAATTTCCTCACTTTCCTTAAACATTTTCCTCAACATAACCTAAATATATTTTGCAGAAACATGTTGCAATGGCAACATTCATTATCTGGATGAATATTGTTAATTTATACTTAAATTGTTGAAAATTAAAAAAAAAGTCAATCAAAAAAAAAAAAAAAAAAAAAATATTGAAAAAAAATGTAGGCAGAAACATGTTTAAGGAATTTGTTTTCGGTAAATATGCTTTGAAATAAAAATACATAAAAAACTTTTTAATTTTTTTGGAGATATTTGGCTGATTGAAATAAACATGTTTTAGGAAATTGGTTTCGGTAAATATGCTTTGAAATAAGAATAGATAAAAAACTTTTTAATTTTTTTTGTTAACATATTTGATTGATTGGAATAACATGTAGGAGAAGTAGCGATATTGTTAGGGAAATATGTGGTCCAAGAAGTTATAAGTTTGCAAGCGTTTCAGACTTCACAACGTCTCTTATAAGGTTGCCGTGCATTTTGGGCTGCCGGGATCATTGAACCATACTTCTTCGAATATGAAGCTGACCAAGCAGTTACTGTTTCAGTTGCTCGATATTTTTTGACAAAGATAACAGAGATCACCCTACCAAACTAGAAAGATATTAATGTAGACGATATGTGGTTTCATTGAAACTATTCAATGATCGTTTCAGTGATCAGAATTGGGCAATGGATTCAGCAAAAATGAATCATGTGAAATCGAAAATATGATGAGCTTTAGTATGCGCTCTAAGAAATACATATTTTTTTACAAAATTTAACAAAACTTTAATGACTAGCAACATGTTGCTATAATTTCCCATCAATTTACATCAGTGGTCGGCTCTCAAAGAAACCAGGTGCAGAACATGATCGGTTATTTACCTCCAAACAACACAAGTGTTAACGATGTTCATTAACATGATCAAACAAGAAACTAAATTCATAATCCATAGTTGGCCAGCTTACAACAGAAAACGAGTGTGCATAATATGTTCTCTCTATACCAACCACTGATCTACATACATACATTCACAGGATATTTCCAATACTCCTTTGTGTTAACAATAAAATGCCCAGGGCTGGCAACTCTTTTACAGCGCAATAAAAACTCATTGTAAGAAGATAAATGGCAGTTTGGTAATAGAATTTGAAGTTGTGTGTTATTTTTTTTTCGGAATATCTAGTATCAGTATGAGAACGTTTAGTTAAAGTTTTCTTTACTGTTACCATTAAAACTGAAACAAAAGCCAAACTTTTTTTCTTTTGCGAGTGGGAGTCTAACATTTATGTAAGTTGTTGTAAGTTTGGGGAGGATGGGAAGTTTTTCCATTTCCTCACAGTTTGAATAATGACGGCATTGATAGTTAAACGACAACAAGAAACCCATAGATTTTAGGCACAAACACACACACACACACAGATACATTAGTCTACATACATAAATGTATGTAAATAAGCATGTTTGAGACCTTTTAAAAAATACATACGTTTAGATAATGGTGTCCTTAAAGCATTTACCAAATAGAAAATGAACAAAATGTGGGTAATGGCTGTAGGAAAGAGAGAGAGAGAGATGAAAGGGGGTATAATAAATAGAGAGAGAGAAAACCCTATTTCCACATTAATTTATGCATTTGAAAAACGTTTTTAATAGCATGTTGCTGGTAACCATATTACAGCACTGATACATTCATATGAGATTCATACGAGATACTAAATACATAAAACTATAACCAATTTACGGACATACATACATCCATATGTACATGTAATCAGACAAATACATGTGTACGCATTCTGACATATAGATATACACAGCTGTTTTACTAATACACATGTTTTCCCGTAAACCCATATGATTTCTGTTACTTTTTATTCATTTATGTAGCGGCCATAGTGGGGATTATGATTATGTGGTCAGTTTAGGGATATTTTCACTAAAATCCTGAATAAAACTACTAATTTGCACTAATTAGCTAAATGTTTTTCAAACTTATTAAATTTAAATGATTTTACATGAATATAAAGTTAATAAAGATAATTTTTCTTCAAAAGTGTTGCAAATTAAAAGGTTTCCTCAACAATAATGCTTAAACATTCTGTTTAAATTGTTAAAACATTTCACAAGGCGAATTAGTGAAAATAGTTTAAGTAATTATAACTAAGTTAATAGATAAATAGTTTCAGCAACAATACTACTGCTAAAATTTGTTTAATAACAACATCCTGAATAATTATCCGCAACAATGTTGCTACAGATTTTAATGATGAGTTGACCTTTTTTATAACTAGAAATTTAATAAATGGTTTATATTCATATGATTATTCATTTTTCAAGCTACACTAACAGTAATTAGAGATTTTTCTTCACATACATATACTTTAAAGAACATTTTTATAAAGAAATTTGCAAAATGTTTTAAAACCAGCAACAATGTTGCTAAATATTGTGTGAATGACTTAAAAATGCGGGATTTACAATAGATTGAAGGCTACATATCTGTCACTTATTATTGAACATTATAGTGTAAACAACGATGTTGTTTGTGCTTGGAAAATGTTGAATTTCGTGCCAACAAAGCATCATATGCGGGAAGTTTTGCTCTACTTCTTTAATTTTAAAAAATGTGCTGCTGAAGCACTCCGATTGCTCACCAAAGCTTATGGTGAATGTGTTTCAGCGGTTTCAATGTGTGTGGCCAGGCCCAGGCCAGCCAAAAAAGGTTTGAAGACTATAATTGGAGGCATACTCCAATAAGATTGTTGTCAAGCTCAACAAGAGCTTGCAAAATCATTGGGAGCTACTCAATCAGCAATTGAGTAGACGTTTGCAAGCAGCAGGATTCATTGAAAAGCAGAGAAATTGGGTACCATACGAACTGAAGCTTGAAAAACGATTTTCAAGTCTGAAATGCTGCTTGAACGCTATAAAAGTAAATCATGTTTGCTCCGAATCATTACTTGTCATGGAAAATGGATCTATTACGATAAACCGAAGCGTAAGAGATCGTATGTGAAGCCCAGTCAACCCGCCGAATCGACACCAAAGCCAAATATCCATGGCTCTAAGGTAATGCTCTGTATTTGGTGGGAGCAAAAGGGTCCTATCTATTATGAGTTGCTGTAATCTGATCAGACCATTACAGGGAAACTGTACAGAACGCAACTAATTTGTTTGAAGCGAACATTGGCCGAAAAACGCCCAGAATATGAGGCTGGACATGAAACCGTAATATTCCATCTTGAAAACGCTCGGCCACATGTTGCAATACTTGTTAAAAAGTATTTAGAATGAAGTGCTTTGGAAGTTTTACCCCACCTGCTTTATAGTTTAGACCTTGCACCGTCCTAATTCTATTTGTTTTGATCGATGCAGCACGCTTTGTCTGGGAAAAGTTTGATTGTTATCCAACTCAACAAGAGCTTGAAAAATCTCTGGGAGCTACTCATCAATTTCAAAACGTTTACAAGCAGCAGGATTCATCCAAAAGCAGTGAGATTGGGTACCATTCGAATTGAAGCCGAAAGACTTTGAAAGACGATGTTGTACTTCTGAAATGCTGCTTGGACGCTATAAAAGAACATAATTTTTGAACTGTGATATTACTTGCGATGTAAAATGGATCCCTTTCAATAATCCGAAGCGTATGCTAAGCCCGGTCAACCAGCCGAATCGATAACAAAGCCAAATATCCATAGCGCTAATGTAATTCTCTGTATCTGGTGGAAGCCAAAGGCTGATGAAATCTGACCAGACCATCACAGAGCATCTTTATCGAACTCAACAGATTCGTTTGAAGCGAGCATTTGCTCAGAATACCTCTTAAAAAGTATTTAGAATGAAGTGCTTTGGAAGTTCTACCTCACCCTCTTTGTAGTCCAGACCTTGCCCCGTCCGACTGCTATTTGTTTTGATCGATGCAGAATGCTCTGTCTGGTATACGCTTCACTTAGAAACAGAATATCCGATATTGGCTTGATTCGTTCTTGGTCTCAAAAGATGAGCAGTTCTTTTGGCTCGGAATCCATATAGTGTTTTTCAATAGGGACGCTACAAAAATAGACCGATAGGGACAGCAAACGACGCCTTATTTTTTGCCGCTCTTTTGACATTTTTCTTCAGTAAGGTTTGCCATTTCATGATGGAAAGACATACGAGCCAACAACGTGTCGAAATTATTTATATTTACTACCGAAATTCGGAGTCAGTGGCCTCAACGTTAAGAGCGCTACGTCCAAATTATGGTCGTCATCATCGTCCAACCAGATCAAAAATTGAGCGTCTAGTGAAAAAATATCTTGGCCTACATCCTTACAAGATCAAATTGACGCAAGAACTGAAGCCGCTTGACCACCAGCAGCGTCGTATGTTCGTGAATTGGGCTGAGAAACAACTTGAAAATGATTCGGATTTTCATCGAAAAATCGTCATCAGCGATGAGGCTCATTTCTGGCTGAATGGCTTCGGCAATAAGCAAAATATGCGTTATTGGCCAGACAGCAATCCACATGGTCTCGCATCATTGCATCCCAAAAAAATTACGGTTTAGTAGCAATTAATGGGCTGGCGGCGTCATTGGGCACGTTACTGTGAATGGGAATCGCTACCGTTCAATGATAACAATTGGATGATATGGACTTGGTGGACATGTGGTTCCAACAGGACGGCGCCACACAGCGAATGTCACAATCAATTTATTGGAAATCAAGTTTCTCATTTCTCACGAAATGGTCCAGTCGATTGGCCGCCTCGGTCATGCGATTTGACGCCGTTAGACTATTTCCTGTGGCGCTACGTAAAGACTATGGTCTATGCCAACAAGCCACCGACGATTGATGAACTTCGTACGAATATCGAACGTGAAATTGCAGCAGTATCGGCCGATTTATGCTTGAAAACCATCGAAAATTGGAAAATTGGACATCTGCAAGCGTGCCCGTGGTGGCCATGCAAAAGAAATCGAGTTCCATACATAATGGCATCGAACGTTCTTTAACAGGAATAATTTCATTGATATCCAAAAGCGTTGTTGTTTTATTTAAAAAAAACTTTTGTAGAGCTCTTATTGAAAAACTCTTTATTGCCAGAAATAAATTTATATTGTACAAATGTTTCAAAAAATCACGCATTTTTGAGTCATACACCCAATATATGAAAGTAATTTTATTTCAATCCTCAAATGTTCTAAATGAAAATGGTTTTGTTCCTGCAACATCGTTGCAAAACATTTTTAAGGAGAGTTAAATGGAAACTTTAAATTGTACAAACTGTTTAAATTTGTATGGAAATTTGACAATTAAATAAAGCAATTAGAAATTTCCAAAAATAATTTAGTTTTTTGTTATTTTTATATTTCACAAATTTCAGAAAATTTAAATTTAATTGATGTAATCTGGCTACTAGTATAATTGCAGAGTACTTAGAACTTATTTGTGCAAATTTGTATCAGGATAGTCGCACAATCAACATTTTTATCATTTCTCAAACTCCATTATCGGGGGACATTTGTATGGGGGCTAGGTGAAATCATGGACCTATATTGCCCATTTTCAATAAAACAAAGCTTATCAACAGAGACTATTTGTGGAAAATTTCAGCCAGCTAGCTCATTTCATGTGTGGCCGGCCTATCGTATCATCAACAGACATACAGACGGATGGACGGACATAGCTATATCGTCTAAGTATCTTGTGAGGACCCAGATATGTATTCTTATGTATATTTGAGACAAATATTTTGATGTGTTATAAACGGAATGGCAAAATCAATATATTCTGTGTCCTTATAAGATTCTTAGATAATCTAGATATGTCCGTCCATCCGTCTGTATGTGTTAAAAATACGATAGCACCCAATTAAAAAGAGCTGCTAGCTACGGATATATCCGTCCTTAGTGCCCTGGCTGGCTGAAATTTTCCACAAATATTCTCTGTTGAGAAAATTGATTTGGTATTGAAAATGGGCAATATCCACACAAATGCCAACCCGGCGGCAATCGTAATAAAATTCTGCACAAATTAATTTTAAGTACTCTGATATAATACTGTAAAGTATGGCGGAAATCGGGGAACATTTGTCCCTAGTTCCTATACAAGAATTCCCTCAGAAAATGACTGAACATTCATAATTGTATTATAGTAATTAATATCGTCATGAAATTGAACACAAACAAGTTGTATATGAAACTAAATATTTCTACCAACTTGTGTGAGGATCGGTCCATAATCGACCCCCCCCCCCCCCCATATAACCGCTATATCAGAACCATATTTTATTGTCAAATATTGATGGTGGGTATACACGATTCGGGACAGCTGAACATAACACAATTACTTGTTTTATATGGATTTTGACATATTTTTTCAAGTGAAATCGAACAAAATACCCAGCTAGAGCAGTAAAATTTATCATAATAATCGATATTAGAAAATAGCTTTTATAAAACATATGTTACTGGTTATGTGTCCGCAACAATGTTGCTAAACATTTTAAATTTCACAGGAATTTTTTTTTTTAGTTTTTAAAACAAGTCAAATATATTTCAGTGTTGGAAAATTTGCTTATTTCTTGACTTTCACACTGTTTCCTTAATTTTATTAAGCACTGTACATAGAGTCTATGTATATCCTAAGCTATTTAGTAAAGTAACTTTAGGTATTAAAACACAATAGAAAAAATGGTAGAAAAGAGCTACTACTAACGTGTCGGGATTTGTTAATGCCACACTCTATATCTATGCGAATGACTATTTGTCCAACCCGAACATCCTACCCTCCTAACGTATGACGGTCCCCTGGTCTAACTATACTATGTTTATTAGCGTTTGTGTGCGGTTATGTGGAAGTGTTTCCCTACTGGTTATATGACCATCAAACCATCATTGTCATCATCCTTCTTTGGCGTTGCTGTTGCCAAAGCAATTTCAGTCCAAGAATTCTAATTGTATGTTCAGTTTAGTTAGTTAGTTGTGAGTTGTGTGTGTGTGTGAGAGAGAGAGGGGTATTTATTGGTGTTTTGTATCCGTATGAGCCTAAATTTTGTGTACCATGAAATCCTATTTGGTGTTAATCTTTTGGGCTAATGTTTTTCTCGCAATTTTTTTTTTTTTTTTTTTTTAGCTCCATTTTCTGTTGTAGTTTTGTTGGAGCTTTTTGTTGTATTCATGACTGTGTACAACTAAATTGAAAGGCATTTAAGTAATTTTTATTAGGGTCTCTATAGACAAGATACATAACATTAGATAGAATATCGTAGAACAAATGGTGAACTAACTGAAAGGAACAAGACAATTTTACCTGTGTGTACAATTTTGCATGACATGTTTACTTGTAAGTGTGCGGATGTACGGATGTTTGGTGTTTATGTATGGGACAGGGCTTTTAATGAATTATATCAAATTAAAATTAATTACTAAGAAGATTTATGAAGCATTAGATTAAACAAAAAAATACAGAAAGAAACATCCAAAGCCCACACTTTTCGTAAAATTTTCAGGGATTAGTAAGGAATTTTAGGGGGCAGGAGTGGCTATATAAATACATATATCATTGAAAGTTTCTAGAAGCTTTTAGTGTATTCTGAGAAAATTTAATATGTTTTTCTTTATAGTTAAGTTAAATTTTAATGACAACATTATAACATTTATTAAATTTATAAGGCAAAAATCAGATATAATTTACTGACACATGTACTTAAACTTTCTCCGGTTTAGTGGTCACTTTTCTAACCACCTTTTCTAGAGTCTTTAAATAATGTTTAGTGATATCTATTGGCATTTTTTTAAACAATTTAGTTTTAGGTTTTTTGGCATAACTTTGCCGTATGGTTGCTTTGGTTAGATTAATATATTAATTTGAAAATATTTTAAGCCGCAGTTTTTTAAGGGGTTTCCGCATTCAATATAAAAAGGTCCGAGTGTTTATTGTTCATCAAATTCAGTGTTACTTTGTTACTTATTGTTTGTATGGTTGGCATGTGCTAAAAAAGTAATATTTTCTACTTTACTCTTTGATAAATAATGTAAGTAATAGAGTGGTTAGATTACTAACCACTGTGACGGTAATACGTTTTATATAATAAGTTTCTCTACATAATATTATGTAATTTTGTAAGGATGCAGGGTGTACTCAATGAACATTAAATTGAAGATATATTGTGTCTGCTGTCATGAACCCGACGAAGAATATAATTATTAGGAGCAAGTAAAAATATGATGGAGATTTTGATTCAGATGATGACATACCTCTATAAATAAATATTTAAACCAAAAATTTATTGAAATCATTGGAAATATTTATCAATATAAAAATTAAAAGGATATTTCTTTAAGAAAATTAGCAAAATGTTAAAAACTAAAAGCAACAATGTTGATAAACATTACTTATAGTCAAGATTTGAGATGTTTAACAGCATTGTTGCTGGATTTAGAAATGATATGAGTTTTTGATATGTTTTGAAATTTTTATCAATATAAAATTTAAATAAAAAGTTCTATAAGAAAATGTTCACAAAATTTTAAATCCCGCAACAATGTTGCTAAACATTTTTCATAAATTTTAAATTTCAAAGAAAATGTTTATACGGAAAGCAACTCTTTTCGAAATAGTGGAAATAATTTTAAGAAATGTTGCTAGCAACATTGTTTTTTCACAACATTTCTCAATGAAAACAGAGTACTAACTGGAATGAAAATTTTTTAATAAATTTCAAAACAATTTCATTGATAGTTTTTTTATATGGATTTTGACATATTTTTATACCCTTCACCATGAATGCAATGGTATATATGTATAAGTTTGTTAATCCATTTGTATTGATTTTTTATCTAGTATATCTGGATTACTAAGTCATTAAAATAGGCAATATGGATATCTAATGATAGATATTTCAAAGTCCATTGCAACGATGTACATAGGCTATAGTAATTTGGACCAAGAATGGTTCAAAATCAGGAAAAATATTTTTAACCCGAATTTTTTTTTAACAAAAAAATATTTTTTCTTAAATTTTTTTCACTAATAAATTTAAAAAAAAAATTGGAAAAAAAATTAAAAACAATTTCGACAAAAAATTTTTTTTTTTTAAATTTTGAAAAAAAAACTAATTTTGTTTACCTAAAAATATTTAAAATTTTTATTTTAAAGTATAATTTGGTAAAGGGTATATAAGATTCAGCATAGCCGAATATAGTTCTCTTACTTGGTACAAGTGAAATCGAACAGAATACCGAGCTTAAACGTTTATATTTTTGTTTATGCAACAATGTTGCTAAACATATTTTCCAAAATCAATTAAATAAATTGATTAAACATGTTCATTGTTATAAACTGAGAAATTTGCTATAAAATACTTTGCAATATGTTTAGTATACATCAACATTGTTGCTAAACATAATACAAAAAGATTTCATTGAAATTATTAAACTTTTTTATTACTCTAAAGTTATGAAAACACTTCTAGACGATAGTTTGATAAACTTTTAAGTTCCAGCTACAGTTTCACCAAATTTATTACAAAGAAGTTCATGATTATATTTAGAATACAATTTCATAGGAAAATTGCAAACTCTTTAAAGTAAAATTGGTTAAAAATGTCTTAATACTTCATTGAAGTTTTCAACTCTTAACAGTGCCATCCAGTCCACTCTAGACTAGCGAACGTTTGAAAATAACACAGGGCAACAAAATTGAAATTTTAGGGGGTTTTTAACCACTACACAATTTTGATGTATTGTGTAGTGATTTTTTTTTTTCAATTTTTAAGTAAAATTGTGAATTTTTTTAGACCTTTCTCCAAAAATTTAATGATAACCCAAAAACCGTTAGTCCTATATTACTAAAATAAAAATTTTAATTTACACAACCATTAATCCGTTTATATATTGCGTTTTAATCGGGTCAGTAGTTTCGGAGTTATAATAACAAATTGAAGCAAAAAATATATTTTTTACGTGAAAATGGAATTTTTTTTTATGTAAAAAATCATGAAAAATCGAAATCGACAGAAATTGTTCAGATTTATGGCTTTATCGTAAAGCCACATATAATAGCAACAAAATTTTTGAATTTATTCACAATTAAGTGAATTCGCTCATTTTCACAAAATTTTAGTTCTTTGTTTGTTATACATAAAATTGAGTAGTTAATGTTCTTCTTTCGATTCATTGAATTTTGAAAACATTTTCCCCATGTTATGTACAACTTTCCACATATATATTGCGTTTCAATCGTCTCAGTAGTTTCGGAGTTATAATAACAAATTGAAGCAAAAAATATATTTTTTACAAGAAAATAGAAAATTTTTTTGTTTTAAAAAAATCATGAAAAATCGAAAACGTCAAAAATTCTTCAGATTTATTATTTTATCCCAAAGCCACAAGTAATAGGAACAAAATAAGATATAGACCATAAAAATCGATTGATTATTTTCTAATTTATTCACAAATAAGTGAATTCGCTCATTTTCACAAAATTTTAGTTTTTTCTTTGATATACATAAAATTGAGTAGTTAGTGCTCTTCTTTCGATTGATTGAATTTTGAAAATATTTTCCCCATACTATGTACAAATTTTCACATATTATTGGGTTTCAATCATCTCAGTAGTTTCGGAGTTATAATAACAAATTGAAGCAAAAAATATATTTTTTACGGGAAAATAGCACATTTTTTGGTTTTAAAAAAATCATGAAAAATCGAAAACGTCAAAATTTCTTCAGATTTATTATTTTATCCCAAATCCACAAGTAATAGGAATAAAATGAGATATCGATCATAAAAATCGATTGATTTTTTTCGAATTTATTCACAATTAAGTGAATTCGCTCATTTTCACAAAATTTTAGTTTTTTCTTTGATATACATAAAATTGAGTAGTTAGTGTTCTTCTTTCAATTGATCGAATTTTGAAAACATTTTCCCCATACAATGTACAAATTTTCACATATATATTGCGTTTCAATCGCCTCAGTAGTTTTGGAGTTATAATAACAAATTGAAGCAAAAAATATATTTTTTAGGGAAAATAGCATATTTTTTGGTTTTAAAAAAATCATGAAAAATCTAAAACGTCAAAAATTCTTCAGATTTATTATTTTATCCCAAAGCCACAGGTAATAGGAACAAAATAAGATATAGATCATAAAAATCGATTGATTATTTTTTTCAATTTATTCACAAATAAGTGAATTCGCTCATTTTAACAAAATTTTAGTTTTTTCTTTGATATACATACAATTGAGTACTTAACGTACAAATTTTCACATATATATTGCGTTTCAATCAGTAGTTTCGAAGCTATAGTAACAAATTGAAGCAAAAAAATATATTTTTTACGTGAAAATATCATTTTTTTTTTTAAATCATGAAAAATCTAAAACGGCAATAATTGTTCAGATTTATTGCTTTATCCAAAGTCACATATAATAGGAACAAAATGAAATATCGGTCATAAAAAGCGATGGATACTTTTCGAATTTATTCACAATTAAGTAATCCAGGGAAAATGTTCGAAATTGTGTGCTAAATACATTTTAATTCGAAACGATTTCCTTTCGAATCGAATTAGGGTGTAATCCCCCAGTTTTTTAATAACTATATACCAGGTTTTTTTTCTTAAATTTTGTTTTCAAACCATCTCTTAATAAATCTCTTAAAAATTCTTACCATATTCGCCCGGAATCGCACACATGGCCTGATGATGATGAGGATGCTGGGGACAAATACCCTCATGCGGATGAGGAGCTATATAATATTCCGGATAAAATTCACCGTGATATTGTATATAAACCGGTCCCGGACCGGGTGGTGCAGCTGCAGCAGCAACAATATTACCATTGCTCATATTGGAGCCACCGCCAGTGCCGCTATTTGAACTGACACTGCTGGTGGTGGAGCCACTGGGCGACAAACCACCATGACCATTTTCCATGGGAGGAGTTGGTTGCTGAGATTGATGTTGTGGTGGGCCGTGCGAGCCATGTTGTGTTGGTGGTCCATGTGGGGGACCATGATGATGGTGATGCATGTGTGGTGGCATAGGGCCACCACCTGTAGCCGCCATGTGAGCTTGCATGGCGGCTACTAAGGCCATTTGTTGCTGATGTTGCTGGGGATGATGGACCGCACAGGGTACTAGTTGAGCACCCTGAGGCGGTGTGGGTGTTTGTTGCAAGAGAGGCGGTGAGGCTGGCAAGGGGGGATTCGAGCCAGCTTCAGCGGGTGAGAGCTGCTGCTGCTGTTGCTGTTGATGCATGACAAGTTGTGGTGGCTGGGCAACATGTTGCATGTGTGTATATTGTGTTGGCTGTTGGTTGGTTGGTGGTGGCGCTTGTGTTTGTGGCTGCTGCTGCTGTTGTGGTTGCTGCTGCTGTGGCACTACCATTACTATGCCACCCGAAGAGCTGGTCTGCTCCAATGAAGACGATGATACACTATTTAAAGACGAAGTGGAAGATGAGGTTGAGGCCACATTATTGTTATTGTTATTGAAATTTTTATTTTGTGATTTTTGCAGCGATTTTTGTTTTTCTGTTCGTTGTGACTGTGTTGGCTGTTGCTGCTGCTGTTGTTGTTGCGACTGTTGCTGTTGCTGCTGCTGCTGTTGTTGTGGGGTTTGTGATTGTGTTTGTTCCGTTGCGGCCGAATTAGTCATACGCACCATGCTAATGTTTTAATTCCTTTTTATTAACAATTCAAAATTGAGTAAGTTTTTCTTTTATTTAAAAGATTCGTTTTGTTTTCGTTACGTTTTGTTACGTTTTTTCAATTCGTTTATAATATTAATTTATTTAGTTATTTTGAGACTCTAAATTGTTGCGAAACATTGTTGCTTAGTTTTGTTATTAGTTTTTGTTTTTAGGCAGTTATTTGTTGGGTTTTTCTTTATATAAAAATCTTATATGTTTTTTTTTAGGAAAATTTGTGTTTTTAAGCTGGAAAAATAAAAATGTTTATAATTAATAACATGATTAGTGTTTTTAATTGCACAAACATGTACGTTTGTGGGAAATTTTGTTTTGTAAACTCAACTCACGTGTTTCTTTTGGCATTTTTTGTAAGTATTTTCCAAGAATTTTTAATTTTCATTCTAGTTTCTAGTTTTCTGCTGATAATTTTCAAAGGTCAGGGTTATCTTTTGATGTGTGTTTTTTTTTTTTGTTTTGTTTGTTTATTTTAAATGATGTTGTCTTTGCTAGTTGATTTTCATGTTTAATTATTTTTAGAGTTCATTTATTTTAATAAGATTTTTCTGTTCATTTGTATTAACAAAATTCCCCCTTTTTCTAATTATACTTCAAATGTTTCGTTATGTGCTTCTAATGTGGGTCATCATTATTATATATATTTTTTTTTTTTAATTCTGATTTTGTTCATAAATAATAAACGTTTTATTTTTTTTTTTATTATTATTCTTATCTGTTGTATTTCATAGTAAATAAATAATAAAATAAAAGCCAAACTGTATTTATAAATAACTTGGAGTATTTCCGTCTAAATCGCAATGAAATAGTGATAATAATTCATTCATGCTCAGAATGAATGCATGTTACGATTGAGTGCAATTTTTTTGCATTCATTTAATTGACCTAAAGAAAGAGGAAAACAAATATACTATATAGGAATCAACTGAAAGGTAAATTTTGTCTAGACGACTCTTTAGAGTGTTGACTTACCGACTCGTAGAATGTTGAATGCTTTTAAAAATTTGACTATATCTACCAGTCAACTCTAAAGATATTCCAACTGTTAGATATAAATAGAGTCGACTTTTAATAGAGTAATACAGTCAACTCTTAACAGAGATATTTAGTAAAACACAACAGAGTTGTGTAGACAACTGTCAACAGAGCTTTCCAGTCAACTATCAACAGAGCTGCCCAGTCACCTTTAAACAGAGCCTAGTCAACTCTAAGCAGATTCTAATGAACTCTTAACAGAGTCGTCCAATCAACTCTTAACAGAGTCGACTTTTAACAAAGCCGTCTGTCAACTCTTAACAGAAATATCAGAGACATCTAGTCAACTCTTAACAGAGTCATCTAGTCAATTATCTACAATATCGTCAAGTCAACTCTCTACAAAGTCAACTCTTAACAGAGTCGACTAGTCATCTCTCAACAGAGTCGTCAAGTGAAATTTCTACAGATTCGTCTAGACAACTCTCTACAGAGAAGTCATATAACTTTCTACAGAGTCAACTTTTAATAGAGTTGTCTAGTGAACCCTTAACAGATTCATCTAGTCAACTTTTAACAGAGTCGTCATTCTACAGAGTCGTCATTCTACAGAGCCGTCTAGTCAACTCTTAACAGAGTCATCTAGTCAACTCTTAACAGAGTCATCTAGTCAACTCTTAACAGATCCGTCTAGTCAACTCTTAACAGAGTTGCCTAGTCAACTCTTAACAGAGTCATCTAGTCAACTCTTAACAGAGTCGTCTAGTCAACTCTTAACAGAGTCGTCTAGTCAACTCTTGACAGAGTCGTCAAGTGAAATTTCTACAGATTCGTCTAGACAACTCTCTACAGAGAAGTCATATAACTTTCTACAGAGTCAACTTTTAATAGACCCTTAACAGATTCATCTAGTCAACTTTTAACAGAGTCGTCATTCTACAGAGCCGTCTAGTCAACTCTTAACAGAGTCATCTAGTCAACTCTTAACAGATCCGTCTAGTCAACTCTTAACAGAGTCGTCTAGTCAACTCTTAACACAGTCGTCTGGTCAACTCTTAACAGAGTCGTCTGGTCAACTCTTAACAGAGTCGTCTAGTCAACTCTTAACAGAGTCGTCTAGTCAACTCTTAACAGAGTCGTCTGGTCAACTCTTAACAGAGTCGTCTAGTCAACTCTTAACAGAGTCGTCTAGTCAACTCCTAACAGAGTCGTCTAGTCAACTCTTAACAGAGTCGTCTAGTCAACTCTTAACAGAGTCGTCTAGTCAACTCTTAACAGAGTCGTCTAGTCAACTCTCTACAGAGTAGCCAAGTCAACTGTTAACAGAGTCGTTTAGTCAACTCTGTACAGAATCAACACTTAACACAGTCGTCTAGTCAACTCAAGTGAACCCTCTACAAAGTCGTCTAGTCTACTTTCTACAGAGTCGTCATATCATTCTCTACAATGTCAACTTTTAAAAGTGTCGCCTAGTCAACCCTTAACAGAGTCGTCTAGTCAACCCTTAACTATCTAAAGAGTCGTTTAGTCAACTTTCAACAGAATCATCTAGTTAAATCATAACAAGACATGTAATTCTAGAAGAATTATTGAATCAAATCTTAACAAATTGTCTAGTTAACTTTAAACAGAGTTATCTAGTCAACTCTTAACATAGTCCTATAGTCCACTCTCAACAGAGTTGTCTAGTTCACACTCAACAGAGTGATCTACTTAACTTCCAAAAGATGTTTCTCTGCTAGAATTCTTAAATACTTCACAGTTTTAATTTCACTCCAAAACACAGCCGTTTTTTTTAACAATTCAAATAAATCAAAGTTGTTTAGAAAAATATTCGTTAGAAAAACAAAAAAAAAATATTAAACTTTTCTATTATACGAGAACAGAATGTGTTAAACAAATATACTGTTTTACAGACATGGTTTCTAATGAATTTCTGGTATTTTTTTTTTTTTTATTATTTATTTAAGCATTATGACAAAAAAAATATAAAAAACGATATCGTGTTGCCGCAAATAATCTGCTTCCGCAATAACAAAAAATGAACAGCAAAAAAAAAAATGAAAAAAAATGTTGTTTATAATATAAAAGCTGTGTTTTTTTGTTTGTTTAATAAATAAATAAAAAAGCAATATCTAAACAGAACTTATTAAACAAATAAAAAACGTGTACAACATATTGTTTTAGAAAATTAACTAGATTGTTTTTAGAAGAAAAATAAATAATTATGTGGCGACGAATCTTAAAGCCTCTACAACACTAGTGGACGACCTGAAGGACAGTTCTTGAAAAATCACAACATTAGGAGTTAGCCATACAAGACTGAAAATTAGGCGATGCCTTTAGGTTTATTTTAACAAAATAAATTAAGTTTCTTTAATAGATTATATGCGATCGCTGATTATTGATAGCAATTTATGCTCAACTTTATGAAATGCAAATTTTTAGTTAAAAGTCTTTAAATCTAAACATACAGCTGATCATAAAGAGTTTCAAATGTATGTAGTAGGTTTTAAAATAACTTTTTCAGATGCTGTTGAAACTGCAGTATACTCTTATTATAAAGTGTAGGGTACACTAAAAACAAGAACTGTGTTTATAAACAGATTGTTTTGCAGATAAATATTATTTGTGCAGAATTTAGAAAAGGCAAAATGGGAACAATGGCAAATCATTTTGAAATCATGGCTAAACGGAAAGATTGTTTACGCTGTGTGTTAAAAAACACTGAATAAAAGCAATGAACTTACTTCAATAAATTAAAAAAAAATTTAAAGTTTCAATTTTGAAAAGAACGTTATTTAGCGTCCATTTATTTGAAGAGAGAAATAAATATATTAGACAAATTAAATATCATTGGATAATTGTGCACTTAAGACTAATTTGGACAAAACTTTATCAGGATTCCCCCATAATCTACATATGTGACTGCTCCAACAAAAATAAGACAAATAAGCCAAAAAAGATAGTTTGTGAATAAATTATTACATTGCGTCCAATTTGTTGGAATAAGATCATGTAAACCAGATCAATTTTATATCATTGTACTGGAAATTGTGTACCACTTTCAAAATTCTATATTAAATCACGGATGAATTTTGTAAAAAAACAAGTAAGAGAGATATATTCGACTGTGCCGAATCTTACCCTTCACCAAATAATACATTAAAATAAAAATTTTAAATATTTTTAGGTAAAAAAAATTAAATTTTTTTTTCAAAATTTAAAGATACATAAATTTTTGTTTCTCAAAATCTAAAAAATTTTTTTTTTTTTTAAATTGTTCAATTTTTTTTTTTCCAAATTGTTTTTTTTTAATTTTTTCCCAATTTTTTTTTTAATTTTTTTTTTAATTTTTTCCAAATTTTTTTTAAATTTAAATTTTTTTTTTTTTTAATTTATTAGTGAACTATAAATTTAAAAAAAAAATTAGGTGTTAAAAAAAAAGATTCGGGTTAAAAAATAATTTTCCCGATTTTGACCCATTGTAGGTCCAAATTACTATAGCCTTATATAAATCGTTCCAATGGACTTTGAAATATCTATCATTAAATATCCATATTTTCTTATTAATGACTTAGTAATCCAGATATCCAGATCAAAAATAAGCCAAAAACCAAGGTTGTCCCGGTTTTTTCCTTATATCTAAGCCATTTTTGGGGGCCGATTTTCTCGATTTAAAATAGCGACCGAGCCGGAAGAATTCCCGATATATTGATGTATAAATTATGTTTGTAAGTTATTTGGGGGCTACGGAAATTTGATTTCAACATACAGACGAACATGGCAACTCATGGTGAAGGGTATAAAAAATAACAAGATAAGAAACCCTTAAAATACTTAAAATATTAGCCAATTGTAAAGATATGGTCCTCATTCAAAGTACATAAATAAATCAATTTTGAAATAGGCATGTTTAAAATATATTGTTACGAGGGTGGGTGAATAAGTCCGCGACTATTTGAATTTACTGGCTCTCAACAGGAAAGGCAATAATGCTTCTGTCAACAGCCATCTACCATTTGACTCTTGTCCAAATTTGATTAAGCTGCGTCATTTAGTTTGTGTTTAACAGCCATTGATAGCAGACTACCTCGTGACTTGAGGAGAAATTGGAAAAAAGTTGATTTCGTAATCACTCAAATAAAGGCTAAACTTGATAATTAGCTTGAGAACCTTGCACCATTAATTTCAATGGTAAAAAAGTGGTTTACTGAATTTCGTTGTGGCCGTACAAGCATGAAAGATGCCGAACGTGCTTGTACGGCGTCCTGTTCAGGTCTCTACACCCGATACATTTGGAATAATTTACGATATGGTGTTGGCCGATCGGAAAATGAAAGTTCAAGAGATTGTGGAAGCCCTGGGCATCTCACTTAGCTAAGTGGTTTCAATTTTGAATGACCACTTGGGTATGAGAAAGCTTTCCACAAGATGGCTGCCGCATTTGCTCAAAATAGGGTGCAGATATGTGCAGTTTCCTTGGCAAAAATCCATGAATTAGGCTATGAAATGCTCCCTCTTTCACCCTATTCTCAAGATTTAACTGCAAGTGAATATTTCTTGTATCCAAACCTAAAGAAATGTGCCGGTGAAAAGAGATTTGACTCCATCGATGAAATCATACCTATTTTGATGACCTCAGCAAATCTTGTTTTTTAGAAGGGATACAAAAATTGTTGAAACATTGGACAAAGTACAAAGGAAAATAAAACTCTTTTTTATCCAAAAACTAGTGATTCACTCAAAAAGGCAGTCTGCTTATAAAAATTAGACAGACATACATAATTGTCTATAGAAAATGTTTATTTGGATATAGACAGACACAACTTACTATAATAAATGCTTGTCAGATCCACTTTTCCATATTAAAATTCTTGTGCGGATTAAGACAGATGTAAATTTCGAAAGAAAATTCTTGTTTGAACAAAGAAATTTTCTATAGAAAATTCTTGTTTGAATAAAGACATACAGAGAAAACGGATTCGTTATAGCAACCAAATTTGTTGCCAATCGAATGATTCTACCTTAGTGGACAAATTTTACAGTTGTGGCTACAATATGTTGGAAATGGTAACAAATGTTTGGTTGCTTCAACCGAAATTCTTCTTTATCAACTGACTTTCTGTTGATAGAACTGAAAAATTGTATGTGTGCAACCGAATAATTCGATTGGCAACAAAATCGGTTGCTATCACGAATCGGTTTTCTCTGTACAGACACAATTTTCAATAGAAAATTCTTTTTGTGTGAATAAGGACAGACACAAGTATATTTTTTTGCAGAACTACCGACTTACATGCTGATGTTAAACTGCTGACATTTTATCAAAAATGCATGAGAAAAATTAAAATGTTGAAAGTCAAATGAAGATCGCTGAAGGTAAAATATTTTAATTGGTAAATTAGCCAATTTTTCTCTTTTATCCTGTTTTTTTTTATATAAAAGACCACTTTCCTTACTTCCGGCACACTGTGCAACAACATTTGATAACACACTAAATCGAATACATATTTACAGTCTGTTAAATTCTTCTTGTTGCTGTCGTTAATGGTAGATTGAATTGACAAAATTAATTTCTTAGAAACTGATATGTCAAAGTTGTCAACTTAGATACACTCTCTTTCATATAAACACACACACACACCTTCGTATCAAAAAAAATAAAATAAAAATACACACAGAATAAATTGAAAATAGGAGAAGAAAATAAAAAAAAAACTTAGCAAATGTATATGTAAATGATTGTAATAGAAATTGAAAATAATACTCAAGCTAACAATAACAACAACAAAAAAAAAAAAATACGAAGAGACAAAATTATGACAAGACATTAATGAAAAACAAAAACAAGTTGAAGAGCAAAATAAACAAAATAAAACAAAACAAAGAAAGTAAAATGGCAGCAACAACTACGAGACATGTAACAATTGTAACAAATAATTAAAAGTTGTAGAGGATTTAAGCATTCTTAGGGACTTTGTTTTTTTTATATATTTCATAGAATAGGAGGGCTTGTGTCAGAAAATTAATCAAGGAACTTCTACGAAACGACTGTAATATATCACGTTTTGTGTTTAAATGTCTTGTCTCAGCTTCGTCCATATAAAAAACTGACTTCTAATTACGTTATTTCAACAGGTTATCCATAATATTAAAATGCGGTGACTTTTTCTCCATTGACTATTAAACAAAATTTCCGATTCTGTTCATTTATTTGCTCAAATGTTTGAACGATAATAATAATACTGAAAATTAGACTAAATTTGAATACTACTGACTACCAAATGATGTGAAACTGCTGATAATTTGAAAATTTTCTATGTAAATTTAAAAGGTTATATAAAAGAACCTTTTAAAACTTTAATTTTAAACACTTCTCTGCTAACCCTCGCACGATTGATGTTACAAAAGAATGCAAAAAGTATAAAACTAAATAATACTCGTAGTTTGGGGTTGATTACTTTTAGTGAATCCCCTCAAATTAACACTTCGGACAAGGTGTTAATACCTCAATATATTTCTTTAGTCTTTCATTTCATTACATTTCATTATATTACTTTAGTTTTAGTTTTTTTTTTTACATCTGTCTATTAACAATTGTTTTTGATTGCCACTTCCCAGCCCTGGGTATTATTACAATAAGAACAAATGGCTAAAGAAAGCAAAAAACCAAACCAGCAAAAAAAAGAAACGGAAATTTGATGCTTTTTAAGCAAAAGTGACAAGTTTTTTACGAAATTACTTTTATGTTGTTTTTTTTTTGTTTTAAATGTTGTCGTCCGTCTAGGTCTTTGTTCCTATTCTTTTCATTATCTATTTGTTGTAATAGCCTGCTATTATTGTTGTAAAATAATTGTATTTGAAATCTAACAACCGTAATAATCTCTATGGCAGACACAGACATAGTATTCTTTCTTTAGTCTACACAAAATACCCTGGGATATAGTTAAATGTCTCTCAGTCTAATGCTGCTTGTAGTATTTACGACGTAGTCAATCATACGTTAAAGCAGGTTGTAGTAGTAACGTAATAATTGTTTCTATTTGTTGTATTTGTTGTTATTACAAGAGTTTTATTAACTAAAATGCCTACAAATCGCCATAAGCTATTTATGAAAATTTTCAGCTTATTGCAGAATTTTTCCAATATAAAGCTATTTAATGTTTTTTATATAACATTTGCTTGAAGTGCTATGAGTGAAAGAAAACTTAAATTTTCTGATGACTAAATATTATAATAAATCGTGGAATAAGAAGACTTCTTTTCATAAGGTTTTTAACGCTTAGAAAATATTGAGTATATGACTCAAAAAATGGGGGATCATGTGCGGAAAAATCATGTTCAAAAGATACGCCATCTATTGTAATGGCGTATCTTTTGAACATGATTTTTGTTTTTAATAACTTATATGACATTTTGAAGACTACATATCTGTCATTCATTCTCACTTAGTTATAGAACATCATAGTGAAATACAAAGTCTTTTGTTGCTTCGAAAATGTCGAATTTTGTGCCAACATAGCATCATATGCGGGAAGTTTCGTTTTACATCTTTAATTTCAATAAAGATGCCGCTGAATCACACCAATTGCACATCAAAGCTAATGGTGAATGTGTTACATCGGCTTCAACGAGCGAGAGATGGGTTGTTCGGTTCAGAATTGGTGATTTTGTCAAAAAAGAATAACGACCAAGAATTGGAGGCATTAATCCATGAATATTGTTGTCAAACTCAACAAGATCTTGTAAAATCATTAGGAGCTACTCAAGCAGCAATTTCAAAACGCTTTCGAGCAGCAGGATTACAAAAGCATAGAAATACCAATTGAAGCCTAAGGACCTTGAAAGACGAGTTTGCGTGTCCCAAATGATGTTTCAATGCTATAAAAGCAAATCATTTTTGCACTGAATCATTACTTGCGATGAAAAATGGATGCATTACGACAACCCGAAGTGTAAGGGATAGTATTTCAAACCCAGTCAACCAGCAGAATCGAAACTAAAGTCAAATATCCATGGCGCTAAAGTAATGATCTGTATTTGGTGGGAGCAAAAGGGTCCTATCTATTATGAGCTGCTGCAATCTGGTCAGACCATCACATGGAACCTGTACCGAACGCAACTGATTCGTTTGAAGCGAGCATTTGTCGAAAAATGCCCAGAATATGCGGCCAGACATGATATCATATGGATTCCGAGCCAAAAGTACTACTCATCTTTTGAGACCGAGAGCGAATCAAGCCAACTTTGATTAGTCTACTCAAAGATAAAGCGTATGCCAGAGAGAGATTCTGCAGCAATCGAAACAAAGAGTAGTCGGACGGGGCATGGTCTGGACTATAAAGCGGGTGAGGCAAAATTTCCCAACTACTTCATTCTAAATAGTTTTTAACAGGTATTGCAACATGTGTTCGTGTGTTGTCATGATGGAATATTACAGTTTCTTCGCTTCAAACGAATCAGTTGTGTTCGCTGCAGCTTCCCTGTGATGGTCTGGTCAGAATTCAGGAGCGTATAATAGATAGGACCCTTTTGCTCTCACCAAATACAGAGCATTACCTTAGCGCCGTGGATGTATGGCTTTGGTGTCGATTCTACTGGTTGTTCGTGCTTCACATACAATCTCTTGCGCTTCGGGTGTCATAATAGATTTTTTCATTAAAAGTAAAGGTTCGGTGCAAAAATGATTATCTTTTCTAGCGTTCAAACATCATTTTGGACATGCAAAATCATCTTTCAAGGTCTCTCGACTTCAATTCGTATGGTACCCAATTTCTCTGCTGTTGGATGAATCCTGCTGCTCGCAAACATTTTGAAATTGCTGCTTGAGTAGCTCCCAATAATGTTGCAAGCTCTTGTTGAGATTGACAACAATCTTCAAGGAGTAATGGCTCCAATTCTTGGTTTTCAAACTTTTTTGGCTGGCCTCGGCGATCTTTGTCTTCCGTATGAAAACCACCACTTCTGAACCGCACAAACCATCTCTTGAAACCGATGGAACCACACCCTCAGCGGCATTTTTTTTTTTTTGTAAACATACACAAACTGCGAAGCATTTTGCTTGTCTGCAGATACACCCAGAGTCTCTGCCGGGAATCGAACCCGCAACCCCCAGATTGATAGACCAGCACACTATCCTGTAGTCTGTCGGGGCACCCAATTTAAAGGAGTAATGTGAAACTTCCCGCATATGGCGCTATGTTGCCACAAAATTCCACATTTTCAAAGCAAAAAAAATATTGTTGCTTACACTTTAATGTTCAATAACTAAGTAAGAATAAATGACAGATTTGTACCCTTCAAAATGACATATAAATTATTAAAAACAAAAACCGCGTTCAAAATATATGCCATCTAATAGACTGAATAAGACACACTTTTCTATAGAAAATTCTAAACTTGATAAAGAAAGGAACAATTTTCTAAATAAAATTCTAAACTGGATAGAGAAAAACACAATTTTTTTCAAAAAGGACAGACACAATTTTCTATTGAAAATTCTAAATTTGATAAAGAAAGACACAATTTTCTATAGAAAATGTTTGTTTGATTGAAGACAGACACAATTTTATATATAACATTCTAGTATGGATAAAGACAGACCCAATTTTCTAAATAAAATTCTAAACTGGATAGAGAAAGGCACAATTGTTTCAAAAACACAGACATAATTTTCTAAAGAAAATTCTTTCGAATTACAGAATAAGCCCCCTGTTTTGGTCCAGCTAATAATTTTACAAAATCAAGGAGTATGATGAGGTTTTACTGTGGAGTTTGTTTAAATGTTTCCAGTTTTTCATAAATTTCCTCAACAACGTAGTTATAAAACACATAGTAAGAAAACGTAACAATGTAAAGTCGTTGGCTTAAATTGTTAACAAATCTTTTTTATATATTTTTTAACATAAACTGATAAATAATCGATATAAATTTAGCTAAAGCAAGGCATAAAATAAATTTTAATACTAAAAATACAAGAAATCACGTAAAAAACTTAAGATATTCTTTCATCTGCCAAAACAAACTATAAAATAATGGGCCAAACATGATTTCATAGCAAACATTTTACCAATATATCAAACACATCAACCAACATAATGTAAATATTTCTAAAACGTTTTATTTTACAACAAATATAAACGAGAAAACTGTTTTTTTTTACCAAGCACAGCTGCTCGAAATGTGCCATAATATTAGAAGAGCAGGAAAAAAATTGGTTTTCCTATAAGAAGATTTACTATTTGTTACAAATATTTTATGAAAAATAGTAGTAAGTAGTTGAGAAAACTAAATAATGACTATAAAATTGTTGTAGTACATTTAAAATAAATTATCATAGTGAGTGTTCCCTAGACTCTTTCATTGAAGGTGGATGGCAGCAGGAGGCAGTTGATTGTACGTTTAACTAACAACAAGTATTACGTGTCAGTTTGAGGTTTCTTTTGTTGAAAGGATTTCTTCTTAGTTGGCTGGAAAATGTTTAAAGTAATTTTCTTTACGTACTAGCTTTTCTATGCAATAAGTATGTATTGTAAATTGTTAATGAAATGAAACCCTCATACTATTATAATTTAAAATTTTGTTGTTAATTAAGGAAACACGGTGGCTGTGTGTTTCTTTGCTAGATGTGTTACTAAATGGTGGTGTTACGTTACTATAGTAACATAAATTTTAGTTGCATACCAAAATATGTCTCAATTTTTCTATTTTTCTTTTGTGTGGTAATAAATAATGTTGCCACTTGGAAATATGAGAAGATGTTTTCGTAACGAATACATCTCAAATATTAAAATTATATAAATGTTGTGGTTGTTGCGCTAGACGTAGCAACGCTATGTGGCACCTAATCGTATTACGTAGTTAAGTTTCTTTGTAAGGCAAGAGGAAAAGAAAATAAAGTGTTTAATTAAAGAAAACTATATCTAGTTTTATACGTTTGTGATATATTTTTTGCAAAATTTCAATAAAGGATTGCTAAAATAAGCTTTAATTTGATATTGTAAAATGAACGAAACCAAAAAAAAAAAAAATTGCACATACCAAAGTTTTCTATAGAAAAACTTTTATACACAACATTTGCAAGAGAAGGAACTGTTATACAAACTAATTTCTAAAACAACTTCTTTCTGATTCTAGTTTAGATAAAAACAGACACATTTTTTTAACCCTTCACCTTCGTGAGAAGGGTATATATAAATTTGTCATTCCGTTTGTAATTTCCACAATACCCTATAAAGTATATATATTCTGGATCCTTATAGATAGCGGAGTCGATTAAGCCATGTCCGTCTGTCTGTCTGATATCTTCGGGATCCAATTCTTTAATAATTCTGTCAGACATGCTTTCGAGAAGTTTGCTATTTAAAATCAGTAAAATCGGTCCACAAATGGCTGAGATATAAGGAAAAAACCAGGACAACCTCGATTTTTTACCTATTTTTTGACCTATATCTGGTCAAACAATATGGATATCTGATGATAGATATTTCAAAGACCTTTGCAACGACGTATATAAGACCATAGTAAGTTGGACCTACAATGGGTCAAAATCGGGAGAATATTTTTAACCCGAATTTTTTTTCACCAAAAGTTTTTTTGGCTAAATATTAAAAAAAAAAATGTTTAAAATTTAAAAAAAAAAAGTTTTTCAAATTTAAAAAAAAATTTAAAAAATTTAAAAAAAAGAAATTCGAAAAAAAAATTTTTCAAAAAATTAAAAAAAAAAACAACTGGAAAAAAAATAAATTTTGTTTACCTAAAAATATTAAAAATTTTCATTTTGAAGTATAGTTTGGTGAAGGGTATATAAGATTCGGCCCAGCCGAATATATCTCTCTTACTTGTTTAATAGAAAATTCTGAACTGAATAAAGAAAGACACAATTATAAAAGAAAATTCTTGCCAGGATAAAATAGACTCAATTTTCTATATAAAATTCTTGTCTGAATAAAAACAGACAATTTTCTATATAAAATAAGACACAATTTTCAACATACAGACAGATACAATCATAATATGTTGTTCTCAGATTATGATATGAGAGCATCATAATATGGTAAGTCCTTCATCATATAAATGGTTGTCGCAAACATATACATGGTTACTGTAACCATATATATGGTTGAAATATTCATGTGAATCGTAAATTAACCATATTATTGTTACCACAATCATATATATAGTTACTGTGACTATAATATTGTTAAAAATTTTGATATTGTTACAGTAACCATGCACAAATTTGAAATGGTTACAGTAACAATGTACAACTATATTTTTTTTCTGCGTGTAGATAAAAATTTTATAGAAAATTCTATTCTGGATAAAGACAGACACAATATTTATAGTGTCTAAACAGTGTGAACATCCCACAGTCTGATCACGTTACATACCTTTGCATTCATTTAGATAGATGTGATACTTGGCGTCGTCACATAAAAGCCAAGCGGCTCCACATGGAACTAAAAGCTTCTAATTTACACTGGCTAATCCACCATCAATCGAAATTAAGCCTTCACTGCAAAGTCATCCTGCATAAAACAGTCTTAAAACCAATTTGGACAAACGGAATTCAACTATGGGGAACAGCAAACAATACCAGTACAGATCTCATACAGAGGGCACAATCCAAAATTCTTAGAACAATGACGGGAGCTCCATGGTAGATAAGAAATGAGAACATCCACAGGGACTTAGATCTTCCATTGGTCAAGGACGAAATTAGAAAAACTCGTTAAGCTTATTTGTTAAAATTACATCATCATCCGAACCCGCTCGCAAGGCTACTTACAGAGTAACTCAAGACAGATCAAGGCTGCGTAGAGCTGATTTACCACTTATCTAATATATCAAATATGATTCTCCACTGAGAGAACATTAACTATTTAGTTATAAGCTTTAATTACTTATTGTAAGGCCTAGACATTAAAGGCAGGAACAATATTATAATAAACGTTTAAAAAAAAATAAAAAAATTATTTTAAATTTTCTATTGAAATTTCATGTCTATTGAAAATACTGTATGAAGTATGAACTTATCGAATAAATCATTTTGAGTCTGTAAGAACGTTTACATTTTTCTCTTCACATAGAAAACTAACTGATAGCAGCTTGAGTGTATCAAATAGTATCAAAAAAAGGTACGAAACTATAAACTTTATCAAGAATGTTATAACTCTATTTGTAAGATAGAGTGTGTGTTAAATCGTCGCCCAAGATGACGTCAACGGTTTAGGAGAGACTAAAGACTAAATCAATTTTACATATAATTGCTGATGAACAGATTATATTGTAGAAGTTACAAACGAAATGACAATCTTATATATACCCTTCTCACGAAGGTGAAGGGTATAAAAACAACAACGCCAAAGGAAACACAAAAAAAAAAAACCAAAGCAATGAAACCAACACACATCCAAACATACGTTTTGTTGCTTTTTTGTCAAACACCAAAAAAAAAAACTAAAACAAAATACGCAAAACATGAAGCCAACACACATCCAAACATACGTTTTGCTGCTTTTTTATCAAAACATGCAATAAATTGTCTTTTTTGATGAAATTTTGTCTCGGATTTTTGCTCATAATAACGGATATTATTTATGAACGGATTTTGCTGATTTTAAATAGGAAACTTCTCGAAACCATGTCTGACAGAATTATTGAAGATTTGGGTCCCGAGGATATCTGGGGTCTTTAGAAAATTGATTTCAACAGACAATTCAACCAAAAAAAAATATTAAGGTAAATATTATATAAGATTTGGCAAAGCTGAATATAGCACTCTTAGTTGTTTCATACACAGAGAAAACAGATTCAAGATAGCAACCGAATTTGTTGCCAATCAAATGATTCGGTTGCACACATAGAATTTTTCGGTTCTATCAACAGAAATTTAGTTGACAAAGAAGAATTTCGGTTGAAGCAACGAAACATTTGTTACCCCTTCTAATAAGTTGTAGCCACAACTGTAAAATTCAGTCACTAAAATAGAATCATTCGATTGGCAACAAATTCGGTTGCTACCACGAATCTGTTTTTTCTCTGTATTTAAGTAGAGCCTTAACTCAAACAGGATGTTGTTTTTAAAAGCTTTAGCTTTACAGTTTTTTCTTAAGGAATCTACATTTTAGTACCCCACAAATTGTGAAGCTATCAAGTAATTTTCTTAAACATTTAAAATTTTAATAACAAAATCCTGTTTGAGTCAAGGCAACTATTAAACTAGCTACAATTAATTAGAATTTTTTCCCCCCCCAAAGACAATTTAATTTAAAGATTTTCCTTAATAAATTGTAAAGCATATGTTTGCACTAACTAGGCTATTTCTTAAACATTTTTCTGCAACTACAACTAACTATGGCTACGTAACTATGTATGTTGACTGTCATCACAAACTACTAATATTACTACTACTGCACTATGGTATGGTATGCAAAATTTTATGGTTTAAACTCAGCAAAAAAAAAGAAAGGAAAGAAAATAAAAAATTAAAAGAATATAATTCCACTAAAAGTTTTATGGTATACTATAAATTTTCTCATTTTATACCTTTTCCATTGTATGTAGTTCGTCATCATCATCATCATCAACTTCAAGAACAAAAAAAAAAAAAAAAAAAAAGGAGCTGAGCTGTGTTAGCAGCAGCAACCTTCATCTATGTATAAGGAAAGTTTTAGGTATTTTTGTGTGTTGTTCACTTAGTTTTTTTTTTTTTTTTTTGTTCCTTTATTGCCATCTATTGCAAACGTTGAGGTTATTTTATGCATAGTTGCAATACATTTTATACAACTTGAGTTTTGTTGCAAACAGCAAAAAAAATATAAAATGATTGTTCTTATGTCATTTAGTTGTAGTTTAGAAGTTTTTATGTTGTTGCTACTGCTGGGAAATTAAAAAGGTATTTTCAGTTTTTTAAAGGGTTTGAATACCGAGTTTAATTAGATTTGAGTTTCCTAAAACGAATGATTTTTGATATAAATAGTTCCTTAAATCATGGCGGAGCAGCAAAACTTTTATAGCTGTAAACAAAAGTTAAGACTGGTTTAGTTATTTAAGTTTAAATACAAGTTTCACAACCATTAGTTGGTTAATATAAACCTAGTTCAAATTCCAGTTAAACTGGAAACCAAAGTTAAACCTAGTTTATGTAGGTAAGTTTACATACAAGTTTCAGAGCAAGGAGTTGGTTAATTTTAAACTCCAATTTAAGCAAACCAGGTTTATGAAAAAACCAACACACAGCTGCAACAATGTTAGTAATATAAACCAAAGTTACACCTAGTTTATGTAGTTAAGTTTAAATACAAGTTTCAGAGCAACGAGTTGGTTAATTTTAAACTAGTTTAAATTCCAATTTAAACAAACCAGGTTTACACACAACTGCAACAATGTTAGTAATATAAACCAAAGTTAAGCTTGGTTAAGTTATTCGAATTTTAATACCAGTTTCAGAGCAGTGACTTGGTATAACCCTAGTTCAAATCTCAATTAAAACAACAACATTTTACTACTGTAAATCAAACTTAAGCCTACTTTAATTAAACTTAAATTTAAACATTTGCTTTGAATACAAAAACTATTTGATTTTTTTAATCCAGATATCTCACAATCGTATATATAAATATAAACCTAGTTCAAATTCCAGTTAAACTGGAAACCAAAGTTAAATCTAGTTTATGTAGGTAGGATTAAATACATGTTTCAGAACAATGAGTTGGTTAATTTTAAACTAGTTTTAATTCCAATTTAAGCAAACCAAGTTTACACACAACTGCAAATATGTTAGTAAAGTAAACCAAAGTTAAGCTTGATTAAGTTATTCGAATTTTAAGACAAGTTTCACAGTAATGACTTGGTATAACCCTAGTTCAAATCTCAATTAAAGCAACAAAATTTTATTACTATAAATCAAATTTAAGCCTACTTTAATTAAAACTTAAATTTATACATTTGCTCTGAAACCAAAAACTATTTGATTTATTTAATCCTGATATCTCACAAACGTTATTTATTATAGGGTTCTTTAATATACCATTTAAACCCAATCCCCTTTAGCATAAACTAACTTGTATTTAAACTAACTTCATTTTAACCAGCTCATTCATTGTCTTTTACACTCAACCAGGACATGAGAGCGAGCATGTGTATGAATTTTAAAAAAATCATAAAAATTCTTTACAAAATGTAAAGCACAAAAAAAAAAAAAAAAGAATGTACTACTACAAAACTTATTTATTTCCATCGTAATATAATGAAAGTTTGTAGAATTTTTATGTCACGTTTTGTTATTTTATGTTTTAATTGTAGTGTCTGTCTGTCCGTCCGGCTGTATGTCTGTCTGTCTGTCTTAATGTCTTTCATCTCTCTGTCTATCTCAAAAGTTGTTATAATAGTAATATACTTTGTAAAATGAAAGTTTACTATAACATAAAAGGAAAAAACCAATTTTAGTATTAAAAAGGATGATTTTTTCCTTCTTTTTTTTCTAAAAGCTCAAGAACATTTTTAAATTTTATTGATAATTAAAAAAGTTTATTTTGTCTAAAGAGTTGTCGTAGTTAAACACAACAGTTTTACAATGGCACAAAATTATAGTTTTACAGGATTTGTTTTTCTTTTTTTTTTTTTTTTTTTTGTTAAGCTATAATATGAAACAATTAAAGTCATTATAAAGACAACAATTAAATTGAAATAAGCTTTAACAATAAGAAATTAAGGCAACATTAATGTAGTTTCAAAGGTTAGAGAAGTCATTAAATTGAAACCGAAATTAGGAAGTTTTTCAATTACCCAGTAAGAGGTTGAAATGGTAATATAATGATTCCTCACTATTTACATATTGTTATTTCAAGGCAATATTTTAAATGCCATTATGTTACTGCAACTATTTAGACTTAAGGAGGCATTACTTTGAGGTTGTTAAAATAACTGGTTACATGTAAGTACTTTAATAACTCATTGATCGTGTGATGTTGTCAATGAATAGTTATTAGTCAGTTAATAAATAAGTCATTCGACTACTTCTAGGTAATGCTGAGGGTAAGTAGTAGCTATTGCAGGGTACGTTATTCAGTTATTTCTAGTTATTACCAAGTTTTTGCTGGTTATTTTTTAAGTTCTCCATAATTACAGTTGTAGCTACAAACACAAATTTATTGAAATATTCAAAATCAAACTTGCAGAGTTTTTTATCTTCTTGGACCAGCACTCAGGTGATGACACCTACTTATGCAAAGCATTGTGTTCGAACTAAAAAAATAGGTTATGGGAGGGAGGAAAGTGGGAGTAGTGTTTGTGGACATTCGATTTGAACTTTCCTACATTGAAAGTGGCGAGCAAGATTTCAGCTCGAAGTTTGTTCCACACGGACAGTTAGATAACGAATTTTCCCTGTAGTGTGTTGTGCGATCCACTGGCCAATAGACCACAAAGGAAATTTGTTCTTGATGAAAACCGTGTATTACGTAGAAAACTGCGGGTATCAGGATATCAAGTTACCTAAATTCATCATTTGATTGTAGTACCGATAGAACAGTGAAACCCAGCCCACAATGCATTGTTGATCCAGCAAATCAATAGTGTTGGATACCCTCTATACACGGTCGAGAAGCACCAAATTAGACTTTGAAGCACAAGCCTATAAATGGGAGTTGTATTCCGTTTTCGGTCGGGTACAGATGGTGTAAATGGAGTGAAGTAATTTGAACACCATTTCAGAAAACCGAGACAGCTGAATGGTTCTTTCGACACTTGAAACATGTGTTTAGACCAGAGGTGCGCACCAACACATTCAATTCTTTATTTTGTTCAGTGCACCTACAAACAAACAAATACAAAAACTGAAAAAATAAAGAAAAAGTCATACACCCGTGCTCATGCGCTTTTGTAGTTGTCTCGTTGAGTGTACAACGACTACTAAATTGTAAGAGCATAAGAATACGTGTTATTTGATTTTGCACAATTGTGCTATGGGCTGCGCACCATTGGTTTAGACCAGCGGACATAAGATTGTATTCTCATACCCAGAACATCAAGAATGTCTGATTCTACAATATTTATACAACCCATAAATACAGATGAAGCGGCATGATATGTCGTTCGTTTTTGAGTCAAGAACAATGGTGTTAATTTCATTGTGATCTCGCGCTAACATCACACATATTCTTGTACTCTTCTGTTTAGTAGTCACTGAGACAGCGACGAATGCACATGCTAAGCGGATGTATTGCTATTGTTTAATTTTTTTAAATTAATTTTTCATGATTACTGATAGAAATATTTCGATTGTTTAATATATTTCGAACTTTAAAAAATCATTGAAGTGTTGTCTGGTTTTTTCAATTTACTTTTGTGAACAATTTTTTTCATATTTGAAATGATTTTATTCAAGACAGCGTAATTAAATAAGCAAAAAAATGGTTTACATATTTTTTAAATATTTTTAAAAGTGTCGAAAATTATTAATATCGAATTCTCAATTAATGAGCTATGGTTATATGTCGCAGACAATTTGATTAAGATTGTTGACTTGATTATTGTTAACAAATAAAGCCTTAAAAATCTTTTATTTCCCTAAAATTTTCTTTCAGTGGAGCTCTCTTTCGCTCTCCAACACAAATTCAGTTTTAGCTTTCGACATCCCTGGTCAAGAAGCAACACTGAGTCTTGCGAGCGTTTCTTTAATAATAAATTTAATAAATTTAGTTATAGAGGCTGTCCCAAAAGTCACCACTAAACTGCACTGAGCTGCTGTAAACCAAAAAAAAGTCAATTCAAAGTTTAAAGTTAGCAAAAATGCAGCATTGCCACAGAGAACAACTCATTATTGAACAATATTTCCATAAATAATGAAAGTTTGATGGCCTTAGTTCCTAAACTTTTGGAATATTGATTTAACTTCGTCCACTGTGAAGAGAGTGATTGGAAAATTCAGGTAAATTGGATAACGTATGGTTAGTAAAAATGGAACAATACACGAGAAAACAATGAATAATAGAATAATATTTTCAAAAGTAACGAATGTTTTGCGGCAAAAGTTAGACAATTTCTGAACTTTGTCTACTGTGAAGAGAGTAATTGAAAAATTCTGGGAGATTGGATCAATTGGTTATGCTAAACACACTGGTTGTCTAAAGAAGAGTCAGCCGTAATGAGAGAATGCTTTAAGTGTCAAAGGGCAACATAGAGACGAGACGTAATTGGCTGTTGTCAAAAACCTAACTCTTGCTGTATCAGACATATGATTTGTTTTATTTTTGTTTGACAAAACGCACTAGTGTTATGTACATTTGAACAGTCGATCGCGTTCGGAACATGGAAGCTATGAATGCTGATCACTGATCTACAGCGTGTGCTCACTGAAGATCTGCATCTCCAAGTTTGCAAAGTTCAATTGACACAAGAGCTGAAGCCTAATGACCAGGCTCAGTGAAGATACTTAGTTCGTTCTATGGATTATTGGTCATTATATTAAAAGCAATGAAGTACATTTTTATCTTAACGGCTTTGTTAATCATAAAACTTGTTGCATTTTGAGTTTAAGAACCCAACGTGTGATTGTCGAAATATAAATACATCTACAAGAATGGTGCGCAGCCCATAGCACAATTGTGCAAAATCTAATCACACATATTCTTATGCTCCTACATTTTAGTAGTCATTGTCCACTCTACGAGACAACTACGAATGCGGATGAGCACGGGTGTAAGACTTTTTCTTAATTTTTTCACTTTTTGTATTTGTTTGTTTGTAGGTGCACTGAACAAAATAAAGATTTGAATGTGTTGGTGAGAGTAAGTGTATTGGTGAGAGAATTTACTTTTGCGCCCCTCTGATCTACAACATGACACTGTTTGGTGCGGCTTTTGGTCTGGAGCCAACACAATTCATCGATAATGAGAGTGGTCAAGGAATAACTTTTAACAGTACTCGATAACGCGACATTATAACAAGGTTCTTTGGATGATATTTTTGTATACTACATGTGGTTTCAACAATATGGTGTCACATGTTTTTATGATTAGATGTATACACAGCCTCAAAAGTGAGTAAACACGACAAATTATTTGATTTTTTTAAGATAATGAAAATCCTAAAATCTATCCATTGATTAAAATTTAAATGTTTCGGAGATTGGGCTGAATAATAGATTTAATTTAAAAAGATTTAAGTCGGACTATAATGATTTTCATGATCTTAAAAAAAAATCAAAAAATTCACTGGTGTTGTTTCACTTTTGAGGCTGTGTGTAGCTCTTTACACAATTTGGATTTATTTTTTGGACTTATTTATAATCAAAGATCTATAACAACAAGCCAACAATTCGGTTTTAAATTACAGGAGGAAATTTGACGCTGTCTCAACGAAATACAGCCACATTTATGCAAAATAGTCATGAACATTTTCGACAAAAATCCTTAAGGATAATTTGTTCGATGTTCTATTCCATACATTACCCTATCCTTGGTACTTTAAGATTCAATCAAAAAACATAACAACCTAAAGAAAGAGAAACTATGTTTTCTATTCAATTCAAATCTGATGTAAATATTGGGAAATTCTTGAGATTTTACCAAGAAATTTTATGGTTTTTCCTAAGGAATCCAAAGATTTTGTGGTTCTTCTCTTTTTGATTACTTTTACATAAATAAGATTCAACAATAATTTAAGTTATTAAATAATTCCCTTTTATTTATGAACTTTAGTTTTCATTACCTTTATTTTTGCATTATTCCTTATAATTGCAAAAAAAAAAAAATATTCTTAATTAAATTGTTTTACAAAATCCAGCACCTTAGTTAATTTTATTTTTGTTCAAGTGCTTTTTCTGGGTATTATATTATAATGAAAACTAAAAGATCAAAAAATATAAAAAAAACACAAACAAAAAAGTTTTGCCAACATATAATTTGTTTTTTTTTTTTGTGTGCTATTTTTTTAATAATGTTTTATATACTCAAACTATGCAAGCAAAAATATATATTTTACTTATTTCTCTATAAATCCTTAGTAAGAAAATAAAACAAAACAAAAAAAAAGGTACCTAGTTCCCTGTAAAAGGAAGTAAAGTATAGTTTTATATATTTTTTACATTTATACCAGAAATGGAAAATTTAATTTTTTGTTCGATATACTGGAAATAGTGTTAAATTTTTTGTATTATTTTCACTGTTATAATTTTCTATAGAAACAACTGTTATACATAGAATTGTCTATAGAAAAAAAACTGTTATACAAAAAATGTTATATAAAAAACTGTTAAACACAAACATTTTCTGTAGAAAAAACTGATATTCATAAAATTTTATATAATAGAATTTATTATACATAATATTTTTTATAAAAAAAAACTGTTATACACAAAATTTACTATGTAACAAACTGTTATACACTTTATTTTCTATAGCAAAAACTGTTATACTCAAAATTTTAAACAGAAGAGACTGTTATATACAACATTTTATATAGAACAAACTGCTATACTATATATATACAAACTGTTATACTATACAAAAAAACTCTTAACCCAAATTGTTTATAGAAAATACTGTTATACCCAAAATTTTCTGCAAAAAAAATTTTTACAAATAATTTGCTATACAAAAAGCTATTATACAAAAGCAATTTTTTGAAGAAAATATTGTTATACAATTATTGGGAGTATGTCTTAATAATGCGGGATTTACAATAGATGCCATATCTTTTGTACGCGGTTTTGGTTTTTAATAACTTATATATGTCATTTTGAAGGGTACATATCAGTCATTTATTCTCACTTGATTAAACATTAAATCATTTTATGACAACAAAGTGTCATATGCGAGAAGTTTCGCTTTAATTCGAAAAAAAGGGCCGATTGCTCATCAAAGCTTATAGTGAATGTGTTATATAGGTTTCAAAGTGCGAGAAATGGTTTGTTCGGTTCAGAAATGGTGATTTTGACAAGAAAGAGGAAAGATCGCCCAGGCCAGCCAAAAAAGTTTGAAAACCATGAAGATTGTTGTCAAGCTCAATAAGAGCTTGAAAAAACATTTGGGGCTACTTCAGCAGCAATTTCAAAAAGTTTGCGAGCAACGGGATTCATCCAGAATGAAGAAAATTGGGTACTATACTGTTATGAAATTGCATTATAAATTCGAGTATAAAGTCTGTAAATGGTGCTGAAACATTCATTATGTTTATCAACATTTCCATTGCTACAAACATCTATTTATATACAATGTTTATAACACACTATTATTGTTAATAAGTATGGCTGCTGGAAATAGAACATTTAAGTTATTTCCCTTAAGACAACGCTCGAAATATCTTGTATAAATAGTCAGTTTAATGTGGATCTTTGCTGAGACAACATCAAGCGTAGAAATAAGTTAACTATGTTCTAAAACCATAATTGAAGTGTGTGTATTCCTGTGAAATTTAAACGTGTTTTTGTACAAAAATACAGAGTGACTACTCTGAAGGAAACCTGGGGACAAGTGTCTCCAAGTCACCAATTTTGTTGACTATTTTGGTGAATGTTTGGCGACATTGTCAATGAAACGTCTAAATTTTTAGATATGTCTTTGATGAGAAAAAAAAAAAAAACAGAAAAACATGGATTTGAATTTTGTTGACTATTTTGGTGAATGTTTGGCGACATTGTCAATGAAACGTCTAAATTTTTAGATTTGTCTTTGATGAGAAAAAAAAAAAAACAGAAAAACATGAATTTGAAAACGACTCTTCCAACGGTTATGAATTCTTAAAATTTTCTTTTTTATCGATATCTACTTCAAAAAAGTACCAAAATTGTAGACTAGAATTACTAAAATGTACTAGTGAGTCTCTGGTTCCAATATCTACATATAATCCCAAAGGAGGAACTTAGTCAATAGTACTAACGTCAGTAGTAGACTTTCAATGACACGCACATGTTAAATGTCTACAGTAAATAGCAATGTCTGGGGTATAAAAGGTCAATAGTACTGGTGCCTGTGTCAATAGAAAGTCAGTACAGTTTCACTATTGACATTTTCTGCAGGGTACTTAAACTGTTGTTGTGATAATTTGAAAAGAGATGTTAAAATGTTTAACTACTAAACTGCTTTTATTTACAATTAAGAGAATCCGGGTTATTTAAAGAAAATATACCACCGTTTTTTAAAGGTAAAAATGTAACAATACGAATTGAAGCCGAGATACCTTGAAAGAATCATAGAATTATTACTTGCGATGAAACTCGATAACTCAAAGTGTAAGAGATCGTACGTGAAGCCAGGCCAACAAACCGAATTAACACCAAAGCAAAATATCCATGGCGCTAAGGTAATACTCTGTATTCGGTGGGAGAAAATAAGTTTTATCTGTTGTGAGCTGCTGAAATCTGACCAGACCATCACAGTGAATAGGTACCGAACGCAACTGAATCGTTTGAAGCGAGTATTGACCGAAAAACGCCCAGAATATGCGGCTAGATATGAAACCTTAATATTTCATCATGACAACACTCAGACAAATTATGTAATACTTGTTAAAAAATCTTTAGAATGAAGTGGTTGGGAAGTTTTGCCTCACCCGCCTTATAGTTCAGTTCTTGCCCCGTTCAAATACTATTTGTTTTGATCGATGCAGAATGCTCTCTCTAGGATACACTTCACATTGGAACAAAGTATCCGATATTGGCTTGATTCGTTCTTGTGCTCAAAAGATGAGCACTTCTTTTGGCTCGGAGTCCATATGTTGCGAGAAAGATGGCGAAAGGTCTTAGCTTACAATGGCCAATACCTTTGAATAAATTTATATTGTACTAATGTTTCAAAATAAAAGCTAAAAAAAATAAATTTCTAAAGAAAAAATTGTTATAAACAAAGTTTTCTATAGAAATTTTTGTTATAACAACAAATTGTTTGAGATTATAATAGCTGTCCCGGAACTTTTGAACATGAAATAGTTAAAAAAAAGTATATTCGTATCAACTTGTCCATGCCTGATTCATATCTACATTCCTCCCTCTCAGTTGAGAGCTCAAGATTACAATTCAAACACATATATAATACAAAACAGTATGCGATTTATACTGCAATTCCGTTGGTGATGTTATTTTAACATCTTTAGACAGTAGAAAAAAAAAACAACTAAAATCCTTTTTACTTTTATACAGAGATAAAAATGTTTGAAATAAACATGTTTTACAACAAAAATAAAATTAATTTTTTATAGGCGTTTCTTTAGAAAAAAATAAAAATATTTTATTGTTTATTTTTTAAGACACTATAAAATTGTCTAAATTATTTTTATTTACCTACATATATTATTGGTCATAAAGTATGTTAACAAATAGACTTTAAAAATTGTACAGTTTTATGTTGTTACTTCATTTATTTGGGCACCTAAAAGTAGGCTATAAAATGTGTTGTAAAATTATTGAATATAAAGCGAAGGACCATTTTTTTTGGGTTGAAGTAAAGGGTTAATAAAGGTCACATTTTTAAATTTAAGAGGCAAAAACTAACCTAAATAATATTTTATATTTTATTGGCTTAAAGTTTTCTTGCTTTTAAGAATTTTACATTATCTTTACTTAAGGTAGAATTTTTGTTATAAAAAATTACTTGGTTAGGAAACCAATATAGCTAGGGTTTCCAATCCTTGCTTTTACAACTTAAAAATTTCTTTAAAACGCTTATTGTTACTCACTGTATATATATGTACATATGTCACTCACATAAGTATCGCAACAATAAAACAAACCAAATAAGTATGCCTTAAAAAATACATATATTTTTTGTGTTCACAATAAAAAATTCTTATGTTTATACATAATTTTTTTTTTTTTTTTGCTATCAGGGGATCTATAATGGGTTTCGTATCTCTACTTTTACTTTACACACCATCATCATATGTAATACATACTCTCGGTGTAACTTTTAGTTTAAACTTTTTGTTTTTTCTCTCTCTCTTTCCTTTTAGCTAACTGCTCTTCTATGTAATAGTAATAAGTGAGTGCAAAATGTTTTCAAGTATTACATTTTCCATAGCATACTTTTGTGCGAATGAGGAAAAAAGCAATTCCTAGTTTTTTTTTGTAACACAAAAGTGTCAGGACATGTTTTTTTTTTTTGTTTTTAGACAAAAATAACAACAAGAATTTGTGTTTTGGTGTTGGCAATAAAATCTGAACTTGTATTTTATATTTGCAACATTTCTTTTTATATACATTTTAGTGTATTTGTTTTCGGGTGTCCCAAATCTATGTAGCCAGTAGTAGTAGCAGCAACATTAGTAGTTATGGCAGCTGTAGCAGTGAATAATAGCAAGCATGTTTATATGCATAATAATATGCTGAAAATATTTTTTTTATATTCTCTACTAACAAGAAAGAAAAATTATTGTATGTAGTTGTATTAATGTAAATTGTCTGTTTATTTTCAAAAGTTTACATACCATGTCATACGTATTTGTAAAAGTCTTGTTTGCCGAAATGGAAATTTTCTTTTTTTTTTTTGATGATATTTGTGCAGAAATAATAGTTTTATAAGTGCTGTTGTATGTACAGCTTATAAAAGAACATTTTGGTTAGTAGGATAAGTAATATTTCAAGCAGGTAAGAGTAATATATTAAACATGTTAAATAAAAAAAAATTTTAAATTTTCAGCATTTATTTAAACAATGTTAGGGATAGAAAAATTATACTCATTTTACATTATTTGAAAACTAAGAGCACACGCTATATAAAGCTGGAAAAACTAATTTATTTTTGAAATTGTTAAATAGTTTTCAAGTATATTTCTGTCACCAAAGTTTCTTTAATAAAATTATATTAAAAGAATTAAATAATATCATTAATAACACAAAGTCTTAGGTTAGGAAGGAGTGTACACTCGGTGTACTTCCACTCGGAGACCATAAGGTCCATTGTAATTAAATTCAATAGGTAGATTTTTGTTAAGTTGATAGAGAAGAGTCGAGTCCGAAAACCGCCTAGTGAGAGAAAAACAAAAATAAAGAGAAAGAAGAAGAGTAAGATTTTCATTGCGGGTTCGGATTTGCAGTAGATCCTTCCTTAAATAGCCACCCTATTCCCTTTATGAAACCCAGTATGTTGCACAGTTCACGGCCAGCAACATTACTGAGTTCGTCCAGAAATTTGTTTCCTAGCCATTTAAGTTTAAGACTATGTAACCTAGGGCAGTTGCACATGATGTGTTCCCCTGTCTCTAGCTCCTCTACATCCCCACACACCCTACAAAAATCCTGTGTGTCGTTATCCCTTTGAAGTCCCCAATTACGCAATGGCCGGTTATCACTCCTACTAGAATCCTTAGATTATATCTATCCAACTCTAACAGTGCTCTGGTTGTTTTAGCATTCAGTTTTGGCCGAATAGCCCTGGACACTCTACAATCCGTCCTACTGCTCTAGGATTGGTCGGTATAATTCCGGAATCTTTCATAAATTGACCTGTAGTAGTGACAAATAGGTGGTTTAACACACCTTTCCCTGGTATCATGATGTAGAACAGAACCATGTCTAGCCAATTCATACGCTGCCTCATTTCCCTGCATATCACAGTGACCCGGCACCAATCAATATTGAGTATTGTACCAATGACTCCTCAAGAGCTCTCCTACAGTGCTGCACTAGACTGGAATGAATTAAATGACATTCCAGAGCCTTTAGTGCCGCCTGATGTATATATTTTCCGTAGACCCCTCCAGCACGTGTGCCCTTATCAATTCTGTGGCTTTCCACATCCCGAAGATCTCTGCCTGAAAGACGCTGCAGTCGTTAGAGAGTGAGGGTAAATGTTTAATAACAAATTGTTTAACTAGTGGGAATACTAGCATGTGTTTGTTCTACTATATGTAACGCTTTTAAATAATAAGCCCTAAACCACCAATTGCCTCTGAACCATTTTCCGAACGTCTGAATATCCACAAGACTCACTCCCGAAAACCACTTTAAAGCACATAAATCTTGTAGATATTAAATTTAGCTCAAATGAAATAAATCATATTACTAAATCTAATAAGAATTTATCCAGAATTGTTAATTTTTTTCATTATCTTACGAAATCAATTCAAACAAAATTTTAGTGTGTGTGTAAAACACTCTCACGGTCAAAATCCTAAACCATAATGAACGATATTCACCTAGAATATTTGTGATTGTCTTAAGCAGTTTGGTATTTAAAATCAGCAACAACGGTTTAAAAGAAAAAAAGTTATTAAAAAAAATGTCAGACAACATTTAAAAAAAAAAAATTAACAAATAAAAATTTTCAACATTGTTCGTTGCTGCAAGATTTATCAAGATAGCCATGTTATTGGTACCATAGAGAATTATACATAGAGACGAGACACTCCGTATTGTCAAACAAAAATACAACAAATCATATGTCTGATACAACAACAAAATACATTGACCAGTATGTATTTTGTTGTTGCAAGAGATAGGTTTTTGACAACAGACTTAGGTTTTTGACAATTCCGTCTCGTCTCTATGTTACGCTATGATAGGTACCTTGAAGCAAGGAGAAAGTGAACAGTTTGACAGCTGACAGTTAAGGTTTAGTAAAAATTGAGCATTACACGAGAGAACAAAGTGTTTTCATTGTTAAACACTATTTCCAGAAGTAATGAAAGTTTGGCGGCCACAGTTCGAAAATTCATACAAAATATGTTCGTTATTTCGTAAACTGTGTACAGAGTAATTCAATACTATAAGGAGATTCGATAAATTGGCGATGATAATTCAAAAACATGCATTCACAACAATAACTTTTTGCTGTGGATTTTGAGCTGGGCCAAACTTTGTCTAAAAAGAGAAGTAACAGTCATTTAGAAGGGTACATATCAGTCATTTATTCTCCCTTAGTTATTGAACATTAAAGTGTAAACAACAAAGCTTTTTTTTTTTTGCTTAGAAATTGTAGAATTTGGAAAGAAGTGCCTCTGAAACACACCGATTGCTCACCAAAGCTTGTGGTGAATGTGTTTCATTTGTTTCAACGTGCGAGAGATGATATGTGCGGTTCAGAAGAGGTGATATTGACACGGAAGACAAAGAACGCCCAGGCCAGCCAAAAAAGTATGAAGATCAAGAATTGGAAGCATTACTTCATGAAGAATGTTGTCAAACTCAACTAGAGCTAGCAAAATCATTGGGAGCTACTGAAGCAGTAATTTCAAAAAGTTTGCGAGCATCAGGATTCATCAGAAAGCAGGGAAATTGGGAACCATACGAATTGAAGCGGAGAGGCCTTGAAATACGATTTTGCATGTCCGAAATGATGTTTGAACGCTATAAAAGAATATTACTTTTGCAACGAATTATTTTTTGCGATGAAAAATGGATCGATTACGATAACCCTAAGCATAAGAGATCGTAAGTGAAGCCAGGCCAACTAGCCGAATCGACACTGAAACGAAATATCCATGACGTTTAGGTAATTATCTGCATTAGGTGGCAGAAAAAAGGTCCTATATGTTAAAAGCTGCTAAAATCTGATCAGACCATCACAGTGAACCAGTACCGAATGCAACTGAATCGTTTGAAGCGAGTATTGACCGAAAAACGCCCAGACATGCAACTGTAATATTCCACTAAGACAACACTCTGCTACATGTTGCAATACCTGTTAAAAAGTATTTAGAATGAAGTATTTGGGAAGTTTCGCCTTGCCCGCCTTATAGTTGAGACCTTGCCCCGTCCAACTACTATTTGTTTCGATGGAAGCAGAATGCTCTCTGTGGGATACGCTTCACTTTGGAACAGAGTATCTGATATTGGCTTGATTCGTTCTTGGCCTCAAAAGATTAGCACTTTTTTTGGCTCGAAATCCATATGCTGCCAGAAAGATGGGAAAAGGTTATAGCGAATAATGGCCAATACTTGAGTACATTTATATTGTAAAACTGCTTCAAAATAAAAGCTAAAAATTAAAAAAAAAAAATCCTTCCATTAGATAGCAATCTATATACATAGATCCAAAATAGGTATTCGTGGTTTTTTGTTTATATCTCAGCCACTTGTGGGCCGATTTTCTCGATTTTAAATAGCTACTGAACTGGGACTATAACGGATATATTGATGTATGAGTCATGTATGTAAGTTATTTGGGGGCTACGCAAAGTTGATTTCAACATACAGACGGACAGAAATACATGGCTATATTGACTCCGCTATCTATGACAATCTAGTATATATACTTTATGAGGTCCTAACTGAAATGAAACGTGGAAATTACAAACGCAATGACAAACTTATATAAACCCCTGCCACACATGCTGAAGTTTATAATAAACTCATCTAAAATTTTCCCAAAAATGTGTCTCGTTATTTATATTTTCCTAATCCTGTTTTATGAAACAAACATCTCTACAACAAATTACAATTTTAACAGGATCTAACTATTACCAAAGAATTAAATTTCAACATGTGATTTGTAATTCACTTAAAAAAAAAAAAAAGAAATCTAAATAAAATTTGTCCAAAAATATTTTTATTATTCTGCTTGTGATTATAAATATATATTTTTATTTGGGCAATTTTCTGGTTTAATTGTCATCAACATTCACAGGGTGTAAAAAATATGTGTATTTTTGTTTAACATTCTATAAAATTGCAGTTTTTATTTTGAATTTTTGCTCTGCAGTTTCATGTACGTATTTTTGTTTAATATTAATCTACCATGTTTTTATCACAGTTTTTTTGTGCAATCTAGCGATTTTTTTCTGCGTTGGTTGTATTTTTTATACAAAAAAATAAAATAAAGAATACAATAAAACTAAAACATTTTGTTGGAAAAACAAATATAATATATAAAATAATAATAATAATAAAAAACCAGTGAAATGCTGATAGAAAATCTGTTGTTACTGGGAATTTGTATAAACAGACATATTCAATCGCATTGAACCAATGTATCGTGCCACCCCTTTTGCCCACTCTGACGCCCTTGTTCCACAACACTACATAGTTTTTATGTCTATATTTAGTGTGTTCACGATATGAGGACCGTATTTATACTAGCTACAATATTCATACATACATAGCTTTTTTTAATACCCCACCACCAATTTAGTAGTTTTGAACGCGCAAATTGTTCATCTAATGAACAATTTCCGTACTAGTTTTTTTTCCAGCTCTTTGATTTTTTTTTTCTTCTGTGTAAATGTAATGTTTTGCGTTTTTTTGTTTGTATATTAACAAAGTAAAATTTCGTTTAATATACATAAAATTGTATGTGTGCATGTGCTGTTGGTATTTATATCTTAATAGTCTGATATGTGTGTTAAAATGTAATTTGAAATTATACCATGCTGCTGGTATTATAAAGTGTTACAATATTTTGAATGAAAGAAAAAATACAATAATAAACATATAAATATGTATTATTCCAATTTGTATAAAATAACATTTTGTTATAATTACTGCTACGTTATGGTTAAGCTGCATTGATAAAAACGTAACCAATTTGCGTTAAATTTGTGTGTGTGTACATTTTGTTAAAACGCTTAAGGTACTTTCACATGGTTCAAATATTTGAGGAAATAAGTGTAAACACAATGTGGATATAAAGTTAAGTTGTTATGAAATGACTTTTGTAAGAAAAATAATCTATATAAAGGGTGGTCCAACCAAAATGTACTATGTTAATTGTAAACAAGTAAGAGTGATATACTCGGCTGTGACGAATCTTATATACCCTTCACCAAATTATTCTTTAAAATAAAAATTTTAAATATTTTTAGGTAAAACAAATTTTCAAAATTTAAAAAAAAAATTTCAAATTGTTTTTCAAAATCAAAATTTTTTTTTTCAAAATTGTTTTAATTTTTTTTTTTTATTTTTATAATTTTTTAAAAAATTTTTTATTTAAAATTTTTGAAAATTTTTTTTTTAATTAAATAGTGAAAAAAAAATTTAAAAAAAATTTTTTTCTGGAAAAAAATTCGGGTTAAAACATATTTTTCCCGATTTTGACCCATTGTAGGTCCAAATTACTATAACCTTATATAAATCGTTGCAATGGACTTTGAAATATCTATCATTAGATATCCATATTGTCTAAATTAATGACTTAGTAATCCAGATATAGATCAAAAATAGGCCAAAAATCGTGGTTGTCCCGGTTTTTGCCCTATATCTCAGCCATTTGTTGGCCGATTTTCTTGATTTTGAATAGCGACCGAGCCGGAAGAATTCCCGATATATTAATGTATGTATCAAGTATGTAAGTTATTTGGGGGCTACGGAAAGTTGATTTCAACATACAGACGTACATGGCTATATCGACTTCGCTATATATAACGATCCAGAATATGCATACTTTGTGGGAAATGAAAAATGTAGAAATTACAAACGGAATGACAAACTTATATATACCCTTGCCACTCATAGTGAAGGGTATAATAAAACAAAAAGTTTTTAGAGATAGAAGGATCTATGACAAATATGTATGAAACAAAATATCGACCTAATGCTCGCCACGGCTTCGGTGGCATACCTCTATTCGATGGTGCATATCAGAGATTAGCAATGAATCACTTTTTTGCTATTAAGGCACACTTATGAAATTATAAGTATAAAAGAGTAGACATCATTGAAATTGAACTACTCTGAAGGACTCATACTCACAATAACATTGATTTATAAGTATGCGTAGCATTAAATATGAATCCGACGTCAACTCTACTCACTTTTTCACTACTCATTGCTGATCACTGGTGGATATTTTCAACGACTCTGAGACATAATTGAGGTTTAATATCGTTAATGTGCCGAGCTATCTCATCCTATAGCTCTTGAACTGTTTGGCTTATTGACGTACACTTTGTCTTTTAAATATCCCCAAGGAAAGAAGTTCAAAGGTGGTAAATCACATGATCGTGGCGGCCAATTAATACCGCCAAGACGTGAGATAACCACATATCGTCGAGATCCATATCCTCAATTTCTGGCTACAAGACGTCCGTTATCATTTCTCGATAGCGAACACCATTCACAGTAACTGCTCCATAGTTGAATTTGTCAAACTCTGAAGCAATGAAATGTCAAATTAAGTTTGGCAAAGAACTTGATGTTAAGGTATGACTCACAATTAACATCGTGCATTATGGTTGGATCACCCTTTACAAAAAGAATAGTCCCGTTACAAAATAAATGCCAAAAGATAGATACACGAAATTTGGTCTATAGGTTCCCCTCTTCCTATAAATATCCACTAAGAAGACATTTTGGAAAATTTGGTAACCTCATATCTTGTAAACTAATATAGATACAAACAAAATTTGAAATGCATCTTAATCTACTTAAAAAACTAGCAAACAGCTGTTTGGTACTTTTTTGAAATTTAAACCTTTTAGGGGAGAAAACCAGTATTTTGGTACATTTTTGCTACCCCCTGTATCTTTTAAACCAATAAACAAGGAAATAAATTTAAAATCGTATTCTTTAATATAACAAATATGAGTTTGGTATTTTTAGGAAATTGGAACAATTAAGGGGTAAAAATTTCATTTATTTTTGGTACTTTTTTTATGAAATAAATTTTTTATGAACTCTCACTATGATAATGAAATTTATTTAAATGAAACTTCTATAATTTCAAGTCTCATTTGAGCTTTATGCACTTTGTCGAAACTTACTCCAGTTTTGTATCCCTTGAACAAAATAAGATTTGTCGAGATCATCAAAATAGGTAGTTTTTGTGAGATGATTTCATCGTTGGAGTTAAATCTCTTTCCGCCGAGACATTTCTTTAGGTTTGGAAACAAGAAATAGTCACTCGGGGCTAAATACGGAGATAAGCCGAAAAAAGGAGCATTTCGTAGCCTTATTCATGGAGCTTTCTCATACCCAAGTGATCATTCAACATTGAAACCACTGAGCCATGAGAGATGTCTATGGCATCCGCAATCTCTCGCGATTTCAATCTCCCATCGGCCAACATTATCGTTTTTTCAATTAGGGGTCCAGAAGGTTCGGTATCTTCCGCGCTTGTACGGCCACACTGAAATTTAGTAAACCACTATTTTACCATTGACATTGATGGTACAGAGTTCCCATAGCATTTTTAAAGCTTAACCTTCATTTGAGTGATGATTTTTTACCGTAAAAAATAATGCTTAGTGAAGTAGTTTGCTATAAGTGGCTGTCAAACATAAACTAAATGATGCAGCTTGTTCAAATTTCGACAGCAGTAAAATTACAGAAGCCTATTGACAGGAGCAGTGCTGACCTTTCAGTTAAGAGGAGGGAAATTCAAAATATCGCCGACTTTTTGACCCACCCTTGTATGATTACATTCGATCATAATATGATTTCATTGGGTCATGTTATGCTTGTTTCAGAACATACAATATTATGAACATGTAAGACTATATATGACTATGATATTACGACTATATTTGATCATAACTAATAATGATCATACCATATTTGGACTATAATCATACATCTTATAATAATATGTTGCTCTTAGGTGATGTTTATTACATCCATGGTTTCTCACTACGTGTGGACTTTCACGAACACTGTCACGTACTGCTTTTTTAATGACATTTGAATGGCCAGAGTGTTATGCTTCACCAATTGATTCAATATATCTGAATTTTCCAGTTACTATCATCACAGTTGATAAAGTTAAATCAATATTCCCATCATATTTTGTAGACATTTTCGAAATGTGAACGCCAAACTATCACTATTTTTGAAACATTGCTTAAGAATTAAAACATGTTGTTCTATAATCAATACATTTTTACAAACCCTAAGCTGTAGAACAAAATATACATAGAAGCATTATTGAGAGACAAAAAACCTGTCTTACAACAATAAAATACGTGTAGATCATTGGTGTCCATTTCATAGCACAATTGTGCAAGCTAACCACACACATATTTTTATTCACTTTGGTTTAGTAGTCACTGAGACAGCGACGAATGAACATTCTAAGCGGGTATATTACTATTTTTTTAATTTATTTAAAATTTTTGTTCATGATCAGTGAAAGAAATATTTGGATTGTTTAATATATTTAGAACTTTAAAATATCACTGAAGTGTTGTCTGGTTTTGCACCTCAATTTACTTCTGTAAACAATTTTTTTCAGATTTGAAATGATTTTAATCAAAACAACGTAATAAAATAAGAAAAAAAAAAAAAATATTTTACACATTTTAAATTTTTTAAAATTTGTCGAAAATGTTTAATATCGAACTCTCAATTAATGAGCTATGATAATATGTCGCCAGACAATTTGATTAATATTGTTGACTTGATTATAGACATCTTTTATTTAGTTCACTAAACTTTTCTTTCAGTGGAGCTCTCTTTCGCTCACCGACACAAATACAGTTTTAGTTTTGGGCATCTCTGATGTAAATCAATGTATTTTGCTGTTGTGTCAGCCATAAAATTCAGGAGAGAGTAATTATTTATACTCTCAACTTACTCTCAGTTGCTTCTCTAGTTCTACCCTAAGCTCTAAACCATAAAACAAACTGTCAGCTGTCAAACTGCTCCTGGAGACTTCAAAAACCTATTTTAAGCAACACATGGACATACACGCTAAATCAACTTCAGTAGCTATAAGCAAACGGAATATTTCCATAAACATGTGGGTACTTTATAGGGTCACAAACATAAATGATGATAAAGGTTGTAAAAAGGTTAAGAGGTCATGCCTTAAACATTCGTGGGTGTGAGAAATTTTAAAAATGTTCTCCAAAAAATTTCTTTTTTTTAGAGAAATCTTATCTTTATATTGATTTCTAATCACTAGAATTATATTTGTAATCTATTCCAATATTTTTCCAACTTGTGCTATTTTGTTTAATTAAAAGTATCTATAGCAATTGCACTTGCAAGTTCAACATATGAAAGTGTTTAAATTTATTTGTTTGCCTTTGGATTGTGGGTTTTTTTATTTTGTTTTCCAAGAAAAATATCGTTTCTGTTTTTTATTTATTTATTTTATGCATGATTTTATATCTATTGTCAACTGGAAATAATAATATTGCGCAGTTTTGCATTTTTACAAAAATATGATTTCTATTACCATTTTATGTAGAGAATAAATTGAATTCATTTGTAAGCAGACCAGTAGGAAATGTAGTAAAGATGAATCTCTATAATATATTTTTGAGGATAAGTAATGAGATTATCAAACTTTTAGTAGGACAACTTAAACACAATAAAGATATTTGAACAAACACTTATAACAAAGTTTCAAAGTGTCACCAGATTCATAATTTCCTACTGGGATATAATATCTTGCAGCAGTTACGTTGTCTTTAGAATTTAAAAGATGGCAGCGAATTTTTATGCACAAACTCGAGCAGTATTGTATTTAAAAAAAGATGTGATTTTAGTTTTTCGCTCAAAAATATAATAAAGCAACATTAAGTATTCAAGTCACAAAATTCGTGTTTAACAAAAATTAAACAAACAAAAAAAAAACTACATATTAAATAGTTTTGTTTTAAACAAAACTACAGTATGTATGTCAATGCTACCATAAATATGTGGAACAAAACTATAATATAATAAGAATTCCATTACGTAGAATAAATTATCATAAACAAAATCTTAGATAACAAGACACAAAATATAAATAGATTTAAATTATTGCAACATTAAGGAATATTTTTTTTTGGCACTTTTATTTTCAAAACTAAAAATTTTGATTTTCAAATTAATTTTGTCATTAAAAAACATTAACATTTTGGAGGGTACATATCTGCCATTTATTCTCACTTAGTTATTGAATATTATAGTGTAAACAACTAAGTTTTTGTAGAATTTTGTGCCAACAAAGCGTCAAATGCGGAAAGTTTTGCTTTATTTCTTTAATTTAAAAAAAATGTCGCTGAAGCACACCGATTGCTTACCGAAGCTTATGGTGAATGTATTCCTTCGGTTTTAATGTGCAAAAGATGGTTTGTGTGGTTCAGAAGCGGAGACTTTAACGCGGAAGACAAAGATCGCCCAGGCCAGCCAAAAAAGTTTAAAGATCAAGAATTGCAAGCATTACTCCATCAAGATTGTTGTCAAACTCAACCAGAGCTTGAAAAATCATTGGGAGCTACTCAAGCAGCAATTTTAAAATATTTGCGAGCAGCAGGATTCATCCAAAAGCAGGGAAATTGAGTACCATACGAATTAAAGCCGAGAGACCTAGAAAGACGATTTTGAATGTCCGAAATGATGCTTGAATGCTATAAAAGTAAATCATTTTTGCACCCAGTCATTACTTGCTATGAAAAATGGATCCATTACAATAACCCGAAGCGTAAGAGATCGTATGTGAAGGCCAGCCAACCAGCCGAATCGACACCAAAGCCAAATATCCAAGACATCATGGTAATTATCTGTATTTGGTGGGAGAAAAAGGGTTCTAGCTATTATGAGCTGCTGAAATCTAACAAAACCATCACAGGAAACCTGTACCGAAAGCAACTGATTCATTTTAAACCAGCATTGGCCGAAAAACGAAGAGAATATGCAGCCAAACATGGAACTGTAATATTCTATCATGACAATACTCGCCCACATGTTGCAATACCTGTTAAAACATATTGTAAATGAATTGGTTGGAAAGTTTTGCTTCACCCGCTTTATAGTCCAGACAGTGCCCCATCCGACTACTATTTGTATTCCCGAATGCTCTCTCTGGGATACGTTTCACTTTGGAACAGAGTATCAGAATATTGTTTTCGTGGCCTCAAAAGATGAGCAGTTCTTTTGGATTGGAAGCCATATGTTGCCAGAAAGACGGAAAAAGGTCATAGCTATCAATGGTCAATACTTTGAATTCATTTAGATTGTACAAATGTTTCAAAATACAAATAAGCATTTGGAAAAAGCCCGCATTTTTAAGTCATATACCCAATTGATTGCGGGTATGAGCCAATTGACTTGGCTTTTCTTATCCAGTCGCCAGCAGACTCTAAAGACAGCATAAAATCAAGCCCCAAACAAAAATCCTATCGATAAGTGGTGGAATCCGTGTGATCACACGAAAATATTATCAAACTTATTGAGGAAGTTGAGGCGAAATTCATGGGATGCTGGTTGAGCTAAGTATAAACTTCTCAAAGATATTTTATGACAAGAGGTCGCAGATGCCAAACAGGTAAGTTTGAACGATTGAAAAGGAAAATGGGAAAATTCAGAAGAAAAAAGTCAGGCCAAGACACTGATGAACAATTTCAAATGATTTGACAGTTCTCGCAACGGATCTACCTTTTGCTAACTATTTTTTATTGCCAGTACATTGACAGCCCCCTATAAATACCTTTAGAACGCATATAAATTTCATATGCGATAAAAAAAAAAATAATAATAAAGCTGTTGCTGTTTAAAAAATGTTAAGGTGTGGCTGCGATTTTAATGTTTTTTATTTAAATTTACTTAACATGAAATTATATATTGTTGGTGAAGAGTATTTCGGATTTGTCACATACAAATTTAACACTGTTTCTTGGTTCTATATATAGAACTTCCCTATTTTAGTTAAAAAACATCTCCCATTTAAGCTGATTAAAACCCTAAGACAAACAACAATATTTTACTAAACGCCACTACTACTTACAATAAGTTGTCATTTTGGTATCTTCTGTTCAGTGTTTGTTTAATACCAACTACAGAATTTACTCTGCCACCAGTTCCTTTGCCATTTTAAGCCATATTTCTGTTTTTTTTTTTTTTTTTTTTTTTGTTAGTTAACATCTAAGTCTACGGATTATAAAGTTAAATCGAAACCATTTGTATTTTATTTCTCTTAAAATTTTTCTGTTGTATGAATGTGTTATTCTTAAGCCGCCTGACAAGATGCTGTAAACAAAACCAGCATAAAACAAACAGCAGCAGTTTGTTTCAGCTGGAATAGAGTTACAGAGTTAGAGTATTAAAACTTCTTAGCCAGCTGAGTGGTAGGTAGTTTTGGCCAAATTTTAAGCCAAAAACACAACAAATAAGGGCAAAATGGCAGCAGCACAGCAAGAAAGAGAGAAAAAAAATTATAAAGATACACAAAACTAAAGGAAATTTTCCACAGAGGGGAAATAAAATGTATAATAAAAACTTCAATGTAAAAAAAAATCATATAAATATGGAACTATACAAAAGGTATATAGCTAAAATACTGCATTTCGGCTGTATAACAAAACAACAGCTACATAAAAGTTACAAATTGTGTAAATTACTACCTCGTGTACACACAGGAAAGTGTTGAAAGTTATGTTTTATATCCTGCTGTCTGTAAACCTACTAACGCCCTCCAACCGGAAGTAGAGAGTGTAGCTATAATTTAAGAATTTCTTTGTTTAGTTAACTTAGGTAAATAAGGTAAATAAGTAATTAAAACATTTAAACAACTCAACAAATTTTTAGAAAATATATTTTTTAATATTGCACTTTTATGTATTAAGATTTTCTTATTGAATTAAATAGTAAAAATGAATTGTTTAAATCAAGTAATCCAGGTCGGTTACTGCGTAACTCAATCCGAAAACAAAATTGTTAAAGTTGTTATTAGTAGTGGGGCTTCAAGCACTACGACCCACAAGATCTATTGTGCTGCCCTTAACTTCATCATAACAGGTTCAGACTACGTCCGAAAAACATAAAACAAATTTCGCTCTACACGACGACAACATTGAGCAGTCACAAAGCAAAAAATTTGGAGTTCGGTAAATATTTCAGTAACAAGTCTCATCGCACTTTGCGACCGATGTGTGATTTTCGCTTGGACGGAGTAGTCAACCGTTTGGAATGTTTTGATTTATTTCAGAATCTAGAGGTCTTGAAGGCTATGAACCCATTGCCAATACGAGGGTATATCAAAAAGTCCGCTTGTTTATTCTCGGATCATCGTTATCTGGTATTTTCGATTAAAAAGAATTCTGATAAGATAAAACCCTATTTAAATAGAAGGAAGGCAAGATGGGATGAGCATCAACGTATCCTATCTGAGCACGTTCCCCGATCCCTTTTTAAAGATAACATTGAGGATATTGAAAAGGCTGTGAATAAGCTCACGTGCTCCATAACTGAAGCTACTGCGAATACATGCGCTTCCTCTACACAAAGAGTTAAAGGACGACCACCTTGGTGTTCTCCGTATATAGCTCCAGAAGGAGATGCTACAGACTTTTCACTGAGGCTAAAATATAAGGCGACTGGTCATCTTAATACGAGGGTCCGTGCCTTTTTGAATGAAACACAGGTTTTTGAATAAAAAATGATTTTATTTATCAACATAGTCTTCTTTGAGCTCTATGCACTTTAGCCAACGTTTCTCCAATTTTTTTATTTCTTCCAAAAAATAAGGCTTGTCGAGGTCATTAATATAGGTATGTTTTGTAAGATGATTTCATCGTTGGCGTCAAATCTCTTTCCACCGAGCCATTTCTTTACGTTTGGATACAAGTACTAGTAACTCGGGTCTAAGTACGAAGAATTGAGCGGAAGAGGGAGCATTTCGTAGCCTAACTCATGGTTTTTTGCAATGGAAACTGCACATGTGCACCCGATTTATGAGCAAACTCTATTGTTTATATTCGGGTTGTTTACGTGTAAATTAACGAAAATCTTCGTAGCCTTAACAATATGAACGCCTACAAAGAAATAAATAACACCAGGCGTATGAGTGCTAAGGAATTGTGAAAACACAAAAAATTAATCATACGCTTAGTAGCAAATACTAGATGCAGGCATGGAAAAGTTAATAAGAATGTACTTTTGTTTGGATACAATTTCACATTAAAAAGTACTGTGGTATTTTCATGACTAATTTGATGCTCTCAAATAGTTTTAAGTTTTTATACCCTTCACCTTCGTGAGAAGGATATATATAAGTTTGTCATTCCGTTTGTAATTTCCACAATATAATTTTCCGACCCTATAAAGTATATATATTCTGGATCCTTATAGATAACGGAGTCGATTAAGCTATCTGTCTGTCTGTTGAAATCAATTTTCTGAAGACCCCAAATATTTTACAAACTTGATTCATACATCAATATATCGGGAATTCTTTCGGCTCGGTTGCTATTTAAAATCGAGAAATTCGGCCCACAAATGGCTGATATATAAGGAAAAAACCGGGCCAACCTCATTTTTGGCCTCTTTTTGATATATATCTGGATTACTAAGTTATTAATATAGACAATATGGATATCTAATGATAGATATTTCAAAGACCATTGCAACGATGTATATAAGGCTATAGTAATTTGGACCTACAATGGGTCAAAATCGGGAAAAATATTTTTTAAACCCAATTTTTTTTTTAACAAAAAATTTTTTGTTAATATTACAAAAGAAATATTTCGAAAAAAAAAAATTTAAAACAATTTTTTAAAAAAAATTATTATTTTTTTAAAAAAAAATTATTATTTTTTTAAAAAAATTATTTTTTTAAAAAAATTATTTTTTTAAAACAATTTTGAAAAAAAAAAATTATTATTTTTAAAATTTTCAAAAACAATTTGGAAAAAAAAAATTTTAAATTTTTGAAAAAAAAAAATTTTTGAAAAAAAAAAAATTAATTTTGTTACCTAAAAATATTTAAAATTTTTATTTTAAAGTATAATTTGGTGAAGGGTATATAAGATTCGGAACAGCCGAATAAAGATCTCTTACTTGTTTTATTTAAAAAGAAACATTTAAACATTCTTATAGACTCAGAAAATATAGGAAATTTTGTGTATAAAACAGTATATTCTACAGAAAATTTGTTGTATAACAGTATTTTTGTATTACAAATTATGTGTCTAACAGTATTTTCTATAGAGATTTTAAGTATAACAGTTTTTCTTATTGTCAATTTTGAGTATAACAGTAAATTATATAGAAAATTATATGTATAACAGTATTTTCTATAGCAAATGATGTGTATAACAGTATTTTCTGTAGAAAATTATGTGTATAAGGATATTTTTTTAGAAAATATGTGTATTTTCTATAGACACATTTTTGTATTATAGTATTTTCTAAAAAAAAAAATTGTCGTAACAGTATTTTATTTAGAAATTTTTTTTTTTTATTGAAAATTTGTTGTATAACAGTATTTTCTATTACAAATTATGTTACTAACGGTATTTTCTATAGACATTTTGAGTATAACCGTTTTTCCTATTGTCAATTTTGTGTATAACAGTAAATTCTATAGAAAATTATATGTATGACAGTATTTTATATAGCAAATGATCTGTATAACAGTATTTTCTGTACAAAGTTATGTGTATAACAGTATTTTTTTTTGAAAATATGTGTATGGAAGAATTTGTATAGAAAAATTTATGTATAACAGTATTCTATTTAGGAAATTTTGTGTACATCAGTATTTTCTATAGAAAATTTGTTGTATAACAGTATTTTCTATTAGAAATTATGTGTCTAACAGTATTTCCTATAGATATTTTGAGTATAACAGTTTTTCCTATTATCAATTTCTGGGCATAACAGTAAATTCTATAGAAAACTATATGTATAACAGTATTTCTATAGCAAATGATGTGTATAACAGTATTTTCTGTGGAAAATTATGTGTATTGAAGTATTTTCTATAGAAAAATTTATGTATAACAGTTTTTTTTATAAACAATTTGGCGTATAACAGTATTCTATAAAGGAAATTTTCAGTTCAACAGTATTTTCTGTAGACAGTTTTCAACAACTATGTATTTCAATATTATTTTGATATCGAACAAAATTTTCATATTCCATCCCTGACTATATGTAAATGTTCAGGGATGGCAACTATTTAAAATTATCCGAATTGATATTAACACAAATTTTTGCAAAACAGAGACAATGAATTATCCCATTTATCAACATGATATGTTGAAGTAGTACCTATTAACAAAATATTAACAATTGTAGAAAAACTTAAATAAACATTGATTTTTTTTTTCTTAGAAAACTAATAAAATCTTCAGTAGTTAAGCAAAACATATTAAAACTAATAAATTCTGATAAAAATCAAGAGAAAAAAAACCTATGGTGTTACTATTTATAATAAAATGTTTGTTTGATAACAAAAACCAATGATTTCCATTCTCATCAAACTCGTACAATTGATAGTCAAAGCAACAGAACTTTAAAAGTGTAAACAAATATATGAACCCCATTACAAGACTCTTAGGGCCTAATTCAGAAACACGAAAGGAAAACAATTTTCAAATTTTTGTATGAAAATCACTCAGTTTTTAAATAATTTTTGAGTGTTTTTCACACTTAAATTTGAAAATTGTTTTCCTTTCGTGTTTCTGAATCAGGCCCTTAATATTTAGCATTTATCAAATGAATTGATTCTTTTCAACTTTAACAGTGTAAATTTGCTTAAAACTTTCATCTATTTGAGTGCAAAATGTATTCGTGTTAAATCTCTATATGGAGGAGTGAAAAATATCAAACATATATACTGCATACAAACTCATAAATTAACAGTTTATGGAGAATTCATCACTAGAGTATTTGTAGTTTTTTTTTATTATTTTATTTCTATGTAGCACGTGGCATGTATGCAGTTGCCAACATGATACAACAAAATGATATTAAATATTTATACAAATTTGTTTGCAAGCATATTTGTTAAGTTTTTTTTTTCGAGTTTTTCAAAATAATTTTTATTTGAACAAGGGAACCTATTCACCCCTTGGTTTTACTTCTTTTATAATTCTAATAAAATTGGGTGTGTTTTCCAAGCCCTCTGTATTCATAACGCTGAGTTTTTTTTTAGTTGGGCTGTTTGAATAAGCGACTACATGTAAAATGGTCATAAAATAGAGAAATAGGGATTTTACGTTTTTTCTGCTTTGTTGAATTCTATATGGAATATTGTAATTTTCTTTTTTTGTTGAAGAGAAACAAAATTTGATGTTAGTAAAATTGATTTATTTTACTGTATAATGTTTAAACAAAAAAAGGCAGTCGAAGCTCAAAGGGACATAGTTGCTAAAATTTTAAGGAAATTTGCTATAAATTTAATAATGGCAAAAACTATAATAAAGAAAGTACTTTTACTAAAACGTTCTAAACCAAACTTGGTACAGCAATAGAATATCCTGAAAGCTCAACTTTTGTAAGTTTGGCCTGTACTTAAAACTTGTACCTCCAAGAAGAAACTTGGTACTGACTTGCAATTACCGAACAACATATTTTTCAATGTATACTTCATACCGTCTGCATTACATAGAAGTAGTTTGGTAATGGCTGACGTATAATCTGATATATAGAACATTTTTTTCATAAAATTCATAATTAATTCATTATAAAATTTTCTTCATTTAATTTCTTTTCTTTAAAGACACTTTGCAATATATTACTTATTTAGTTAAGTCCCTATTTGTGAGGTAAGGTAAGTACTTGTTTTTAGCATTTTAACAGATTACCTTGCAATGTAGGTTTTTGCTGTGCAATTACACTTTATTGTTGTTTAGGAACCACTGCGCATTGTTAAGTACAAGTTTCATCAAAATAGATTTAGCATCTTTTTGCAACGCTTGTATTTGAGCTAAATTCCCATTACAATGATTTAAATTTGAAATTATTTTTGTTTTATTTACTTTGTGTTGTTCGGTAGACATACAATAGTTTTCCAAAAAATGAGTTTAAATTAAGCGGTTTCTAAAAACATGACCATTATTTTTAGGCAATGTTTTTTTCTCTATTTTTTTTTTTTTATCTTACCCAACAAAAAATTTAATATGATTTTAATGTTGCTGTTGCCAGTGGTTTTCTAATATTTAAAACCATATTTTCCAATTAAAACCACACTCTACGCAACACAAAACTGTTTAAATATTTAAGTACTAGACTCACTAGGAACAGTGTAGAGGAAATGTTATTGTAACTAAAACACAACACATGTGAAATTTATACGCTTGTAAGCACACAACATTTTGTAAAAATGAGCGAATTCACTTAATTGTGAACAAATTTGAAAAGAATCCATCGATTTTTATGATTGATATCTACTTTTGTTCCTATTACATGTGGTTTTGCGATAAAGCCATAAATCTGAACAATTTCTGCCGCTTTCGATTTTTCATGATTTTTTGAAAACAAACTAATTTGATATTTTCAAAAAAAAAAAATATTTTTTTTTTCAATTTGTTATTATAACTCCGAAACTACTGAGACGATTGAAACGCAATATATGTGTGGAAAGCTGTACATAGTATGGGGAAAATGTTTTCAAAATTCAGTCAATCGATAGATGAACATTAACTGCTCAATTTTATGTATAACAAGCAAAAAATTTAAATTTTGTGAAAATGAGCGAATTCACTTAATTGTGAATAAATTCGAAAATAATCACTCGATTTTTATGATCGATATCTCATTTTTTTGATATTATATGTGGCTTTGCGGTAAAGTAATAAATCTGAACAATTTTTGACGTTTTCGATTTTTCATGAGTTTTTAAAAACTAAAAAATCTGCCATTTTCACGTAAAAAATATATTTTTTGCTTCAAGTTGTTATTATAACTCCAAAACTACTGATCCGATTGAAACCCAATATAAATATGGAAATTTGTACATAGCATGGAGAAAACGTTTTCAATATTCAATCAATCGAAAGAACAGCAACTGCTCAATTTTATGTATAACAAACAAAGAACTAAAATTTCGTGAAAATGAGCGAATTCACTTAATTGTGTATAAATTCAAAAATAATCAAGCGAATTTAATGATCGATTTTTCATTTCGTTGCTATTATATGGCTTTGTGATAAAGCAATAAATTAGAACAATTTCTGCTGTTTTCGATTTTTCATGATTTTTTGAAAACAAAAAAAAAAATTATATTTTCCCGCAAAAAATATATTTTTTGCTTCAATTTATTATTATAGCTCCTAAACTACTGAGTCGATTGAAACGCAATTTATATGTAAAAATTTGTACATAGCATGGGGAAAATATTTTTAAAATTCAATCAATTGAAAGAAGAACATAAACTACTCAATTTTATGTATAACAAACAAAACATTTAAATTTTGTGAAAATGAGCGAATTCACTTAATTGTGAATAAATTCAAAAATAATCAAGCGATTTTATTGATCTATATCTCATTTTGTTGCTATTATATGCAACTTTGCGATAAAGCAATAAATCTGAACAATTTCTGCCGCTTTCGATTTTTCATGATTTTTTGAAAACAAACTAATTTGATATTTTCAAAAAAAAATTTATTTTTTTTTTCAATTTGTTATTATAACTCCGAAACTACTGAGACGATTGAAACCCAATATGTATATGGAAATTTGTACATTGCATGAGGAAAATGTTTTCAAAATTGAATCAATCGAAAGAAAAACATTAACTGCTCAATTTTATGTATAACAAACAAAGAACTAAAATTTTGTGAAAATGAGCGAATTCACTAAATTGTGAATAAATTCAAAAATAATCAATCGAATTTAATGATCGATATTTTATTTTGTTGCTATTATATGTGGCTTTGCGATAAAGTAATAAATCGGAACAATTTCTGCCGCCTTCGATTTTTCATGATTTTTTGAAAACAAACAAATTTTATATGTTCAAGTAAAAAATATATCTTTTGCTTCAATTTGTTATTATAACTCAGAAACTACTGAGCCGATTGAAACGCAATATATATGTGAAAATTTGTACATAGCATGGGGAAAATGTTTTCAAAATTCAAGCAATCGAAAGAAGAACATTAACTACTCAATTTTATGTATAACAAACAAAGATCTAAAATTTTGTAAAAAAGGAGCGAATTCACTTAATTGTGAATAAATTCAAAAATAATCAATCAAATTTAATGATCGATATCTCATTTTGTTTTTATTACATGTGGCTTTGCGATAAAGCCATAAATCTGAACAATTTCTGCTGTTTTCGATTTTTCATGATTTTTTGAAAACAAACAAATTTGATATTTTCAAGTAAAAAATATATTTTTTGCTTCAATTTGTTATTGCAACTCCGAAACTATTGAGCCGATTAAAACGCAATATATAAACGTATTAAAGGTTATGTAAATTTAAATTATTCTAAGTTTATTTTAATAATATTGGACTAACCGTTTTTTGAGTTATTATTAATTATGTGGAGAAAATTATAAAAAGTTAAAAAAACCTTTCCATAGAATTTTAAATTTGCTGTTGACCTGTGTTATCATTGTTGTAAACTTTAAATAAACGATGTCAGAAATCAATTTGAAATATATATTTTTAAGATTTGTTAATTGCAAATGTATTTTAAAAATGTGTAACAACTCTACACAACAGTTTAATTTTCACTCTCTTTTTATACACAGACTTTAAAAACTTACTGGTAGTACGGACTACTGGTCTACGATACACTGAATCACTCACAACTCGCTGTTATTTTTTATATACAGAGTGTCATCTTCTAGAAGTCTCATGAATAATCTAACAGAAAAACTAGAATGTTCTATTTCCACAATGATCAGCTAGATCTTTTAAAGCTCTTTCACAGTTAATGCAGTCATACTTATACAAAATGTTAATAACAGCATGTTATCAACATTGTTTATAAGTAGAATTTATTACTGATGGAAATGTTTATAAACATGATGAATGTTGCAAGCAACCGTTACATTCAAACAAAATGTATTCGAGTTGTATTGGAAATATATAAGGCACACCAAATAATAAATAAAAAGCTAATTTTAATAAAACTTTTTCAAAATCTAGACTAAACTATTCACAATTTCTTTAATTTCTTTATTTAACTTTTATCACTAAATTACCATTTTGCCTGTCACATTACATATTAAGGACTAGCCACCATATTTGGTAACCATAATTAGATTTAATATGCATTTTACTACTAGACCATGAACCCCAGCCGCCATTGAGCCAGTGAACCAACCAACCAACCAAGAGTGACCAAGTGCGTGTACTACACTCATCAGCGCACTTAAAAACATACATGAACAAACGCACGTGAACAGTTTATTTAAATTAATATTGTTAACGAGAAAAATCTACAATGGAAAATTAAACAATTTACCAATATTTATCGCATTTAGACTCAATTTTTAAGCCACAAAAATATGCAGCAGCGACATCAAAAAAAAATAAAACAATATTCAACTAAACTAAACTATTGTAAAAACTTACAATGTATGCACAGCTATGCCTGCTCGAACATGCAGAGTAGGGTAGCACTTATTTCTCCATCATCTAAAAGCCAAATATTGAAATTGTTAGCAAAATCGGATAACGTTTAGAGCATGCACATGCAAGTTTCATCAAAGTAGGATTGGAATTAAAGAGAATTTGAATGATTCAATATTTTTAAATAATTTTATAAATAATGAGTTTTCAAAGTAATGAAGTACAAGGAAATTAAGCCTAATGAATGCTATAAAGGATTTGATTTTAAAAATGGAATTAAGAACTAATTCTTTTAAGCCTTTGCTTTGACCCAAAACTCAAAATTTCAAATAAAATAAGCCACCTGTAAACGTTATCAGATTTTGCTTATAAGTTAAAAATTTATTGATTTTTAGATGATGAAGAACATCTTCTTCCTTTGGGACCATGAAAAAATCCAAAATGTGCAAAATAAGAGCCAACCTAATCGGCCATACAGTTGACCATTTTGGCCATTAATACTTTAGGCCAAAACTGAGTGTGCTGTATTAGAGACTAAATACCCGTTAAATGCTTAAATGTTTTTTTTTTTGCTGCACTAAAGCAAATACTATTCATACTACCAGTTAAATATATGGTACTCATTGTAGAAGTAGTATTTTAACCACGTTTACATGCTGTTGCTACAACAAAACCTTACAAATATGACATAAATTACAACGACGCACTATTAGTGGAGAGGAAGTATAGGGGGAAGGAAGTACAAATTATGCATATGCATGGTACTTTTCTAATAAAATTTCATGATTTTTCCTAAAACTGGGTAGGCTTATAGGTATAACTGTGTCTCTGTTAGTTATTTGCGGCAACATGTAATAATCTATAATATGATTTGTTGGAAAAAATCTTTTGTACAAATTTTTTTTTCATACCCTGTGGTTTTATATGGGTCTGTGAGAGCGAGATTTTTAAATGTCATTGTAGTATGTTTTGTAAATGTGAAAATGTAGGCTTTGGTTGTTTATTTGTCAGTTGAATTTCACACTAAGTTTTTTTGGAAAAATATTTTCAAATAGATAATATGTAAATGTTGTATAGTTTAAAGGACAGAATGTAAGGCAATGAAGTTTAGGTTTTAGACATTTTGTGAAATGACAGCAGGTTGTCTGTCAAAATGTTAACAAATTGATGACCTTTGAAGAAATAACAGTTGGTGTCATCAGTTTGCATGATCCAGAATACTGTAGTCAATTATTTCGTGTTGTGATATTGTATTGCCTCGACTCAAACGAGTTCCTTCACAACTTAATTGTGAATAAATTCAAAAATAATCAAGCGAATTTAATGATCGATATCTCATTTTATTGCTATTATATGTGGCTTAAGAACACTAGAAACAGTGGAATATATTCTGTGTGACTGTCCTAGATTACAGGGTCTAAGCAAAAATGACTAAGCGAAGCATCCATGATGAACTGGGGGATATAGCTAGGCTTTTTCAGGGAAATAGGCTGGCTATTTTAGGTAACAGGCCGCTGTGAAATTTCCACTCAAAGTACACGCTTGTAAGCACATAACATTTTGTAAAATTGAGCGAATTCACTTAATTGTGAATAACTTTGAAACGAATCCATCGATTTTTATGATCGATATCTCAGTTTTTTCTTATTACATGTGGCTTGGCGATAAAGCCATAAATCAGAACAATTTCTGGCGTTTTCGATTTTTCATGATTTTTTTAAAACAAAAAAAATTGCTAATTTCACCTAAAAATATATTTTTTGCTTCACTTTGTTATTATAACTCCGAAACTACTGAGCCGATTGAAACGCAATATATATGTGAAAATTTGTACATAGCATGGGGAAAATGTTTTCAAAATTCAAGCAATCGAAAGAAGAACATTAACTACTCAATTTTATGTATAACAAACAAAGAACTAAAATTTTGTGAAAATGAGCGAATTTACTTAATTGTGAATAAATTCAAAAATAATCAAGCGAATTTAATGCCCGATATCTCATTTTATTGCTATTATATGTGGCTTTGCGATAAAGCAATACTTCAGAACGATTTTTGCTGTTTTCAATTTTTCGTGATTTTTTGAAAACAAAAAAAAATTGCTAATTTCACGTAAAAATATATTTTTGCTTCACTTTGTTATTATAACTCCGAAACTACTGAGCCAATTGATACGCAAAAGATATGAGAAAATTTGTACATAGCATGGGAAAAATGTTTTCAAAATTCAATCAATCGAAAGAAGAACATTAACTACTCAATTTTATGTGTAACAAACAAAGAACTAAATTTTTTTTAAAATGAGCGAATTCACTTAATTGTAAATAAATTCAAAAATAATAAATCGAATTTAATGGTCGATATCTCATTTTATTGCTATTATATGTGGCTTTGCGATAAATCAATAAATCAGAACAATTTCTGCTGTTTTCGACTTTTCGTGATTTTTTGAAAACAAAAAAATTTTATATTTTCAAGTAAAAAATATATTTCTTGCTTCAATTTGTTATTATAACTCAGAATCTACTGAGCCGATTGAAACGCAATATATATATGAAAATTTTTAACATAGCATGGGAAAAATGTTTTCAAAATTCAAGCAATCAAAAGAAGAACATTAACTACTCAATTTTATGTATAACAAACAAAGAACTAAAATTTTGTGAAAATGAGCGAATTCACTTAATTGTGAATAAATTCAAAAATAATCAAGCGAATTTAATGATCGATATCTTATTTTATTGCTATTATATGTGGCTTTGCGATAAAGCAATAAATCAGAACAATTTCTGCTGTTTTCGATTTTTCGTGATTTTTTGAAAACAAAAAAATTTTATATTTTCAAGTAAAAAATATATTTTTTGCTTCAATTTGTTATTACAACTCCGAAACTATTGAGCCGATTAAAACGCAATATATAAACGGATTAAAGGTTATGTAAATTTAAATTTTTCTAAGTTTATTTTAATAATATTGGACTAACCGTTTTTGAGTAATCATTAATTCTGTGGAGAAAAGTCTGAAAAAAACCTCTCCATAGAATTTTAAATTTGGACCACATTTGGACCAAATCTTTATAGTGGGTATGCAATCCTTTCAAAATGAACTGGGGGATATAGCTAGGCTTTTTCAGGGGAATAGGCTGACTATTTTAGGTAACAAGCCGCTGGAAATCCCAGTCCATACTTATTTCCTGTATTGTTTTGGACTGAAGTTTTACTTTATTTATCTTTTTATGTACTTTCTTCTTTATTTTCATTTCAATTTTATTTCTTCTCTTCACATCTAGTTCAAGCCTAGTTATATTTCTAAATCACAATGGATTACAATGGGTCCTATGGGTATCCGAGTGGTAGTGAACTTCTTATAGTACACAACCCTTGAAATCTATCTAAGACAGGCGCGGATCGAGGTCAACCTCGATCAAAATTTGTTCTACATTTTTCTTTTTTCTCCTTTTTTATATGAAAACTTGTCGGTTTTGGGGATCACCCCGTCTGGATCTGAGATAAATGCTTCGGCTCCGTCGAGATAAATGCTTCGGCTCTCGATGGGCTATCGACTAATTATGGATAATGGTGCAACCCGAGGAGATAAATTCTTCAGCTCTCAACGGCTAACTACAACTTATTGGCAAAGGCTAGCTAACGAGTGCAATCCGACGATATAAATACTTCTGCTCTCGGTCGGCTAACTACGGAATTTAGTACGAAGTAATATAGCCGCTATCAACTGTTTAAGTTCGGAAGTCTCTCTTGGAAGACCCCTTTATATATGATAACTGAAGTCAATTCAATACTGTGAAATCAATTCCTTTACAACTCTGCTCTTTTAATGCAGATTTTTATGATTTATGTGTTTTTGCCTGTATAAATACGGTAAAAGTAAAGTATTTTCCGTTATTAAATGTCATGGACATTTCAATAATCCCTGTATGCTAACTAGTTTTTTTTCTCTCGCTTTAAATCAATAGCTGTGAACAAATACAAATTTTTCAAATGCCCTAGGACAACAAGACAATAAAATGTGATTCACTGGACATTACATATATGAATGTGTCTATTTTAAATTTGAAATTGATTTTCAAAAATTGTTTTTTTTTTTTTTTTGTGTCAGCATTAAAATGCACAATAACACAGCAATGTAGTCATAAAGTGTAAATGTAATTTCAAAAATATAAGAGCAGACATTACGTGTTTAATTCATATTTTGTATATTGCAAAACGGTTTAACTAAATAAATCATAATTATTTTTAATATAACAAATGAACTCAGTAATGGAAAATATTGGTTTATTCGTGGTAACTTGTTTAGGAGTTTTATGAGTTCGAAGGACCATATTTTTGTCGCAATTATTATTGAGTGTATGACTTAAAAATGCGGGATTTTCAATAGATGGCGTATGTTTTAAATGCAGTTTTTGTTTTTAATAACATAAATGCCATTTAGAAGGGTACATATCTGTCATTTATTCTCACTTAGTTATTGAACATTATAGTGTAAACAATATAGTTTTTTTTCCCTTTGAAAATGTCGAATTTTGTGCCAACAAAGCGTCATATGCGGGAAGTTTTGCTTTACTTCTTTAATTAGAAAAAGAGTACCAATGAAGCTTACCGATTGCTCGCCAAAGCTTATGGTAAATGTGCTGCATCGGTTTCAATGTTCAAGAGATGGTTTGTAGGGTTCAGAAGTGGTGATTTTGACACTGAAGTCAAATATTGCCCAATCGAGACAAAAAAGTTTGAAGACCAAGAATTGGCAGCATTACTCCATGATGATTGTTATTAAACTCAACAAGAGCTTGCAAAATCGTTGGGAGCTACTCAAGCAAGAACTTCAGCAGCAGATTTCATCCAAAAGCAGAAAAATTGGATACCATAGGAAGTGAAGCCGAGTGCAGTTGACATACGATTTTGTATGTCTGAAATGTTGCTTCAACGCTATAAAAGAAAACCAATCATTACTTGCAATGAAGTCCGGCCAATCAGCCGAGAGATTTTTGTGAAAATATTAAGAATTGTTTTGGCAGTCTAAAAATGTCAATATAAATTTAGTAAGACTTGGGATATATTTGATAATTCTGGTGTTATTTATACATGTCAGGGAAATTAAAAGTTTCAACATTTATGTACTTTCCATCGCCCTTTCATTTGTTTCATTGTGAACAGATTTATTTATTTTTTGTTTCTATTTTTCGTTGCCCCCCAACAATTCAACGTGCATGAATTTAGAAGATGCTTTAGCACGAAAACAGAACTAGTGATTAATCAAACTATGAATCATACATCAAATGTTTGTTCGTTTTTTTTTTTTTTTTTTTTGTGAGTTTTCAGTATTTTTTCCCCCCATTTTTCCCATTATTGATGATGAATGTGAAACATGCAAGATCCTGCATTTTTCTGCCAGTGTATTTTAGTTTTTTCTTTTTTTCGTTTCGTGGATTATATGTGATGTGATACAATTTCCTGTAGATTTATAAAGTAAATTGAGTTTTTATTTACTACATATATCAAATATGTAGTCTATATTTCTAGGTTTGAAATTTCTATGAAATAAAGAGAAAGCAAGTAAAAAAAAAATAGGAAAATGTAGCTAGTTTTCAAGTGTGTTCTTTTTTGTTTATTTATTTAAAAGTGAGAAAATAAAGCAGCTAAAAAGGGAAGGAACAATTGTTTGGAATTAAAGCAGACAATCTAGTGAATTAGGAAAAAAAAAAACAATGTTAATGGGTTCGAAGGACCATATTTAAAGCTTCATTTAAATGACAAGCCTTGGTTATTTTAACAATAAGAATTTAATGTTAATAATTAAATACCCATTAAAATCCTACTATTAAAATAACAAGGGTTGTCATTTAAATAATGGTTTAATTATGGTCCTTCGAACCCAACAAAATAAGGTTTTTCCTAATTTGCTAAATTGTCTGCTTCAATTCCAGTTCATTGTTCCGTCCTTTTTTAACTTAAACAACTCTGAAAACTCTGAAAAATCTGCAAATTCTTTATTTTAGCAATCGAAGGACCATTTTTCATATATAATTTTTTTTATAGATTTTTTGCTTAAATTCCCTAGGCTTTCCTTCCCCATTTTTACTGGTATTGTATTTCTATTTAGCCAGTTGACAATGATTGTTTATGTTTGATTGAAACAAAATGTGTGTGTGTTTTTTTTCACACAAAAATAAATAAATTAAAATTGTTATGTAGTATTGTATATGTATGTTTATAAAAAAAAAGTAGTATTGTCATTTCAGTTGAATTTGTTTAAACGAATGCTTGGCATAGAATTTCAATAAAGAAAATAAAAATATTTACATAAATTAATTAAAACTTAAATTGACAATAAGCGTGCTTAAATGGTTTATTAACAAACGTTTAGCGGATGATTATAATAGGATTAATATTCAATATATTTAAATTTTATTTACACGAATTAAAAATAATATTTAAATTTTGTTTGAATTTCATACAATAAACAAAGAAAAAAAAACAAGGAAATTTATAAATATAATTAGAAAATTATGACACTTTATAGTGTTAATTAAAATAAACACAAACAACAAAAAAAAAGAAATGTGGAAATTGTTGATTAAATCGGGAATTATTTTCAACACAGAGAAAACAGATTTGTGATAGCAATCGAATGATTCAGTTGCACACATAGAATTTTTAGTTTCTATCAACCGAAAGTCAGTTGATACAGAAGAATTTCGGTTGAGGTTACCAAACATCTGTTACCCCTTCCAAAATTTTGTAGCCTTAACTGTAAAATTCGGTCACTAAGGCAGAATCATTAGATTGGCAACAAATTCGGTTGCTATCACGAATCAGTTTTCTCTCTTTAGTTTAGGAAGGGGATTTGTTCTAAATAATATAGTGAGGGGAATGGTAATATTTCCTCAAATGTTGCCACGAAAACAATCTGACGATTCCCCAAATAATATGATCCTTATTAAAGTCCAAGCCGATTTAGCTATGGCAGTATGTTCGTCTGTGTAAAACACGATTATTTCTTTAACCCAAGTGGCCAGTGTACCTCTAGAGATGCCCTTTACAGGCAACCTTGAAGAACACAAGGTTCCCAAAGAAGTCTTTAGTGTCTTGTACATTACAAAAATGCTAAGGAAGCCAGTAGCGCTACAGAACATGTATAAGTTCATATTAAACTGCAAAATTTAAAGTTTGCTTAAATATTTTGGAATTTTTCAAGAATTTATTCTAAAATTCTTTTAACTTTAAACCATTTAACACTTAAGATTTAGTGTTAAACATTTTCTACCAATTTTTGCCCAGAATTTTTACATATTTCCTTAAATTCTTTAAAAAATTTTAAGGTTTTTCTGTTTTCTATTACAATTTTAAGCATTTACTTACAAACTCTAATCGATTTACCATTTAAAGAACTTTAAACTTTTCTTTAACATTATTTTTGTATCTACTTTTGAATTTCGTTTCTTTCATATTCCCTTAGCTAAATCAGGGAGGAGTTTTCTATACGTATGTTATATGTTAAAGCAGTTAGACTATGGGTTAATTTAACAAATGCTTTTTATTATCTCTATGTTTGTTAACTCAACACAAAATAGCAGGGAGAAAAAAACTTTAGAAAAAAATATATATAGAATAAACGTATAATAAAAAAAAAAGAAATCACTGCATCATTCAAATCCTCTCAACCACATCAAAATCAATTGCTTTATCTATTGTACATATTCGATATATTTTTTGCAAAAATCAAATACACACTCCAAAAAAATTAAAAAAAAAACATGTTCCCCTAAAATCCTTTTAAAGGGAATATATAGCAGCTAAGCTGAGTTGTACGAGGGTTGCTACAAAAAGGCTTCTCAATAATTCAACTATCAAAACTACAAACCCAACTTATATACTAGACTACAACAACAACCAACTATGGCAATGTTGAAACTTGATTTCATTAAAATGTTAAACCTTTTTTTTTTGGGATAGTCTTACATTTTGCTTTATAACTTCTAATGCTGTGAACTGATATTAAAGATTTTCAATACCAAACTGCTTAGTACAATGATAAATATTATACATGAATTTTATTAATTTTGGTTTTGTATATAGGATGTGAGAGTGTTTTACACAAACATAAGAATTATTATTTTTTTTATTAATTTTTTTTTTTTTTTTTTAAATTGTCTCAGATTTTGATTTATAAATAGTTTTAATCTAAACTGATATTGATGATTTTCAATACCAAGCAGCTTAGGACAATGATGTATTTCCGGCAGGAATCTCATTAATTGAAGTTTTGTATTTTGCATGTGAGAGTGTTTTACTCATACAGATAAACGAACAGGGTTAAATAGTCTTGGAATTTCCTAAGAATCATGGGGTTTTAGATAAATAAGGGCTAAAGTGGTATAAATCCTCATATATTACATGAAAACAAGCAATTGTAACAAAGTATACATAGTTTTTGTTAAAACTATAAAAATTTGTTTGAGATTGTGTCAGATATTGGTTTATAACTTCTTTAGTACTGAACCGATGTTGTTGATTTTCAATAACAAACATCATAGGACAATGATAAATCTTCTGCAGGAATCTCATTAGTTGTAGTTTTGCATTTGGGCTGTAGGAATACTCGCAGAGAAAAAATATAGTTGTGCATGTTTACAGTAACCATTTCCACAATTTTAAAAGTTTTTTAACAATATTATAGCCACAGTAACTATGTACATGATAGTTGTAACCATAATATGGTTAACTTAAGATTCACATGATTGTTTCAATCATATATATGGTCACAGTTAACATGTATATGTTTGTGGCAACCAGATTATAATATCAATTAGCCTAGAGGAACATAATATGGTAAAACCTTAATCATAAAAATGGTTGTTTTTTTTGTACTGGACCGATGTTGATAATTTTCAATACCCAACAGCATACGACAATGATTAATCTTATACATGAATTTAATTAATTGCGTTTACGTATTTTAAATCTAGCGTGAAATTAATTGTCATTTTATTGACTCTAAGTAACCTAGAGTGTAGCCACTTTGTAATCTATTGAAGAGTTGTTGGAAGAAGGTTTGTTTACAAGCAATCGGTTATTGGACTGTCTATGAGATGTCTTATTAACTGACTATTTAAGGTCAAATAGTTAAAATAACTGTTTATGTAGCTGATCAATTAACCAGTTAGTTTGCTATGTAACCGGTATGTGACTCCATTGCGTTGGCTACCTTGGACCAACTATCAGAAAGACTCATTGTACGCACTTGTTAAAATAACTACATAGAGAAATTGATTCGGTTCTATCAACAGAAATTCAGTTAATAAAGAAGAATTTCGGTTGAAGCAACCGAACATTTGTTACCCCTTTTTAAATTGTATAGTCACAACTGTAAAATTCGGTCATTAAATCAAAATCATTCGATTGGCAACACATTTCGTTGTTACTACGAATCTGTTTTCTCTGTGTAGTCACTTAGCTAGTTAAGTAACTAGTTGTCACTCTAAGAGATAGCCAAACTCACTAGTTCAGGTCAATCTGCTAAAACTCTACCATATTAACACTCACTCTATAACCAGAATGATATGGCCCCGACTGAATCGTGGGCGAACAACATATCTTCTTGGCTTGTCACGTTCACAATTGCGTGGTGTATTGGCGGTCATTACCGGACACTGAACTTTTGGCAACCACGCGAGAAGACTTGGCTTGCCCTACAACGACTTCTGTAGAAGTTGTCAAAACGAGGAGGAGGATGAAACCATTTGTCATCTTCTTTGCCACTGTCCGGCATTAGGTGATCTACGCTTACGGTTTCTGGGACACTGTTCCATAGATAGTCTTTCTGAGCTCTCGAATATGAGGCTTGAGGGCATCAATGCCTTTATAGGACCAGATATGGGAACCTCTCGAGGGTAACCTAATAACCGCTATCTTATTGATACGCAACTTTTGTAAATCTCATTCTCTCTTCCTTGAACATCTTCTTCTAAACTACTCAATCTTCCACTTCTCTCTTTTCATTTCAGGTAACACAAAGGGATCATTGCTTGGACCCACGTGAGCTGTTCTTCTACTCTTCTGGAAACCTCACCTAACCTAACACTCACTGTATAGTTAGTGAACTACGGGTGGTATGAGTTATATTGTTTATAAATTTAAGTTTTTCTATACTTTCTTAAAAAAACATCTCAGTCTGCCTGCGAATGTAAATATAAGAGTATGAGTATTAAAGTATATACGTTTGTTGCGAAATAAATGAATATATTTTTTTATGACTATGAGAGTATTTGTGTTTGTTGGCTTGTGTTGTACGTATTTATGGTCTTAAGTTTTATCTCCATAAACAACTAGAAAACATAACAACAAAACAACAAAAAACAAGCAGAAAAATCTATTTCCATAACTTTTGTACTGCAACATTTTCAGCTAAAAACTAAATCACTTGTTTTGTGTTTTTCTTTTTTTTTTTTTTTTTGATTCCTTCTTTTTTAGATTCTTATTACACATACATAATAAAATATACACATACTTACATGTGTATAAAAGTAAATAAATATGAATTTATGTGTGAATAAAAACACACACACACACATCATGTAACAAGGCGACTGAAATCATATTTTAAAGGAAATAAAATAAAAATTGTGTTTTATAGGAATAAGGCAGGAAAAAAGTACACACAACACACTCAAACAAACAGAGGAAATGAAATTAATGTTTAGACTCATACACACACTCACAATTTACTTATGGACACACATACATACACACATTTGACGCAAAATATATGCGCATACAAATACAAATATTTGCAAATAAATTGTTTGAACTAGTATTTCTGCTAGAAGGAAACTATTTTACACAAACACACACACTCATTCAAAAGCTATACAAAGAGCTGATCTTGTTAAACAAAAGTAGCGTAAACTGATGCTTATACACCAACACTTGCAAACACTCTATTTCAAATACAACACACAAAGGCAGAAAAAAAATTGTAAATTCTATAGAAGTAATACTTAGTAATAGAATATTTTTACATTAAATTTTCAGTTTATTTAGTTTAATATGTGTGAAAGGTTTAAACAAAATTTAGAAACTCTATAAGCACGTTGGAAATTTACTTCACAAAAATCTTTAGCCATGTTTACAGCAGCATAGCAATCTTAAAAGTAATGATAAACAGTTCTGCAACTCTAAAAAATCCATTAAAAAATGTAATTTAGGGAAAAATTATCAAAAGGGTTTCCTTAAGTACTTAAAAATTGTCGCTGTCACAGAAAATAAGTTTTTGCAAAAGTATAAAAGCTTCAACAGTAGTAAATCGATTTTAAAATTAATAAGGACTGAAATCGTAAAATTCTTAACACACGCTTTTAATTAAAACTTGTAACCCAAGTATTATTAGATTTTTATTTTATCAAGTTACCTTTGTAAAGCATGTCAGTTATTATGATAAATGTCAATTATGTTCATTTGTTGTTAATCTGATTAAAATTAGTAACCAGAAAAAAGTGCGTACTAAAATTATTAAATATTTTCAACAAAACCCAACTTGATCCTACAAAAAGTTGGCCAAACAATGAAAGGTCTGCTATCAAACTGTTTCCAAAGTTAAACAGTACCGGGAGAACTTGTCCGTTGATATAAAACCTGGTCCAGGTAGAAGGAATGGTCCACATAATGTTTCTAAAGCCAAAAAAATAGAAAGCATTTTCAAAAGAGTTCCCAACACATCCAGTAGGAAAGCAGCCCGGTTAGGCCAGTACTCGGACTATTTGGTACGAAAAGTTAAAGCCAATGTATGTTTAAAAGCATACAAGGCTCAAGAAGTTCCTAACAGGAACTTTGCTAAACATTTGGAGGCCAAAGACAGAGCACGGAAATTGAAGTCAAATTGGATACAAAAAATATACCTGCTGCATAATGGATGACGAAATGTACGTATGGAGAATTTTTCGCAGCTTCTGGGTAAATTTTTTTATTTTGCAGATGCTCTAGGGAATGTTGAAGAAAAGTTTAGGACCCAAAGCAGACAAAATTTCCCAAAAAGTTCTTGGTATAGAAAGCAATATGAAGCCAAACATTTGTTTTCTGATTTTAGTCGCTTTTCATTGCTTATTTTTATATGAAGGCTTATAAAAATTTATACTAATGTATAATGGAAATTTAGTTCTTATAAAAACATGGGTTCAATTATTTAAATCAAATGAAAATTGTAAAAGTTATGCAACTTTTAGTATTTTCTCCCCCAGCGCATATGAATAAAAATGTTTAATTTACAAAGTAAATTTTTTTCGAACCTTTTTCAAAAAATGTTAAATAACTTTTGCAAATATAAAGCGATTTTACAAAGAAATGTCTCATTTTGGTCTATATAAAATTGTCTTTTAAACACTTTGCAAAAAAATAGGTTTTCATAGAAAAAAAATTAAAATAACTACTGCTGAATTTGAAAAATAACGAAAAATATACGAAACTTTTTATAAAAAAATTTTTAAATACATTTTTTTAAACATACATTTTATGAAAGCTTAATTCTTTGCCTATCCATAATTGTTAACAATTTTGAAATCGGTTTAAAAATGTGTGAGTTAGAGGTACTAAAGTGCTACGACCTACCCTAAAACAGTTTTTTTCAAAATAACTCAAAATTTTGAGGGTGTTTCAAAATCTTTGAAAACAATTTTAGTATGTCCTCACCTAGGCCTACAACCCCCATTAGGTCGCTTTTCAATATCTGACAAAAAGTCTTGTTTTGTAGCAGAGTGTAATTATTAGATTAAAGTTTGTGTTAGCCCAAGCATCTCAATTTACTCTCAAAAAAAATCCCAGCAGTGTCTGAATATTGATATTTAAGTCCTTTAATATTTATGTGAGTTTAAGCTAGAAAATTCTCAGACAATTTAACAATAAACTCATATTTGTTTTAACAAAAAGCCAAATACATAAATACAATAAAACACAACACAACACTACTAAAACAAATTCACAAAAAAACCAACACTAAAACATAAAATAAATACTGGTAACAGAACTATATATTACACCGCAAAATGGATAAAAGAGAGCAAGCAGCAACAACAAATTGTAACAGTATTAACAAAAAAAGAAAGACAGACCATGCCAGGCCAGACCAGACCACCCAGTTTAGACAAACTAAAGTCAGCAAAATATAAAAAAAAATATATATATATAAAGCAACAACAAGACTGGGCTGAAAGATAAATGAAGCCAAATGCTAGAATGGACAATAAGACAATAAGACAGTGGTGGTTGGAACATTGAAATACAGTACAGGGGTAAATATAAAATGAAATTGTGGAAAACTAAAACAATGGAAAACTAGAAACAGCATTTTACAAAATTTTTTTTTTTTTCGTTCATTTTTTTCCTTTATCTATAAAAATAGCAAAAGAAATGAGAAGTTTTGCAAAAAATTAAAAAAAAAAAAAAAAACCTAAAACAAATTTCAAGTTTGCGTATACATAAATAATCAGATGGAAATCCCAGTTAAAGCTGGAAGAAAAATGGCACAAAAATTATTTAACGCCTTTTTTGGGGATTTTGACAAACCCTTGAAAAATGCCAGCTCAAAAGAAACGCACACATACACACACTAGAAAAATAACAAACAAAAAGAAAATTCAGTAAAATTTCAACAACAACAATGATTAAAGATGTGCCACAGTTAAACACAAAAGTAAATAAACGGCAAAAGTTTCCAAAAAAAAATCACATACACATTAAGTAACGAAAGAAATATTTCATATATATAAGAAAATCTTATAAAATTCTGTGTATTTACTTTTAGCCATAACTATATAATCTACATACATTACATGTTTACTACAACACTCTCCCTTATATAAATCTAATATTAGCATTAAAAACAAACTTAAAGGACTTGGTAACAAGCTAAATACAATACAACAACTAAATTCTTTAGAGACCTCTTAAGGAATGCCTCAACAACACAGGCTGACAAAAAAAAAAAAAATAGCTCAAACTCAAACACCCCTCGTAGAGTCATGAAAATAATCTTGTTACCAATAACAGCAACACTAGCAATACAAAATAAAGATTAGATTATGACCAAAATGATTTTAGAAAAGTAGAAAAGGGATTATTTTTTTCTTCTTTCTTTTAGGCTTTTCTTTTTTTTTTTTTCTCTGGTGCGGCAAATTGCTTACTCACACTCATACGCCCACTAAGGGCCAAAAAAAAAAAAAAGAAAAAGGACATTCGATTAACATAAAAATTAAATTATGGCTTTTCACTGGGGCCCATAAAACTAAAAGAAATCTAATAGTATTTAGTTGAAATAATTTTTATGACATAGAACAAAAAAAAAATAATACAATCTAAAAATGTCCATTATCATTTTGGCCAAAGAAAATGGTAAGAATATAAAACAAATATTCTCCCTTTTTGCAAGAATTTCTTAAGGTTGAAAGACATTGAATTACTCCTGGAAATTTAAGCAAAAAAAAAAAATACATTAAAATAAAACATTTTCATAACAACTGCACCTTTTCAAGTTGGAATTGAGAAAATCATAAAATTTATATTGAGAAAATACAAATAGAAATCGAAAAATCCAAATTAATATTAAGAAAATACAAATTAAAATTGAGAAATTAAAAATTTGTATGATCGAGTACGAAATTTAAACCAAATAGAAATTTATTATTTCTCAATATCTTTAATATCTTGCCATACTTTACAATATAACTTCAGAGTACTTAGAAGTAACTAATCAATATACAGTGAGGCCTCGATTATCCGTGATGCGATTAACCGGCAACATCAATTATCCGGCAAAGAAAAAGAAAATGTTTTTGGATCGATTTAATTTTTTTTGCATCAACTAACCGTAATTACCTCTATTATCCGGGATTTATATCCATTATTTTTGAACAACCAAACACAATGTGAATAAAACGAAAAAGGGGAATTCCCTCGATCGATTTGTAAGGCCAACAGTTTTTGATATTGTGCCATCGATTTTTTGATAGCATTTGGCGTGAGGAGTGTTAGACGTTATAAAAATCAAAGTGATTCTGTTATTGGCTTTGGAAACCGAAACACTTTAAAAACTGCTGTTTAAGACTGGTTCCGGAAGGAACGATTGAAACTCCAATTTCTGGATTATGGTCTAAAATATTCCACTCAAAATTTAAGAAAAAAACCACATTGTATTCACAAACTTAATGCTGCAGGAGAAAAATATTCAGCTGATTAGCTGGCACAATTTTTGTGGAAAAATTAAATAAATTCAAATCAATGAAAAAAACTCACCAATGAGATAATGGAGAATGGAAAGCGTTTACTTGAGAGAAGTTTGGCTTGCCATAATGAAAATTTCATACAATGACACAAGGTCTCAAAGGAGAGACTAACCTCATTAGTTTGCGTTAATGCTGCTGGTACACACAAATGCAAAGCATTATTGGCATTATAGGAAAGAGCTTTAAAAATTGTCCATAACAACAATAACTTAGTAACAGAAGTGAGAGAGAATTTTAAGAAAATCGGTCTAAAAGATGATGGTAAAATCATTCTGCCATTGGACAACATCCACACGTGCAGGATTTCAATGCTGAAAACGTTATTGTGAAATTTTTTCCACCAAACTGAAAGACTTTGATCCATCGACGGATCAGTGTGCAATATGGAGCTTTAAATGTCATTATGGAAAAACTGTCATTAAAAAACTACTAAAAATTGGTACCCAATTAACCCGGAAAATTGATTATCCCGACTATTACGAATAATCGAAGCTTCACTGTATTTATGGCTGCTCAAACAGTATTTCGGGTAGAAATTATGGGGACTAGGTGAAATAAAACAAACCTTTTTAACAGAGGGACAGACGGACGGACGGACATAGTTAGATCGCCTTTGATTCTTTTGAGAAACCAGAATGTTATAAACGTAATGACTAAATCAATATATCCCCATCTATTTTGGTGGTTAGTATATGTAATAAACTAAATGTTAAATACTAATAATAAACTAAATTTTTTAACTAAATTTTTGGAACTTAAAATACACATTTAAAAATCTTAAAAAAATCCAATTTCTTATTATTTCACGAAGATTGACTAAAAATGGGCGTGGCATCTCCCATACAAAATAAATTGTTATTCTTGAATATCTGGAGAACTATAATATTTTTTTCTTGGACCAGCACTCAGTGGATGACCCCTAATCATGCAAAACCTTGTGTTGGAACTAGAAAAATGGGTTGTGGGAGGTCGAATAGAGGGTGTAGTGTTTGTGGACATTTGATTTGAATTTTCCTATATTGAAAGTGACAGGAAAGACTTCAGGAGGATGTTTATTCCACATAAGGACAGTACGACTCAAGAACGAATTTTCCCTGTAATGTCAACGAATTGATGAGCCATTGCCGAAGATCGTGTGTTGTGTAAAAAACGACGGCTTTCGGGAACAAGTTCCCTAATTTCAGCAAAGCACATACCATTGTAGTATCGGTAGAACAGTGAAACACAACCCACATTGCGACGATGTTCCAGTGAGTCAATAAAGCTGGATACCCTACTATCATCGCCCTCTCCTGTACGCGGTCGAGTAACTCCAATGAGTCGAGTAGACTGGAATACAACTCCCATGTGTGGGCACCGGCCCACACATGGGAGTTGTATTCCATTTTCGGTCGGATATATCTGGAGAACTATAATTGCGAAAGTCTTTGTGTGAATCACTTACTTATCATTGTAACTTGTGTTTTTTTTAGACATACAGAACTTCCTATGGGGATAACTGTAAAACTAGTTAGCATACTGCGCTCACTTTTTTTATATTTATGATCAGTATACTCTGGAAAATCATCATGAAGGGATTGACACTTGAACAACGCTACCAAATTATCAAAATTTAATATGAAAATCAGTCATCAATTCGGGCAACTTATAGACGACGGTTTTATATAGCAAAATTGTATTCAGCGATAAGGCTCATTTCTGGCTCAAGCAGAAATTTCGTTTTTGTAGAGTACAGTATCTTAAAGAGACTCCATTACATCCTGAAAAATCACTGTTTGGTAAGGTTTACATGTCGAAGGCCTCATCGTCCCATTTATCTTTAAATATCAAACCGGTGCCAACATTACCATGAATGGCGAACGCTACAGACAAATGATTCGTGATTTTTTTATTTCTCATAACATTGCAAATCATTTGGAGGAGAAATAGTTCCATAAAGGCTGCTCAAAATGCCATATAGCGCGTGAAACCATCACTTTGTTAAGGCAAAAGTTTGGTGACCGAATTATCTCAAGAAATGGACATGAGCATTAGCCACCTTTGAACTTTGAGCATGGACACCTTTGAACTACTTTTTGTTGGAGTACATCAAAACTCTGGTATGTGCGGATAAACCAACAAAGTTTCATCATTTAGAAACAAAAATTCGTCGCACTATTAACGAAGTAAGACCCGGCATGCATGAAAAAGTAGTGCAAAATTGGACCGATAGGATGACGTTCATATGCATATGGCAGAAATTATTTTTAAACTTAAAAGCCATGCGATTTATGAGCTAATAAAGCCAACATTTTGATAATTCCATTGAATTTGTTGTGTTTTATTTTTAAAGAAAGTTCTATGCCTCTAAAAAACACCCTATACATAGTATGGCTGAAAATGGTCGAAATTCCATTAGTGGACAGGTCACACCGATATAAAGGAAATAGTTATTTTCGTATATCAGTAGAACTTTAATAGTGAGATTCTCAAAATATTTATTTTGTTATCAATGTACGTAGTTGGGATAAAAATGTGTGGGATAGCAAGAAGGGGATGGACCACTACATATATAATAATTTTTATTGAATATATGTATATAGAACTACAGTAGTGTGACTTTCAATACTTTGCATGAGTTATTTTGTGAACATTGTTAGTAGTTATGCAAATGGGTGGAATTAGAACATTCCAAGTAAATAGTTATTTTCGAATATCTGGAGAACTGCAATTGAAAATCTTCTTCGGAATAGTGGTCGTGGCGCCTTCCACATAATGTAAATATTTATTATAGAATACCTAGAGAAATGAGTGAAACTAAAGGGATAGCACAATTAGTTTGATACCATTGCATGTAGTGGACATGAAAATGTGTACTAAAAATCAAGAATTTGTAAAATTTGGAAATATTTTTCTAGTACTAAAACGTTTTTTGAACAAAATCATAAAATTTTTGTCAAATATTCTTATTAAGCAAACTGATTAAAGTTAATGTTGCTGTCAACATGTTGCCTTAAAACAAAAGACATAAAAATATCACATATATTAAAAACTTTTAGAATATACATATGTAATGTGAATAAATTGACATAATAAAAACAAAATCCCAAATTCAAAATTATCTTATTCAACTTGGTGTCAAAATGTTGCTAACAAAATTGATTAAGAAATATGATATAACTTTTTTTTAAGCAACATGTTGCTTCATATAAAATTCACAATGTTAGCAACATTGCCAGGTTTTTTGTTTTCTAAGACAAAAATATAAAATTAATTTTAAGTTTGTGTGATATCACATTTTGCAATAAAATGTTGCTAGCAACATGTTGCCTTAAAACAAAATACATCAAAAAACTACATATATTGAAATTAGTTTAGACATTAATAAATTTTTCAAATTCTTTGGCATATTAAAGATCAAAATACAATAACAAAGTAAAATTTTTCACAGTAGCAACATGTTGCTAAAAAAATTTATAAAAAAAATTCATAAAAACAAATAATACTGACAATTTAGCAATATTTTAATGTAAACGTTTTCGTTAGCATCATGTTGCTTTCATAATGTTAGCAACATTATTTTAAAAACAGACTTTCCGTTTTCTAGGGCGAAAGTATAACATTAATTTGAAGTTTGTGAGATATAAGACTTTGTAATAAAATGTTGCTGGAATTTTGCCAAAAAATATTATATCTTTTCAATAATACGAATAAAAAAGAACTTCTGCAACATTATTTTATATGGAATTTGACAAAATTTGTTCGTAAATTTGTTTGTACATACATCTTTTGCTGACAACATATTTATACACTTCAGGGTGAAATTGTTTGAACAATTTTAAAAGAATTTAAGTGATACCATTTTATATAAATTCACGTTAAATCGATCATAGTACTGAGTTTATTTGTAAATTAATCTTTATTATGTTAAAAACACTGAAAACTTAATTTAAATATTTTAATATTAAAGCAACATGTTGCTAGCAACATTTACTTATTTAAAATTTTTAGTAAATTTTGTCGAATTTTCATACTAATTTATATTGTTTGTACGAATGTACAAAGCTTGTGTAAACAAAATGTTGCTGGCAACATGTTGATTGTATTATGACTTAAATTTTTACGTGAACTGGAACAGATTTGTGAGCTTAGTTGTAAATCGGTCTTTATTGTGTCACTTAAAAAAACTAAATTTAAATATTAAAAAAATATTCACTTGTAATTTAGTTTTATTTTTCTTAAAGCAACATGTTGCTAGCAACATTTGCTTAAGTAATTTTAAATTTTCAATAAGTTTTTGTCGAATTTTCACACATATTTTAATTGTCTGTATGAATAAAGCAGATGTAAACAAAGTGTTGCTGGCAACATGTTGATTGAATAATATTTTGACACAAATATTTACGTTAATTGCAACATAATACTGAGCTTACTTGTAAACTGATCTTTATTACTTCACAGGACTTGACAAATTTATTTACAAACACAAAATGTTAAATATTTGTGGTATTTTAATTTCTTTTTCCTAAGGCAACATGTTGCTAGCAACATTTACTTAAGTTAATTTAGTTCTTCCGAAAATATCTTATTATTTTGTTATTCGAATTTGTATACAAGTTTAAATTGCGTGAACAATAAAACAGGTTTTATAACTATGTTGCTGGCAACATGTTTATATATATTTACGAAAAAACAAATAAATTTTCTTAAAAAATTTATCAGTCTTTATATAGATTTTGACACAAATTTCTACGTGAAATTGAAGCCTAAAAAAGCTTTCTGTTATTTACAGTTTTTACTATTTAGAGCATAATAAAGCTAATCAAATGTATTGTTCTAAAAATTTTCCCAAAAAATATCTTTTGAAATCTGATTTTAAACTCAACTCACATCCTGCTTAGCATTGTTTGCCCAACTGAATGCCATGTTTTCTTGTTAGTTTATGTTAAATAGTTCATAAATTGTGGAAAATATAAATTTACAAACGAAATTCTTTATTTTTCCTGCTAGTATTTGATTAGTTTTGCATTCAATTCTTTTTAGCTTTTTGGCAAAATACGTAAAATTCTTAAGAAAAAGTCACCAGTAGGAGAAAAAAAACTTTTATATATTTTTTGGCATTTCCGTTCCTGTTTCGATATTTTTTTTTCTTTTCATTTAGTCTTTCGTTATTTCACAGGCATTTAGCAACAAAAAAAAATTGGAATTTATGCTTACGTTTTTTATTTTATTTTTTTTTTTTTGCATTTTTGGAAGATTCCTTTTAGTATGTTGTCATATTTTTTCTTGCCAGTATTTGGCATACAAGTATTTCCGTTACGCTAAAGTCTACAAACTGTTGTCACTGTTGTCGTCGTCGTCAGTAGGCTGCTTTTATTTTTATATTCTTTCCTCCTTTAAACAGTGTTTTATGCAGTTGTTTTTTTTTTTTCTGGGTTGGTTTTCCTTGAAAGCTTGTTGAAAATAAATTTTAAATCTGTTCGTTTTTTTTTTTGCAGGAGTTAAAATAGTGTGATTGCTCGTTTAAGAATTGAAAGGAGAGAGGAGTAAAGGAGTCAGTTTCTTTCATTTATTTGTATTATAAGTGTATGTGTGTTGTGTGTTTTTTGAATTTATATGTTAATGTTAAAACATTTTTATGTTTTAACATAAATTTATGGTTTTCCTATTTAAATATTGTTGTCTTTTTGCTGTTGTTGTTCTCTCTGCTGCTGCCTTATAAGACATAAGTTACAATTTATAATTCTAAGGATGTCCTGCTTAATGCTGTTTATTTTATTTCGTTACTTTGTTGTTTTTATTTGTGTATTTGTATAATGTAGAAAATCATGTTGCTTGTCAACATTTTAAAAGCATTTTAAATGGAAATTTATTAATATAAAAACAGTTTCTTTATGGCATAAATATTAAAGTAATTTTGGTGTATAAGTATTTTTAATATCCAATAAGAAAAAAGATTGTGTAACATGTTGCAAAACATTTTTATTCGATTTTATATAAATTTTGGATGTAAATTTATTTTATAATGTTAATACAAAATTTTGTAAATATGAATACATTTATTTAATAAAGTAAGTAGGTTTTGTTGAAAGCCATATGCAGCTAAACATTTATGTGCAATGAAACTGTAGTCAGTTACCGATAAATGTTAATTACACAAATAAAGATACGGTATATTTTTATCACAAATTTTGTATATTTTTTTAAAAATATATCGCTAGCAACATGTTGCTGAACAAAATTTTCATTATAGCTGGTAAAGGCCAGTATAATTAAGGTTTAATTTATAAAGATGTTTAACCAAAGATTTTTTTATTTGAAATATGTTGCTAACAACATGTTTCTAAGCAACATTTGTATCTGATAACCAAGAAAACAAAATTATAATTAATTTTGCTTAAATGATTAAACTAATTTATTGTTTAAAATGTTATTGCTAGCAACATGTTGCCAAAAAGTTTTTTTTATAAAATACTTATGGATAAACATCATTAGATAAGTAAAAAAGAAACATATTAAAGGACTTGTAGATTTTTAGTCTGAAACATAATGTCGTTAGCATGTTGCTAAACAAATTTTAATTCTAAGCAACATGTTGCTTAACTAAATATATACCTTACATAAAAACTACCTTTTAGCTCAAAATTCTCTAAGAAAATAAAACTATTGGGATTTAGTTTTAAACTTTGATAATAGCAACATGTTGCCAGAATACCATTTTCTTCAAGCAACAACAAAAATTATCACAGTTAAACAATTTTATGATTCAATGATTGATTTTAAGAAAAGCAATACATTAAGAAATTGTTTAATTTCTGTTGCTAGCAACATGTTGCCAGTATATTATTTTAAAACAAAACTTGAGCTGAACTGTTAAAGAAAACTGTAAGTTACAATTTTAAATGTATTAAGTGATTTTAATCCAAATCATAATGCTATCAACATGTAGCTAAACAAAATTTTCTTCAAAGCAACATGTTGTATTTTTTAAGAAAGTTATATTAAGTTTTTGGTTCAAAATTTAGCCGTCAGCAACATGTTGCCAGTAAAAAAAACCGTAAGTTATAATTTCTAAAAAATGCACAAAAAAATCTGTTGGTGAAAATTTTGTTGTTAGCAACATGTTGCAGAAATATTTATTTTTGAAAAATCATTAATATATGTATGTAATTCAGTATTAAAATCGTAGATTATATTTCTATAGTTTTGCATATTTTTACAGTTATTTTAAACATGTTACAGAGAACTTGTTGATATACATGTTTTTCCTCAAAGCAACATGTTGCTAAATCTAAAATAACTTTATAATTTAAGTTTCTTTTGACAAAAAGTAACAAAAAGTTGTTTTTGTGTATTTTGTTGCTAGCAACATGTTCTTGAAGGATTTTTTCTGAAAATTTATTTAAAAAAACTTCTTTATAAAAACTAAATTTTAACATATAATTTTAAACATTATCAAACGGAAAATATTACTGGCAACATGTTGCTAAATATGTTTCTCTTTAAGAAACATGTTGCTAAACCAAGGTTTTATAAAAGTTTTGAAAATAACTTTATAATTCATCTTTGAAGAAAATAATTAATAAAGCTTGATGAACATTTTTTTGTTAGCAACATGTTTCAGACATTTTTTGTAACCATGGATATTATTAAATATGATGCAAAACATGTTTCTCTTTAAAGCAACATGTTGCTAAATTAAGTTTTTTTTTTATCACATTTTTAAAAACAATTCTCATTTAAAAATTCGACAAACTAAATTTTGATGAACATTTTGTTGCTAGCAACAAGTTGCAGATATATATTTTTTAGACAATTCATAAATAATACTCATTATGAAAACTGTAAGATTTTGTATATTATTAAACGGAAACAGTTGCTGACAAGATGTTGCTAAAGAGGTTTTTCTTTAAACCAACATGTTGCTAAACCAAGGTTTTATCACAGTTTTAAAATAACTTTAAATATAATTATAACTTAAGCTTATTTTACGAAAAAATTAAAAAAAAAAAACAAAATGATGTAAATTTTTTTGCCAGCAACATGTTGAAGAAAAATTTATTGGATTAATCATAGATAAAATACTTTGCGCTAGCTGCAAATTTTTACGTCAAGTTTGGAATTATCAAAGAAATAAGTATGTTAATGTTACTATTCAACATGTTGCAGAAATATTAACTTAAGAAGAACGATACCATAAAGCTCTTAGATTACAAGATTATTTAACTAAGACAAGTTGATGCAAAAATGAAGCTAAACAAGTTTATATTTAAAATAAATAGATGTAAGGTATTTACCATACTTTACATTTAGGAAAAAAAAAAAACATTTGTTGCCAGCAACATGTTGCCAGAAATATTTTATTTTTAGAATAAAAAAGAAAACATACAGAAATTTATTGAGGTAACAGCAAAAATCAGTTAACCAATGTTCTAAGTTTTAACCAAATGTTTATAAGTACAATTTCAACAACATGTTGCTAACAACATTAATAAACTTTTTCTGTAATTAGTTTTAAAAATATTTAAACACAATTAGCTGCTTTCTTACTCAAAACCAAAACCATTTTAACACTCTTTAATAAAAATCATAAAAATCATAATACAAATAAACCGATGCCAAATATCTTTGATCCTCATTTATGACAGTCGTAAAATATTTAAGTGATTAACAAAAATCTTTGTTAATTCATTGTTAAAAGATTTTAACAAAACCCAGAGAAACCTTAAAAATTAGTATTTGTATTAAAAATTAGCACGTTTCAATATTGTTTTGGCAAATAAAATAAATTATACGACCAGCCAGCCATCAGGCAAAAACACATCTCTCCTAGACTGTCACAACAGCACAAAACAGTGTGACTGTTGATGGCTGATGTTTACAGGAGTGGGGGTTTTTTATATTCATCATGACCAAATGAAATGATGTTTAAACTTCAACATTCAAGTACGTAGTATATTTAGTGTGTGTTTATTAAGTGAGTAAAAGCGTATATAATGAAAGTTGTCTTCTTTTTTTTATGTTATTGTTGTTGTTGTTATTGTTGCAAATAGTCTATTTACTTTGATGGATTAAACATTTAAAATATATAAACATTTATATAGAAAAAATAAATGAACAAAAAAAAACTGTATACAAAATAAAAGTAAATGACAGCACTTTGGATAAATACTTAAACTAACAACTAAAAGTTCATTGACTTGAAATGTTGACAGATAAACCAAACGCCAAAGCGTCACACAGACAGACAGACTGACAAACATATTTCGATGGATGGTTGGTTGGCAGTAGGGACGGACAGTTAAAAAAATAAATAAAACAGTCGGTTTTTTTTTTTGCGTTTCTACTACCATGTTGTTGGTTAAATAAAACTATGTAAGTTTGCCAACAGCAAGAGCAACACAGCAACTTTAGCAAAAAACAAAAAAATAAAACAAAAAAAGTTTATTTAAAAAAACACGCTAAAAGTACAACACAAAATATAAAAGTGTGTATAAAGAATTAAAATAAATTTGTATAACATCGAAGTAGGGCAATTAAATGTAGTCTAGGTAAACTTTACCACGAGCTACAGCGAAAAAGGACAAAAAGTTTAAGGTTAGCAGAGAAATTAAACTATATAGCAAATGAAAATTGTTGCAGGCAACATTTAGAGTATTTCTTTTTTATTTATTTAGAATTTTGTTTAAATATTTAAAATTTTGAAGGCATTATTATACAAATAAACAACAATTTTTTAGCAACTTGCTGCTAGCAACATTTTTATGAGAAATCAAAATACATTTTCTATATAGCAGGACGTATGCCGTTTTAAATTGTTAAGACACCAGGAAAATATAAAAAAGATTATTTTAGCAACATTGTTGCTGGCAACATTTTACATTTAAACATATATAATTTTATATTTTCTTAAAATATTACAAGATAACAATAGTATCTCTCTATTTAAAAGAAACTAAAAAATTTGTTTAGCAACATGTTGCTAGAAACATGTTTAAAACATATTACATGAATTTTATAACTACAATAGAAGACAAATGACACTACAAATATTGTAATTTAATACTAAACATAATTGAAGACTTTCTGCAGCAACATTTAGTGATATTCCAGTTTAAAAGTAAAATAATATTTTTCCAAAAAATTATAATTTTAATCTTACTATTATTCGAAAAGAAATAAACATTTTCTTTAGCAACATGTTGCCAGAAAAATATTTAAACATACAAAATATTAAATAAGCTTATAATAAGGAGAATACAAATCTAGTTGCTAATGAAAATCATTGTTTGTACCACTTTGTAGAAAATGTTGCTAGACATATTAAATTGTTGCCAGAAACTTTTTCGTAATGATAACAATAATGCAAGCTGAAGAAATCCAACAAATAAAACAACTTGAAAATGTGATATGGCAACATATGTAGAATGTTGCTGGCAACATACTGCTCTTTATTCTATATAAATTAATACAAAAACCTTAACATATAAATTAAGTTGACTTGTATATAATTTGTCTAAGAAATGTTGCTAAAAAAGTTTTTATTAGAGCAACATGTTGATAAAATAATGATTTATCACAACTTCAAAATAACTTTCCCCTACATTCAAAAACGCTTGTTACAGTTACCAAATGTTTACAACAGGAATTTAGTTTGGACAAAATGCTTAATATGGGGGTTTTGTAATTTTAATCACGTGAGAATTCTTGCTGGCAAAATAATTTTTGAAAAAAATCTTGGATAAGTTCCATTTTTAGACAGAAACTACCATGTTGTCGGTAACATTCTGCTAAAAAGATTTTTTTTTAATCAAAATTTTGCTAAGCCAAGTTTTTATTACAGTTTTAAAATATTTCAATTTTTATAGTAAAATATAGGTTTGTCTAAAGTGGAAGAAAAACTGTTGGTCAACATGTTGCCTGATAATGTTGCTAGCAACATAATACAAATAATAGATTTTTGTTAATTTTTAATACAAAATATGTAACAAAACACTTATGTAAAATTGTTTATACAAAAACATGATCTGCAACATGTTGCTAGCTGCTTATAGCTAAAAGTATACAATGTTGCTAGCAAGCTATAGTAGATTTTAATGTATTTGTAAAGTAAAATTTATAAGAAAACAAACAAAAATGCGTTATTACGCTGAGCCTATACCTTTCACCAAAGTATTGTGCATAGAGAATTATACATAGAGACGAGACACTCTGAAGGTTTGAAGACCATGAATTGGAGGCAGTAGTCCAATAAGATTGTTGTCAAACTTAACAAGAGCTTGTAACATCATTCGAAGCTACTCAAGCAGGAATTTTAAAGGCAGGGAAATTGGGTACCGAACGAATTGACAACGCTCGGCTACATGTTGCAATACATGTTAAAAAGTATTTACAATGAAGTGGTTGGGAAGTTTTGTCTCATCCGCCTTATAGTCCAGACCGTGCCCCGTTCGAGTACGTACTATTTGTTTATATCATTGGTTAAATATAAGTTAGAAAATAATTTGCAACTTTTTTTATTTTGTGAAAAAAATGTTTTGCAACATGTTGCTAAGAAATTTTTTAAAAGTGTTTCTAACAACTTAAAATACATTTATACTAAATTGAATGCTAAAATATATAAGAAATGTTAATGATTGATTTAATCTAAACATTTTTATTTAATGTATAAGTTACTGTAGGGTAAAATTGTGTTGTGTGTACAAAAAAAAAGATATACAAAAATTCCAAAAAAAAACACAACCTTCAATAAGCTTTTAAGCTGTATATACAAAACAAACACCACAACTACCACATTCGATATAATAAAGCAAAAATAAATGTAAGCTTTATAGCAGTGGGGGTATTTGTGTACGTAAAGTATTCTTAACAAATAAAATTGTCAATAAATTACATGCAAAATGAACTAACGAAAAAAAAAACCTTAAGGTTTAAAACCCACAGCTTTTAAGCGCCTTTTTGCAGGTCTTTGTTATTTTTCAATAGTGATTAAAAACCCAACAATAACTTGATTTAATTGTTTTTACACATTTGATAGAGAATTTCTCATATTTATGCCAAGTGCTCAATCAGCTTTGATGTCATTAAGTTTTATGTAAAACACATAAAATATTTTGTACAGTTTTTTTTTTTCTAAATGAGACACAATCTTAATAAAAAACACTTAGTTCCTTTAACCCTCAATTCCAACACTTTATCTTTAACAGTTTTGTAACATTCCGCTATCATCTTTTTAACTCTACAGCCCTCTCAAACTCCCCCTTAAGAGCTCTTGCTTTGGCGCGTTAAAAAACTAATATTGAAAAAGTAAAAAAGAAACAGGGATAAATTGTTTAAAAGTGGAGCGGGTATTGGAGGAGACCTAAAAAAAAAAAACAAAACTAAAGCCATTTACGTTTTAGCAACAAAATGTTGTTGAACTTTTTTTTTTTTTTTTTGTATGCACATAAATACACTTATTAAGCGTTTCTTTAGCTTTGCTAACATTTTCATCATACATATATATATTTTAATAAAAAATTTATAAAAAATTATTTTCTTTTCGCTTAGAGAAAGTATGTATTTCATGTTGTATTCGTAATTTTTGTTGTAATAAAAAGTAGGAAAAAGTAAAACTTTTTCCCTTAGGAACATCTAAGTATGTATGTATATACAAGCAAGCAACATTTTGTTGTATTACAAAATTACATTTTATTGTAGAAAATGCATATAACCTTAAGTTAAAATTGTGTAAAGTTTCCTGCTTTCGTAGTTAGTTCTGTTCTGTTCTGTTCTGTTTTTTTTTTTTTTTTTTTTTGTATTTTACTTCTTTACTTTTGGGCGTAATAAAGTTTTATTTTGTTTCCTTGAAATGGCAACGAAAGAGCAGGAGAAACACTGATAAGAATTGGCTAATTTAATAAAGTTTTTAATAATGACTACAATTTCAATTTAAGAAAAGAAAGATGTGGAATGTAACTATTTAACTCATTGAATAATTAAGGAGATATAGAAAGCCAGCAACATGTTTTGAAAACAACTTTAAAACACCCAAATAGCTTTAAATTACTTATTTTTTTAATATTTTTTCTAAAATTTACTTAAAAGGCTCTTTAAAATATCTTTAGCAACATTTGTTGAGATAAACTTTGGCAACATGTTGCTTAATTTTTTGGAGTAATAAAATTAGGTTCATAAATTATTTTCTAACTTTTAATTGTTTAGGCTTAAAATGCTATAAAAACCTTTAGCAACATTTGTTGCAACTGTTCCATAGCAACATGTTGGCAAAAAATTTTACTTCTTGTTAACAGAATTTTGATTTAATTACTAAATTGTTTATAAAATCCTGTATAAAAATTCAATAAATCGAAAGCATTTTTTGGTAAGAAAATTTTGCCAGCAACATGTTGCTAAACAAATGCATATTATGTATAATTTAATGCCTTAATAGTATAAAACAAGAATTACAATTTCTAGAAATATTAAAAAACCGAAGCAGCATTTGTTGCAGAAAATTCTCAGCAACATGTTGCTAAAATATTCAGTTATTTAGAGCATAAAAAAAATTTTATTTTTAACTTTTCAATAATTTCTGCAAATTTCCAGCAACATTTGTTGCACAAATTTATTTAAAACATGTTGCGATGAAATCCATATTTTAAATTTACAGTTAGGCTCTCAGTTCGAAGTATTGAAACAATTTTTAGGAACAATCATTTTAATTTTTTGAGTAACATGAGAAAATATTGGGTGTATGTCTTAGAAATGAGGGATTTACAATAGATAGCGTATCTTTTGAACGCGTTTTTTTTAAGGACTTTAATGTCATTTTGAAGGGTACATATCTGTTTTTTATTCTCACTTAGTTATTGAACATTATAGTGTAAATAACAAAGCATTTCTTTGCTTCGAAAAAGAAAAATTTTGTGTCAACAAAGCGTCGTATGCGGGAAGTTTGGCTTTACTTCTTTAATTAGAAATAAATGAGGCTGAAGCACACAGATTGCTTACCAAAACTTATAGTGAATGTGTTTCATTGGTTTCAACGTGCGTGAATTGATGATTTTGACACGGAAGACAAAGGTCGCCAAGGCCAGCCAAAAATGAAACCGTAATTCCGTATTCTATCATGATAATGCTCTGCTACACGTTACAATACCTTTTAATAAGCTAAAGAATGAAGTGGTTGGGAAATTTTGCCTCACCAGCCTTATAGTCCCGACCTTGCCCCGTCCGACTACTATTTGTTTCGTTCTCTCTGAGATACGCTTCACATCAGAACAGAGTATTCGAAATTATCTTGATTCGTTGCCTTGAATGTAGAGCAACATATGATGCAGAAGTTTATCTGAAACATGTTGCTAGAAAATAAATGAAAATTACCAATTAAAACTGTCAGTTCCAATTACCTTCAAACTTGATTGAAAGAAACATTTATTGCTGAACTGTGTGGGCAACATGTCCGACTACTATTTATTTCGTTCTCTCTGGGATACGCTTCACATCAGAACAGAGTATTCGAAATTGTCTTGATTCGTTGGCTTGAATGTAGAACAACATATGTTGCAGACGTTTATCTGAAACATGTTGCTAGAAAATATATCAAAATTACCGCCAAAAACTGTCAGTTCCTACTAACTTCATACTTGATTGAACGAAGCATTTATTGCCGAACTGTGTGGGCAACATAATGCCAACCAATTGAAGACTTTATATTAAGTAGTTTATCTAGCATAATCACGTTATAAATTAAGCTTATAAGGCAATGCTAACTCTAGCAACATTTGTTGCAGAAGTTTGTTAGCAGCATGTTGACAAACCAATTCAATTTACTATTAAAAAAATATAATTTAAAACAATATTAAAATAAGTTTTTCTTAGCGAAAACATTAAAAACACAAGCAATATTTGTTACACAACTTATTCAGCAACATGTTGCAAACAAGTTTAAAATTTTAAATCTGTACTGATTTCAATTTTGCCTAGAAAACTATCAGCACAATTACGAAAAAAATTCTAATTTTTCCTATTTAAATTCAGTGTTAAAAATAAGAAAAGAAAAAACAGCCAGGGAATTTTTTTTCATAATTGGGCTGTATAAGAAAAACTCAAGCAACATTTGTTGCAGAAATTTGGCGACAAAATGTTGCCAACATATATAGGTATCCTCAACCACGTCTTTGTATAAATTGAGTGTATTTAATGCCCTTTAAATCTCATCACAAATACTCTTGAAACTAAAGCTAAATGCTGTAAAACAATTCTTTGGCAACATTTGTTTCACCAGCTTGTTAGCAACTTGTTATCAGAAAATCAAATTATTTAAATGAATGCTGATTATATCAGTTTCTCAGCAACATGTTGGTAAACAAAATTTCAAGTTATTTAAAAACGATATAAATTTTTCTTAAATACCTTAGTTGCTCAAGTTAATTTAAATACTCAGAAAAGTGTATTACAAATTTGTTTAAAGCTCCATCATTTTTATTGTAAAATTCTTCAGCAAAGTTGTATTTATTTATATTAAATTTCTTTTTAACTACAAAAAAAAAAAAAAAAAACTTTGTAGACACAAAGTTTTATGATTTTGCAAACAAATAACTATTTGTTTCTCCGCGTTTTTGCAATACAGATTGTAGTTTAGAAAATCACGGCATAAAAAAACACTTTGAACTTTCTTTTTGATTATAAAATTTGCTGGTTTTTGCCAGCTTTTGATGTCTCATGTTGGTGAAAAAAAAAAACATGTGTGTTTAGAGTTAAGATGAACACAGAGATTTGAAAATAAATATTTAACCCAAATCTTAGTAGGTTTTTGTGAAATGCGAAAGAAATTCTAAATAAAACAACATGATTTTTTTAATATGCTTAAAATTGCTATGAAATATATACAGAAAATCAAATAAACAAATTTTTTTCTTTTATATAAATAAACAAAATTTAAAAGATCTTGCCAACTATTTCAGTCAATTTTCAATTATCATTTTGAATATTATTTATTACATATAGTTGGGAAACAACCAACTGGAAATGCAGAAAAACTGTGGTTTAGAAAAACTGTGGATATAAATGATTAATTTTAAATAAAGTGGGTAAATAAGTTCATTAACATTTGTCATAGCAACAAGTGGCTTTCATTACAAAAATACTTAACAAATTGTTAATCAGGGTCATATGTTTAAAATTAGCTTGAAATTGCATTTTTTATGAATGCATAATAAATTTTTCATTTCAGCAACATGTTGCAGAAACAAAATTTTCAATTATATAATACATAAAGTGTAACACAAGCTAATAATTTTAAGAGTAATAAAAAAGATTTTCAAAGCCTTTAATATAGAGAAAACATTGTAAATATGTTTTCATGAAGCTAGCAACATGTTGCTAAACATTTGTCTACTTTTCAATATTCCAGTAACTGCTTAGAAAAGCTTAAAACATTACAAATTTAAATTTATGTTGCCAGAAACATGTTTTTTTTTATTCATTATAGGTTATTGACTTTTTCAATTGCTTATCTTTCGGTATTTTTTCTAATTTAATTGCTTTTTTGTAATTTACTTAAATGAAATGTTGCCTGTAACAAAATAAAATATTGCGTGTCATTTATATGTTTGTATTGTTTCCATGAAAAACCTTTAATTACTTAAACATTTATTAAAACCTACAATTACTTCACTATGCTGGTTATTTATTTCTAGGGTTAATAATATTAAAACAAATACCTTAGCTACACATTTTTGTATAGCGCAGTTCATAAACTCAAATCTTGATTGTTAAAACAATCAACAGTGTACTAATAAGATCTAAATTCTTGGCAAAATAATCTTTGTCTTTAAGAAGACCAGCAACATGTTGCTAGAAGTTGTAATTGTTTATTCTGATTAATTTTGTAGTGATTTTTTTTTTTAGATTTTCCTAAATTTCTTTCTGCAAAAAAATTTATTTTTGTTCTAGCAACATGTTGCCAGAAATAATTTTTTTGCTTTAGTAGCTCTACAAGCTTGCATTTATTAGAAAAACATTTAGAAAATCTTATGTTAACCATATTTTAAAGAAACTATTTTCTGCAACATATTGCTAGCAACAAATATTAATAATTTAAAACAATTTTTTTTTGAAAAAAATAACTTGTTGCTTATAAAATTTGATCGCAGACATATTCAGAAACATTAAGAAAATCTTATGTTGACCATTTTTTAAAGAAACTGCTATAGAAAACCTGTATAAAATAAAATTTATTTTTGTCCTAGCAACATGTTTCCAGAAATAATTTGTTTGCTTTAGAAGCTCTACAAACTAGCATTTGTTAGAAAAATATAAAGAAATTTTTATGTTGAACATTTTTTAAATAAACTATTTTCTGCAACATATTGCTAGCAACAAATATTAATAATTTAAAAAAATTTTTTTGAAAAAATAACTTAATGCTTATAAAATTTGATATCAGACATATTCAGAAACATTAAGAAAATCTTATGTTGACCATTTTTTAAAGAAACTTTTATAAAAAACCTGTATAAAATAAAATTTATTTTTGTCCTAGCAACATGTTTCCAGAAATAATTTGTTTGCTTTAGAAGCTCTACAAACTTGCATTTATCAGAAAAACATTAAGAAAATCTTATGTTGACTATTTTTTTAAAGAAACTGTTTACTGCAACATGTTGCTAGCAACAAATATTTGTACTTAAAAACAATTATTTAGAAAAAATAACTTTATGCTTATAAAATTTGATTTCAGACACATTTTAGAGACATTTATTGGGTATATGACTTTAAAATGTGGGATTTAATTAAGAAGGCGTATCTTTTGAACGCGGTTTTTTTAATAACTTTTATATAATTTTAAAGGGTACATATCTATAATTTATTCTCAACTAGTTATTGATCATTATAGTGTAAATAAACACTTTTCTTTTTCTTTGAAAATGTTGAATTTTGCGCCAACAAAGCGTCATATGCGGGAAGTTTTGCTTTGGCTCACCGATTGCTCACCAAGGCTTATGGTGAATGTGTTCTATCGGTTTCAAACGACGGTTTGTGCGGTTCATAAAGGAGATTTATATACGAAAGACAAAGATCGCCCAGGCCAGCCAAACAAGTTTGAAGACCAAGAATTGCATGCATTACTCCATGAAGATTGTTGTAAAACTCAACAAGAGCTTGCTTAATCATTGGGATCTACTCAAGCAGCAATTTCAAAACGTTTGCGAGCAACAGGATTCATCCAAGCAGGGAAAATTGGTATCATACGAATTGAAGCCGAGAGACGATTTTGCATGTCCGAAATAAAGCTTGAACGCTATAAAAGAAAATAATTTTTGCACCGAATCATTACCTACGATAATCCGTAAGAGATCGTATGTGTAGCCCAGCCGAATTGACACCAAAGCCAAATATCCATGGCGCTAAGCTAATGCTGTGTATTTGGTGTGGCTGAACTGCTGAAATCTGGCCAGACTATAACAGGGAACCTATACCGAATGCAACTGACGCGTTTGAAGTGAGCATTGGCCGAAAAACGACCAGAATATGAGGCCAGACATGAAACCGTAATATGTCAACATATCAACGCTAGGTCACATGTTGCGATACCTGTTAAAAACTATTTAGAAAGAAGTGGAGGGAAGGAGGTTTTTTTTCATACGCCTTATAGTCCTAATCTTGCCCCGACCGATGCAGAACGCTGTCTATGGGATACGCTTCATTTCAGAACAGGTACCGAAATTGGCTAGATCCATTCATTGTCTTAAAAGATGAAGTAGTTCTTATGGCTCGGAATCCATATGTTGCCACTAAGATGGGAAAAGGTCATAGCTAACAATGGTCAATGCTTTTAATAAATTTATATTGTTCAAATGTTTCAAAATCAAAGCTAAAAATTTTAAAAAATAATTTGTACTTTTTTGGAGTTTCTGATTCGTTTTAAAATAATATTTAGCAGCAACATGTTGCTTAACATATATGTAAAAATGCACACTAAATAAATACTGATTCATGCTGCCAGCAGCATATTTAACCCTCTAAATGCTTAAGCATGCCTCAAGGCACTCATCGCAAAAATACCAATAAATGCAAATATAATTGGTTTTTCATTTCAAAAACGTTGAAAGCTTTCTGAAATTTTTAAGAACTTTTTTTTGGCAACAGTTACAAGAGTTTTTGAAATGAAAAATAAGTTATATTTGCATTTATTGGCATTTTTGCGATGAGTGCCTTGAGGCATGGTTAAGCATAAGAGGGTTAAGGCAAACATTGCATGAAAATTTCTAATAATTACTTAAAATTATGATTTAATTCCTAGCAACATGTTGCTATATTAATATTCATTACTAAGTTATTTCATTTACTAAATTTCAGTTTACAATTTAACAAATTTCCTGTTATACTTTTAATTGAATTAATTAAACAAATAATTTCTTTTTTATGCTTTAGCATTGTTGCCTTTTATTATTGAAGCATAATTTTTGCTGAATTGATTTTTCTGCAATAATTGTCTTCTACTACTCACCTATGTATTGTATTCCCTTAAAGCATTGTTATAGCATTATTATTGTTGTGTGTGTGTGTGTGTGTTTTTTTTTATCAACATCGACATCATTATCAATCAATCATTCATTGAATGAAACTCAAATATTTAATTTTACTTTCTATTAATTTTATGCAAAAATAACACATTTTATATTATTATTTGGTTTTTGCTGTTGTTTATTGTATTCATATAAAAAATTATAACAATAAATTTAGTCATTATCTGTTTTATTTAAGCAGAATACACAAACAAAAAACAAATTTAAATAAAAAAAAAGAAAAAAATATATATTAATACGAGAAATAAAATAAAATGCCTACAACAAATATGTATGTATGTATACACTAACTAAAAATGTAAACAAATACCAAAAGCGGTCGGTCTTAAAGTAAACAATAAAATAAATGAATAAAAATGTTTATATTAACAAAAAAAAAAAAAAAAATTAAAAACGAAAAAGGTGTACACAAGTAATAGACCTTTATTAACAGTAGGAGTGGGCAGTGTGTTGAATATTCACAAGAAATTCAACAGCAACAAACAGAAAAAAAACGCCACTATAACAAATAAAAAATATAAAACAATCATCATTATTAAAAGTTCACTGACCGTTACTACAAAAAAAAAAAAAAGCCAAAAAGGTATTTTTTTCAACTAAAAATAAAACAAACCCAACATGGCAAAAAAAAAATCAACACAACAGCAGAAATACTAATATTAAACAACTTCAGCAACATTGTATGCATGTTTGGTTAATATTGTAAATAAACTAACTCACTCATTGGCAAACATGTAAAAATATCTGGTATATCGATAGCTAAAACGCAAAATGCCCTAACTAACAAAAATTTTAAAACCAATTTTTTACAAATTCCAATGAAACTTATTTTAATTTTTGTTAGTTAGGTCATTTTGCAATTTAGGTAACGACATATTTTTCATATATGTACGTTTAGTGAAGATACATTTATTTGTACTTGTATGTACAACTGGTATAAACATTCCAAGTTGTTAAACATTTTTCTGGGTTTCTCTTTCTTTCTTTCTTTTTTTTTTTGTGTGTGTTTTATTAAATAACAATCAGTGTTAAATAAATTTAATTGTATAAATAGTTTCATGGGGAATATTAATGGAAATTGTTAGATATTGAGTAATTATTTGCTGGGTTTTACTTAAAAAAAAGTAATTAGCAACATGTTGCATAAAATCATTAATATTGTTTGATGTTGCTAGCAACATTTTCCGATATTTCTGTTTAATAATAACATGTTGCACAACTCTTTATTTACTTTAAATGTACAAAAACAACAGTTTAAATAGTCACTATGTGTTTTTAATACACACACACTCGTTTATAATGCACAAAGTTAAATGTACAAAACAGTTGATGTTAACTCTAACAGCACCTATGATAAACTCACTGACTACTGCAACCTCAGTCACTATTTGTACACACTGCCATTTTCATCCCGGTAGTCTAGATTGTTCTTAACGGTCAAAACTCGTATGTTCGAATTCTAGAGCTTTCGATGTTAATGTATGCAGCTTAAACATTTAGTGTTGCAATACTTACAAACAATGCTAATAAACGCAAGCTGTCAACATTGTTGAAAAGTAGATGCTTCTACTGATGGACATGTTTATAAACATGAGGAATGTTGCAGACGGTTTAAGTACTTGTTTGGTTAGGATTTCATTCGGAAAAATGTAACATTACCAAATTCTTTTAAGACTTGAAACACATCAACAAACGTTTCTATTGGTCCATATGCAAGTCATGCATATGGATGCATGTTGACAGCAACATGTTGCCAGAGAATAAAAACTCATGTTTCTAAAAGTCTTACTAAATATTTTTCACTGAAACTGATCTAATTGTTTTATTAATTGAGATCTATTGAATTAAAAAATAAATGTTGCTTTTTAAACGTTACTGTATAAATGTATAAATAAAATTTTTAAATTAACAATTAGAGTGTCAAATTTATTGAGTTATAACTCAACAAGTTAGAGTGCTATATTCGTCGATGTTGTGGATGCATTAATTGCCCACTTTCAGTGTTTAGTATCCTAAATATATCAAGAAAACTTTTAAAAATTTTACATTCAATTGCTGACGAACAGATTATATTGTAGAAGTTACAAACGAAATGACAATCTTATATATAACCTTCTCACGAAGGTGAAAGGTATAAAAACAACAACGCCAAACGTAACGAAACGAAACACAAAAAAAAAACAAATACGCAAAGTAATGAAACCAACACACATCAAAACATACATTTTATTGCTTTTTTGTCAAAGCATGCAATAAATTGTCTATTTTCTATGAAATTTTCAGAGGTTGTCTCAGATTTTTACTCATATCTCCGTTATTTATGGACGGATTTTTGCTAGTTTTAAATAGAAAACTTCTCCAAAGCATGTCTGACAGAATTATTGAAGATTTGGATCCCGAAGATATCTGGGGCCTTCAGAAAATTGATTTCAACAGACAGAAAGACGGACATGGCTTAATCGACTCCGCTATATATAAGGATACAGAATATATATACTTTAAAGGGTCGGAAAATTATATTGTGGAAATTACAATCGCAATGACAAACTTATGTATACCCTTCTCACAAAAGTAAAGGGTATAAAAATGACGAGCTTTTTAGCTTTTGAAACATTTTTACAACATAAATCTATTCAAAGGAATGGCCATTGTTAGCCATGACCTTTTCCCATCTTTCTGGCAACATATGAATTCCGCGCCAAAAGTACTGGTCATCTTTTGAGGCCATGAAATAATCAAGCCAAAATCGGATAATCTGTTCCAAACACAAAGAATTACCTTAGCTCTACGGATAATTGGTTTGTTGTCGATTTGGCTGGTTGGTCGGTTTTCACATACGATCTCTTACACTTCGGGTTTTCGTAATGAATCCATTTTTTATCACAAGTGATGATTCGGCGCATTATTTACTTTTATAGCGTTCAAGCATCAGTACGGACATGTTAAATCATTTAAGGTCTCTCAGCTTCAATTCGCATGGTACCTAATTTCCCTGCTTTTAGATCAGAGAGCAACAATGAGTAGTGAAAAAGTGAGTAGAGTTGAATCATGTTGTCGAGACTCATATCTCATACTTAACAATATATACTTAATTTGTATAGACGATGCAAAATAAGTATGATTCGAATTCGAACATTAAAAAGCCTTTTATAATTTTGTGTGTTTCAGTAATGCCGAATTCTGTATAATTACACAAAAAAAGAAAAACATGCATGAGTCGAATGAGTTGAATCGATAGTAAGTATCATGAATATTTTCCTAAAATTATAAGCCAGACTGAGGTTATTTATGAAACAAACAGACTTGGGTTCGTATGAGTATGATTTTGACGTCGGATTCATACCCAGCAGTTAAGCATGCAGTCAATGTATCCCTTATAGACAGTAATCGTCACAAATGTCTTATCACTTGGCTGACTCCAATTTATATATTTTGGTCATTTGACATGTATCTGGTCATTGTAGTGCATAGATATGACAATTGGTTACTTTATACATGCCAGGTAATCTAGCGTGAAGACAATTGTCACTTAAGTGTATCTAAGTATTCTGGAGTGTAGTCACTTTAAACGTGTTGTGTGATAATTCGTTCAAACTGATTTTGTACAAATTGTGTTGATATAATTCTCATACAGTTAATTTTTATTTTTGCTTAAGTATACTACTTTAGTGTCTCTTAGTAACCTATAGTGAAGTCGCTTTAAACGCTTATTTTGTACTGCACTTTAGAAAGTAGTTATTTTACCCACCAGAAGCAATCCATTGGAGAGTTGTCAAAGAAAAGTTTGTTACAAGCTATCGTTTATTTAACTGCCTATGATATGTCATTTAGCTGACTATTTGAGGTAAATTAGCACTCGTACATATTAAAATAGCTAGTTATGTAGCTGATCAAGTTACCAGTTAGGTAGCTAGTAAGGTAACTGACGAATCCAATGCGTACTACTTTAGACCAGCTATTAGACAGTCTCATTGTAGTCAATAAGAATCAATTGACCCCCTGCTTAGGACATGCACTTGTTAAAATAACTAGTCACGTAGCTATTGAAGTAACTAGAACCCTCCCTAAATTATGGGTAAAATCACTAGTTCTGAAATTTCTCCTAGAACTGCTGGGTATTTAATGCTACGCACACTTATAAATCAATGTTATTGTGATTTCAATGATGGCTACTCTCTTATACTCATAATTTCATAAGTGCGTATGAATATACAAAAAAGTGATTCATTGCTGATCTCTGTTTTGGAAGAACAATGCTGCTTGCAAACGTTTTGAAATTGCTTATTGAGTAGCCCCCAATGAGTTTTACAAGAGTTGAGTTTTACAACAACCTTCATGGAGTAATGCCTCCAATTATTGGTCTTCAAACTGCTGAACCGCACAAACCGTCTCTCTCACATTGAAGCCGATGGAACACATTCACCATAAGCTCTTGTGAGCAATCGGTGTATTTCAGCGACACGTTTTTTCAAATTAAAGAAGTAAAGCAAAAGTTCCGCATTTGACGCTTTGTTGGCACAAAATTCGACATTTTCGAAGCAAAATAAAAACTTGTTAACACGACAATGTTTAATAACTAAGTGAGAATAAATAACAGATATGTACTCTTCAAAATGACATACAAGTTATTAAAAACAAAAGCCGCTTTCAAAAGATACGCCATCTATAGCAAATCCCGCATTTTTAAGTCATATACCCAGTAATATTTTATGACGAGGGTGCTAAAGTTAAGCAATATGGTGCTGCGTAAGAAGTTCTTATATTCCTTATTTAATTTATTATATTAAGCAATATTTCTAATAAAAAGTAATGGTATAAAAACGGCAATTAATTTAGAAATTGTTGCTTACAATGTTTCTGCAACATGTTGCCGACCTCTAAATCATTTCTAAGAATGTTTATTAGAACATTATACATATTTGGGGAATTCACACGGTCTGCTATGAGGTCATATTGTCATAATGTTTTAATATATTATGATAGTTTACACAAATTTTTGTTGTGTTTCAAACAAAAAAAAGTGTTATGACAAAACAATAAACATAGTTCAAAAAGTCTTATTAGTTTAGAACATTTTTTTTTTGAAACACAACGAAAAATTTGTTTCAACTGTTATAATATATTAGGACATTACGACAATATAACCTAAAAGCAGACCGTGTGAATCCCCCATTATATTTATTATGAAAGATACCAAAACAAAAATAATTTCAGAAATTTTTGTTTACTAAATCAGTCGAAAAAATATTTGTTCAATTCACAAGGTCTCTTATCATGTCATATTGTCATAATGTCCTAATATTTCACAATGGTTTTATTGTTTTTCAAGCAAAAAATGTCCTAAAATATTACTACTTTCTATGCTATGTTTATTGTGTAATAGTAACGAGCCAGCAGAGACCAACGCCGAATGCCTAAGAGTCGGTTAAGCCGAGCCGCCGAGTCGTGATATATTAGGACATTTTGACAATATGACTGATAAGAGACCTTGTGAATTGACCACATATATATTTGGGGATTCACACGGTATGTTTTTAGGTCATATGGTCATACCAATTTTAAACAAATTGATATTTTATGACAAAACAATAAACATAGTTAAAAAAGTCTTAATAGTTTAGAACTTTTTTTTTTTAAACAAAACAAAAATTAGCTTAAACTGTTATAATATATTAGGACAATATAACCTAATAACAGACCGAGTGAATCCCCAAAACGAAAATTATTTTAGAAACTTTTGTTTACTAAATCTGTTGAAAAAATATTATTTTCTAGAACTTACTATAATTTTTATGAAATCTTCAATTTAGATGATTTTTAGTTTGTGGCTGCTGTAAAATCTGCCTAAAGAAAGTCCTAATTTTTGAGTATCTCTTCAGAATATATTAAATTTTCTTGATTATTTTCTTTTTCATATTTGCTGTTTGAATGTTGTCTGCCTCTATAATATGTTTCACAAATCATTTGGCAAAATTTTCAAATCTTCGGGGAGTATTTCTGAATTTGCCTTGCTAAAAATTCTTTATAACATTTTAAATTATGCTTGACAGTTTATTTATATACACAATCATATTTCTGAGTGCTTGTTAAGTGTATAGCAGTAGCAGTAGACATAAAACAATAAACATTTATTAACTTTATTTCATTAATAATAAAACACCATAACAACAGCAACAAAAATAACCTTGACTTGATTTATTACTTGTTATTTATATTTAAATTACTGTGGTTGTTAAAGTCTAGTTGGAAAAAAAAGAGAAGAGAAGAGCTCTAAAACTTTAAGTGTAAATGTTTAAGAGGGTTTTTTTTTAATTTATTTTCTAGGTTATATTCAAGAAAGGTGTTTAAAATACCCCAGGGGTCATATTTACACCCCCGCTTGAATAAAGGGTTCCCATTTTAAGGGGTCTTTTGTTACATTTTGTGGTTTAAAAGGGTAAACTTTGTTTTAAAATGAGATTTCAAGTTAAGTGTTTTGAAATCCCCCCCAAATTTTTTTTTATTTGTTCATTACTGCTTTGTTTTATTAAATAAACGTGAGTTGAGTTTTACAAAAAAAATTTTATATATAATTAAATTAATTAAATGTACTTACTTTGTAATTAGTAAAAATTGTTTTATTTATTTATAGATTTTTTTCTATACTCCAGCAATATTTGTGGGTTTTGTTGTTTGTTTTTCAAAAAAAAAAAAAGCTTGAAGCGTTTTTTATATCTGCTTTGTTTTTTTTACGTTTTATAGTTGAAAGTTTTTTTTTATAGTATTATTTTTAAGCGGTTTTATGGTACTATTTTTTATGTTTTATTATAATAATAGTAAAAAGAATACAGAACAAAACAATCCTTTAGAAGGTTAGTGAGGCAAAGATAAATAAGTTTGATAATAAATTTGTTTGTTTGTTTTTCTTTTTTTTATAAGAAAGAAAATAAAGCCTTTAAAAGGAAGTTGGCGCTTGAGTTTTCAAAAGGGGAGAAAATTTAGCTTTTATGCAGATTTTTTTTTTAAAGAAAATGTTTTTCAAAATTCTTAGGGTTTTGGTTCGTTTATGATAGATTTCTGGGTTTAAAGCTGAGATTTTTTGTAAATTAAAAGATTTCTTTAAATTCTTGTTTATTATTTTTACTTAAATTTTTGTTATATTAATAATAATTATTTGCAATATTTATTTATATTTGTTTTAATTATTTTTTTTTTATTTATTTAAAAAATAATAATTTTTTATTTTGTATTTATTTTATTAATTTATTTTTTTTTATTATTTTAATTAATAATTTTAAGTCTTTATATTTATTAAATTTCAAAATTTTTAGCTAATTTTTGGAATATTTATATTTTATTTTTTTGTAAAAAATTTTTTAAATTATTTTGTTTTATTTTTAGAATATTTATTTGTTATTATTTTTAATATTTATTAAGAAAAATTTCAGTTTTTTTTTAATTTTTTTTTTATTTTTTTTAAAAAAATTTTATTTAAATTTTTTTTTTATTTTAAAAAATTTATTGGATTTTTCTTATAATATTTATTTATAAATTTTTTAAATAAATATTTTTTTTATAATTTTTATTATATTTTAAAAACGAATTTTTAATTTGTTTTCAAAATTTTTAGTATTTGTTAAAGTAATAAATTTTATTTATTTAATATTAGTTTAGATTTTAAATATTATTTAAAGTTTTATTTAAATTGGTCTCAATTTGAATTGTTACAAAATTTTCGTTGAATTTATGTCTCCAATTTAAAGACACAATCAAAGCGGCAGGCGTTTTAATATTAACAAAATTAACAGCATGTAAAGAACAAATAATAATTTCCCGTTAGTTTAATATTTTGTTAAGTTTTATTTAAAAAAAATTATTGCACTTTTTTTTAATATAATTATTTAATTATCACGGAATGTTAAGCGTTTTAATTTATTGCACTTTTCTATAAATTACCAGCCTGTAATTAAACCTTTAAATATGCTCTGTAAGTAGAAAAGAGTTAAAAAAAATAAATAACTAATTAAATATTCCTGACGGTTTTACATGCTCTTTAATGAGTGGATTTCAAAATGCCGCAATTTTGAAAAAAAAAAAATTCAGTAAATGTCATTTTACCACTTTTTATTTTAAACCTTAAAATAATATAACATTTCATAACACATTTTTCCAGCGTTGTCATGCTAGAGCTACATTTTATTTTTATATTTTTTTTATCGAAAAAAATCGAGAACAGTAAATAAATCTAAATAAATATTGTATATTAAATAAATAACTTATTCAATACCAAAAAAAGTTTCAATACTTTATTTATTTTGGTACTTTATTTATTTTATAACAAATACAACCAGCCAGCCAACCACCCAAAAAGTAAAAGACGATACCTAGCAAAAAGTACTCTCGCACTTAATATTTTAAAATTTAAATACCCTGCAAACAGCAAAACCTAAAAAATGTTGTGTAGTAGACATAAATATAAGAATCAAAATGTTTATACATTTAATATGTATGTAGTATAAAAAAAAACAGACACAAAAAAAAAGACTAGAAATAATAAACAGAGAATATGTGCAATATTTTGTTTAAAATTTTATTTAGTTAGTACTATATAAATATGTAGTCATAAACAGAAATGAACAAAATAATTACCCAGCCAACAAATCTAAAGTTGTTTTCAGATAAGTACATAGAAAAACAGCAGACTTAAAACAATTTTACTTTAAATTCACTTCTATTCTATGTAAATTCTAGTTAATATTGGAATTTCTTAACAAGTTTGTGTAAATCACTCTCATACTCAAAATTTTAAACTGTATTTAATGAAATTTACTTAGAATGTTTATGAATCTCCTAAATAGTTTCGTGTTGAAAATCAGCCAAATTGGGTTAGTAGACAAAAATTTATTAAAAACCAAGTAAGAGAGCTATATACGGCTGTGCCGTATCCTATATACCCTTCACCAAATTATACTTTAAAATAAAAATTTTAAGTAAACAAAAATTATTTTTTTTTTCAAAATTTAAAAAAAAAATTTTCAAAATTGTTTTCAAATAAATTTTTTTTTCGAAAATTTTTTTTTAATTTTTTTCAAAAAAATTTTTTTTTTAAATTTACTGGTGAAAAAACATTTACGACAAAAAAATTTTTTATTTTTCCCGATTTTGACCCATTGTAGGTCCAAATTACTATATATAGCCTTATATACATCGTTGCAATAGACTTTGAAATATCTATAATAATATATTTGTCTATATTAATGACTTAGTAATCCAGATATAGATCAAAAATAGGCCAAAAATAGATGTTGTCTCGGATTTTTGCTCATATCTCCGTTATTTATGGACGGATTTTGCCGATTTTAAATAGGAAACTTCTCGAAAGCATGCCTGACAGAATTATTGAAGATTTGGATCCCGAAGATATCTGGGGTCTTCACAAAATTGATTTCAACAGACAGACAGTCGGACATGGCTAAATCGACTCCGCTATCTATAAGGATCCAGAATATATATACTTTATAGGGTCGGTAAATTATATTGTGGTGAAGGGTATAAAAAAATCTGAGCTAACCTCGAAGAAAATTTAAATATTTTAGGCAAAACCATTTAATAACTCGGCACCTAGTAAACGATTAAAGATATCTTTATGAAATTTAAAACAGTTAGAGCTGAGGTGTTCTTGATTTGATTTGTATTTACATGGGTACGTAGTTGTAATGGGGGCTAGTGAGCTGCCCCCCTAAGTTACACACTTCGAGCCTTCTAATTTCAATATTCGGAACATCTAAAATAGAACATGCTAACTGGCTCAGTTATAACAAGATATCAGGCAGGGATATTCGTATAAATATATACTGGTAGTCAATAAAATCTCTGACAGGTATGTACACAACATCAAACATAGTTCAGGAATGCCGGGCGATACATTCAAAAGTCGTACTTATTTGAGTACGTGGACACGGGGATATTTTGGCCAACTGTGTTGCTGATGATTTGACGAAAAACGGCGCAATGATGCCTGACGGATACATAGACTTCCTGTGCGGGATTCCGTTATCTAAATAGAAGCAGCAAAGTAGTAATTTTTAATATGAGTTCGTTCAGATAAGATAGGGATATGAACCCACATGTACTATTACCAGAATGATATGGCCCCGACTAAACCCAGGGAGGACAACATATATTATTGGCCTGACACGCTCACAATGCAGTGGCGGTGATAACCGGTCACTGCATATTTGGCATCCATGGGAGGCTATTTGGCCTGCCCTATTACGACTTCTGTAGAGGCAGTCAGAATGAAGACGAGGATGAAACCATTTTTCTTTGTCATTGCCGCGCATTAGGAGATCTATGCATCAGGTTTCTGGGACATTGTTCCTTCAATAGTTTTTCTGAACTATCGCACATGAAGTTAGAATGCATCAATGACTTTATTAGTAATATCAATTGTCTAGCCAGACTTGGGAATCTCCACGGGGTGACCTAGTATCCGTCAGTGACTGGTGCACACTATTCTCTTTACTTCTCCTATTCTGACCTCCTCCTCTATATTTATTCTACTCCTTTACTGTATCTGACTTTCCTCTTCTCTTTTCATCTCCAGCTGGCCCTCTTTTTTTTCAAGGGATTGTATTGTATTGACCCAAGTGAGCTGTTCTCTTTCCTGTCTCTACCAGACGGCTGCCTGTTAACCTAACCTAAAATAGGGCACATTTTTACTTTCTTTCAAAAAGATATTATTTCTCTTATAGAAAAAATATTCTTCGCGCTTGTGTACATTTTGTATATTTTTCAGCACGAAAACTTTAGGCAAATACGTGTGAAATAAAAATTTGGTCGATTTAAGGGAATAGAGCTCCTTCAGCATTCTCCAAACTTGAAAAATTTTTAAGAAAAAAATTAGAAATTGCTAAAGACGAAAAGATTAGATTATAAATGAATAAAGCCTTATATGTTATTTCAATTCAACAAAAGTTAATAAGATATCAAACGACAAAGCGGTCTCTTAAGGACTGAAATCGAAAAATTCTTAACACACGTTTTTCATTAAAACTTTTAATCCAAGTATTATATGATTTTTTTTTTATCAAGTTACCTTTGTAAAGCATGTCAGTTATTATGTTTAATGTCAATTATGTTCATTTGTTGTTAATCTGATTAAAATGGGTGACGAAAAAAAAGTGCGTATTAAAATTAAATATTTTCAACAAAACCCAACTTGGTCCTACAAAAAGTTGGCCAAACAATCAAAGGTCTGTCGTTAAACTGTTTCCAGTTATTCAAAAGTTTCGGGAGAACTTGTCCGTTGATAGAAAACCTGGTTCAAGTAGAAGGAATGGTTCACATGATGTTTATTAAGCCAAAAAATAAAAAGGTTTTTCAAAATAGCTCACAACACATCTGGTAGGAAAGCAGCGATTAGCTCAGTGCTCGGAATATTTGGTACGAATGCAGGTTCAAAACATACAAGGCTCAAAAAGTTCTGACAGGAACGCTGCTAAAAATTTAGAGGCCAAAAACAGAGCACGGAAATTGAAGTCAAATTTTATACAAAGAACGTATGTTCTGGCAGATTTTTCGCAGCTTCTGGGTCAAAATTTCGATGTTGCTGATGCTCGAGGGAATGTTATAGAAAAGTTTAGGAGCAATACGCAGTTGCGGCAAAAAAGCCAAACATTTGTTACAAAGGGCTCTATAAATACCGACATTAACATCAAGGAATGTTTAAAAAAAAGGCTGCTTCCATTCATAAGACTTCTTTTCCACTTATTTTTGGCCTGATTTGGCATCTGTCACTATGGTAAGAAACGTCTTGAGTGTTAAAAAAAACAATAATGTGGTATTTGTACCAAGAGAGGCAATTCCTCCAAACTGCCTGGAGCTGAGTCCAGTGGAGAGATATTGGGCTCTTGTTAAAAGAGAATTGAAGAGCACAAAAAAGGTGTCCAAAAGTGTGGTAGATTTTAAACGTAGATGGACAACCTGTTCGAACAAAGTGACATAAAGCACTATAGAAACCATAATGGAAGGGTTTTTGAAAAAGGTTCAAAATTTCATCATTAGTGATTAGAACTATACAAATATTTTTTTTGTAAATTGTAAGAATAATCTCAATCAAATAAAAAAATATTCAAAACTGTAAGTTTAGTGGTTTCCTTTTTAGTAACATATATGTATGTTAAAAAATTTTCGATCGCAGTCCTTATATGAAAGAACAAAATTTTTTGAACATATTCTTTCCGTTTTAGGAATTTTGGTATTTATTTGCAGACAATGGCAGAAGTAATCAATCCATTGATTAAAAGACCTTTCGATCTATTTAAGTTCCTAATTTTATTACGCTATCTTATTTCGTTCGAATATTACACTAATACTTCTTACACTAATTCCTTTTAGAAAAATCATGGAATTTCAGGTTTTTATAGTAAACGTTATTATGATTAATAATAGAATACATGTTTTTCTTTAAAATATTAACCCTCTGGTACTAAGGGTTTTAATAAAACCAAAAAATTGTAAATAGTGCATATATCAACCTTTCAGGGGACTCACGAACCATGCCTCCAATTTCCCATAGGTTTTCAATGGGATTGAGATCTGGCGATTGGACAGCCGATTTAAAAAAAAAACCCGTTCTTCATTGTATTATAACCACTGGGATCTCCAAACTAAGGGCATAATTTAGCTAGTGTATAGATACATTACATCATTTGAAATGGAAATGTATCCAACATCAGTCACAGTATATTTTATATATGAATTTTAGTGCTGAAATTTACTATATCTTAATAGAAAACCTAGTCAATTTATATTTGAATTCAAGATTTTATGTCATATTTTTGAAAACTAAAAATACGGAATATAGTTTTTTTTAAAAAAAGTTTCCATTGTAGTGTCTGCCACTGTATTTAGATTATGTTTCTTCTATTGAATGAATTTGTTTACTGGTCTTTATTTTACAACTATTTTTAACATTTTAATAATTTTATTTTTCTGGTTTCATATCTACATCCTATACACTTGTAAAAGTACATATGAAAACACATTTGTATTAAACTATTTTTTTATTTTATTTATTTTTTGTTAAATTTTATAAATATCATGTTCACAAATAATCTTCTTGTGTGTTTGAATGTAAAATATCCGGTAAAAATATATAATTTTTTTTATAGACCATTTTCTGCTTCAATGTTTTTTTAAACAAAAAAAAAAACATCAGGTATGGCAAATAATAAAAATCAATTTTTTAATTCTGAAAATATCCAGCAAAAGCATGGTATTTGATATATTTTCACATGACTACTGTATACTGATATGATTACTTAGAAGTTATTTAGTAATGAAACGTTTTATTCCTTGTAACAAACCATTTTCATTGATGACTTCTTGCTTTCGATCAATGAGTTATGTATAGAAGTGTTAACTTTTCTCTTCTTTAAAAACATTGAAGTCAATTTCTAAACTCTTATTTTGCCATTCCTGATTAAATTACATTTAAGTATTGTATGTTTTGGGCTATTTCTTCACTCTGTCTCCACTCTCTTTTCCTGTTGCTTTGCATAAGTTTTAGAGGTTCTCATTTATTATTTTGTACTATACGTATATTGGTAACATTTTGTTATATGTAGTGCTATTTTTAAATAAAAAATTATGCCAGAAAATATCTATGTATTTACATTAAAAGCTTAGAGAGGAAGGACATCTCATAAAGGAAGGCATTCTGTGGTTAGAAATTGTAACTAAAAAATAGAGAAAGAAATCATGTTTTGAACAAGTTCGCTCTTGAAGTACTGCAAAATTTTTAGAAATCATTGTGCATCTAAATTACTACAATATAGGTATTTATATATATAATATAGCCTTCACCATGATCAAGGGTATACCTACATAAGTTTGTCATTATCATTCCTTTTGTAATTTCCACAATTTTTATTTGCGACCCCATAAAGTATTTATAGTATGGATCCTTAAAAACAGAGGAGTTGATATAGCCATCTGTCTGTTGAAATCAACTTTCCTAAGTTCCCAAATAACTTTCATATATGATTGATACATCAATATATTCGCTATACTCCAACTTAGGTTGCTATTTAAAATCGAGAAAATCGGCCCACAAATGACTGAGATATAAGCAAAAAAACTGTGACAACCTCGATTTTTTACACCGAAATTTTTTCACCAAAAAAAAGTTTTAATATTTATCTTAAAGTATCCTTCTTGTTTTATCTTAAAATTTTACAAGCATTTTATTCTTTTAATAAACTGTTTTAAATATTCTTTTAAGTTCCTTAAAATGCTGAAGATAAATTTTGCTAAGTGGCTTAATGTTGTGGAAATTGTATCATTTGCACATAAATATTGATGAAAAGCATTTACAAGCAAACTAAATCTAAACCAAGAAATATATAAAAACAGCAAAATAATAAATAAACAAAAAGTCTTTAGATTAAAAACAAAACAATTTTGCAAAATATTACAAACATTAAAAATTTAAGCAAGATTTAAATGAAATAGAAAACAGCTTCAGAGTATTATTTTTGTATTGAATCATAAAAGCACAGCATAGGTTTAATAATGGAGTAAAACATGGGGCAAATGTTTTCCACGTCATTGCTGATACACACGCACTCTTCCGACAAAATTTTCCACGAACATTTTACTACATGTGACTGAATTTCCTTCATGCAGAGTTGAATTTCCTCCATTTAAGGCTAGAGTGGTTATGGACTTGACTTCAAGTAACCCCATGAACATAAATCTGGTGGTGTTAACCCTCCTACCCTTAAAAGTGCCTCAAGGCATGCATTACAAAACACCAATTATCTCAAAAAGTAATTTTAATTTTTTTTTTTTTTAATTTAACGTTGACTTTAGTTACAGATTTGTTAACATTTCTCTCGAAGGTCGAAAGGCATTCTAACATTTAGTTTTTGTTCTGTCAGCTGTTTTGTGAGTGATGGCATAATTTTAGCAGGTGAAATTTTGAGTGTGATTTTTTTTAAATCAAAGTTTTACTAACTTTTAGTCGCCCAATATATACTTCTTTCAGTCTATGCATTTGTAAATGTTAAATAATTAACAAAAAGTGTGTTAAGAACGCTAAAACTAAGGCGTGCCTCAGGGCACTGTTGCGAGTTGCGGCTAAATTTATCAGACTGTTATATTCCATAGTTTTTTACTTTTTTGTTATATAAAAAAAAATTGTAGGAATGACAAATAGAGACCGCAGACGTATTAAATTATCCGCCTTGACTCATTATCAGTTGGTACTCCACAAGAAAATCCACAGCCCAGAAGTTCAAAAGTTGGCGAAATAGCAAAACATCCAGTTAACGAGGTCCGTTATGACAAAATCGGGCACTTTCCAATCTGGTAAGCCAATAAAGGTGGAAAAAGATGGTGTAAACCAGGGAAAGGCAAATGATAGGCGCCGCGTTTTTCATTTACTCTTCTCTTACGTACGTGTGTACACGCATTGCAGAGAAATAAACAACTTTAATCAGTCCAGCTTGAGCATTCAAACACGCAGGTTGTGTATCGCATAATTTAAGAATCAGCGTTGCCAACTGCTTAAGATGTACAATATAAGATTTTACATTATTATTTGGGGAAAAGAGACGAAATTTTACTGGCAATACCGATTCGTGGTGAGAGCGGATAGAGAGTATAAATAATACAGTCGTAAAATATAATAGTATAGGTTACCTTTCCCTGGTGTAAACTATGCAAAAAGTCGCAAACACAGTGTGTTTGCTCAAACTGCGATCTTCATTTATGCTGCTCAAATGCCAAAAATTGTTTTTTACATAATTTCATACTTTTTGTATCTTTTTCATTAGTTTTTCAATAAAATCATATCATAATTAATGTATACATCTTATTATTATTTTTTTGTTCACCTTAACCAGCAACAGTGCCCTGAGGCAATGTTTGCACCAGGTTCCTAAACTTAATTTGCAAATTAGTTTCTGATGGCTGTTCTGACTTTATTGGGTCATAATTACCCTAAAAAAATTATTCGACAACTTTTTTTTAGCTAGGGTGTCAATTCTGATCACCGAATCGAATGAGAACACGACCAGGAAATGTCTCATGCTGTAATTGCATTGCCTCATTTGGGAACGTCTTGGTAAAACCGCATATCGTCTAAATCAATATCATCCAATTTAGTTAGAAAGAACTCTGTTATACTGTCGCCTAACTTTCGAGGATCTGTGGTCCCATGATGGCTCCAGCCCAAAATCCCCACTAAACAGTTTTTCGAATATCACTTGTGGGTTCTCCAAATCCGGCAGTTTTAATAATTAACCAAGTCATCAAGGTGAAAATCAGCATCCACATTTTGATGAAAACAAACTGCGAAGCGTTTTACTTGTCTGAACCCACAACCCCAGATTGATAGTCCAGCACAGTATCGTGTAGTCTATCGGGGCACCCAACGACGAAACGAACTGTCTTCGCTGATCATTAAGCTTCAGTTCTTGTGTCAATTTAACTTTGTAGGCATGGAGATTAAGATCGCTAGGAGTATGTATACCATGTAGATAGCATCTTGAAATTTCCACTTCCTGTCAACGACACCAAATTGATGTTCCTAACTCTCAGAATCATTCTTACGCACTGCTTCGATGTTGATATTTGAATTGCCAGTTGTTGAATGACCTGTGTGTTTAGCGGCACCAATTGATCCCTCAATATTTTAATTATTCTTTTCTCAATTGGCGAATTTAAATAGTTGAACTGTGGAGGCCAATATTTCATTATTTTGTAAATACGATTTAAAACTGACAACGACTTGTTCCCTCGCGAAATGTTGTTTTTTGAACTCATGGTTTATATTGAACTTTGTAACCTTGGAGATGCAGATCTTCAATGAGTGTACGATGTAGAAGCTTCTTGACATTTTCGCGACATCGAATTCATGATCCTAGATGTTCTCAAGCACTGCTTCGATATTTATATTTGAATGGCTTGATTTGTTTAACATCACCAATTGATTTTGAATTACACTCCGCACATTTGACGGAACATTTGACACACTTTACTGCGAAAATTGTGAAAAATTCAAATTTTGCATGAATTTTGGGACACCCTTTATAATAATATATATTAATATACGAAACAGGAAAAGTTTGGATCTGTTATCTGTAACAGAGAATCTAAAAAATGTCAATTTAAGCCTTCCTAGGCAAACGCCAGGCTAAACTGATAGGTCTCCTTAGAACAGCTGTTGAAACCCATTCTCTAGCATCCAGAAACCAATAACCTGGCAAGTTCTGTAGCACTACCTTTTCCTCTGTAGTTATCACTATCAAAAACCACAATCGACTTTACTTTAAGCTCGTAATAACAATGATAATGGTTTTACTTTAAAAACATGAATTTTTTCGAGGTTGTTTCACATTTTGTTTACTAACTTTTGTTCTACTAAACCGATTTTGCTGATTTTTAATAGCAATCTCCTTAGGACAATCGTAAACATTTTAGGGGAATTTCGCTAAGGTTTTTGATTTTGAATGTGAGAGTGTTTTACACAAACTAAATAAATCAAACCATGATAGCCAGCAAGAAAAGCTTTTCCAATAAAACTGAAGAAAACGTGAATCTAACAAGTTTGTTTCAGGATAGCAGTTCTTGTTAATTAATTGCTACTTACTCATGGTACAAATAAAGAGTCTTCTAATTGGGACTTCCGAACTTTGACAGTTGATAGCGGCCATATTATTGAATCTACATTTATCAAATTGGCTGTCATTTTTTCAGTTTGTTTTCCCAAACCACCATGGACGGATAAAGAGTTCAACAACACGTGCAAATAATAAAAATTGTTCACACGCAATGGATGTTCTGTTCTGACTCTAATTTTTATCAAAAAATCATTCTCAGCGACGTCATTGGTCCTTATTTCCTGGAGAACGATGTTGGCCAGGCAATCGCCATCAACAACGAGCGAATTGGATGATATGGACACCAACGACTTGTGGTTTCAACAGAACGGCGCTACGTGTCACACAGTTCATGCAACATTGGACATTCTGCATGAGCGATTTGAGGGCATGGTCATTTCACGTGGAGGTGATGTGAAATTGCCACCAATATCGTGCGATAAGACCTTGTTAGACTTTTTCTTGTGGGGGTTTCTTAAATCGCAAGTCTATCCTGGCGCAAATTTCGATAATATTTCACGCACACACTCTGTTTTATTTAAATTTAAAGATATGAAGCGCCTAATGAAAGCCCCCTTACCTTTAAAATCCTTTTCCTGGTAGAAAAAGTTTACAGAAAAAAGCTAAAACATTTCTGTTTCAATAAAATTTCCTTTTAATTTGTCCAAAGTAAATTCTTAAATTAAAAATGATTAATTCGTAGTAGTAATAAAATAGATTTATTTTCTGTGTTTTTTTTTTTTCTTTTTTGTTTGTGCTACGGAAAATGATTTTTAATTTTGCTCAAGACCTTTTCAATAAAAACTATAAAGTTTTTTTTTTTCTGGTTCCTAGAAAAATTTCACAGTTTATGGATTTTACACAAGTGTATGTGTGCTGTTTTTGCCTCTTACATTTTTGCCCACAATAACGAACAAACAAAACAAGTGTTGAGAAAAAAAAAAAAAAAAACTTTAGTAATCAAATGCAATTAATCATTTTCAACAACAAAAACCAGAAAAAAAATGGCCAACAAAAAGTAAAAGACGATTTAACATAAAAAAGTACTTTACAGTTAAGTACTTTTTTTTTTGTACAAATTAATGAACTATACATTAAAAAGGGGGTAAACAATGTTAAGAGTTAGAGGAAGATATAACAAAGGGAAAGCAAATAAAAGGATTCAGCGGCAGTTTCAAATATTTAAAATGATAATCATTTAAAGTTTTACAGTTTTTTGCAATAAAAGTACTTATTTTAATGTTTGTATAGTACCTTTTTAATTCCCCCTAACCTTGCTGAAATTCACCATTGTTTTTCTAAGTATTTAATTGTGTTTTTAAATGTTATTTTTTTTTTCTTCATTTTGTTTTTGTTACATGACCGTTAAGTAAATGTTTTCATATTTCATTTTAATTATTTGCAATAAATTTTAATACATGTGTACTAAGTACACAATTCATCTACTCTCAAAATATATAAATAGAAACAAAGTGAGCAGAAAAAAAATTATAATGATTTTTAGTTTTTTGCGTTGGCACATCATCATGTTCATCAGCACCACCGTCGTCAATCACCCACCATCAACCAATACTGCACAACAACAAAAAAAAAAAAGAAAGAAAAAAAACTGTGTCAGTTATTCAGTATACAAGTTACAGGGCACAGTAGGGTCATGAAGTGTAAAATAAAGATGAGAGTTGGGTTTTTTGATTGTGAACATTTTGATTGTTCATTACATTGAATTTAACGCTCATCCTCCGTACAGTTCTCACCTAGAAAACTATGCCTTCTTGTTTTTTCTAACACATCAAAAATTGCCCTGAATGGTTTTTGAAACTTTCTCATAGTTTATTTAATGGAATATAACATCTCTGGGATCGCAACCGAAATGTCCAATTTCTCATGACTCATGGTTGAATTTGACCGATGACATGTGGATGGGCACCTGGGGTTTGTGCCTTATTCGTATAGACCTGAGACTTAAGAAAACCCAACAAGAAAAGTCTAAAGGAGTCAAATCAAACGATATCTGTGCTCAGTTCACGTCACCTCAACGTGAGATGACCATGCCCTCAAATCGCTCGTGCAGAATGTCCAATGTGGCATGAGCTGTGTAGCACGTATCGCTGTTCTGTTGAAACCACATGTCGTTAATGACCACGTCATCCAATTCAGATCAGAAGGAGTTAGTAATCATCTATTTACAGCGCTTTCCGTTGACGGGGTGTGTAGCTTATTCGCATAAACCTGTGACTTAAGAAAAGCGCTCAAGAAAAAGTCTAACGGAGACAGATCGTACGATATCTGTGCCCAGTTCACATCACCTCCACGTGAGAGGTGATGTGAACTGCTCGTGCAGAATGTCCGATGTGGCACGTATCACCGTCCTGTTGAAACCACATGTCGTTCATGACCATATCATCCAATTCAGATCAAAAGAAGTTGATAATCATCTACCTATAGCTCTCGCCGCTGACGGTGATAGCCTGGCCAATTTCGTTTTTTAAGAAATATGGACCTTAGACACCTCCAGGCCAAAATCCACACCAACCATTGAAATTTTCGGAATGACAAGCTCATAACCAACCGTTTATTGTAGGAGGGAAATTCAATGCTGCCTCAACGATTTTCAACCATATTTATGCAAAACGATCAAAACAAAATGTCCACAAAAGAGTGCGTATATTCGAAATTAATTTTGAAAATTGGAACTTAATTTTGAAATTCCAATTTTTGCTCTAAAATCATTTTGAGGAGGTTTTTATTGTATAAACAATAACATTTTGAAAATTTAGCTTTAATTCGAAAAGTTTTGGAAGTCCGAAATTCAAAATTTTAAAGGAAATTTAAGAAAAACAAGAATTTTTAAGTAAATTTTAATAAAGTATACAAAATAAAGATTTTTGAGCAAAAATCGAAAATTCGAACTTAATTTCGAAATTCTAATTATTGCTCTCAAATCATTTTTATGATGTTTTTATTGCATAAATAATAAAATTTTGAAACTTTTGTCTCAATTTAAAAAGTTTTGGAAGTTCGAAATTCAAAATTTGAGAGGAAAATTAAAAAAAAAAAAACAGATTTTTTAAGTTTATTTTAATAGAGTATGTATGTATGTATGGTGGACGTAAATTATTTTAATGCGACTTTCGAACGAAATTGAATTCATTGCAACAATTGCTAATGCATCTACTACGAATACGTCAAAAAACTATCATGTTGTTGGAGTTGCCACAATTGAAAAACAAAGTTCTTGTTGAAACACCCGCTACTGCCTGCAGATTTTCCACGAAATTGGTTTCTGATGCCATGATGTTCTGTATAATATTCTTATTGGTTTTATTTATTAAGTTTTGTTTGGGAGATTTAGGAGTAGAATTTTTTAATAATGAATGAAATAAACAGATTTTCCTGCTCATTCTTGCTTTTCTCCTGAACAATTTATTTTTTGAAGATAACCGTTTTTGATTATAAATATTTTCTGTAAGTGTATGTATGTATTTGTTTACATTTTTATTAGTGGCTGCATCAATGCTTTGTTTTTATCATATTTTTTCCTACTTCTACATTTATTTTGTCACTTCCTAGGTCTTCTTTTTTTCTAATAAGTTTCTTTGCGAGTGTACAGAAGACGACACGACTACAATAAGTCATATTCAGAATTTTTCTTATATTTCTGTCTTCATTTCTAATTGTAACATGTATTTTTTTTTCCAAACATATCAAAAGAAACTAAATAATTTTGTGCTATTAGTTGTGTGTATTTGAAATAGTAATTGTAATTTTATACACAGCAAAATGTTAGAGAAAATCATAGAACAAATTTTTCTGTAAACAAGATGAATTAGATAGAAAACAAAAAATATATGGAATCACACACACAAATGATTTCTTTTTCTCAATGCTTTTATTATTATTTATGTATTATTGTTCATGTACTCTGTACTATTTTTAATGCTGTTTTGTTGTTATTATGATTTTTGCTTTCTTATTCTTTCATTATTTCTCTTACATTGAAGGTACTAGGTTGATGTTGTTGTTGCTGTTGTTATTATTAATATAAACCAAACACACACAAACCCCACAAAATAAACAGAGAAAAATACTTTATAGAGAAAAAAAGAAAGAAAGATGAGAAAGCAACTGAATTGTAATTGTCGGTATTATTGTTGTTGTCTAAATTCATATACATACTAGTGGTATATAATAAATATGAAATAAACCAACTACAACAACAACAAAAATATGAAAGCAATTGAAGAACATGTACATGACGAGAGAGAGACGTAAATAAAGCAGCATTAAAAGGCGAGGGAGGACAACAAAGATGTTGTTCATAATAACGATGATGATTGACGATGATGGTGTTGATAATAATAATAATAATGACGTTGTTGATAATTTCTTCTTCCTTCTTGTTTTTGTTATTGTTGCTGTAATTGCGCTAGTTTGTGATTGTATACATACTACAATTTAATGTAAAATATTGTTTTTATGTAACCTTATTATAAACAACAACAACCACAAATACTCGTACTAAATTAATAGTGAGGGAGGGAGAGATAGTGTAATGGACCCCTTATAAAATACATTATGGTACATTATGACTCATTTTACAATTTATTGATAAACTACAACAAAATCAAGCATATTTATAGATTATTTCGAGAAATAACTCCCTGTTTAGCTTAAATAAAAATATAAATTACCAAAAATGGTTAAAAAAAAACTCCTGTTAAAATATGTTTTGTCTAAAAATTGCTGTTTGCCTGTGGGTTTTAATTAAAATCCTAGCAAACTATTAACAAACTGCTAACAAAAAGTACTAATTTCTTTCTATCAAAATGTTTAAATTTCAATTAATTCATCATCAACAATTCAAAGTTTGTGTGAACAAGGTTAATATTTGCAAAATTTTTATTTTGTTTTGGGTTTTTTTCCAGCACATGTTCATAAATAAAAATGTCTGGAAAATAAAATTAATTAAAATTGTCAAACACGATTAAAAAAACAACACAAAAAAGTTGCTTAATTGAGTTGATGACGGTCAGTAGAGTTTTTTTTAAGGAATTTTGCAAAGTTTGATAGAAGTACATACAAAATATAATTTATATTTTAAAAAGGACTAGATATTTTTGACAATTTATCATGTCATGACAATAGCAGGACATATACTGGACATACACCTCAAACACATTAAGACATTTCCAATTTGAATTTTTAATTAAGAAAAACTCGCGATTTCATTCCAGATTAGGTATTAAAATGGTAGGATTTTTCAACCGCAGAGTACTAAAATTTAAAATTTTTATTTGGTCAATTCAGTCATTTGGACTCTTATCAGTCATATTGTCATAATGTCCTAATATATCACAACACGGCGACTCGGCTTAGCCGACTCCTAGGCATTCGTTGTTGGTCTCTGCTGGTTCGTTACGATAACACAATAAACTTAGCATAGAAAGTAGTATTATTTTAGGACATTTTTTGCTTGAAAAGCAATAAAAACCATTGTGAAATATTAGGACATTATGACAATATGACATGATTAGATATCTTGTGAATTGACCAATTGTTTTCATACAAGTCTTGTAACATTAGATTTTCTATTAGAAAATTGTGTTTTCTGTAATTTTACTATAGAAAATACTGTTATACTGTAGAATTTCTTTGGAAAATACTGCTATTCTAAAAATTTACTAGAGCAAATACTTTTACACAGAAGATTTTCTATAGATAATGTTGTTATATTGAAATTTTCTATAGAAAATAATGTTATACTGTAGATTCTCTTTAGAAAATACTATAGTCTAACGGTAAGGGTAATTGCAGTTAAATCGGTAACGGTAGCCTAGCGGTAAGATAATTTGCTGTTAATTAGTTATAATAACTCCATATATATAACATATAATCCTGACGTTTACGGAACCGCCACCGTGCTTAACAGTAGATTTTCATTTGGCTTTCGCCATACATAGGACTGCCCACTCGATTTAAACAAACTAAATTAGCTTTCATCTGTAAATAGTACTCTATTCCAAACAGAAATTTCCATAATTTTATAAGTTCTTGCAAATCTTAGGCGAAAGCCAAACGAAGAGCTAAAAGAAAAATACAGAAAAGTCGGTTCCGTTCTCGTTAGGGATTATATGTCGGCATTCGGAGTTGGAGAGCTAAACATCATAGATGGTATCATGGACCATACTAACTATTTGTTCTTTCTGAAGTGAAATTTAGTGCCTAGTGTCGAAAAATTGGGTACAAAAGACAGAATTCACCATTAAAAATATTCAATTTCATATAGAAATGATCTCATAAAAGCCTTAAAAAACTAATGGGGAAAAATTGATCCAACTGTATGCAGAAATTTAGTAAAATCAATGCCAAGATGATTGGAAGTGGTATTTAAAATCAAATGATTTCCCACTAAGTACTAAACTATATAATCAACTGATAAGGAGCAGTGAATTCCAAGTGTCCGACTACTTTTTTGGTGCCTCTTAACAGCCATAATTTAGTTTTCTTTATTATTTTGTTTATAAATGTTTTCTTTAATTTTTAAAATTAAAAATATTTTAAACAATTCTGCCATGAGCGAAATATAAAAGTTTTTTTATTGAGCCACTGTATGTATTGCCTTCGGCCCAAAGACGAAGCCTAATGAAACTGTTAAAAATCGGTCCATTAGTTCGCCTAGCCCCCATACAAATGTTTACCCGATATATGATTTTATCAGTCATTACAATTCAATTTTATTTTTTAAATTGTATAAGAAAAAATTCTACTTAATATTTCGTCACTTAAGTAAAATGTAAAATAACATTACAGCAGAAGCTAAAAACGATATAAAATGGAAACTACACGCAGTAAAGTAACAGTAATCATTTCCACATGTTTAAAAGTTGTTTAACAATATTATAGTCACAGTAACTATTTACATGATTGTGGTAACCATAATATGGTTACGATTCACATGATTGCATCAATGTAAATGTTTGTGACATCCATTGTTATGATCTCAGATTATGATATTAATTAGCCGAGAGCAACATAATATGGTAAAACCTTAATCATAAAAATGGTTGTCACAAACGTATACCATATATGTATATGATTGATACAATCATGTTAATCACAAGTTAACCATATTCTGGTTACCACAATCATGTAAATAGTTACTGTGACCATAATATTGTTAAAAAAAACTTTTAAAAATGTTGAAATGGTTACTGTAAACATGCACAACTATATTTTTTCTCTGCGTGTACTTTAGATATTGAAACAAAATTTTTAAATCTGGATTAACATGCAACTAGAAATATATTTCAGATAAAAAATCAATTTATTTAAACTATACTTTATGCTATGCATCTTACGTTATCTTGAATTGTTGTTTTCTAAAATCAAAATAACGTATCATCAGTCTAAATTTTGTATGCAATAATAAAAATTTAATTTTGTAATACGAGTATGATATATTTGACTTTAAATGCTGATAAGCTTTACCGCTTGCATGTCCATGCATAATTGTGAGAAATATCTTTATTCCTTTTCTACTATTCCTTTTCTACTATATTATACATAAAGATTGAGTCAGAAAAAAATTCTACACACAATTGCAGCCAAAACTTATCTTTGATCCATTAAGTTATTATTTTTTTAATCACAACTGTTATTTCGATCAAAAAGGACAGTGAAAAAAAAGTACGTGAAAAAATAATTTAAACTTTTCAAAAAAATTCATTATGAACATAAAAAAAAAAAAAATAGCAAAAATCTGAGGCTTCATCGTCACACTGTTTCCAAAGCCATTACACAGTATAAGAAAGACTTTAACATTGAAAGAAAACCTGGATCGGGAAGAAAAAAAGGTGTAACAGATATTGGTAAAGCAAAATAAGTAGAAAAACTTTTTCGAACAGCACCGAACATTTCTATCATAAAAGCAGCTTGTAAAGTTAAATGATGTGCTTGTTTTGTGCACAGTGCCAAACCTAATGCTGGATTGAAGTCGTATAAAGTTTAGAAAGTTCCAGATCGCAATTCGGTAAAGAACTTAGAAGCAAAAGAACGAGCGAAAAAATTTGTGTAAAATTTTTCCAAAAAAATACACCTGTTGTGTGATTGTTGATGAAACTTATGTACTGGCAGACTTTTCACAACTTCCGGGTCAAGATTTTTATGTGGTTAATGGATTAGGTAACTTTCTAGAACAATACCGAACAAAAAAACAAACCAAATTCCCCAAGAAGTTTCTTGTGAGGCAAGCCATTTGCAGTTGTGGCAAAATAAGCCAATAATTTGTGACATCAGATACGATTAACACAGAAATATATATTACGAAGTGTCTGCAACAAAAGGTTTTATCTTTCTTAAAACAGCACAGAGTGCCTTCATATTTCTGGACCGATTTGGCATCATGCCACTACGGAAAAAAGGCTCTTGAGAGGCATTCAAACACTTAGGTCAATTTTGTTCTACAGGAGGCAAATCCACTCAACTGTCCAGAACTTAGGCCTGTGAAAATGTATTGGACTGTTTTAACAAAATAATTAAAGAACACAGGAAATATATCCCAGGATATGTCTGATTTTAAGCGTTTGTCCAAAAAGGTAACGGAAGCAACTATAAAATCTTTAATGGGAGGATTTCCGGAAAAAGTGGATAAATTTATACACAGAGAAAACAGATTCGTGATAGCAACCGAATTTGTTGCCAATCAAATGACCGAATTTTACAGTTGTGGCTACAAAATTTTAAAAGGGGTGACAAAAGTTTGGTTGCTTTGACCGAATTTCTTCTTTGGCAACTGAATTTCTGTTGATAGAACCGAAAAATTCTATGTTTTCAACCGAATCATTCGATTGGCAACAAATTCCAATGCTATCACGAAACTGTTTTCTCTGTGTAAATACCGAGTAATATGCCAATATTATAATGTTTAATGAATTTGTACATTATTTGAATAAATTTATGTATTTTTGAGGATTTTTATATTGAACGGTTTAAGTTTTATTTATTTTTTTTCCAGCTCACTCATTATCCAGAAAAAATTAGACACATATGAGGTTAAAATAGAAAGAAATCACGCAAACAAATGTCATGGCGATCGGTGCATCCCATACATGGTCCACTTCTGAAAATCACTTTAATGAGCATAAATCTCATAAAAATGTTGGTATCCAAATAAAATTTAACAGAAATAAGTTTCATATAAGTAGAAATAAATCACGCGACCTAATTCCAGGGCGATCGGCCTATAATTGAACACAGCTCCCATATAAGGCCCACTTTCGAAAATCACACACAAAAATAAATTATTGAAATTTTAAAAGAAACATGTTTTTGCTCATAATAGGGCTTTTTTTGGGAATATTGAAATTTTTTAAAAAAAAATTTTCACCTAAATTTTTGAAATTAAATTTTTTTATAAATTTTAAAATATTTAGTTGATATATTTTTTTATATCTTCATTTTTTGTTTGCGTTCGATACAAAATATTAAATTCTAGTTTATTTTGTTCTAAAAAAATGTTAAAGAAATAAAATTTTGGTTAATATTTGAATGTTATATTAACAATTGATCAGTTATTTTGAATTTTGTTTTCGAATTTTTAGATTTTTTAAGAATTTTCATAAAAAAATCTTTTGCAGATAATGAATAAATCACTAAAAAAAGGTTCTTCAATTTAATATTTTACCCGAACTATTAGCTTTTAACACTTTTCCTTTAAAATCTTAAACAATTTTAAATTTGTGCTAAAATTAAAATTTCAACAAAATTTTTTTTCAATTTAAAATATTTAATTAAATAAATTTTTATGATTTTTTAAATTATTATTATTACTTTTTCCAAACGATTTTGATTCAAACATTTTAATATTTGTTGTTTTTTTAATAAAAATTAAATCCAAATAATCCCAAAATTTGTTAAATATTGAAAATACTCAATTCCAAATTATGCTTACACACAAACATACACAGTTTTTTTTTTATTTTTTTTTATCAGAAATTCCTGTACATAAAAATTATGCATAAAGAAAGAACGAATTAATCCAAATTTCAATTTCAAGAGTAAAAACATTTTTCTTAAACCGGAAGTAACTGGCTGGTATTTTGAATATTGACATTTTAAATTCCACTTATTAAAGGCATTATGATATTTATTTTATATTAAAAAATTTAAGCAAAAAAATATTCACCTTTTTTCTTCAACAAAAACAAAAAACAGCAAAATTGGGAAATTTTTTAATTTAACTTTAAGTATTTGTTTATTTATTTTAGTTAATTTTTTTTTTGCAACACAATGAACACCGTTTGTTTTTAAAGCATAAATTTTAAATTATTATTTAATTCTGCGAACTTTTTGTTAGCTATAATACTTTTTCAATACAAAATTTAAATAAAATTTTTAAGTCACCAACAAACACTTTGTTTTTTTTTTTTCTGTTGTTAAGAAAATCTTCTTAAACTTTTTTAGTAAACACACACACACGAACCGTTTGTTATTGGTTTAAATTTTTTTAAAAAATTTATTTAAATTTTTTTTTTATTGATTTTTTGATTGATTTTCTTTAAACAATTTTATTTTCTCGTTTTGTTTTTTTTTATTATTTAAACATTGAATATGATGCTGAGATGTCGACTACGATGACGATGACAAAGACAATGATGATGTTGATTTTAAAAAGTCGTTGTTGAAGTAGCAGCAGTACAAACAACTACAAGATTTAACAAACAATTTGTTTTTTCTTGTTGTCTGTATGTATGTTGGTTGGTTGTTTGGTTGTATTTACTATTATTGTAAAATTTAGTTTAGTTTAAGATACGAATGAATAATATCAGCGGAAAGAATGGAAAAAAATGTACGATTTTTTTTTCTCTGTTCCTCTAGAATTGAATTCAGGTTTCTCTGTAAACCGTTCGGTTTGAATGTTAGAATCGAACTATTCGTTTGTCTGCCAAGTTTACGTACACATTGCCAGTTATCGCCTTCCAATATGATGAATGTTTGTTGTTGTTGTTGGTGGTGGTGTTGTGGTGTGTGTGTGTGTTTGTGCTGTATTTCCAATATTGTTTTGTTTTTGTTTTATAAGTATCTTCGCAGTTTGTGCTGCAGTCGCTGTCAGCTTCGTAAATGTATGAATGTTCGGTTAGATGGATGGCTACATGCCCAAACTCATATCATCAAACACACATTTCAGACAACAACAAACAAAAGTCTCCAACAAACACACAACATTATAACCAGTGTTACCATATTAGCTTTTTATAGACAACATTAAAAAAGATTGGGGGGTTTGTAACTTATCGAAATATTCACCGCAGACCCACAAAAGTATACTTATACATATATACCTATATTCTGGATCCTAATGAAATTATACCACGATCTAACTATGTCCGTCCGTCTGTATGTCTGTTGAAAAGACGATAGAGCCCAAACGAAAAAAGCTAGCTGCCTGAAAAATTAAATTTCATTTTCCGAGGGTGACCTTGTATTTTTGCCATACTTTACGGTATGATTTCAGAGTACTTACGACTAATTTGTACAAAATTTTATCAGGATTGCCTGCTCAAACACTACTACGGCGCAGATTTGTAGGTGAAATCATTGACTAATTTTGCCCATTTTTAATACCTAACAAACCTTATCAACAAAGGGTACATATTTGAACAAGTTTGTAGAAAATTTTATCAGGATTGCCGCATAATCAACAAATTTATAATTGCTCAAACAGTATTCCGGGGGACATTTGTAAGGGGCATAGGGGAAATCATTGACCGATATTACCCATTTTGAATACCAAACAAAACCTTATCAACAGAGAGTATTTGTGGAAAATTTCAACCAGTTAGCTGCTTTCTTTTGGGGCCAATAGTATTTTTAACAGAGGGACGGACATACCTAGATCGTCCTAGAATTTTATAAGGACTCAGAATATATATTGTTACGAATGTGCAATAGCGATTTGAATTTAACGGTCTGTAACGACTGCCTGCACCATTCATCATCTTTATAAACACGTCCATCAGTAGACGCTTTTACTTATCAACAATGTTGATAGCATGCGGTTATTAGCATTGTTTATAAGTATGGCAACACTAAATGTTTAAGCTGCTTGACATTGTAGAAGATTAACGGTAGATGGCGCGTGAAATTCAGAAATCCAAATTAATATTGAATTCTCGATTTCAATATGTATTTAATATTGAAATCGAGAATTCCAAATGAATGTTGAGAAATAACAAATTGATATTCAGAATAGCAAATTTATATTGAGAAAAAGTCAATGGAAATTAAGAAATCCAAGTTGATATTGAGAAAATACAAATTGAGAAAATAAAAATTAATTGAAAAATGAAATTTGTATCACAATTTTTAAATATTGTTACGAAATTGTACTTGAATTTTAACGGCTGGTTTAAAGTTGTATAATGCCTCTCAAACAGCAGTCCTTCTCAAACTTTAACATATTGTTACGAATGTGCAATAGCGATTTGAATTTAACGGTCTGTAACGACTGCGTGCAACATTCATCATGTTTATAAACACGTCCATCAGTAGAAGCTTCTGCTTAGCAACAATGTTGATAGCATGCGGTTATTAGCATTGTTTATAAGTACGCCGACACTAAATGTTTAGGCTGCTTATATTGACGTCGAAAACTCTAGAGCATTGTAGAAGATTCAAGATAGATGGCGCGTGTATAAATAGTGGCAGAGGTTGCAGTCGTGAGTTAAGTTTATCATAGGCGCTGTTAGAGTTAACATCAACTGTCTTGTACATTTAAGTTTGTACTTTATAAAGTGTGTGTGCATTTCTGCGAATTGATAAACGTGTATATAGACACTGAGTGACTATTTAGACTGTTGTACATTTGAATAAAGAGTTGTACAAACTGATTTTTATTTGCAATCAAAAGTATGTGGGACTGCGATGACTTATTTCGATGTGGAATGACGAAATCAATATATTCCCCATCTTTTGTGATGGGTACAATATCTAAAAACATTCTGTCAATAGAATTTTATGAAAAATTAGTCCTCGATTTGTACTGTAGGAGCTGTCATAATGAAGAAGAGAAGGAGACTGCGTCTCACCGGCTCTGCTAAACCTGAGGGAACGCATCCTTGGAATGCCATTCCTATCATGCTTGGATGAGTTATCAAGGATGAATCTTAGACGAATCTACTCCATCATCAAGGAATCTGGTTGGTTTAACTTGGAGACAACGGACGTATAATAAATACTAGGGTATTCAATTAATCGGGTTTCTGGTTTAATCGGTTAATCGAGCAAATAATTAATCGCGTTTGGATTTAATCGGTTAATAATCGGTTAATTTTAAATTATTCGATTAACCGAATAATTTCTATTTTAATTTAAAATTGAAAATAGAACCAAAAATTTGGTATTTAAGCATTTTATTAATAAAAACAACAAAATCTACTTTTTTATACACATGTAAGTTTCTTTAGGATTTTAGTGAGATCTTCTCTTAAAAATGAATATAATTTAAATGTTTTCCTTTTAAACGATTTTTTCATTAGTTTTAATAAAACTTGACTTGAAAAGAACTTTCCCACTGACGGATCCAATTTCTCATATAAAATCCTCAATTATACCATTGGAGTCCTTTTTGGAGCTTTTAGATGGTGAATACTTTTAATAGTTTCTGATAAAAGACTCGTTTCAGTTATGTCTTTAGTTTCATCTATTATTATGTCGATTAATCGGTTAATCGACACAAATTAATCGGTTCATTTGTTATTTGAAAATCAGCAATTTTAAATTATTAGAACAGTTAACCGACCAAAATTAATCGGTTAACCGATTGAATACCCTAATAAATACCCTGCTCTTTACCCTTTGGGTATCAGAATGGGATAAGTTTTTGAATGAACCCAAGTGAGCTGCTAACCTAACCTAGTCCCCGTTCACTCTAATTTTGACTTATTACACTGTGCAACACATAAAACAAAAACTCCTTCTCGTGTGGAATTTCCTGAAGTACTTATCGTAACTAACAAAACCCCATTTCGGTTTAGCTAATTTTAGCTGCTTCTGTTCGGATTTTATAATACTGGAAAAAAGCTTTTACCAGTACTGTGATGTTCTGAATAATTCTGGATTATATTATAAGGAATATTTTTTCTGAAGATAACTTTACTGAATTTGAGGCCCTAAGCTGCTGTTTTAGTTTGTTTTTTTTCTTTTTTTCACCTAGTGCAGAAGACACGAAAAGAAAATTCCAATTGGTTTCCGAGATATAGTGGTGAGCAAAATTTTTAAAACCAGCAAAACCCAAATGGGTTTTTATTAGTTTCTATAAGTACTTCAAGAAATTTCACACTAGAAGGAGTTTAAACTCTATGGCCCATAATCATAGTCAAAAATAAAGTATATTTTAAGAGAAATAAAGTCGTCTTTACTTAAGAGTGGACTTTAGGTCTACCATAGACAAGTTAAAGTATATTTCTGATGTTAAAGTCGACTGTAAATATAAAACTAGCTGAAGTTGTTTTTAACTCATTTAACAACAGCATCACCTGTTCTTCGCCATGTAAAAAAGTTCGACAAAAAGTCAAAAATGTTTAAGTTGCTAGATATTGGGAGAGACTTTGCAATTATTGAATATTGAATCAATAAAATTAGTACCAAAATAGAATACATTTGATATTAATCTTTCCTGTTCTATTTTTCCACCACAAACTTTTTTTCTTTAGCTTCCCGGTTACATTTATTGTTTGTCACTTTTTGTTTTTTTTTTTTAATTTTCTAAGTCAGCTGTTCAGCGATGTCACTTGAGTATATTTTGTTCAATATTGTATTAAAACATTTTCTACATTAGAGGTGACACCCAGTTAAAGTCGGTTAAATTTAAAACATTCTTTAATTTTGACTATAGTTAGAAAATAATAAAAAGCGGGTTTTTATTTTAAAGTTGTTTTTAAAAAGAACCGACTTTATTGGTTGACTATGATTATGGGCCTATGACTTCAAAAATGTTGCACTGTGTTATATAAAAAGTAAGCTTTTTAAACTATTAATAATATTCAACTGAAATGAAAGAATTTTATTGGAAACTAATAACAAAATTAAGCTTTAAATTTCCATTTCTAGCTTTTTTTAACTCTATTTTATAAGTTTTATTTAAAATCTGGTTACACTGATTATAACAGACTTCATTGTCCATTCCAATGCATACACAAACAACAACAACAATCGAGCTCTAACATGTTAAGCCAGCAATGCGCCGGTTTAATTTTTTTATTATTTTTTTTTTTCGCAACATCATACTCCAACATTAAGGCCTTCACCACCCACTGGAACTAAATAAACCAAACAATCACACACACACACACACTACTAAGAAAAACCCCCCTTTTACAACACAACATATTCGAACTCTTTTTAATACTCTCATTATGCTCACTGGAAATGAGCATACAATTTGTGCTCTCTATTGAAATACATTTTCAGTTTTAATAATAATTCTCTCTTTTGTATAAAACAAAATTTTTTGTTATTGTATTTGGGGGTTTTATAACCGGCTTTGTCTCCACTCTAACAATAATAATAATAACAACAACAACAACAAAATATTGGCTACTCCAAGTAAAACACAACAACAAAAAACAAAACAAAGCAATCATCTGTTTTTATTTGTCTTCCATTTTAATAGTATTTTTTTTTGCTCAACCCTTCCAATGGCGTCGTAATAGTAGTAGTTTGTTGTAGTCATAGAGAAATATACATAGAGCGGAGACTATGCTCTCAAATACCTAACGCAGTTGTTAAATATCAAAGTGTTGAGACAATGTATTAGTAAAAAAATCTATGTGTGAATATTTTGAGTAATTTTTTGGTTTGAGTTTTTTTTTTTCTAGTTTCAGCTCTATGTGTATTTCTCTATGGTTGTGGTAAAGTAGTGTAGAAATGTATGTGTCATTTTGTGTTGGTCCATCTCTCGTTAAGCGAACATGTTGCAAACGCTGCTACACACTGTATTCTTACGAACCAAAGTTCTTCACTCACTTGTTTGAATACAATTTTTTTATATAAAAGAGGAAAAGCAAAACAATAGTATTACCAGATGTGATAATATAAATCGTAGCGGTATTTTGTTTAAATATAAACAAAGTGGCAATGAATAAGAGATTTGTAATACAAGAAATGTTGCCACTTCGTGTGTAATCTTTGCTTGAATGCGTATGCCAAAAATAGTCGATGTTCCAAAGTTAAATTGAAAGTTTTTTTTTTCCAATATAATTATTTACGTGAAAGGTCTTTAAATAGAGCATTGAATGGTATGAGGGAATTCAATAAAAACATGAATCTTAAGTTTAAAAAATTCCCAAAAATGTACCCGGGAGCTTAACAATAAGCTAAAATTGGAAATAAGTTCTGGAACTGTTAGACTCTCGTATGTAACTTGCCAAAGAACATTTAATTTGGACAACATTTGAAAGACGACTAAGTACACAAATAAGACAGTTAAAACTATGTTTCAGGACAATCTATAGCTCTAATCCATATCATAAAAGATAGTATGAGTGGATTCTGATAAAAATACATTTTAAGCGATGTTATGTATCCATACGTAGAGGAAAATAAGTCCCCAGATTAGAGATTCTAGCATGACAATGACCCCAAACACACCTCTAGGGTTGTAACCGAGTGGTTGCAATCCAATGAGGTACGTGTTTTCAAGTGGCCTGCCCAATCGCTTGATCGCAATTCCATAGAAAACCTATCGGAAATTGTAGATCAAATGCGGTTAAAATAAATGGTAAAATATTTCAAACAAGATGGATGGAAACGTTGAAATTGACCATCGTAATTTAAGCACTGTATATACAGTCAAGGAAAAGAAAAAAGTCTACATACACCCTACGATTTTGAAGTTTTAAAGAATTAGTGGCTAAAATTGAAAAATATGTTATAGGTATTTATAATTAAGACTATTTGAAGTAAAAAAGAATATGAAAAAATATAACATAGAAATTATTGGGGAAAAACATAATAATTAGCGGGAAAAAAGTCTACATACAACGTGGAATCTTCTAAGGAAATAACAGTTAACTATGATGATTTATTTAAATTTACAAGCACTACAATTGTTTAAGTGGACAAATTGATAATTAAAGTTTTTTTTTTTTAATTTTTATCCTTGAAAATGGCAAATCGAAAAGAGATTCACATTTCAGTTCGAAATATGGTAGTAAATCTGCGAAAGGAAAATAAATCTTATGGAGAAATTGCCAAGATAACAAAATTAAGTCGGGCTACTGTACAGACGATCATAAAAAATTACAATAACACCAATAGCACCGAAAATAAGCCACGATCTGTCAGACCAATGAAGCTTTCGAGACGTGATGTTACCAGTATTTTGAAACTAGCGAAACAGAATCCGAAAATAAGCGCCCAAAAATTGGCGGAACACATCGAAAAATGTTGCAATAAAATTGTTACTCCACGAACAATAATAAACGTTTTACATGACAATGGATTTAATAGGAGAACAGCAGGCAAAGAGCCACTAATCTCAACGAAGAATCGTAAACTTTGCTTTGAGTTTGCTAAAGCTCATAAAGACAAGGGTATGGATTTTTGGAATCGTGTTATAATTACCGACGAAAGTAAGTATACTATTTTCGGAAGTGATGGCGGATCCAAAGTTTGGATACCTACAGTCAAACATGGTAGAGGCAACGTTATGGTTTTGGGGTGCCATGGCGTCATCTGGAGTGGGTCGTTTGGTTTTTGTCTAGGGTAACATGGACCGCTATCAATATAAAAAAATATTGGAACAAAATCTTAAAGCATATGTTGATAGCTGGGGGCTGGGAAATAAATGGATTTTCCAACAAGATAACAACCCAAAGCATACTGTGCACGTTGTTCGAGACTGGCTTCTTTATTATGCCCCCAGAAAGCTACTTTCAGCACCCCAGTCACCAGACTTGAATCCAATAGAGCACATACGGCAAGTTTTGAAAAAATGTGTGCGAAAATATGAAATTAGTAGCCGTGAAACAGAATAAACCGCTCTTATTCGAGCATGGGCCGAAATAACAACCTCTATTACAGAGAATGTGGTAAAATCAATGCCCAGTCGTCTTCAAGCTGTTATTGATGCCCAAGGTGGACCAACCAAATATTAAGAGTTATTTTTTTTTTTAAATTTTGAAATAATCGTTATTTTTTTGTAGCTGTATGTAGACTTTTTTCCTATGAATTTTTAACGTTTTTGCTATCTAAATAAACTTATTTATTAATGCCTTAAATGTTGACATAAACATTTTTTTAATTTTCTTCACAAACTCTCCAAAATCCCTAAATCGAAGGGTGTATGTAGACTTTTTTCCTAGACTGTATCATCTATTACGATGTATACAGTGCAAGCTTGGTATTTTCGAATGCCCATTATCGCAACAGCTTAATTTTAAAAAATGCAGATTCTATAATCGCGACAGTTTACGAAAATCGGGTACTATTTTCTGCTACTATCTGTTATATCTGTTATTTTAAACCTCATAACAATGTATATAACCAAAAAAGGGAAATCCCTGTCTTTTGGTATATTAACCTTTTTGGATGATTTTGTTTGATCTTCAATTTTGTCGGTTTACAGCAAGTTCGTACGTACAGAAAGTGGCCCTGGCAAACGTTGCACCTTAAAGAAAGCTGTGTACCCAAGAATGGAACAATGCTTTATCAGCAGCGCTTTTACGATCATAAGCTAGTTATTTGTATTCCAAACCAATTCAGCTTTCAATGCAAGTGAAGAATTGTTGAAGAAATTTAAGCATCAACATGGAATTTTATTTTTAAAAGTTATGGGCGAGAAATTGTCTTCGAAACCTTATCTTATTGATCCATTTGTGAAAGAGTTTAAGGATTACATTGATGAGCATGGGTTGACTGTTCACCAAATCTACAATGCTGACGAATCCGGTTTATCGCACTCTTGTCACATGTAATGAGAAAACGGCTTCCGGAAGAGAAATATGTAAAGAGCGAATATCTTTTTTGCCCTGTTCAAATGAGGTCTGTAGAAGACTGGCTAGCAAATTTGGTGAGGCTAGCTTGTCGGGAAATATTATTTGCCGCTACTTGGGGTTATTCCTTGCAGTGGTAAAAAACAAAAAAAAAATAAAATTTAGCCTTGTCCCTGGAGATTCATTTTCTTCAGAGTCGATGCTGCTGATGTAAACGAAACCCTAATCATCATAATTATATCCTACAATACCATAGAGTCAAATAAACGATGTCCTTCCGTCTACACAAAGTACAGGTCGCAATTTTGATTCGACATCTTTCGTGCTTGGACCAAACAATAGGTTCTGTACGCCTAGCTGAGGTCTCTACATCCGACACAATAGAAAAATTCTCGATATGGTGTTGGCTGATTGGAGATTGAAAGTGCGAGGGATTGCGGAAGGCATCACACATGGCTCAGTTGTTTCAATTTTGAAAGGCGTTCTTCAACCGTAGTATAGACCAGTTTTGCCGTTTCGTAACCGTCAAAACAGTGGGTTCCTCGGAGTGAATCGGCGCCAAAGAAGGCGAAGGTTGGTTTGTCCGTCAAAAAGGCATATAATCCATATTGTCTACCATCAATAGGGTAAAACATTTAGTGGCGGAGGAGGAAATGAAAATTTTCTTCTTCACCAGTACAATACAAGGGATACACATGTGCAGATTCCATGGTAAAAATTCATGAATTAGGCTACGAATTGCTCCCTCGTCCACCCTATTCTCTGGATTTAGCTGCGGACTATTTCTTGCTTCCAAACCTAAAGAAATGGCTGGGCGAAAAAAGAGATTTGACGTCAACGATGAAATCATCTCACAAACAATTGTGAGAAACGTTGGACAAAGTGTATAAAGCTCAAAGAAGACTACTTATGTTGAAAAATAAAATAAGTTTATATCCAAAAACCTATGTTTCATTCAAATAGTCATGGAATTATTGGCCCGCCCTCGTATAATGAAAATTATGTTGATTTAAAATTGTCACCTTCAGTGATTCATCACAGGCTGAACAAACCTTTGCTCTATTCAATCAAACATAACTGTCAAGAAAAATTAAGCCTTTAATATTTTTTTTTTTTTTTTTCAAGAATTAAACTCAAATTCTGATGCAATTTTCAAATTTAATTTCAAATCATGTTGCTGTGTTGTGTTATGCTGTGTTTCAATCAATTCGTTATCAAATATATTTCAACAGAATTTAATTGAACCTTCTTTAGAAACATATATGATATGTACGTATATCACGCGAGTTCAAACAAATGTGTCTTTTTTGTATTACAAATTAATTGAAAACATGGTAGAAAAAACACTTTCAGCTGTTTAACCAAAAAAAAAAGTAAATAAAAAGAAAAACAATGACGCTGTTTCAATACAATTGAGAGCGAAATACACTCAAAGTTTTACATAGAGAAAAATATCTCTAATACGGGTGAGTGAGTGAGTGATTCTAAAAAAAAAAAAAAGTACGAAAACAAGTTGTCTTAGGTTCAATGAGACAACTACTATAAAGAGGCTTATAAGAAGAATGTATTTATTGGAATTTCGAACTGTTTTAAGGCAAAATATACAAATAAAACAAAAACCAAGCAAAAGCGTCTGAGAAGAAGAAGGCCAAAAATGACAGAATGCTTAATAAAAGGGTTTGTTAACAAACCTAAAGCAACAACAATAAAAAAAGAATAAGTATAAGCCAAAAAGGAGTTTTCTGTTAGAGCAGTTGTTAGGCGGGCAATTTGTACATGAAATGGTAACTTTTTTAAAAAAAGTTCTTTTTATAAAAAGGTACTGTTAAAGGACTCTTGACAAAATTTGAACAAGCAGCTTTATTGAGCTTTATTGACTTGAGCAGAAAATGGAAAAAAACTAAATTTCGTGTGCTCATTAAGCACTATTTTTTGCAATCGGTCCACAAATAGCTGAGATATATATATATGGCTAAAGTATGTCGGACCTATAATTGGTCAAAATCGGGAAAAATATTTGTTTACCTGAAATTTTATTTTTTGAAATTTTTTTTAAATTTTGTTTACCTAAAAATATTAAAAATTTTTATTTTAAAAGATATATGGCTCTAGGGTTGCCAGTTTTATTTTTCCAAAAACCGAAATTTTTTTAATCTCAACTATCTTAACACAGTATTTTTCCCAAATTGTAAATTTATGTAATAAATGTCTAAATCTAAGAATAGAGTTAAATAAAAAAAAATTTCGTCCTGTATAAAAAATTGAAGCAGCATTTCAGACATAAAAAATTCGTCTTTCAAGGTCTCATAGCTTCAATTCGTATTGTACCCAATTTCCCTGCTTTTGGATGAATCTTGCTGCTCGCAAATAGTTTGAAATTCCTGATTGAATTGCTCCCAATTATTTTATCTTCGTAGAGTACTGTTAACCTATTCGCAGGTATGACCAAAAAGTAACATTTTTAACGGCAGTTTCAAAACTCCTTTTCTAATTTTTGCAAAATTTTGTTAAACAAATTTCAGAATTTTTTAATCATCTCATTGGGATTTATTGAGAATATAATAGAGAATAAAAAATATTAAAAAACTATGAAAATATCTCTCAATATCCTTACTGTTATTTAAAGAAAAACCTATTCAGAATATTAAAGTCCAGGTAATTCTAAATATACTCTGAAAGTTTTACTAAAACTGGAAAACGTTAAACCTTAGTTCGTGAAGGTCAAAAGTAAAATTTTTCAATATTTGGAATTTCTAATTTAAAGATAGCGAAATGTTATTTATATTTGGGTTGATTTTGATGAAACTTAAGAAAAATATAACATTAAGTCTAGTAATTATAATAACTGCACAAAAACATAAATTAACCCCTAATGAAACATGGGGTTAAAATGACACTCAAATTTTAAAATCACGAAAAATACAGTCAATATGAATGGTGCTAATTTTACAACTAGATATGAAGTAAGTAGTTATTACATGTGGAAAATTGAAAAAAGCGAGAATAACGTATTCCGATTTTATGACTAAAAGCGGGACAATCCCACAAAAATCGGAACATTTGGCTACCCTATATAGCTCTCTAAGTTGTTTTTAAAATAATTCCGCAGCTCGAGAACGATTGGAGATATCTTAATGAAATTTTAAAATTTCCGGAGAACGTAAGGTTTGTAAGTATCCGATCAACTTTAAATATAACATTTACCATGAAAACATTAAATTTCATGATATAAAGAGTGAGTCAGAAAAAACGTAGACTTATATAAGGCTAAATAAAACTCAAAACGTTCAATATAAAAATGTATTAATTCCATAGTGGCATAATGCCAAATCGGACCAGAAATATGAAGACACTTTTTTTAGAAAGGTAAAATGCATTTTTATAGACACTCCACGATATATATTTCTGTGTTTATCGTGCCTGATATCACAACTGATTGGCTTCTTTTGTCACACAAGAAACTCATGGGGAATTTTGTTTGTTTTTATGCGCGGTATTGTTCTCCAACATTACCACGTCCATTAGCCACATACAAAAATCTTGACCCAGAAGTGGTGAAAAGTCTTCCATAACATAAGTTTCATCATCCCTGAAACAACAGGTGTATTTTTTTTAATAAAATTTGACCTACATTTTATCGCTCGTTCTTTTGCCGCATTGCGATCTGGAATTATCTGAACTTTATACGCTTTCAACCTGCATTAGCACAAAATAACCAGAGCATTTAACTCTACGAGCTGCTTTTCTGATAGAAGTGTTCGTACTGTGCTCTTCAAAATCTGTTAGACCTTTTTTCTTTCTGATTCAGGTTTCCTTTCAATGTTCAAGTCTTCCTTACACTGTTTAAGATCCTGTTTGTTCAGATCCATTGCTATTTTTTGAAAGTTTATATTGGATTTTTTGAAAAGTTTTAATTATTTTTTTCACGTACTTTTTTTTCGCTGTCCATTTTGACCAAAATAACAGTTGAAAATTAATGATTTAGAATGACATATTTTTAAAAACTAACTGGTTAAAAAAATTATAATTTATTGGACCAAGTACACATAAGTTTTGGCTGGAATAGTGTGTATAAGTTTTTTTCTGACAAACTCTTTAATAATTTTTTGTTAAGAAAAATTTTAAATTCGATTTACACCATTTCCAATTGTATTTCAGAAGTTTCTAGTTGTAATTCAGAAAGTTCCAATTGAATTTCAGAAGTTTCCATTTGTATTTCAGAAAATTGTAATAGCAATACCAATGGAAATTTCTGAAATACAAATAGAAAATTTTGAAATACAAATAGGAATTTCTGAAATATAATTGGAAATTTCTGAATTACAATTAGAAAATTTTTAAGTATAAATGAAAACTTCTGAAATACAAATGGAAATTTCTGATATACAATTGGAAAACTCTAAAATACAATTAGAAAATTCTGAAATATAATTGGAATATTCTGAAATTGAATTGGAAATTTCTGAAATTCAATTGGAAATTTCCGAAATGCAATTAGAAACTTCTGAAATAAAATTGGAAATGGTGTAGCGTAAAATTTGAACGGATTAAGATATACTAATAAATTCTTTAACTTCTATAGATCGAATGACAGGGGTATATATATGTTTGTCATTCCGTTTGTAATTTCTACATTTTTCATTTGGATAGTTATAGATAGCGGAGTCGATTCATGATTCATACTTCAGTTGCTATTTACAGCTACAAATGACTGAGATATAAGAAGAAAAACTCAGTTTTTGACCCATTTTTAATCTAGATTGCTATGTGGATATCTAATTATAGCTATTTCAAAGAAATAGTAATTCGGACCTTTAATGGGTCCAAATAGGAACAAATATAGTGTAAAACGAGTTTTTTTTTTTCAGCAAAAAAATAAAAATTTACCATAACATTTTTTTCACTACATATTAAAATATATTCAGCAAAAAAAAAAAAAATTAAAAAGAAAAATTTTTAACCAAAAAATATTTTCAATCTTTATCGTAAAGTGTATAAAATGTTCATATATAAAAATCTTTCAAAATCGTATCGAGAACAAAAATTTTTCACCATTTAAAATTTTTCATATAATCGAGTGTTTAAAGTCAATATTCAAATCTTAAACTCAGCTACCCCTCCTATATAGCCATGAAATCGGTCTATCCATTTAGAAGTTACAGATTTATTTCCACCATTTTTTTCGTTTCTACCACTATGCATCGTTTTCGAAGAAGTACGGACCAAAGATGCAGCAGGTCCAAAATCCAGATACTTTTTATGGGTGAATTGCCAACTCGTTAATTTTTATTTTTTTTTTATTCTATTTTTTAATAACACTGTCCAACAGCTTTTTTGGAACAGAATGGCGACTACATAATTCTGAAAGGGAATGCTGAGTAGATCATTACAGTGGATCAAATTTTTAATTTTACTAACTAAAAAAATGTTGTAAGTTAATGTCTGAGAGAATGCTTATTATCAGAGTTGTATAGTCGAATTTTATAGGGATCATTTTTGTGGAAGATCTTAACCCTCTATTTCCTCTCTGTAGGGGTCAATTTGAACCTCTTTTCGAGAAATTGAAAAAAATTTTCTTTAAAAAAGGACATTTAAGGATTTAAATATTCTACTAAAAATTTAGCCGAAATATTTCAGTTGGGCTCACCAAAGACACAAAAGTTGTAAATAAAGCTTTTTAAGTTTAATTAGCAAAATTACACGCCACCTCGGGTCTCACATTTTTTAAACAAATCGCCAAAAATCCAAGTATGATCCAAATGAGCTGAAATTTAAAATATAAATAGTCCTTATAGAGATCTACAAAAAACATGGAAAATGTGAGACCCGAAGTGTCGTGTAATTTAGCTAATTAAGCGTAAATAGCTTTATTCAAATTTTACACAAATTTTGCAGCAGAAATTTTCGTGGAATATTTTAATCTTTAAATGTCCTTTTTTAAAGGAAATTTTTTAATTTTCTCGAAAAAAGATTCAAATTGACTCCTACAGAGAGAAATAGAGGGTTAAGATCTTCCACAAAAATTATCCCTATAAAATTCGACAATACAATTCTGACAATAAAAATTCTCTCAGACATTAAACTACAGCATTTTTTTCAGTTCGATCAAAAATTTAAAACTTTGACCCACTGTAAAAAAAAAATCAGACTAGCTGGACTATAAGTTTATTCTACAAAAAGTATCTACTCAACATTTCCAAAAAGGATAGGATGGTTATGTCATTCCGTTTGTAACATATCAAAATATTGGTTGAACAAAAGTGTCCTCTTAAGATGCTAAGACGAACTAGATATGTCCACCCGTCTGTTGATAGCACGATAAAGCCGAATGTTGGAATTTTCCACAAATACTCTCTATTGATATGTTTTGTTTGGTATTGAAACTGGGTCCTTGATTTCATCTAGCCCCCATACAATTGTCTCCTCCCCCCCCGGAATACTGTTTGCGCAGTCATAAATATGTTGATTATGAGGATTTCCTGATAAAAAGTTGCACAAATTAGTACTAAGTACATTATACGGTAAATTATGGAAAAAATCGGGCAACATTTGTCCCTGGTCCTGATTCAAAGTCCCCCACAGAAAATGTTTTAAACATTCATAATTCTCTTATAATAATTAATATCGTGATTCATATAAATTTAAATCTTTCTACCAACTTTTGTGAGGATCGGTCCATAATTGACCCTACCCCCCATATAACCCCTATATAAGAAAATTATTTCGTTGGCACATATTGATGGTGGGTATACAAGATTCAGCACAGTCGAATATAACACTCTTACTTGTTTTTGTTGCTATTGTTTGTTTAAACATGTGAGCCAAAAGAATTCAACAATATATGTATATTTTTTTTGGCTAAAAGAATGTGCCTAAGAGTTCGAATAGTTGGTTTGGTTGCTAGGTTGGATTGAGGTTGGGTTTGAAAGTTGTTTAGTTTAGTTGTTCAAAAGGTTGGGGTTTGATTGGTTTAGTTTAAAGAGGGATTTCTTTGTGGGTTTATTAAATTTTTTTTACGCGTATGTATTTATTTTTTTTTTTGTCTCAGTTTTATTTATTTCTTTGTATGTAGTTGTATAAGTTTGATATCAATCCACACATTAAGAAGAAAAAAAAATGAAGTTGTATTCGCATGAATTTGTGTTAAGATTTGTGGTGCTGCTGCTGTAATTTTGTTTTTTTTTTTTTTGTTGTTGTTGTGGTTTTGTTTGGCGATTGTGTGTCTGTGTGGGACAAAAATGTGAAGGGAATTTTCTTGTATCTGTTAAATGCTCAAATGTATCTCAATGCTGCATTAAGTGAAGTAAGTGGTTGATAGATTTAAATGTTTATTTAACAACAAAACGGCAAGACTAAACTCTAAAGAATTGTAATGAAAGATTTGATTGCACACAAGTTGCGAAAAGAGAAAAAACTAATTTTAACAAGTTGTATTAGAAGAGCAGGTTTGAATGTATCTTTTAGATACCTACTTATATTACATTAATAAAAGAGAGAGAAAAAAAACACAGCTTGAAGGTTTTTTTTCTTATAAATTCTCACACATTCTTATAAAGATACGAATACAATAAAATATATTGTATATATGTATGTATATAGCCAAGTTAAATAAAATAAGGTTTATTATGTGTATTTATTTATTTTAAATTTTAGCTGCTGCTGCTGCTTTTACATAAAACATGTTAAGGAAAAAGCAAAAAAAAACAAACACAAAATCAATGCAAAAACTCAGAAAAGACAAGAAACAGACAAAAAAAAAATTGGTTATAAAAATTATGTACTAAAAAGGCCAACGTCACTAAAAATCAACAGCATACACACAAACACAAAGTTAGTGAATGCAGCAGCACACCACACTACCAGCACCAGCACCAGCAGCAACAATAGTAGCAAAAGTAGTAGTTGTGGCTGTAGCCAGTCGCCAATTGCAAAAGCCAACAATCATGTTTGATAATTTTTTTTTCTTCTTGAGAAAAAAAAACGAACGTTTTGTATTGAAATTCTATGAAAAAATCAGGGTTTCCTAAACGTTGGCTATTAAAGTACATAAATACATTTCAGGACCTTTCTGAAAAAACGTATACATACTTAAACTAACAGGGGTGACTATACAATGAAACCTTTTTTGAATACTTTATTCTCTAATTTTCAAAAACAAGACCTTTTATCAATGTATAAAGCAATTGTGTCCATTTCATTGTACTTTCGCGCTGACTAACAACACACATATTATTATTTCCTTTTGTTTAGTAGTCACTGAGACAGCAACGAATGCACACGCTAAGCGGATGTATTGCTATTTTTTTCATTTTTTAAATTTATTTTTCATGATCATTGAAAGAAATATTTGGATTGTTTAATAAATTTCGAACTTTAAAAAATCATTGTAGTGTTGTCTGGTTTTTTTTCCCTCAATTTACTTTTGTGAACAATTTCTTTCATATTTGAAATGATTTTAATCAAGACAGCGTAATAAAATAAGCAAAAAAAATAAATGGTTCACATATTTTAAAATTTTTCGAAAATTTGTAACTCTCAATTAATGAGCTATGGTAATATGTCGCAGACAATTTGATTTAGATGGTTTACTTGATTATTGTTAACAAATAAAGCCTTAAAAATCTTTTATATATTTCACTAAAATTTTCTTTCAGTGGAGCTCTCTATCGCTTACCAACACAACTACAGTTTTAGCTTTGGACATCCCTTGTATAAAGGGCGTTTTTATAAGAGGCGGAGAACTTTTAATTGGCAGCGATGTTTTCTGTGACAGCTGATTTGACAGTTCTCGGTTGCTTTGAGGTTAGTTTGGTTTGGTAATTTACGCCAAAGCATTGTTTGTAAATTGTTCAAATTTATTTTGAAAATCAGTGCTCAATTCGTTAAACTCATCGGGCATAATTTGCATTTTATAAAGATCTTAATCGTCCATCAGACCAATTAATTCGAGAAACATTAGTTTGATTTCGAAATACGTTTACTTTTTAACGATAACAAGCATCCCGAAAGACGCCGTACAGTGCGCACAGAACAAACGATTGATTGAAGGTGGACAGCAATTAAACTTGTGTTCATCCACTATATGGAAAATTTTGCATAAGGATATATGTTTGTGTGCTTACAAGATTCATCACAGATAGGAATTGAAGCCTTACGATCATCATTCGCGCCGTACATTTAGTAAATGTGCCGAAGAAAACAATGTTGTTCACCCATAATTTCATTTGAAATTTTTATTCAGTAATGAAGCACACTTTTGGTTAAATAGCTATATGTCAATAAACCGAATTGCCGCATTTGAGTGATGATAATCCTCAAGTCATTGCAGAAACACCAATTGGTGTTTGGTGCGCTTTATGGTCCGATGAAATCATTGATACAAAGTCTTTACAAATAACGATGCTCATAACTTTATAGTCAACGGTGAACGGTATAGAGCTACATGCTTACTAACATTTTTGTGCCTCAACATCAAGGCATTAGTATAGAGTGGTGTCACATCCCAACAGTTAAGCATGTTGTCAATGTATCCCTTATAAACAGTAATCGTCATAAACTTCTTATAACTTGGCTGACTCTAATTTATATATTTTGGTCATTTGTAGTGCAGAGACAATAGGTTACTTTTTACATCCCAGGTAATCTATCTTAAAGACTATTGTCACTTAAGTGTCTCTAAGTAATCTGGAGTGTAGTCACTTTAAACGTGTTTTGTGATAATTCGTTCAAACTGGTTTTATACAAATTGTGTTGGTATAATTCTCATATAGTTAATTTTAATTTTTGCTTAAGGATATCCCATGTAACATAGCATGAAGTCAATAGTCACTTTAGTGTTTCTTAGTAACCTATAGTGAAGTCACTTTAAACGTATATTTTTTACTGCACTTTAAAAAGTAGTTATTTTGCCCACCAGAAGCAATTCATTGCAGAGTTGTCGAAGAAGAGTTTGTTTACAAGCTATCGTTTATTGGACTGCCTATGATATATATTTTAGCTGACTATTTGAGGTCAATTAGCACTCGTACATATTAAAATAACTAATTATGTAGCTGCTTAAGTTACCAGTTAGGTAGCTAGTAAGGTAGCTGACTTTATTTAACCAGTATGTGAATTCAATGCATTGACTACTTTGGACCAGCTATTAGATAGTCTCATTGTAGTCAATAAGGGTCAATCGACCCCCTGCTTAGAACATGCACGTGTTAAAATAACTACGTCTGGCTGATCGGATTATCACACAGACGTAGCAGAGGAGTATTCGAATTTATTCTTTTTAAGACGAATTCCAAAGACCTCTCAGGAGCGCAGTTGTGAAGTCTCAAATTAGTGCATCTCAGACATACAACATTTTTAAACGCTTGCAAAATTAGTTGTTGTTTGACGACAATCAAAGATTTTAATTTATTCTTAAAGCCCTTGATTAGGCCTATAGAAGCAATTGATTAATTTATCTCTTATTATACTTTAAAATAAAAATTATCAATATTTTTAGGAAAACAAAATTATTTTTTTTTTCAAAATTTAAAAAAAAAAATTTTTTCAAATTGTTTTTCAAAATTTTTTTTTTCAAATTGTTTTTCAAATTTTTTTTTTTTCAAAATTGTTTTTTTTTAATTTTTTTTCCAAATTATTTTTTAAATTTATTAGTGAAAAAAAATTAAAAAATAATTTTCCCGATTTTGACCCATTGTAGGTCCAAATTACTATGGCGTTGTATAAATCGTTACTATGGACTTTGAAATATCTATCATTAGATATCCATATTGTCTATATTAATGACTTAGTAATCCAGATATAGATCAAAAATAGGCCAAAAATCGAGGTTGTCCCGTTTTTTCCCGGTTTAAATAGCCAACGAGCCGGAAGAATTCCCGATATATTGATGTATCAATTATGTTTGTAAGTTATTTGGGGGCTACGGAAAGTTGATTTCAACATACAGACGGACATAGCTAAATCGACTTCGCTATATATGACGATCAGGAATATGTATACTTTCTGGGGTCGCAAATGAAAAATATAGAAATTACAAACGGAATGACAAACTGATATATACCATTGCCACTCATGGAGAAAAAAAATACTTTTAATAACTATTAGCAGAAAAGTACTTTTGAGAAAAAATATTTCAGATGGACACAAGTATTTTATATTTCCTGAAAACTAAAAATTTAACCATTTTACCAAATCTGCTATTTAGTCGACTAAGCCTCTACATTAAATTTTTCAAAAGTAATTTTTTTAGGAAGTACCTTTCAACAAACAAAACTTTTCCTAAAGTACTTCTTTCAATAAGTACGTACATTTGTCAAAAAGTACTAAAAAATCTTATCAAATTTGACAGTTGCGTAAAAGGTATTCAGACACTACCACCGCCATCAAGATATATCAACTAAAAGTAATTTGTCACATCAAATAATTAAAATAAATTAATGAATGCCTGACTGACTGAATGATTGAGGATTGACGAGGAGCAACAGCAAACAAATAACATTTAACTAGAGTTTTAGTAACGCACACGACCACAAATAATAAAATTTTCCTGCAGTCTTACTAAATTGTAGGAACAAAATTATGAAAAATCAGGGTAAAAGGAACGGCAGCTTGTTTAACAGGAGTCAACTAACAGATGCCTGTTGACAGGAGAAGTGTTGCCCTTTAACTTAAGAGTCGGGAAATTCAAAAAGTCGCGAACTTATTGACCCACCTTCGTAATCATGAAAATTCTAAAGGATTTATAAAATGTATATATTTTTATACCTTTCACCTTCGTGAAAGGTATTTGGACCTACAATGGGTCAAAATCAGGAAAAATATTTTTTAACCCGAATTTTTCTTTTTTTTACCAAAAAATTGTTTTTGTCATAATTTGTTTTTTTACTAATAATTTAAAAAAAAAGATTAAAAAACAATTTGGAAAAAAAATTGGAAAAATATTAAAAAAAAACTTTTTTTTTAAATTTTGAAAAACAATTTGGAAAAAAAAGTTAATTTTGTTTACCTTAAAATATTTAAAATTTTTATTTTAAAGTACAATTCTTATACTGAATTGAAACCAATTCATTATATTTATGTACAAACATTTTTCTGTGTATGATTTTCTAGAGTTACGTACATTTTCTTTAAAGTACATTATTTAAAAGGTATTTTTTTTCTTAAAGTACCTATTTTTTTGAAGCAGAATAACTGACTGTTTTTTTAAAAATAAATTTTTTTTTCTAGTGTTTTTTTAAAGATAGTTTTTTTATAATTTACTTATTTCTAAAAGTACTTTTCCTGAAAGTACAATTTTTTAAGGTCCCTTTTGTTAAAAGAAGTAGGAGTACTTTTTGTTCTAAAATTGGTGTTCCTGAAAGTATATTTTTCTGAAGGTACCTTATTTGAAAATACTTTTAAAAAAGTAAAAGTACTTTTTTTCTAAAATCAAGTAATCAAGTAAAGTAATTTTTTTAATGCAGTTTTTTTTAAAGTAAATCTTTCTAAAAATATATTTATCATAAAGGAATTACTAAGTACGAGGTTCACCAGTTAGCAATACAAACACAAAGATGTACTGTTTTTAGCCGATTTTGGGAAGACGCTAACATGCGTCTGTAAATGACTTTGTTGTCGCCAGCACCATCAACGACGAGCAATGCTGGTCAATTATAATTTATTTTGGTCCGAATTGAACGATAAGAATGTGCACGACTTGTTGCAGCAGAATGGCGCTACGTGACACACCGCGAACGCGACAATAGACATTCTGCATGAACGAATTGAGGATAAGGCCACAGTGTTCCATATGACAAAGCGTGAAAACAGATAATACAGATCCAAATCTTGTAGAAATATATCAAATATGAGCAAAAACAAACACTACTAGTAACTTATACTGCAAGGTATTTCAAAGGCCTTTTAAACGCAATTTTAAATTTGAGTAATTAATTTTCCAACAACTTTACAAAACGTTATTCTTTTAATTTAAATGCTTTGAATTAATTTTGAAAGCTAAACAATTTTGTCTGCTTAAATAATTTTATACCAAATATGTTTTAACATTTTTCTTGTCTTGACCAATATTTCATTCCATTTACTCTAATTCAGCGTTTCAGAGTGTGTGTCTATCTCTCTCTCTCTTTCTCTCATAACAATTTGTTACCATTTCAATTATAGGTTTTTTTTATTTGTTTGTTTGTTGCACATTCCAAAGATACTCGTTGTCGTTTTTAGCAACAAGACCCACAAAAAATATTCTAACTGCAAATATTCTAACAACAACAGCAAACCAACCAACAATCAAGTAAGTAATAATAACAACAAGTACAACAAGAACAAAAATACCAACCAACAAAAAAAAAAAAAAAAAATAAAAAAATTAATGAATTTTTATGAACAAAAAAACTTGCTGCGTATCTGTGTCAATATGAACGTAAACTGCAGTTATCCGTTGTAGTTTAGATGAAATTTAAACACAACTACTACAAATAATAATAATAACAATAATAGTAAGCACAACTACAACAATTTAAAACAAGTCAGTCATCTATAGAAGTTGATGCACAGTGGTGTCGATTGATAATTATAATTGTTATTTATAAAATTTTCCACTCAAAAAATCAGTATGAAGAAAATACCTTAGAATTAATTACTCAGCAGTTAAGCAAGTAGTCAATGTATACCTTATAGATAGTAATCGTCACAAATGTCTTATCACTTGGCTGACTCCAATTTATATAGTTTAGTCATTTGACACGTATGTGCTCTTTGTAGTGCAGAGAAAAGACAATTAGTTACTTTTTACATCACAGGTAATCTAGCGTAGAGACAATTGTCACTAAAGTGGCTCTAAGTAATCTAGAGTGTAGTCATTTTAAACGTGTTGTGTGATAATTCGTTCAAACTGGTTTTATACAAATTGTGTTGATATAATTCTCATACAGTTAATTTTTATTTTTGCTTAAGTATACTGATATCAGATGTAACATAGCACGAAGTCAATAGTCACAATAGTGTCTCTTGATAACCTATAGTGAAGACACTTTAAACGTTTATTTTGTACTGGACTTTAGCAAGTAGAATCCAATCCAATGGAGAGTTGTCGAAGAAAGCTTTGTTTACAAGCTATCGTTTATTGGACTGCCTATGATATGTCTTTTTAGCTGACTATTTGAGGTCAATTAGAACTCGTACATGTTAAAATAGCTAGTTATGTAGCTGATCAAGTTACCAGTTAAGTCGCTAGTAAGGTAACTGACGTTATTTAAACAGTATGCGAATCCAATGCGTTGACTACTTTGGACCAGCTATTAGACAGTATCATTGTAGTCAAAAAGGGAGTCACTGCTTGGACACGCACGTGTTAAAATAACTAGTCACATAGCTATTGAAGTAACTAGTTCTCACCCTAAATGATGGTTAAAATCACTAGTTTGGGAATGTCTCCTAGAACCATTACATTTAAATTTATGTTACGAACCTAACCGCAAGGGGCTGCTACCTATTAATACCGGCCGTACTCATGGACAATGGGGGGATTCTTACCTCTAGTTAATATTACAGTTTACTATACAAAATTATCAAAAATTAGTTAGCATTACACAGATACGACTAGAAGTACAAACAAAAGCTAAAGAGAGATACAGAGAGAGATATAAACAAAAAACTAATAGAATAAAAAGAAATCAAAGTTGTAGAATAATATAAAAGTCCTTCCTCCTTCTGAATTATGTAAAATGAAACAAAGTTTATATATGTTTAATCAGATCGATAAAATGAGATGATTTAAACATCCCTCATTATCATTATAGTTTGTATGAAATTCGGATCGAAAAGTTATAAAGATGCAATCAATGTAAAACTGATGTCCGGATTACCGAAAAATCTGGATTAACGCCGTCCGGATTATCAAGGTTTTACTGTATAAAGATATTTTAATGGTTATATCGACATGATATTTTGATGTAGAATTTCGTGGATACCTTTTACTATAATTTTCAAAGTTGCACAGTGGTTTAGAAATTTTTTTTTTTTTTTTTTGGAAATAATTTAGTATTTCCGGAACTCTTAAAGATATCGTGATGAAATTTCTAATGGGTGGAGCTGAGGTGTGTTTCAAGTTGACTCGCAGTTGTTCAGCCTTGTAGGCGGAATGGGGGCTAGTTGGTGGCCTTTCAAAATTGGTCACCTAAAGTCTCACATTTAAAAAAATTAATCTATTTGTGATCCGACTGAGCTGAAATTTCAACCATAAATAGTCCTTAAGAAGATCTACAAAAATAATCTACAAATATACGCATCCAAAATTGGAACACGTAATTGTTAACGTTTATATTTTTTCAAAAATTCCTTATATTTTTTTCATTTATAGAAAGCAATTTTCTTCGAAACTATATATAATCTGCCTATGATCCGGAAAGAGAACTTAATGCATAAGCGTTTAAAATCAAATTTGGCTCATTTAAGCTGACACAGCCTCCACCAGCCCTATCCAAACTTGACCAATTTTGAAACAAAATATTAGGTTTGAGTAAAAAATTCTAAAAACACAAAGCATCGATCCTCGAAAAAGCTCCATAGTTGTATAGCCCTATATGTTAGTTAAATACGCACAAAGTGTTTTTACCATCACACTTTAAATAACGTCACACTGGGCGCTTAAAAAATAAAACTCAGTATTTGGAAAATATTTTCCGCGTTTTAGTAATTTTGGTATTTGAAAATAAAAAATGGCAAAAATTATAATGACATTGATTTAAGAACATTACGATCTTTATCAGTTCAAAATTTTGTTATGATATCTTTAACCGTTAAAATTTTACTTTAACTCAAATTATATAATTTTCTTCATGGAAAATCACCACATTATGATTTTTTCGTTGTTAAGGTAAATTAGGTCCGAAAATTTACAGATTTATTTAAGTTCATCAAAATATCAATCTTCAAGTCTTAAGGTTTTCACCAATATCAAATACTTATACAAAAAGCTTTCATTTATTCTTAAGAAGCTCCGCAAACCTTGCCCCCCTTTCAAAAATATTAACGTTTTTTCATATAAGGATTGCATGCAAAATGTGAATGTATACATAATGTTTATATGTTTATAAACACGTCCATCAGTAGAACAATGTTGATTGCATGCGGTTATTAGCATTGTTTATTAGTATGGCAACACTAAATATTTAAGCAGCTAACGTTGACATCGAAAGCTCTAGAAATCGAACATACTAGTTGTCCATTAAGAGCATTGTAGAAGATTCACGATAGATGGCGTGTGTATAAATAGTGGCAGAGGTTGCAGTCGGGAGTTGAGTTGATCATTGTCGCTGTTAGATAACATCAACTGTCGTGTACATGTGAGTTTGTCATTATAAAGTTTGTGTGCATTTCTGCGAATTGATAAACGTGTATAAAGACACTGAGTGAATATTTGAACTGTTGTTGGTGTACATTTAAATAAATAAAGAGTTGTTACAAAATTTAAACTACTAAAACTGCTTTTTATTTGCAATCAAAAGTATCCGGTTTATTTAAAGGAAATAAACCCCGTTTTAAAAGGTAAAAACGTAACAATATACTGACTTAAAAGAAAATTGTATGTCCAGTGGTAAAATTTGGTAAGCAGAACTGGCGCTTAGTAATAAAGTAAACATAATGTTCAGTAACCAAATTAACTTCTATGAAAACATATCAAGAAGAGACAAACAAACAAAAATCTTGTTCATCTGGCTATCGTCGTCATCAGTCCATAGTTATTTAAAAACGATGTTGGAAAGGTCATCAGCTGTAATGGCTATAGGTCGATGATTACCAACTTATTTTAGCCTGAATTGTATGCTATGGAAACCAACGACAAGTGGTTTCAACAGGATTTGGCCGCTTCGTGCCACACAGCTGATGGAACATCGGGCATTATGCACGAGCGATTTGAGGGCATGGTCATTTCACTTGGAGATCATGTGAACTGGCCACAGAGATTGTGTGATTTGCCCCCGTTAGACTTTATCTTGTGGGATTTTCTTAAGTCGCAGGTTTATGCGAATAAGCCACAAACCACAGCGGCCCTTAAAGCTAACATCGGTCAAATTCAGCCTGATTTATGCGCCAGATTCATGTATAATTATACATTTCGGATGCGCGCCAACCAGTGAAGCCGCGACGGACATTTCCACGATGTTATCTTATATACATAATGGCATAGACGGACCTTTCAAATGAATATAAAATGTCGATGTTATTTCCATTGTTTTGTCAAACACTGCATATTTAATTATCATACTTCGGAAAACTCTTTCAAGTGAAACAAATTTTTGTGCTCCTTTCCCCAAACTGGACCACTGTGCTTTGCTTAGTTTTACTTACATTTTTGTAACAAACCATAGAACAAAAACAACAATATTAGTAACAATATTCAATAACAATAATATGTACTTGTAGTAACTTAATGTACTCTTAAATTCTAGTCTCTACACTCTCACAAAGGTAGACATTCAAAAAGCAGCAGAAACAGACATTGAAAATGAACAGCCAGATGAATAATTACAATTCAACTGAAATCAATAATTTTTTTTGGCGTAATTCTTTGAAAAGACAAAACAGCAGCAGCAAAAATACACAAATAAATCGATTTTATTTATATACAAGTATAATTGTGTACGAAGAAAACAAATCGAAATGAAAAAATAAGAATGAAATTGTGTTTTCTTGAATTCTGAAATCCTATGCCAACAATCGATGGAAATTGTTTTTGTAGAAAAGCAACAACCAAACCACCCACTAAACTCACACAGACACTGCTCATGCACCCTCTCACACCCTCAACATTTTAACAGCCACAAAAAAGCAAAACCTACAAATCAAACAGCATTTTGATTTATTTTCATTTAAAAAATAATGGAGCATTATGGTGCTTTTTTACTTTTCTCACTTTTATTATTCTGTTGCCCTTTTTTTCCCCCGTTTACAATTCAATACATAACCAAGTATTGATGTGTTTACAACGACAACGACAGCGACAACTACATCATAACATTAACAGCAGTCTAGAAAAAAAAAACACCAACAACAAAATTGTAAAACAAAAATAACAATCTCAGCTCTGGCATTCGCTCTCTCAGTCAGTTAGTAAACAATTTTAAAGCTTTATTAACATTGTGTACGAGTGTAACTGACAAAAATGTAGGCTAGGTCAGGTCATAGTTCACGTGTTAAACAACAACAGCTACAGCAACAATAACATCACAACAACGAAACAGAACTTACATAGATATATACAAAAAAAATACAACATCTACAGGAACATCATCCAAACCAAACAAACCTATGGCAACAACAACCAGTTCGAGTCGAAATAAAATTTGTACAACAACAAAAAAAGTCTTAAAAAAAACAACAATGTAAAATGTCGAGAGGGGAAAAACATTGTGGTTTCAAAAATACTGTATGTGTAGCATAAATGTTAGGATAGAGAGAGAGAGGTAAAGGAATAGATTCCTTGAATATGAGAAAAAAGATGTCTTAATTTAAGTTTTTTGCTAAATTTAATGAAAATTTTTTGAAATTTTTAATAAGTAAAATAAAACATTTACAGATAAAATAGAGCACATTTGATGCATTTACCCTGCAGTTAAGCAAGTAGTCAATGTAGCCCTGTAAAAGAGCAAAGGTTTCGTTGCTTGTGTGGCACGTAGCGCCGTCTTGTTGAAAGTAAATGTTGTCCAGATCAATATCATCCAACTCCGACCATAAGTAAGATACGGTGTAATGACTTTTGTGGAATGCCGAATTCCAAAGAACGACGAGGAATGGACAAACCTGGGGTTTCTTGAACACTATGGGCTACAGTAGCAATATTCTTAGTTGTTTTTGAGCGACGTATACGGGTTTTATTCTTCACATCACTAACTTGTCAAAACATCTTGAATTTTTCTACCAATTTCTGTATTGCGGTCCGACAAGGTGCTGCACGACGACCCAAAAATGCTTTTCACCATTTTTGTAGTGAACTTTAATCATTTCAATGCGTTGTTGAAGCGAGTATCGTTCCATTTTTAGTAATGACGTAGTTTCTACTTGTCAAATATCAAAGAATAAAAGCTTCAAAAGTAACAGCTACCGAAACACCGGGTGATTCAAAATAACACCTCTTGTTGGAAAACCCTTTACTCTCAAATTTGACGTTTCAAAAATGCCAAATCAGATGTTAGGGCAGCTCATATCAGTCTCATTGAAATCAAAAAGTTTCATGCACGTGTTAAAATAACTAGTCACATAACTCGTTGTCACCCTAAATGATAGGTAAAATCACTAGTTCGGGACAGTCCCCAAGGACTGCTGGGTACGGACGACTTGAATGAAAATCAAAAATTGTTGTCACATAATCGCTCAGATATGTTTAACCAGTTATCTTTTAAAAAATTTAAAGCAGTATGCCATTGGTACTGCATTTATCATCACGGAAAATTTCCCAGGGATAAGTTTAAGTACCAGATTAAATTTGACAGCTGGTTATAAATACTAGTATTACAAATTTATCTTCTAATCTACTGATCTGATTGCCAAATGAAGTACGAACGAATCGTACAGGAAGACATACTGATGCAGAAAATGTGTCTCGTCCCTGTTAGAACGTAAGTCAGCTACAGAGTTTCAAAGACGACTACCTCAGCACAGTGGGACAGAATCAAAATATTTTGGAAATTGCTCCAGACATGCAAAATTTTGAATGCGAATTTTATCTATTTATCTCTTATAGCTATTTGGTTATACGCATTTGAAAATCCAAATTTCATAATTTACTTGTTTCACATTTTTCATAATATCTGGCACAATTTATGACCGAGTGCATTATTATTTTTTCTGTTAGTTAAACAATAAATAAGAAAATCATATAAAAAAAGCATCAAAGCAATATCTTTTATACTTTTTAAACCACTACACAATTTTGATGTATTGTGGTTCCAGTAGTAAAAATATGGTTCAAATTTTAAATTCTATGGAGAGGTTTTTTATTAAAATTTCAAGTAAAATTATAAATTTAGTTAGATAAGATAAACTTAGAAAAGTTGAGATTTATATAGGCTTTAATCCGTTTATATAATGCTTTTCAATCGTCTCAGTACTTTCGGAGTTATAATAACAAATTGAAGCACAAAATAAATTTTTTACGGGAAAATAGCATTTTTTTTGTTTTAAGAAAATCATGAAAAATCGAAAATGGCTGATATTGTTCAGATTTATTGCTGTATCGCAAAGCCACATGTAGTAGGAACAAAATGAGATATAGATCATAAAAATCTATTGATCATTTTCGAATTTATTCACAATTAAGTGAATTCGCTCATTTTCACAAAATTTTGGTTTTTCGTTTGATATACATAAAATTGAGTAGTTGATGTTGTACTTTTGATTGATTGAATTTTGAAAACATTTTCTCCATGCTATGTACAAATTTTCACATATATATTGCGTTTCAATTGGATTAGAAGTTTCCAAGTTATAATAACAAATTGAAGCGAAAAATATATTTTTTACGGGAAAATAGCACATTTTTTTGTTTTAAAAAAATCATGAAAAATCGAAAATGTCAAAAATTATTCAGATTTACTATTTTATCGTAAAGCCATATGTAATAGGAACAAAATGAGATATCGATCATAAAAATCGATTGATTATTTTCAAATTTATTTACAATTAAGTGAATTCGCTCATTTTCACAAAATTTTAGTTTTTCGTTTGATAATACTTGAAATTGAGTAGTTAATGTGCTTCTTTCGATTGATTGAATTTTGAAAACGTTTTCGCTATGCTATCTAAAAATGTTCACATATATATTGCGATTCAATCGTCTCAGTAGTTTCGGAGTTATAATAACAAATTGAAGCAAAAAATATATTTTTTACGGGAAAATATCTCTTTTTTTGTTTTAAAAAAATCATGAAAAATCAAAAACTTTAAAAATTGTTCAGATTTATTATTTTATCGCAAAGCCACATGTAATAGGAACAAAATGAGATATTGATCATAAAAATCAATGGATTCTTTTCGAATTTATTCACAATTAAGTGAATTCGCTCATTTTCACAAAATTTTATTTGTTTGTTTGATATACATAAAATTGAGTAGTTAATGTTCTTCTTTCGATTGATTGAATTTTGAAAACGTTTTCTCCATGCTATGTACAAATTTTCATATATATATTGCGTTTCAATCATCTCAGTAGTTTCGGAGTTATAACAACAAATTGAAGCAAAAAATATATTTTTTTAGGTGAAAATAGCAATTTTTTTGTTTTAAAAAAATGATGAAAAATCAAAAATGGCAGATATTGTTCAGATTTATTGCTTTATTGCAAAGCCACATGTAATAGCAACAAAATGAGATATTGATCATAAAAATCGATTTATTCTTTTCGAATTTATTTACAATTAAGAGAATTCGCCCATTTTCACAAAATTTTAGTTTTTCGTTTGATATACATAACATTTAGAAGTTAATGTTCTTCTTTCGATTGATTGAGTTTTGAAAACATTTTCTCTATGCTATGTACAATTTTTCACATATATATTGCGTTTCAATCGTTTCAGTAGTTTCTGAGTTATAATAACAAATTGAAGCAAAAAATATATTTTTTACGGGAAAACAGCACATTTTTTTGTTTTAAAAAAATCATGAAAAATCGAAAATGGCAGATATTGTTCAAATTTATTATTTTATCGTAAAGCCAAATGTAATAGGAATAAAATGAGGTATTGGTCATAAAAATTGAAGGATTCTTTTTGAATTTTTTTCACAATTAAGTGAATTCACTCATTTTCAAAAAATTTTAGTTTTTCGTTTGATATACTTGAAATTGAGTAGTTAATGTGCTTCTTTCGATCGATTTAATTTTGAAAACGTTTTCGCTATGCTATCTAAAAATGTTCACATATATATTGCGATTCAATCGTCTCAGTAGTTTCGGAGTTATAATAACAAATTGAAGCAAAAAATATATTTTTTACGGCAAAATAGCTCTTTTTTTGTTTTAAACAAATCATGAAAAATCAAAAACTTTAAAAATTGTTCAGATTTATTATTTTATCGCAAAGCCACATGTAATAGGAACAAAATGAGATATTGATCATAAAAATCAATGGATTCTTTTCGAATTTATTCACAATTAAGTGAATTCGCTCATTTTCACAAAATTTTATTTGTTTGTTTGATATACATAAAATTGAGTAGTTAATGTTCTTCTTTCGATTGATTGAATTTTGAAAACGTTTTCTCCATGCTATGTACAAATTTTCATATATATATTGCGTTTCAATCATCTCAGTAGTTTCGGAGTTATAACAACAAATTGAAGCAAAAAATATATTTTTTTAGGTGAAAATAGCAATTTTTTTGTTTTAAAAAAATGATGAAAAATCGAAAATGGCAGATATTCAAATTTATTATTTTATCGTAAAGCCAAATGTAATAGGAATAAAATGAGATATTGATCATAAAAATCGATTTATTCTTTTCGAATTTATTCACAATTAAGTGAATTCGCTCATTTTCACAAAATTTTAGTTTTTCGTTTGATATACATAACATTTAGAAGTTAATGTTCTTCTTTAGATTGATTGAATTTTGAAAACATTTTCCCCATGCTATGTACAAATTTTCATATATATATTGCGCTTCAATCGATTCAGTAGTTTCGGAGTTATAATAATAAATTGAAGTAAAAAATATATTTTTTAGGGGAAAATAGCACATTTTTTTGTTTTAAAAAAATCATGAAAAATCGAAAATGGCAGATATTGTTCAGATTTATTGCTTTATCGCAAAGCCACATATAATAAGAACAAAATGAGATAAAGATTATAAAAATTTATTTTTCTCCTTTTTGTTATCCCTTCCCAAATAAAACTTTTCGATGTCATCAAAATCAAAACGCGGCAGCAATCTTCCCTAAAGCTGAGATTCCTATGGCTTCCACAATCACTCGCACTTTCAAACTTCGATAGAGAACTCAACTGGGTGTTCAGAACGAAATTCAGTAAACCACTGAATCTCCATTGAAATTGATGGTGTAGAGTTCCCATAATATTCTTATAATAATTAATATCGTGATAAAATTTGACATAAATCTTTCTACCAACTCTTGTGAGAATCGGTCCTTAATTGATCCTACCCCCCATATAACTCCTATATCAGAAAAATATTTTATTGTCAGATATTGAAGGTTGGTACACAAGATGCGGCACAGCCGAATATAGCACTCTTACTTGTTTATAAATTGGAAACCGTACTGTTTAAAATATTATTAAACTATTCTTTCCAAATCATTAAATTCTTTTTAAACCCTGCCTAAGGGGTCTTCCGCTAAAAACAAAATACATGCTCACGGAAAACCATGAAAAATTAAAGTTAAACTTTTGCAACTATTGCGTGATGTATTTCTGTTGTAGGGTTTTGTTTTATACTATAATTCTGTATTTTATAAGGTTTTGTTTTAAATAGTGGTGGTGTTAGGTTTTTTTTGTTGGTTTAAAGCCAAAAAGTAAAGCTATGTTTTAAAAGCCAACCCTAAAACGATATTTGTTTTTAGGTTGTTTAAAACTAGAAAGTGTTATAAACAGACAATAATAGAATTTTAAAGTTTTTAATGAAATGGAAAATTTTCATTTTAGGGAGTTTTAAAAAGCCAATAGTAATCGTGGTAAATTTGCAAACCTTTACAATTTTACTTAAAGCAATAATTAAACAAAAGAGAGAACTAGTTCTTTCAACGAATTATTGATGCTATTGTATAAGTGATAAATGAACTGAATTTGTTTGAATTCGTAAATTTGAAACGAATTACATAATAACTTCCATTAACTAAAAAAAAGTCGCTTACTTTACTCAGCAATTCATAAATGATATTGTTGTTCTTTCGGCATATCGAGAGCCTATAATCCAAAAAAACCCAACTCAAAAAAGTAAAGTCTTAAAGAAAGCTATAAAATTTTATAATCCAAGAAAAATATTTTTTAAAAAACTAATTCTAAACAAATCAGCAGTTAACATGTTTTGAATATAGGCTGTTGGTATGATTTGAGTGACCAATTCTATCTTTCAGTTCAATTGTTAGAAAAAAGTTTCTTTCTTTAAAATTTTTCAGAAAATTTCTTAGTTTTCGTTTCAATTTCAAACAAAAAGTTGTATTTATTTTGCGAAATGAGATATAGCAGAATATTTCTACAGGTACTAACCTTTTCATTATTTCATTCACATTTGATTGCTTCAAAAGGTAAACACAATTCCATTTAATCTTTATGAAATTTGCACAATGTATGATTGCAACATATGTGTGTGTGTGTGTGTGTGTGCAACGATCTTGACCACTATTATTATATAAAAATGTTCACTACTTGATTGTTCTTTTTTAAAATTTCTGGGCAAGACAAAAGAACAAAAAAAAATAAACTTAATAGAAACGTTTGTTGGTCCGACCATCTAGTACCTACCACATCTTGTTCACTTGCCACATAAGTATACATTCACTCAGTTGATTGTATTATAAAGCTGTATATAAGAGTTGAATGCAACTTGTTTCTAGTTTCAGAGCACACAGGCAACAGCATATTATACCCAGCAAAAAACTAATCTTAAATATTTTAATTATAATGAAAATTAAATATGATACTTCTTAGTAAATTGTACTTCCATAGAAGCGGTTAGGTAAGGGAAAATAAAAGCACTATGAACGTCCAGTCAATTCCCAAAAAAGGCGACCCCACCAATCCGGACAATAATTGCCCAATCGCAATTTGTTCGGAGCATGTTAAACTATCACCTTGTCAAGTATTTAGACTTCTAAATGACAGATAATATGGCTTCCGTAGTAGTCGTTCAACTGGGGACCTAATGGCGTTTCTTTAAGAACAGTGATGTCAATCAATACACCGAATGGGAGAGAGTAAGGTAGTCTCACTCGACATTTCGAAAGCATTTGACAGAGTGTGGCATGATGGACTAGTTTCGAAATTGATATCGTTCGGTGTCGGGGTTGAATTTTCTCGTTTTTTTTTCTAGTTTCCTTCGTGGACGTACTATAAGGATAGTAATAGATGGGGTTTGCTCCGAGAACTTCATATTGAGCTCTAGAGTCGCCCAGGGCTCTGTTCTTTCTTCCTCCCTTTTTTTTTAATTTTCATGAATAATTTACTAACAATCACTTCAAATCCAATCTATTCTTTTGCGGATGACAGTAATATCCATCACTCATATTCATTTGACCATAGACCAACTCTTTCTGAGATTAAATTCTCAAGAATGAATATGGATGACTCGATAAATCGTGACCTTATAATAATCTCCAGATGGGGTGAATTGAACCCGGTTAATTTCAACGCACTCAAAACTCAGTGCTGCCACACAAACGTCTTGCGATTTCACCACCTTATGATTCTGGGCACGAGAATACAGTGTGACGTCCGTTGGAACCGTCATATATTCACGTCATTGATAATTTCGGCTCTGGAACACTCTAGGTGCCAAAACGAATACGCCTATTTCAAATTAAGATATTGAAATACTTCTTCTTGAAAATAGAAGACGCAGAAGAGAATGGCAACATTATAGATCACCTGCTGCAAAGCAAAGGCTGTCCACAGCAGTACGAAAACTGAAAAGTGCCCTTCATTTAGAAGAGGATCGCATAAACGAAAATTATATTAAAAGTTTGACGAGCACAAAATACACAAATTTCTCTCTTTGGAAGGCAACGAGGAATATTAAGGCACCGGTACAGGCATAAAGCGCTCTAAGAAAAGCTGATGGAACCTGGGCACGAAGTGCTATAGAAAAAGCCACAGTATTTGCTGAACATTTAAGTGAAATATTTCAACAGAATTCCACATCAAATGAGTTCGAGCTCAAAGAATTGCCGGTTTCAACAATGGCTAATGCAGCCCAATTCGATATTGCTCCTGAGGATGTTGATAAAATAATTAAAAATAAATTGAACTTGAAAAAATCACCAGGATATGATTTAATAACTCCATCATTGATTAAGAACCTACCAAATGTGGCAATAATTGTGCTTTCTATACTGTTTAATGCGATCTTGAAACTTGGAATTTATCCAAAAAATTGGAAAAACTTCTCAAATAATAATGATACCGAAACCGGGTAAAGATTTAACCCTGCCACCTTCTTATAGACCTATTAGCCTACTCCCTTGCTTGTCGAAGCTATTCTAGAAAATATTCCAGAAAAATATACCTTTTTTGAATGATGGAAACATTATCCCAATACACAAATTTGGTTTCCGTGAACATCATGGCACCGTTGAACAAGTCAGTCGTTTAACTGGAGAGATTGGAACATCTTTTGAATTAAAGAAATATTATTCTGCCGTATTTTTAGATGTTGCTCAGACTTTTGACAAGGTATGGCATAAAGGTTTAGTACATAAAATCAAATGTTTATTACCACTATGTACTCATAAATTGCTGGAGTGTTATCTATCGAATAGACTTTTCAGAGTTAAGTACGATTATGTGGCGAGAGAATACATGATTAGAGCTGGCGTTCCAAAGGGAAGTGTACTAGGACCTACGTTATATTTGATTTACACCTCTGATTTGCCTAAGTGCGATAAATTAACAATTTCTACATTTGCGGAAGATACCGCCATTATTAGCTCACACGAAAACCCACTCATAGCATCTAGTCAACCACAAAATTATCTCATACGTGTGGAGACATGGTTGAAAAACCGGCGAATAAAGGTGAATGAGCTGAAAAGTAAACATGTTAAATTCGCTCTAAGGAGAGGAAATTGTCCACCTGTCACACTCAACAACGTTAATATACCGCAGTCTGATTATGCCACCTACCTTGGTATTCATCTAGATAGACGGCTTAAGTGGCGCTGCCGCATAGAAACCAAGAGACTCCACATGAAGCTAAAAGCCTCTAGCTTTCATTAGTTAATCAGTGATCAAGCAAAATTAAGCCTTGAATATACAGTCATCCTGTATAAGACCGTTTTAAAACCAATTTGGACATATGGAATTCAATTATGGGGAATGGCTAGCAACACCAGTATCGATCTTATACAGAGGGCCCAATGTAAAATTCTTAGGACCATGACGGGAGCATCATGATATATCAGAAATGAAAACATCCGCAGGTACTTAGAAGTGACATTGGTAAAGGAAGAGTTGAAGAAAGTTCGTGAGAAATATATAGTTAACCTGCGAAACCATCCCAATACGCTTGGAAGACAACTTATGCAGATCCAAACACGATCCAGGCTCCATAGAGCAGATCTACCACCACGTTAAGATGAGTGCCAGTTAACCATGAAGGCTCTCTTGTTCGAGAGCAACTATTTTTAATTTTAGTAATAAGATTAAAATACTTATTGTTAGGCCTATAAAAGGCAAATTCACACCGATTACCCACCGAAGCTTGCTGGAGATGGCTTGTGCGGTTTACAATTAGTAATATTGACACGGAAGACAAAGATTGCTCAGGCAAGCCGAAAAAGTTTTAGGATTAAGAATTTGAGGCATTACTCCATGAAGATTCTTGTCAAACTCAATAGATCTTGTAAAATCTTTGGAAGCTACTCAATAAAAAATTTCTAAACGTTTGCAAGCAGCTGGATTCATCGAAAAGTGGGGAAATTGGGTACCGTACGAATTGAAACTGAGAGACCTTAAAAGACAATCATTGCATGTCTGAAATGCTGCTTGAACGATATAAAGGAAAATAATTTTTGCACGGAATCATTACATGAGATGGAAATTGGATGATACCGAACGCAACTAATTCGTTTGAAGCGAGCATTGGCCGAAAAATGCCCAGAATATGCGGCCAGACATGAAAGTGTATAATTCCATCATGACAACGCTCGGCCACATGTTGCCATACTTATTAAAAACTATTTAGAAGTGGTTGGGAAGTTTTGCCTCGTCCGGCTTATAGTCCAGACTTTGCCTTGTCCGAACAGAGAGAGAGTTGACAGCTAAAATTTGGTAATAACTTGCTATCACTTACTTAACACATTTTACAATGACTACTACATATATTTTGCATTACTTAGCAGTAGTTTAGTAATATATTTCCTTTAATAGGATATAAAGGTATTTGTTTGTTAGATAGAGCTATCGGAAGTGATTTTGAGAGCATCCAAGCATGATTTTTACCGCTTTACTGGAAGTAGTTGAAGAATTTTCACATCCCTGCTGACATTTTCTCTAGCTCTCATTTTAAAAACTGTCTTTCTCATACATGTTGGTCAAATATCAGCAGCACAAAATTCGCAAAAAGTCAATAGTCCTAAAAAATCTGCAACAATTCGTTATCCGGCCGTCTTTTAAGCAAGTACATACATGCAAAATTCGGGGGTGTCTTTTGATAAAAAGCCAATAGTTTGCTGGGTTATTGGCTTTGTGTATGTGTAGCTGTGTGATAACTAACTGGCATTTTATGGCCAAAGTATACATTAATTACCACAATATGACCTCATTTATTATGCATTTCATTTTATTTCGTACAATGTATTTTCATATTATAATAATAATTTTTTTTTGTATTTTTTTGAATTTTCTGTTTCTTTTCTGAAATATTTTAATATTTTTGTAGATTGTTAATAATAATTTTGGCCAACTGCTGTTGCTGCTGAAAACATATATGAGTACAAGTTAAAATTATTATAATTTTTTTATGTGTAGTTAGTGGGCAAAATAAAGGGGCTATATGCAGCAATTTAAACCAGCATCGTGTACAAAAACCGCACAGTGGAGAGGTTTAAATACTTAATACTCGCTCGTATGTTGGCAAAACAAATGTAAAGAACTTCTAAACTACTAAATTATTTGATGCAAAACATGAAAGAACTCGAACGGCTAAGTTAGGCTTCAAGATGTATTTAACACTAATTTAAAAACAGAATTATAAATTTACATAAACGAAAAAGCGAAGCTATTTTTATAATGATTTCAATTTGGACCTTTTAAATTTGAAAGTGTTGGTAATTTAAGGATTAAGTTAACAGCAATCAAAAAAATTGTGGGTTACACCACTTTTGCGCTGATGGTCTCATTTAATATTTAACAAATTGCTAAAGACGTTGGCAAAACAAGGATAAGTGAGAAAATATCAAATTTTGTGTGTCGTATTATAATATTCGGTTTATGACTTAAAAACAAGAACGTATCAAAACAATTTTGGATACTCTAATCTAAACAGAAGAGTATCCCAGATAGTGTGTTCTGCATCGAACATTCTAAATACTTTTTAACAGGCATTGCAACATATGGCCGAGTGTTGTCATGATGGAATATTACAGTTTCATGTCTGGCAGACATTTTGGCGTGCATAAAGAAAGCAAGGCAAGTAATTATTCCGCGAACAGTACCGGGAGAACTTGTCCGTTGATATAAAACCTGGTTCAGGTAGAAGGAATTGTCCACATGATGTTTCTAAATCCAAACAAATAGAAAGCATTTTCAAAAGAGCTCCCAACACCTCCGGTAGGAAAGCAGCCCGGTTAGGTCAATACTCGGACTTTTTGGTACGAAAAGTTAAAGCTAATGCAGGTTTAAAAACATACAAGGCTCAAAAAGTTCCTTGCTAAAAATTTAGAGGCCAAAGACAGAGCACGGAAAGTGAAGTCAAATTTTATACAACAAATATACCTGCTGCATAATGGATGACAAAATGTAGTTATGGACAATTTTTCGCAGCTTCCGGGTGAATATTTGTATGTTGCAGATGCTCGAGGGAATGTTAAAGAAAAGTTTAGGACCCAAAAAGCAGGAAATTTTCCCAAAAAGTTCTTGGCATGGGAAGCAATATGCCGGTGCGGCAAAAGAAGCCAAACATTTGTTACAAAGGAATCTTTAAATACCGAAATTTACATCAAGGAATGTTTACAAAGGAGGATGTTTCCATTCATAAGACTTCTTAATGTGTCCAGATATTTTTAACCTGATTTGGCATCCTGTCACTATGGTAAGAAAGGTCTTGAGTGGTACAAGAACAATAATGCGGTATTTGTACCAAGAGAGTCAATTCCTCCAAACTGCCTGGAGCTGAGTCCAATGGAGAGATATTGGGTTCTTGTTAAAAGAGAATTAAAGAGCACAAAAAAGGTGTACAAAAGTGTGGTAGATTTTAAACGGAGATGGATAACCTGTTCGAACAAAGTGACATAAGGCAATATAAAAACCATAATGGAAGGGTTTTCGAAAAAGGTTCAAAATTTCATCATTAGTGATTAGAACTATAAAAATATTTGTTTTTGGAAATTGTAACAATAATTTCAATCAAATAAAAAAATATTCAAAACTGTAAGTTTAGTGGTCTCATTTTTATATGTATATGTATGTTAACAATTTTTCGATCTCAGTCCTTATGATCATGTATGACATTAATATTACGGCTATATTTGATCATAATATGATATTTTATGATACTAATAATGATCATAATATGTTTGGACTACAATTATAAATCTCATCATAATAAATTGCTTTGAGATTGTGATTACCACAACCAAATTTTTCTCTGGGTGCGGGTAAGCTACCGATTTTGTTCGCCACTCGCTGGTGGCTTTGAAAACCGATTACTACTCTTTTTTAGGTATTACAATTTCCCAAATTTCATTAAAACCCACTGTAATAATTTTTTGCTAATCTACCGCAAGTTGATTGCTTTGTTAGAGTGGAGATGAATTATTTTAGTCAATATCTTAATTTGGCCCAAAGGTAGTAATCATGTTTAACTAGTTCATTGTTGTTTACCAAAAAATAAATAAAATTAAATTAATAGAAAAAAAAAAATAAAAAATTCCGGTCATATTTTACAAGCCACCAATTTTGGCACAGACAACTAATTTTTCTTTGCAAAACATTCATTTATATGGGGGTGTAGCAAATTTAAATATTTTTTCTATAAATCACAAATACTTGTACTAGTTATACAATTAAAATTAAGATTTAAATAAATTTTATAAACTTCTACATACTCAGTTTTATTAGAAAATCACATCAAGTAATTTATTTGTAACCAAATAAATATTAAATCAATATTTCACTTTATATTATTTAGGACATACATTTTGTTGTTAATAAAAATCCTTTTTGTAATTCGACTTACCTAAAATGAAACAAGAAAGAAAACAATTAAAATTTAATAAAAGATTTATAAAATTAAATAAAAAGATAATTCATTTAATTAAAAGATTTACAAACAAATTGTTTATGGTTTTCTATAATCCTAAAAATAGTATTTTTATGATATTCACATTCAACCCAATGGGTTGATTTACATTCATGCTCACCCTCGCCAACATAAGAACCTATTGACACATCTCTTGAATTTGTATCATACAAACATTTGGCTAAATGTCAGATGGATTAAAAAAAAGCAGGTTTTCAATAGTATGAGATATAAAACAAGTTAGAGTATAATATTCGTCCGTACCGCATCTTAAATACCCTCCAACTAAATATATACCTATTATAGAAACTACACTGATTAGCGTTTTTCTGCCAATGCCCAAACGAATCAGTTCCGTTCAGTACAGATTCTCTGCGATAGTGTGGTCTAATTTCAGCAACTCATAATATATACGAACTTTTTGCACCCATCAAATACAGAGCATTACCTTCGCTCCATAGATATTTGGCTTTGGTATCTATTCGGCTGGTTGGCCCGGCTTCACATACGATCTCCTACCGTTAGGATTATCTTAATGGATCTATTTTTTATTCGGTACAAAAAAGATTCTCTTTATAGCGCTAAAGCATAATTTTATTACTTGTTTTTATATAAAAATCAATTATTATTAAAAATTTTAAAAGATTAGTCTGATGTTTATAAAACATTTATATGAATCAGACACGCAATATCTCATGTCATGCCTCAAATCCATAAACATTTGCTCACATTTTGTTTAATTCTTACGTTAAATTGCCATATTATTTTTTTGTAAAGATTTTCTTTTTTTGGTTTTAGTTGGCAAATGTGTAACATATTTTCTGCTTCAATACTTGTCCATAACTACATAAATGCAAACATAAACTAAATAATTTGCTTCGAGTAATAATTAACTTTAAGTCTTCTTCTATATACTTTTAAAGACTTGTTTATAATTTTGATTAAATATTAAATGCAGTTTATTTCATGTAACTACTCCCCCTGGTCTCTTAACTTTTTCTGTTTTTTTTTTTTTTTTTTTAGTGCGAATGTTTTTAGATAATTTTATAAAAATTACCAGATAAACACTTCAAAAAAGAAATTTTGTTTACAGCACTTCATCGATGAATTATGACAGCTCAAAACAAAAGTGTAATTTCATTTATGTTTACATTTTGTTTGTAATTTTACATTTTTAATAAGTTGGCTTAATGTAGGATTTTCTAAACATTTCATCGAAATATCAATTTGTTTAAAACCATTATCGGTCATAATTTAGTAGCAAGTTACTGTAGCTTATTAGAACCATTTAATCTGTTTTTTAACTCTATTCATACAGATGGACATTTCCATAAAAAAAATCCACCGAAAAATAAAATAAAGGGTTTTCCAACAAGAGGTGTTATTTTGAATCACCCGGTATTTCGGTAGCTGTTACTTTTGAAGCTTTGAAAAGTAACATTTGAAAAGTAGAAACTACGCCATTACTAAAAATGGAACGATACATGCTGCAACAACGCATTGAAATTATTAAAATTCACTACACAAATGATGAAACTCTTGCAGTGACAGTTCGCAAAACTAAAGCATTTTTGGGTCGTCGTGAAGCACCTTGTCGGACCGCAATACAGAAATTGGTGGAAAAATTCGAGCTGTTGGGACAAGTTAGTGATGTGAAGAAAAAAACCCGTGCACATCCCTCAAGAACAACTAAGAATATTGCTGCTGTAGTCCAAAGTGTTGAAGAAAAACCAGGTTTATCTATAGCTCGTCGTTCTTTGGAATTGGGCATTCCACAAGCGTCATTACACCGTATCTTATGGTCGGAGTTGGATGACATTGATCTGGACAACGTTTACTTTCAACGAGACGGCGCTACGTGACACACAAGCAACGAAACCATTGCTTCTTTACGGGAAACGCTTCCGGATCGTGTCATCTCTCGAAGAGGAGATCACAATTGGCCACCGAGATCTTGTGATTAAACACCTTACGACTTCTTCCTTTGGGGCCACATGAAAGATAAGGTCTACGCCAACAGCCCAGCGTCAATTCAAGACCTCAAAGATAGAATTCGTGCCGATATCGAGGACATAGGGCAGCCACTTTGTGATTTGGTTATGGAAAATTTCATGAAAAGGATATGATCCTGTAAGCGTGGTCGTGGTGGCAATTCGGCTGATGTTGTTTTTCATTATTAACGGTATACCTTCCTCTTTATAATGAAATAAACATCCGATCATTTATATCGAAAAATGCTATTTCAATACCAAAATAACACCTCTTGTTGGAAAACTCGATATTTATGAACAAATGACTGAAACTCTGTTATCTCTAAGGACCCAGAATATATATAAATCGTGAGGCAGGTACTGTCAAAACTCAACATTTGAGAGGAAGATCTCAAAAAACTACTTCAAGACAACATAATTTAATAACGAGGGACTTTGAAACATTCCCAAAAATGTCTAACCGGGAGGTTATCAATATTCTAAAATTTGAAACTAGTTCCCGAAGTGTTAGACTCATGGCAAACGATTCTGGCCTTGGTTGCTATCCCCCGGCGAAAAACCTCTTATTTATAAAAAATACCGTACTGCTCGTATACAATTTTCCAACGAACATTAAAACTGGTCGAGACAGAAATGGAATAGTGTTCTCTTTTCGTATGAATCCAAATACTATTTAAGAGACAGTGATTTGAGAATATTTCTAAAATAGCCGATCGGAAAGAGACCAAATCCCAAGTTTGGCGGCGGCAATATTATGGTGTGGAGCTGTTTTTAGGCCAATTCATTCATAAAATATAATATGACTGGAATCGCATAGTTTGGAGATTCTAGCTCTCTATAATTGTAATGGTCACAATCCAATGAGTTAAGGAGTGAGATCGAAAAAACCTTAACAGAATTTTTCCTTAAAACTTTTAACCCAAATTATTAAATATTTTCAACAAAAACCAACTTGGTCCTATAAAAAGTTGGCCAAACAATCAAAGGTCTGTCGTCAAACTGTCGCCAATTTTATTAAATAGGATTGGGAGAACTTGTCCGTGGATAGAAAATCTGGTTCAGGTAGAATGAATGGTCCACAAGATAATAAATAGAAAGCATTTTCAAAAGAGCTCCCGGTAGGAAAGCAGCCCTGTTAGCTCAGTACTCGGACTATTTGGTACGAAATGCTAAAGCCAATGAAGGTTTAAAAACATACAAGGCTCAAGAGTTTCTGACAGAAACTCTGTTAAAAATTTAGAGGAAATTAAAGTATATAAAAAAATATACATGCTGCGTAATGAATGACGAAACGTATGTTTTGGAAATTTTTCACAGCTTTCGGGTCAATGTTTTTATGTAGCTGATGCTCGAGAGAACGTTGTAGAAAAGTTTAGGACCCACAAGCACAAAATTTTAAAAAATTATTGTATAATTAAATATAAATTTGAATCGAACTACAAAATAAGCTCCGTGATCTGAATCCTATAGGGAGAATTGTAGATCTCAAGTTACGGACTCAAAATTTACCACGAAGGAAGCTTTAACAGATGCGGTTATAAGGAAGTGGAAAAATATTTCAAAAGAAACGATAACGATTGATTCAATGCATGCAATGGTTCAATTCATTGTCGTTGTGAAGCAGTAATAAAAAACAAGGGATATCCAACAAAATTCTGAGTCACTAAAAGAACCAGACAACTTTTGTAAATAAAAAGTAAGTTTCAAATGTTTTTCAATAAAATAATTTTTAGTTTGTTTCACAATTTTCGAATTTAATTAATTAAGGACTGACATCGAAAAAATCTTAGCTCCAGGCAAGACCTTGCTTACCATAGTGACAGGATGCCAAATTAGGCCAATAATAAGTGGGCACATTAAGATGCATGGAAGCATTCTCTGTTGTAAACATTCCTTGCTTAAATTTCGGTATTTGTAACAAATGTTTGGTTTCTTTTACCGCAACTGTATATTGCTTGCCATGAACTTTTTTGGAAAATTTTTTGCTTTTGTGTCCTAAACTTTTCTAAAATATTCCCTCGAGCTTCAGCAACATAAAAATATTGACCCGGAAACTGCGAAAATTTTTCCATACGTTCGTTTCGTCATCTATTATGCAGCAGGTATATTTTTTTTATAAAACTTGACTTCAATTTCCGTGGTCTGTTTTTGACCTCTAAATTTTTAGCAGCGTTCCTGTCACGAACTTTTTGAGCCTTGTATGTTTAGCATTAGCTTTAACTTTTCGTACCAAATAGTCCGAGCACTGAGCTAACTGGGCTGCTTTCCTACCGGATATATCGGGAGCTCTTTTGAAAATGCTTTCTATTTATTTGGCTTTAGAAACATCATGTGGACCATTCCTTCTACCTGAACCAGGTTTTCTATCAACGGACAAGTTCTCCCGGTACTATTGAATAACATTGGAATCAGTTTGACGGCTGACCTTTGAATGCTTGGCCAACTTTTTGTAGGACCAAGTTTGGTTTTGTTGAAAATATTCAATAATTTTAGTACGCACTTTTTCTCATCACTCATTTTAATCAGATTAACAACAAATGAACATAATTGACATTAAACATAAAAACTGACATTCATTACAAAAGTAACTTGATCAAACATAATCAAATAATACTTAATTAAAAAGTTTTAATGAAAAACGTGTGTTAAGGTTTTTTCGATCTCAGTCCTTATGTTCTTATAGAAACACTAAAAAACTGAAATTTCTTAAGAATCTATTTACATTTTGACATATGAATTGGATATTTGGAAAAGTTTCCATTGAACTGTCAACCACTGTAAATTTACATATGTAGGTAGTTTAAAACGTCTGCTGATTTATTTATACTTTCTTATGTCAAATACGAAAACGAGTGTCGCGTTCTTGACCGTGGAAATACCCATATGTATGTGCCAGTACGAATGCAAGTTTGACTGTTTTGTTTTGCAGTCTTACATGCATACACATGCTGGTAGTGTACTAGTAGTTATTGTTTATGTTGTGTTGTTGTTATTATTATTATTTTATGTTGTTGTTGTTGTGTAGAAAATGCAATTGTAAAGTGATTGCTTAAATCAAGTTTCCATCTTTATGTTCTTGTTGGCTGTGTGATGTTGTTGCTGTTGTTGTTAAACCAAAGCAGAGTTAAATAAAATATTTATATGACGAGTACAAGTACGAGAGAGTGCATGCTGTAATTTGTATGCATGCATGTAAGAACTGCTGCCAATTTAGCTATTTTATCATCAAATGTAGCGATTTTTAAACACATTTTACGGGAAAACTATGATTCTTGTGATCTCCTTTGATTTGATGTATTGAAAATGTATAGCAGATTAAAGTTTTATACTTATACTGAGTAAATTTGCAAATATAATGTAATATTATAAACTACATCAAGAAACATATCAAGCTACAGGTCGTCCGCTCCCTAAAATGTAATAGGACGCTTTTGCTCCCACCAAATACAAAGCATTACCTTCGCACCATGGATATTTGGCTTTGGTGTCGATTCGGCTGGCTGACCGGGCTTCACGTCGATCTCTTACACTTCGGGTTATCGTAATGGATCCATTTTCCATCGCAAGTAATGATTCGAAGCAAAAATGATTTTCTTTTATAGCGTTCAAACATTATTTCGGACATGCAAAATCGACTTTCAAGGTCTCTACGCTTTAATTGAATGGTTCACGATTTCCCTGCTTTTGTATGAATGCTGCTGCTCGCAAACGTTTTGAAATTGCTGCTTAAGAGCACACAATGATTTTGCAAGTTCTTGTTGAGTTTTACAACAATCTTCATGGATCTTTGTCAAAATCACCACTTCTGAACTGAACAAACCATCTCTCACACGTTGAAACCGATGGTGAGCAATCGGTGTGCTTCAGCGGCACTTTTTTTCAAATTAAAGAACTAAAGCAAAACTTCCCGCATATTATACTGTATATACCCTTACAAAATGGCATATAAGTTATTAAAAACAAAAAAACTCGTTCAAAAGATACGCCATCTATTGCAAATCCCTCATTTATAGGTCATGCCCAATATTTTCTAACTACTTTTCATTTTATTTTGACGATTTTTTTAGTAAACAAAAGTTGGCAACAGTACATGCAGTAAGTATGTTTGATTTTGTACGAGAGAATAAGAAGCATCGTATCATATTCGTATTATTATTTGTTATTAATGTTGATGATATTACTAACATTTTCCTTAATGTTGTTGTTGTTGTTGTAGCTTACTACTAGTATCATTATTATTGTTATTATTATTTGTAATATCTGATACAAGTATTACCAGATTTAGTTTTTCTATCTTTTATCTACTTCTCTTCTTAACAAACTGTGCAATAAAAGAGTTTGAGTGTAAGAGAGTTTCTGTTAATCTGTGAATACTATTCCATTCCTAACCAGCAGTAAAGAGGCCTTAATAGAGGCCTTATATTGCAGACACAATGACAATCAGCCTAATTGTAAAATCGTTTAAATTGTCATTAGTAGCCAAGACCTTGCATACTCGCTTCTGTTAGAGGTCTGATAGAAGGTTTTATTCAGAAGGTCTTCCGTTGTAAGGAGACCTGCCGCGTAATGCGTTATAGTTTATTTAAAAAGCCTGCAAAAGCCGCAGTTTTATTAAAAAGCCTGCAAATGAAAACCGAATTAAAGGTGCTGAAGCAAGCCTTTAAAGAGGGTTATAAGGGAAAATATTCTTAATGAATTCAGCATAAAACCTAAAGAATGAACTTTAAATACTAACCCCCATATGCATAAACAGTTTATAAATTTATCAAAGGTTTATAAAACAAATTTTGTATGGAAATTTTGTTTGATAAACCATTGATAAATTTATAAACTGTTTATGCATATGGGGGTTAAATTGTAAAGCAATTTTGAATGTGTATGAATTTATTAAGAAGGAGAATCAAAGCCCTTCTAGAAAATATTTTGCGAGAAGGCAGATTAGAAAGAGTATCTACCTTCTAGAATATATAAACAGGTCTTTTCGAAGGCCTACAAAGTAAAGACCTATCATTTATTCCCGCTGTGTTGTCAACTGCATAAATATTGCATTTTATACGTATCTTTTAGTAGTATTTTAATATTAGTTTTTACTGTGTATACGTGTATACGTTTCTGGCAAATGTTGTTGTTTTATTTCTCTATAAATTCATCTCTTTGTCAGAGTTAGTTGGAGTAAATAAGATTTTGGTATGCGGATTTAGGAAAAAATACAGATATAAACAGAAACTGTAATAATGTTTCTTTTGTATCAAGTAATAAGAAAAGTATATGATAACAAGACATTTACTTGTAAATTCTAAGTATTAGTTGAGTTTGGTTTTATCAAGTTTGAAAGAAATTTTGTTTTGTAATCGCATTAAATTGTAAACTTTTTAAAGTCTAATTAAGAAATATATTAGTAGCTGACAGTATTCAAAATGGATTATAATAATAAATAAGAACATATCTTAAATAAATATTTTTGAGAAAAGCTCTAGAGAGTTCTTGACTACGATGATAAAAGACCTTAAAAAAATTAATACAAATACCTGAACAAAAGAATGTAAGGTACCTTGGTATACATCTCGACTGCCTGGATGGATCCACCATATTGAATCCAAAGTTATACATGTCAAACAGAAGTATATTTACATGCTTTGGTTCTCTGTCAGCCCTTATTCTAACATCGAAAAGATACAAAGAAGTCAGTCAAGACTTGTAAGAATGATAACAGGTGCTCCTTGGTCCCTTAGAAATTGTTACACCCAACCTAATGTACCTACAATACGCGAGGAGATCTAGATGATCTAAATCCCCTTACAAGGGAATTGCTATCCTTTGAGGGTCGCCAGATAATCTTATTGATGAATACTTTCTGTTGGATATTGCAGTGGCAATAATAACTTTATTTATATTTTATGTATGACGGTTTTTGTTTGTGTCATTTGAATTAAAGGGTTTTCCAACAAGAGGTGTTAATTTGAATCACCCTGTATTTCGGTAGCTGTCACTTTTGAAACTTTTATTCTTTGACATTTGAGAAGTAGAAACTACACCATTACTAAAAATGGAACGATACACGCTTCAAACAAGGCATTGAAATTATTAAAATTCATTACAAAAATGGTGAAAATCTTGCAGTCACAGTTCGCAAAACTAAAGCATTTTTGGGTCGTCGTGAAGCACCTTGTCGGACCGCAATACAGAAATTGGTGGAAAAATTCGAGCTGTTGGAACAAGTTAGTGATGTGAAGAATAAAACCCGTGCACGTTGCTCAAGAACAACTGAGAATATTGCTGCTGTAGCCCAAAGTGGTGAAGAAAACCCAGGTTTATCCATTCCTCGTCGTTCTTTGGAATTGGGCATTCCACAAACGTCATTACACCGTATCTTATGGTCATAGTTAGATGATATTGATCTGGACAACGTTTACTTTCAACAAGACGGCGCTACATACCACACAAGCAACGAAGCCATTGCTCTTCTAAGGAAAAAGTTTCCGGACCATGTTATCTCTCGAAGAGGTGATCACAATTGGCCACCGAGATCTTGTGATTTAACACCTTGCGACTTCTTCCTTTGGACCCATGTGAAATATAAGGTCTACGCCAACAGCCCAGCGTCGATTCAAAACCTCAAAGATAGAATTCGTGAGACTATCGAGGACAAAGGACAGCCACTTTGCGATTTGTTTATGGAAAATTTCATGAAAATTTCATATGGTCCTGTAAGCGTGGTCGTGATGGCCATTTGGGTGATGTTGATTTTCATTATTATGAAATAAACATCCGATCATTTATCTCAAATACTGCCATTTTTCTTTGAACACCAAAATAACCCTGTAGTTCATTTAGCTCAATCGAGTGAATCGTTCAATTGAACTAGTTTGTTCATGAACAACCCAAGTCTATTAATAACTTAAGTGTAATTTTGAAGGGTACATATCGGTCACTTATTCTCATTTAGTTATAGAACATTATAGTGTAAAAAACTAAGTTTTTTTTGCTTCGAAAATGTCAAATTTTGTAGCAACGAATCATCATATATATTTTGTTTTACTTCTTTAATTTGAAAAAAAAAGTGACACTGAAGTACATCGATTGCTCACCGATGCTTATGGTGAATGTGTTTCATTGGTTTTAACGTGCCAGAGATGGATTGTGCGGTTCAGAAGACATAGATCGGCCAAGCCACCCAAAAAAATTTGAAGACCAAAAACTATAAGCATTACTCCTTGAAGATTGTTGTCAAACTCAAAAAAAGCTTGTAAAATCATTGAGAGCTACTCAGGCATCAATTTCAAAGCATTTGCGATCAGCAAGATTCATCCCAAAATAGGGAAATTGGGTCTCATATGAATTGAAGCTGAGATACCTTGTAAGACGATTTTGCAAGTCCGAAATGCTGCTTGAACGCTATAAAAGAAAATCATTTTTGCACCGAATCATTACTTGATGAGAAACGGTTCAATTACGATAACCCGAAGCGTAATAGACCGTATGTGAAACCCGACCAACCAGCCGAATCGACACCAAAGCCAAATATCCATAGAGCTAAGGTAATGCTCTGTATTTCATGGGGGCAAAAGGGTCTTATCTGTTATAAGCTGCTGAGGTCTACCCAGACCATAATAGGAAACGTGTTCTGAACGCAACTGATTCCTTTGAAGCGGGCATTGGTCGAAAAACGGCAAGAATGTAAGACCAGAAATGAAACCGTAATATTAAAAATGCCTGTTAAAAATAATTAGAAAGAAGACGTAGGGAAGTTTTTCCTCACTCGCCTTATAGACCAGTCTTTGCCCCGTCCGACTACTATTTGTTTCGATCGATGAAGAACGCTCTCTCTGGGATATGCTTAATTTCAGAACAAAATATGGCTTGATTCGTTCTTAGCCTTAAAAGACGAGCAGTTCTTTTAGCTCGGAAAGATGGGAAAAGGTCATAGCTAACAATGGCCAATACTTTAAATAAATTTATATTGAACAAATGTTTCAAAATACAGGCAAAACCCTGTATAACGAATCTGACTATATTAAAAATCCGATATTACGTACAACCACATATTTAACATAACTACCTTATATAACGAACTTTTCAACAATTTTGTACTCGATTAAAGGAATGTTGAGAAAAATAAAACAAAATCAACTTTTTAACAAATAATCATCGATCTCTACAGAATTATGTGTATCCCCTTGTGGGAAGGGAGTTTAATTGTTGATTACTCGACCAGAGGTAAATAGAATTCCTTTAATATCTAGAGCCATAGAATTACAAAAATGCTTTATAATGGTGGATTTCATGCATAAATAATGCTTAAATAATCAGCGTACAATTATAGTTGGCCACAATCTAACTCCTGATGTTATTCTCAATGCGAATAAAACTAATATCTATTGGAAACTGATACCTTACAAAATCTTTGTTCACGCTAGAGAAACTAGTGCTCCAGGATAGGATAGACTAACAATCTTGGTTTACGCTAATGAATGTGGAACAAAGAAGATCAAATATTTTCTTCTTTAAAAGGCAAAGAAAATAATGGATATTTTTAATGGTAGAACCATTTTTAGAACCGAAATCCTTTCCAGTGAAGGCTTTGTTAATCCCTGGTAATACCTCAAGTCAACCAACCGAAGAACAATTAATAAAAACTACAAAATATGGACAAATTTTGGACGATATGCAGGTCTCCTAATGTCACACTGCTTAAAACTTATTCAAAAAATAAATCTCGATATAACGACTGGACCTGGCAGCATATCGTTCGTTATACTGGGATTTGCCTGTAAAAGCTAAAAATTTGAAATAATCCTGCATTTTTAAAAACTTGAAAAATAAGCAAAAGCTTGCTTTTCAAGATTTTTACTTAAAAAACTTACCCTGCTTATAGCAAACAAATCACATGCATTATTTGAGAAGATTTTAGATTTATTTTGGTTGCAATCTATTTCTGCTTTTGCTCATCTAAACCAATACAAGGCTACACACAGTTTTGTTTTTTTTTTTTTTTTTTGTATTTTATATGCAAAACTTGAAAACAAATTAAATGTATGCAAGTAAGTAATGGGAAATACACATGTAGAGTACTTATAACTATTGTTTTTGTAAAAATAGGAAAACTTGCCACAACAATATCATACTTTACATTTATAAATAGTAATGTTGCAAGTTTATACTCACACTCATCACTACACCAAAACTTCTCCCCCCTGTGCCCTAAACATGGCACAACACTTGCAATGCAAACTGTTGAACAACAACAAATAGCTGATGTTGTATTCTTACACATACAACACAGCTACATATTAAGTTGATACTGGTATTTTGTACCTATAGAGTTACATGTAGCTACATACAACATTTACACATAAATACTGACGTACTTACACATTCATGCAACACATGTAACAATTTTAGTTAAACATACGTTTGGATAATTTTAGAAAATCTAGTTATTTTAAGTTTTGTTCTTGTTGTTGTTGTTGTTATTGCATGTATTTATGTGTATTTATTTGTTGCTCCTCTATAGAATAAGAAGAGTGACTGTAGTGTAGTATAAAGTATGTGTAGTGTAGTTAGTGTATACTAGAGTACTATAGTGTTGTGTTGTATAGTGTAGTGCAGTTTTTGTTGTTTGTATTGCTGGTGTTGAAGAGTGCTAAAAACAAGTTGTTTAATGATTGTTAAAAGTTGTATTCAAACACAGATACACACACACACACACACTTCCAAATAAAACTCGGTTAAGGGCATTATTACATTTTTGTTTAGTTTTTTTTCTTTATCAAGCATATAGAATATCTTGTATATGGACAACAACAAGAATAACAAGTATAAGAAGCTTTAGCAAACTATGACTGCAATATAAATAAATATTTCAATTATAAAACCCAACTACATACACTATGATGTTTACAATACATCAGTTTTAATTTAGAGGGAATCATATAAAAAGTTTTCCATAGCAATTAATTAACAACATATGAAGTTTAAAAATGTCATTGAAAAATTTGGACCAACCCCAAATTACTTCCAAACATGCACGAAAATAACAGTTATTTGCTCAAGCTCAAATAATATCGGAGAACAAGGTCCAGCCAACCATTTTTATCAGTTTGAACTAGTTTTTTTATAAAATCAGAAATTTTTATTTTTGCTACCAAAAAACAAAAGTTATTTTTATATTCTTCCGAGCAGAAATAAGAGCTATTTTTGGATGTTTAATTTGTATAGGTATCTACACAAATTTCGCTTCAAATAAGTTTTATATATACACAATTCATATCACCTAATTACATGATAATCCATATTTAGTCATACACAGAGAAAACATATTCGTAGTAGCAACCTAATTTATTGACAATAGAATGATTCGGTTGCACATACAGAATTTTTCGGTTCTATTAACAGAATTTTGTTACCCCTTCTTAACTAGTTGCTACTACTTTCGAAAATCACTTTAGCGAGCATAAATCTCTTAAAAGTTCAACAGAAATAAGTTTCATATAGACATAAATATCATTAGTCATAACTCCCATATAAGAACCTCTTCCGTAAATCATTCAAGAAAATAAATTATTGAAATTTTTAAAGAAAAATTTTGTTGTCCATAAACTTAGTGTAGATTATTATATGGTCGGGCTTGACTTTCTTACTTGGTTTGTATTGGGTGTATGACTTAAAAATGCAGAGAGCGTTCTGCATCGATTGAAACAAGAATAGTCGGGCGGGAGGAGTAAAACTTCCCAACCACTTCATTCTAAATACTTTTTAACAGATATTGCAACATGTGACCTCTTTTCCAACAAGATGTGTTATTTTGGTATTCAAAGAAAAATTGCATTTTTTGAGATAAATGATGGGATGTTTATTTCATAATTAAGAGGAAGGTATGCCGTTAAAAATGAAAAACAACATCAGCCAAAATGGCCACCACGACCACGCTTACAGGACCATATCCTTTTCATGAAATTTTCCATAACCAAATAGCAAAGTGGCTGGCCTATGTTCTCGATAGCCTCACGAAATCTTTCTTTGAGGTCATGAATCGACGCTGGGCTGTTGACATAGACCTTATCTTTCACGTGACCCCAAAGGAAGAAGTCGCAAGTTCTTAAATCACAAGATCTCGGTACCCAATTGTGATCACCTCTTCGAGAGATAACACGGTCCGGAAACTTTTTCCGTAAAATAGCAAATACACGACGTTGTTGATGATTGAGTTATTGTGTTAACTGAACTTTATAAGACCTAAGTCTTTATGCAAAATACGGTGTAATGATGTTTGTGGAATCTCCAATTCCAAAGAATGACAAGAAATGGGCAAACCTTGGTTTTCTTCAACATTTTGGGCTACAGCAGCAATATTCTCAGTTGTTCTTGAGTGACATGCACGGGTTTTATTCTTCACATTACTAACTTGTCCCAACAGCTCGAATTTTTCCACCAATTTCTGTATTGCGGTCCGACAAAGGTGCTTCACGATCACCCAAAACTGCTTTAGTTTTGCGAACTGTGACTGCAAGATTTTCACCATTTTTGTAGTGAATTTTAATAATTTCAATGCGTTGTTGAAGCGTGTATCGTTCCATTTTTAGTAATGGCGTAGTTTCTACTTGTTAAAGAATAAAAGCTTCAAAAGTGACAGCTACCGAAATACCGGGTGATTCAAAATAACACCTCTTGTTGGAAATCCCGATATTACAGTTTCATATCTGGCCGCATATTCTGAAAGTTTTCATTCCTTGTGATGGTCTGGTCAGATTTCAGCAGCTCATAACAGATAATACCCTTTTACTCCCACCATATACAGAGCATTACCTTGGAGCCATGGATATTTGGCTTTGTTGTCGATTCGGCTGGTTGACAGGGCTTCACATACGATCTCTTAAGTTTCGGGTTATTGTTATAGATCCGTTGTTCATCGAAACTAATGATTCGGCGCAAAAATTATTGTATTTTTTTCAAGCAGCATTTCAAACATACAAAATCGTCTTTAAAGGTCTCACAGCTTCTATTCGATTGGTTCCCAATTTCCCTGCCATTGGATGAACCCTGCTGCTTCCAAACATTTTGAAATTGCTGATTGTGTAGTTCTTAATGATTTTACAAGCTCTTGTTGAGTTTGACAACAATCTTCATGTAGAAATACCTCCAATTCGTGGTCTTCAAACTATTTTGGCTGGTCTGGGTTATCTTTGTCTTCTGTGTCAAAATCATCACTTCTGAACCCCACAAGCCATATCTGGCACGTTGAAACCGTTGAAGCACATTCACCGTAAGCTATGGTGAGCAATCGATGTTAAAAAAGTAAAGCAAGACATCCCGCACATGACGCTTTGTTGGCACAAAATTCGTCATTTTCGAAGCAACAAAAAAACCTTTTGTTGTTAACACGATAATATTCAATAACTAAGTGAGAATAAATGACAGAAATGTACCCTTCAAAATGGCATATAAGTTATTAAAAACAAAAACCGCGTTCAAAAGATACGCCATCTATTATAAATCCCCCACTTTTAAGTCATACACCCAATATGTTTGGACTACAATTTGTTTTTTTTCTGCATGTAGTTTTTCGTGTCTCCAACAAATTTTATTGAGGGTAGTAGTTACGAGAGGATCAGTTGCGTCTCGCAATTTTTGCTCTCCAATTGGTAAAAGCTTTTTAATAATATAACGACAAATGAAAAGTTTTGATATAAGTGATTGGAGAAAGGGTATCCAACTTACCCGTGTTCTCTTTTAGATTTAACTCTTTGCGGTTTAGTGGTCACTTTACTAACCACCTTTTCTATAGTCTTTAAAACATAGTTTATTGGCATCAATTAGCATTTTCCTAAATAATTACATTTTTTTAAGTCGTCGTTTATGTTTTTTTTAGATAAAAATATCTGGTTAGATAAAAATATTAATTTGAAAATATGGTGAACCTCAGTTTTTTAGGAGACTTTCACGCATTGAGAATCCAGATGAAGTGGTGAGCCTTAGCTTCATCACCATTGGAGAGTAGCTTCTATGTGTCTCACTTAGCGAATTTAATGTAAATATACACAGAAGACTAAATATAGAAATGCTGCACATAATCTTTACACTAGACTTCAACTAACTCTCTTAACAACCACAGTAATAATTCCTATCATCAAACTCTTTAACCAACCCAAATACATACTTTCAACTTCACTATTATCTAACTGGCAACACGCTAAACACTCTATTTCGTTGGGTGGCATAAAAACTTCTCACACGAAAAAACAAAAAAAATACAAAAAAAAAAAAATTATAGCCATAAGTATTTCATTACAAAACCACAACAAATCATAAGAGTTTTTGCTTTCCGCAAAAGACTTCCTGGTATTTAATAAGAGCATGTGAATGAACAAAAAAGCCTTACTCTCAAACGAAGGCAATAAAGAAACAAAAAAAAACTAAAAACTTTCCCAAAAATTATAAAAATCTCTAAACAAGTAACGAAAAAGTACGAGTAGTGTATAATCAGCTGAACAAAGATAGCAAGAAAGATAGATAGAAAAAAAAAAAAACTTGACTCATAAGACCTTGAAAAACACGTAACTTTCACCAATTTAAAACATTTTTTCCTTCCTTTAGTTTTATAGTATTTCTGCATCTTCTTAAAATATTTTTAAGGTGACTTAAGCTGAAAGAAAAATATGCAGCAAAATGGCAAGAAACTTTTAAATAACCAGCTACAAACAATGCCGCACAGTGGGGGAGAATTCTAAAAAAAGGGTAAATAAAGTCTAAATGGATAGTATGATTTTAATAAAATCCCAAGGCTATATAGAAGGAATAGTTGAGTTTAGGTGCGAGACTCAAGGCCCAACATTTGTTTTTCAAAAAGTCTTAGTTTTTGAAGCAATTAACCAAGAAATCATTTACCAGATACTGTGGTAATTGATTCATCGATGCAATTAAAAGACAACCGTTGAAATACGCAGCGTAATCAATTAGACGTAGCACTCTACAGAGGAATGAAATTGGTTTATGAAACCAATTAACAATGTAACATTCTGGCTAACCTAAATATCGAAACTTTATTTTTTTTAATTTTGATATACTCAACTTCTCTGTAGCCATGGGCAATTTTATTAAAATCGCTCTATCCTTTTAGAAATTACAGATTTGTTGCCACATTTTTTTTAATTCCCCCACTGTGCGCCTTACAATAATAGTTTGCAACAAACACAGCAACATACATAAGTACGCTGCAACTTATTTGTATGTAGGTAAGCCGACGCTCAACAAATGAGAGCGTGTGTGTGCAAGTTTTATATAGAAAAAACAAAAAATAAAAATAAAAAAATTGCAATACAACCAGAAATCACAACAGTAAAACTTGTAATGAACTAAAACTTTAAAGTGCAACAACAATAATTCCAGCAACAAAACCACAACAGAAAAGATGTTTCCTACTTGCTTGCAACAGCCAGCCAGCCAGCCAGCCAACCAACCAACCGAATAGCAGCAACAACTTTAACGACGTCAACAGCATCTTGTCTCTCATTTATGGAATGCCAAGCTAAATTTATAAAATCCTCTCATAGCTTAAGTTTTCTTAAAGTTTTTGGAGTTGTTTCTTTATTTTTCTTTAATATTCAAGTCATCGAAACGACTGTTGCTTTAAACTACTCGTACATACAAGTTTCAGATTTAACTTTATTTTAAAGTGCAACGTGCATACAGGTTGTAGGTATACTATGCAATCAATATAAAAACAAAGTGTATGCGTGGTGTGCAACATTAGTTTATGTGTGTGTGTGTATTTTTTGTATATGTATTTGTTTAAGTGGCTTTTGGCCTGATTGCTGGCAATTAATGTTGTCTTTCACCCCAAGTAAAACTGCATAAAAACCTAAAATGCTGCTGTTATTGCAACACACACACCATTCAGGCAGCAGCAGCTAAAACAAATTCAAACAAATAATGAAATTTAACAACAACAACAATTGGGCTCATCTAAAAATATTGATCGTTGGCAGGGAAAAACCTCCAACAGGATATTTTATTGACAAACAAAATGGCAGAGGAGTGTACTGATTTGTTGCCAGCTCAAAATTCCAGTAAAACAAATGTTGCACTACATATTGAATTCTTTAAATATGAATTGTTCTTAGACGGCAACATGTTGCCCAGGTTTTCTAAGGCGAATCATGGAAATAGTTTAAATGGAAATCAAACTAAATTTTAAAATAAAAACTCGTATTTTTAGAGATAGTTGTGATTTTTTCTATTGGATTGCTCCGATTAATTATGGAATAAAATATCCTTCAAATGGACCCCACGGCTCTGATGACAGGCCAGTACTTTTTTCATGATATTTTCCAAGACTTTTCCACAGATGTAGCTGTATCTCACCGATGAAGCGCTGGATCTCGGATTTGAGCTCAGGAATTGTTTCTGGTTTATTCGCATATTCGAAATTTCACAAAACCCCAAAGAAAAACATGGCATGTCATTAAATCACATGATCTTGACATCAGAATTTTTTTTAGATAATTTGTTCTGGAAATCATTGCTGCAATAAATCGCTTGTTGCATGAGCGGTGTGGCAGGTGACTACGCACCGTTTTGCTGAAACCACATTTCGTCCATATCCATGCCGTCCAGTTGAGGCCTAAAGAACTCCGTTATCATGTTCCTGGAATGAATTCCTATTACAGTCACTGCAATTTCGGCCTCATATTCAAAAAAGTTAGGTTCAATCACGCCGTCTGACCTCAGCTCATTGTAGGTGCATTTGTTTCTCTTGGATTTCATTAGAATTTTCTGATCCCCAAATTCGACACTTTTGTGTATTCACGAAGCCATTCAGATGAAAATGCGCTTCATAGGAGATGATTTTTTTATTCGAAAAATTAGCATTGACTTCACTTTGCTCCATTGAACGAATTGTCGGCGCTTTCCATGGTCTGCTGGAAAAATAATTTTGCACGCATAAAGGTAGAGGTCTTCGCTGTGTAGTGCTTCCTGAAATTTGAAGTAGTTGAGAACAATGCCGATGTTTTTGGGCTTTCGGCGACATTCTCGTTAACAGCAGCAATGTTTTCAGGAGACCGACCAATACGTTGACACACAGGAGTCTTAATGTCCATATCCGACCAAGTTTCTTTAAAATTTGTTGACCTCTCTTCGAATGGTTGACATCTTGACTGATATTCTTCGAAGTTTGCGAGCGGTCTCAGTATAACTTTCCAAATTTGTATAATATGCTTTCAAATTTATAACGCTTTGATTGTTCTTTCGTAAAGCGATCCATTTTTAATAATCGTAATAAACATTTGTGACACTAAATTATACTAAATTTAGGGAACTCTTACTGAGACACCCTTTATAACCGATTACAGTCATAGTTTATTGTGTCTGTCTTGTTCACGATAACACAAGTCATTAGAGATTGATTGGCTCAAATCTATTCGTGTCCAATTTATACACCTGAAATAGTTTGGTTTTATTCAGGTTGAAGATTTTCACAAATAAATCTTTCTTAGTTTGCCTTTCAGCTTTTTCGTTACTCGTTGTACATAATAAATAGTACAGAGGACTATTTTTGATCACAACTGATATCAGTGATATGAGACTTTGCCTTCTTCTTTTTCTTTCCTTGTGACAGGTCTGATGATGTCGAAAAAACTTCCTGATGATACAGCAGTCGATAAGTTGACATTATTTGGTCAACGGTTACTCGGAATGTACTAACATGTTGACACTCATGATGTAGGAATCTATTACCACAACGAAATTAATGTTAAAGTCACAATTAAACATATTCGTTTCTTTGCTAACGTAAGAAAATGACAAATGATGTGTACTCTATTTTCCATCCGCATTGCAACAACTGTTAGATAAGTATTTGTAGTCAATCCTTTCCAGGAAAAAACTTCCTACAGAAACAATAGTCGATAAGTTGGCATTATTAGGCCGAGTGTGACTGATAGACTACACAATAGTGTGCTGGACTATCAGTCAGAGAGTTGCGAGTTCGATTCCCACCAGAGACTCTGGGTGTAACTGCAGACAAGCAAGAAGCTTCGCAGTTTCTATTTGTTTAAAAAAGGATTATTCAGCCAACAATTAGGCTCTTCTATGATTTGAACTCAGTGGTCCTGTGCGGATGTTTCTCCAAGAAATAGTCTCCCAACTTAGTGCCATTTTTAAATTATTTATTCTTCCGCTATGTAAGCCTTTGTTGGTGTAAAGGAACAGAGCGATCACACTTCAACCAAAACCTTGCATGACTACTATTATATCCACCCTATTGTAATTAGAGTGTAGGGATTGCGGATTATTTTGATCTTTTCATATATGTTGGGCCATTTCGTAGAATCCTTCTGTAGAATTCTTTCGAAAATTCATCGCAGATAAGAGCTAAAGCTGGCTACTTCTTTTACCCACCTTCACATGATCTTTTAGTCTTCTTTATATTCGAGTTTAATCTCGTCGTTTAGCAATATCCTTTACTCCTCTGAAATTCTCGACATAAAGAAAATTTTAAGCTTTTCTTTCATTGCGATATCATACATATCTTGGATTTCTAAGAAGGGAAAACAGTCGATATCTTTGATTCCAATATACAATTTATTGTAAAGATTATATCTCATTCAAAATAAGAATTCGAACTTAGTTCTTTTAGCTAGGGAAATAAATGTATTGATCGTTAAGGGAAATTCTTTTTAGTCGTATTAGTGATTGTTTAATGCCATACAAACTTTAGTATTTTTGAAGTTGCCTGCTCCACTTCAAATTGATCTAAATTAGCATACTGCTAAAAAATCTATACCGCAACTAATTACAATTACCATGTTGCCATTATGGATTCCGGCGTTGAATAGTCGAAATTCCTTTAATTAAAGTTTCTTACAAATTACAACGCATTTCATGCCATGCCATTCCGTCTGTCTGTGCAGTTTCTGTGGTCTTTTGTAAAAATGGAAATTTTGTTTTATCATCGTCATCGCCGTCATCCAAGCAGCAAGTTCTCTACAAGTGTGGAGTTAGTAATTTAAATTGTAGACTCCTCGTACACTTTGTTCGTTAAAACAATACTCTGCAACAACTCTACTGCTAACAACTAGCTACTAGTACCCTTAACCACCAGCAGCAGCAGCAATAACAACAACTTCTTTTCCTAGTTTTATTTCTTCAACTACTATTTTTTTTTGTTTTTGGCTTTGTTGATGTTTTGTGGACCAAACATGGTTAAATAAATACAAAAACCAACTTGTTTGTTTGCTGTTTTGTTTTAGTTTTTTTTTTGTTGTTGTGTTGTGTTGTCTTGGCATAGAAATTCTGGATTTTCTTTTACTGTGTTGCACATTCAACAAGCATCATTTGAAGTAATACATACTGCTTAAGACAGGGTCTTGTGAGAAGAGAGATATATTTTATATAATCTTTATCTTCCTGATATCAAACATGGATAGATCCGTTAGGCTGTGCAGAAAAATACTGTGAGGTGTCGCATTCCTAGTACCACATAGAGAAGACAAAAGCAGAGGAGATGTTCTTCTGTTTCCTCCTCGTTTTCATTACAACTTCTGTGTCCTGGAAATTAAATATGTGCACTATCAACACTGCTACCAGAACCCATAACTGATGCCAGAGTCCCAGCTAAGACGTGGACTTGGGGCAGTACAGGGACCGTTTTGGGTATCGTAAATACACCATCTGGACTAGTTCACAAGTGACTAACAGTATGAAAGTGGAACTCCAACCAAATAGTTGGTTTTCTCTTCTTTGTACTCAGTTTCGACCAAAATGATCCAGCAACAAAAATAACTCCAGTATGAAATGTCTCGTCGTTCATATACTAATCTGGATGTCGTGGAGATACCACAGGGAGATCTACTTGCAGGTTTATTGTTGGTGCAAAGCCGGATAATCTCATCGCTTATCCTGCATTTCTTCAGGCAGTGTACTGCCCTCTTGATTGCAGAAATCTCAACATGGCTAATACTGCATTGATCCTGCAGCTTGAAGCCGACTTCCTTCTGGAAAAGGGGAAATATAAATACAACTACACACCCTAGACGCACATTCAAAGAAGGCGTCCCCGTCAACTGCATTGTGCCATTGAAATCCACCCACCAAATCAGGGTTAAAGTTAGTATCCTCTTGACTAATTAAGCGAGTAGTTTCAATGCATTTCATAATTCAAAATCGGGTTTTTCCTTATCGTCTTCTCGGTAAACACGAAGAAAGATAAACTCGAAACCATTGTAGACCTTTTCTAGTCTCCTGGTGCATTATGATCAATGTCTTTTGGAATCGAAGACCTAGGTCACCTTCCAATCATCTTCGGTTTTTATCCGGAATTGGGGCTGTGGTTATAAGTCGGCGTTGTATCTCTTCTACAGTTAATAGATTTGCAAAGTACACAGTGTTAACATCTATAAAATGTTATCCTTAAAGATAAGGATATTAGCTTGTTATGTCAGAACCCCAATCACATACCTTCAGAAAGCATCGAAAGATCCTAAAATAATAAATTTTTACACAACAATTCCCTTTTAGAAACAATTGTATTGCATGGCTAATACTGCATTGATCCTGGAGCATGAAGCCGGCCCTCTTCTAGAAACGGGGGAATGTAAATGCAACAACATACCCTAGACGAACATTCAAAGAAGGCGTTCCCGTCAACTGCATTGTGCAATTGAAATCCACCCACCAAATCAGAGTTAAAGTGAGTGTCATATTGAGTATTTGAGCTAGTAGCTCATTTCAAGACATCATCCAGAATAGGGTCATTGCTATCCTGTACGAGTTTTGTCCTTGTCGTCTCCTCGGTAAACACGAAGTAAGATCGACTCGAAACCGTTGTAGACCTTCCCTAGTCTCCTAGTTCATTACGATCGTGATCTTTCCAGAATGTCTTTCGGATTCGAAGACCTTGGTCACCTTCCAGTCATGAGATCTTCGGTTTGTATCCGGAATTGTGGTTATGGTTACAAGTCGGCGTTGTATCTCGTCTACAGATAATAAATTTGCAAAGTACCAGTGTTAATATCTATAAAATTTTGTCCCTAAAGATAAGAATATTAGCTTGTTATGTCAGAAACCCAATTCCATACCTTCAGAAAGCATTGAAACATCCTAAAATAATAAATTTTCATACAACAATTCCCTTTCAGAAACAATTGTATTGCATGACTATATCCCCTTCTGGAAACGGGGGAATGTAAATTCAAATACACACCCTAAGCGAACATTCAAAGAAAGTGTCCCCGTCAACTGCATTGTGCAATTGAAATCCACCTACCAAATCAGAGTTAAAATGAGTGTCCTATTGAGTATTTGAGCTAGTAGCTCATTGCATGACATCATCCAGGGTCATTGCTAGATACAAGATTTGTCCTTATCGTCTCCTCGGTAAACACGAAGTAAGATCGACTCGAAACCGTTGTAGACCTTTCCTAGTCTCTTAGTTCATTACGATCGTGATCTTTCCACAATGTCTTTCGGATTCTAAGACCTTGGTCATCTTCCAATCAAGAATATTTTTTAACAAACATTTCACACTTTTATACAAAACCCTGTTGGTTACTTTTCTTAACTTGGTTTTAGATGATTTTTAATACCTGAACCAGAGCAAATTATCTTTAACTACTTTGCTACTCGTCGTTTGTAACCACTCAATCGTTTGTCATTCAACTCTCATCCTTAAGATGACTTAAAACAATTTAAACTGGAAAACTGCAAACAGCAACCAACAGCAACTTTAACTTACGAGTTGAGTGCCTTGGAGTTGGAGTACGAATGTTACTACTGCTGTTTTTTTTATTTTTTTTTTTTTTTATAATGTTTCAGGTTTTGAGTTGGATTTCTTTTTTCAACGTCTTCTTGTTTTTTCACAGTAGTTGAACTGCATAACAAATGTAACTTGATGTTGTAAATATAGAGATTTTTTTTTTGTTTATCTACATGTATGGAGATCTCTTGCAGCATTTGAAGTATTGTAATCAGTTCAGTTTCATGATACAAAAATGATATGCAAAGCTTAAAGAAGGGGATTTAAAACAACTGTCTGGAGTTGAAGCAACAATAGGGAGGAAAGTGTGGAAAAATAGCTCAGTTTTTTAATGGACCCGCACACTCAGGGAATGGACGCCGTGCATTGTTTTTTAACAGGAAAGTAGGTTATGAAAAGGAGTATAGAGGAAGTTTTGTTTGTGGAAAATCGTTTTCCTGCATTGAACACCTAAGAGATGTATGCCTTGCATTACATTGGAACTATGAAAGTAGGTTATGAAAGTATGGAGGGAGTACTGCTTATGAAAAATCGATTTTAATGTTCCTTCATTGAAAGTTTGACTTCTGTAGCAAGTTTATTCCACAGACGATAGAACTAAATAACAAATTACTTGATCCTGTAGTTAGTTGTGTGATCCACTGGACAATCGACCATAAATGTATTACTGAACCATGTTCCTAATATCGGAAGAAATCTGGAACACATTCCACACCCAATCGTAAATTATAGAGTCATCGATAAGCATTTTATTAATATAGAATACTAGGGGGAAGAACTCTAAAATTGGCTTTGAAGCAATGGTTCTTGCATGAGAGTTGAATTCCATTTTCAGTCGGATAAGGTGGTTTAATTAATAAGGAGATCCGATTTCTTTCACTCAGGTACTGGAAAGCTTTTGGAAAATGCGGACATCAAAATTAATTCTTATAAACACTTGTTTCTAATTCTATTTTGAGGATCGTTTCTGTGTTATAGTAAAACATAGAGTCTTGCGATCATCAATCTCATTCAGATATTTTCACAAGATTGCGATTTAGCACATCGTCTTAACGCTCTTATCTCTAACATGATCGTCCTATAATTGAATTAATACAAATATCAAGTTTTGCTGTCATTTATAGATTAAAAAGAATTGGAAGTTTGATGTTAAAGCACTTATAAAAATGAAAAATAGTGTAGGAGATCTTTTGATGAGATTCCATTATCAATAACTCATATAGCACGATCTCTAGGAAATTTCGATATAAAACGAGAGTAGTTCTCGTAAAATTGCTCATTGTTATTCATTTTCAAGGGTTTGGAAAAAAATTGCCTTTAAAACTATATTTAAATGTTGCGGCTTACAGTCTATATTGTAATCAGACTTTTAAATCTTTTCACAGCTTCTTTAAGACTCCTAAGTTGCAAATAGTGTTGATAGTCTAGCAGAAATAGTGCAAACAAACTAATTCACAAGATAATATTTAAATTTAAGACAGAATTTTTAAGTTTTAAAACTTTTCTTTGACGCTCTCAAAACCCCAAAACACCAACAAAGAAAAACTTCAGCGTCTTCAGCAAAAACACATTGAAAACCACCGACCGCAGCACAGCTGCCATAGCTAACATTTGTGAAGGTATTGTAGTAGCCCGTGTTGTTCAAAGAGAACTTGTGTTTTGCTGTGGTACTTGTCGTCATCATATTTAAAACAATTTTTTGCTGCAGTTGCTGCTGCTGCTCATGATGATTGTCGCTTCTGCTAATTACATTCAGCAGGCTTAATCTCATATAAATCACGTTTACTTATTTTCTTGTTTGTTTTTTTTTTTTTGAGGTTCTTCTTGTTGTTGTTGTTATGGTGGCGGTTTTGGCATTTTTGCTGGTATTTTTATCTCATTTTATTGCAATTTACACAAATGTAAATGTTAAGTGATTATGTAAATAGACAATGTACATTAATTTTGCATAAGATTTGCTCAGTTTTGTTTTCCCTTTCAAATTTTACAAATATTTCATTTTGAAGGTTTTTTTATTTTAGAGGGGTCAGACAAGGTAAATTGCGGAAAAGGTATTCATTGAAGATTAAATTGTTGTTCGTTATTAACTTCGAATTATATTGATTAACTATTTATTGTGACCAATCGAAGAATATCCACATTTTGGGTATCACTTCTGAAGGGATTACCTTAAGTAAAGACCAGTGGCAACAGCCTTTCATGACGTCGGTCGGTACTATCGGGGAAACATTTGACAGGGAGGAGTATGTAATGTATGATTTTTGGATATAAATAGTGCCTTCTACAATGTTAATTTATCCTCAGTAGTTCAAGCACTAAGAGACTAAGGATTATCAATTCCCGTTTGGGAATAAGTAGATTTGCAAAGGGGTGTTAAATAGCCTATTTTGTGGGACCATGTCGTAATGGAAAATTTCCAACGCTAATTGATCCAATGAAAACTGCCCTACTATTATGGGCTAGGGAAAACGGGTTCGAGGTCAATACGCTAAGACCAGCTTTGTATTTACAGACTCCATGAGTTTCACTCCGCAGGCCAGACTAAAAACGATGCAGGACAGGTGCAGGCCTTTCATGACGTTGGCGGTACTATCGGGGAAACTATTGGCAAGGAAGAGTATGTTATGGCTTCCTTTCACGATATAGATAGCGCCTTCTGCAATGGTAAATTTTCCTCAATTGTCGAAGAACTAATATATTAAAGGATTAATCCAAAGAAGGATGCTGGACATGCTGAAGAGCAGATTTATGAATTATAGTATGGACCTTGGAAAAATCTTAACACACGTTTTTTTTTTTTGATCAAGTTACCTTTGTAAAGCATTTTAGTATTATGTTTAATGTCAATTAGTTCATTTGTTGTTAATATGATTAAAATGAGTAAAGAGAAAACAGTGCGTACTAAAATTATTAAATATTTTCAACAAAATCCAACTTGGTCCTATAAAAACTTGGCCAAACAATCAAAGGTCCGCCGTCAAATTGTTTCCAATGTTATTAAACACCTGTTTCCAATGTTATTAAGTACAGGGAGAACTTGTCCGTTGATATAAAACCTGGATCATGTAGAAGGAATGGTCCACTAGATATTTCTAAAGCCAAAAGAATAGAAAGCATTTTCAAAAGAGCTCCCAACACATCCGGTAGGAAAGCAGCCCGGTTAGCTCAGTGCTCGGACTATTTGGTACGAAAAATTAAAGCCAATGCAGGTTTAAAAACATATACGGATTGAAAAGTTCCTGACAGGAACTCTGCTAAAAATTTAGAGGCCAAAGACAGAGCACGGAAATTGAATGTTAAGAATTTTTCGATCTCAGTCCTTAGTACAAGGAATGTTGTGACTGGAAGCATACCACAAGTGGGAGAAAAATCACCACTTTTGTGGGACGTTGTCGTATATAAAATCCGGTTAAGATCGGATACCGAGTCAGTCGCATAAGCTGATGACTTTGTGGTCCTCACTTATGAAATCAGACTTATTATGTTGCATATGTAAAATCCTTTATTTCAGACCACCAAGGTTAGATGAAACTAATATAGAATTATCGAGGATAGCCAGATTCCTTCTGGGCAATTTTTTACTCTAAACTCTCGTGGAAACATGATGCTGACAGTCGAATAGAAAAAGGATGTTTTTATACTTGTAAGAATACTTTTGGTGTTGAGAGGTGGAAACTAAAACATATTCTATTCTGTACAAGGTATGAAATCTAACCTGTCTTATTATTACTGGTTCCATATTCCTCAGGTTAGCTTCGATATATGGTGGAATCAAGGAGTCAAGGAGTCCTACATCAAGGAGTCCTACAAAAAAAGGCAGATCAATTTAGGGGCAGACAGATCGACAAGGGATGACTTAACTGCAAATTCTGTACTCAAGGGAAACGGGATCTCAGCTTATCTGACGTCGGAAGACGGAAAAGAGCACGGGCTTGGGAATTTCCTCCATTTGAGATTTATCCATATAATACAGCCGTGAGAAGAATACGACAACTAAATCTCAATACTTCGACCACTGATATCTACGTGGAAAGCCTTACGTCAATCAAAGCTATCAAATATTGATCTTTAGAGTTAGAATATCTACAAGAGATAACTTAAATAGAAAATTTGTCCTTCGAGGTGATGACCCAGAAAGTTAGGCGAACTGATACATGAACGTATTGGTTATGGCACCATCCTACAAAAGATAAGCAGGTAAAGCTGTTTATATAGTAACTTCACCAAACTGCGCCTTTACGATCGAGATGACCGGTGCACCGGTTCGAAAATTGTTATCTACGTGGACATTCTGGAAGTCTTGGATTTGAATATCGACAAGAGATGGCTTATCTGGAAACTATGTTCTTCAGAGTGACGGATTACACTGACGTTTAAAGACTAAAACAGGAACTGGCTTGAAAATGTTCTGTGATAAATACCTCCAACATTTTTCAGATGGAAATTTACGCTATCGAGAACTGAAGAACTTAATCTCAACACGTCAACCATGCATCAATAATAGGTATCAACTACTGACCATTAGGATTAGAATATTGACAAGAGATGACTTAGATACAAAGTCTGTTCTTCGGAGTAACGGGTCGTCATTTTACACTGATATTCAAATATGGAAACAAACACTGACTCGGAAATTTTGTCTGATGAACTTAACCTATTGGTTTCTCAAGGATTGTCCGTTTTTCAGGCGGAAATTTGCGCCATCGATACAACGCGTGAAAAATAAGAGAATTAAATCTGGAGCCATTCATATCGAGGGGGACAGCCTTGCGTCAATGAAGGCTCAAAACTCCAACAGACAAAACAGTTATCTAAAAATTGAATTTACTCTCGGGCCTAGCATAGATAACACCATGTCGAGCAAGTGTGGGTTCCAGAATAATGAATGAGCAATAAATGTGTCATTTGTGGACGAAACTTAACCGTTTTTCAGATGGATGTTAAGGCCATTAATGCTACTTAGAGTAGAATCCAGAATTAAGTCTGGAGATGTTGACCATTGATATCTACATGGATAGTTTTACATCAATAAGGGATCCCAACTTCAACACATCTAAGAGCAATAATATTGAAATGTTTAAACAGAGCTTTGTGGAGGAAGTATGGGTTCCAGAATATGAGGGCATTTGGGGAAAGAAAATTGCTGACGAACGAGCAACAAACGTATCGTTCCTGGGGTGATGAATCGAATCATGTACGATTACCAATTGTAAAATATCCAGCATGTTCTGGTCAGCTGTAGCTAGGAAAAGGACCAGAACTCTCTTAACTCCTGGTAATCGTGAGCGATCCTTGCAATCAAACCCTTCTTGGAATAGTTTACGGAGACTATAACTAAATTTTTGTAGTGGATATTAAACAAAAAATACTAAATCGAACTTTCCCAATTTAATACCACAAGCAGTCACTTGTGTCAAATTGACAATGTGACTGTTAAATTAATGTGTGCTAAGAAGCGATTACATGTTAAAAAAACACATGCACATAAACAAAATGTGTTGCCAGTATATTATTTATTTTATTAAGGTTAAAGATGATTCCAACACATCATAACTAACAATTTCGTTAATAAGACTTTGGCGCCCTTTTTTCCCAAAATAAAAAAAAAAACAGCAGAAATTTGTTAATATAAAATACAACAACGATAAAAACATGAATGTTAGAAAGTAAATGAAATTCAATGCTTTGGAATAGCACAGAAATACGGATAAATTTTGTTTCAACCAAAAACCAAACCCGCATTTTTTCTTTCTCAAAAAAAAAAAAAAGGAAAGCAGCCGGCTTTTGCAACCCACTAACATCAATACTTATAGACAAAAATAATATGAACATACAAGAACATGCTTTAATATTTATCTTTAAATACATTTACCCACTAAATTGTTTTCTTAAATACTAATGTCATTTTGTATTAAATATTTTATTAAAAAGAACACACGCTGCAAAACGAGAAGAAAAAAATAAATACAAACAAAATGTTCGTACGTGCCTCTTAACAATTACAACTCATTAACACTTATTTATTCTACTTTTGCTGCGAGAATCTACAACCACTGTGATTGCTACCACCACCACCACCACAACTACCACATTCACTGCACACTCAAATGTTAGAAGGGAAATAAAATTTATAAAATATGAAATGATAATACAAGCACCCATCCTTATTCATATGTGTTTGGTGTGTGATAGGAGTTCACTCTTCATCATCCCTATACAAATGAACAGCTCAGTTATGCATATGTGTACAAATATTTAAGTAAATATACGATGGTGGACTGTTAAGCATCAAATAGTATTCAAATGCAATTTATACAAGTGCCCAGTAAGTAAACATATGTATAATATTATGAAGTCCAATCTAGTTCTTACCAAGAGCAAGGATAGTATTTGTTCTTTCCCTAGCCATAGAGCACTTTGGATATTCTACAAGTGTTAATCTAAGACCACTTGATGTCCATCTCATTCAATGCGCATTCATCAAACCAAGGGGATATAAATGTCCTTCTGAGCCCAAGTTTCGTCCAAGGATGACTCGTTTGCTGGCTATTCCTCAGGCAATGTATCATTTGAACGCGGTTTGTGTTTTTAATAACTTATATGTCATTTTGAAGGGTACATATCTGTCATTAATTCTCACTTAGTTATTGAGCATTATAGTGAAAAAACTAAGTTTTTTAAAGATACGAATCGTCATATGCGGGAAGTTTTGCTTTACTTCTTTAATTTGGAAAAAAACTGCCACTGGAGAACAGCGATTGCTCACCAAAGCTTATGGTGAATGTGTTTCATCGGTTTCAACGAGCAAGAGATTGTGTTTGTCGTGATTTTGACACGGAAGACAAAGATCGCCCAGGCCATCCAAAAAAGTTTCAAGACCAAAAATTGGAGGCATTACTCCATGAGGATTTTTGCCAAACTCAACCAGAACTTAAAGCTACTCGATCAGCAATTTCAAAACGTTTAAAAGCAGCAGGATTCATCCAAAATCAAGGAAATTGGCTACCATACGAATTGAAGTAGAAATACCTTGAAGACGATATAGCATTTCTTAAATGCTGCTTGAACGCTATAAAAGAAAATCATTGCAAAGAATCATTACCTGCGATAAAAAATGAATCCATTACGATACTGGTTTGTCTTTGTTTTGAAATTTCCTTCAATACATGGATTATATATTCTTGAATGTTTCTTAAATTTACCTCACCGCATTCAGATAATGTCATCATCATCTGCATTTAGTTTTCTTGTAGTGCTCCAGCACTGTGTTGCTAAAGATTCGTAACATTCCTGGATCAGAAATATCCTCAAAACCGACTGTATATGAGGGGTAAATAAGCAAACAATTGGCGTTGCTGTCTTTGCTTTAATCGGCAATCTGAGAGAAATCAAGAGGGCAAGTTAATTAGAAAAAATTACTAAACTAGTGCCCATTTCTGTCTTTCAATAGTCAGTGGACATTGCATCACAGTTAAAGGTGACTTCAGACCACCTAGACTGAATGGAATCAGTCTTGAGATCAGGGATAATGCAAAATGTCTTGGCATCATTCTAGATAAGAGATTGTCCTGGAATCTAAACATTCAGAACAGGATTAATAAGGTCTACATATGTGGCCATCTACTCCTGCAAAAAGGCAATTGGTACTGACTGGGCTATTATGCCGAAAGGTATCAATTGGATCTTCGAAGCAGTCATTAAACCCAACTTGTTCTATGGAGTATTGGTGTGGTGGCAGGCCTTGGATAATGCTACTCACCGGAAGGCCATTGAACGAGTTCTAAGGACTATCGCGATACAGATTGCAGGCGCTATAAGGTCTACTTCCTCTAAGGCACTTTTTACTATTCTAAACTGATTACCAGTGGATTTGTTGGTGATACAAATGGCTCTCAACTCTGTTCGTGGTCTGGTAAGGACCTTGGACACTCTAGGATACTGAATTATTATGGGCACATACATGGTAATGTCGATTACTGCATCGCAAAACCATTTTTCGATAGGCATTTCTATATTATGATCCCAAATAGGGATTTATGGCAACGCGGACTCGTCCCTTCTGCTGATGTCATACTGATGCACTGACGGCTCTAACAGGGGAATTAGGGTCGGTGGAGGTTTCTATATTGAAAACTTTGGGATAAAATCCTACTTTAGGCTACCTAACTTCTGTACTGCTCTTGAGGAGGAAATTACTGCCATTAAACGTGCATCCAACTGACTGAGGTATTATCTGGTGATATATGTATATTGAATGACAGCAAGGCTGCTGTTAACGGAATAGCTGGTGTCTTCACGACATCTAGGTTAACCGAGAAATGCCGGGTATCCCTAAATGAGATATCGAGACATTCTAGGATAACGCTTATATGGGTCCCTGGACACGATGGAAATCAGGGTAATTGTGTAGCAGATGACCTGGCCAAAAGGGGTGATGAGTGAGGAGGCGATTGACCCCTTTTTTGGTACTTCCCTTGTTAAATGCAAGATGACAGTTCAGCATAAACTATATGAGACTGCACAAAACAGGTAGAGTAATGAACCTTCCTGTGCTACAGCGAGGTCGACTTGACCCGTATATGATGGCAGCAGGTCGAATCTACTTATAGAATACCGTCGTGAGCAAATAAGGCTAATTGTCTCCTTTATTATAGGACACTGTTTAATCGGGACATATGCTAGAAGAAAAGCTGCCATAATTAGGAAGAGGAAGAGACTGTGTATCACCTTTTCTGCCAATGTCTGGCTCTGACAAACCTGAGGAAATCCATCCTGAGGGAACGCATATCATGTTATAAACCGTCTGCTGTCTCAAGTTTGAGCTAAAAACATCATGTAGCCAATCATGAATCGTTGAAATCATGAATTCAGTAGTAACAGGCTAGTCTCTGTACCTTGTAAATATAGACGTGATGCGTTTTTGAGACCACTCTCCTCCACCAGACAAGAACAGAAGTGGTCTTGATTATCACCGAAATCACAGTAACAGCGGTGATGGTTGTTGACGCTGCAACAACCATAACCGCTCACACAATTGTTTGATGTCCAAAGACCTGGATTGAAATTCAACTGCAATGGCTTTCAAGGAAATAACCAGATTTATGTGCCAATACAACATGTTGGTCGCTCCGAGCCAGCAAACTTAACTTACGAGTAATTCCAGTCTGCAGAGTTGCAACTGATACAAAGTTCTCCGAAAAGACCGCTCTAGAGGCAACGGTGGAGGCATCCTATATATAATACACAACACCATGCTATATATAACTCTTCAATGGATGTTGGTATTAAGGGACTTTAACGCTCACCATCATTTCTGGTACATTTGGGGAAGATCAGAGAGGAGCGTCGCTGACGGAATAGATTGACGAATCCACCTTTTGCACATTAAATGATGATTATGGGTAATTGCGTTAGTTCGCCAGATATAACCATAGCGAGTCCTGTTCTAATTATCTGTACAAACTGTCGTGCAGTTATTTCTCTGGGATCAGACAGACCATTTAACCATAATCGTTTGTCTGTATAGATCTAACGAATTTATTGTTTCTTAATATTGTTGCGGCTTGTCACTTACAGAGGGCATCTTCACTGGTCAACAGATTCCCTCCAATATATACGTATCAGAAATAAAGTTCCGCAAAACTGGTCGAATATCCATACTGCGGCCGCACTTCGCAGCTGGAGCAGAGGGACCTGCAGATGAGTTGGTACCAAAGTACCAATCCGGATGACCCTAGGATCGCCCAGCTGAACAGCGATCTTACCTGATTGGTAAATGAGAACGAGCATAACAAATGGCTGGATCATTTGAATAACTGCAACTTGAGTTCAGGATTTGGAATGTTGTGGTCTACAGTTCGTACTCTCTTAAGCTCGATGAAGAATAATTAAGTTTACAAATACAACCTAAACGCACAGTGAGACACGGGAAAAAGAAGTATTCCTCGCAAAACTAGATGATCTTCTAGTATCGGACACACCACAAATGTGAACATCAACTGAAGTTGCATAAATCATCAACGCAGCTAAGACTATAGAACCCGATGGATTATCAATGCTGATGTTAAAACACCTTGAAGAGTCAAGTACCTAGAGTATATGCAGGTCGAGTGATATTGAATATAATTTATTATACCCTTCACCTTCGCGAGAAGTGTATATATAAGTTTGTCATTCCGTTTGTAATTTCCACAATATAACTTTCCGACCCAATAAAGTATATATATTTTGGAACCTTATAGATAGCGGAGTCGATTTAGCCATGTCCGTCTGTCTGTCTCTCCTTCTGTCTGTCTGTTGAAATCAATTTTCTGAAGACCTCAGATATCTTCGGGATCCAAATCTTAAATAATTCTGTCAGACGTGCTTTCGAGAAGTTTCCTATTTAAAATCAGTAAAATCCGTCCATAAATAACGGAGATATGGGCAAAAATCCGAGACAACCTCTATTTTTGGCATATTTTTGACAAAGTTTTAAAAGATTGAAGATTTTTATGTAAACAATGGAATTTTTAAAATATTAGTGATCGCAGATCATAGATGAATTAAACGTTGTTGTTTTAAGATTTTCTTTTTCTCACAACCCTCGCATCTAGCAACTAATTGCAAACAACAGACATTTAATTCAACATACGTAAAAAAAAAACACATCTAGAACAAAGTGAAACCAAACCAAACTTGGCACAATTTACAGCAGTAGCTGCGTTAAAACCCGCATTTTGTGTTTTTCTTTTTTCTTGGGAATATTTATGAAAGAATTCTAAAATGCTACTACTTATACTAAACACACACACACACACACTTTCATTCATTCAGTTATTCATATTTCCACAAAATTTTCATTTCTAATTTATATTTCATACTTTCTCTTTAAATAACAGAAAAATTATTTAAGCAAAAAAAGAAAAACACACAATAGCTCTAACATGTACATATGTATGACGGAGAAAATTAGTACTTTCGTGTAAATGAAAAATTAAAAAAAAACCTTTTGTTTCATCATGTCTTTTAACAGGAAAAAATAAAATTGAATTTCTCATGTCGTAATTTTTGGGGATAAAGGAGAAATTAAATAATTTATAATGAAAAGAATGATTGAAAAATATTAAAAATGTGTTAAAGAGAATACATTTGTATAGGCTGTCATTGAACCTTAAAGAGCATATTTCAGTCTTAAAATTTATTTATAATTTCATCAATTTAAATGTGTTGAAAGATGGCATATTTTATAACAAATTTTCTTTAGTAGTGTTGGGTTATTTATTGTTTAATGGGATTTGGTTGTGTTCGTTTAAACTCAGAACTACTTCTGTGAAAGAATGTATTTCTGAAGGATCTGGAAATAAATATAACGAGGACAGAAAGTTCATAGTTTTAATAACAATTTAATAAGACTTACAGAAAAAACTTATTTTAAATTTGTTTAAAATAAGTTTTCTAAGACCAACATGGAGTACCCATCTCCAGTTTCCTGAAGAAATGGTGCCATCGCTTGCATTGCGGTCAATGATGACCTCCTTGTAGAATCTCGCCTGAGGCCTGTTTTTTAACGTTATGTTCCAGGAAGAGTGTTCTCCTAGAACTGTTGCCGTGTAGGCGCTACGATGGATGACATCCATTTAGGATTTCCATCATCTATATGAGGAGAGACACTGTTTAGCCCATCAATTAGCATTTTGTTCATTGGGGAGAGTTTTTCTCTTGCTCCATCAGGTTTTTTTACAAAACCAACTTATTATTTTGTATTCCAAATGCCTGGTGGTAAAGTCCCTTCTGGATGTGTTTATGATCCTTTAAGGGTCGAAGGACATGCTTCGGACTTTACTAGTCGAGGTCCCGGTAGGAGACAACTTACTGCAGCCTGATACCGACGCTGCATTAGTTGGGAATCCGGATATTATTTAGCTCTTTACGGGATACACAGGACGTGTTTTGTTTTCGGACATTCAGAACGGTGGAATGTCGTGTTGCTGAAGCAACACTGGAGATTGGACATCAGCCGCTCAATTGGAGCACAGACGCTGATGGATTTAGAGATTTAGAGAACAGACAAGAGCCACTGAGGGCCAAAGGACGCATTCTCCACACCCTAAATAAAGAGGGAGCAGAGAAGGAAATTATTACCTATTAGCTTCCCTATTTAGTAAAAATATACGCTAATAGACACTGAGGGAAGCAGTTCTTAGTTCAAGCTCAGCTTAGATCCCACTTTGCACTCGCATCGCAACAACATAACTATCCATTCGCAAAACATTTACTTTTATTTCTGCGATTATTCCTTAACTGCCCAACTCTATGCCCAATATTAATTTTGATTTATACTTTTTCAAACAGAGTCCTCTTGCATACAATCAACCAAACCATCCATGCATCCATCCACACATTCATTTGCTGCTTTACTACATCTTCATTTAAAAATGTTTTCCAATTCTTTCCTTTTTTTCCCATTCATATTTATGCTGTATATTCTCAATCGTTATCATATCAATTGCATCAATGCTCCGTGATGATTGTGTATGGGCTTGTATGATGATGATGATGGTTTTGGTGGTCATTGTACTAGACTCAATTTTGTTTGATTTTTTGCTTCTTTCGCCAACTTTGACTGCCAGCAATTGCCTTGTCAAAGCTGCATATCTGTGGTGGTTCATACAATTCAAGTTCAAAAATATTTTCTGTTCAATACGAACGCGTAAGGAGATTATTTTTGATTGATGGTTTTGGAATGTGTGAGCTGAGTTTATGATCTTTGGATAAAATGTTTGTTTTAATTTAAAAAATGTTTAGCAAATCGATATTGAATGCTTGCTGTGATATGTATGCATGGAGATTAAACCATACCCAATTGACACAATGATTATATTGTCACCAAACAACTTTTCAATTAAGCATGAATCTGAAAGGAAGTCCTGTGATGAGCATTACGATATCAAAGTATCAATACAAGCCACTCTAGAATCCCCTTAATATCAACACTTTGTTAAAATAGGACAAGACAGCAAGTTGTATTAATCTATTAAGGTCTGTGTGGAATTTGCAATTTTCATATGATTTTCTTGTTTATTGTTTAACTAACAAAAACAGCTGTAATGAAATCGTTCATACATTGTGGCCGATATTATGGAAAAACTGGTCTTTAAAAATAAAATTAAAATTTTGTTAGATAAACCACAAAATATCCGTAATCGTTTAAAAATTTTGCGAGTCTGAGCTACCCTACTTTGAGACTCCAGAGCGCCGCTCCTGAGGAGACTTTGGGGAGCATTTTAAAAAACTGAACTCTAATGGTCCTCTGCTATGCCTATGTGATATTTCATGTCTATTGCATCTGCCAGTTGGAAATGGCAGATATATTTCCAAAATATCTTGATTCTGCCAGGAAAGTTTTATCCCACATACGAAAATTTTCCATCCAACAAAAATTGATGAGTTGTAGTTAAAGCTCGTGTTCTGGCAAGAAATTCGACAGATAGATTATCGAACTCTCAATGGATATTCTCTTAGACAGCTTCCAGAGTAAGTGTAGCTTTTTCATACAGACCCTTGACATAAAAAAAAACTGTACAGAATGTATAAATTGGCTGAAACAATGCGACTTGGAAACGCATTCTTCAAAATGGTTATTGTCGCTTTTGCACTACGATATGTTCCAGAACACTTTTTTGATATTCACTTTGAGAGCTTCCAGATTCACATGGGCTCGTGAGAGCTGTAAATGCAGTTACATCAGTTACAAAATACTCATTAAATATGATTCTGAATTGACCACATATCAAATTGATCAATACTGCGCCCCCCAAAAAATAAGTTCGGATGACATCTCCGACTTTCGATGCTCTTAGTTAGCCTTTCTGACTTTGATGTTCAGTACCCCAGAATAACCAAACAAGAGTATTCCGTGTTTTTGAAGATTATAGAATCCAGTTATATTCAGACCAACTGGCGGCCAATAAAGTGACAAAGTAAATAGCTCCTTGATGATCAGATAATTTATTTGAGATCTTTCAGAACCTGTGGCTTCCTAACATAACTACGAGACTTCAAAAAGGTTGAAACTAGACATGAGGCGACCATATATTGATTGTGGCGAGAGATGCAGTTGGTTGGTTGGTTGGTTTACGTGGTAATTCACTGCGTGCAAACAATCAAGTAGAGTCGAAGGGACCCCGTTTTGACAAAACCACACCACTCGTCAGATGTAATATTGTGTACATCGTAAAGTATTTAAAAAGTCGAGTTTGCTAGACCCAACCTGTAGCCGTGAGATATCTCAGTAGGTCGTTTAGTTTAGACCCGACTACCTCACTAAGATTGGTCAATGTGTAGTTGCCCATGGATTTATGCCTCTTGACACTCAGGGATGGGCATTCGCAGAGAAGGTGGAAAATCGTTTCCTCTTCTTCCCTATCCTTACAGCTACGACAACGGTCGTTAAAAGGGAGTCCCAGACGATTGGCATGCTTGGCTAACGTCCAGTGTCCCGTTAATATTGCCATCAACCTTGATATATCCCTTCTATTCTGGGTTATCAGTTGCATAGCACATTTTCGTAAAAAGAGGGCCACATAAACTTAGCCACCCTACATGTGTCTAAATTACCCCAGCTATTCTCAGCCTTTGTAAGAGAGTGTCTGAAGATAATACCTTTAATTATCCCCAGTGGAATTGCTACTGAGACCGCATTGGAGATGTCTAAGGCAGATCCCATTCTGGCTAGTTCGTCTGCCTGTTCATTGCCGTAGTGGTCTCTGTGCGCAGGGACCCTAACCAAAGTAATGTCAGATAGACGACCTAGCCTTGACAGAGAATTCTTACATTGCCTGACTAATGAAGATGAGATTGTATAGGCCTTCAGTGAAAGAAGTGCCGCCTGACTGTCGACAAAAATACCTAAATTGCCGCGAGTATTATGATCATATAGTGTATTACAAGCTACCGTGATTGCAAAAATTTCCGCCTGGGAAACACTACACTCATTCGGAAGACGATATTAGATGCCTAACCCAAGTTCGTCACAGAAGACGCCAGAACCAACACCACAGCTCATTTTTGAACCGACTGTATATACCCTGGTGTCATATTCGTACACTAGATTACCCTTATCCCACTCACTCCTGGAGAGAATTAAAGCCTTGAACACCCTATCAAAATCTGTGTATGGAGTAATATAGTCAGAGGGTTGGAGAACGATCGGAGGCAGTAGGCTCAGAATCCCCGCGTGGCCATATGTTCACGATATCCAACATCCAGATGCAGTTACACAATCTGGTTAAAACCACATGTCTTCCAGTACCACTCAATGACTTCTCCGTAGTAAATAGCAATCTTTTAGAACCTGTGGTTTCCTAACATAAACCCCAGACTTCAAAAAGATTGAAACTGGACATAAGGTGACCCGGTAACGCATATATTTTGGCGAAACATGCAGTTACACAGTCCTGATGGAACCACATGTCCTCCAGTACCGCTCAATGACTTCTCCGTCGTAAATTGCAATCTTTCAGAACCTGTGGCTTCCTAACATAAATCCTAGACTTCAAAAAGATTGAAACTAGACATGAAGCGACCTGCAAACGCATATATTGATAGTGGCGTGACATGCAGTTACACAGTCCTGATGGAACCACATGTCCCTAAGTACCGCTAAATGACTTCTCCGTGGTAAATAGCTTACAATACAATTCATGTGTGATTTAATGTCGCTTCGTGGATTGTCAGACATTCCCAGAATCTCATCTGTATCCGTTCAGATGTAAATGACAAATTTTGAGGTTAAGAAGAGCGAGTATTATGAATTCTTGAGGCTTAAAGAGTTTAATGGCCCTCTAACGAGTATTCTGTTTCGGCCTACTTCACTAATATCAACACAAAACAGACAATTACCACTATTTCCAAAAGTTATACCAACTTTCGAAGGGGTATTACATTTTAAGTACACAGAGAAAACAGATTCGTAATAGCAACCGAATTTTTTGCCAATCGAATTATTCTATCTTAAAGACCGAATTTTACAAATGTGGCTACAAAATTTTAAAAGGGGTATCAAAAGTTTGGTTGCTTTGACCGAAATTCTTCTTTGGCAACTGACTTTCCGTTGATAGAACCGATAAATTCTATGTATGCAACCGAATCATTCGATTGGCAACAAATTCGGTTGCTATCACGAATTCGATTTCTCTGTGTAGTAACGGAATCAATTGAATTGAATGTAGACTTTCTTTGAGAGTTGCTTCAAAAGGTAACAATTATCTACAGGTGGAACATTCTAGGATGCTCCAAGCACACGAACTAACAAGGCGAAGTAATGATGAACAAAATTGCTCTTCTTTCTCAATACAAATCCTTATGTAACATTTAAAATAATATCCAAATCTCTTGACCCAATTTTTATTTGTTTTACTCAAATAATGAAACAAAACTTAAAAAAGCAACATATAAATACTCTAGTATCCATTAAACTATAGGATTTTAAAGTCAACTGGTATTTTGTGTCGTAGCAACTTAGATTTTGTTTAATTCTCTACTACTCATACTGGCATAAAGTTAAGCTGTATATTGTATTTAAAATAACAAATACTACTACTGTCTAACTGTCAGTCTTCCATTTGATGCCAGTGTATGTAAATATTTATTTGGAAAAAAATAAACATTAAACAGAGTTTTATCCTTTAACTGTTGCTTTATTTTTCTTAAATTAAATTTTCATACCCTACAGTGATATGATGCTTTATTTAGGATGGACTACTTGAATTCAAATTTATTCTAAATAAATTATTGCAATAACAACCATCGCTAAAGGGGTAGTGCTGTTAGGAAGTGAAGTGTTTTCTCACCTGGAAAGTAAACCACATTTCGTTTTATAAACTTGAATTTAATTCTTAATACTTGGCGACTTTACTTTAAGAAATGTAAAAGACCAAACTTGAATGTAAGAATGTTAAAATAGAAATGTTACGATGTTGTAAAAGAAATTCTTCAAAGGTATCCTCTCACTTTAAGACAAACAACGGATACTAACAACAAAGCACTTTTAACAAAGTATGAAAACTCTGTGTGTAGTACTTAGTTCCCAAAACAATTGATAATGAATATTATTTTTTGAGAACTTTATTACTATAACAGTAGTTCTCCAGATATTCGATAATAAATACAAATATTTCCTTTGCATGGGAGCGTCAGGTTCCTTCCTCCGATCCTTAGCATCAAAGTAATTCACACAAAGTTTAAAAACTCTCTCAATTACAGTTCATTTTATATTTTGAAAATAACTACTTACTTTGTATGATATAGTGATAAGAAATTAATTCGTACAAACTTTAAATAATCTTACAATTATAGTCCTTCAGATATTCGCAATTAACACATTGTATGAGAGGTGCCATGCCCAATAATCCAATACTGCTCATTTTCAGCCAAACTATTCGGACAAAGTTTGACTATGGTTCTCCAGATATTCGAAAATATTTATACAATTTGTATGTATGGTGGCACACCCCCTTTTCCCATCCGTCCCATTTTTGGTTAAGGAATTGATTCATATAAAGTTTGAAGACTGACACCATTGGTGCCCAGTTCTGCAATACCGTCCATTTTCGTCGAAATTACGCATAATACTACCGAAGTAAATTCCGTTAAGTTTTGAGGCTTTCACAATTATAAGGACTGAGATCGAAAAATTTGTAACATACATATATGTTAATAAAAATGAAACCAATAAACTTACAGTTTTGAATCTTTTTTTATTTGATTGAAATTATTGTTACAATTTACAAAAAAATAATATTTTTATAGTTCCAATCACTAATGATGAAATTTTGAACCGTTTTCGAAAACCCTTCCATTATGGTTTTTAAAGAGCTTTATGCCATTTTGTTCGAACAGGTTATCCGCTTCGTTTAAAATCTACCACAATTTTGAACATCTTTTTTGTGCTCTTCAATTCTCTTTTAACAAGAGCCCAATGTCTCTCTACTGGTTGTAGCCCCAGGCAGTTTGGAGGAATTGCCTCTCTTGGCAATTCTTTTACCACTCAAGGGCTTGTTTACCATAGTGACAGGATGCCAAGTCAGGCCAGAAATAAGTTGACGCATTATGAGTCTTATGAATGAAAACAATTTTTTATTTTTTTACTGGGACCAGCACTCTGGAAATGACCCCTACTCATGCAATGCATTGTGTTGCAACTAGGAAAATAGGTTATGGGAAGGAGGATAGAGGGAGTAGTGTTTGTGGCTATTTGATTTGAATTTTCCTACATTCAAAGGTACAGGAAATACTTCGACAGGAAGTTTATTCCACATACGAACGGTACGGCTAAAAAACGAATTTTCTCTGTAGTGTGTTGTGCGAACCACTGAACAATCGACCACAAATGGATGAGCCCGCGATGATGAACACGTATTTCGTAAGAAACTACGGGTAGTAACGATAGAACAGTGAAACACAACCCACATTGCGACGATGCTGCAGAGAATCAATAGAGCTGGATACCCTACTGTCACCGATAAGCACCTTCGCCCTCTCCTGTACGCGGTCAAGTAACTCCAAAATAGACTTCGAAGCACCGGCTTATACATGAGAGTTGTATTCCATTTTGGGTCGGATATAAGTGGTGTAAATAGTAAGAAGATCAGATGAAGTGAAGTATTTCTTACACCGTCTTAGAAAACCGAGGCACTTGAATGCTTCTTTCGACACTTGAAAAATGTGATTTGTCCAGCGAACATCACACTGACTTTTCATGCCTAGAACATCGAGAGCTTCTGATTCCTTAATATTTACACCACCCATAGAAACAGATGAAGCAACATGATCTGTCGTTTATGTGTTAACATACAACATTGAGTCTTACGTGCATTAAAATCGACTCTGTTCGCATATCCCCATTCAGAGATTGTCACAAGATCTTGGTTAAGTGTATCATTCATGTTTTGCCTCATTGCCCCAATCTCCGAAAGGCTTAGCCTATAGTTGAATGAATATGAATGGCAAATGTTGCTGTCATCTGCAAAAGAATAGATAGGGTTGGAAGTTTGACTTAGAAGGTCATTTAGAAAAATAAGGAATAGAGTAGGAGAAAGAACGGAGCCTTGCGGTACCCCTGAATTAATCTTGAACTCATTTGATGAGATCCCATCTACAACAACTCGTATAGTGCGATCTCTGATAAAGCTCGATATAAATCGAGAGAAGTCATTACCGACACCAAAAGCAATAAGTTTCGATAAGAGCGCACCATGTCACACCCTATCAAACGCCTTAGAAATATCTAGAGCCACCACTTTACTTTCGCCAAAACGGTTAATGGAACGGCACCATTTTTAGGAAGGCAAGCAAGTCCCCCGTAGAGCGTCCTCTACGAAAGCCATACTGCCGGTCGCTAAGTAAATTGTTCGACTCTAGATATTTCACAAGATGGTGGTTGACCATACTCTCCATAACTTTGGAAAGTGCAGAACAAATTGCTATTGGGCGATAATTTTCAGGGTTGTTTGCCTCTCCCTTTTTTGGAATTGGCGTTGCATTAGCAACCTTCCAACATATAGGAAATTCTCCGGCACGGTAAAATATGCTGAAAAGTTTGCTAACGGACGGACTAGCGTCGAAGAACACTGCTTCAAGACCAGTGGTGGTATACCATCCGGCCCAGGAGACTTGTTTGTATTGAGATCCGCTAAAACCATTTTAACTGCGCGAGCGCGAAAGAAAATATTCGGCATAGTTACTGATACTCTTTCAAGCTCGGGTAGTGGTTGATTGCTTTCCTGTAAATTCGAATTATTTGCAAATAATTCAGCCAAAAGGTTAGCTTTATCAACCGGGTCAGTGCGGATAAGGGAGCAATTAGTAGACTAATTCATGGATTTATTTCAATGGAAACTGCATATGTGAGCACCCTTTTTTGTACCCGATTATGAGTAAACGCTTTCTTGTGAAAGCTTTCTCATACCCAAGTGATCATTTAAAATTGAAACCACTAAGTCATGTGCGATGCTTATGGCTTCCAGAATCTCTCACACTTTCAATCTACGATCAGCCAACACAATATCGTGAATATTTTCAATTATTTCGCGTTTAGAGACCTCAACTGGGCGTCCAGAACGTTCGGCATCTTTCGTGCTTGTACGGCCGCAACGAAATTCAGTAAACCACTTTTTTAACATTGAAATTGATGGTAGATAGTTCCTTAGTACTTACCAAGGCAAAAGTAATGCTTAATGAGCATACGAAATTATTATTTTTCCATCGTCTCCTCAAATCACGCGTTAGTCTGTCAAACACAATCCAAATGACGCAGCTTGTTCGAATTTTTACAAGAGTCCAATGACAGACGCCTGTTGACAGGAGCAGCGTTGCTCTTTCAGTTAAGAAATGGAATATTAAAAAAGTCACGTACATTGATTTATATATAAGTACATGAAAATACTTCTAAACTCCTATTAAACTTTCAGAAAACCACGATCCATGATCGGTCATATAGCTGAACTATAAATGATGTTCAAAAGACGAAGATATTTCGAGTCACTTGCAGAGAAAACATCCGTGCACAGTTCTATTTATTTTTAGAAAAACTTGTAGGCTTGTATTCCAGGATCACTCAAATTTCTAACCAACGATTTGTATACTTTGAAAATAATTTTCCTTTTTTCCATATAATAGTGATATTTTGTGATTTCATACAGCTTAGTTTTACCTATTTTCTCCTCTCTATTATTATTTATGTAGTCTTCAACCCATTGGCTATATTTTCAATAACTCTTTTTCATTTTCCTTCTACATTTTCCTAGGCAAGTATCAACAACAACTAAAAATTAAATGAAAAACTATTCATTCATTTAATCCCCCCCCCCCCCTTTTAGCAAAAGAAATAACAGATAAAATTAAACTAAGAAGAATGAAAAAAGAACAGATAAAATGACAAATGCATTTAAATAAACAAAAACAATCAACAGTTAATAACAACAAATATAGAAAAACTCCAATAAAATCTCAACAAACTCTATTTGTGTATGAACGAAAAAAAAAAAAACAAAAAAGCAAATCTAAACAAAGTGTATCCTCTGGGAATGTTAGTTCTCGTAGTTAAATCACCCCAAACAATGAGTTATTGACTTTTTAATAGATTTCAATATAAAGAAAAATAAATAAGAAGATATAAAGAGTGGGGACAAACACAGATTGACAAGGGAACAATATTTAAATCGACAAGGTTCATATGGAACTAATAAATAGTCCTAGATTAAGTATTAAATACGAGTAATGAAATTAAATTGTAAAATATTTTTTATACGACTTTTGATGCTGTATTTACGATTCTGGGACATCGAGTTAAGAGACATTTTTGCATTTAATCGTTCCATACGTTCCAGAAAAATCAGTTTTTGTGTTATGGAAACGCTTATGGAAAGATCGCATTGTTTGTAATCGCAAACATTGAAAATGACATAGGACATTTTGCCGTTACATTCATACATATATATTCGGTTGTATACCACACAAATTGTCAATCGCCGAAAGCATCCATCCTAGAAGAACTGCTGGAACTGCTGAAAAAATTTTAAAGCTGACAGTCAAAAGCATCAAAAAGTAGGAATAAGTCTGAATCTTCTAAACTAATGGTCCGATTGCAAAATGATGTATTAACGGATCGTCGAGGAGGACATTACCTTTAAGAAAATGGCATCTGTAACCACCTCGTTAGAATACAATATGAGATACAGGGTATCAAAGTCGACCACATCTGGTTAGGAAAACTTGTAACTTGCACAAATATTTCCGCTCTTACATAATTTTGCAATCCGACCAGTACTTAGTTTAGAAGATTCAGATTTATTACTCCGTCTTTGCGATTGAACTAACTGTATGTCATTATCATTATCTCTTAAGAATAATTGGGCCTTAGTACTATTGTCATGTGATACGTTGGATACCTGTTCATGTTGCTTGACGGTTTTCGCACTACTAGCATCCTGTTTTAATCGTTTTAATACCCTGATGACCATAAAAAAATCAATTTGTTTATTTCCGGAGTAACATTTAAAACTTAAATAGATATTAGTTGAAAAGCATAACTAACTCAGCATTTGTCTTGAACAAACATTGTTGAGTTCCATAGAAAGTTTATTCGCATAGACCTGCGACTGAAGAAAATACCACAAGAAAAAGTGTAAAGGGGTCAAATCACACGATATCGGTGGCCAGTTCACATCACCATCCACGTGACATGATCAAATCTCTTGTGCAGAATGTTCAATGTGGTGCGTTATGCCGTCCTGTTGAAACCACATTTCGATGTTGTCTAGAAATTATACATTACAAGCCACAAGAAGTTGGTAATCATCGCCCTATGGTGCTCGACGTTGCCGGTCTCATGTGGATTGGTATTGTCCCAAATTTGACAAGTTTGTGAAACGGGCGAACCTTGCCATACAGTTCAAGCCAAAAGAAGTTGGTTTGTAGGCGAACAATCATCCAGTAAAGGACCTCACCGTGAAATGGGCGAAGTGCGCGAAACCTTGCCCGATTAGAACACCCAGTTTATCAGTTGCACGTGAATTGGCTTAACAAACTGTAAAAATTACAGCCAATTCGACAGATGTAGCTTCAACAATATGACCGTTAACAACTAACAAAGTTCCGAAGTCCCTATTGGAAGACCCTTTATAAATGGTATCTATTACGACGATTTTTTTATCCAACTCATTTATAAAGAAATTGTATTTACGCGATGATGCCACTCTTGAAAAACATAAATTTTACCAGTTTGAACAGCTCGTGTTATATTCAGATTGATCAGTCATCAACAGGATATACCATAAACCAATATATTTTAAATGCTGTTGTCAAAATCTTATTAGAATAATGAGCGCACACGATATATTTAAACAACTGCAAATTTTTTTAAATTGTATAATTTTGGTTTTGCTTCTATACCACTATATAATTTTCCACCAAGAAGTATTGACATAATTATTTGTAGTCTATAAAAATTTCGATAATCGATTGACTTTAATTTATGTTGGATTTTATCTCTAAATTAGAAACTGTTTGTACAGAAATAAAATTAAGCTCTTGTAAGTTCCAAACAAAATTTTTAAATTTTCAACTTTTTAAGAAGTAAAATTTTAATAACCTAAGAATTCGGATTATACAGGTTTTTTCTAACAGGTTTAACGATATATGTCACTGATTTTTTTCATTTCGATACCCAAAAGAAATACAAGCTAGCTGAATTCATTTAAAACTATTCTCCAAAAATTTTGATTTCCCTCATATACATTTTAGATTGGTTCTTATTGATGTAGATCCATAATTTGAAACAATGAAGAAGCGAGGTATCATTCATCCTAGAATTAATGGTTCCTGCTTAATTTTCCCCCATAACATAAGGAGCTTGAAAATTATTGGTTCCATTTTCTGATGCCTAATACAGAGGTCCATAATCACCATACTATACAACATTTGCCAATATTCCAACACCAAACCTTTTTATTTTTTTGATACATTTTTTTTTTTTCGAAATAGTTTTCTTTTAATGTTTTTCAAACAAATTTTTTAATTTTTTTAAACAAATTTTTTGTTAAAAAATATTTTTCCCGCTTTTGACCCATTGTAGGTCCAAATTACTTAGCCTTATATATATCGTTGCAATGGACTTTGTAATATCTACCATTTTGTTTATATTAATGACTTAGTAATCCAGATATAGATAAAAAATAAGCCAAAAATCGAGGTTGGTCTGGTTTTTTTTATATCTCAGCCATTTTTGGGCCGATTTTTTCGATTCTAAATAGCAACAGAGCCGGAAGAATTCCCGATATATTGATGTATGAATCAAGTTTGTAAGTTATTTGGGGTCTTCAGAAATTTGATTTCAACAGACAGACAGACGACTCCGCTATCTATAAAGATCCAGAATATATATACTTTATAGGGTTTGGAAATTATATTGTGGAAATTGCAAACGGAATGACAAACTTATATATACGCAGAAACCCAATCTACGGAAAATTCTAAGAAGGTTTCCTCAAAAAACCATAGGTCTAAACGCAAATCCTATCTAGCGCATTTCGTATTTTATCCAATAAAAAAAAAACTATTAAAAAAGAAAAATAATACTGAAATATCATTGGAAGAAAGACAAAATGAGCAAGATAGGATTTTATATCAGACCTATAGAATGCGTTTCTGCTAAACGATTTTTCGTGAAAAAAATGTATCCACCCTAATATACATATATTCTGGTTCCTTTTAAAATTCTAAGACGATCTAGCTATGTTCGGTCGTATGTCCGGGACATCGTGTTAAGTGAGCTTTCTGAATTTAATCGTTGCACAATATTGTTAAAATCGTAAAAAATCTGTTTTTGTGTCAGACACTATGATGGATGTGATGAAACGGATATGGAAAGGTCTGTCTGTGGAAGGCACTATAGGGCCTACATCAAATGGTTAAGGGGGATGAAACTTTCCTGAAATATTCCTTGTTGTCTGCCAAGTAGATAGAAACAAAGAATATTTGATAGTTATGGATCAAAATGTGAGACAACATCCAAAAATGTTTAAATTTATCAAAAATATTTTGGTATTTTCTCTAAATATGGCTAACATTGTGCCCTTTATAAAAAGCCAAGGTCCATTATTTCTCTTTATGAAAATCTGCCCATAGACCACTTTCGAAAAACCCACTAATCTACATAAATATAGATTTCGAACCAAAATTTTACACATATAGGTAATATGTATAGAAAAATTAAACTTCAGGATTTTGTAAATATCGGTCCATATTTGATCATAGCCCTCTTATTAGGTACACTTCCGAAATTCACTTAAATACGCATAAATCTCTTATACTTATGTAAACAGTTTGAAATTCGACATCAATAATAACTAATTTTATAAAAGATTGACCAACTGGTAATAGCTCTCACACATATATAGACCACTTCCGAAAATACTTTAACCAAAATAAATTTCTTATAAACATTATCATCATCAAACAAAATTTTACACAGATCAATTGTACGTATGCATTATACAACTGGATTTTGTGACCAGTCCATAATTTGCTCGCATCTAAGATTAACTTCCGATAATAACTTTATAACGAACGGACTTTGGAGGTGAAATTTTGAAGAAAATATTAATTATTGAATAGAAATGTTTGGAAATCCAGAAAGCCAATATTTGCAACAAATAGTTATTGCTATTGTAATAACTAACTTATGTAGCCAAAAATAAGTTGAATCGTTAAAAAGTTTTGGATCAAAATATTTGGAAAACTCTGTTCATATTTTATCCCAATAACATTCAAATGCATGAATCTTACAAGCTGAAATTTAACACTAATATTTTCTAGTAATAGAAAATATAAAACTAACCAGCTAATATTTAATAAACACTGCACAACAATCGGTGCCAGTATTATATTGGTGGTGGGTATATAAGATTCGGCACAGCCGAATATTTATGGAGTACTCTTACTTGTTTATTTTAACTTTGGGTTCTATTACTTACATGTAAGAACATTATCCAAATAAAAATCTCAATTTAAACAAATATAATATAATATAATTTATGGAGTACTTCATAAATTATATTTAGCAAAAACAAGTACCCCTACATTTATAGCCCACACTTAGATATGGAGCCCCCTAACCGCAAAAATATCTTAAGTGGCTAACACGAAACTTTAAAGGAGAAGCTTTTTTGTGATTGTTTGCATCTACGACATTGGAATTGCTATGAAAAGGTACACTTATGAAATTGCCAAGGATTATGTAAACGATACTGAATTATCGATTTCCATTAAAAAACGCAAGTCTGATATATTGTTGATTAAGATATTTTCGCTGTTAGGGCTGTTTATGTGCAAAACATGCTAGAATGCAAAATTGTAATTCCCCTTTTGTTTAATTCATTTAGCAAGCAAACGATCTTAATTCTTGATTTGGTTTTTCATCTTCTTTTTCTTATTGCACATTCTGGTTGTTGTTTTCTTTTTTTTATTTTTTTTTTTGCTACAAACAATTTGTACATAAAATTTTCCTTCAACTAGAGAACGAGTGCAGTAAGTAAGTATACATAGATACGAGTACAAGTTCTTTATTTAAACGTACTTTTTTATCTTGATCTGTGTATCTTTTATGTGCATTGTTCTGTATCTACATTTTTTTTCAGAGTTTCTTTATTGTTGTTTTTGTTATTACTATTATTTAAGTTGTGGTTGTTTGTTGCTGTTGTTGTTGTTATTGTTGTCGTTGCTATTTTTATTTTGTTGATCATCAAGTGCTCATGATTGTAGTTTCTTTCCTTTTGCTTACAGTCTTGTTTATTATTTGTTGTTGTTGTTGTTATTTTAGTTTGTTTACTTGAGTTGCAGCAGTTGATGTTGTTGTCTGATGGTTCCATTGACCATCTAAAGATTTCAGTTTTTGCTCAGATTGTTGCTGTTGCTTTTATCTGTTTGTTTATTTTTCTTTTGTACCCGCATACCAGAAATTCCAGTGAAACTATATTTGTTTTTCAATTACACACACACATACATATGCACGCTTATACAGATACTTGCTAGCCAGTCGCGCAAATACATTTTCGTATCTGTATCTTTTTCCAGTTGGAATTTCAATTTGCTAAATGCATTCATTAAAAAAATTGTTTTTCAATAGTCCAAGAGTTGCAATGGAAGATGTTTTTACTGGAGAGGAGAGCAAAGATCATACTCATTTCGCTCAGTTAAAATCATAGAGATTTTTCTTGGAAAATCTCTTTTAGTGTGATGGGCTGCAAGTTCGAAGTCATACATGCATTTTGTTGTAAACAGATAATGTTGCATTGAAATTTACTAGTGAACAAATTACCACCTAAAAGAGTAGACCTGTGATAAAAGTGTTTGAAAGGAATTAGTGATGTAGCCTAGGGGAAGCTGCTGAAATTGTCTATCCCTTATGTATACATGGTTAATTTATGACAGAAAATGAATTGTATCTTGGAAAGTATTTAAGGTCAACTATAACTGGCATTCGAGATATATACCGTGCCACAGTGGGGCAGAATCAAAATTTTTTGGAAATAAATCTGGCATTTCTAAACGGCTGGTCCAATCGGGATAAAATTTGACATGGGCGTAGCTAAGGAGTATTCGAGTTTAAGTTATTAAAATGGACCCTACAAATGCTCCAGGGGCGGTGCTATAGGGGATCAAATCTTTAAACACGTGCAATTTTTTGGTTTCCCATCCGATTTCAAAGATTAGAATGTTTTTGGAAAGCGCTTGGCTAGATCTTGAAAAAACAAGCTTGCGTGTGCTATTTATCTCTTACAATTTCCGAGTTATAGGCATTTCAAAATTGAACTTTCAAAAATTTTGCCATACCTTGTTCGGCTTTTTTAAAAATATAGGGCTAACTTCTGGACCGAATGGACTCGAATTTCTTTTGTTAGTTACATAACAAAATTACCAATAATATACAAAAGATTTCAGGGCAATAGCGATTATGGATTCAAAAATGAACGATTTTCCATTAAAAAAAAATAAAAAAATAGTAAATTTTTGCAGTTTTTTGGACAAAAGGTAACTTAACTGTTTATTTATTAATATAAAACTTTATTTAAGAACGTATAACAATTTTATGCATTTTGGTATAAAAAAACCTGTCTTGTTTTTCGAATATGTCGGCCATACGCCCTTAGGAATTTGACCTATTTTGTATAAAAATTTCAACTTTTGGCCACATGTTCTAAAATTCCAAAGCTTGGATCAGAAAATGGAAGGCAGATTTGAAAACCTCGATGTGATCCCTATTTATTCCCAAAGTATTTTCCCAGTCCCGAAGGAAATGTGGACCCTATGGGCAAAATTGTAAAAAATACCATTTTTGGGATTTTCGCTCCAATTTTTAGGAATTGCGGGATGCCCTTTGACCTTTTGACAAGTTTTTTATTACATTTTGTTATTTACAATAACAAGTTCAAAAGACGTTGAAAATTTCATTTAGTTTTGTCAATAAATAAAGATTTTGTTGCATATTACATATTTACTGAGTTTCTAAAACTAAAAATTGTATCAAAATTTTAATAGGATTGCGAATATTAGGAACAATTTGATCCACATTTATTCCGAACTAACTTTTTTTTGTTTAGGCAAGTTAATTTTTGGTCAGGCCAAAAAAATTTCAAGTCAATATCTCAATTAGATTCAAAAATATCCCACTTTAAAACTCTGTTCTTCAAAAATATTTCACATTTTTTCATTTTAGAAAGTCTGGAATTTGAAGGGTGTTGGATGATGGAACAGTTAATAAGAACTTTCTTCTTAAAAAAAATAATCTCTGATGTTTCTTTTTATGAAGTGATTAATTTTGTGTACACATTTCATAATAAATTAACTGGAATTTATGGTCAAATCAAATTCCAAAAAAAGTCAAAATTTGAAATTTACATCTAATTGATTAAGATTCATATATATTTTTTTTAGAAAAAATATTATGTTCTACTTTTCACATCTTATCAATAACAGGATTATTTACTTCCAAAAAAAAAGTCCACTTCTAGGCCAGTCTCAAATTTTTGCGGCAAAAAACCACGACTACCTCAATTTCCGACTTATTTTTCATCTATATCTGCATTACTAAGTCATAACATAGCTAAACTATGCTTTAATTATCGATTAATAGATTTTTGTAGACTATTTTTGATATTATATGTTTTCGATAACTTACCAAATATATATAAAGATAAATCGACAAAATGGACTTACCTGAAAAGAAAGAAAAAAATTTGTTAATAAAAATATTAAAAAAAATGTTGTACAAAAAAATTTTAAGCAAAATTAAGCTATAGTAAAAAATATTTTGGAAATTCGCAAAAAAATGATGCCGGCAAAAAGTGGCCAGTGATCCCGGGTCGGGATTTCCGGATTTTTAAAAATCAGTCCCGATTAGCATCTCTACTTCCAACTCATATTATGAGTTACTAGCTGCACCCTGTCCGCGTTGCTGGCCCTTAGAAAACATCTGTTTTATATTGCATCTCGATCTCGATTTTAATCCAATCCTCAATATTAATACATTTGGTGGCAGTCCGGCTGGTTCCAATGAATTCAAAAATTCAGTAGGATAATCGACGGCTAGTTCTTTGTTTATTACTGTGTCAATAGATTTGATTTTTATTGAGCTTATTAACATCATAATTTGTTGGTGCCAAAATTGCATGTTACCACTTGCCAATCCCAATTTTTGTAATTGGTAATCGACAAGGGAATACCTTGTCGACAAAGGAACGGAATCTCATTTGAACGAAATTGGATGTCCAACAATTGTTTTGAGAATGTATTGGCAGAAGGGTATTGCAGCAAATGGACACGCATGTTCGTTGATAACGTTCGGCTACTGTAGCTTAATTTAAAGTGAAATTAATTTGAAGGAACTTAGCATCATCATTGGGAAGCGGGATCCAATTCTGTGGTACTTTAAAGATGGGTATGAAGCCGACGTCATTTGAGAGCATGAGAGCACTTTTGGATATTTTGATGGAAGAGCTTGGAAATAGGATTGGCGCTTTCTTTTATATTAAAACTTTATTTTGAGTATAAAATATGAGTTATTACAGATTTAGCTTATTTTATCTAAAATCACAATATTTACGAAGTTATTATTTCCCTAAAATCACAGTATTTACGATTTAAGATATTTGAGATTTTTTTTTAACTAAATTCGATTTTGGGTATAAAATATGAATTATTTCAGATTTAGCTCATTTACCATAAAATCGGTCATTTACCATAAAGCGGTTTTTTATACTAAAAATCAATTTTGGGTATAAAATATGAGTTATTACAGATTTAGCTTATTTTCCCTAGAATCACAGAATTTACAAAGTTATTAATGATATTTAAGTTAAGATTTTTGGTATAAAATATGTAAAATCACAGTATTTATAAAGTTATAAACGTTTTTTGATATTTGATTTTGTTTTGTACTAAAAATGGAATTTTGTTTATTTTCCCAAAAGCTAAAGAATTATTAACGATTAAGATATTTGAGTTTTTCTTATACTGAAAATCGATTTTGGGTATAAAATATGCATTATTACACATTAAGCTTATTTTTCCTAAAATCGCTATATTTTCAAAGTTATTAACGATTTAAGATATTTGAGTTTAGATCTTTGGTATAAAATATGAATTATTTGCCCTAGAATCTCAATATTTACAAACTTATTAACGATTTATGATATTTGAGATTTTTTGTAATAAAAATGGAATTTAGCTTATTTTCCCTAGATTATTTTCCCTTGAGTTTAGATTTTTTGTATAAAATATGAGTTATTTTCCCTTAAATCACAGTATTTACAAAGTTATTAACGATTTAAGATATTTTTGTTTTTTTTTTTACTTAAAATCGATTTTGGGTATAAAAAATTAGTTATTACAGATTTAGCTTATTTTCCCTAAAATCACAGTATTTACGAAGTTATTATACTCAAAATTTATTTTTTGTATAAAATATGAATGAGCACAGATTGTTTTAAATTCACTCGAGTTGCAAATATTTTCGAATAAAATGTGTTTTCCGTTTTTACCTCCCTTTTTGGTCCTTTTTTTGATCCCATTGAAATGATACAAATTTTATTTAAATAAATTTCTGTATCATAGTCATAGGTCATCATTAAATATTCATATGTCTTAGTTAATTTATAGAAAAACATTATTTTATGACAAAAAGTACCAAAACTAAATATAAGTTTTTGTCCCTTAGTTGTTCGAATTTCCAAAAAGTACCAAACTTATATTTGTTATCTTTTAATAAGTAAAGAATACAATTTGTAATTTATTTCTATGTTTATTGGTTTAACAGATACATGAGTTAGGAAAAAAGTACCAAAATACAGTTTTTACCCGTTTTCTTCCCTAAAATGTTCAATTTTCAAAAAAAGTACCAAACACCTGTGTGCTAATCTTTGAGGTAGATAGAGATGGATTTTTAATTTAGTTTGTATCTATATTGGTTTAGAAGATGTCACCGAATTTCCAAAAGTACCTTATGAAAAATAACTTTTTAAACTTTTCTTCAATATGGACCGCCTCACAAAGTTTAAATGCCACAATTTTAGCTGTCCTTTTAAATAACACCGGTTTTTATTTAGACTTTTAGATGATATTCAATAAAAATATCTTTGAAATTGTAATTTGTTAACAGCAATTAATTTATTTTCATTAGAACGCTTTAAATTTTGATAAATGATTTTGAAAATTCTTTGACAGTTACAATTTACAAATGATCTAGGCGCGGCGCTATGGGGGCTCAAAGTAGGGTACCTTCGACATGTGAAATTTTTGAAACACGTGCCATTTTTTTGTTTCTCATCCGATTTCAAAGATTTTTAAATTTTTGGGAAGCGCTCGGCTAGGTTTTACAAACTTTTTTAAAAAAGCTTTTTTAAAAATATATAGGGCGTACTTTTGAACGGAATGAACTCGAATTTTTTTCATCAGTTAGATAACTAAATTACAAAAAAAATTCAGAGCAATATCAATTACGGAGAATATTTTGGTATAAACAACATGTCATATTTTTTGAATATGTTGCGCCTACGCCCTTCGGAATTTGACCTATTTTTTATAAAAATTTTAACTTTGGTCCACATGTTCTAAAATCCCAAAGCTGGGATCAGAAAACGGAAAGCAGTTTTGGAAACCTTGATGTAATTCCTATTTATTTTTAAAGCATTTTCCCAGCCCCAAAGGAAATGTGGACGTTATGGGCAAAATTGTAAAAAATACCATTTTTGGGATTTTCGCTCCAATTTTTAGGAATTGCGGGATTCCCTTTGACCTTTTTACAAGTTTTTTTACACTTTGGTATTTGGAATGAGAATATTTAAAAACCCTGCAAATTTCGTTTCGTTAATAAATAATGATTTTATTACATATAACATATTTATTGAGCTCTAAAACTAACATTTTTATCAAAATTTTGATAGGATTGCAAATATTAGGAACACTTTGGTCCAAATTATTTCCGAACTAATTTTTTTTGTTTAGATAAGTTAATTTCTGATATTACAAAACAAATTTCAAGTCAATATCTCAATTATATTCAAAAATATGGCACTTTAAAACTGTGTCCTTCAAAAATATTGCTCTTTTTCATATTTGAATGTGACTAAGTAAAAACCATTGACTTGTTGTTGAATAAAATATTTAAAAAAAATTTAAACAAATTTTTTAGGTTGAAAAAGTGCAATATTTTTCTATTAAAACTTCAATAATTTTTTTTCGTGAGTGATTTTGTCCAATTATGGACCGATCATCATGAAATTTGATCGTGCCTTTTCTATATAAGACTTAATTGTGTTGAATTTTGTCTGGATACCAACATTTTGAAGAGAGTTATGCCTGTTAAAGTAGTTTTCGGAAGAAGGCCTTACATAGGAGCCATGGACCGGTTTTTACCAGTTTCAGTAGGCTTCATCTTTGGGCCGAAGATACTACATGTGCTATATTTTATTGAAATATGATCGAAATTGAAACATGAACTTTGCACACAAGTTTACATGGACAGCCAGACGGACGGACGAAAGTGATTTTGAGTCGACCGGTATACTTTAAGGTGGGTGTTAGACTAATATTTCTGGGCTTTACAAACATCAGCAAAAACGCATAATACCCTCCCCACTAGACATGCCAAACGGGGATTCCCGAAACCCATGATTTTTTAATTTAAAATCCCGTGATTTTCCAAATCCCGTTTCTCATAAATGAAAAAAAGAAATTGTATTTTTTTTGTGCCTTTTTCATGCATTTTGATATTCTGCATGCCCGAATATCGCAAAATATTTTTTTAATTGGCATTAACATTGAAAATTACTAAGTGGTCATTAAAAATCCTTGAATGTAAGTGAGTAAGGAATAATACTCAAGGAAAACCGTGTAAATCCACTTTTATCTGATCCACAGATCATTTACAGATATGTAAATGTAAGCATCGAAACTGTCCGTAGGGAGCTGAGGGCCAACAATATCAACGGTCGTTTGGAGAGGAATATAGAACAGGATACCATTTGCTGAGCTTCATAAATTAAAACGTTTGAGTTTTAGCGAAAGCAAATCCAACATATTTGGTTCAGATGGGCGACGTATGTTACGAAACGAAGCCAAAAATATAAAATCAACGGTTAACCATGGTAACGGTTCGATGACGGTATAGGGTTGTATGTCTGCTAATGGAGTTGGTAATGTTGTATTTATTAAAGCTATTATATACGACCATGGATATTTGTCCATTCTAAAAGAAAACTTCAGTCCTCAAATAGAAAATATTTGTTCTCTTGGAAAACACAAAGAGCTTCACAAAACCTCTCACTATAAGGACTAAGTTATTATTAATTTAAAAATACATAACACGTATCCTTTTAACAAACAAATTAATAAATTGTAAGAATATGAACTACAATTTAAAAAGGCAAAATACTTTTGTGACCTGGAAATTGTGATGCAAAAAAATAAAATGTAAAACTCCTTTAAATGCGTAAGCAAAATAGTTTTTGATGCACTGTATATCTCTTTCTCAAATGTGTTATGGAACAAAACTCACTTCACTTGACAAATGATTGTTTTTATTTTCATATTGGCTGATGATTTCATGAAATAGAAGACCAAAAATCGTTTTAGTCAAACGACATCAATACAATTCATATGCAAGTACACACATATTTATCTATGCAGTATCTATATTAGAGTATCCAAAACCGAAATTCGGTCAACCGGTTTTTTTTAATTCTATCGGTTTCAGTTTTTATAAAATTTTCAAAGGAACCGTAAATTTTACAAAATCAGAAACCGAAAAATTATAAAACCGGATACTCTAGTCTTATGTTAGGTTAGGAAGGGATGTACACTCTGTGTACTTCCACTCGGAGACCATAAGGTCCATTGTGATTCCCTTCAATAGGTAGACTGTTGTTAAGTTGATAGAGAAGAGTCGAGTACGAAAATCGCCTAGTGAGAGAAAAAAGATAGAGATAGAAGAAGAGTAAGATTTTCATTGCGGGTTCGGATTTGCCGTAGATCGTTCCTTAAATAGCCATCATATTCCCTTAATGACGCCCAGTATGTTGCACAGTTCATAGCCAGCATCATTACTGTGTTCATCCAGAAATCTGTTTCCTAGCCATTTAAGTCTAAGACTCTGTAACCTAGGGCAGTTGCACATGATCTGTTCCACTGTCTCTAGCTCCCCTACATCCCGACACACCCTACAAAAATCCTGTGTGTCGTTATCCCATTTGCCTTTGAAGGCCCCAATTGGGCAATGGCCGGATATCACTCCTATTAGAATCCTTAGATTATATCTATCCAACTCTAACAGTGCTCTGATTGCATTAGCATTCAGTTTTGGCCAAATAGCCCTGGACACTCTTCAATCCGTCCTACTGCTCCAGGATTGGTCGGTATAATTCCGGAATCTTTCATAAATTGACCTGTAGTAGTGACAAATAGGTGGTTTAACACACCTTTCCCTGGTATCATGATCTAGATCAGAGCCATGTCTAGCCAATTCATCCGCTACCTCAATTCCCTGTATATCACAGTGCGGCGGCACCCAGCACAATCTTATTGAGTAGTGTACCAATAACTCCTCAAGAGCTCTCCTACAATCCTCCACTAGGCTGGAATGAATTAAATGACATTCCAGAGCCTTTAGTGTTGCCTGACTGTTCTCGTATATATTTACCGTAGACCCCTCCTGTACGTATGCCCTTATCAGCTCTGTGGCTTTCCAGATGGCCAAGATCTCTGCCTGGAAGAGGCTGCAGTCGTTAGAGAGTCTATATGAGCGCTTGATATCAGTATCGACCAGATAAACTCCGGCCCCCGTACCAGCGTCCATCTTGTATCCGTCAGTCTTGATGTTCTTCATTTATTATGTTCAATAAATGCGGGATTTACAATAGATGGCGTATCTTTTAAACGCGGGTTATGTTTTTAATAACTTATATGTCATTTTGATAAGCACATATCTCTCTTAGTTATTGAACATTATAATATAAACAACGTTTTTTTTTTTTGCTTCGAAAATGTGGAATTTTGTACAAAGTGGTTTTTATCAAAACCGGTTTAAAGATATTTTCTCAAAAAACCCAATTAACCGGTTTTTTTGACATGACAAAAACCAAACCAAATTAATTTTTTCTAAAACACAATTTTTCGGTTAAACCGAAAATCGGCTTTTCTTTTTTTTTGGATACTCTTATTTATACAAAAATTCGCTTCAGTTATTTATGTATGTATGTCACACGAAATAGTCAAAGTGAAGGCAAGAAGTATGAATCAAAAATATGACTTTTTATGTATTTCGTGGCAATAACTTTAGATGTTTTTCCATTTTTTCCCTCCTCCCCCAACACTTTATTATTTATTTTATGACGGACGTCTGTATGTAAATCACTCATAGTTGAAGAAATCACACAAAGAACCATACGAACGACTAGTTGTAATGAAAGGAAGACAGACAGAGAAAAAAAAGCGCAGTATGAATCACTTTAAATCTACCGCTTGTTTGATTTTTTTACATCAAAAATCACTATAAATTTTATGAAAATTTATTATGTTCAACAGAGGAACACAAAAACAGAAATATCCCCCCAGAAGATCTACACCTGAAATAAAATCACAAACGTGCTTTGACTTTTATGCCGACAACAAAGTGCCTACGAACTTGATGAAGACAGACACAATGAATTTAGTGCGTACGTACCTTATTTACGTTGAGATTCAAAACTAAAAATAAAAGTCGAGATTTTATAACAGGGTTGTAGTTTTTTTCTTTTTTTTTTCTTTTTACAATTTATATAATATTTTTTTCTTGTTCACACTTAAAAACAATTGTTATGCATGCCATCAGCAATAGTAGGTGTTTGAAAGAATTAATTCATTTCGTGATGTGGGAGATAATCGATTTTCGAAGAAAGGAAAATTTTCTTTAAAATGTCAATGATGAAATCGTTTTGTGACTTTCAATCTCAAGATCAACTACCAATGAAATTGAAATGATCACGATATGACGTTTGAGTTTGAATAACATAAAGGCAATCGAAATCGTTATATAGTAGGTACTTCCCCAATAATAAAACTAGCTTGTTAGCGCTACAGGTAAGCTGCGACATTACATCAGAAGAATATTTCCCGTCTTCGCCTAGGTGATGAAATTGTTGCAACCTGCAGGTATCAGAGTCCTCCGGAGTATCTTTGATGTAATGTCAACATAAGCAGCGACAATACATCAAAGATACTCCGGAATTTCTGTACTAAGTTCTATAGAAGGAATAGCAGATCACTGTAACGATGAATTCAAATTAGTCTATAGTCTTAGTCTCAACCGCAGTACTACTTCGACCAATATGAAAGGGGTGGAGGAGGATCATGCCATATGACAATTCATCGGTAGGTTATTTAGTAATAGGGTAAGTAAAATTTGCTACGTTGGGAGGGCCAGTGTTCAAAACAGCTGAATCGTGGCACTGGAATGTGGCCTTGAATACCCTGTTGATTGAGTTGGAAAATTGGCTTGTTATCTTATCAGATATGTTAATATTTACTGATATAAAGGCGGCCGTTTATTTAATATAAGTGGTGTCTTCTCACCATCTAGATTAACTGAAGAACACCGGTGTATATGATATATAAGATGGCAAATCATTCAATACTAACTCTAAAATGGGTTCCTGATCATGGTAATTGTATAGCTGTAGAATTAGCCAGGACAGAAACTATTTGAGCACATTTGTGTGATTAAAAGGTGGCGTTCTTTCCTGTTCGACGTACGTACGAAAAGGAGAGCTGATATTGATTCAGAACATGAACTCGTGGTCACATAAGTGAAGCTAAAACTCAGGTCCCACGAGACAAACAACAAGAACAGTAGAAATAACTTTAACCTTGTCAAGCTAAAGGATTAAGAAGTTAGTGAACAAATAAAACTAATGTACACTGAAAGAAAACTCAACAGCAATCGTGGGAAAATACGTGCAAGATAATGAATCAAATAGTAGATTCATGATCTTGCACGTATTCTTACGTGCAAATCAGAGAGGCAATAGGAAACCGTGGATTACAGTTAGAACATGACTACTAATCGAATAGCGAAACAATATAAAATACCAATGGCCAACAACCCACAAATCAAGCAACAAAATGCACATGTGAAAAAAAAGGTGAAGAGAGCGGCAAGGAGCAACAAACGCTCGTATATAGAATCCTTGGCAGATGAAGCCGAAAAGGCAGCATTTTCAAACAACACTAGAGAACATTATCAGGTAATCGGCTAACAAAAAAAGAGAAAAAAACGCGTCCGAAAGATACGGAATTCTACTTACAACCACTGAGGAGCAAACCAAAAGGTGGATGCAACATTTCAGAGATTTAAGTAACAGCAGTGAAACTGAACTCTGATTACCCTGTAGTGCACAAGAGCAAGACAGATCAAACGCATGTAACCCGCCTACTATCACAGAGACAGCAACCGCAATAGGCAAACTCAAAACGCAACAACGCTTGCTCAAATTTCAGCTAACATCATGCAATTGCATATTGGACAAGCCTGGAGAGCAGAAACCATAAATTGCTCGTTGTCTAGAGGTGATAATTTAGTAAAACTACCTAAAAAAGATGGCCCCAGTGATTGTGATAACTGGAATACCCCTCTAGTACAATATAACAGGTGGCGCTAAAGTAATCCTCCTATCAGAAAATGCTATAAATTTTGCGATTGGCCCCTAATGTCAGTCCTATTTTGACATTTGTGTAGTAAACACATGTGAAATACACGTTAATAAACAATGTTACGCTACACTGCTCCAGAACGCGGAATATTGCTGACTATTGACAAATAATCGACAAAATTTATAACATTTTCTGATAGGAGGATTACTTTTGCGCCACCTGTTACAAGGTATTAGCCACAATAATACTTAAAAGGCTGGAAACTGTAGAGGCTGGACTTAGAGATAACAGGCTGGGTTTTGCTCACATCGTAGCTGTGTCTAACAGGTAAATACACTTCGAATAATTATCAAATAGTCGATCGAATGGAAGTCATCACTGTACCTGGTTTTCGTTGACTTTAAAAAAGCGTTCGATATAGTCAATAGAATCGTCAAACAAATTAATACAAGTCATCAAAGCTATGTACAACAACGCGGAACTGCAGGTTCTACACAATGGGACAATTAGAGAATCGTTAACGACCAATATGGGCCTCCGACAGAGCTGCCCTCTATCACCACTACTCTTTACAGTGGTAGTGGACTGTTTTATGGAGGAGCTGTGCAAGAAGAAAAGGGATATTACGTGGTGTTTTCAAAGACATCTGAAAGATTTAGAATATGCAGATATATTTGCCTTCTTTCACATATTTAAACTTTCAGACATGCAAGATAGAACAAACGATCTTGTGAAGTCAGCCAGAAGAGTTGGCTTAGAAATAAAAATAAAAAAGACGTACGCCATGCACCTACATAACAGCAGCAACGCTCATATCACCATCGACAATCACGGAATGGAATACGTTAACTGCTTCTGCTACTCAGGGAGCAAAATGTCGTCAAGCGGTGGCATTAATTAGAACATAACGAATAGGCTCAATAAAGCTAGAAGTGCATTTGGCAGACTAAAATATATATTTTCAACGCTTGACACATACGTTCGACCCTTTTATACGGAAGAGAAACATGGCTGACCAGTGAAAAATAAAAAGCCAACACAATAACAAACGAAAACCACTGGAGCTTGGCCAAAGAAGAGCCCATACACACACAGATAAAAAACAGAAAGTGGAAATAGATAGGACACACCTTAAGAAAGCCAGTACATAATGGCGCTGGAATGGAAACCACATGGAAGTAGACAAAAAGGAAGACCTAAAAATATCTGGCGTAAGTCTGTAAAGAAAGAACTAGCAGACATCAGTAAATCATGGGATAATTGATAGCAATAGATTAAGTTTGAAATATCTTGTTGTAGTCCTAGGAATAAATAAAGAAAAACAAAATATGGTCCAAAGAAACCACCTGTCCTATGGATGTCAGAACGAATTTACTTATAGTATTACGTCGGAGAATATATCTACTATTACACGAGACTATATTGAAGTGTGTGCTTTGATAGACTCTAGATGATAGAGTGATGTACTATCAATCTAAGCGCGTTGTGTTGGTTTAATGCCCGTAACTTCAACAAATAGATATCTACGGTGTAAAATATCCAGCAGATAAATTTACCTAAAAGGTAACTTCACACTAATTTCAAGTCAATATCAATGGGGTAAAAATTATCAAATATTTTTACTCCATAAGTGCATAAGTCCTGATAGATATCTGTTTGTTGAAATTACGGGCATAAAAACAGGAACACATGCTGGGAGACTTGGTGTCCGTTACAAAGATTACTGCAATGAAAACTTTTTTGAAAACTTTATTCCGTAATTTCAGTTTTCAGAAATATGACCTTTTACAAAATATGTTGGTGTATGACTTATTTTTATTTTTATTAGTGAGGGTCTATGCACTACGACCCATAGGATCTTTTGTGCAGCCTTAGATTGTTTATCCTAACAGATTTAGGCTACGTATAAAGCCAAGTATTATATTTGGAGAGAGATCAATTACGTCCCCCGGGGCCATATTGGCTCTTCAGAGTCATTTTGTTCTGCATATTGCCAGCAATGGGCAGTCGCATAGAACATGTTCAGAGGTTTCGGTATGTAGTCCACAAAACCTGCAGCGTTCATTCTCAACGTTACCTAACCACAGTGTCCGGTGAATAATCCAGTAAGTATCCTCAAGTCATACTCTTCGAGCGAAAGCAACAACTGGGATCTACGTCTGGATAGGGTAATGAATCGTTTAGTCCTGTAAATTACCCCAAAAACGGGCAAATTCCGTTTCAACCCTGGAACGAATACGTTCCATAGTATATCCACGAGGGACGCCAAAGAACGGTTCAGGACCTATAAACGAGCGTCGTGCTCCCCTGTTGACCCATTGATATTGATCACTACAGTTGACTCATTGATATTGATTGTGTACGCCGAGTTGATTCAAGTATGTCCAGCAGTCCATAACAACACCAGACCTCACTTCATATGATGATAATGGTCTAAGAGCAGCCTGACTGTCAGACATAACAAATATTTTATTATTCATAGATCTCTTTCTTAAACATTCATTGGAGCATATAAGGATGGCGCAAATCTCCGCCTGAAATATTGATGGGAATGTACCCATTGGATGACTTATAAATGCGGAATTTACAATAGATGGAGTATCTGTCGAAAGCGATTTTTGCTTTTAATAACTAATATGTCATTTTGTAGGGTACATATCTGTCATTTACTTTCACTTAGTTATTGAACATTGTAGTGTAAACAACAACGTTTTTATGCTTCGAAAATGTCGAATTTTGTGCCAACAAAGCGCCACATGCGAGAAGTTTTGCTTTACCTCTCCAATTTGAAAAAAGTGCTGCTGAAACACCAAAGCGTATGGTGAATGTTTTTCATCGGTTTCTATTTGCGAGAAATAGTTTTCTCGGTTCAGAAGTGGTGATTTTGACATGGAAGACGATTATACATGTCCAAAATGATAATGACGCTATAAAAGAAAGTAACTTTTGCACCGAATCATTACTTGCGAAGAAATATGGATCCATTTCGATAACTCGAAGCGTACGAGATCGTACGTGAAGCCCGCTCAACCTGCCAAATTGACACCAAAGCCAAATATCTATGCCGCTAAGGTAATGCTCTGTATTTGGTGGAACCAAAAGCATCCTATCTATTATGACCAACTGAAATCTTACAAGACCACCACAGGGAACCTTTATTGAACGCAACTGATTCATTTGAAGCTAGTATTTGCCGAAAAACGTACAGAATATGCGGCCAGACATGAAACCATAATAATCCATCATGCCAATGTTCAGCCACATTATGCAATACCTGTTAAAAACTATTTAGAAGGAAGTGGTAGGGAAGCTTTGCCTCACCCGTCTTATAGTCTACACCTAGCCCCGTCCGACTACTATTTGTTTCTGTCGATGCAGAAATGCTTTGAAAATGCTATTTCAAAAATGCTATACTGATTCTGAATATAAGCGATACAGTTCTAAAATCTACAAATACCTGGCTTTCGACCCCATTAGGTAGATAAGGAGCACCTTATCATTTTTGGTCAGTTTTTCGGATCTCAAAAATTCCTTATATGACCAAATTCGACTACTATTTGTATCGATCGATGCAGAACATTCTTTCTGGGATATGCTTCACTTTTGAACAGAGTATTCGATATTGGCTTGATTCGTTCTTGGCCTCAAAAGATGAGTAGTTCTTTGGCTCTGAATCCCTATATTGCCAGAAAGATTGGAAAATATCATAGCTAACATTGGCCAATTGCCGAATTATTAAGTCATACACCCAATATAATATATATTTTTAAGATAAATTAAATTTGTTTTGTAGGATTTCTTCTAAAATATAGTAAATTTCAGCTTGTTTAAGCAATAAAGTTAAAAAAGTTTTAAGTTTAAAAGCATAATATTTAAGAACCCGCTGTAGGTCTAAACTTTCACAGACTCAAATTTACGAATTCATTAATTTACAACTCTGGCGTATTATTATAGAAAAAACCTTTTGTAGGTTGGGTTTTCATATAATAATGTGTGAGTGTGCCTGTGGATTTGGACACCTTTTGAGCAAATAGTAAAAAAAACCTATGCTGCTGACTATTTTGCAAATAAACAGAAGTGTCACAGTAGGTGGATTATATTAAAATACGAATAGAATGAGTGACGGTGTATAAATAATAAAGAGTGGAGACACATTGGATTGAAACAAACAAACATGTGAGATCATGTGGATGAGGATGATGACGACGACAAGCAGGCAGGCAGGCAGCAGATGCTGTTGATTTTAGTGACAAGAGATGACACTAGTAATTGATTCTTTATGCGAATATAAAATAGTGCACAAGTCACAAGAAAAATGGGTAAAAATGTTTGTACAATTTTTTTTTTTATATAGTTTCCCTCAATTTAGTTTTGTGTACTATTTATGCTGGAGTCGAGTGGGAGGGTGTTGTTGAGTTGTTAGTTTTGATTGACAGTTCAATAAAACTTTTCATATTAAGTTGCAGAGTTATAAAAAAAAAAAATAATATTAACTACAAAGCGTATCCATAACTAAAAAGGAGAAAACAGCACAAAATTGTGAGGATGAGAGCAAAAGCAAAATTATATAAATGAATAACTAAAACGAAGAAAGGAAAATGTTAGAGAGTATTAAAAATCCTTGTTATATGATAAATTCTAAACTTTATTATGATTTTGAACGAGCCATAAATTATACATTTCAAATTATTTATTATTATTATTATTACTTATTATGATTATAAAGATTATAAATATTTTAAATAAGCTTTTAGGAAATCAACAATTTTATAGAGCTAATAAAAAGTTATAGATTTAACAACACACTTTGAAATTTTATTCAATGCTCCTCTGACAATGCAAAGGAAAATTAATGTGAATAAAAAGTTGGTAGCATTAAAAAATAATGTTTTCTTTAAGTTTGGGAAAACTTGTTTGTTAAACGCATAGTTCTTTTCATTTTTTTTTTCAGTCATCACTATGCTAAACCTTAACATCATGCCGCATTATAAAAAAAACATCAAACTTCAAAAATCTAGCAAAAAAAAAAAAAAACAATTTATTGTGCTCACACCTGCCACCATAAATAACTATTCATCAATTTCTAAGGAAAAAAATTTGGTTGAAAGTCACTGTTTAAAATGCCAAACATTTTGATAGCCTTGTAAAATAAAATGCTGCATATTGAGGGGCGGGATTTAAACTACGTAGTACATTTGCAGTATAGCTGTCCTATTAAATGAATTTTCTCAGTTACCAAAAAATATTGTAGTCTATAAAGGATATTACTAGTGTAGGGAATGTGAAAGAGAATAGTAGATGGGAATTAGTCGCGTCTAAGGCACATAAGCTGCCCCCTTAAGTTTTCAAATTAATAAATCATATAAAAAGTAATATGCGACTATATAAGCAATTATCGATCATATCTTATAAAGGGTGTTCCAAAATTCACGCAAATATCACTAAGGAGGGATTATTTGGTCTCGAAAACGTCGACTCTTGAATTAAACTCTAATTAATTATTGTTTCCACCAAAATCCAAATGGAGATTTATTTGGTACCCCATGTGTCAAAGTAGACCGCTTACACGTTAGGGAATTAGTTGCGCAATTCTTGTGTTTGTAGATGTCAGTTAAGGAGAAGAACATTTTTCAAATTTGAGTACAGATTTTTTTTGAAAATTAGCTCTTTTTTTTGAAAATGAACTAATGTGAAAGCGGTCGTATAAATTAGTTCAGGCACGGATCATGGTCAAGCATTTTGGAGGGGGAAATAAAGTAAAATTTTTATTTTTTTATATTAAAACTTTGCGGTTTTATTCCCTGGATTCTTCGGACTCGGGCAAATCAGAGGTGTGTAATAGGTACAGGGTTGGTCCCAGAACACTTCCCTGGGGTACACCAGATTCGATTGCAAACAAGCGATCCGATAGGTAAGCCTCTAGTATTTTGTGTGTACTAGAAGGCAGTAGGCGTTTAATCTTGTGTATTAGACCTAGATCTAGAAATATTGCCGAACAGTACTTTTTTAGTTCGAAAGATTTTCGTATCTCTCCAGTTAGGCGGTTAACTTGCTCAATTGTTCCGTATTGCATACGGAATCCGAATTGATGAACTGGATTATTGTTTTGGCTATTTAAGAATGTTAGAATTTTCCCTTGGATTATTCTCTCAAATAGTTAAGACAAACATGGCAATAAGCTAATATGTCTGTAGAATGATGCCAATATCAAATCCTTTCCTGGCTTGAGTATCATTATAATTTGGCAGATTTTCCAATCATTCGGAAAAACTCCTAGAGACAAGATCGCATTGAATAATACTGTGAGCACAATAATTGCCACATCTGGTAGGTTTCCAGTCATGGAAGGTGTAATTAAATCACAACCTGGAGATTTTTTTAGTTTTAGGCTCTTTTTAGTTTCTTACTTGCAGTGGACAGCCTCTGCTCAGCAGCAGGGGATCTGTTGTGTTGCCAATCCCTTCTACATCTCCTCTTTTCGAGGAGGAGTCTATTAATTTCTGCATTAGAAATACACATTTTTGGTTTAGGAGCAATGTGGTATTTAGAGTGATCCAAGGCCGAAAAGATTAGAGACTTGAAGTCTCTGATACAATCGTTGATATCTTCCTCACACTGTATGTTGTATTCAGTGTGGATATGGCTGCTGATGTATTTTCTATATTTCAACAAATCAGTCTTGAATAATGAGGTATGAGACGATTGACGAAAAAAATCAAATGATACTTGGGTTAAAAGTTTTAATGAAAAACGTGTGTTAAGAATTTTACGATCTCACTCCTTATATAAAGACCTACGATTAAAGGTAGTTTAAGACAATATAAAGACGTACGATCAAAGCTAATTTTAGACTAAATATCTACGATTCAAGCTAGTTTAAGACAATAAAGAGACCTGCGATTGAAGCTAATTTAAAGCTATATAAACCCCTTTGATTAAAGCGTATTTAAGATAAATAAATACCTTCGATTGAAGTTAATTTAAGACTATATAAAGATCTGCGGTTAAATCTAATTTAAAACTGTATAAAAATCTATGATTTAACCCTATAATGCTTAATCATGCCTCAAGGCACTCATTGCAAAAATGCCAATAAATGCAAATATAACTGATTTTTAATTTCAAAAACTCTTGTAACAGTTTCTAAAAAACGTATTTAAATATTGTAATAAGCCTTGAAACGTCTTAAAAGCTCTCTTTTTTCTTATTTACTGCACATTTTACAAACTAAATGCATTAACAATCAAAAATATATATAGGAAGTCCTTGTTGTTATGTCAAACGTTGATTAAAGTGTTTTAAAGATTCCCGATTGCAATAGTTTTGCTGCCTCAGATTTTCCCTCATATAGCAAAATGTTGTTTGGTGTTCTTTGCTTTGATTTGCAATTTTTTACATAAAATTTTTAGAAATGGCTGGTCGAGTGAACAAACGTTTCAAATTATCTGATTTGTGTGATGAACAATTGGAAAAGTTGATTTCAATAAAATAAAAATTGACAAACTATTCTAACTAAAACCCAACTATGTTTCAATCTCTAAAGCCCCAAGGGTGCCTAAAGGCACTCATGTAGTTTTTCCCACCTAGTAGGTAAACCATTGCTTGTATAAACCTATAAATGTTGTTTTTGACATCAGGTGTCCAAATTTACCCTTAAAAATTATTACCAAGGTTTTTAGCCAATTTTTTAGAAATTGACATTAGAAGGTTAAGTTAATTCAAGGCTATATAAAGATTGTAGCTAATTTAAGACTGCCTAAATACCAGCGAGTAAAGCTAGTGTTAAATATTGAAACAGTTTTGACAATCGGAATATATGGCTAAAGTTGCGCAATCCCTATCAATCTTATAAGTTTTCTCCATAAGTTTTCTTGATATGTATTCCAGGATTAAAGTACTTGAAGTATCTACAAGATCAGACTTCTGTGTTCAAGTTCACGTCCGGCCTACTACCAGGTATACCTCTACAAAAAATCTAGTTATATTGAATTGTATCATTGTAAACATGCTGGTGCAAACAGTAACAATCACATAGTGATTCTCTGAATCCCAAATGTGGATGAATCTTCTGGCGACCTCTGAATCCTCTGGTGACCCTGTCATTCCATGATGTTTTACTAGAGCTCTTACTATCAAATAGTTCCTTCATTTCTTCATACCTTCTTTATATTATTCCTTCACCAACCTTCCCAATAACCCATGGCTTCACAATATGCATTTAACTGCACCAAATACCATGATGTACTGATTCCTTTAGCTGCAAAGCAAGTGTTGACAATATAATGAATATAAAAATATTTTTTATGAGCGTTAAACCAAGTTTTCTTCATAAAAACCCAAGAAAATTAAAATAAACAAATAAGATAGCTATACTCGGCTGTGTCGAATCTTATATATCCTTCACCAAAGTAAACATTATGATAAACAAATAATAGAGCCATATTCGGCTGTGCCGAATCTTATATACCCTTCACCAAATTATACTTTAAAATAAAAATTTTAAATATTTTTAGGTAAACAAAATTAAAATTTTTATTTTAGTAAGAATTGTGCTAAATTTCCCAACTGTTTATTGTTGGTGTTTTGTTTAAGCTTTGATATTTTTACAAATAAAGCTTGAGTGTCTGTAATTCGCATTCACTCTATAGTTTTATTTGTACAATATCTTTAGTTTTTCTAAAGTCTTTTGGGAAAAGGTTTCCTGATGATCTGGCCTAAGCATCCAGTGAAATGCGCATAGGAACTAGCTTATCCCCCAACAATAAATTTCAGTGAATTTATCAATAATCAATTGGGAAATTTAGCACAATTCTTACTAAAATATTAATTTTTTATTCCCGTATAACTCTTTGATAAATTTTTATTTTTTTGCAAAATTTAAAGGAAAAATTTTTTTTTTCATGTTTCTCAAAATTTTCAAAAAAAATTTCTAAATTTTTTTCCAATTTTTTTTAACTTTTTTTATTTTTTAATTTATTACTGAAAAAAATTATAAAAAAAAAATTTTTTGTGGTAAAAAAAATAATCGGGTTAAAAAAATTTAACGATTTTGACCCATTGTAGGTCCCAACTACTATAACCTTATATAAATCGTTGCAATAGAAATATCTATCATTAGATATCCATATTGGCTATATTAATGACTTAGTGATCCAGATATAGATAAAAAATAGGCCAAAAATCGAGGTTGGCCCGGTTTTTTCCTTATATCTCAACCATTTGTAGGCCAATTTTCTCGATTTTAAATAGCGACCGATTCGGAAGAATTCCCGGTATTTTGATGTATCAATTATGTTTGTTAGTTATTTGGGGGCTACAGAAAGTTGATTTCAACATACAGACGGACAAACGGACAATGCTATATCGACTTCGCTATATATAACGATCCAGAATATATGGTGTTATATGTGTACGTTAATGGAAAGGAATGGAACCGGAACTATAGCGGATACACTGCTATATGAATCATGTATATAAGTCATTAGGGCGCTACGGAAAGTTGATTTCAACATACAGATGGACATGGCTATATCGACTCCACTATCTATAAAGATCCAGCGTATATAAACTTTATTGGAACGCAACTGTAAAATGTAGAAATTACAAACGACATGACAAACTTGCCACTCATGGTGTAGGGTATAACAGGAATTTTCAGAATAATTCTGTTTCTCCATAAAAAGCTAGAAAATATGAAAAATTAAGATATTGTGTATTGAAAAGAAATTATGAAGCGTAATGAATGTATGTATGTTATGTTGTTTTTATATTTTTAGGAAACCCCCAAAGAAAAATTGCACACATAAAAATTAGAGTAAAAGTTGGTATTTTTCACGAGACATTCATATACATACTTTATTTTATATATGTTTTTATATATACACAAGCATGATCATAAAAAGTGGGGAAAACTGAAAAGCAATAGCATATATTTAATGGCATAAACAAAATTTGGTAAATAATATTTTGCCATATTTCCCTCAATTGAAAATATGAATGATGCACCCACGGCAGCGTGTGCAGAGCATCATTATTTTGTTCAATATAAAACTTTGGCTTGTGCTGTGTACTTTTGCTTTTAAAGTTTTTATTATCTGGTTATTAATTTTTGGTAAGAAAACACTACACGAGTAAAACAATATAAAATGAAAAATATATTAAAGAAACTTAAATGATATTGGGAAAAGGGAAGAACATAATTTAGGAGTGGTAAAAGGAACCAAATAGTTACAAATAGATAGAATTATAGCCAATTATTATATATTCTGTTTTAAAGACAATGATGACAATCAGGCTTAAACGTTTTCTCTTAAAATCGGGGAAAAAAAATTAATTTTTGTAAAACAATTTTGCTGGCATTCGGCAGTTTTAGTTTCTACGACCAATTTGTTTAGTTGTAGTTACACAACTTTTGTTAAACCCACTAAATGTATGTTATTTAATTCTATTTTAAATAGGTAATACTAAGAAATCCATTTACAATTGTTATTTAGAGTTGAAGTAATAATATTTTCATCTAAAACATTCAAATTCTTGTGTTTATCATATTTCGGCTCACGAGTCCATCAAAGGACCCAAAATGAAAAAGTTTCAGAACCTTTGCATGTCCAATCCAAACCAACCCGATGAATTAATTAATGAATTCATCCACCGCCAATAGATCCGTCATGTCATGCACTGACTGCCTAGTGTCGCGGTTCTGATCCCCTAAGAAGCAGCTCAAAGACAGAGATATTTCACTGATTCCTCTTCATCATGACAACTGCAACAGAACTCATTAAAAAGTATATTCAATATCCTTACATGTGGGTGCACATAAGAGTTATCGAAACACGTAGACAATCCAGTGATAGTACGACCAAAGTCTTATAAAAGCCATATAAACCTCTATTGATGCGGAAGATCGTGCAGAAATGGACGGTTTGGTACCAAACCAATCCGATGCTTGGATGAATTAATCTATATACTACCGATAGCTCCGTCAAGTCATGCAGAAACGTTGCAGTATCGCGGTTCTGATCCCTGAAAGAGCAGGAATTAATAGACACCAGATATTTATGAATTAATCTATGTAGAAGTCGTGAAGACACTGGAGAGAAAGATTTATTCACGGGCTTACTGTCGGTAATATCTAGATTTTCTCACCGCATATCATAGCACCCTACTGCCTTTTAATGGTCAAAATCTAATCCCCAGGTCGAGACAAATTCATACTTGTATACCTCTGTAGAGATCTCGAACGTGTTATTCCAAGACGTATATGTCCCGTCAACATTCACAATCATGTTGACTAACATTCACAGAGATGTTAGTGACACAAGTGCACACATCCCCTATCGAATATGACCCGTCCGTAATCGATACAGAATATCACATGTCCATGAAGTATGTGATTGTGTAATAGTCAACAGGGCTATAAATTTCTATGCTTAAATGGTCCTGCAATACTGAGCATGATAACTGAGTTCAGAATGTGACCTGTCCTTGGTGAATACATAGAATCGTCTGTCGACGAAGGAGGTGGGTGTACAATAGTCAACGTTTATAGCGATATTAATTAGACATTTCTGTGAATGGACACATGGTCAGTAATGAGCCTGCAATACTGAGCATGATCGCCAAGTTCAGAGCTAACGGTTTGGTAATGAGTTCGGCCGGCAGCCACAGCATCATAACAATGTAATACTAAATGGCGTGCTCCCTCGCAGGATCTTTTCGGTGGATTTACCAAGTGACAAGCATTAGTATGGGCTTAAATAAAGTATGTGGAAATAGGTTAGATTAGATTAGGTTCCATGGGCAGCCGCTCCTCAAGCAGCTCACTTGGGTCCATTCAAATCTGATCACATTGTGATACCCAAGGGGTATTGTAAATACCCAAGCAGGGTATTTACAATACTTCCGTTGACTCCAAATTAAACTAACCAGATTCCCGGATGAAGGATTAGATTCGTCTAAGATTCATCCTTGATAGCTCGTCCAAGCATGATAGGAATGGAAATCCAAGGCAGAAAAGGTGATATACAGTATCTTCCTCTTCTTTATGCTTCTACAGTAATTATTTTACCGTAGGCTCATTCTTCATGTCCATGTGTCCCGATTAAACAGTGTCCTCTAATAAAGGAGACAATTAGCCTTATTTGCTCACGACGATATTCTATAAGTAGATTCGTCCTGCTGGCATCATATACGGGCCAAGTCGAGCTCGCTGTAGCACAGGAAGGTTCATTAGTCCACCTGTTTTGTGCAGTCTCATATAGTTTCTGCTGAACAGCCATCTTGCATTTTCACTCATCATTGCACCCCTTTTGTCAAAATCATCTGCTATACAATAACCCTGATTTGCATCGTTTCCAGGGACCTATAAAAGCGTTATTCTAGTATTTCTCTAGTATTTCATTTAGGGATACCCGGCATTCCTCGGTTAACCTAGATGTCGTGAAGACACCCGTTTAATGGCAGTAATTTCCGCCTGAAGAGCAGTACAGAAGTTAGGTAGCCTAAAGTAGGATTTTATCCCAAAATTTTAAATATATATAAACCTCCACCGACCCTATTTCCCCTGTTAGAGCCATCAGTAGATATCCATATGACATCAGCAGGAGGGAAGAGTCCACGCTGCCATAAATCCCTATTCGGGATCATAATATGGAAATGCCTAACGAAAAAAGTTTTTGCGATGGAGTAATCGACATTACCATGTATGTGCCCATAGTAATTCAGTATCCTAGAGTATCCAAGGTCCTTACCAGACCACGAACAACCAGCATTTAGTCTCACAGCAGGGATGAGAGCTACTTTTATCACCATCAAATCCACTGGTAAACAGTTTATAATAGTAAAATGTGTCTTAGAGAAAGTAGACCTTATAGCGCCTGTAATCAGTACCGCGATAGTTCTTAGAACTCGTTCAATGGAAATAAATTAAAAAAAAAAATTTCGAGCAAAGAAAAAACACTTGAGATATTGGTTATTCAGGACCCACTTTAAATTACGTTTTGTTTTGTCATAAAGCCTTATAAACCTACTTGAACATCTGGCCTTTAAATATTTCAAAATGTTAACAAAAGAAGAACTATTGGGTGTATGGTGGCGTCTCGTTTGATCGCGGTTTTGGTTTTTAATAACTTATATGTCATTCTGTCGTTGTAGCAAAGAGTCGTCATATGTGGGAAGTTTTGCTTATGGTGAATGTGTTCCATCGGTTTCAATGTGCGAGAGACGGTTTGAGCGGTTCAAAAGTGGTGATTTTGACACGGAAGACAAAGATCGCCCAGACCAGACAAAAAAGTTTGAAGACCAAGAATTTGAGGCATTACTCCATGAAGATTATTGTCAAACTCAACAAGGCCTTGCAAAATCATTGGGAGCTACTCAAACAGCACTTCTAAGACGTTTGCGAGCAGCAGAATTTACCCAAAAGCAGGGAAATTGGGTACCATACGAATTGAAGACGAGAGACCTAAAGAGATTTTGCTATAAAAGAATATCATTTTGGCACCGAATCATTACTTGCGATGAAAAATGGATCCTTTACAATAACGCGAAGCGTAAGAGATCGTATGTGAAGCCCAGCCAAAGCCAAATATCCATAGCGTTAAGGTTATTCTCTGTATTAGGTAGGAGTAAAAGGTTCCTAACTAATATGAAATGCTGTAATCTGACCAGACTATCACAGAGAAGATGTACTGAATGCAACTGATTTGTTTGAAGCGAGCATTGACCGAAAATCACTATCAGAAAAATAGGCATAAATCTCTTACAACTATCGTAATCAGTTTTAAATGCGGTAATAATCTCTATGTAGACGAAAATCGTACCAAACTGTAAAAACACAGTAGCCAACACAAATGTCTTATAAAATTCGTATAAAAATTGATATCGAAACAACATTTTACACAGATCTGTTATATGTATCATACTACTAGATTTTGTGACGATCAGTCCATAACTCCCACATAAGATTCCCTACTGAGGATAACTATATCAACCATAAAACTCTTGGTGATGGGTACATAGCTGCCCTTTATCTCTGTTGCAAACTAAATGTTGGTATTTTTTTTTTATTATCTTTCAAAAAACTAGCAATCATGTAGCTATAAATATTGATTACCTACATTGAAGACAGTAACAAATATTTACATTCAAATGTCAAAACTGTCAAAAAATTTTACAGTTAATTACAGCATTTGTTTATTTAATTTTTTTATGCTTTTTTTATGCGTCTGAGAGTTTTTGAAAAGGTCAGGCAAACTTAAATATATTTTTCAAAACCGTAGGCCAAAATTTATAATTTACTTAGAGTTGAGCATGTAAATTGTACGAGTTTAAAAAAAATTATAAATTTAATTACTATTTATTTGCATAATTTACAAAAACAAACTGTCAAAAATCATTAGTTAGAAAAAATTACATGCGATAAATATTGGAATTTGAATGTTTTTTAAAATGTCAGATAAAAACAATTAATATTTTATTGCAATTGCTTAAAATTTATATTTCCACATAATTTCTTATATATATATATAATATATAAAGCTTAACTGTGATGGAATTCTAGTTCCTATAAAATGTACATTTTGTAACTGAAACCAATTTGTGTTTAATCAAATATAATTATAAAATTTTGAAGAGACAACCTAAAATTGTGAAGTAACAAACCGTAACAAAATATATGTCATAAATTGGACATAATGCTGTTAAACATGCATAAAAGTATACAAGATTCAATGGTATTTTTTGTAATGAATTAATAAACATGAGACATGTTATCCTGAATTAGTATTAATTTACAAACGGATACTTAATAGTACTATTTATTTCATCCAATTGGGGTGGCGATGCGCACCGGATCAGCTAATACTCGAATAAAAGGTAATAATTACTAATGTATTATTTTAACATCTAAAAAAACCCTTAAACGGCCACACTTAACATTTACCAATTACTAATAAGGTAAAAAGGTATACAAAACTAAAACCCTCTGTAATTTTGTAAATACTGCGTTTATCGAGAAAATAAGGTTAATCTGTGATCACTTATATTTCTCACTAAAAATTGAATTTTAATATAGAAATTCTATAAAAAACTAAAACCCTGTGTAACTTTGTAAATACTGCGTTTATCGAGAAAATAAGGTTAATCTGTGATCACTTATATTTCTCACTAAAAATTGAATTTTAAAAAAGAAATTCTATAAAAAATACTGCGTTTATCGAGAAAGTAAGGTTAATCTGTGATCACTTATATTTCTGACCAAAAAATGAATTTTAATAGAGAAATTCTATAAAAAACTAAAACCCTCTCTAACTTTGTAAATACTGCGTTTATCGAGAAAATAAGGTTAATCTGTGATCACTTATATTTCTCACTAAAAATTGAATTTTAATAGAGAAATTCTATAAAAAACTAAAACCCTCTCTAACTTTGTAAATACTGCGTTTATCGAGAAAATAAGGTTAATCTGTGATCACTTATATTTCTCACTAAAAATTGAATTTTAATAGAGAAATTCTATAAAAAACTAAAACCCTCTCTAACTTTGTAAATACTGCATTTATCGAGAAAATAAGGTTAATCTGTGATCACTTATATTTCTCACTAAAAATTGAATTTTAATATAGAAATTCTATAAAAAACTAAAACCCTCTGTAACTTTGTAAATACTGCATTTATCGAGAAAATAAGGTTAATCTGTGATCACTTATATTTCTGACCAAAAATTGAATTTTAAAAGAGAAATTCTATAAAAAACTAAAACCCTCTCTAACTTTGTAAATACTGCGTTTATCGAGAAAATAAGGTTAATCTGTGATCACTTATATTTCTCACTAAAAATTGAATTTTAATAAAGAAATTCTATAAAAAATACTGCGTTTATCGAGAAAATAAGGTTAATCTGTGATCACTTATATTTCTCACTAAAAATTGAATTTTAATAGCGAAATTCTATAAAAAACTAAAACCCTCTCTAACTTTGTAAATACTGCGTTTATCGAGAAAATAAGGTTAATCTGTGATCACTTATATTTCTCACTAAAAATTGAATTTTAATAGAGAAATTCTATAAAAAACTAAAACCATCTGTAACTTTGTAAATACTGCGTTTATCGAGAAAATAAGGTTAATCTGTGATCACTTATATTTCTCACTAAAAATTGAATTTTAATAAAGAAATTCTATAAAAAATACTGCGTTTATCGAGAAAATAAGGTTAATCTGTCATAACTTATATTTCTCACTAAAAATTGAATTTTAATAGAGAAATTCTATAAAAAACTAAAACCCTCTCTAACTTTGTAAATACTGCGTTTATCGAGAAAATAAGGTTAATCTGTGATCACTTATATTTCTCACTAAAAATTGAATTTTAATAGAGAAATTCTATAAAAAACTAAAACCATCTGTAACTTTGTAAATACTGCGTTTATCGAGAAAATAAGGTTAATCTGTGATCACTTATATTTCTCACTAAAAATTGAATTTTAATAAAGAAATTCTATAAAAAATACTGCGTTTATCGAGAAAATAAGGTTAATCTGTGATCACTTATATTTCTCACTAAAAATTGAATTTTAATAGAGAAATTCTATAAAAAACTAAAACCCTCTCTAACTTTGTAAATACTGCGTTTATCGAGAAAATAAGGTTAATCTGTGATCACTTATATTTCTCACTAAAAATTGAATTTTAATAGAGAAATTCTATAAAAAACTAAAACCATCTGTAACTTTGTAAATACTGCGTTTATCGAGAAAATAAGGTTAATCTGTGATCACTTATATTTCTCACTAAAAATTGAATTTTAATAAAGAAATTCTATAAAAAATACTGCGTTTATCGAGAAAATAAGGTTAATCTGTGATCACTTATATTTCTCACTAAAAATTTAATTTTAATAGAGAAATTCTATAAAAAACTAAAACCCTCTGTAACTTTGTAAATACTGCGTTTATCGAGAAAATAAGGTTAATCTGTCATAACTTATACTTCTCACTAAAAATTGAATTTTAATAGCGAAATTCTATAAAAAACTAAAACCCTCTCTAACTTTGTAAATACTGCGTTTATCGACAAAATAAGGTTAATCTGTGATCACTTATATTTCTCACTAAAAATTGAATTTTAATAGAGAAATTCTATAAAAAACTAAAACCCTCTCTAACTTTGTAAATACTGCGTTTATCGAGAAAATAAGGTTAATCTGTGATCACTTATATTTCTCACTAAAAATTTAATTTTAATAGAGAAATTCTATAAAAAACTAAAACCCTCTGTAACTTTGTAAATACTGCGTTTATCGAGAAAATAGTGTTAATCTGTGATCACTTATATTTCTCACTAAAAATTTAATTTTAATAAAGAAATTCTATAAAAAATACTGCGTTTATCGAGAAAGTAAGGTTAATCTGTGATCACTTATATTTCTGACCAAAAACTGAATTTTAATAGAGAAATTCTACGTTTATCGAGAAAATAAGGTTAATCTGTGAACCCTAATCTAAAACCCTCTGTAACTTTGTAAATACTGCGTTTATCGAGAAAATAAGGTTAATCTGTGAACCCTAATCTAAAACCCTCTGTAACTTTGTAAATACTGCGTTTATCGAGAAAATAAGGTTAATCTGTCATAACTTATACTTCTCACTAAAAATTTAATTTTAATAGAGAAATTCTATAAAAAACTAAAACCCTCTGTAACTTTGTAAATACTGCGTTTATCGAGAAAATAAGGTTAATCTGTCATAATTTATACTTCTCACTAAAAATTGAATTTTAATAGCGAAATTCTATAAAAAACTAAAACCCTCTCTAACTTTGTAAATACTGCGTTTATCGACAAAATAAGGTTAATCTGTGATCACTTATATTTCTCACTAAAAATTGAATTTTAATAAAGAAATTCTATAAAAAATACTGCGTTTATCGAGAAAATAAGGTTAATCTGTGATCACTTATATTTCTCACTAAAAATTGAATTTTAATAGAGAAATTCTATAAAAAACTAAAACCCTCTGTAACTTTGTAAATACTGCGTTTATCGAGAAAATAAGGTTAATATGTGATCACTTATATTTCTCACTAAAAATTGAATTTTAATAGAGAAATTCTATAAAAAACTAAAACCCTCTGTAACTTTGTAAATACTGCGATTATCGAGAAAATAAGGTTAATCTGTGATCACTTATATTTCTCACTAAAAATTGAATTTTAATAAAGAAATTCTATAAAAAACTAAAACCCTCTCTAACTTTGTAAATACTGCGTTTATCGAGAAAATAAGGTTAATCTGTGATCACTTATATTTCTCACTAAAAATTTAATTTTAATAGAGAAATTCTATAAAAAACTAAAACCCTCTGTAACTTTGTAAATACTGCGTTTATCGAGAAAATAGTGTTAATCTGTGATCACTTATATTTCTCACTAAAAATTTAATTTTAATAAAGAAATTCTATAAAAAATACTGCGTTTATCGAGAAAGTAAGGTTAATCTGTGATCACTTATATTTCTGACCAAAAACTGAATTTTAATAGAGAAATTCTATAAAAAACTAAAACCCTCTCTAACTTTGTAAATACTGCGTTTATCGAGAAAATAAGGTTAATCTGTGATCACTTATATTTCTCACTAAAAATTGAATTTTAATAAAGAAATTCTATAAAAAACTAAAACCCTCTGTAACTTTGTAAATACTGCGTTTATCGAGAAAATAAGGTTAATCTGTGATCACTTATATTTCTCACTAAAAATTTAATTTTAATAAAGAAATTCTATAAAAAACTAAAACCCTCTCTAACTTTGTAAATACTGCGATTATCGAGAAAATAAGGTTAATCTGTGATCACTTATATTTCTCACTAAAAATTGAATTTTAATAGAGAAATTCTATAAAAAACTAAAACCCTCTGTAACTTTGTAAATACTGCGATTATCGAGAAAATAAGGTTAATCTGTGATCACTTATATTTCTCACTAAAAATTGAATTTTAATAAAGAAATTCTATAAAAAATACTGCGTTTATCGAGCAAATAAGGTTAATCTGTCATAACTTATATTTCTCACTAAAAATTGAATTTTAATAGAGAAATTCTATAAAAAACTAAAACCCTCTCTAACTTTGTAAATACTGCGTTTATCGAGATAATAAGGTTAATCTGTCATAACTTATATTTCTCACTAAAAATTTAATTTTAATAAAGAAATTCTATAAAAAATACTGCGTTTATCGAGAAAATAAGGTTAATCTGTCATAACTTATACTTCTCACTAAAAATTGAATTTTAATAGCGAAATTCTATAAAAAACTAAAACCCTCTGTAACTTTGTAAATACTGCGTTTATCGAGAAAATAAGGTTAATCTGTCATAACTTATATTTCTCACTAAAAATTGAATTTTAATAGAGAAATTCTATAAAAAACTAAAACCCTCTCTAACTTTGTAAATACTGCGTTTATCGAGAAAATAAGGTTAATCTGTGATCACTTATATTTCTCACTAAAAATTGAATTTTAATAGAGAAATTCTATAAAAAACTAAAACCCTCTCTAACTTTGTAAATACTGCGTTTATCGAGAAAATAAGGTTAATCTGTGATCACTTATATTTCTCACTAAAAATTGAATTTTAATAAAGAAATTCTATAAAAAACTAAAACCCTCTGTAACTTTGTAAATACTGCGTTTATCGAGAAAATAAGGTTAATCTGTGATCACTTATATTTCTCACTAAAAATTGAATTTTAATAGAGAAATTCTATAAAAAACTAAAACCCTCTCTAACTTTGTAAATACTGCGTTTATCGAGAAAATAAGGTTAATCTGTGATCACTTATATTTCTCACTAAAAATTGAATTTTAATAGAGAAATTCTATAAAAAACTAAAACCCTCTCTAACTTTGTAAATACTGCGTTTATCGAGAAAATAAGGTTAATCTGTGATCACTTATATTTCTCACTAAAAATTGAATTTTAATAGAGAAATTCTTTAAAAAACTAAAACCCTCTGTAACTTTGTAAATACTGCGTTTATCGAGAAAATAAGGTTAATCTGTGATCATTTATATTTCTCACTAAAAATTGAATTTTAATAGAGAAATTCTATAAAAAACTAAAACCCTCTCTAACTTTGTAAATACTGCGTTTATCGAGAAAATAAGGTTAATCTGTGATCACTTATATTTCTCACTAAAAATTGAATTTTAATAGAGAAATTCTATAAAAAACTAAAACCCTCTCTAACTTTGTAAATACTGCGTTTATCGAGAAAATAAGGTTAATCTGTGATCACTTATATTTCTCACTAAAAATTGAATTTTAATAAAGAAATTCTATAAAAAACTAAAACCCTCTGTAACTTTGTAAATACTGCGTTTATCGAGAAAATAAGGTTAATCTGTGATCACTTATATTTCTCACTAAAAATTTAATTTTAATAAAGAAATTCTATAAAAAATACTGCGTTTATCGAGAAAGTAAGGTTAATCTGTGATCACTTATATTTCTCACTAAAAATTGAATTTTAATAGAGAAATTCTATAAAAAACTAAAACCCTCTGTAACTTTGTAAATACTGCGTTTATCGAGAAAATAAGGTTAATCTGTGATCACTTATATTTCTCACTAAAAATTGAATTTTAATAAAGAAATTCTATTGAAAATACTAATAATTGATAAATAATTGAATTTTAATAGAGAAATTCTATAAAAAACTAAAACCCTCTGTAACTTTGTAAATACTGCGTTTATCGAGAAAATAAGGTTAATCTGTGATCACTTATATTTCTTACTAAAAATTGAATTTTAATAGAGAAATTCTATAAAAAAATAAAAATTGAATTTTAATAGAGAAATTCTATAAAAAACTAAAACCCTCTGTAACTTTGTAAATACTGCGTTTATCGAGAAAATAAGGTTAATCTGTGATCACTTATATTTCTCACTAAAAATTGAATTTTAATAAATAAATTCTATTGAAAATACTGCGTTTATTGAGAAGATAAGGTTAATCTGTGATCACTTATATTTCTCACTAAAAATTGAATTTTAATAGAGAAATTCTATAAAAAGCTAAAACCCTCTCTAACTTTGTAAATACTGCGTTTATCGAGAAAATAAGGTTAATCTGTGATCACTTATATTTCTCACTAAAAATTGAATTTTAATAAATAAATTCTATTGAAAATACTGCGTTTGTTGAGAAAATAAGGTTAATCTGTGATCACTTATATTTCTCACTAAAAATTGAATTTTAATAAAGAAATTCTATAAAAAGCTAAAACCCTCTCTAACTTTGTAAATACTGCGTTTATCGAGAAAATAAGGTTAATCTGTGATCACTTATATTTCTCACTAAAAATTGAATTTTAATAAATAAATTCTATTGAAAATACTGCGTTTATTGAGAAGATAAGGTTAATCTGTGATCACTTATATTTCTCACTAAAAATTGAATTTTAATAGAGAAATTCTATAAAAAGCTAAAACCCTCTCTAACTTTGTAAATACTGCGTTTATCGAGAAAATAAGGTTAATCTGTGATCACTTATATTTCTCACTAAAAATTGAATTTTAATAGAGAAATTCTATAAAAAACTAAAACCCTCTCTAACTTTGTAAATACTGCGTTTATCGAGAAAATAAGGTTAATCTGTGATCACTTATATTTCTCACTAAAAATTGAATCTTAATAGAGAAATTCTATAAAAAATATTGCGTTTATTGAGAAAATAAGGTTAATCTGTGATCACTTATATTTCTCACTAAAAATTGAATTTTAATAGAGAAATTCTATAAAAAGCTAAAACCCTCTCTAACTTTGTAAATACTGCGTTTATCGAGAAAATAAGGTTAATCTGTGATCACTTATATTTCTCACTAAAAATTGAATCTTAATAGAGAAATTCTATAAAAAATATTGCGTTTATTGAGAAAATAAGGTTAATCTGTGATCACTTATATTTCTCACTAAAAATTGAATTTTAATAGAGAAATTCTATAAAAAGCTAAAACCCTCTCTAACTTTGTAAATACTGCGTTTATCGAGAAAATAAGGTTAATCTGTGATCACTTATATTTCTCACTAAAAATTGAATTTTAATAAATAAATTCTATTGAAAATACTGCGTTTATTGAGAAAATAAGGTTAATCTGTGATCACTTATATTTCTCACTAAAAATTGAATTTTAATAGAGAAATTCTATAAAAAGCTAAAACCCTCTCTAACTTTGTAAATACTGCGTTTATCGAGAAAATAAGGTTAATCTGTGATCACTTATATTTCTCACTAAAAATTGAATTTTAATAAATAAATTCTATTGAAAATACTGCGTTTGTTGAGAAAATAAGGTTAATCTGTGATCACTTATATTTCTCACTAAAAATTGAATTTTAATAGAGAAATTCTATAAAAAGCTAAAACCCTCTGTAACTTTGTAAATACTGCGTTTATCGAGAAAATAAGGTTAATCTGTGATCACTTATATTTCTCACTAAAAATTGAATTTTATTAGAGAAATTCTATAAAAAATACTGCGTTTATTGAGAAAATAAGGTTAATCTGTGATCACTTATATTTCTCACTAAAAATTGAATTTTAATAAAGAAATTCTATTAAAAATACTGCGTTTATCGAGAAAATAAGGTTAATCTGTGATCACTTATATTTCTCACTAAAAATTGAATTTTAATAGAGAAATTCTATAAAAAACTAAAACCCTCTGTATCTTTGTAAATACTGCGTTTATCGAGAAAATAAGATTAATCTGTGATCACTTATATTTCTCACTAAAAATTTAATTTTAATAAAGAAATTTTATAAAAAAATAAAAATTGAATTTTAATAGAGAAATTCTATAAAAAACTAAAACCCTCTGTAACTTTGTAAATACTGCGTTTATCGAGAAAATAAGGTTAATCTGTGATCACTTATATTTCTCACTAAAAATTGAATTTTAATAGAGAAATTCTATAAAAAACTAAAACCTCTGTATCTTTGTAAATACTGCGTTTATCGAGAAAATAAGATTAATCTGTGATCACTTATATTTCTCACTAAAAATTTAATTTTAATAGAGAAATTTTATAAAAAAATAAAAATTGAATTTTAATAGAGAAATTCTATAAAAAACTAAAACCTCTGTATCTTTGTAAATACTGCGTTTATCGAGAAAATAAGATTAATCTGTGATCACTTATATTTCTCACTAAAAATTGAATTTTAATAGAGAAATTCTATAAAAAACTAAAACCCTCTGTAACTTTGTAAATACTGCGTTTATCGAGAAAATAAGGTTAATCTGTGATCACTTATATTTCTCACTAAAAATTGAATTTTAATAGAGAAATTCTATAAAAAACTAAAACCTCTGTATCTTTGTAAATACTGCGTTTATCGAGAAAATAAGATTAATCTGTGATCACTTATATTTCTCACTAAAAATTTAATTTTAATAGAGAAATTTTATAAAAAAATAAAAATTGAATTTTAATAGAGAAATTCTATAAAAAACTAAAACCTCTGTATCTTTGTAAATACTGCGTTTATCGAGAAAATAAGATTAATCTGTGATCACTTATATTTCTCACTAAAAATTTAATTTTAATAGAGAAATTTTATAAAAAAATAAAAATTGAATTTTAATAGAGAAATTCTATAAAAAACTAAAACCCTCTCTAACTTTGTAAATACTGCGTTTATCGAGAAAATAAGGTTAATCTGTGATCACTTATATTTCTCACTAAAAATTGAATTTTAATAGAGAAATTCTATAAAAAACTAAAACCCTCTGTATCTTTGTAAATACTGCGTTTATCGAGAAAATAAGGTTAATCTGTGATCACTTATATTTCTCACTAAAAATTCAATTTTAATAGAGAAATTTTATAAAAAAATAAAAATTGAATTTTAATAGAAAAATTCTATAAAAAACTAAAACCCTCTCTAACTTTGTAAATACTGCGTTTATCGAGAAAATAAGGTTAATCTGTGATCACTTATATTTCTCACTAAAAATTGAATTTTAATAAATAAATTCTATTGAAAATGCTGCATTTTATACTGAATACTGAATTTTAATAGAGAAATTCTATAAAAAACTAAAACCCTCTGTAACTTTGTAAATACTGCGTTTATCGAGAAAATAAGGTTAATCTGTGATCACTTATATTTCTCACTAAAAATTGAATTTTAATAGAGAAATTCTATAAAAAACTAAAACCCTCTGTATCTTTGTAAATACTGCGTTTATCGAGAAAATAAGGTTAATCTGTGATCACTTATATTTCTCACTAAAAATTGAATTTTAATAAGAAATTCTATAAAAAACTAAAACCCTCTCTAACTTTGTAAATACTGCGTTTATCGAGAAAATAAGGTTAATCTGTGATCACTTATATTTCTCACTAAAAATTAAATTTTAATAGAGTAATTCTATAAAAAAACTAAAACCCTCTGTAACTTTGTAAATACTGCGTTTATCGAGAAAATAAGGTTAATCTGTGATCACTTATATTTCTGACAAAAAATTTATTTTTTTAAGAGAAATTCTATAAAAAAGTAAAACCCTCTGTAACTTTGTAAATACTGCGTTCATCGAGAAAATAGAGTTAATCTGTGATCACTTATATTTATGACTAAAATTTATTTTTATAAGAAAAATTCTATAAAAAACTAAGATCCTCACAGGTTAATCTGTGATCACTTATATTTTTTATTAAAAATTGAATTTTAATAGAGAAATTATATAAAAAGCTAAAACCCTCTGTATCTTTGTAAATACTACGTTTATCGAGAAAATAAGGTTAATCTGTGATCACTTATATTTCTGACCAAATATTGCATTTTAGAAGAGAAATTCTATAAAAAACTAAAACACTCTGTAACTTTGTAAATACTGTGTTTATCGAGAAAATAAGGTTAATCTGTGATCTATATATATAAAAGACTAACGTCATGATATTTTAACTGTGGTTTCCTCCCTCCCCAAAACGTTCCGATAAGAAGGGATTTTTGGAAATTCAAACGTTTTGGGGTACTTTGTTAATATTTTACATTATTTCACTTATCGACATTAAAGTTAGCTGATATGTATCTGAGTGAAGTAAATGTTAGGAATAGGGGATAATATTTAGGTTCCAAAATGTGAGAACTGAATTTTGAATTTTCTATAACAATGGACTTAGAAACATGAAATTAAGCATATATGGTCCTAAGTGAGTGAGAATTCTAGGGGGAGACTTTTTGGTACTTTTGCTTTATTGGAATGGTACTTTTTGTAATTTCTCCAATAATGAACCTAGAAACATGAAATAATGCTTTTACATGGGTCGAGTGGGAGGGAATCCACAAGTGGTTGATTTTTGGTACTTTTTCTATATTGTAATGGTACTTTTTGAATTTTCTATAATGAACCTAGAAATATGAAATTAAGCGTATATGGTGCTAAGTGAGTGAAATTCAAGCGGATACTTCATGGTACTTTTTCTTTATTCTAATGGTACTTTTATTAATTTCTTCACCAATAAACTTAGAAACATGAAATAAAGCTTACATGAGCCCGAGTGGGTGGGAATCCACAAGTGTCTGCTTTTTGGTACTTTTTTATTCTTCTAATGGTAGTTTTTGAATTTTCTATAACAATGGACTTAGAAACATGAAATTAAGCAAGTTTATGTTTTCAAACTTGCATTGGCTTCAACTTTTCGTACCAAATAGTCCGAGTCATAGAGAAAATAAACATAGAGCGGAAACTAGAAAAAAACTCGAAAAAAAAAATGCTCAAAAAAGTTCGTAGGTGTAACTTTTTTGAGCATTGTTTTTGTTTTCACACAGTTTTTTTTTTACTAATACATTCTCACCACTTTGACAGAAGAGTTTCCGCTCTATGTATGTTTCTCTATGGTCCGAGTACTAAGCTAACCGGAGTGCTTTCCTACCGTATGTGTTGAGAGCTCTTTTGAAAATGCTTTATACTTATTGGTTTTAGAAACATAATGTTCCTTCTACCTGAACTGTTAATAACTGTTTAATAACATTGGAATCAGTTTGATGGCAGAGCTTTGATTGTTTGGCCATCTTTTTGTAGGACCAAGTTGGGTTTTGTTGAAAATATTTAATAATTTTAGTATGCACTTTTTTCTGGTCACTCATTTTAATCAGATTAGCAACAAATTAATATAATTGACATAAAACATAATAACTGACATACTTTCCAAAGGTAACTTGAACAAAAAAAAAAAAAAAAAATTCTAATACTTGAGTTAAAAAGTTTTAAGGAAAAACGTGTGTTAAGTTTTTTTCGATCTCACTCCTTATTATAAGACAGTTATGAAAGTCTAAGTCATTTTCTGAGGGTGGCCTTATATGAGGACTAGGGATTTGTATGGGGGCTAGTTGAAATCATGGACCGATATTGCCCATTTTCAATACCAAACAAAACTTGTCAGCATATAGTATTTGTGGAAAATTTCAGCCAGCTAGCTCGTTTGGGTCCTAACGTGTTTTCAACAGTTAAGCAGACGGATGGACATAGTTAGATCGTCTAAGAATTGTATAAGAACCCAGGTTACATATATAGTGTTACGAATTTGCAATAACGATTTAAATTTAACGATCTGTAACGACTGCCTGCAGCATTCATCATGTTAATAAACACTTCCATCAGTAGAATCTACTACTTATCAACAATGTTGATAGCATGCGATTATTAGCATTGTTTGTAAGTGTGGCAACACTAAATGTTTAAACTGCTAACATTGACATCGAAAGCTTTACAATTCTAATATACGAAAGATGGCGTGTGTATAAATAGTGGCAGAGGTTGCAGTCGTGAGTGAGTTTATCATAGGCGCTGTTAGAGTTAATATTATAAAGTGTATGTGCATTTCTGCGAATTGATATACGTGTAAATAGACACTGAGTGACCATTTAGACTGTTGTTGTTGTACATTTTAAATAAATAAAGAGTTGTTACAAATTTTAAACTACTAAACGGCTTTTATTTGCAATCAAAAGTATCCGGTTTATTTTATATACAATATTTCGACATGTAACAAACGGAATGACAAAATCAATATACCCCCCATCTTTTTTGATGGTGGGTATACATAGCATTCAAAATTTATAATTTTAGGTTTAACTTGTTAAGGGGAACTAAAGGCTGCCCCTAAGATATTTTGGGTTACGGTGCATGGAGAACCTTTCGGCTCGTGATGCTTAGGGTCCTATAATATAGTCTAATTTTAAATGATAATCAACAATTGCTTGTATTAAATAGTTATGCATACAATAAGTACTATTTAACCCTGCTAAACTTAATAAGAAATCCGGTGACACAGAGAACTACATCAAAAGGATTAATGCAGTATTCTCCTTGAGTTGCTTAAATTTCACTAAATTTACAACTTTTCTGTCATTTCCTCTACCTTCCTTAAAGGAATAATAAAAAAAATAACACGAAAATACAAAATATAACAAAAAAAAATCTCATAGAATAAAAGAAAAGAATAAATCATGTATATAAGTAGTGTGTAAGTATGTCAAGGTAAAGAAACTGACATTTCCTTAAAACACACACACACACACACAGACACACTCACACAGTTTGAATGAATTTATTCCGTATGAATGTCTGGCAATCTGGAACCTTTTAAATTGAGTTAGAAAGAATGGAAAAAAGTGATGGAAAAGGTGACAATACACCAGATACACAACAACGTTAACACAAGAAAAACCAAATTAGTGTTACATGTATAATAGAAGTACATATGGATGTGTGTAGAGTATGTGTGACAGAGTGTTTTCTTTTTTTTTTTTTTTCCTCGAACGTATGAGCGTTAAGACATTTTAGACTATGGGGAAATTTGCAATATTACAATTTTAAGTTCAATGAACAGTGGGAAATAGGATCATATACATTTTGAGAATACAATTTTCAAACATTTGTGAGGCTTTAATTCATTCCACAGTACATCACAAACAAATTGACCTTGGGTCTTCCTATTTTCAAAATACTCAGTAAACTAATACTCTGTAGCCATTTGGACATTTCCATTTTTATTTCTTTTTATTTCCCAAAACTCTCGATTTTATTCGCGATTTGAAAAGTTGTTTGGTATAGTCCCACTGTGCAATTTCATTATCATCGAATCCATCTTGAAAATTGTAATGCATTTCAATATGTATTGTTAAGAAGGAAAATTAAGTAAAGTACTACCAAGAAGAATGCTAAAATATCAACATCCAATCCATACACACATCACACATCACTTACACTTACAAATTTCACTTTATTTTAGAACTATTTTCACTTTAGAATTTTATTCGTTGTAGTAAATTTTTTTACGTTTGTATGAAAAGATGTTACATTAAACTTGACACCCTTTTTTCCCTACTAGAATTTTTAAACAGAATATTTGTTTCCTTATAGAAATGCAATAAGTATTTTATCAAGACTTGCGTGCACATTTTATTGTAGAAACAAGCAAATGAGGAACACACAATATAAAATAATGTAGAGACATTTTTATTATGTTTTTCTTTCTTTTTTTTTCATTTGACAATTGAAAAATTTTTTAAAATTTTTTTTCTTTTTTGATTGAGTTAATGAAGAGCACTACAAAAGTGAAGCACTTACCTGAAAAGATTTAGAAAAAAAAAACTGAAGAAAACTTTTATTTAAATGAGAAAAATTTATGTTAGAAATAGTAAATTGATTTATTTTGAACACTCTAGTAAATTTAAAATGAAAATTCATTTAAAGTGCTCTTTTAATTGTTGGCCATAGTTAGTTGTAAATTTACAAGATGTTTTTGGCAATTGAATAAAGTAATTTGTTTTAATAATTACTGGCTGAAAATAGTTCTTTTTTTGTAAATTGCAGAAATTAAGAGTCTCTATACAAATTTATAACTTAGTACTACAAATTCTCTCGTTATTGGTGGCACACTATTTCCTCACAAGAGAATTCACAAAGTTACTTGGATTTCATCTGACCATGTGACCGAACACCAAATTGATCACATCACCATCAGCCGGAAATAGCGTGGGTCTCTTTTAGACGTACGTAATAAGAGAGGGGCCGACATTGCCAGTGATCACCACTTAGAAATTGCCACACTCCGAATGAAAGTCGCTGCTTAAGGATCCCGGCGTTGCTAAGAAGTACTTCGCAACATTGGAAACCGCAATGCCAAGCTATATTAATTCCCCTGAATATAGCTGGGCGAAATTTAAACACCTGTTGGTCGACACAGCAGTTCGGGCTATAGGCTTCAAAGAGAAGGGACGGAAAGAATGGACGTCTGAGGAAACATGGAAGCTGGTGGAAGAAATAAAAGCTGCAAAAAATTACATTAACACCTCCAAAACACGCCTCGCTAAGATGACAGGAGGAGCATGATGTCAGGAGAAGCATTCTAATCTAGAACAAGCTGTCAAGACGCGATAAAAGAAGTTGGGCGGAAAATATTGCCAAAGATGCCCAAAAGTCTGCGGAAACAGGTCGAAGCTGAGAGTTGTATGAAGCTATACGTAAGCTAACAGAGAACCCTGTATTCGGTAGAAAGCCCTTAAAATATGATAATGGGGAGTTAACAATATCAAAGGATAAACAAATGTAGCTTTGGACCGATTTTTACAGGAATATGCTAACGCAAACTCCCAACACACATGATCAAGCACTGTGCGACTGCGAGTCACATAAGGTAAACCAAAATATCAACACGGAATGTCCCTCTATTCCGGCAATATGTGAAGCTATTAAAGCATTGAAAAACAACAACTTTCCAGGCCTGGACAATATTCCTCCCGAATTGCTGCTGATCGATTCCATAACAAGCTCAAAACTACTGCTACCGCTCATGGATGGATTTTGGTCTTCCAATTATTTAACAGATGCACTCTTGGAAGGTGTAATCATAAAAATTCCGAAAAAAGGAGACTTATCAGAACGTAGTAACTGGAGGGGTATCACTCTTTTGAATATGCTGTTTAAGGTTATTGCCACATTATCAAGAAAAGGCTTTGTAATGCGATCTCTCCTGGTATGAGGAGAGAACAAGCCGGTTTCCGCCGTGGAAAATCCTGTGTTGACCATATCAATAGTCTCAGGATAATAGTCGAGGAGTCCGTTGAATGGAGATACGCATTATATCTCCTTTTTATAGATTTTGCAAAAGGCGTTTGACATGCTCAACCATACGTCAATTTGGAATGTGTTAGCCTGTAAGGGAGTTCCACAACAGCTGATCAGCTGATGCAAATGAACTATCTGATAAGATAAACATCGGTAAAGGAGTCTGCCAGGGATGTGTGCTCTCGCCACTTCTCTTTAATATTGTGCTAGATGTCATTATGCAACAAGCTACAATATCAAGAAATGGAATTGTGTGGGGCCTTGACTATGCTGACGATATTTGTCTCCTTACACATTCACATGCTGGTATGGAACAGAAGTTGCGCAACATTGTCGATCATGCTCTTACTGCTGGTCTTAAAATAAACATCGGTAAAACGAAAATAATGCGCATTTTTACCGAAAATAATACCCCTTTTCACATTATGGTTACCACAATCATGTAAATAGTTGCTGTGATTATAATATTGTTAAAAAACTTTTTAAAAATGTGGAAATGATTACAGTTACATGCTCAACTATATTCTTTCTCTGTGTGTGGAAATTGAAGTCAAATTTGATACAAAAAACAAGTAAGAGGGATATATTCGGCTGGGCCGAATCTTATATACCCTTCACCAAACTATACTTCAAAATAAAAATTTTAAATATTTTTAGGTAAACAAAATTAACTTTTTTTTCCAGCTGTTTTTTTTTATTTTTTATTGAAAAAATTTTTTTTCCGATTTTTTTTTTTTTTAAATTTTTTTTATTTTTTTTTAAATTTCAAAAACTTTTTTTTTTAAATTTAAAATTTTTTTTTTTTTTAATATTTAGCCAAAAAAACTTTTGACCCATTGTAGGTCCAACTTACTATGGTCTTATATACGTCGTTGGAAAGGTCTTTGAAATATCTATCATTAGATATCCATATTGTCTATATTAATGACTTAGTAATCCAGATATAGGTCAAAAAATAGGTAAAAAATCGAGGTTGTCCTGGTTTTTTCCTTATATCTCAGCCATTTGTGGACCGATTTTGCTGATTTTAAATAGCAAACTTCTCGAAAGCATGTCTGACAGAATTATTCAAGACTTGGATCCCGAAGATATCTGGGGTCTTCAGAAAATTGATTTCAACAGACAGACAGACGGACAGACAGACAGACAGACAGACAGACAGACAGACAGACAGACAGACAGACAGACAGACAGACAGACAGACAGACAGACAGACAGACAGACAGACAGACAGACAGACAGACAGACAGACAGACAGACAGACAGACAGACAGACAGACAGACAGACAGACAGACAGACAGACAGACAGACAGACAGACAGACAGACAGACAGACAGACAGACAGACAGACAGACAGACAGACAGACAGACAGACGGACATGGCTAAATCGACTCCGCTATCTATAAGGATCCAGAATATATATACTTTATAGGGTCGGAAAATTATATTGTGGAAATTACAAACGGAATGACAAATTTATATATACCCTTCTTACGAAGGTGAAGGGTATAAATATACCTGCTGCATAATGTATGACGAAACGAACGTATGAAAAATCTTTCGCAGCTTCCGGGACAACATTTGTATGATGCTGATGCTCGAGGGAATGTTTTATGCATGTGCGGCAAAAGAAGCCAACATTTGTTACAAATGGCTCTATAAATACCCAAATTTACGTCAAGGAATGTTTACAAAAGAAAATTCATAAGACTTTTTAATGTGTCCACTTATTTTTGGCCTGATTTGGCATCCTGTTACTATGGTAAGCAAGGTCTTGAGTGGTACACAGGTGCGGATCTAGAGGGGGTAAAATAGAAATTTCCGCCTCCCCGCAAAACCGAAAAGTTTTCACATAAAAAAAGAAGAAAAAAGAAAAATGTAGAACAAATGCATTCGACTTATGTAGCTTCATTTCCAGTGAAATAAATTTGAAGGAACTTCGTATCATCATTGGGAAGCGGGAGTAATTTTCCAATTCTGTGGTACATTTGGCCTTGAACTTTAAAGGTAGACATGAAGCCGACGACATTTGAAAGAATAAGTTGCACTTTTGGATATATTGAAAGAAGTGCTTGGAAATAGGATTGGCGCCGGAAATGTAACTTAGAAGCAGCTGATGCGGCTCAATAACTGGTGGCAGAATAACTTTACCGTTCGAAGATTACATTCCCAGGGGTTCCTGAATGAACTTTAAAACGCTGCAATGCGGTAATCAGTACGTCCTTGTGATTCCTGTAGTCTGACGATACTTATACTTATTGTATATTTTTATATATGTCCATTTTTATATACAGTGCACTCGCGGTAACGTGAACTAATTAAAACCAAGGGAGTTCATGTTAGTGAAATTGTTCACGTTAGCGATTGTCGAATTTCATGAAAAAAATATAAAATTTTATAATATAAACCTGTGTTTAACACGCTTGAACGTGAAATAAAATAAAATTATTGATTAAAATGCATTACAAAACAAAACGAGATCACGAGAAACTATAAATAGAAATAAAATTACATAGCAAATAAAATTGCTCATTCGTTGCCACTTAAAAAATTAATTTGGAGGATACAAACACATTTTTTGTATAAGGGGATTCTCAAAACTTTAAAAATTGAATTTAATGTATGTATTGAAGTGTTGTCTACATGATTAGAAAATAAATGCATTGAAAAAAAAATTGTTCACGTTATAAAGCTTTCTGAGTTTGTTCACGTTACAGAATAGTCAATGTAAGCAAAAGCTTGTTCACGTTATGCGGTGTTCACGTTAGACGGTGTTCACGTTACCGCGAGTGCACTGTATATAGATTTATGTTAATATTTTTTCGATCTCAGTTCTTAGAGTAAATCAAGAAATTTAATGCATTTAATTAAATATTGATTAAATTAGATTTAAGAATCGTGTATTCAAACTTTTTTTAATTATAAATTTGTCTATACATATTGCTTTAAAATTTTAGTTTTCTTTTTAAAAATGTCTAAAAAATCAAAGAAATAATGGCAAAGATTTATAAATCCTAAAAAACTTATAGTTTTATTTCTTAAATTTTTCAATTTAAATTCTTCAGCTACACTAAAACAATGAACTGCTCATATTTATAACCACATGTCCATGCTAAACTCAAATAAACGAGTAATGGAAATATCTCTAATTTCCATTTAAAACCATATATCGACCTAATTGCCACTACGAATGACAATTAATTGTTGCCACCTAAAACTTAGCTGAATATAGCTGCATTAGACTGCAACTAAAAGATGTATGTAGTATTTTATACAAATAAATTTTCTATTTCTAACTGGATGATCCGATTGATATGAAGAGTATTTGAGTTTATGTTTTGAAGTCGGACTCCCAAAGATCCGAACGGCAATGATCCAAAGCCCACATTATGAAGCAATCATATAGTCCGAATCATAATCTAATGGAGAACCTCTAGAATGAGGTAGAACCAGGAGTTCTTTCAAAACAACCCAAGTGCTTAAGTGAATTGTGGTATGTTATTTGAAACCTCCCTCTAGGTGATAGAGTTTAAAAAATTCCCAAATATGACACCTGGGAGAACATAAATAATCTATAATTAGAAATTAGTTCGCGAACTGTTAGCCGCAATACAAATGAGGCAGGTCTTGGTTGTTATCGCCCCGCGAAAAACTTTCATTTCTAAGGAAATCGGTGTACAATTTGACAATCAGCATTTAAGCTGGTTGGGACAGAAATGTAAAGCTGTTCAGTGAGACAGTGATGGGAGAACATTTGTAAAACGGCCAAAGGGAAAGATGCTGAACCTTTAGTACACAAATAAGACAGTCAAGTTTGGTGGTGGCTATTTTTCATGGCAAGACATGAAGACCTTAAATTATACCGATCGAATAAGAATCACTTTCTAAATCTACTTTTGCGCAAAGTACAGCTAGCAATTTGAAAGATATTTCGTTAAAAGTTGGCACATGTAGTATTTTCTGCTCGAGGACGAAAATAATTGGTAATTTTAACGAGCATAAATTTCATAGAAATGTTGGTATCCTAATAAAGTTTAACAGAAAAAAGTTTCATTTAGATATAAATCACGTGGCCTAATGTCATGGTGATCGCTTCAAATAGCTCGTAGCTCCCAGTTAAAGCCGATTGGCGAAAATCACTCACGAAAATAAATTATTGAAATTTTAAAAGAAAAACAAGTAACACAACTAAATTCAGCTGTGCCGAATCTTATATACCTTTCACCAAAGTATACATATTTACGTAGATGCAAAACTTTTCATATAGCAACAACAACAAGGAAAAATCATAATATCATATCAGATGCAATTGCAAAACATCCGATAATCATATTCACACGTTGATTGCTCACTGATAACTAACCAAATAAACACAAAAAAATAACAACAAACAACAACATAAATGAAAATTAACGAAACGAAAAGCACTCAAATACATACAAATTACGCATGCGTGTGTTTGATTCATAATTCTTATTCATTTCATCTCATTCCACATTGTAGAATGTTGTTGTTGGGTGTGTTTGGTGCTTACGTATGATAGAGTTGCTCATATGAGAACTCATTATAAACAACTCTCTCTTTATATATACCATTGCCACTCATGGTGAAGGGTACAAAAAAAAAAAAAAAACAAAATAAGCAAAGCAATGAAAATAACACACATCCAAACATACGTTTTGTTGCTTTTTTGTCAAAGCATGCAATAAATTGTCTATTTTTGATGAAATTTTCAAAGGTTGTCTTGGATTTTTGCCCATATCTCCTTTATTTATGGACGGATTTTGCTGATTTTAAATAGGAAACTTCTCGAAAGCATGTCTGACAGAATTATTGAAGATTTGGATCCCGAAGATATTTGGGGTCTTCAGAAAATTAATTTCAATAGACAGACGGACTGACAGACAAACATCCAGAATATATATACTTTATAGGGTCGGAAAATTATATTATGGATATTACAAACGGAATGACAAACTTATACATACCCTTCTCACGAAGGTGAAGGGTATAATAATACTCAGTGTAGGGTATTATATGGTCGTTCTTAAACCACTATACTTTCTTACTTGTTTTATTTTGAACATGAGTTTTCAATAAAGGAAACAATTCTCTTTATTATTTTATCCCTCTGTAGCATCATGCGGCAGTCTAATTCAGCGTATTATGCAGTTTGTTCTCAATAATCAACAAAGTCCTGCTCTGCCGGAAAATACCCACCTTAAATCCTGTTTTCCCGTTTTGAATGAAACTTATAGCAGGTGTGTATGTGTATTGTTAGTGAAGGCGTCGAAGGTTTTAAATTTACAAAAGCACACAATCGGCCTTGTTTGTTTTATGCCAAATGGCTCATTTTGTGTTGATCAAAATTTATGGTTTATTAACAGACAGACTACAGTGGAGAGGCAAAAGTAACAGAGGCTAGCGAGGCACAGTGGGTGATAGTACGATTTTAATAAAATGTCTCATGCCTAAAGAGGAGGAGTGAGTTTATGTTGTGAACTTGGACTTTAAACAACAAGGCAGCACGGAGCCCCCAGACCCAAAGTAGGGAACCTCGGGTATATGAAAAATTAAAAATGATGCCAAATTTTGGTCGCATCTACTTGAAGTTATCTACAAAAAATATCACTGTAGCTACATATTCGCATTTGAAAATTAAATTTTCAGTTTTTTTACTTTTTTTTGGTTTCCCCACTGTGCAAGTTTTAAATTTAATGCTTTGGTTGGTTTTAATAAAATTAATAGAAGAAAAAACCACTGATAACCTTTCTCATTAAATAGTTTTAAGAAAACTGTTTGGCATTTTCAAAAAAATTGCAATTTTATGTAAAAGGAGCACACTTTGTTTTAATTTCACATCTTTGAAAATAATATAATGTAGTTTTAAGCCAGTCTAACTTTTGTACCTATAGAAAGTGGTCAGTTTCAAATTTGAGCATCTTTTGTTTCACTCTGTGTTGTTATATTGAGTAAAAGTGAAAAGTTTCCATTAGTTTGTCGCCATACTGTTTAAATCATTGTGTGTAACGAACGGTACTTGTGTGTGCGTTATTTTTTTTTTGGCGCCTAATTGTATGCCATACATATTATATTAAGCCACTATGAGAATGTGTTTCAGTGGGGGTGTGTGTGTGTGTGTTTTATATAAAATTTATAGAGTGAACAATATAAACTGATGATGGGTTTTTTGTTGTTTGTTTGTAACTTGGTTACATTAAATGTATACCAGTGTATCACTCTGGCACACATTTACACGCAATAAAATTGTGGTAGTAAGTACCTGCTAAGCTACTAACTTAATGGCTGAGCGAGCGAATGTGTGTATACCAAACTCGTATTTAGTTAATAAAAAAAAGGTGTTAAAAGCTTATGTTATGGTCAATACAGGTTACAATTTAAGTACATGGCCAAGTAAGGGAAACTGGCAAACTGTAAATAAAAATTGAATCTTTTTACAATAAACCCTCTTTACACAACTACTTACAGCCACTCTCTGTAACAAATACCAACATTTTATATTGGCTGGTAGTGGTTAATAAATGGACCAAATTCCAAGAAGCACAATAAAGAAATAAACACAAAAACATTTTGAAAATGTTTTAAGTTTCTGGGGTTGCTTTTTGTGGCTCATTTGTCTGGTGTTTTATTTTGCAAATGTCTAGTCATGTTCTCTTCGACCTGTTTTTTTTGTATTTTTTTTTTTTTTTTGTAAGTGTTCATTTGCTTTTCTCGAGTCCTGTCAATCGTAATTTTCAAATGATTATATCAAAATGTTTATTGTATTGCCATGTACAAAAGAATGTTTCGTATGGATTTGTGTAATGATTGCCTTGGCCTTGATGTGTCATAAACTGTAGTAATGTGTAAAAAAAAAATGTAAAAACCCCCCTCACAACTACCACAGCTCAATATTCCAAATTAGGCAGTATGTCTAACACGTCATGCTCACTAGCAGCAATAAGGGAATGTTAACATTTTATGGCAAAACAGGAAAAAAATCTCTTAAGATTTGTAAATCAGCTCAATTATTCTTTGGCTTTGGAAATACTACATACATCATGCATACGTTCATTAATTGAACAGGATTTGATGGAACAAAAAAAAACAATACTTTCGAAACTTTAGACAACTTCTAACTATAGTAAGATAATGGTAAATTCTTTTCAGGTATTGTCGCCATAACAATTCTTCTATAGAAAACTTGTCGCCATAACAGTTTTTCTATAGAAATATTGCCGCCTTAACAGTTTTTCTATAGAAAACTTCTCGCCTTAAAAGGTTTTCTATAGAAAAATTGTCGCCTTAACAGTTTTTCTATAGAAAAGTTGTCGCCTTAACAGTTTTTCTATAGAAAAATTGTCGCCTTAACAGTTTTTCTATAGAAAAATTGTCGCCTTAACAGTTTTTCTATAGAAAAATTGTCGCCTTAACAGTTTTTCTATAGAAAAATTGTTGCCTTATCAGTTTTTCTATAAAAAAAATTGTCGCCATGACAGCTTTTCTATAGAAAACTTGTCGCCTTAACAGTTTTTCTATAGAAAACTTCTGGCTTTAACAGTTTTTCTATAGAAAAATTGTCGCCTTAACAGTTTTTCTATAGAAAAAATTGTCGCCTTAACAATTTTTCTATAGAAAAATTGTCGCCTTAACAGTTTTATAGAAAAATTGTCGCCTTAATGATGTTTTCTATAGAAAAACTGTTAAGGCGACAAGTTTTCTATAGAAAACTTGTCGCTATGACAGTTTTTCTATAGAAAAATTGTCACCTTAACAGTTTTTCTATAGAAAAATTGTCACCTTAACAGTTTTTCTATAGAAAAATTGTCACCTTAACAGTTTTTCTATAGAAAACTTGTCGCCTTAACAGTTTTTCTTTAGAAAAATTGTCGCCTTAATAGTTTTTCTATAGAAAAATTGTCGCCTTAACAGTTTTATAGAAAAATTGTCGCCTTAACAGTTTTTCTATAGAAAAATTGTCGCTATGACAGGTTTTCTATAGAAAACTTGTCGCTATGACAGTTTTTCTATAGAAAAATTGTCGCTTTAACAGTTTTTCTATAGAAAAATTGTCACCTTAACAGTTTTTCTATAGAAAAATTTTCGCTATGACAGGTTTTCTATAGAAAACTTGTCGCCTTAACAGTTTTTCTATAGAAAACATCTCGCCTTAACAGTTTTTCTATAGAAAAATTGTCGCCTTAACAGTTTTTCTATAGAAAAATTGTCGCCTTAATAGTTTTTCTATAGAAAAATTGTCGCCTTAACAGTTTTTCTATAGAAAAATTGTCGCCATGACAGGTTTTCTATAGAAAAATTGTCGCTATGACAGGTTTTCTATAGAAAAATTGTCGCTATGACAGGTTTTCTATAGAAAAATAGTCGCTATGACAGGTTTTCTATAGAAAAATAGTCGCCTTAACAGTTTTTCTATAGAAAAATTGTCGCCTTAATAGTTTTTCTATAGAAAAATTGTCGCCTTAACAGTTTTATAGAAAACTTGTCGCCTTAACAGTTTTTCTATAGAAAAATTGTCGCCATGACAGGTTTTCTATAGAAAAATTGTCGCTATGACAGGTTTTCTATAGAAAAATTGTCGCTATGACAGGTTTTCTATAGAAAAATAGTCGCCTTAACAGTTTTTCTATAGAAAAATAGTCGCCTTAACAGTTTTTCTATAGAAAAACTGTCGCCTTAATAGTTTTTCTATAGAAAAATTGTCGCCAATACAGGTTTTCTATAGAAAACTTGTCGCCATTGGCAGTATAACAGTTGATCTATAGAAAATTTGTCGATATGACAGTTCTTCTACAGAAAAATTATCGGTATAACAGTTTCTCTATAGAAAAATGATCTGTGTAACAGTTTTTCTGTAGAAAAATTATAGGTGTAACAGTTTTTCTATAGACCTACGATTAATGGTAATTGAAATAGGATTAAAGCAAATTTAAGACTATATACATACGATTGAAGCTAGTCTAACGTAAATCAAATTTTCAGTATTGCAGTTTTATACATAATCTTAAGCACGCTTCGATATTTAAAAACAAAAATCATACAAAAAAACACCGTAGTATAGTAGAATCCATTGCGGCCATTATAATTCCTCGTGCTATTCACCCCCTCTGTTTACTTTTTCCATTTAATATATAAATATTTGATTAAAACAACTTATAATTTCACAAAGGAAAACAAATTGAATTTTAGATCAAACCCAACAACATGCTCAAGAATAAAATAAAACTAGAAACACACACAAAAATAGTAGATAGACGGACATTTACATTTCTTACAATTTAACACTCGTAATTATTTGTGCAAACAATATCCATTCACTCGTTCGAATGCAAAATACTCTTCAAGGGGTTTTAAATTTTGTTGCACAAATAAAACTGGATAATTGTGTTTCGAGAGTGCGAGTGTGCATTAAGAAAATTTCATTATTTTCTAATTTGTGTTACTTGGCTTTTAAGATTTTTGTTTTCTATTTCTGTGAAAATGAAAACAATCCAAGTGATTAGTAGTACACAGAGTTAGTCAGTCAGTCAGTCCATCTAAATGAATCTCCTACAAGCAGTTAGACAATCAGTTTGTCATTCATTTGCTAAAATATTACAAATATTAACTAATATACATAAACATATGGGATGTATGTATGTGTGTGTGTATTTGTTAGTATTTGTCTGTGTATGTTCATGGTATTCAAAATATTTAGGTTTCGAATTATTTATACCAACACATGAACCTATTTCATTTACACATACAATAGCAGTTACATAAACATACGTATACACTTCCAAACACTCAGAGGAAAATCGCTGTAAATTACCGGTTAGTCCTCTAAGGAGACAAATTTTGATTTTAGCTCATTTACCTTAAAGGAAAATAAAGTAAGAAGCTCATTTAGTTTCCAGTTAAAAAAAATTGCGAGATCATCATTTTTCAAACTACAATTCATTCTAACGCCTGCAGAAGTACATTTTCAAATGCTAAATAGCGTAAAATCATTTGAAACAAATCTTTAATCATTACCCATTTTTTTTAAACTTAAAGGAGTTGAAATCTGTTTATTATCCAAAGTTTTTCTTATCCTTTTTTACTATTTGTGTCTTTTTTTCTCCCAGTGCAATTCCTTTAACCAGTCATTCACTTCTACATTAAGAAAACGTGCAAATTGTTATTTGTCTAAATGTTTGTGCAAGACTTGAACAAATATTAACATTATAATTTTACATGTGTAGTAGACCGGCTCATGAGAAACATGAATCCGATTTTCAATTCGGTTGGTTCATTTGAAAATAAAAACAAAATAGTCGTATTTATAAGTTTTTTTTTTTTGATTCAAAGAAATAATATTGAATTTCCGGATAACTTAAATTATTTTGTAGAAAATGATTCACATAATTCTTAAAAAAAATTATAAAAAAAATCACAAAAATGTGTAATTTAGGATTTATGGACATTTTGGCAAATTCAAAATTTCTGTAACATTTTACTCTAAAGTAACTTTATATTGGACAAATACTAAATATTGTTTTGAAAATAAATTAAAAAATGTATATATATTGTTACGAAATTGCTTTATCAATTCGAATTTAACGCTCTGTAACGGCTGCTTGAAACATTCATTTTGTTTATAAACATTATCACCAGTAGAAAAAAAATGCTTAAAAGCAACGTTAATAACAGTTGTTTTTAAGCATGACAGTATTAACTGTGAAACAGCATTGTGGAAGTGGAACATTGGAGTTTTTCCGTTAGATTACTCATGAGACTTCTAGAAGATGGCGCTGCGTATATAAATAGTAAAATCGAGCTGTGAGTGAGTCTGCAGGCGCTGTTTGAGTTAACATCAACCGTATTACCAGTGTGTGTATTAAAAGAGATTGACTATTAAAATTGTTGTGTAAATTTTAATAAACAAAAGAGTTGTTACAATTTTAAAACTACTTGGCGCTTTTGTTTGTAATTTAAAAACATCCTGTTTATTTAAAGGAAATAAAACACTTTTTTGTACAAAGTAAAAACGTAGCAATATATAAAAATTAATGTATTTATGTCTGTTTATTTAAGAGTTTCCAAAAAACTGAAAAATTGCAAAACTGCGGTTTCGGTTTTAAAAAATTTAAAACCAATCGGTTTCGGTTTTGAGTTTGTTTTTTTTAATATTTTTACTTTTGCTTAAGTATATAAAAACCAGAAACATTTAATAATATACCAAAGTGCTATAAAAACTTTGCTCGTACGTGTTCTTCTAAAATTAGTTCGAAAAGAAAAAACCGTAAGTCGAAGAATAATTGTCGCTTTTCGTTTTCGGTGTTGGTTAAAACAGAACACGAAACTCTAGTTTATTTAATTGGTTGTTTGTACCTTACAGGAGGCTAAACCATTGAACCGAATTTATTGAAATTTTCACAATATCTTCTGAAGCGTAATTTCTTATCACTATACGGAGTTTTACTGAAAATGGACGTGACACAATGTAAATAGGTATTTTCAAATATCTGGAGAACTAAGTATAATTGTGGAAGTCTTCATATGTGTATCAACTTCTGATCGCTGCATGAAGTTTAACCAAAAATGGGAGGGATCGGAACAGGAGGTGAGTTAGCTCCCATACAAAGTAAATAATTTCCAATATCTCGAGAACTATAATTGTAAAAGTATTCAATTTGTTATTACTGTACGGAGTTTAGCTGAAAATAGGCGGAATTGGTTTTGAGGGCATGGCACCACATATATAGTTATTTTCGAATATTTGGAAAACAATAATTAAGAAAGTATTTAAGCTTAGTACGAATTTATTCCTTACCACTGTAAGAAGTTTACATAAAAAAATGAGCAAGATCTGAACAGTGTGTGTCTGAATCAATTTCTTACATTTTAGCGATGTTTTGCTGAAATTAAACAGAAGCGGCTTAGTGGGAATGACCCCTCCCATATAGAGAAAATAGTTGTATATCTGGATAATTATAAAGTTAAAGCTTGACATGAGGAGATATTTTGTTACCATTGTACATAAAATACATATATAACAAGTAAGAGAGCTATATTCGGCTGTGCCGAATCTTATATACCCTTCACCAAATTTTACTAAAAATATAAATTTTAAATATTTTCAGGTAAACAAAATTTATTTTTTTTTTTTAAATTGTTTTTTAAAATTAAAAAAAAAAATAATTTTTTCAAAATTGTTTTTCAAAATTTAAAAATAATATTTTATTTTTCAAAATGGTTTTCCAAAAATTTTTTTCGATTTAGTTTTTTTTTTTAAATTTACTAATGAAAAATAACTTATGACAAAATAAATTTTTTTTTTAAAAAATTATTTTTTTCGTAAAAAAAAATCGGGTTAAAAAATATTTTTCCCGATTTTGACCCATTGTAGGTCAAAATTACTATAGCCTTATATAGATCGTTGCAATGGACTTTGAAATATCTATCATTAGACATCCATATTGCCTATATTAATGACTTAGTAATCCAGATATAGATCAAAAATAGGCCAAAAATCGAGGTTGGTCCGGTTTTTTCCTTATATATCAGCCATTTGTGGGCCGATTTTCTTGATTTTAAATAGCAACCGAGCCGGAAGAATTCCCGATCAAGTTTTTAAGTTATATGTGGTCTTCAGAAAATTGATTTCAACAGACAGACAGACATGGCTTAATCGACTCCGCTATCTATAAGGATCCAAAATATATATACTTTATAGGGTATAAAAATGGGTGGGATCTTTTATAGTTTATTGTCGGATTCTTTGTGTAAATTACCTTGATAGCAGTGTCCTGCTCTGCAAAAAATTAAGGGAAGAACAGGACGTGTCCCCTCCCATACAAACTAAAGAGTGAGTTCTTTCGTTGCAATTAAACGTAGTTGAGATACAAGTGGGTGGGATCGGAACAAAGGGAAGGTTCCTTCCATACAAATATTATATTTATTATCAAACATTATGGCAACTACTATGACAGAGCTTTCATGCTTCATTTAAATAGCTTTGTTGCCAGTATTTGTTGTTTGTCTTAAAGTGAAGAGGATCGGAACAGGTTGGGGAACCAGTCCCCCATTCATTAAATTGTTATTAATGAATATCTGGCGATCTATTGTATAATATTGTGATTCTCAATACTTTGCATGTGTTATTTTGTTAAGTTAAAAACTTAATGCAATTTTGTGTTAAAATAACTTGAATGTATGTCGCGAGCTAAATCATATCAAGGGCTGTAAAACACAAATGGAAATATTTCAACATATCAACAGAAAGCCACATTATTATATTGTATTAGAAATAATCCCTTTAAAAAAATTATGTTCCAATTATCAAATTTTCTATTTTTCTAGACGTAATAGAAAACGAGTTCTATTTTTGTCGCGTTCTGGGCTCCATGTATATTGCTAATATATTGGAAACAACAAAACGATCTACATATATCACTAAACATAGTTTCACTAAAATGCTATAGAAAAACATAAGCTAGAAATAAAGTTCCTTTACTTAGTTTCACGAATGTCGCGTTCTTACCCATGCTACGCGTATTCGCTTATGGCTTATCATTCTACGATAAAAATTATTTCTTTGGAGCAGACTAAATACATCATATATGTGTGAACTACATAAGTACAAATATGTACAATATGATATGTTTATGTATGTGAGTTTGCTGGGGGAAAATCTATGTATGTATAAGTAATCAAATAAATAAAATATGTGTGTGTGTATGTGTGTTGCATGTAAAAATCAATGAACCAAAGTTATTAAACTTGTACGACTGTAGCTTCTATAAGTAAAATGGCGTCTAAGAACGAAGTAGGTGGAAAGTGATTAACAGTAAAGGACGAGTAGAGGAGTAGTAACAAATCATACTGGGAGGAGTGTGTGTGTATGTTTTGGCATGTTTGGTTTTGTTCAACAATTGTATTTATCCTTCCATTAAGCACAATTACTTTTGACAAGCTTTGATGAAACATTGTTTTAATTGTTTACATATGTAAGAATTTTATGCACAAACACATATATACATAGTTACATGTATACAAATATATGTGTGAATATGTGATACTTGTATGTATGTTTGTAGATGTATAATAAGCGTGTTAACATGCGTTTGTAATGATAAATATTCTACAATATGTTTTTCTTTATAATACATCAACCAGAATATGTGTTTGCATATTAGGCTGGACCATAGTTGTCACTTTTTTTGGATTTCCGATGCTTCTAAGGTCTAAAATTGTTCTCCAATTGATGAAGAATTGAGCAAAATCTGAAGTTTATTATGTAGCTACTTTCCCCAAAACTTCAAATAAAATGTGAAACCTCTAAGACAAATTTTATACCTTGGGAGCATGAAAAATCCAAAAATACAATATAAGGGCCAGCCTAATGTATATGTATTCCTACAGTGACCCACACTTCAAAGGTCAACATTAAAGTATCTGTATCCAAAGAGAGACCTGAAAACCATTAATTTGATCTTATTAACTCAAATTACCAACGAAATGCGTGCCATGAGTTAAGACTTTAGTTTACGTGATATTAATGGTAAATAAACTATGATTTTCTGGGATTTAAGAGCTATGGCAAGGAAATGAAACAACTAATCCTATAAAAATTAAGAAAATATCTAAAGAATATGATTTTTTATAAGAAGTAGAAAGCATATCAACAAAAACCAACTATCTCACGAGAGTAACTGAAAAAATAATTTATTCATATTTAAAATCAAGTAATGGAAGATTTATCTACAATATTCCAAGGCATCTCAGAAAGCGGCCATCTTTTATTGTTTGTTAAATGAAAATAAATGAATGCTACAACAAAAATATCAATAAATAAACAAAATTTTACAAACAACAGAAGACAGTTTTGTGTGTTTGTAATAGAAAGGATGTGAACGGAAGTTTAGAAATGATATTTAATAAATGAAAATTAATTGTGTGGAATGAAGTAAACGATGCACGAGGGCAAAACAATAAGTCAAATTGAAATTACACTGCAACTAAGAAATCGAGCCATTGTCGGTTGCTGATTAATCTGCATCGCAGGGAAGTATCACAACTTCGATATGTTTCGTTGAAGGGGCGTGGCATGTAGCAGAAATCCCAATACTATAGTTTTCAGTTATTGAGAGTATCGCAGAAAATATCAATCTCTCTTTCATGAATTAAAGTTTTCTTGTTGCCGGCAGTATTGCCGTGTCAATACAACCATATGAGTGTCACTGTCTAATCTGTCGCCATCATATTCTAAGACTCTCGGTATTCCTGGTCAAGTTTGCATGTAAACCCACTAAGTAGGTGCCCAGCAGTTAAGAAAGTAGTCAATATATCCCTTATAGAGAGTAATCGTCACAAATGTCTTATCACTTGGCTGAATCCATTTTAATATTTTCGTATTTGTAGTGCAAAGAGAAGAAAATTGATTACTTTATACATCCCAGGTAATCTAGCATGAAGACAATTGTCACTTAAGTGTCTCTAAGTAATCTGGAGTGTAGACACTTTAAACATTTTGTGAGAAATTCGTTCAAACTGTTTTTTTTACAAATTGTGTTGATATAATTCTCATACAGTTAATTTGCAAATAATTCGAATTTACAGGAAAGCAATCAACCACTACCCGAGCTTGAAAGAGTATCATTAACTATGCCGAATATATTCTTTCGCGCTCGCGCAATTAAAAAGGTTTTAGCGGATCTCAATACAAGCAAGTCTCCTGGGCCGGATGGTATACCAGAACTGGTCTTGAAGCAGTGTTCTTCGGCGAAAATTTTTTCAGTATATTATACCGTGCCAGAGAATTTCCTATATGTTGGAAGGTTGCTAATGTAACGCCAATTCCAAAAAAGGGAGAGGCAAACTACCCTGAAAATTACCGCCCAATAGCAATTTGTTCTGCACTTTCCAAAGTTATGGACAGTATGGTTAACCACCATCTTGCGAAATAACTAGAGTCGAACAATTTACTTAGCGACCGGCAGTACGGCTTTCGTAGCGGACGCTCTACAGAGGACTTGCTTGCCTTTCTATCGGAACAATGGTGCCGTCCCATTCACCGTTTTGGCGAAAGTAAAGTGGTGGCTTTAGATAATTCTAAGGCGTTCGATAGGGTGTGGCATGCTGCGCTCTTATCGAAACTTATTGCTTTTGGTGTCGGTAATGACTTCTCTCGATTTATATCGAGCTTTCTCAGAGATCGCACTATACGAGTTGTTGTAGATGGGATCTCATCAAATGAGTTCAATATTAATTCAGGTGTACCGCAAGGCTCCGTTCTTTCTCCTACTCTATTCCTTATTTTTCTAAATGACCTTCTAAGTCAAACTTCCAACCAAATCTATTATTTTGCAGATGACAGCAACATTTGCCATTCATATTCATTCAACTATAGGCCAAGCCTTTCGGAGATTGGGGCAATGAGGCAAAACATGAATGATACACTTAACGAAGATCTTGTGATAATCTCTGAATGGGTTATACGAACAGAGTCGATTTTACTGCACGTAAGACTCAATGTTGTATGTTAACACATAAACGCACGACAGATCATGTTGCTTCACCGTTTCTATGGGTGGTGTAAATATTAAGAAATCAGAAGCTCTCGATGTTCTAGGCATGAAAATTTAGTGTGATGTTCGCTGGACAAAACACACTTTCAAGTGTCAAAAAAAGCACTCAAGTGGTTTTCTAAGACGGTGTAAGAAATACTTCACTTCATCTGATCTCCTTAATATTTACACCACTTATATCCGACTGAAAATGGAATACAACTCTCATGTATGGGCCGGTGCTTCGAAGTCTATTTTGGAGTTACTTGATCGCATACAGGAGAGGGCGATGGTCCTTATCGGTGACAGTAGGGTATCCAGCTCTATTGATTCTCTGGAGCATCGTCGTAATGTGGGTTGTGTTTCACTGTTCTATCGATACTATAATGGAATGTGTTCTGATGAAATTAGGGAACTCGTTCCCGAAACCCGTAGTTTCTTACGAAATACCCGTTCATCATCGGGGGCTCATCCATTCGTGGTCGATTGGTCAGTGGATTGCACAACACACTACAGAGAAAATTAGTTTTTTAGCCGTACCGTCCGTATGTGGAATAAGCTTCCTGTCGAAGTATTTCCTGTCCCTTTCAATGTAGGAAAATACAAATCAAATATACACAAACACAACTGCCTCTATCCTCCTTCCCATAATCTATTTTCTTAGTTCCAACACAATGCATTGCATGAATAGGGGTCATCCCCTGAGTTTTTTTAGTGTCTCTTAGTAACCTATAGTGAAGTCACTTTAAACGTTTATTTTGTACTTCACCTTATAAAGAAATTATTTTACGCACCAGAAGCAATCCATTGGAGAGTTGTCGCAGAAAGGCCTGTTTAAAAGCTATCGTTTATTAGACTGCCTATGATATGTCTTTTTGGCAGACTATTTGATGTAAATTAGCACCCGTACTCGTTGTAGTCATAAATGGTCAATTGACCCCTGCTAAGGACAGGCACGTATTAAAATAACTAGTTACGTAGCTATTGAAGTAACTAGTTCCCACCCTAAATGATGGGTAAAATCACAAGTTCGGGACTGTCTCCTAGAACTGCTGGGTATTTAAAAATGGCATCCAACAGAACATGAACCAATTCTCCACTCGTTTTTAAAATCCACAGAGTGGCTGTAGTTAATCAATGTAGACAGCGCCGACTACCCTCAACACTCTCTCTCTCTATTTTCTTGAAACGATCGTGCATATACTCATGTGATATGATTGCCTCGTGATGGGGCATGTTCTCTGCAGATAAAGGATACAAAGTTCCTGGGTAAATCGGCCTAGGATTACAATAATATTTTCCATGAAGCTTGGCAAATCCTCATGAATTTAACAAAAAAGAAAATTTTCTGAAGGTGACCGAACAAACTTTTTTGTATACAGCATTTTTAATGTCAATGATAGCCAGTATAAATCTTTCATTTACCCCCTGATCGATTTGGCCACTTTCAACAAACATTAACTACTATATTCTCAAGTGAATCAATCTATTTGGTATTTATGATTGAACATTGAATGTTTGGCTAACCAAAACAATGCCAAACAGCAACTTGTGTTAAAGGTATGAAATTCATACAATGGATCTCATCATTGAGAACAACAATTTAGGTAAAGACGAGGACGACAACGAGTATCATGACTTTTGTAGTCATTAGATGAAACTCAACAATGGTAATTCGTAATGAACGTTTGAATGAATGAATGAACGATTGAATGACTGGCTGACTGGCTGACTGATGGACTACATGAATGAATGAATGAGTGAATGAAACGTATTCATCATAATTAATTATGTGCAATTATACAAATAAACGAAAGTATTGCTAGTAAAGAAGTTTGAGTACTTCATAATGATAATATGGAGAGGAAAAAGAAATAAAACTTTGGAAAGCCAAACAATTCAATTTTAAGAAAAGCTAGAAAAAATCATTGAAATTAGATTGTTTTTTTCTTCACTTGGACAATTTTCGTTTAGAAATCCAAACACTTCACTATATATTGCTCTTATTTGTCAAATATCAACAGTCTAGGAAATAGCTGGATACTATCACACAAAAAATAGAATCGGCACTACAGTCACTATGTATTTGGGGTAATAGAAGTGAATGCAGTGTAAGATGAAGATATAAGGTCCATATATTTACACTTCCTCGCTTGAATGAGGTGGAGTTTACTTTGTATCGCAATAATTGTGCTTTCTTGAAACTTGGAATTTATCCAAAAAATTGAAAATTTCTCAAATAATAATGATATCGAAACCGGGTAAAGATTTAACTCTGCTATCTTCTTATAGACTTATTAACCTACTCCCTTGTTTGTCTAAGATATTCGAGAAAATATTCCGGGAAAAAATCATACCTTTTTTGAATGATGGAAACATTATCCCAGTACACCAATTTGGTTTCCGTGAACATAATGGCACCATTGAACAAGTCAATCGTTTAACTGGAGAGATTGAAACATCTTTTGAATTAAAGAAATATTGTTCTGCCGTCTTTTTAGATGGTGCCCAAGCTATTGACAAGGTATGGCATAAAGGTCTCGTACATAAAATCAAATGTTTACTACCACTATGTACTCATAAATTGCTGGAGTCTTATTTATCGAATATACTTTTCAGAGTTAAGTACAATGATTATGTGACGAGAGAATACAAGATTAGAGCTGGCCTTCCACAGGGAAGTGTACTAGGACCTACTTTATATTTAATTTACACCTCTGACTTGCCTACGTGCGATAAATTAACAATTTCTACATTTGCGCATGATACCGCCATTATTAGATCACACGAAAACCCACTCATAGCATCTAGTCAACTAAAAAATTATCTCGTACGCGTGGAGACATGGTTGTAGAACTGGCAAATAAAGGTGAATGAGCTGAAAATTAAACATGTTACGTTCGCTCTAAGGAGAGGAAATTGCCCAACTGTCACACTCAACAACGTTAATATACCGCAGTCTGATTATGTCACCTACCTTGGTATTCGTCTAGATAGACGGCTTAATTGGCGCCGTCACATAGAAACCAAGATACTCCACATGAAGCTAAAAGCCTCTAGCTTTCATTGGTTAATCAGTGATCAATGAAAATTAAGCCATGAATATCAAGGCCAATTTGGAATTCATATTTGGAATTCAATTATGTGCCCAATCTAAAATTCTTAGTACCATGAAGGGAGCACCATGGTATATAAGATATGAAAACTTCCACAGGGACTTAGAAGTGACATTGGTAAAGGAAGAGTTCAAGAAAGTCCGTGAGAAATATATTGTTAAGCTGCAAAACCATCCCAATATGCTTGCCAGATAACTTGTGCAGATCCAAACCCGATCCAGGGGAGAGATCTGCGCCGAACGGCTGAGCCGAGCCGCCGATAAATTTTCAAAGCCGCCGCCGCCGAGTTTTTTTTCGGCTTAAGACGGCTTGAAAATAGCCGCCGTTGTTGATAAGAGTTCCTTATTAATTTCATAAAATTTTTAGAATTTCACTTTTTAAATTATTTAGAATTTTAGTAGTTATAATAGTCGATTGACAGCCTGCTATCCACCGAAACAGGGTAAAGATATAGATATTTGGGAGTCAGCCGCCGCCGCCGTGAAATTTAGTCGGCGCTGGTCTCTGATCCAGGCTCCGTAGAGCAGATCTAACACCCCGTTAAGATGAGTGCCAGTTAACCATGAAGGCTCTCTTGTTCGAGAGGAACTATTTTTAATTTAATTTTAGTTATAAGATTTAAATACTTATTTTTAGGCCTATAAAAGGAAGATTCATTAAATTAATAAAGCGTATACAAAAAAAAAAAAACCCTGTAAGGGTATAACAATCGCTTCGAGTATTCAAAGTGGTCATTTATTCAGGCAGAAGGCCCTAGAAAAGATTTGAAAATTACTACCAAGAACACGAGATTGCGGTTAAGCTCTTACTATATTGTTTGATTAAGTCCTCTTGCGAGAATATAACTTATGATCATATATCGCTCATTTGCTGCAACAACGTCATAATTCAAAAAATGTCGTTTCGAGAAAAACGGCTTTGAATGTCTTATGACATTTAGCTTTTTCTTAAACAATTCATGAGATTACAGAAATAAAACCTGATTTAAATACTAGATGTTAAAATCCTTCTAATCTGTATTTATCCCAAATTTTTTCTTGTCAAGTATACGAGAAAACATGAATTTTGATTTTGACATTTACAACAAAAAACACTCTCACGCAAAAAATAAATGACTTTTTTATATGAAAGACTATAGAACGGCTCATATTTTGTATTACTCAGTTCAAAAAACTCGGATTTTGAGTTATGACGTTGTTGCAGCAAATGAGAGATATAATCAGGTATGGAAAATTTCAGCTGTCCTGTCTTAACAAGCCATCAATTTGCTTAATCAGCGGACAATTTCTTTCATAACATTGACAACATATATCCAAATGAAACAAATTGTTTGCTAAATGGAAAAATAGTTTATTCGTAAAGGCGGAGGATTACGTAAGCATGACGCTCTGTTTTTAATTAGGTCGAAATTTAAAGAAATCGAAGAAAATGCTTACATTGAATAGAAAAAGTTTCTGAGTCTCTAGGAATGTGTTAATTTGTCTATTTATGTACATCAAATTCTGAACATTTTTTGAGTCACGGTAGTACTACGGTATTCTTGAGTATGGAATAGTATATAAAACTAGAATGCTTATATAGAAAAACAAAAGTTTCTGTGTCTAAAGGAATGTGAATATTTGTCTATTTACATAAAATATTGAACATTTTTTGAAAGTACGAAATGAGTCACGGGAGTACTACTTTATGATTATGTAATAGTAACAAAGAAGGTACGATCGTATCGAGCTTTCCATACCTGCTTATGATTATGATACCGACTCAATCCTAAAGTGGCATGGAGTCGGGTGATCTTTATACATGCGATAGTGAAATATATTGATTATAGAACTTCCCGATATTTTTTCGATAGGATATTTTCCGTGTTGAACACAAATGTACAAAATGTGATAAGTGATCCATAAGTACTGCCTCCTAAAAGATAATTCTTCACTGATGACTAAAGAAAAGGCTTTTATATTGCACTGTAATGGAAGGATGTGCATTTTTAAACAGAATTGTATAATGTTTTACAGGCTAAGATTTCGGTGACAAAGAAATCTTAGCCTGGCAGGGTTTCTAAGTCTCATGATTATGTACTTATGTATTTAATATTATTGAAAACCTTAGGTCTACTGGATTAACATTTTATAGAAAATAATGTTTCCGATAAATTTTCAGAATAACATTTACCTTAAAAACTGAAATTTCATAATTTATGAATATTTCGTGAAGAATAATTTTAAATTCGAATTAGTGTTAAATTCAAACAGAGATCACCAATGAGTAGTGGAAAAGTGAGTAGAGTTGAACCATGACTCAAAATTTCTTGTACTTATACGCTTTATATTTATTATAATGTTGTCGTGTTCATATCCACTCGTAAAGTTTAAGGTAATCATCATACTCATACTTAACAATATTTATGACGTTGTTGATTTCGACTCTACCATACACAATATGTATAGACGATGCAAACTAATTATGATTCGAATACGAACATTAAAATACTCATTATGAGGTAGTGTCTGATTATGAGGTTGTGTGTTGCCGAATTTTGTATAATTACAGAAAAAAAATACATGCATGTGTCGAATGAGTTCATTCAATAGTGAGTATCATGAGTATTTTCCTAAAATTATAAGTCAGGCTAAGGTTATTTATGAATCAAACAGATTTGTATTCGTATGAGTATGATGCCGACATCGGATTCATACCCAGCGTGAAAAATATGCAGTAAAGAGGCCTTTCTAAATGCCGCATTTTGCAGATATGCATACTCGCTGCTGAGAAAGCCTACTTATGATAGGCTACTTAGGAAGTGAAAATAAATAAGAAGCCAATCAAAGAGAGGCAGAGTATTTTATTTCTTGATATAGATTATTTTCATTTAATCACTTATTAGGGCTTCTTGAACACCTTCTAAGAGCAGGCAGAGTGGAATGAGTATCGGATCTTTTAGACTGTGTAAGTATGCGTTTTAGAAGGCCTACAAACTGAAGCCCTATATTCTTTTCCGCTGAGTATTTAATGCTATACATACTTATAAATCAATGTTATTCTGAGTATGAGTACGTCCAGTATTTTTATTTCAATGATGGCTACGGGCTTATACTTATAATTTCATAAGTGCGTATGAATAGCAAATAAGTGATTCATTGCTGATCTCTGATATAGACCGAAAGGTCTCTTAATTAATCGGTTGATAATTCTTGCCATTGCCTTCACTTAAATAGCGAAATTCCTAAAACGGGAAAAATATCTTCTAAATATTTATAATTTTTTTCATAAAAGAGGCTGCTCTGCCGTGTTTAAACTATAGATATGGCCATCGTACCTTTTTAAAGACTACCAGAAATGTTTCTATAAAGCCTCATTCAAAGACAGTTACACTAACTTGTTGATTGTTTATTAGTGTGAAGCGTTTATGGTGTTGTGTCATAAATTGTCTATACAATAGCCAATAGCGTTTAAGGATCAAAAGTATGCCCATTTATTTCACTTACTCAATTTAATTAATTTGTATCCATTACAATTTCAATCCTTTTTTTACCAAATAATAAATTACTGCACAGCTATCTTTGCCCTTTAAATTACAATAAAAATAATGAATTAACTCCTAAAATCCTTGAAACCATCTCATAAAAACCCCGACTAACATTGTAACATTCTCTTCAACCTTCCTGCTGGCCCCATTTTCAAACTACTTATACACACGAGTTAAAATCACATTTTATTAATGACTTAAGCCGAAAAGGTCAGCATTAAAAGCCATTAAATTAATACCGATAATTTGTGAACATTAAATTTAAATGGCTGTGGGTAGGTATGTTTTTTATTAAACCTGAACGTAGTTATATGAGTTAAACAATTTTACCCGCCTTTAAACTTTAATAATAATAGAAGTTTAACAATATTTTTGTAACCAACATTAAAGAAAAAAAAAAAAAAACTCATGATTTCTATGTGATTGATATCAAAACGTGTTAATGTGGCCAACACTCTAAAACTGACATAAAACTAAAAGCAACTCTTTTTGGTGTCAAAACAAAACTTGCGAAAAAAAAAAAGAAACATCAAACCTGTTTTGGCCAAAATTGGATTTTAAGAAAAACTTCAAAATGTTGCAATCATCACAGTGCCTGCAAACCAGAGATACAGGCTTATTTAAAAAAAATTACTGAATGTTTGAGAAGAAAAACTTGATTTAATATTGATTTATGTTTTTGAAAAATGCAAAGTTCAGAGCAGTGTAATAAATATAATACACAAGACACCACAACATAGTTGAGTTGAATGAACGAAGGCAAAATATGTGCAACTAAATATGTATATGGCCGAATATTGTAAAATGCCACATTGCAATAGTAAAAAATGGCGGTCAAAACAATAAAACAATTTTTCCACAAAACATACATAAGTACAATATATATTTTGTGGAAAATGCTGTGTAAACTAAAACAATAATGTAATGTTTACAAACTAATTTAAACAGCTATAAAATGTTTCATGTTTTTGAAATATTTTCTCATTTTATTCGTTTTAAATTTAACATCTACAATAATCAGCATTTTGTAGTGTTCTGTATTTATAGCAAAGCCACAAACCGTAGCAACGCCACAAACCTGACAACAGTTTAAAATGCTCTGCAAGATCATTCATTAAACACTAAAGAATGAATTGATGAGTCATTCTAATATAGGTATTTGTGATATTTTTACATTTCAATTATGAGTAAATCTATTGCTACGAAATTTAATTTATCACTTTACTACAAGACTCACTAGGAACAGTATAGTATATTGTAACTAAAACACAATACATGTGAAATTTCCACTCAAAGTACATAACATTTTGTGAAAAAATTCGAAAAGAATCTATGGATTTTTATGATCGATATCTCATTTTCTTCCTATTACATGTGGCTTTGTGGTAAAGCAATAAATCTGTAAAATTTTTGTCGTCTTCGGTTTTTCATGATTTTTTTAAAACAAAAAAAATTGCTATTTTCAAGTAAAAAATATATTTTTTGCTTCAATTTGTTATTATAACTCCGAAAGTACTGAGACGATTGAAACGCAATATATATGTGGAAATTTGTACATAGCATGGGGAAACAGTTTTCAAAGTTCAATCAATCGAAAGAAGAACATTAACTACTCAATTCTATGTATATCAAACAAAAAACTAACATTTTGTGAAAATGAGCGAATTCACTTAATTGTGAATAAGTTTAAAAATAATCAATCAAATTTAATGATCGATATCTCATTTTGTTGCTATTATATCTGGCATTGCGATAAAATAATAAATCAAAACAATTTCAGCTGTTTTCGATTTTTCATGATTTTTTGAAAACAAACATTTCATTTTTTTCAAGTAAAAAATATATTTTTTGCTTCAATTTGTTATTACAACTCCGAAACTACTGAGCCGATTAAAACGCAATATATAAACGGATTAAAGGTTATGGAAATTTTATTTGTTCTAAGTTTATTTTGATAATATTGGACTAAACGTTTTTTAGTTATCATTAACGCCCTAATTTACAGTCATTCTGATTTATGGACGCTCCAATTAACTGCCGCTCCAGTTTTTCGTCGCCATAGCTTATCGCTTTAATTCCTTGTCGCCCTGGATTATAGTCGCTTGAACTTACAGTAGCTCTTGTTTATAGCCCTCTATTTTACAGTCGTTCTGGTTTATAGTAGCTCTAATTAATTGTCGCAACAGTTTATTGTCGCCATAGCTTATCGCTCTAATTAATTGTCGTCCTGGTATATAGTTTACCTTCTAGAACTGAACTAGAACTGAACTAGAACTGAACTAGAACTGAACTAGAACTGAACTAGAACTGAACTAGAACTGAACTAGAACTGAACTAGAACTGAACTAGAACTGAACTAGAACTGAACTAGAACTGAACTAGAACTGAACTAGAACTGAACTAGAACTGAACTAGAACTGAACTAGAACTGAACTAGAACTGAACTAGAACTGAACTAGAACTGAACTAGAACTGAACTAGAACTGAACTAGAACTGAACTAGAACTGAACTAGAACTGAACTAGAACTGAACTAGAACTGAACTAGAACTGAACTAGAACTGAACTAGAACTGAACTAGAACTGAACTAGAACTGAACTAGAACTGAACTAGAACTGAACTAGAACTGAACTAGAACTGAACTAGAACTGAACTAGAACTGAACTAGAACTGAACTAGAACTGAACTAGAACTGAACTAGAACTGAACTAGAACTGAACTAGAACTGAACTAGAACTGAACTAGAACTGAACTAGAACTGAACTAGAACTGAACTAGAACTGAACTAGAACTGAACTAGAACTGAACTAGAACTGAACTAGAACTGAACTAGAACTGAACTAGAACTGAACTAGAACTGAACTAGAACTGAACTAGAACTGAACTAGAACCAGAACTGAACTAGAACTGAACTAGAACTGAACTAGAACCAGAACTGAACTAGTTTATTGTCGCCCTCGTTTAAGGTGATGTATATTATGGCTCTTGTAGCCCTCTAGTTCACAGTCGTTCTGGTTTATGGTGGCTTTAATTAATTGTCGCCCTAGTTTATCGTCGTTCTAGCTTATTCTTCTAATTTATTGTCATCCTGGTTTGTATAACTCTAGTTTACAGTCGGTCGGATTTATAGTCGTTCTTGTTTGTAGCCCTCTAGTTTACAGTCGCTGTAGTTTATTGTCGGTTTAGTTTTTAGTCGCTTTGATTTATAGTCTGAATTATAGTCAGCTTTTGGTTATAGTAGGCCCAGTTAACAGTCGCCCTGGTATATAACCGGTCTAGTTTACAGACGCTCTGGTTTAAAGTCGCCCTAGTTTACAATCGCTCTGCCTTATTAACGTTTTGGTTTATACTCGCTCTAGTTTGCAGGTGATCTGCTATATAGTCGCTATACTTTATACTCGATATAATTTACATACGCTCTGGGTTATGGTCGCCATAGTTTTCAGTCTCTCTCTCTGTCTTACAGTCGTTCTAGTTAACTGTCACTCTAGTTTATAGTCGCTTATTTCTATTATTATTAGTCATACTTCCTTTTCCAAAATAAATAACCCAAAAAAACAGAAAATCCTATGATGAGAAAAAAAAAATGTTCATAAAACTCAGGATGTTTAAGTTAATTTTCTTTTCTTATTTTTTTTGCTTCTCACCCAACTAAACAGCAACAATTTTAATAGCTAATAAAATCGTTCAAGTCAAAATTAATATTGTATAAAATAGAAAACTTATGAAAACGCATAAATAATTCGAACTGTATGAAAAACTAAACTTTTGTTTAAGTATATTTTGTGACCATAAATTAATAATTAACCTTGAACGTAAAGTTTTTCTGTACTTTTTTTTGCTTGTGGCTGGTAGCAGTCACTGGTGATACTTTAAATCTTGCAAAAATCTATAAACTTTTGAAGAAGTAGGAGTGGTGGTGCTGCTGCTGATGGTAGTTGCTGTAGAAATATTGTATAAATATTGGGGTATTATACTCATAAGTAACTACAAGTAGTAAGTTATTACATCGTTCATACTTTGTATGTACAGGAAAAACCAAAAAATAACTTTAAAACTGTCAAGCAGCCGAAATAGTACTAGCCCTACATAGGATATGGTTGGCAAAAGTTATGGTCTTCAAACAAAAACACTTCTTAAACAAAAAAATAATTGTACTAGTTGACAAAAAATAAGCAATCTATTTAGGCCAAATAATAAACTAGGTAAAAGATAATCTTCATTTATTGACATTGGAACAATTATACACCAATAACTTGAGAACAAATAGAGCAATTTTAAAATGTATGACATCTATTCCTCTATAAGTAAAAGTAGTATAAAGAAAACCACAAGTTATATAAAACAAATCTCAGAAAAATGTGTAGCGATCCCAAGATATTGCATAATTCTAAATGTCATTAAATTCTTAAAGAAACTACTTGCAGAAACCAATTCGCTATTAATGGTTTGTTTGGCTGGCGGCTGTTTGTTGATTGCAGTTTCTGCGTCATGTCTGCGGCTGGCAAATGCAAATATTTTTGAGTTTTATTAACAAAATTCAAGAAGACAAGAGAATTATCGACCATAGACTAACTCAACATGTATTTAATGTATGCAAAACATGAAACATTTCTGTATATTTAGGCAAGAGACAATTTATTTGTTTATCCCTTAAGAGAGCCAGAGGAGTATATAATGTTAAATTTGAACTTTAGTGCTGTGAATTGAAAAGGTTAACATTTATAGCAAAGTTAAAGATTAAAGTAAAGATTAAAATTTAGCATAGAAATCTACTTTTTAGTCGCCCTAGTTTATAGACGCCTTAGTTTGTAGTCGCCATAGTTTATAATTGCTCTAGTATATAGGCGCTCTAGGTTACAATCGTTCTAGTTTTTAGTCACTATACTGCAGGCGCGGATCCAGGTCAACCATTTGGTTGGAAAAATTTTTTATATCAAAACTTTTCGGTGGGGGGGAATTTCCTTTTTTCACCCCCTGAATTCACGCTTGGTAAACTGTTTAAAGTCGCTCTGGCTTATAGTCGCTCTAGTTTCTAATCTCTCTCTCGCAAAAGTTTATAGTCACTCTGTTTCATATTCTCTTCACAGAAAAAATTATTGCTTAAATTTTTTCAATTAACGTAATTTTTGGTTTTATTTTGAACTTTAATAATTTTTTTTAATTGAATTAATTATGTTTTTAATTTGTTGTAGAATTATTTCATAAACAAAAAAAAAATCTGACGTTTTTTAAGAAATTAAAATAGGAAAAGACAAAATATTTTCAATTTTTTTTTTAGTTTTATATAAAATGTCCGCAATTTGGATTATTTTGAGACCAGTTAATTCCAAATTAAGGCTCTTCGGTAAGTACGAACATGTTTAATTATGTATACATATATAAATGTGTGCAATTTTTAAAACAATTTGTTCATAAGAAGGACAGCAGTATGGGTGTGTATATGCGGAAGCCGTTACTTAAAATACATTTTCTTTTGGAGAAGACGCTAGGTAAGTACGATTATATTCCTTTTTAAAATATCCCTTTATTAATGTGCATTTTCTTTTATCATCCCTTAGATCTTGCTTTTATGGAATGCGTGCCCGAGCTGACCCCGTTAAAGTTTTCCGGTTTTTTTTATTTAGGTTATATAAAATAAATTACACACATTACATACTTTACATACATTACATACATTACATACATTACATACATTACATACATTACATACATTACATACATTACATACATTACATACATTACATACATTACATACATTACATACATTACATACATTACATACATTACATACATTACATACATTACATACATTACATACATTACATACATTACATACATTACATACATTACATACATTACATACATTACATACATTACATACATTACATACATTACATACATTACATACATTACATACATTACATACATTACATACATTACATACATTACATACATTACATACATTACATACATTACATACATTACATACATTACATACATTACATACATTACATACATTACATACATTACATACATTACATACATTACATACATTACATACATTACATGTAAATTAATTTCAATTTTTTGAATATATATGTATTTATGTAAAATAATTGTAATATTGAAATAAAACTAAAAAATTTCCAATTAATTGCAAAATTGTTTTAATTAATATTTTAGTAGATTTAGTGCAAAATTTCAATTGCAAACTTAATTTATTCAGTTAAAAATTTAATTGAAATTTGTGTAGAAATTCAATTACTACATTTAATACTATTTTAATTGGATTTTATTTCAATTAAAATTTTTAATTTCAAATTTAATTAATGGTATCATTTTGATGATTGGAGCAAAATCAAATATTTTTTTAATTAATATAATTAATTTCGTAATTGAAATTCATTTTTAGTTTTTTCTGTGTTTCATTCGAGTTTATAGTTGCTCTGATTTATAGTCGCTCTATTTTATAGTCTCTATAGTTTGCAGGCGCTCTAGTTTATAGTTGATATAGTTTATAGTCGTTCTACACACATACAGCTATAGTTTATAGTAGCTCTAGCTTAAAAATCCTATAGTTTACAGTCGCACTAGTTTAAAGCCACCATCGCCTTAGTTACAGTCTTTCTATTTCTACAGCAACTACCATCGCTATACTTTATGGTCATTCTATACCATATTCGCTCTATTTTATAGTCGCTCTTGTTTGTAGTCGCTCTGATTTATTCTAGCTCTATTTTATAGTCATTTTGATTCAATAGAGTGACTAGTTTATATACGCTATAGTTTATAGCAGATCCCGTTCATAGTCGCTCTAGTTTATAGTAGCTATAGTTTTTAGTCGCTCTATTTTATAATCCCTCTAGTAACTTTACTTTATTGTAGCTCTAGTCTATTGACGCTCTGGTTTATAGTGGGTCTAAGTTATAGCCCCTCCAACTAGTTTATAGACGCTCTTGTTTATAACACATCTGGTTGCTCTAGTTTATAGACTCTCTAGTAGCTGTAGATTATATAGCCAATCTTGCACTAGTTTACGGACGCTCTAGTTTATAGCAGATCTGTTTTATTGTCGCTCTGGTTTGTAGTCAAAATCTTCAGTTTTAAAGTCTCTCCAGTTTACAGTCTCTCCATTTTATAGTCCCTCCAGTTTATAGTCATTCTAGTTTATAGTGTTGTTTTTATCAATTAGACAATGAGTAAATGTTATATTTTCTAAAAAACTTAACAAAAATGGTAATAAAGTTAACGTTTTTAAATTTAAAACAAAAATAAAAAATTTTCAGGCTCACACCTGCGAACGGAGCAGAACAGTTGAGGGCTCAGTTACGCCTGTTTTGGACCTGTTTATTCGCTTTTGCCAAATTCTATAATCAGTTTTAAAATTTTAATTTCTCTGCTTAAATTTACGTATGACAATTGGCCAATATTAATGCACCATTTAGGGTTAAAAAAAATCATTGACATTGTTATGGTTCGTTGGCTGTTTAACTAAGATAACAATTTTAATATTTTTATACACTCCACTACCAAAAAGAGATGAATGGTGGTAAATATAAGTTTGCCTTTCCTTATGTAACATCGAGAAATCTTATATCTTAAATGAATAAGACTAAACAAAGTATCCTTATGAAGTTCTAAGTCGATTGTACTACGTCGATGATGATATGAAATTTAGACTATAGGTTCCTCTTTATTTATGTAGATCCACTAAGAATGTATTTTTTTTCTTTTAATTCGAAGGTTAAGGGGGTAAAACGGGTAAATTTAATATCCTTATCTCTCCTAAACTAATATATATATAAACAAAATTTTAAATACATCTTTATCTACTTAAAAAATTTACAGCCAAGGATTTGGTACGTTTTTGAAATTCGAATCCTTCAGGGGAGAAAACGGATAAAAACTGTATTTGAGTACTTTTTTGCTACTTCATGTATCTTTTAAACAGATCAACATAGAAATAAATTTCAAACAGTATTATTTAAATATTAAAAAAAAACAAATACATGTTTGGTACTTTTTGCAAATTCAATTAATTATGGGGTAAAAATTTTCATAAAATAATATTTTTTTATAAATTGACATAGACATACATACATATGAATATTTTATTATGACCTCCCACCATTATACTGAAATTTATTTTAAAAAAATTTATATTAATGGGGATAAAAAATATCGAAAAGGGTTAAAAATGGGAAAACACACACAAAAACAGGTAAGAAAGTACGGACGGTCAAACCCGAACATATAATACCATACACTGAGTAACTGAGCGAAAACTTTTTTTTTTAAATTTCAATATCATATTTCGTTAAAGTGATTTTCGGAAGTGCGCCTTATGTGGGAGCTATGTACCGATCATCATAAAATTACGTGACATCACTTTCGTATACATTAAACAGTTATGACCGATAATGCCAAATTTCGGGAGGGCATTCGTATGGGGGCTAGGTGAAATAATTTACCCATTTCAGCCAGTTTCATTAGGCTTCGTCCTTGAGATGGAACAAATATATGTAACAAATTTTATCGAAATATCTTTAAAATTACGTACAAAGCCAGATGGACATCGTTTAATCGACCCTCCCCACTATGGTGGTATAATTAATAACAGGTTGCTATTTACAACTAGAATGGCTCTGCCGAATATTATATACCCTCACCAAATTATACTTTAAAATAAAATTTAAAAAAAAAATTTTTTAATTTTTTGAAATTTTTGTTTTTAAAAATTTTTTTACAATTTTTTTTAATTAAAAATTTTTTTTTTTTTAATTTATTAGTGAAAAAAATGTATAACAAAAAAAGTTTTTTGTTAAAAAAAATTCGGGTTAAAAAATATTTTTCCCGATTTTGACCCATTGTAGGTCCAACTTACTATAGCCTTATATACATCATTGCAATGGACTTTGAAATATCTATTAATATATCCATAATAAAAAATAGAGGTTGTCTCGGATTTTTGCTCACATCTCCGTTATTTATGGACGGATTTTGCTGATTTTAAATAGGTTTTTTAAATTAATTATTTTCCTCTGAAAAATAATTTTAGCTTGAACCAATTACACTAATTGTATAAAATTAATAATAATTTTTGAGATGAAAAAATATATAACTACAACTCTGTAAATTGTGTGTAACTTAGATTAAAAAAATTTTTACAAATAAAGAATAAAAAAAAAAAAAAAATAGGAAACTTCTCGAAAGCATGTCTGACAGAATTATTGAAGATTTGGATTCCGAAGATATCTGGGGTCTTCAGAAAATTGATTTCAACAGACAGACAGACAGACGGACATGGCTTAATCGACTCCGCTATCTATAAGAATTCAGAATATATATACTTTATAGGGTTGGAAAATTATATTGTAGAAGTAACAAAAGGAATGACAAACTTATATATACACTTCTCACGAAGGTAAAGGGTATAAAAACACAAATATCTTCAATCGTTCATAACTTAGTAAATATTGCGATTTTAGAGAAAATAAGCTCAATCTGTGATTATTTATATTTTATACCAAAAATCAATTTCTAGTATAAAAAACTCAAATCTCGTAAATACTGTGTATTGTGTACCAAAAATCAATTTTTAGTATAAAAATCTGAAATATTTTAAATCGCTAATAACTTCACAAATACTTGGATTTTATAGAAAATAATCTCAATCTGTGATCACTCATAAATGGTGTGTGTTTTAATCCCGATAGAACTAAAGAGAGGATTAACTGTCGAACGACCTGTCATACTGTTCACTTTAACGATTGAACAATGCTACCAAATTATCCAAATATACTCAGTCATCAATTCGCACAACTTATAGAGACTATTTTATCGCAAAATTGTGTTCAGCGTTGAGTGAGACCAATCATCAACAGACCATACAGACATTTTTTGTTTGAAAATATGAATGACATTGATCTGGACGATATGTGGTGTTAATAGGATGGCGCTACGTGCCATACGGCGAACGCAATGATCGATTTATAGAAATCAAAATTTGACTATAACTTAATTTCGAGAAATGGACCTTTCCATTGGTCTCCAATGTCGTTCGATTTGACACCGCTTCATTATTTCCTGTGAGGCCACGTGAAGTCTCTGGCTTATGGTAATAAACCAGCAACAATTCGACCTGTCCATTGGTCTCCAATGTCGTTCGATTTGACACCGCTTTATTATTACCTGTGTGGCCACGTGAAGTCACTGGCTTATGGTAATAAACCAGTAACAATTATCGCTTGTTTTATTCGAATTTGTGTGTTATTTTTTACAATTTAAAGTTATATCAGGATTAAAAATCCTTTTATATTATACCAAAAACTTCATAAATACTACGATTTTAGAAAAAATACGCTCAATCTGTGATCATTTATACCAAAAATCGATTTTTATTATAAATAACTCAGTAGGCAATAACTTCATTGTTTTATTATGATTGGTGCAGCAAAGCAAACCGAGTTTGCGTTTAATACCAATAAAACTCTTGTAAATAACGTTATTGTGATGAAATTTAACCTAAATACATACATTCAGACACAATTTTTCAACAAGATTGGTCGAGAACTTTCCGAGTTTAGATTGAAGAAATAGCTATCTAAACTATTTGAAACACATTTTGCTAAGAACAATAGGTAATAAGTTACATGGATGAGAAAAAACACCTGCTTGGCCAAAATGTCAAATTTTGACCCCCTTTAACTCAGAAAGTTCTCGACTGATCTTGTTGAAAATTGTGTCTGAATTACTATCCAATAGAACAAACTATGGTGAAAATCTCATCCCATTCGAAAGACATCGATTTCAAAAGTTGGTTCACTTGACATGAAATGCCCCATATTCTAGTGTTTATACCAATTTAGTTTCTATAATTCTCATTATATTCAGGTGGAGGGTATTTAAGATTCGTCACAGTCGAATGTATTACTCTAACTTGCTGCAGTTAATTTTTGTTTTATTTTTTTTTCGTTTACAAATATGTAATAAGAAAATATGAGCAACTGCATTAAAGTTCAATAAATAGAAAAAAACTACATAAAGAGGTGTTGATAAATATCAAAAGTAACGATTAATTGGAAAAACTTATTTTAAAATGTTGTTAAACAAATAAAAATGTAAATTCCTCTTTAATGTTATTTGAAATTGAACGTGTAATGTGGGGGTATTTCAAGGTAATCAATGTATGTGACATTTTGTACAATAAAAAAAAAAATTTAACAAGACACAACATGACATTAAAAGCCATGAACTTATGTCACATGCATTGATTGTTATATTGCAAATGTTCATATTATGTGTTTATTAAAGAAAATAAGGAAAATTTTTAGATTTGTTAAGGAAATATTTATTTAAAAAATCTTCCTGTTTACAAAGTTTCAAATAATTACAATAGTGAGCTGCTAGAATTTCAAATAGTTTAATTGGAATTTTCCCTTTTTAGGGGGGCATTTGTATGCTGTATTTTAATTATATTCCACCTATAAAAACTATTTTATGAACATTTGTTGGTGGATTTTTTCGTAAGAGAATAAAAGTTTTTAAATTTCAGATGCAAAACTTTAACTTGTGGCAATGAGCAAACATATTGTGGCGTTTATAGTTAAGCAAGTCGTTGGTTGATGTTACAAAGACAAAATTGTAAGAAATAAAATCGATTTAAAAGAAAACTAATCTAAAAAAATAAAACATGAATGGAGGGCAGGTAATGTCTGCAGTTTAAAGCTGATAGAAAATATAAAAGATTAGACAGTGCAGGTTATAAGTTTAAGAGCATTTGATATAAAATTCTTAAACAAAACTCTTTTTTATGGAGAATTACTTCTCTAATACAATATATGGAATCTTAACTATTATTGCTATTTGTGGAGTTGCTATATTTTTTATTGCTGTTTCGACTGTGTTTTAAAATTATTTCTACAAGTCTAAAGATCTCTCATATTTTTATTTTCTTTACTGTTTCTCTTGTTCAACACATATTTCCCAAAGAACTTTTTGTAATTTTCGTTTGCATTTATTTAATGATATACATTAAATATGAAATATGTGTGGAGACGTACACTCATGCACACCTTCCAAACACGACACATAAATCCACTCCTACACTGGCACCTTCAATATAAGTCCTTAAATATTAGAGAGGAAGAAACAAGACAAATGAAAAAGAAAAATAAATAAAAAAAAAAAAACTAATGAAAATCAAAGCAAACAAGAAAACTAAGATTGTGATAACAAAAGAAAATTAGATTATTGCCAAATTTAGTTTAAGGTTTTTGTTTTGTTTTTTCTGTTGTTTTCAAAAGCGAGGGTGTGGTGAGGAGTTCTGAATAATTTTAAAACTTATTTAATGAAAATAATGCAGTTAATAGATTTTATGAATACACTCCTGAGGGACAATAACCTGTGTACTTAAGATTCAATAAAAATAAATAAAAATCCAAAGAAAATTAAGTCAAATATTTTTTTCAACTTTGACTTATTTTCTTTAATAGTTTTTGTATGAAAGTACTTATATTTGTTTATTTATTTTTAATGAGATATTTGTTTTGAATACGAATATATAAAATTTTTTTAAATCGGCTAAAAATTGCAGAAGTTATTCCATTTTACTCTAACTACTTTTTTTGTATCACTCCATATGTAATTAATTCGCGCCTAAAAGTATACTATGAAATAATGCAGACATTTTGTATATGTATGAAATGTATTTAAACACCTTCGTAAAGTTTTAATAACTTCTACAATTTCCAATGGATTTTCATAAAATATGGATTGTTTTATTCACAATAAAATAGTCTTTAAACTGGATAAAAAAAATTTAATTGCCTTAAATAAGAAAACGTCTTAAAATTACATCAAAATTGAAAAATCGAAAAAGGTTATCTGTAGATTAAACAAAGTACTGGACAGACTAATAAAGGAATTCTATACCTAAACTCTAATTAAACAACCTTCGTACTTACGTTTTATATAACATATAAGCTTTTTTGTTTTGTGTGTGCTCCATTTATAGTTGTGCCAAAGTTGTGTAAAACTAACACCTGTAAGTTTCAAGCTGAAGGACAGACAACACAATACAATAGACAAACGGAAACGAAAAAAAAAAACACACATAAAAAGAAAAGAAACAAAAAAAAAAAAAATCCTAGCGTTATTTATAGTTGTCTGTGTAGGTGGATTTAAGCTGCCACTTATTTATAAATCTCTAATTTTCTACATTTAATATATAAAAAGAAAATTGAATTGAGATGTGTTTAAAAAAACTTCCCAAAAATCCATTCCAGCTAAACCATTCATTTAAAGCTAGCAGCCTGCTTAGTAGTTTAAACATACCTCCTTGGGCAGGGCAAACTACCAAAAACTTTCCAGTTCATTTTAGTTGTTGATATATTCGGGGCTCTTATCTTACATACTACAGGGTTATGTTACCAAAACACTATTGTGTTGCCACTTCTTGACAACATTTAAAGCCTTTTGGCTTCAATAATACTGGCCAGAAAACAAGAAATAAGAGCTGCTAACAAACATTTTGGGCAAAAAAAAAAAAAAAAAAAAAAAACTTTGAATTTCATTTTAGCAAGGTGTTTTCTTATATTTTGTTTGCTTGTTTTTGTTTTTATTTTGCCTCCAGATATGTGAAAGTTTCTTTTTTCTACTTCGTTTGTTTTTGCTACGTGTCTGTGTGACTGGGTGTCCTTCTTTTATATATTTTTGTAAAAGTGGTTACGTGTGCATATGTGTGAGCATAACGACCAAATATGAGCTTGTTGTTGATTTGATTTCTTAGTTTCATTCTGTGGAGGCTAAAGTTTATTTTGGAAATCAATACTTTGGCTGAATAACCCAAATACACATTAATCTAACATGAAAAGCTAAGGGAAACTAAATAAAAGATTGGTTTTGAAAATGTAAACATAGAAAAATTTTACACCGAGACAAAGTTTTAGAAGAAAGTTTGTAAAATTATTAATGATTTTTTAAAAGAATCTCTGCAAGAACTTTAGGGAGTTGACTGGGATAACTTGAGAATCGTGACAGGTCACACGGAAGATAGAGAGCAAGCTAAAGATCTTTGGATCAAAATTGTTTCAGAGTCCCTAGGAATCCAGCATTAGTTTCTAGACTAATCTTATAAATCACATTCCAAAAACAAAGAGTGTTGACATAAAGACATATGGTTCTAACAAATACTCAAAAAAACTAATTTGAGTATATGTAATTTGTATGCAAAGTGCATTAGAAACACTTCTCCCCTGACCACATTTTTGAGCAGGCGGTTAACAACTAAAAATCATTAAATCTAATAAATATGTTTATTATATTTTGTTAAAAAAACAAAATTAAATTTTTCCTCCAATTCCAATTTTCTCCCAATTTTAATCCAAATTTTCTCTCAGTCCATGATATTTTGACTTCGCCAAAAGGTTGCTTAAATGCTTTCACAGCTTAATGTTATTTTATTTATTTATATGTATGTCTAATGTTCTTGTTGCTTAAAATTTATTTCAGTTTTATGATAGAAATATTGATTTTATGGTTTACCCAGTCAGTAGTGGTTTTAAGAAAAAGTGGGTGAGTCTTGTACACAAATAAAAAAAAACATTCAATTTAATTTGTAAAAAACACAAATAAAATAACAAACAATCTTTTGTTAAAGCAAAATTTCGACAGTACAAGAATTTTAAATAGTCATAAATTTATTATCCTGTTCTAACCATATGAAACCGTATGGAAATTCAATTCTTACTAACACACACATTCTTTCTTATTTTTCACAAAATGTGCATGAGTGTGTGTTTGATTTTAATAATACATTTACCATAATATTTTACAAATCTGATTTATTGTACATTTATCAAAATACGAGTAATACTCATGTGCTACAACAGCAAACAGTTACAAATGTACAATAAATATATACAGTGAGTGACAATACTATGGCGACAAATGTTCAAAATCGATTAATTCTGATTAATTTCGGTCGATTAACAGAATTTTTTTTTGTTTTTGTGCTTTTTTTAAAATTTTTAAAACATTTTTTAAAAATTAAAAAAAAAATTTTTAAAAATTTAAAAAAAAAATTGGAAAAAATTTAAAACAATTTTGAAAAAAAAAAAAAATTAAATTTTGAAAAAAAAAATTTTTTCAATTTTGAAAATTTTGTTTACCTAAAAATATTTAAAATTTTTATTTTAAAGTATAATTTGGTGAATTGTATATAAGATTCGGCACAGCCGAATATACACACCTCTCTTACTTGTTTTTTTTTAATGTAGCTCAAAAACTGAAACTAAGGAATTTGGAGATTTCCTTTTTTCTAGATTGTTTCATGATGAAGTTTGTCCTAATGAGTCGGAGGAAGACATGATAATAGACAAAATTGAAGACATTACTTAAACGAGTCTTTTATCAAAACTTAACGAAACTATCAAAAGTATTCAAAATCTAAATAATCCCAAAAGGACTCCAATGGTATAATGGAGGATTTTATATGCTTAAAAAAAACTGAACAAAGAACTGAGAAATTGGATAGTATTTCTCATGCCTTACTTCCCCAACATTTACAATCAGTCAGAGAGAGTTTTCCAACTGAAGTTTTATTTAAACTAAAGTAAAATCGATTAAACCTTTTCTATTCTTTTTTTTTAAAGATTTCAGAATATCTCACTAAAATCCTAAAAACAACTCACATGTGTAAATAAATAAATAAAAAGTATCTCAAATACCATATTTTCTTCGTATTATTTAGTTTTTAGTTGAAATGCTGAAATAAGTACACAAAGTTCATGGTTTTATTTTCAATTTAAAATAGAAATTATAACCGAATAATTTAAAATTAACCGATTAAATCTAAACCCGATTAATTAATTGCTCGATTAATAGATTAAACCAATAACCCAATTAATTGAAAACCCCACTAGCCACGTAAATAGTTATTTTAGCACGAGCATGTTCTGACCCTTCTGGATTACAATGAGACTGCAATTTCACAAAAAAATGCTAAAGGGCAGTAAAGTGACTACACTATAGGTTACATAGAGACACTTAAGTGACAATGGGCTTCACGCTAGGTTACATGGGATGTCAATAAATTGTATAAGAATTATATCAGCAAAATTCTATAAAACCAGTTTAACTTCTCTCTGTACCTACTACAAAAATCACTTACGTATGAAATGACCCAAAACATATAAATTGTAGTCAGCCATTGCTTGACCACTGGGTAGTTTCAAAAATTCTACTAAAAATGTAAGGAATATCAAGAGAATTTAAGAAATTCCCCGGGATGTTGTAAATAATCTAAAATCGGAAATTAGTTCTCGAACTTTTAGCCTCTAAGTAAATGAGGCTGGTATTGCACAGTGGAGGAAAAGAGAAAAAGTGGAAATAAATCTGCAACTACTACAATTTCACATGGCTATAGAGGTGTTGATAAGTTTATGTTTTGAATTTGATCTTTAGGACTGAGATTGAAAAATTCTTAACACACCTTTTTTTATTAAAACTCAAGTTACCTTTGTAAAGCATATCAGTGATTATGTTTAATGTCAATTATATTCATTTGTTGTTAATCTGATTAAAATGAGTGACCAGAAAAAAGTGCGTACTAAAATGATTAAATATTTTCAACAAAACCCAACTTGGTTCTACAAAAAGTTGACCAAACAATTAAAGGTCTGCCGTTAAACTGTTTCCAATATTATTCAATAGTACTGGAAGAACTTGTCCGTTGATAGAAAACCTGGTTCAGGTAGAAATAATGGTTCACATGATGTTTATTAAGCCAAAAAAATAGAAAGCATTTTCAAGAGAGCTCCCAACACATCCGGTAGGAAAGCAGCTCGGTTAGCTCAGTGCTCGGACTATTTGGTACGAAAAGTTAAAGCCAATGCAGTTTTAAAAGCATACAAGGCTCAAAAAGTTCCTAACTGGAACTCTGCACGGACATTGAAGTCAAACTTTATACAAAAAATATTCCTGCTGGGTAATGGATGACGAAATGTACGTATGGAAAATTTTTGCAGCTTCTCGGTTAATTTTTTTATGTTGCAGATGCTCGGGGGAATGTTGAACAGTTTAGGACCTAAAAGCAGACAAAATTTACCAAAAAGTTCTTGGTATGGCAAACAATATGCAATCATTTGTTACCGAAATTTACATCAAGGAATGTTTACAAAAGAGGATGCTTCCATTTATAAGATTTCTTAGTGTGACCATTTACTTTTGGCCTGATTTGGCTCCCTGTCACTATGGTAAGATAGATCTTGAGTGGTACAAGAACAATAATGTGGTATTTGTACCAAGAGAGGCAATTCCTCCAAACTGCCTGGAGCTGAGTCTAATGGAGAGATATTGGGCTCTTGTTAAAAGATAATTGAAGAGCACAAAAAAGGTGTGCAAAAGTGTGGTTGATTTTAAGCGGAGATGGACTACCTGTTCGAACAAAGTGACAGAAATCACTATAAAAACCATAATGGAAGGGTTTCCGAACATGGTTCAAAATTTCATCACTAGTAATTAGAACTACATATAAAGATATTTTTTTTGTAAATTGTAATAATAGTTTCAATCAAATAAAAAGAAATCAAAACTGTAAGTTTAGTGGTTTCATTTTTATTAACATATATGTATCTTAAGAATTTTTCGATCTCAGTCCTTAGAACAAAAATATGTCATATTTACTACTCTAGTTGGCATAAGTGTTTCAAAAGTGGCCAATCTTGGAAACCCGCAGGGTGGTGTACTATCGCCACTTCAGTGGAATCTTTCTGTGGACAACAGAAGGATTTAAATTGCGTATGCTGACGATGTTGCACTGTTAATATCTGATAAATTTCTGTATACAATATCTAGATTATCCTGGAAAATGAACTACTGTAAAAGGTCAATTGGTACTAATTGAGGTATTATGATGGTATTAATTGGTCTCTATTTTGAGAGCATTGGGATAAAATCCTATTTAGGGCTACTAAACTTCTGTACTGCATCCAAAAGGGGTGCGATGATGAATGAGGAGGCGATCGACCCCTTTTCTGGTATTTCACTATATAGTTAATTGTCTCCTTTAGAGACAATTAGAGGACACTGTATTATAGGGACACATGCTAGAAGACTGGACCTACGGTACAATGATTAATGTAGAAGCTGTCACCAGACTGTGTACCACCTTTTCTGCCAATGCCCGGCTCTGACAAACCTGAGGGAACGCATTGATTTCCACTCTAATCATGCTTGGACAAGTATCAAGGATGAATCTTAGACGAATCTACTCCTTCATCAGAGAATCTAGTTGGTTTAACATGGAGACAACATGGAAGTATTGTAAATACCCTGCTGTTTACCCCTTGGGTATACAATGGGAATAGATTTGAATGCACCCAAGTGAGCTGCTTGAGGAGTGGCTGCCCATGGAACCAACCTAAGCTAGCGATAGTCGAGGGTTCTTGCTTATATCTCAGCCATTTTAATTAGCAATCGAACGGGGACTATAGCGGATTTAGTGATGTATAAATCACGTATGTTAAATATTTGGGGGCTACGAAAAGTTGATTTCAAAATACAGATCGACTCCGCTGTCTATAACGATCCAGATATACTTTATGCGGTCGCAAATGAAAAATGTAGAAACTACAAACGGAATGAAAAACTTATATATCGTTACATTAATATAGAAAGGCCCTAACTCGTGTTTTTTTGTAAGCCGAGATCATATTTAGCCAAAAGATCTCGACTTAAAAAAACACGAGTTAGGCCCTTTCTATATTAAGGTAACGATATACCTTTGCCACTCATGGTGAAGGGTATAAAAAGACTATGACTGGAATTACATACAGATCCATTTTAAACGATGTTCTCTATCCATACGCAGAAAAAAAATCCAAAACTGAACACTGGTTACCATCCAATCACATAAGTGTTTAGGAGTGGCCTACCTTATCGACAGATCTTAATTCTATTATCAGATGCGGTTATAAGGAAATGTCAAAATATTTCAGAGACTATTGAATCTTTAACTGGTTCAATGCATCGCAGAGTGGGGGAACTGAAATAAATCTGTAACTTCTAAAAAGATAGTCCAATCTACAACTACACCTCCTCCATAGCCATGGAAAATTTTATTAAAATCGAACTTTCCATTGTACATTGTCGCTATGAATCATTAATACAAAATATTAACGAAAAATATTATAAAAATATAAAATTCTTAAGGATTTTGTTTGGATTGTGATCTATTAATTTAATATTTGTAAAAGTATTTATTGTATTGTCAACCACTGTATATTTACATTTGTCCAAAAAACTCTGACAAATTGAAAATCATGTCAGGTTTTATTTTTGTGCAAAATACTTAACTCACACTCACCCTTATCCGTTCTAAATAAATGTATGAAATTTGGAAAAAAATAACATCAAATACTGTTGAGCTGGGAGGCACTCGAATATTCGTGCCACCCACATTATGAACATTTATATATATATATATGTTTTTTTGGTAGTAAAATATTTGTCATTATAATCTGTCATTACTGGAGTAGAAAGTAATTTGTTAACAAAATGCACAAATATAAATCAAGCTTTAACCGAACAATGACTCTAGCTAACTGGGGCAAAATGGACAAAAACAAAGCCAAGGAATATGCTTTTCAAAAGGCATGCGGCGAAAAATTCATTCATTAAGGATTTTTTTTTTTTTTTTGTTAAGACACAATAGATCAGAAAATGCTGGATTAATTAAAAAAACTAAATTATTTAAGAATTAATCCATAGCGAATGCGTTATACCAAATGTTCTTAAGGCGAGAAATTATTACTAATGTCAGTTTTAATAGGACGCAGTATATACCAGAATAATTAATTAAAAATCAAAATAATAAGTCTCAAGTACTTTAACAACATTCTCCTTTTATATTAAATTTACTTGCCCTGCCTAGAAAACTATTTATCTAAACAATTACTAAGCAAAACTTCATGCCACATTGATGATATTTAAAATAAATTTAAATACTTAAAATAGTCAGCTTTACAGTGGGATCAATTGAAAAAAAGTGCTAATAAATCTTGCTAATTGAAGATTCCCGAAAGATGGCGTGTGTATAAATAGTGCCAGAGGTTGCAGCTGTAAGTAAGTTCATCATTGGCGCTGTTAGAGTTAAAATCAACTGCCTTGTGCATTTAAGTTTGTTCATTATAAAGTGAGTGTGTATTTCTGCGAATTTATAAACTTGTATAAAGACACTGAGTGAACTGTTGTTGTTGTACATTTTAAATACTTAAATAAAGAGTTGTTAAAATTTTAAACTACTAAACTGGTTTTATTTGCAATCAAAAGTATCCGGTTTATTTAAAGGAAATACACCCCGTTTTTAAAAGGTAAAATCGTAACAATTTTAAGTATAATGAATGAAACTTAGTTATAAAGCAACCGGGAAAGAAATATAAAGGTTCTTCCAATGGAGATTTCCGAACTTTGACAGTTTAAAGCGGCCTTATTGCAGAACAAACATCTGACGAATTGGCTTTCATTTATTCATGCAACGTTCCGAGCGCTACGCCCATTTTACGATGAGGCCCATTTCTGGATGAAGGGGCCATATTTCTTTAATGTCATCACAATCAAGGGCGGGCGCTATAGGTCGATAACTATAAACTTATTTTGGCCTGAATTGGATGATATGGACACCAGCGAAATATGGTTTCAACAGGACAGCGCTACGTGCCTCACAGCTCATGCCACATTCTATATATATATATATACTAGCTATTTGAGGGCATGGTCATCTCATGTAGAAGTGATGTGAACTGGCAATCAGACGAGTTAAAGAGAATATTCAGATTTATCACCACTTAATTTCGATTTATTTCACTGTGCACTCCCACATTTCACAGCTCTAGTTTAACATATTTGTATAATATCCAATAAGTTACCACCAACTTTTCTACGCAGCCACTAATTTACACCCTAACACTTTGAGATTTCAGTTTGTAGTTCGATACTTGCAACCTTCGTTTACAAGTTAAAATTATGCAAAAAACTTTAGCTGATAAGGATAATGAAACTACTTTTACTACTTTTTTTTTGCTTCTTCTCCTTCTTGATTAAGCATTATTTCAAAAGAAAATCTCAAAATGTTATTCAAACACAGCAGGTGTGAATCTATTGAATTAAAATTCTAAAGATACTTTTGTTGGCAAGAAAGTTTAGAAATTGTTTAACAACATTTGGACAAATTTAAGGATCTTTAATTACATAACAGGGAATTTGTTCTAATGAAATTTAGGGGGAACTGGTAAATATATCTATATACATACAAAGTTAATTCATACAAAATATATAAATGAGTAACGCTACTGAGTAACTAACTGGTTCATTATTGCCCAACCCAAACTTCTAAAAGTAGAGACAAGAAATTTAGAATGTAGGTTAAGATAAATAGTTCTACTAAGAAATTACTTTTGGGAATATTGGCGTTAAAAAGGATAAAAAGGGTAAACCATGTATTGGCCATTGTTAGCTATGACCTTTTCCCATCTTTCTGGCAACATATGGCTTCCAAGCCAAAATAACTGCTCATCTTTTGAGGTCAATAACGAATCAAGCCAATATCGGATACTCTGTGCCAAAGTGAAGCGTACGCGATCTGCATCGATCGAAACAAATATAAAAAGCAGGTGACTTCCTTTTAAATACTTTTTAACAGGTATTGCAATAGTGGCGGAGATTTGTCATTATGGAATATTACGATTTCATGTCTGGCCGCATATTCTGGTCGTTTTTCGGTCAATTTGATGGTCTGGTCAGATTTCAGCAACTCAAAATAGATAGGTCCCTTGTGCTCCCACCAAATACGGAGCATTACCTTAGCGCCATGGATATTTGGCTTTGGTATCGATTTGGCTGGTTGGCCGGACTTCACATACGATCTCTTACGCTTTGGGTTATCGCAACGTGTAAATAATGGTTTGGTGCAAAAATTATTTTTCTTCACAGGGGATGACCTATACTCATGCAAAGCATTGTGTTGGAACTAGGAAGACAGGTTATGTGAAGGAGGAAAGAGTAGTATTTGTGGACATTCGATTTGAACTTTCCTTTATTGAAAATGACAGGAAACACTTCATCTGGATGTTTGTTTCACATACGTACAGTACGGCTAAATAATGCATTTTCCCTGCAGTGTGTTGTGCAGTCTACTGGCCAATCGACCACAAAGGAATGTGTTCTTCATGAAAAACGTGTATTACGTAAAAATCTGCGGATACAGATATAGATGAAGCGATATGGTCTGTCGTTTTTTTTTTGTGTCAACATACAACACTGAGACTTGATAGCGTTGAAAGCGCCCTATTCGCACGACCCGATTTAGAGATTCTCAGAAGGATCATTCATGTTTTGCCTCATTGCCCCAATCTCCGACAGGCTTGGCAAATGTTGCTGTCATCTCCAAAATAATAGAGGGGTTTGGAAGTTTCATGTAGAAGGTCCGTTAGAATAATAAGAAATAGAGTAGGAGACAGAACGGAACTTTGCGGTACCCGTTAATTTATCTGGAACTCGTTTGATGAGATCCCATCTACAACAACTCGTACAGTGCGATCTCTGAGAAAGCTCGATATAAATCGAGAGAAGTTAATACTGATAGCAAAAGCAATAAGTTTTGATAAAAGTCCTGCATGCCACACTCTATCGAACGCCTTGGAAATATCTAGAGCCACCACTTTACTTTCTCCAAAACTTTGAATGAAATAATATTTTTCAGATAGGAAGGCTAGCAAGTCTCCCGTACAGCGTCCTCTATGGAAGCCATACTGGCGATAGTTAAGTTAATTGTTGGACTGCAAATATTTAACCAGATGGTAGTTTATCATACTTTCCATAAGTTTGGAAAGTGCAGATTAAATTGCTATTGGACGGTAATTTTCATGGTTATATGCCTCTACATTTTTAGGAATTGACATGACATAAGCAAACTTCCATTGTACAGGAAATACGCTGGCACGGTATGAAGTGCTAAACATATTAGCTAATGGACGAGCTAATGGACGAGCTAACGTCGAAGAGCACTGCTTCAAAACTTATTTACGTTGAGATCCAATTAAACCCTTTTTACAGCACGAGCTCGAAAGAATAAATTTGACATAATAGTCACTTTCCGGCAAGTAAGAAGTTCTTGCGAATAATTCAGCTAAAATGCCAGCTTTATTGACCGGATCAGTGAATGTTTGGTCATCCTTTAAAAGTGTCGGAATTGAGGTACTAGAATTATCCTTTACTCTTTTAACGAATGACCAGAAGATTTTACTACCCCGGGGAGCAGTAAGAACTTTTGTACGAAAGCGTTGCCTTAGTAAGGACTGAGATCGAAAAATTCTTAACACACGTTTTTCATTAAAACTTTTAACCCAAGTATTTTTTGATTTTTTTTTTCATCAAGTTACCTTTGTAAAGCATGTCAGTTATTATGTTAAATGTCAATTATGTTCATTTGTAGTTAATCTGATTAAAATGAGTGACCAGAAAAAAGTGAGTACTAATATTATTAAATATTTTCAACAAAACCCAACTTGGTCCTACAAAAAGTTGGCGTAACAATCAAAGGTCTGCCGTCAAACTGTTTCCAATGTTATTCAACAGTACCGGGAGAACTTGTCCGTTGATAGAAAACCTGGTTCAGGCAGAAGGAATGGTCCACATGATGTTTCTAAAGCCTAAAAAATAGAAAGCATTTTCAAAAGAGCTCCCAACACAACCGGTAGGAAAGCAGCCCGGTTAGCTCAGTGCTCGGAATATTTGGTAGAAAGGTTAAATCTAATGCAGGTTTCAAAACATACAAGGCTAAAAAAGTTCCTAACAGGAACGCTGCTAAAAATTTAGAGGCCAAAAACAGACCACGGAAATTGAAGTAAAATTTTATTAAAAAATAATATTCCTGCTGCATAATGGATGACGGATGAATGGATGTTCTGGCAGATTTTTCGCAGCTTCCGGCTCAAAATTTGATGATGCTAATGCTTGAGGGAATGTTGAAGAAAAGTTTAGGACCCAAAAGCAGACAAAATTTTTCAAAAAGTTCTTGGTATGGCAAAAAAGCCAAACATTTGTAACAAAGGGCTCTATAAATACTGAAATTTCCATCAAGGAATGTTTACAAAAAAGGATGCTTTCATTCATAAGACTTCTTAGTGTATCCACTTATTTTTGGGCTGATTTGGCACCCAGTCACTGTGTTAAGAAAGGTCTTATGTGGTAAAAGAGCAATAATGTGGTATTTGTACCAAGAGAGCCAAATTCTCCAAACTGCCTGGAGCTAAGGCCAGTGGAGAGATATTAGGCTCTTGTTAAAAGAGAATTGAAGAGCACAACAAATGTGTCTAAAAGTGTGGTAGATTTTAAACGGAGATGGACGAACACTATAAAAACCATATGGAAGAGTTTCCGAAAAAGGTTAAAAATTTCATCACTAGTGATTAGTTTAATGGTTTCCTTTTTATAAATGTTACGAATTTTTCGATCTCAGTCCTTACTTTGACACACGACGATCTCTCTTGTTTATGTAGCGAATCAGTTTCTGGGTTTGGTTGGATGTGTTTGCTGTTTTCCACGTCTGAATTAAAATTTTCGTTCTCAGCCATGGCATTGACGTTATTTTCAAGGAAATAAAGCTTCCAATTAAAATGCCGAAAGAAAATGTTGAGCTCAGTCCAACGAGCCTTTTCGTAAACAAAAATTTTAAGTTTCGTAGCTGTTTGTAAAACATTGTGAAGTTCTGAGAGCGAAAAATAGGTGGCAATAGTATAGTGATCCGAATTACCTGGGCGATCTTGGTCTTTCGAGTCAAAATCACCACTCCTGAACCTCACAAACCACATCTCGCACGTTGAAACCGATGGAACACATTCACCTTAAGCTTTGTAAGTAAGGCAAAACTTGCCGCATATGACGCGGTGTTGGCACAAAATTCGAGACTTTTGAAGCAACACAAATCTTTGTTGTTTACACTATAATGCTCAATCACGAAGTGAGAATAAATGACAGATATATACCCTTCAAAATGGTAATCAAATAGTCAATTCATAATGGTTTCATTTCAGCCTTTTGCATTATAAGGGTCGATTTAAAAGGACAGTTTGATGCTTAAATTGAAATACATACTTATTTCCCAAGACCTTAATTAAGACTTCTTAGTTTAATTTAAAATAAGAAAATTACTTCAAAAGCAGCTTAAACTGAAACTAAATATCTCATATCAGTTTATTTATTAAAATCTACATTTTGTTTGCATCATTCATGCAAGAAAAAAATAAGATTTACCTAGAAAAGCCTTACCACAACATTGTATTAAAATGTTGTACTCACACAAGTTCTGTGCAGGTCTATAAAATAGAAAGTATAAGAACAAGATGAGAATTGAAAAAAATAAAATAAAAATGTGAAAAATGCAATGAAACGTGTATATGAAAATAATTTACAATTTTATTGAGCTTTCTCGGCACCACAAAGTCAATTTAAAGAATTTTCTTCGCCCCATTTCATATAAATACATTCATGCAGCATCCTTAGACGTGTGAGGATGCTGATGCCCTTGTTTGGTATGAGAGTGTACATCTATGTGGTTAAAGAATCAGTTTGTATTTTATACTTTACGCGTGTTGCCCATTTGCATGTAGTTTTATATACATTTTTTATTTTTTCATACTTTCTTTGCCATCTGTGTGGCGTTTTGTTAGTATGATTGTTTCCTTGACAATTTTTTTTTTCTTTTGAGAAGAGCTACAGAAAAATACCAGAATATAGAAACTTATTAAGATATCGGTGTATTCTATAGTATATAATATTCTATAACATTATATAATTAAGACAAAACTATGAAAGCTGAATTCACCCATGTGTTTCTGAAACATTTTTTGTTCGGATCCTTTTCGTATATTAGTTTGAAGTTCTATTTTTGAGAGAGACTTCCAACTTCATATAAAAAAAATGTTTCAGAAACACATGGGTGAATTCAGCTTAATTGTCTTTACCTTAACATGATAACGTGGTTCTTGATAGAACATGCAGGTAGACTAACCAGAGAAAAATTCAAATCCCCATAAAAAAGGGGGTAAAAATATGCACATGAGAAATCTCAGTTGAAAACCTGTTAGTTAACAGTATTTGTGGTTTTAACTGCAAGTGTCACAAGTGCAAGTGTTTTGGCTTGTAGCTCATACAATAACGGCAGCAGGGAAGTAGGAGCAACACCACATATTTTCATATAAAAACAAGTAAGAAAGTATATTTGGGCAAGACCGACCATATGATATCCTACATCGAGTATATGATTATAAACAGTTCTCTTCTTTTGATATGAAACTTATTTGTATTGAATTTTTAAGATATTTATAATCGATAAAACGATTTTCGGAAGTGGGTCTTATATGGGAGCTATGACTAGTTATGGACCGATCGTCACAAAGTTTGGTGGCATGATTTGCGTGTATATGCAACATATTTGTGTAGAATTTTATTTGGATACTAACATATTTCATATATTTATGCACAATAATGAAATTTTCGAGAATGGTGCTTATATAGGAGTCATGGAACATTGTGGACCGATCGGTACTACATATGGTAACACGAGTTCTACTTAAATAAAACTTATTTGTGCCGGATTTGGTTTGGATATGTGTATAAGTAAGATATTTATGAGAGTATGGTGGCTAGGAGAAATAATGGACGGATTGTAACCAAATTCAATAGTCCTTGGAGCAATATAAACGTGTATGCCAAATTTTGACGTATTATCTTTAAAATTGCGACCTGTAGTTTGATTACAAGATTTACATGGGCAGACGGACGGACGGACGGACGGACATCACTTACTCGACTCAGAAAGTGATCCTGAGCAGATTGGTATACTTTAAGGTGATAGGACTATATTTTTTACGTTACAAACATCAGCACTAATCCAATATACCCTCCCCACTATGGTGGTGTAAGGTATAACAGTGCTACAACCAACAACATCTTATTTTGTATTCGTTTGAGCAATAAGTTATTGTTACGTTTCTACCTTTTAAAAACGGGGATACTTTTGATTGCAAATAAAAGCCGTTCAGTAGTATAAAATTGTATCAACTCTTTATTTATTTAAAATGTACAACAACAACAGTTCAAATAGTCACTCAGTGTCTATATACACGGTTATAAATTCGCAGAAATTCACACACACTTTATAATGTACAGACTTAAAAGTACGAGACAGATAATGTTAACTGTAACAGCGCCAATGATAAACTCACTCACGACTGCAACCTCTGCCACTAATTGTACACGCGCCATCCTTCGTGAATCTTCTACAATGATCTTAACGGACAAACTAGTATGTTCGAATTCTAGAGCTTTCGATGTCTATGTTAGCAGCTAAACATTTAGTGTTGCTATACTTATAAACAATGCTAATACAGGCAGCCGTTACAGACCGTTAAATTCAAATCGCTATTGCAAATGCGTAACAATATTTTTCCAATATCCTTATTGTCCTCATGTGTATGTGCGATAGAGTATTGAAAAACCGAAACCGGTTAACTGTAAAAACCGACCGATTTCAAATATTTTGTATTTTTGAATTATTCTACAGACCGGTTTTTTATATAGATTAGCCGGATTTTATACTATTCAACATGAGTGCAAACCGCATATATAAGTTAGTCATTCTGTTTATAATTTCCACATTTGTTAATTGTGACCACATAAAGTGTTTATATTCTGGATCGTTATAGATAGCGGAGTCGATATAGCCATGTATGTTGATATCAAGTTTTCGTAGCCCCCAAATAACTGACATACATGATTCATACATCAATATATCCGTTATAGCCCCTGTTCGATTGCTAATTAAAATCCAGAAAATCGGACCACAAATGGCTGAGATATAAGTAAAAAACCACGACTACCTCAATTTCTGACTTATTTTTCATCTATATCTGGATTACTAAGTCATTTATATAACGACATAGTAATTCAGACCTACAATAGGTCAAAATCAAAATTTTTTAACCATATTTTTTCCACTAATACAATTTTTTTCAGAAAACAAATATTTTCAATTCTTTAACTTAAAGTATACTTCGGTGAAGTGTATATAAGATTCGGCACAGCCGAATATAGCTATCTTACTTGTTATTATTATGAACTTTTTTAATTTTTGATTCAAAGATACATTTTTTCAACTTTTTGTACTTGAACAAGTGGTAACCTCATATTTTTAGCTAACTGATTTCGACATAAAGTATTTTCATTTATAAATTAATTTTTATTACGAATATTTAGATATCCTATATATTTTTGACAAATTTTCCTAATATGGAATAGAACCAACGATCCTTGGCGAACAGTTTTATTGTTAAATAAAAAATAATTATTTAAATTGATCATTATTTGTGAAAATATATCATGAAAACCGGTTAACCAGTTTTCAACTGATCCAATCAAATCCAAGTTTTCTAAAAAGCTTGGATTTTGAATAATCTTCCTATTTCGAAGACACAAGGACACCCAGCAGTATTACGAAATCGTTTTAGTTTTACACAGCGTGTCATTGTGAGCCATAGCCTTGCATACTAGATTATGTTACAGCGCCGATAGAAGGCCTACTTAAGAAGGCATTTTAGATGGTCGTCCGTTGAAGGTCTGCAAGGAGACCTTCCACGTAATGCCTCACAGAATGTCTACATAGGAGCCAAACGGAAGCTCTGCTGAAGCAAGCCTTTAAAGATGGTAATTAGGGAAAATATAGTATATATCTTAATAAATTCAGCATAAAACCTTTCTATATAAAAAAAAACTAATTCACGAGAACTTCACAACATCAAATGTTATAAAAAACAAAATTTTTTAGAAGATTTTGTTCCCTCTTCTAGTTTCATGTAATGGTTTATAATGAAGAGAGGGTTATAATAAATCATATTATAGAGAGACAACATAAAGGCTTAATTACAAAACCAAGCATGTTTTAATTTTAAATTTTTTAGACCTGATTTTGCAATTAAATTTAGAATGTGTATGAAGGTTTTTGTGAAGGAGAAGAGAAACATCTTCTAAGAGAAGGCAGAGTGGAATGAGTATCGGTTCTTATAGAATGTGTAAACGTTCTTTTAGAAGGCCTACAAAGAAGTAATGCTCTAGCAATTTTTCCCCCTGGGCTATTGTGCGAGGACAATAAGTATTTGAATGAGAATATCATTTCCTGCTAATACTCTTGGTTGTCGTGGTATGCATATACTTATGTGTAGGACATGCGATCACAAAATACTTTGTATTATAACTCAACAGTTCTGGGTGACTATGACCCCAATTTTATGTTTATTCGTTTATTGTAATAGAGAAATCTAAAAGGTACCCCTTTGTGGATTCTAATTCATTTGGGATTATGATTCTAGTACTAGTTGGATTTTGATTATAATAATTTTTATATAATATTTTTCGTAAAATAATAGCTCAAATATGCTTTAATTACCGATTAATAGAAAATTTTCACGTTTTTACTGATTTTTGTAGACCATTTTTGATATTATATGTTTTCAATGACTCACCAAATATATATAAGATAAATTGACAAAATGGACTTACCTGAAAAGAAAGAAAAAAATTTGTAAATAAAAATATGTTGTAAAAATGTTGTACAAAAAAATTTGAAGCAAAATTAAGCTATAGTAAAAAATATTTTGGAAATTCTCGAAAAAAAATGATGCCGGTAAAAAGTGGCCATTAATTTATTTTTTATTTCTATCACAATCTTCACCCATATGTTATTCAGATAATAAATACGAGCTTGTTCGGAAATGCATCAGCATTCTTTTGTGTCGATGTAAATGTCACTTGTAAACATCATCTATTTAACTCACCAGTTTTACAGAAATAGAATAAAGAATTTATTATGAAAGCTTTCTTTTAATCTTATTTCTGTTTTTACTTTGATTGAGTTAGACGAAGTTACTTTAAGAATAATAAACATTTTCATAAAAAATCCTTCAAAAATCTTATAAATTATGGAAAATCTCTATATTAAGGGTATAATTTACGTTGTATGCGTTTGGAGAAGACCTTTGAAATGAAATCCATTAATCCTGATACTTTATTCGGTTGTGCCGATTCTTGCCATTTTTTTTTTGGGAGCTTGTTATTTTAGCATAGCAACAATGTGTGCAAAATTTCATGGTTTTATCTGAAATACATTTAAAAACAAGTAAGAAAGTATGGTCGGTCAAGCCCGACCATATAATACCCTACACTAAGTAAATGAGCAAAACCATTTTTCTTTCAAAATTTCAATAATTTATATTTTTGAGCGATTTTCGGAAGTGGGCCTTATATGGGAGCTACGACCAATTATGGACCGATCACCATGAAATTAAGTGGTGTGATTAATATCTATATGAAAGTTATTTATGTTGCATTTTATGTGTATACCAACATTTTTAAGAGATTTATGCTCGTTAAAGTGATTATCGGAAGCAGGCCTTCTATGGGAGCTATGACTTATTATGGACCGATCGTAATAAAATTTGGTGACATGAATTCTGTTTATATAAAACTTATTTGGAGAAAAACTTGTGTAGATACATATATAAATTAAACATTTATGACCGATAAAGTCCAATTTCGGGAGATAATTTGTATGGGGGCTAGGTGAAATAATGGACCGATTTCAGCCAGTTTCAATAGGCTTGGTCCTTGGACAGAAAAAATGATATGTGCCAAATTTTATCGAAATATCTTCAAGATTGCGACCTGTACTCTGCGCACAAGGTTTACATGGACAACCAGCCAGCCAGCCAGACGGACGGACGGACGGACGGACATCGTTTAATCGACTCAGAAAGTGATTCTGAGTCGATCGGTATACTTTAAGGTGGGTGTTAGACTAATATTTTTGGGCGTTACAAACATCTGCACAAATCCAATATACCCTCCCCACTATGGTGGTGTAGGGTATAAATATTTCAAAACATTTTTGAAAAATACAAACATTTTGGTTCAGAATTATGGACATTTTGGGCCGTAGCTTTATGGTCATATACATATGCATCAAGTTTTAACAAATTTGGAACAGGTACATTTTCGTTTCCTCCCATAAGGCTTCTAGTCTATTTTTAAGCTAAAACTAATATAAATAAAACTATAGAGCGAATGAGAATTACCAACACTGAAACTATACTTATAAAAATATCATAGCTTAGACAAACACCAACAATAATGCAAAAGAATTTTACAAATGGTTAGAACCAAATACTTTTAGAAGTAAACGTATTTTGTTTGCATCCTGAGTCTGCTTTTATACAGGGCAAGTTTTCTTGCCGCAAGTCTGAGTTTATAGGAGAGAGAGGCAAGAAGAAAGAAGAGTGGTACACACTTGCTTGTACTAGCAAGCCTCTCCAATTCTATTTTGTTTTCTCATTTTCACTATGGCGTCTATTAGGTTTTGACATACAAAACAGACGAGCAAGTTTAAAAGAGAATTGAAGAGACTTGCTTCAAGTAAACTTGCTGTGTGTAAAAGCAGAATAATCATATTATGAGTTACTAGCTGAACCCTGTCCGCATTGCTGGCCCTTAAAAAACATCTGTTTTATATTGCATCTCGATCTCGATCTCGATTTTAATATACAGTGTCGGACAATGACGCTGATCCAACCCTCAATGTTAATACATGTGGTGGCAGCCCGGCTGGTTCCAATGAATTCAAAAATTCAGTAGGATAATCGACGGCTTGTTCTTCGTTCATTACTGTGTCAATCGATTTGATTTGTATTGAGCTTGTTAACATCATAATTTGTTGGTGCCAAAATTGCATGTTCTCACAGCCAATCCGAATTTTTGTAATTGGTAATCGACAAGGGCTTGAATATTCATTTGAATTAGGCAGGAGTCCGGGAACGAAATCTCATTTGTGGCGAGATCCATTGGAAATTTTCCATTTCCGATGTCCAACAGTTGTTTTGAGAATGTTTCGTCAGAAGGGTATTGCAGTAAATGCACAGGCATGTTCGCGAATTCTATCTTTGAGGTCTTGAATCGACGCTGGGCTGTTGGCGTAGACCTTATCTTTCATGTGGCCCCAAAGGAAGAAGTCGCAAAGTGTTAAATCACAAGATCTTTTGCCAATTGTGATCACCTCTTCGAGATATAACACGGTCCGGAAGCTTTTTCCGCAGAAGAGCAATGGTTTCGTTGCTTATGTGACACGTAGCGGCGTCTTGTTAAAAGTAAACGTTGTCCAGATCAACATCATCCAAGTCCGACCATAAGAAATCATTAATCATCTCGCGATAGCGCATAGGACGAGGAATGGGCAAACCTGGGTTTTCTTCAACACTTTGGGCTACAACAGCAATATTCTGAGTTGTTCTTGAGCGACGTGCACGGGTTTTATTCTTCACATCACTAACTTGTCCCAACAGCTAGAATTTTTCCACTAATTTCTGTATTGCGGTCCGACAAGGTTTTGCGAACTGTGCCTAAAAGATTTTCACCAATTTTGTAGTGGATTTGAATAATGTCAATGCGTTCTTGAAGCGTGTATCGTTCCATTTTTAGTAATGGCGTAGTTTCTACTTGTCAAATGTCAAAGAATAAAAGCTTCAATGGTGACAGCTACCGAAATACCGGTTGATTCAAAAACACCTCTTGTTGGAAACTCCTTTATATCTGGAGTAATAATTCATTAATATAGACAATATGGAATTTGAATGACAGACATTTGTAAAACCTTTCCAACGACGTATATAACGCCATAGAAATTCGGACCGACAATGGGTCAGAATCGGGGAAAATATTTTTTAATCAAAATTTTTTTTCATCAAATATTTTATCTCATAATTTCTTTTGTTTTTATCCAAAAATTTGTTGCACCCAAAAATGTTTGGTGAAGGCACATTCGAATATAGCTCTCTACTTGTTTTTATCTATGTTTATGAACGCATTCAAACATTGTTTTTCCCCAAAACATGTCAATTGCTCGCACATAGGAATACACTCAGCAATATTATAAAATATCTAAATAAGAAACTTGAGGCAAGGCAGTTGATAAAAAAAAGAAATAGAAGTCAATTCCTATTATAAGATCAAGAATAACATGAAAATTCCAATAAAAAAAAACTGGAAATTGTAATTACTTCAAAAATGTTGATCATTTTGCTTAATACTTCTAATAATATACATAAATAAATGTGACTTTATTAAACCAGAATTATTTGTTTGGAAAATTTCGAGAAAATGAGATAAACCTTTTCACGAATAGAGCCGAATTAAATCTGATTTTATAACTATATAAAAGCAAATGTTTATTTGTCCCATAGAACAGCACAATGTTATTCTTCACACTATGTAAGTAAATATATTTCAATTTTGTTAACATCAAGACTTATTTTTGTAAATGTTTCTATTAAAACAAATAGGCATGGGAGTTGATGTAAATGCTGTGGAGCATAGAAATCATCATAATTACGTAGGACGACGCCTGTTCTTTTGTCTAAACAAACAACATGGGCTGGCGACAAATGATTTATTTTTAAATACATTATTATGTTAATAAAAACAAGGTGATACTAAAATAAATTATGAAAATTACAGGTACTAAGGTTAACAAATGCTAGGACAGCAACTAATGATTATACAGATGCTTAAAGAAGAAAAAGTTAGAAAGACATTTAAGGGCGGCTCAGTTGGTATAAAAAGAAATTAAAAATAATTTGTTATTTAACTTAAGTCACTTAGGTCATTTCTAATATTTATTAAAATAAATTCGGAGCTATTTAGTTTTATGTTTAATAATAAAATATATGTAGTTTTTACACAATATTTTAATTCAAACTCTTTTTGTTTGTTTGCATTTAAAATTTAAACAAAATTATGTTAAAATTTAGATCACACAAACAAAAAGGAAACGCATTTTCCACATAAAAAATATGGCCATATTTCTCAACACAGTGATTATCACATATAATGAGCAACATATTTATCACACATATACAGTGGTTGACAATAAAATGAAGACTTTTCCAAATATTCAGTTCCATAATGACCATAATTTTCAGAGAGCTATATTCGAATCTTATATACCCTTCAAAAATTATACTTTAAAATAGAAACTTTAAATATTTCTAGGTAAACAAAATTAATTTTTTTTTTTTTTCAAAATTTCAAAAAAAATTTTTTTTCAAAATTTTAAAAATTATTTTTTTAAAATTTTTTTTTTGAAATAGTTTTTTAAAATTTTTTTTTTTAATTTTACTAGTCAAAAAAAATTTATGACAAAACAATTTTTTTGGTAAAAAAATTCGGTTTAAAATATATTTTTCCTGATTTTGACCCATTGTAAGTCCAAATTACTATAGCCTTATATAGATCGTTGCAATGGACTTTGAAATATCTATCATTAGATATCCATATTGTGTATATTAATGTCTTAGTAATCCAGACATCAAAAATAGTCCAAAATCGAGATTGTCCCGGTTTTTTCCTTATATCTCAGCCATTTGTGGGCCGATTTTCTCGATTTTAAATAGCAACCGAGACGGAAGGATTCCCGATATATTGATGTATGAATCAAGTTTGTAAGTTATTTGGGGTCTGCAGAAAAATTGATTTCAACAGACAGACAAAGAGATGGACATGGCTTAATCGACTCCGCTATCTATAAGGATCCAGAATATATATACTTTATAGGGTCGGAAAATTATATTGTGGAAATTACAAACGGAATGACAAACTTATATATATGAAGGGTATAAAAATCTGCTCACCAATAAGCCTAATTTTTGGATGATTGGGTATGTCAACAAACAAAATGTTTGTATTTGGAACGATACCAATCCACATGAGATCTAAGAGCGTCCTATGGTCTGAATTTTGGGATGGCGGCGTCATCAGTCCATAGTATTTTTGAAACAACGTTGGCCAGGCATTCACCATCAAAGGCGAGTGCTATAGGTCGATGATTACCAACTTCTTTTGGCCTGAATTGGATGATATGGACACCAACGACATGTGCTGTCACAAAGACTGCGATACGTGCTACACAACTCATGCCACATTAGACATTATGCACGAGCCATTTGAGGGCATGGTCATCTCAAGTGGAGGTGAAGTGGTCACCGAGATCTTGTGATTTGACACCGTTAGACTTTTTCTTGTGGGGTTTTCTTAAGTAAAATTTTACATGGCCGTAGAAAAAGATCAATCTGGTCTGAAGACAGACTCCAAATTCCCCCAGGAGTGTAGCTGTGGGGTCTCAAAGTAGGAGACCTCAAAAATGCTAAATTTTTAGAATCTTGCGAATTTTTTGTGGATTGGTCTTCAATCAAAGATTTTAATATATTCTTGAAGTATTTGACTAGACCTAGTAATTGATTTGAATTTATCTTAGAAATATATTTATATTTTTGGTAAAATGTCATGTTTTTCAAAACATAACTATTGTCACTCACTGTATATAGAAACATATAAATATTTAGTTTGTTTGATATGTATGATCCCAGCAAACAGAGAGCTTGGGCTCATATTGAGAATGCTTTGAAATAACAAAGTTTCTCAAATGTAAGAGCTTGAGAATGCCTTGTAATCATTTACAAATAATGACTTTCTTTACAAATAGGACAGGTTTCATCTTAAACATGTTGAATGATTTGCAGAGAGTTGCTTAAATTACATTTAATATATGTATCTATAGAAAACCCATTAATTTGTCAATGATTAGACTTTGTGTTTGCTGGGTTAGAGCACAAACTTCTAGTACTCCTGTATAATTATGTCATTGCTGAAACTAGCAGCGGCAAAATGATAATAGCTGGATTATTATTTTATTTTTGTCACACAGCTTCTAGGAATAACTAAATCCATGTAGTCAACATTGTTTCTTTTTTTTTTTTTTTTTTGGTTTGTTTTCTCATTGTAATTTTATATATTTTTCATATAACGAGAGACCATATTCAATAACCACTATCTTAGATTTTCATGAAAATAAGTTGTTGATGGCAAAATTTCAACAAATTTAAAATTAATTTCTGAATAAATAAAACCTATAATCTTTGAGGGTATATTGATTATGTCATTGTCGTTTGGTCGTAAAACCTAAAAGTTTTACGTCCTTATAAAATTCTAAGACGATTTAGCAATATCCGTCCAGCTGTGCCTCTGTTGTTGCCACGATAAGGCTTTGAGGTAAGGACGTTGGGGGATACAATTATTCCAAAACATTCTTTATTGATCTGAAATATTTGGAACTGAAAATGGGCAAAATATATCTAGTAAAACCAAAGTTATGGACCAAACTGTGAGACAACCTCCAAAAAAGTTGATTTTTTTAAAAAATGTTTTGCTATTTTCTTTAAATATATTGCAGATAATACCATAAAATATTGCACATATTGTTTCTATGATAAAAGGACAGGAATGATTGAAAATGGTAAGAAGCGGGCTAAGCCCCCATACACATTTCTTGCCGGAATAGGGCTCTATGGGACATAAATTCTTATACTTACTAGGAATAAAATTCCAGATTTCTCGTTGTATTTCTTTATTAGCAAAAGTTTCCTAAAGTTGAAAAATTTTAAAAAAATTATTGAAAGGAACCAGAGTTGTTTTAATTTTTTGAATTTTTTTACCACAAATTTTAACTTTTGAACTTAGAGATGTATGAACAAACTGTTCAACGGTTATGGAGGAGCAATATTGTTATATAACTCATTCAACATAAAGTTAAGCTAAATTTTGAAGCTAACATTTTGGTGGTTTCAACACTTTGCGGTTGGGTGGTTACTTTACTAACCACCTTTTACATAGTCTTTAAAACCTTGGAATGGGGTGGTTTTTTCATGTTTTGATTTATTTTTTCTTACTTTTTATAATAAACTAACCTTGATTAAAGTAACAAGTAACAAGTTTGCTATATTCGGCTATGCCGAATCTTATATACCCTTCACCTTTGTTGTGGATGCATTAATTGTCCACTTTCAAAGTATAACATCCTAAATATATCAAGAAAACTTTTAAAAATTTTACATTTAATTGCTGACGAATAGATTATATTGTAGAAAGTACAAACGAAATGACAATCTTATATACAACAACAAACAACAACGCCAAACAAAACACCAAAAAAAGAACAAAAACAAAATACCCAAGGAATGAAACCAACACACATCGAAACATACATTATGTTGCTTTTTTGTCAAAGCATGCAATAATGTGTCTTTTTTTGATGAAATTTTCAGAGGTTGTATCGGATTTTTGCTTATATCAGAATGACAGAATTATTGAATTATTGAATTATTCAGAAAATTGATTTCAATAGACAGACATACAATTGTTTTGATTCTAAACTTATACACAAAAAAGCGTGGCTGAAAGACTTAAATTGTTTTAAGTTTTTGTGAGTTGAAGTAATTAGCTGATGTGCCCTTATTAACAACAGAGTACGATTGCCTTAAGAAGTGAAATAATTTGCGAGATTTATTTTGAAAAATGCATTTTTTTTTTTTTTTTTTGTCTATAAAATAGTATGGGCATAATAAAGACCACTGAAAAATTTCACAAAATGTTCATATTTTGTTACACCAATTTTAATTAGGAAGAAAGGTCTAATATAGATACGACAACTTACTGAAGTGTTTGAGTTTAAAAATTATTTAAATAAGTATTTGTAAGCGGAAAACGTGATACTTTAATCCCAATACATTTTTCTGTGGCACATCCAAGATATCTTCATGAACGTTTTCAAAGCTGAACACAATAGCAAGTTTTAGACAAACATCATCTAAAAATTGAGACGGTCCTTAAAAAATTCGAGGCAGGAGTAAATACTGTATATATCCTAAGGTGTCTGAAAGGAAAGTGTAAGATAAGTTTTGACCATCCTATTCAAATTAATACAAGCTATAGTAAATCGAAAGCCTTATATTCTAGTTATACCCTTCACCATGAGTGCCAAGGGTATATATAAGTTTGTCATTCCGTTTGTAATTTCTAGATTTTTCATTTGCGACCCCACAAAGAATATATATTCTGGATCGTTATAGATAGAAAAATCGATATAGCCATGTCCGTTTGTATGTTGAAATCAACTTTCCGTAGCCCCGAAATAACTTACAAATATAATTGATACATCAATATATCGGGAATTCTTCCGGCTAGGTCGCTATTTAAAATCGAGAAACTTGGCCCATAAATGGCTGAGATATAAGGAAAAACCGGGACAACCTCGATTTTTTGCCTATTTTTATCTATATCTGGATTACCAAGTCATTAATATAGACAATATGGATATCTAATGATAGATATTTCAAAGTTCATTGAAACGATTAATATAAGGCTACAGTAATTTGGACCTACAATGGGTCAAAATCGGGAAAATTATTTTTTAATCCGAATATTTTCTTTTACCACAAAATTTTTTTTTTTTCAGTAATAAATTTAAATTGAAACATTTAAAAAATTTTTTTTTTAAATTTTCAAAAAAAATGTAAAAAAAAATTTAAAAAAAACAATTTCGAAAAAAAGAATTGAAAACAATTTTGAAAAAAAAAAATTTTTTTCAATTTTGGAAAACTATTTTGAAAAAGAAAAAAGTTTAATTTTGTTTACCTAAAAATATTTACAATTTTTATTTTAAAGTATAATTTGGTGATGGGTATATAAGATTCGGCATAGCCGAATATAGCTCTCTTACTTGTTTTTACTAGAATCATATATATATGATTGCGCCCATCATGTGCATCTTAACCATACCATATTATGGTTACCACAATCATGTAAATAATTATATTGCAGTGACTATACTATTATTAAACATGCTAGAATTGATTGAAGTCACAAATTAAAATTTAATTCATACAATCCTTTTACACAAAATTAATATTTTTGTAGAAAAAATTTTTTTATCTTTAATAAATTTGCATATAATGAAAAATTTTAAAAATAACTTTAATATACTAGCGGTCTTAAGAGTATATTGTAGAAGAAAGAATTCAATATTCCTCATAAATAGTTTTTTTGCTCTCCCGAAATACTTGTGCTTTCTAAGATAGAGGATTTTGAATATATTCCCTCGATATGTATGTGTAATTTTGTACTTATGAGTGATGAAGATAATGTTTTTTTAATCATCAGTTTTAAAAATAAAAATTAAAAATTATATAGAGAGAGAAAACTTAATCATAAAGCAGAAATGAATGAACAAAGAAAATAAAATTGGAAAATATAATATAAATGCAAAAAAATAAAACAGAGTCATTAACAACCCACACACACAGTTCCCATAATCACAAATATGTAGAGTTTTCCTCTTTCTATTTTTATGATGATACTTAACGAAAAAAACCATAGAGTGCTAAATTAGGGTGGCTCTGAAAAATATTGTTATAAACGGACTTTTTTCATAGTATAACACTGGTCAACAAAATTTTGTAACAAGAAATGTACATGAAGAAAAAAAAATATAGTTTTTCTTTTTTTACAATATTATAGCCACAGTAACTATTTGCATGATTGTGGTAAGCATAACATGGTTAACTTACGACTCACATGATTGTATCAATCATATATATGGTTACAGTAAACAAATATATGTTTGTGACAATCGTCTGTGCCGAATCTTATATACCCTTAGAAATTTTTTTTCAAAAATTAAAAAAAAAATTTCTAAATTGTTTTTCAAAATGAAAATTTTTTTTCGAAATTGATTTTTTTATTTTTAAATTTATTAGTGAAAAAAAATTAAGAAAAAAAAAATTTTGGTAAAAACAATTTCGGTTTAAAAACTATTTTTCCTGATTTTAACCCATTGTAGGTCCAAATTACTATAGTCTTATATACATCGTTGTAATGGACTTTGAAATATCTATCATTAGATATCCATATTGTCTATATAATCCAGTTAGTAATCCAGATATAGATCAAAAATAGGCCAACAATCGAGGTTGTTCCGGTTTTTTCCTTATATCTCAGCCATTTGTTGGCCGATTTTCTCGATTTTAAATAGCGACCGAGCCGGAAGAATTCCCGATATATTGATGTATCTATAATGTTTGTAAGTTATTTGGGGGCTACGGAAAATTGATTTCAACATACAGACGTACAGACGGACATGGCTATATCGACTTCGCTATATATAACGATCCAGAATATATTTCGCAAATGAAAAATGTAGAAATTACAAACGGAATGACAATTTTATATATTGCCACTCATGGTGAAGGGTATGAAAAACTTTAATCGTGGGTATAAAAATAAAATATTTGAAATTTTTATCTTTTATGGTTGTGGCGTTATATACACCACCCTACTGCTGCATACATTAATGATGGAGAAAAATGAAGATGTGACGTTGAAGTTGCCAAAGAATTGATAACTGCTGTTGCTGCTGCAACTACTAATCGACTACTACAACTCCTACTACTCTGCTGGCACAACTGTCATTGTCTGAACTAATGATTTTACTATTAAACTTTCTCTGCCATTAAAGCAATTTGGACACAACGTAACGAGGGATTTTTGAAAAGTACACAAGTCTATAATTTAATAAGAAATAATTAAATCAAAGTACAACTAAAGTAAAATAAAATAACAAGTCTCGAATTGAATTATACATAAAGTCAGCAGAATTGAAAAACTATGTACATTGCTATTATGGGACATTTTAGGATTAAATCGACTTTGGAAAAGGAAATCCAAAAAATTTACATGAATCATACTGTCGTAATCGAGGTCTTGTACTTAATAAAGGCTATATGCAGTATAGATAATGCTTATTTTAATATAATCCTTCGATATCAATTTCCAAAGCTAATTGCGAATTTGATCCTAAGAGTTCTAAGAGTTCAAAATCTAGGAACAACTCTTATTTAAATAATTTTAACCAAAACTTGCAACTTTTACAACAAATCTAGCAACGCCTACACTTTCTCCTGCTACAATTACCCACATCCTCTAATAGCTTCACTATTTTAACTCATATTGAAAATTTTATAATAAAGACCATACCATATAAAGTAGAGAGACAGAGTGAATGAATTAAAAAACAGAAATTGATTATATAATGTAGCAAACACTTTCAAAATAAGTCCAAGAGTAGTTCTACTTACCATCGCGACGACTACTTACACTACTTTTTGTCATTCATACGATTGTTTGCAGACTAGCGTATGTGTTTTTTGTTTGTACTTAAATGTGAGTTAAAATATTAAAAACCCTGCAGGTCATGGAACTAGTTATGTCTTACTTAGTTACTCCGAACCAAAACTAGTTAACCAACAAGCTAATTATACTAGCTACAAGTGGCTAAAAGGGGTTTAATTAACTAAATCTGCTTAACAATTTAATTATGATCACTGATTACTTTTTGATATTTTTTACAATTTTGTTGGTGAAATTAAAGAAGTAACAGGTAACAGCTAAACAAAGACATCTCCAAGTAATGATATATCTATCGCCAATTAATAAATATTTTCTTTTAAACTGCAGGGATGCTGCTTACAAATATAACTGAGTTTTTCATCTTTCTTTATGATGAGGTTTAGGGAGGAGCGGAAACTAGAAAGTTTATCACAATAATCACATGATATTTTGGAACTATGAGTGTCTGTTTATGTATGAAAGTAGTTATCTCTATGCATATGTAACCCTGTTTGTGCGCTTTTTACAAAAGTGTACAGCTCTGCACCAAAGAATTATGCCCAATGACATCTGTATGATTAACAGAAATGCCAAATGAACTAGAACTGAACTAGAACTGAACTAGAACTGAACTAGAACTGAACTAGAACTGAACTAGAACTGAACTAGAACTGAACTAGAACTGAACTAGAACTGAACTAGAACTGAACTAGAACTGAACTAGAACTGAACTAGAACTGAACTAGAACTGAACTAGAACTGAACTAGAACTGAACTAGAACTGAACTAGAACTGAACTAGAACTGAACTAGAACTGAACTAGAACTGAACTAGAACTGAACTAGAACTGAACTAGAACTGAACTAGAACTGAACTAGAACTGAACTAGAACTGAACTAGAACTGAACTAGAACTGAACTAGAACTGAACTAGAACTGAACTAGAACTGAACTAGAACTGAACTAGAACTGAACTAGAACTGAACTAGAACTGAACTAGAACTGAACTAGAACTGAACTAGAACTGAACTAGAACTGAACTAGAACTGAACTAGAACTGAACTAGAACTGAACTAGAACTGAACTAGAACTGAACTAGAACTGAACTAGAACTGAACTAGAACTGAACTAGAACTGAACTAGAACTGAACTAGAACTGAACTAGAACTGAACTAGAACTGAACTAGAACTGAACTAGAACTGAACTAGAACTGAACTAGAACTGAACTAGAACTGAACTAGAACTGAACTAGAACTGAACTAGAACTGAACTAGAACTGAACTAGAACTGAACTAGAACTGAACTAGAACTGAACTAGAACTGAACTAGAACTGAACTAGAACTGAACTAGAACTGAACTAGAACTGAACTAGAACTGAACTAGAACTGAACTAGAACTGAACTAGAACTGAACTAGAACTGAACTAGAACTGAACTAGAACTGAACTAGAACTGAACTAGAACTGAACTAGAACTGAACTAGAACTGAACTAGAACTGAACTAGAACTGAACTAGAACTGAACTAGAACTGAACTAGAACTGAACTAGAACTGAACTAGAACTGAACTAGAACTGAACTTGAACTGAACTAGAACTGAACTAGAACTGAACTAGAACTGAACAAAAACTGAACTTAAAACTGAACTAGATCTGAACTAGAACTGATTTAAAACTGAATTATGTTTGTTGCTTATATGTGAAAAATGGGGAAAGTTTCATTGCTGCCGAAAAAAATTAAATAGAAAATAGCCATTTTTTTCTTATGCGTCTTAATTCAATATTAAAGTACTGTAAATATGTGTGTCCGTTCGCTTTCAAGTGACAGCTTACTTTACCAACTACATCAGTCATCTTGTGGCGCCATATTCTTTATCTATATGTTTAGTTGCTGTTTTATTATACATACATTCTTACACACAAACATATACACAAAATTACACCACTCACCCATACCCATTTATAGGAAGGAGATACATCCTACTCTAAAAACTCCTGTTTGTGATTGTGTGAGTACATTTTATTTCATTCATTCTCTTCTACATTAGTATCATTATAGTTTTTATACATTATTTTGTTGTTGTAGCGGTTGAAGTTGTAACAATTGTATTAAAAAGGACCACAGCACACATACGTATGCATATATATGTGTGTACAAGCACAAGGGAAAAAATCAAAAAGATAGAAAAAATAAATAATATGACAAGTGAATTGTTAGTGTAAACGCTGTCGCTGACAGCAGGACACAAAATGTTTATAGTTGGACTCTAACATAAAAATACATGTGAAATATGTATATAGATACATGTAAGTATGAATACAACGAAATGTGTATTTATGTATTAGATTCAAACATATATATGCATGTTTATTTAGTGATAAATAAAATAAAAATTAACCAAATACATGAACATATTTCTTTAGATTTTTATTTTATTCTACTCTTTCATCTATCATATACCAAAAAATGCATAGAAAAGCATATATTTTTTTTATTTTTATGTTTTGAATTGGTCATTTTGTGCCAAAATTTCAATTAGATATAATACTGAACTGTGAAATAAAAATGTTGAAAGAATTTTTGGCTATTTTTATAAAATTTGCTTCTTTTTTTATTAGAAATATTATTTAAACTGAGAATGTTAGGAATTTGATAAAAAACAAAAATAAATGGTAAAATTCATTTTAAAAAACATCAGTTTCAAACTTGGAACATCAACCTGAACAATTCTAGACAAGCATATTTAGTAGAAACCTTAAAAATATATTGTAGAAGAAAGTATTTAATATTCCCTGTGAATTAGCAATAAAAGCTCTTATGCTCTCATGAGAAAAGAATTTCCGCTGAAGCATCAAACTTTAGTTCGCCCTTCTAAAATGTTGTTGCCATAACTGTAAAATTTGTTCACTAAGGCAGAAACATTCGATTGGCAATAAATTCGGTTGCTACTACGAATCTGTTTTCTCTGTGTGCACCCCTATCCATTCGAAATATCCGTTTCTCTCGAAGGGGAATTTGCTATCGTGATATTCCCATAAACTTTTCATTCACAATAGTTAACTTTGTTCGTAACAGATGTTTGTTGTTTACAAAATTCCATCTAAAAATTTCCCATGTTAGGGAATTTTTTCACGTGAACAAAGTTGATGAACGAAAAATGGGAAAAGGGAACATTTTTCATGTGAAATATTGGTTCGCGATAGGGATGATGAAGTTCTTTCAAAATATTGCAACAAGTTCACTTCGAACCTGTCTTTTTAGACTTGGCCTTCGCCTTGTCTTTCGCTAGCCACGATAGGAAGTTCATTCCTCTCCAAAAATATTACGTCTCATTGTGAGATCAGAGACTTAATTATGGAATAAACAACAATTAAAATCAGGAACATAAAATCTTTGAGTCTCCCCTTAAATTGTTTACAGTGTGCTATGCCGTCTGACTTTTAATATAAGTTTCATAGGATTTTATGGCCACCACTCCATAGAACAGAATAATCATTGAGTTTAACACCTGACAAACACACTCCCACAATATGAATGTCAAACATATAAATACACTGAGACAAATCCCAAACAATACTATTGTTTCTTATTGTTATTTAAACGGACACACCAATACTTATAGCTTAATGGAGCACACAAATACAATTGATATTTTACAGCAAACATTTATATATACGTCAAGTATTATAGCACACCAGTGGTCGGCACTCATAACCAGCAATGGCCGAACAGTATCGGTTGTTTAGCTGTTAACAACACAAATGTCAATGAAGTTTATTATAATTGTCATATTACAACAAGAAATAGTATGTATCACAATCTATATTACATGTTCTCTTTATGCCAACCACTGATCTACTCACATGTATTCTACCTCCACCTGTATGCTGCTTATTTACATTACTTATAGTACAGCATACTTTGTGCCGTTTAAAAGTGCTTATAATCTGTCAATTTTCATTATCGTATATGGTATTTAAATGACATTTTTGACAGTTCTTGTGAATGTGTTTTTTTTATATTTTTTCGATATTATATGTATGTTTTTACAAGTGTGCTTTCGTATTTCCCAATAAATAAATTGTACTTTTTCCTCAAGTACTTTAGTATATACTTATTTGTATATTAGGGTGGCTTTTTGTTTGTATTTTTCTTAACCATATTAAAGAAAATGTATAAACGTTTGCTAAAATATATAAACTAAGGATAATCAAATATTATTTGGTGTATGATATAAAAACGCGGGATTTGCAATAGATGGCGTATCTTTTGAAGGCGGTTTTTTGCTTTTAATTACATATATGTAATTTTGAAAAGCACGTATCTGTTTCTAGGCAGCCGCGAATTGAAGAATAGAAGAACAGCTCACGAGGGTCCAAGCAATGATTACTTTGTGTTACTTGAAAGTAGAAACTCAGAAAAAGATGGACAGATAGAAATTAAAAGAGAGAAGGGAAAGATTGAAAGTTATGAAGAAGATGTTCGAAGAAAGAGAGAAGGAGGAGATTTTTTAGGTTACTCTAGAGTCCAGAGAGATTCCCATGTCTGGTATTTTTTAACCAATTACTACTCTTTATAAAGGCATTAATGCCCTCAAGCCTCATATTCGAGAGCTCAGAAAGACTATTTATGGAACGATGTCCCAGAAACCGTAAGCGTAGATCTCCTAATGCCGGACAGTGACAAAGAAGATGAAAAACGGTCTCATCCTCCTCCTCGTTTTGACAACTTCTGCGGAAGTCGTTGTAGGGCAAGCCAAATCTCCTCAAGTGGTTGCCAAAAGTACAGTGTCCGGTAATGACCACCACTACGCCACGTAATTGTGAGCGTGTCAAGCCAAGAAGATATGTTGTACGCCCACGATTCAGTCGGGGCCATATCGTTCTGGTTATAGTGCATCTTGTCTGAGCCAGCTCATAGTAGAAGTTACTAATTTGTAGCTTGCATTTGGATAACGGAATCCCACATAGGAAATCTGTACTTCCGTCAGGTAACATGGCGGCTTTTTTCGCCAAATCATCATCAACGCAGTTGCCTGTAGTATCTCCGTGTTCCCGTACCCACTTGAGTACGACTGTTGAATGTCTCGCCACCCTGTTTAAGGATGCCCGGCATTCCTAGACCAAATTAAATGCTGTGTATAAATCTGTTAGAGATTTTAATGCGGCCTGACTGTCAGCATATATACGAATATCCCTGCCTGATATCTTGTTATAACTGAGTCAGTTAGCTGCCCTTTGATGGCTGATATTTCAGCCTGAATTATGCTACATTCATTTGGAAGTCTAAAAGATAACCTAATGTCGAGTTCCTGAATGTAGACATCTACGCCAACTCGATCTCTCTTCATAGAACCGCCTGTATAGACTGAGAGATCCGTTGTGTCATGTAAAGGTCGGTCCATTACGGAATTGAGAAACCGAAATTCCTCGCCATGAAGGGCCTAGATGCAGTAATCGCTATTATCCGGAAGAGTCTGAATACTACCTATTATGCTGGCGTGACCGTATTAAGCATGTTTCCTCGCCCAATCGCGTTTAGCTTAAAGGCAGTGGTAAATGCCATTTTTCTTGCAATTAGATCCACGGGGAACCAGTTCAATATAGTAAAGAGCGACTTTATTGCGGTCGTTCTTAGAGCTCCTGTTATCAGGATTGCCATCCTTCTATCGAATAGCATGCTAATTGAGCCATTGTCTAATGCCTTTCACCAGACAGAAACTCCATAGAATAGTGTCGGTTTAATGACCGTATCACATAACCAGTTAACGAACTGGGGTTTAATACCCCACTGCGTACCTCTCGCCTTCTTACAGACTTACATAGCCGTCAGGGCTTTTGACGTCCTTGAAAGGGTATTGGGTTTCCAGGATAGTTTACTATCCAGAATAACTCCTAAGTACTTTGCATTGCCCGATAGTGTTAGTTCAACGCTATTTAATCGCGGAAGTGAGAAATGAGGAATCTTGTACTTCCTTGTGAACAGTACAAGTTCGGCTAACACTCAATTCTCACTTAGTTATCTAACATTAAAATGCCGAGTTTTGTAAACCGTCATATGCGGGAAGTTTTGCTTTATTTCTATAATTTGAAAAAAAAGTGCCGCTGATGCACGCCTATTGCTCTCCAAAGCTTATGGTGAATGGGTTTCATCGGTTTCAACGTGCCAGAGATGGATTGTGCGGTTCAGAAGTGGTGATTTTGACACAGAAGACAAAAATCGCCCATGTCAACCAAAAAAGTTTGAAGACCAAGAATTGGAGGCCAACTCAACAATAGCATGCCAAATCATTGTTAGCTACTCAATCAGCAATTGCAAAACGTTTTCACGAGAACCATACGAATTTAAGCAGAGAGGCCTTGAAAGACGATTTTTTATGCCGGAAATACTGCAAGAACGCTGTAAAACGCGAGTCATAACTGGCGATGAAAAATGAAACCATAACGATAACCTAAAGCATAAGAGATCGTATGTGAACCCGGCCAACCAACCGAATCGACACCAAAGCCAAATATCCATGGCGCTAAGGTAATTCCCTGCATTTGACGGAAGCAAATGTGTCCTATCTATTATGAGCTGCTGAAATCTGACCAGACCATCCCAGAGAACCAGTACCGAATGCAAATGATTCGTTTGAAGTAAGCATTGGCTGAAAAACGAACAGAACATGCGGCTAGATATGAAACCGTAATATTCCATCGTGACAACGGTCGGCCACATTTGGAAATACTTGTTAAAAAGTACTTAGAATGAAGTGGTTGGAAAGTTTTGCCTCACCAGCTTTGTAGTCCAGACAGTGCCCCATAGGGCTACTATTTGTTTCGATCGATGCAGAACGCTTTCTGTGGGATACTTTTCACTTTGGAACACAGTATCCGATATTGGCTTGATTCGTTATTGGCCTTCAAATAAGAGTACTTCTTTTGGCTTTTGTGAATTTCAAAGAAATTTTTTAAAAAAAATACCACCCTAATATCCATGTATGGTAGAGTTTAAATGTTTTTGAGTGTAATTGTTTGATTATTACACATTTTATACTCAAACAAACATTAAACATTATTGGCCAGCAGAACCTCTTGGTCAAGGTGTGGTCTGCGTGTGTCTGTAAATATGAAAACGAGCATCAGAGTCAGTGCTGGTGAACAATCAATTCAAATGAATGATTGTCTGATAGGAGAATGAAAGTGTTTGTGAAAAAATATCCATTCAACCTTAATAAAAAAAAAATAATAAAAATAATTTTAATATTTTTCCGGGTTTATTCTCTTTTTGCACTTGTGTTCTGTTCTGTTTTGTTTTGGTTTTTCTTTTTTTCTGTCATTATTATCAGGGTAGTGGAGGTCGGTGTCATTATCATTATAATGGCTGATGGTTTGGTTGCTATTGTTGTTTTTCGAAATGTTATTTGAAGTGTCATTATGTCAAACTGTTGGGTTTGTTATTGTTATTGGGAAATGTTGTTGTTGTTGTGGGGTTTTTTGTTAAAGAATCATCAATTTTTGTTTAAGGTTTATCATTTTTTGTGAGTTGTTTTATTTATATTTAAAATTATGGAATTTTTTTTAAGAGTTTTTGGTACTAGTATATAAAGCAACGGCTAGCATATGGAGTTTTATTGTTTTTTAATTAAGTTTCTTTAAAGCGTTACTTTAAATTTTATTAAATATTTGCTACTTTTACAAAAATCTTTTATGATTTAAAAGAAGACTTTATTTGTGGACCAAATGTAAGCAAACCTAGTACCCCGCTGCTAAATCTCTCTATGACCATATTCTTGCTTTAACAATTATACCAAATCCTTAAAAAAACATATCAACTACCAAGCTGCCCCTCCCCCCATAACTACCCCCCAAAATTAAGTTCATTATTATTTTAAAACCACAAAAATCTCTTACGACACCACGTGCCAATATCAGCGCACAGCAAAAGCCATAAAATAATCACAATGTACATCATCACTTCCCATTTCAAATATAAAAAGAAAATCTAAGCTTGTTTATTTCTGCTACAAGTACCTCGACCTACCCATCCGCCACCCCCACAATCTAATACCTAAACCACTTACATTATTACCGCACTTAACAATAATTTTATTGTTAAAATGGCTTTTGTTAAAGCAGCACAGAAAAACAAATAAAAGACAAACACCATTGTAAATCAAATAAAAATCGATTTCACGTGCTAAAATCATTTGACACTTTAAATTGACCAATTTTGTACAATTTGAAAAAGAAAATCTCTCCCCCAACTCGCTTTCCTTAAACGGACGTGATGTGTTTTGTTCGTTGGGGTTGGTTGGAGATTGTGTATGGTTTTCAAAATAAACTCTATAAAAAAAGACAATAACAGTTTTGGTGTTGTTGTGATGAAAGGTAAAAGGTATTTTAAGAACATAAACGACTTTGTTATACTCTACACTTTAGAAATGTGTCGCCTCCCCTATCGTAATTAAACTTTGCATAATAACGGAAAGTTGAGTTAGTTTTTAAGGATGTAAGGACTGGGATCGAAAAAATCTTAACATACATAACATATATGTTAATAAAAATGAAATCACTAAACATACAGTTTTGATTAGATTTTTATTTTTATAGTTCTAATCAATAGTTATGAATTTTTGTAACTTTTCCGGAAACCCTTCCATTTATTGGGCTTTCAAGCACTTTGTTCGAACAGGTTGTCCATCTCCGTTTAAAATCTACCACACTTTTGGATACCTTTTTGTGCTCTTCAATTTTCTTTTAACAAGATCCCAATATCTCTTCACTGACCTTAGCTCCAGGCAGTTTGGAGGATTTGCCTCTCTTGGTACAAATAACACATTATTGTCCTTTTAGCACTCAAGACCTTGCTTACCATAGTAAGCAATTTGGGATGCCAAATCAGACCTCTAAATTTTTAGCAATTTTCCTAACAGGAACTTTTTGAGCCTTGTATGTTCTTAAACCCGCATTGGCTTTAACATTTCGTACCACATAGTCCGAGTACTTAGCTAACCGGACTACTTTCCTACCGGATGTGTTGGGAGATCTTTAATGAAGGTTTCTTCGATCTCAGTCCTTATAATATTACATGCTTTTGACAACGATATTGTAATGATGTTATCCTACGTTCAGTACTGTCTATAATTAATGTATCTTTAATTTGCTTATTCTATGTTCATTATTATAGAAATTTCAAAAGGTACAATATGAATAATGAAAAAGTACCATTAGTTCTCTCTTTTTGGTACCTTGTGATGCAGTTTTTGCGTCCAAACGAGGTATGCTAAGTCTGTCCAGGATCTTCAAAGGTCAGCTTCCTCTGAAATCTTATTTAATACAGTGCTGGCTTGTATCTTTAGGATGTTGGGCGGATTCGACAAGATATGCAATGTAAGGAGATGAATTCGTTGGTTAAGTTAGGACTAGCTAAGTACTACGTATAATCCGACAAAATAAATGCTTCGGCTCTCCGTCGGCTAACGACTAATTATGGGTGATGTATGCAATCCGAGGATATAAATTCCACAACTCTCATCGGCTAAATACAACTTATTGTCTATGACTAGCTAATGAGTACAATCCGACGAGATAAATACTTCGGCTCTCGGTCGGGTAACTACGAATTTTAACTACGGTATAAGTACAGAGTAAGAACCATAGCCTCGTCTACTTATACTTTGTTACCCGGGAGCAAAGTATAAGTAGTTCAGTATTATAGTACATTAACAAAAAATAACATTTAAAGAACTAAAAGTACCATTAATCTATCCTTTCTTTATCTCTCTTTATTCAGAAGCATATCGGACATATAGAAGTTAAATAATTTAATATATGAAAAAAGTAGCATAGAAGAAAAAGTACCAATTTTTATTTTCCCTCTTAAACACCCGTCAATCTTGAAATTTCACAATACTTACGAGGGTGGGTCAATAAGTCAGCGACTTTTAGAATTTCCCGGCTCTTAACTGAAAGGCAAACATTGGTTTTGGCAACAGGCATCTGTGAGTTGACTCCTGTCAAATTTTTAATCAGCTGCGTCATATAGTTTGTGTTTAACAGCCATTGATAACAAACTACATCGTGACTTGAGAAGAAATTGGAAAAAAGTGAATTTCTGATCACTAAGAATTATTTTTTGCGAAAAACACCATCAATCAAACCAAGGCTAAGCTTGATAAATATTATGGGATTTCAACACAATCAATCTCAATGATAAAAAAGTGGTAAGCACTTGGTTTATTGTATTTCGTTGTGGCCGTACAAGCACGGAAGATTCCGAACGTTTTGGACGTCCAGTTGATGTCGCTTCACCCGAAAAATCACGATATGGTGTTGGCCGATCGGAAATTGAGAGTGCAAGAGATTGTGGAAGCCATAGGCATCTCACATGGCTCAGTAGTTTCAATTTTGAATGATCACTTGGGTATGAAAAAGCTTTCCGCAAGATGGCTGCCGCGTCTGCAGTTGCGAAGTGAAGCTGAGAGATCTTGAAATACGATTTACTATGTGTGAAATTCATTACTTGCGATGAAAAATGGATATATGTAAAGCGCGACCAACCAACCGAATCGACACCAAAGTCAAATATCCATGGCGATAAGGTAATGCTCTGTATTTAATTAGAGCAAAAGGGTCCTAACTATTATGAGCTGCTGAAATCTGGCCAGTCCAGCACAGGGAACCTGTACCGAACGCAACTGATTTGAAGCGAGCATTAGCCGAAAAACGTCCAGAATATGCGGCCAGACATGAAACTGTAATATTCCATCATGACAACGCTCGGTCACATGTTGCAATACCTGTTAAAAAGTATTTAGAAAGAAGTGGTTGGGAAGTTTTGCCTCACCCGCTTTATAGGCTAGACCTTGCCCGTCCGACTACTATTTGTTTCGATCATGCAGAACGCCCTCTATAAGAAACGCTTCACGTTGAAACAGAGTATTCGAAATTGGATTGATTTGTGTGCAGTTCTTTTTGCATGGAATCCATATGTTGTCAGAAGGATGGGTATAATAAATTTGAATAAATTTATATTGTACAAATGTTTAAGAATAAATCCCCTATTTTTAAGTCATACACCCAATATTTCACATATTTCATAAATTACGAATTTGATTCTCTACTGAACATTCTAAAAAGACAACCTTTTAACTGTAAATAACCTCTGGGGTAATGAATTGTACATTTGTATTTAACTTTGATTCTATCTAATAATACTTTTACATACTTTTAAGTAAAGATTGTTCACGAAATAAAATCACTTTCAAATGCTGAATACTATTGACAACAATGTTTTTTCATTTCGTGGAAAAATTAAAAAATTAAATATTTTTGAACCGATTAAAATTGTATTGGTATCAAAATTTGAATAAAATTCTTATTTTTACTTGTAAAATGTTGCAAAATCAAAATTTTTAAACTGTATTCGATAAATAGATTATTTAATTATTTTTTAGGCGACTTTTATTGTATTCATAACAAAATCCGAATAAAAGTTTTTTTTTTTTATATATTGAAAAATTTTGCAAAATAAAATAAATTTTAAGAGTATACATATAGATAAGAATTGTAATCGATTAACTTATTAATAACGAATAAAATTTCAAAAAATTATGCACTTGTTAATCGAATAATGGTCTCGTATTATAAAACGAAAAACTTACATTATTTAAAAACAAAATTTTCAATTAGTTTTAATTCGTATTATATTATAATTATTCGTATTACAAACAAAATTAATAAAACTTTAACTTTTGTTAAGAAAATATATAAATGAAGCCAGAAAATTATGATTAAAAAATATTATTCGGTGATCTTTGATTTGATTTAAATTTTATTCGTATCAAACCCGAGTATAATTTCAAAATTTAAGGCCCTAATTTTGTAAATCACGTCACCAAAGTGATATTTATGTAAAAAGCAAAAACAAAATTTCAAAAATTTTTAAATTTCTTTTATATACAAATTCTGAACAGAACAAACGCACCAAAATTCAGGAATTGATTTGCCTTTCATAATTTGAAAATTTTTTGAAATTTTGTTTTAGCTTTTCACATAAATATCACTTTGGTGACGTGATTTACAAAATTATGGCCTAAATATTTGTAGTGATATATTAATTAGCAACCGGGGATATGGGGTCTTTCTCAGGGGTGGCTTTGGGTGGAAAGCTTTCTTGGGGATAGCAAGAAGCGATTGCTCTAATGAAATTCTCAAGCAGCTCACTACTTCAGGTCTCTAACCAAGTATTCCCTGGTAATGTCATACAGACACCCGTTTGTCGGCAGCTAGAGTGAGAAGGCGCATAGCTGAGTAACCTGATCGGCATGCCAATACCGAGGTGAAGAAACAAAAACACATAGTCACTAAAACTCAGCTGTGTATCATAGTAGGGATGGCGACTACGAACTGGCAGCCCCAGTACCTTCATAGGATACAGTGGACCACTGTCTGAAACACAAATGATTAACGAAACTAGCACAAGAGAAATAGAAAACATATCCCCTACATTGATGACAACCTTTGGCACACGAAAATGGATACGAATTGGACAATGGAACGTTAGAACGCCAAACGAAACATCTAGACTCGCTCAATTAAAGGCTGAAATGTTAAAATTTAATGTTGCCATTCTGGGTATTAGTGAAAAGCGGTGGTGTGGAAATGGGCAAATAGTATCTTCAAATGGAAATATGGTATTGTAAAGCGGAAAGGAGAATAGATGCGAGAGTGGAGTTGCTTTTGTAATATTCAAAGATTTATAATCAATCTTACATTCATGGAATCGTATAAAGGATGGAATTATAACAAGTTGTTTCTTCAGTAAGGTTGGGAAATATATTACCATTATTCAATGTTATGCAGCCACGGATGATGCTGATGACTCAGTCAAGGACGAATTTTATGCCCAACTAACTACTATGGTGCACAATATTCCAAACCGCGACATACTTATCCTCACTGGAGACTTTATTTCTAAGATTGGGAACCCATACCATGGCATATCCCAAATCAAGGGAACACATGGCATGGGAACTAGAAACAAAAATAATGAGCGGTTCATAGAATTCTGTCAGACCTTCCAATTAGTTATTGGAATGGTAATACTCATGGTAATACTCAAGATCAAATGGACCACATTTGCATTCGCCGTAAATGGAGAGGATCATAATAGACGTGCTCACTAAAAGAGGTGGCGATAATGACCTTGAGCTAGTGGTGGTGACAGTAAGAATTAAATTAAAGAGAATGTACACAAGGGATACACAACAGAAACGCAAACGTTTTTATGTTGGGAAGCTACGGGACAGGAAGAAATATCATGAAACTGGGGAGGTTCTAATGGAATGTATACCAGGAATTAACATAACATAGGAGGAAACACTACAACTCAGGGCCATTGCAGAAGAGAAAATAGGTTGCAAACAAGTAACAGAGAGGAAAGAATGACTGTCAGACAACACCTGGAAATTAATTCAGGAAAGGAACAAATTGAAACAACGGAAGATTGATAACCCAAACTTCAACCCACAATATACCACCGCTACGAAAGCCGTAAAGAAATCAGCCCGAAACGATAAAAGGAAATATATTCAAACTATGGCCAGTGAAGCGGAAGCAGCTGCAGGAGCGAACAATATGAGGAAGTTACATCAGATTATAGATCACCTCTCAAACCAATATATGAAGCGAAACCATGCAGTAACGGATGTAAGTGGTGCACTGCTCACGAACGTAGAAGAACAGACACAAAGATGGAGGCAGCATTTCGAGGAAATCAGCAACATTGTCGATGATAACACAAAAAGCTCCTTACATACTGACAACAACCAACGACACAATATTTATAGCTGTGCAAAAACCAAAGAGAAACAAAGCACCAGGTGAAGATGGTATACTCCCAGAGCTACTCTAAGCAAATCATTTATCCATATATATATATGATGCTTGGTTAAACGAACAGCTACCTAATACGTGGACCAAATGTAAAATAGTAAAGATACCAAAGAAAAATTATCTGACTGAGCATGATAATTGGAGAGATATTACCCTGTAATAACAGAGCAATCGGTCGAATGGCGAACACCGCTTTATTTAGTATTTATAGACTTCAGAAAAGCATTCCACTCAATAAAACGTAGTGCAATATGGAATGCATTAAAAGCAAAAGGTGTACCAACAAAATTGATTAATTTGATTAAAGCTATAGATGGGGGAGTGGAAGAAGACGTGTCCTTCAGGCTAAATAAAGATAGGTCAGCTTTTGGTCGGTTAAATAAAACGTGGAGATCCCCACAAATTTCGAAAAAAAACAAAGATCCGTATTTTCAATGCTGCTGTATGGTAGCGAAACATGGTTTATGACGAATACAATAGCGACTAGACTGCAAGTTTTCATAAACAAATGTTTGTGTATAATATGCCGCATATTTTGGCCTAACGTTATCATCAACATTGAACTCTGGCGACTAACAAACGAAGAGCCCATAATTCGCCAAATAGCAAGACGAAAGTGGAAATGCATAGGCCACACATTGCGAAAACCAATTGACAGCATCACAAGGACTGCATTGGAATCCCCAAGGTAGCCGACGCTCAGGTCGCCCTAAGAAAACCTGGCGTAGAATTGTCCTACAGGAACTCAATATCCAAAACAAATCGTTTAACGAAATAAAAGTTGTAGAATAAGTTGGAATTTTCTTGTGAAAATTCCCAAGTGGAATGAATAAAGTAAAAAAAAAATTAGCAACCGATAATCATAGTAAATAACACAAAATAATTATTAAAGATTTCTATTCGATGAATATTAAACGAATAAAATATTTAATTGTATCAGAAAACATTTTAATATTTTCTTGTTATAGGATAAGAAATTTAAAGAAAAAATATGGTTAAAAAAAAGTTATTCGATTATTTTCAAACCGATTAAAATTTTATTCGCTTCAAAGTAATCGAATTAATTTCGAAATTTCTATGAATTTTATTATTTATTGTGTGTTTCTTTGAAAAATTGATCTCTTTGGAAAAGGAAGAATATAAAATGAAACAAAATTTTGCGATTAGAAAATGATCTTTGATTATCTTGAAAACAATTTAAATTTAAAATATAGCCCTGGAAATTCGCTGGATTCAAACTTCAGCTAAAAGTGCAATAGGCTAAGAATTATAGAAATTCGTATTAATTTTTATTCTCTTTATTTTACTTAATCAATTAAACTTCAATTTAAAAAAATAGTTTAACAAAATTTTTAAAAATTGTAAATTTCCATAAAATAATTTCGTGTACATTCTCTCTACCTTACACAAAATATGTATGTATGATTGTATGTACATTAAAAAAGTAAAGACCTTAATACCATTTTGACAATTCAACAAAAATAGTTTATTCTATGGACCATTATCCGCATGATTCGAATACCTACTGTCTGTTGTTCCATAACTCCCTGATTACCTAACTCTTTACTCCCTTCTTTTACCCTTCTAAAACATTTTGGTTTAAATGTTTACTTTTAGAGCAGAGTAAACTCCCTTTTTAAATACAATTTGTTGCTAATGATTTTGTAGTTGTTCGTTTTTTTTTTGTACAGGTAGTTGTAGTGTTTTTCAGTTTACTAGTACACAAGCTGTTGGTAGTTTTTCCTGTTTTTTTGTGTTGGTTCAAAATTGATTTCTAATGTAGATTTGTGTTTTGAATTACAAATGAAAATGAAACTGCAAAACAAACTACAACTCATGCTGTTAGTTGCCAATAGAGGTCAGAATTATCCAATAAAAAAAAAAAACCAAACACCATCAAAATTTTACAAAAAGCAAAAAAAAAAATAAATCCCTTTAGATTTGTTTTGAAATTTATCTTGGGTTTTATTTAAAGAATCTAACCAATAAAAAAAAAATTTGTCATAATTTCCATATTGCAGTTGTAGTTTGACCAGAGGCCAAATTTGCTTACATTTGCAATGTAAAGAATTTTTAATTTGAAATCATTAAGGTTGGGACATGGACTTTAATTGTTTGAGTGTTTACACGTCCTGGCTGTTTGAGATTGCTGAGAGTTGTCATAAATTGTCTTTAATTATGGTAATTATTTTAGAATTGTGAGAAAGTGATATTGATGGCTTCTACAGCACTTCATTTAGTGATGATTAGTATCACTCAGACTTATTAAAGCAGTTATTTCAAATGGTAGAGAAGAACATTTTGGTTAAATCTGTATAAACAAGATAGACTACTGATTCTGATATGAATTAAACTAAAAATTAAACAGACTCTTTAAAGTATTTTTTTAACAAAAAAAAAAAAAAAAACCTGGACCGAGTGAAAAATTATGTATGAATAGGAAAAAATTTGAAAATAAAATTTTTTTGTGAAAAAAAATCTATAAAATATTTTTTTCGATTTTGACAGGTCTTTGAAATATCTATCATTAGTTTATCCATATTGTCTATAATAATGACAGATATAAATAAAAAATTGGCAAAACTCGAGACAATCGTGGTTTTTTGCTTATACTTCTGCCATTTGTGGATTGAATTAGAGTCTTCTAAAATCCTAATCGTTGTCCTAAGCAATTTGGTATTAAAAATCAGTAAAATCGGTTCAGTAGAATATAATGAAACAAAAACTTGAAAACCCTTAAATAATATTAATCCTATATTGACAAGTAAAGTTAAAGTAATTAATCAACAATCAGTTATACACTTCGTTTTTTAAATAAGTGATATTAGCTCCTTCCCAATTTTGTACACTCAGCAATTTAGTTCCCTATGGTACATAAATTCAAGGAATTTTCTAACTTTATCTATATATGAAATTCTACCCTGCCTTACACGTAAACATATCCTAGGATATTATTATTGCTGCATATTGCAGAAATTGGTTTCATTTGGTGTTTTAGCAATAGTGGATAAAGAATTGTTTGCAACAGTTATTGTTTTACCTGTATGTGTTTGTGGCAACGTTTTTCCACACATAATTACTTATAGTATGTGTGTTGAAAAACGTTCACACTAGCAGCGGTAACGAAATACACAAACAATGTTAGGAAAAAATCCACTATTTATAACTCCTATATTGAAAGAATATACATACTATATGAAAAAATATTTGTTTTGCTCTACAAATCCTAAAACAAAACAATGGAAGTGGGGTATGTGTTACAATTGCAGTTTTATAAAGTAGAAATTGTTGTATTTGAATGTATTAATGTGGATGTGAATATCTATGTATGCACATTAGGGTGGCCCTTAATTTGGACTATTCAAATTTTCTAGATCATATAAAAACTGAAAAATATCGATTTTAAACAGAAACCGAACCAGGCCTAAAAAGTTGATTTCAAGACAGACAGACAGACAGACAGACGAACATGGATATATCGACTACGCCTTCTATTCGATGCTCATTAGGTCTAAAATTGATTCCCATCATGTAAAAATCAAAAAATTAAATATTGTAAATAAATAATATAATGAACAAAAATTCCAATTAAATATAGTTTAGTATTTAATTTACTATTGATATTTAAATATAAAACGATATGATCAGAAAACGGGCTACCAGGGGCACACCACAAGGTGGAGTTCTTTCTCCTCTCCTGTGGTTACAGGTGGTAAACTATATTCTTCAAATCTTTGAATATAAGGTTAGGAAGTCGCCTATGCGGATGACGTGGTGATACTGACCAGGGGAAAGTTTCTATCCATTATCAGCGACATCATGCAGGTATCGCTTGGTGACCTCTCGTCCTGGGCTAAAACTAACGGGTTGGGTGTAAACCCATCAAAAACGGAACTGGTGCTATTTACCTGGAAATTTAAGGTGGAGAGTTCTTTCTCTCCAAATTAGACGGCGTTGAGCTGAGTTTATCAGGGGGAGCCAAGTATTTAGGAACCTTTCTTGACAGTAAATTGACTTGGAAAATAAATACTCAGGAAAGATTAAAGAATGGTCTCAATGCCTACTACTTTGCGACCAAGTATGGTTAATTGGATCTAGACATCGGTTGTTAGACCTATTATTACGTACTTATAGTTGTGGTATGGGAGGCAATGAGAAAAAGACCCTATAGAGTTATACTCAACAAAGGTCAAAGGTGTGCATGTCTGGGCATCACAGGTGCCATTGGCAGTACCCCGCAGGCGACCTTCAACTTCGGTACATCACCCCCAGTAGAGTTTCCCAGTAGGGATAACTCAACTGTTCGATGGGTGTGGAGTTTTCACTGACAGATCCAAAATGAACTCTGGTACAAGGGCCGGAGTTTATCTGGTCGAAAATGATATTAAGCGCTCTAATAGACTCTCTAATGATTGCAGCGTCTTCCAGGCAGAGATCATCGCGATCTTGAAAGCCATAGAGTGGATAAAGGCACACGTAAATAAGGGGTCTACAGTGAATATGTACGTGGACACTCAGGCGGCACTTAAGGCTCTGGAATGTAATTTAAATCATATTCCAGCTTAGTGGAGGATAATAGGAGATCTCACGACGAGGTATTGGTACACTGCTCAATAATATTATGTAGGGCCCTGGCACCCTGCACTGTGATATACAGGGAAATGAGGTAGCAGATGAATTGGCTAGACATGGTTCTGATCTAGATCATGATACCAGGGAAAGGTGGGTAAAACCACCTATTTGTGACTACTACAGGTCAATTTATGAAAGATTCCGGAATTATACCGACCGATCCTGGAGCAGTAGGACTGATTGTAAAGTTTCCAGGGCCCTTTGGCCAAAACTGAATGCTTAAGCAACCAGAGCACTGATAGAGTTGGATAGATATAATCAAAGGATTCTAGTAGGAGTGATAGCCGGTCATTGCGCAATTGGGGCCTTCATAGGCAAATGGGATAATGACACACTGGATTTTTGTAGGGTGTGTGGGGATGTAGAGGAGCTAGAGACAGTGGAACATATCATATGCAACTGCTCTAGGTTACAGAGTCTTAAATTTAAATGGCTAGGAAACTGATTTCTGGACGAACTCAGTAATGTTGCTGGCTGTGAACTGTGTAACATACTAGGTTTTATTAGAGGATTAGGGTGGCTATTTAAGGGACGTTCTACGGAATTCCGAACCCGCAATAAAAATCTTACTATCTTTCTTTATTTTTCTTTCACTAGGCGGTTTTTGGACTCTTCTCTCTTAACTATCTAAACTTACTTATTGAAGAGAATCACAGTGGATCACATGGTATCCGAGTGAAAGTACACATAGTGTACACCCCTTCCTAACCTAACTTTACGGATTGATTACGTATGATTCAACATCGCCGAACGTCAAAAGTAGAGCCATAAAATTTCAACTATAGTATCCCCTCTTACAATGCATACCCACTAAGAAGGAATTTTTGAAAATTCAAAGGTGAACGGGTAAGTTCCGTAACCTTATCTTCTAAACTAACACAGATACCAAAAACATTTGAAATGCATGCTTTTCTACATAAACAATTAGTCTGGTACTTTTTGAAACAATTAAATAACAAGGTATTACTTGGAACTTGAATAGGAACGCGTAGATTGGGGCAAATCCGGGTAAACAGTTTGGTACTTTTTTAAAACAGTTTTTTTTCATGAGCGAATGAATAATCATTTAAGCTGTTTGTCACAAAAATTTTGCGAAAATGATTTTAATATTAATAATAGATGGCAGATCTTTTGAAGACGGGGTTTCTTTTTAATAACTTATATATTGAAGGATATATATCACTTAGTTATTGAACATTATAGTGTAAAGAACAAAGCTTTTTATGCTTCGCAAATGTCGAATTTTATGCCATCGAATCGGGTTGCTCACCGAAACTTATGGTGCATGTGTTCCATCGGTTTCAACGTGCGAGAGATGGTTTATGCGGTTCAGAAGTGGTGACTTTGACAAAAATTTGAAGACCAAGAATTGGAGGCATTACTTTATAAAGATTGATGTCAAACTCAACAAGAGCTTGCAAAATCATTGGGAACTACTCAATCAGCAAGTTTAAAACGCTTGCAAGCAGCAGGCTTCATCCATACGAATTAAAGCCGAGAGACCTTGAAAGGCGATTTTGCATGTCCTCAATGCTGCTTGAATGTTATAAAAGACAATTATTTTTGCACCGAATCATTACTTGCGATGAAAAATGGATCTCAACGTAAATAAGTCTCCTGGGCCAGATAGCATACCAGCGCTGCTCTTGAAGCAGTGCTCTTCGATTAGTCAACCTATTCAGCATTTCATACCGTTCCGGCGTATTTCCTGTATGTTGGAAGGTTGCTAATGTCACGTCAATTCCTAAAAAGAGAGAGCCTAATAACCCTGAAAATTACCGTCCAATAGCAATTTGTTCTGCACTTTCCAAAGTTATGGAAAGTATGGTAAACTACCATTTGGTTAAATATTTGGAATCCAACAGTCTACTTAACCACCGCCATTATGGCTTCCGTAGAGGACGCTCTACGGGAGACTTGCTAGCCTTCCTATCGAAAAAATGGTGTCGTTCCATTCACCGTTTTGGCGAAAGTTAAGTGATGGCTCTAGATATTTCCAAAACTTATTGCTTTTGGTGTCGATTTATATCAAGCTTTCTCAGAAATCACACTTTACGAGTTGTTTCATATGGTATCTCATCAAACGAGTTCAGATAAATTCATGGATACCGCAAGGCTCCGTTCTTTCTCCTACTCTATTCCTTATTTTTCTAAAAGACCTTCTATGTCAAACTTCCAACCCTATCCATTCTTTTGCAGATGACAGCAACATTTACCATTCATATTCATTCAGTTATAGACCAAGCCTATCGGAGATTGGGACAATGAGGCAAAACATGAATGATTCCCTTAATGGGGACCTTGTGACAATCTCTGAATGGGGTCGTGGAAATAGTGTCGCTTTCAACGCTCGCAAGACTCAGTGTTGCATGTTGAAACAAAGCCGAACGACAGACAATGTTGCTTCATCTGTATTTATGAATGGTGTAAATATTGTGAAATCAGACGCTCTTGATGTTCTGGGCATGAAAATACAATGTGATGTCTGTTGGTCTAAATACATTTTTCAAGTGTCGAAAGAAGCATTCAAGTGTCTAGGTTTTTTGAAACGGTGCACAGTGTCAGATTTCCTTGTTTTACCGGGATTTAATTTAAAAAAAAATCCTTTTTAAAAAAAAATTATTGAATACAATAAACAACAACCCTGGTATTTACAACAACAAGTTTTAAAACAAAATATGTAAACAACAGAAATATAACGGTATCAAAGAGTGAGATGTTTAATTGACATTACAATTTGTTAATAGTTCTTGCTAAAAGTAATCAATGTTTGGATGCGTTGAATTTTTTTGTTTTTTGATATTTTTTTAAAATTCTTTTTGAATAGTAAAATACAATATTTAAACTAAATAAGAGTTTCATTACATTTCAAAATAAGGCCTGCTAAATTCAATAGGCATTGACCTTGGGGCAATGGAAAAGCTTGTACCTAATTTTGTCGAATTATCTTTGAAATTGCGACCTTACTTAATCGACTCAGAAAGTGATCCTGTGCAGATTGGTATACTTTAAGGTGGGAGTTGGAACAATATTTTTGCACATTATAAACATCAGCAAAGATAACCCACTATACCCTCCTCACTATGGTGGTGTAGGGTATAAATACGAAACTGTATTTCGAAAATCATCGAATTATCTTTACCCTCTAGATTACACAAATCGGACACTGTGCGGTATAGGAATTACTTCACTCCATCGAAAATGGAATACAACTCCCATGTATGGGCCGGTGCTTCAAAGTCTATATTGAAGTTGCTCGACCGCGTACTGGATACCTCGATGGCGATTATTGGTGACAGTAGGGTTTCCAACTCTATTGATTCGCTGGAGCACCGTCGCAATGTGGGCAGCGTTTCACTAAAATGATGAAATTAGAAAACTTGTTCCTGATACCCGCAGATTTTTATGTAATACACGTTTTTCATCAAGAACACGTCCCTTTGTGGTCGATTGACCACTAGACTGCACAACACACTACAGGAAATATTCTTTCTTTAACCGTACTGTTCGTATGTGGAACAAACTTCCCGCTGAAGTGTTTCCAGCCATTTCCTGAATAGGGGTCATCCCCTGAGTGCTGGTCCAATTTTGCTAACCGATTTTGCTAAAATTGCCAGTATTTATTTTTTAGATTTAAGACCTTGGAAGCATGGAAAATCAATAAAAACCTAAATAAGGACCACCCTAATGTGTGTGTTTGTATATATTTCTGAACCATTTGCTGTATAGTTAAAAAGAACTTGTGCTGCTATACTTTTGTAAAGGAAAAAAAGTAAAATGAAAAGTGTGTAAAAGAAAAGTTGCGTAAAACTGAACATATAAACTGCATTTTCAAGTTTACACTTTACTGTTTCCACACTGCTGTTTTGTTTTAAAATAATTTTTACGGCAATTTAAATACAAGTGTTGCAAGTTTATGATTGTTTCTTTTTTTATTATTATTTGTTATTAAAAAAAAGAGAGATATGCATTAAAGCAAAGCAATATAAGTACTTTACAAATGAAAAGGTTTTGCTATAAGGTCATGTATTTGTTGTGAATAACAGGGCGTATGTGAGATATTGTTGGTTTAGAAATATTACACATACGCCCTGAATAAACATACTAGAGAAATCATATGCTCCAAGTATATCATATTTTTATTATTATTTTCATGGAGAGCCAAAGTTACTAAAATCGAATCTACTTTAATTTATGATTTTATTATTTACTTTTTAATAAAATTTTGAATTTCAAACAAAAACAAATTATTTTTAATTCAAATTTTTAATATTTTAAGAGCATATTTTTAGTTTTTTAATGCTTCTTTTATAAAAAATGTTCAAGCAATGTTTTCTGAAACAGATCAAACAAATTTCCATTTATTTGTTTTAAATATGTTTGCCAATCCCCTCCTGAATTTAGGAAATTTCTCCCCAATTAAAACATTCCATTTTATAGCGAAGAAACTTAATTATTTTATTTTGAAAATTTTATTAGACTTCCACAATTTCAGCGGCCATTTACCAAAAGTAAGTTAAATGACAGAGCACAGTAAGTTCATTTACTCACTCACTCAGTCACTCATAAAAACTGATGACAACAAACTAAAAACTAATTTCAAACTATGACAAAATGAAAGTTTTCGCAACTACTTCTACTGGTTACATTTCCTTAAACTTATACTTTTAAACAAAAATATTCAAGGAACATTTTTGTATACAGGGGAGACAAATTGTTATCCACCAAATAAAAAAAAAAAACATACACACACACACATTCTATGAAAGTGAATTTGTAAGAAAACTTTTAGGTTTTCTTCTTTGCTAACAGATCAGTAAGTCACAAAAATTTCATTTCAACTAGAAATTAAAAGATGAATAATAATCAAAAGAAAAATAGGAACAAGAACAAGCGAAATGAAAAACTTTTGACTGACTGTCAGACAAATTTGTTGATAAAAAAATAAAATGACAAAATGAAAAAAACATATTTTAAATGTGGGTCATTTTGTGGACAGGTGATAAGAATTTTTTTTATACTGAAATTCCATAAATTAATAATAAAAAATAAACATTAAATGTAATCAAACTGTTTATTATAAAAGTAGGAGAGCTAGTATATTCGGCTGTAGCGCATCTTATATACTCTTCACTTAAATATACCTTCAAATAAAGATAAAAAATATTTTTTATTAAATTTTTTATGTTTTTCCCGATTTTGACCCACTGTAGGTCCGAATTACTATGGTATTATATACTTCATTGGAAAGTTTCTTAAAATATCTATCAACAGATATCCATATTGTCTATATCAACTTAGTAATCCAGATAGAAATCAAAACTAGGGCAAACATCGAGGTAGTCGTGGTTTTTTGCTTATATCTCAGCCATTTGTTGGCCGATTTTCTCGATTTTAAATAGTAACCGAACCGGGAATATAAAGGCTATATTGATGGATAAATCATGTATTTAAGTTATTTGGGGGTTACGGAAAGCTGATTTCAACATACAGATGAATAGACGGACATGGCTATATCGACTCCGCTATCTATAACAATCCAGAATATATCTACTTTATGGGGTCACAAATGAAAAATGTTATGACAGACTTATATATACCCTTGCCACTCATGGTGAAGGGTATAATTATAGAATTTATATGATTAAAAGGTTGTCACGATATGTTCCTAATGCTGGGCTTGTCGCGACAAGCTTTTATGTCATATAAATTCTATATTGTAAAAAATAGTTTGATTTAATTGAATATATATTTTCTTTTTTCTAGAGCATTTAAATAAAATCTTGTTTTTAAAATGTTTTTTATTGTTAAATTATTTTCTTCTTTTAAGAAAACTTTTTTAATTTTTTTAAAATTTTTTGAACTAAATTAGAAAAATGTAGAAAATTGATCACATATGAAACTAAAATAGTTTTTCTTAAGAATTCTCAAGATTTCGAGATCATTTTAACAGCTTTAAAATAATTTCGAACATAAGCTCGAATTTTCGAATTTAAATTCAAATTTTCGAACATAATATTTCATGGTCAGCTTTTGCACGATAACCTAGTGATTATTTTAACAATTTTAAACATTTATTGAACATAACTTCGAACATAATACAGTGCAAGCTCGGTATTCGCGACGTCTTATTTTTTAACATTGCAGGTTCTATAATCGCGACAGTTTACGAAAAACAGTTTATATTTTCGCGACTTTTATCTGTTTGTTTTAAATTTGATAACAATGTCTACCCGTCTTCTGGTAAGTATATTAACCTTTTTGGTGACTTTGATCTTCAATTTTGTCAGTTTATTCGTGTCATTTGTTGTGTAAATACATCTTTTATATACATACATATATAATACATCTTTAATATGCGAAAAATTCAACATATTGTAAGACCAACAATTTCTCAAAAATTACAGATTTTAAAAAAATTTAAAAGTAGAGATTCCATAAATTCAATTTGCGTGAATTACAAGTTACATAAGACTTCGGTTTACAGCATTATAAAGCAAGAAAATTCAATAAAAATGTTTATACATAGAACAGAAAGTGGGCTTGGCAAACGTTGCACCTTAAAGAAAGCTGAGTACCCAAGAATTGAAAAAATTCTTTATAAGTGGTTTCTAAAACAAAGAGAAAAACATGTTCCAATATCAGCAGCAATTTTACGAACAAAAGCCAGTCATTTGTTTTTAAAAAAATATCAAACCAATTCAGGTTTTAATGCCAGTAAAGGATGGTTGAAGAAATTTAAGCATCGACATGGAATTACATTTTAAAAAATTACGGGCGAGAAATTATCTTCGATATCTCAACTTATTGAGCCATGTGTTGAAGAGTTTAAGGATTATGTTGATGAGCATGGGTTGACTCTTCACCAAATCTACAAAGCCGACGAATCTGGTTTATATTATAGGATGCTTTCAAATCACACTCTCGTCACATGTAATGAGAAAACAGCGCCCGGATGAAAAATATATAAAGAACGAATACCTTTTTTGCCCTGTTTAAATGAGAATGGCATAGACAAACTGAAATGATTGGTTGTTGGAAAATCGAAAAACCCACGAGCCTTTGAAGGTTTTTTCAATAATCCTGTAATATACAACTCCAGTAATAACGCCTGGATGACATCATTTATATTGAAGGACTGGTTCCATCACGAAGTTGTTACCCACGTAAATTAATTTTCACCAATTAATAAAAGTAAGTCGTTCATAAGTAAACATTTTTTAGGTCCGAGAATTTCTGACTTCAAAAGGTCTGCAAAAAGCAGTGTTGCTTTTAGATAATGCGACGTTTCACCCAGTTGAGGAACTGAAAAGTGATGATGATTTAAATAATGCAATGAATCTACCACCCAATTGCACTGCACTTATTCATCCGTTAGATCAAAACGTTATCATTTGGTCAAATTAAATTATAAAAAACAACTGATCACCCACTTGCTTGACCTGAAGGGAACAAATTTGGAGCTCAAACTAAAAAACTTCAATCTCGAAAATGCAGTTCAGATTCTAGCTATGTTCTGGGATAAAATATCAGTGTCCAATATACAAAAATCCTGGAACGCCTTGCTCGAATTCGATACTGAATGGAGTGAAGAGGATAATATGCCCTTAAATTTTTTACAAAATATAATTCAGGAAGAAAACGAAGATCTTTCTACTATTGGTACACTTGTAGCTCAAATTTATATGAAACATCTTTTCACGAATGCTGACATAAGCAACTGGATTGAAGAAGAATTTCACGTGGCATGTAATGAGGAGTAAATGGAATTATCAGATATGGAATCGGAGGATTTATAAGATAGTGGTCATGAAGAAAACAAAATGAAAGTGGACGATTGGCTTTGGTATACAATGGGCTTTGACTACGTGATTCAGTTGTTGTTTTAAAAATTAATTTGCCAAAAAAGCAACTCAAAATCTTCAATTTCTTTAAAAATGTTTAATATTTAATATGTATATCAATAAAAAGAAAAATAAAATTTTGGCTTATGTTTTCGCGAAAATTCAATTTTATTTGCGAATACCGAGCTTGCACTGTATTACATTGTCTACAGGTCTTAGCATGATTCAAAATTCAATTACAAATTTTGACCTAAAAAACATATAAACAAACATTACAAATTAAATAAAAGCTTGTCAAAAATACAGAAAATTCAAAACACAAAGTCATAATCAAATCACAACAAAGAAACTTGTTGAAAATAATGAATAAAAAGTTTATAGAAATAAAAAATGGAAAGAAAATAAAAGCTGTCACAATAATTTAAAGATTTATTATTTTGTTTGGGGAAAGAAAGCAAAAGTTTTTAGATGGTTAAGGAATATTTTAATCTAAAAGGATGATTATTTCAAGGTAAATAATTACAAAGGTAAAATGAGCCAAATTAATAAACTGACATTTAGTTTAATTTTATAGGATTTTTAAAAGAAATACTTTTATAATGATAGCATAGTGTCCCTTTTCAGTTTTAAATATTGCTTTGTTTAAATTTGTTAATGTGGTTTTTACAACCTTCACCATGAGTGGTAAGGGTACATATAAGCTTGTTATAACGTTTGTAATTTCTACATTTTTCATTAGCAAACCCATAAGTAATCGATATAACCATGTGTATGTTGAAATCAACTTTCCGAAACCCCGAAATAACTTACATAACTGATTACATACATCAATATAGCCACTATAGCCTCGCTTAGAATGATATTGAAATTCAATATAATCGGTCATCAAATGACTAACATATAGGTAAGCCAAAAACCACGACGACTTAGATTTTTGACAAAAATTTGTTTTACAGAAAAAATGTCCTCCTAAATGGCTCTGCGGCAACGTTTGTGATAGTAGTCGATATAATAATAAATTTTTAAAATAATCCAATATTTCCTTAACATATTGCTAGAAATAGAGCTTTTTAGATGGTAAATTGGCCGTGAGATCACCACAAAAGTCAGTCTAATTTGAAGCATGGTAAAGGTAAGACAAATTAACTGCCATAAAGTGTGCTGTATTACCAGTGAATTCTTGTACATTACCAGTTTGTTTTTAAAGTAATAAATTCTCACTTAGTCATTGAGCATTATAGTGTAAACAAAAATGTTTTTTTTTTTTTCTCGAAAATTTCGAATTTTGTACCAACCAAGCGTCATATGCGGGATGTTTTGATCTACTTCTTCAATTTGAGGCACAACGAATACTGAAGCACAACGATTGCTCACCAAAGCTTATGGCGAATGCGTTTCATCGGTTTCAACGAGAGATAGTTTGTGCGGTACAGAAGTAGTGATTTTGACAGGGATCGCACAGGCCAGCTAAAAAAAGTCTGAAGAAGAAGACCAAGATTCGGAGGCATTACTCCATGAAGATTCTTGTAAAACTCAACAAGAGCTTTCAAAATCAATGGGAGCTACTCAAGCAGTAATTGCAAAACGTTCGCAAGTAGGAGGATTCATCCAAAAGTAGAGAATTGAAGCCAAGAGACCTTGAAAGTCAATTTTGCATGTCCGAAATGATGCTTGAACGCTGTAAAAGAAAATGATTTTTACACCGAATCACTAATTCAGATCAAAAATGGATCCATTACGATAACCCGAAGTGCAAAAGTGTTTATGAAGCCCGGTCATCCAGCCGAATCGACACTTAAGCCAAATATTCATAGCGCTTAGGTAATTCTCTGTATTTGGTGAGAGCAAAAGGGTCCTATCTATTATAACATGATGAAATCTAGTCAGACCATCACCTGTACCGAACGTAACTGATTTGTTTGAAGCGAGCATTGACCGAAAAACGCCCAGAATATGCGGCCAGACATGAAACCGTAATATTACATCATGACAACGCTCGGCCACATGTAGCAATACAATTCACTTTGAAACACAGTATCCGAAATTGGCTTGATTCGTTCTTGGCCTCAAAAGATGAGCAGTTCTTTTGGCTCGGAATCCATATGTTGCCAGAAAGATGGGAAAAAGTCATAGCTAACAATGGTCAATACCTTGAATAAATTTATATTGTACAAATGTTTCAAAAACTCGCATTTTTTATTCATACACCTAATATTTATTCAATCTAATTATAGTTTTTAGCTTTACGCTAAGTTCACAATGCCAAAGCCACTCTACTCTGTACTCAAGTAAAAAACGTTAACTGTTCAAAATACAGAGTGAATCTTTGACAAATGTTTTTGTGAAATTAATAAACTTTTAAACAAACAATTAAAACATAACATTCTAAATTTCATTATTTTAGAAATACCACACGCTCGCTGAAACTTTCTGGCCCATAATCAGACATATAAAGTGCTTTTAATGAATGATATCTGTCCATAGTTAAGAGAAACAAAGAAGTCCCAATGTCCTGTCCTTTGCTCTTTTCATCTCTGTAAACTCTATTTTCTGAAAAATATCATTATTTCCACAAATTTAACAGTTCTGCACATCCGAAATACAAAGTCCTTGCACGCAGAAAAAAAATATAGTTGTGCATGTTTGCTGTAACCATTTCAACATTTTTAACAATATTATAGTCACAGTAACTATATATATATGATTGTGGTAACAATAATATGGTTAAATTACGAATCACATGATTGTATAAATAATATATATGGTTACAGTAAACATATATATGTTTGTGACATTCATTTTTATGATGAATTCTTGAATCATACTTAATATGTTGTTCTCAGATTATGATATCCATAAGCCGAGAGCAACTTAATATAGTAAGTTCTTCATCATATAAATGGTTGTCACAAACATATATTTGTTTACTGTAACCATATACTGTTGATACAATCATGTGAATCGTAAATTAACCTTAATTTTTTTTACCACAATCATATAAATAGTTACTGTGTTATTGTTAAAAATGTTGAAATGGTTACAGTAGACATGCGCAAATGTTGAAATGGTTACAGTAAACATGCACAACTATACTTTTTTTCTGCGTGTCTACAATTATCAAGATAATACAATATGTTTCCGCTAAAAGAAACAACCCATCCCAAACATCCCTAATTTACCTCCTATCGTCAATACAGACGCTGAAAGAATTATTATTATTATTTCCACAAAAACATAAAAATTTTTTAACATACATATATGTTAGTAAAAATGAAACCACTAAACTTACAGTTATTAATCTTTTTTCATTTGATTGCAATTATTGTTACAATTTACAAAAAAAATTATTTTTATAGTTCTTATCACTAATGCTGAAATTTTTAACCTTTTTCGAAAACCCTTCCATTATTGTTTTTATCGTGCTTTATGTCACTTTTCTCGAACAGGTAATCCATCTCCGTTTAAATTCTACCACACTTTTCGACACATTTTTTGTGCTCTTCAATTCTATTTTAACAAGAGCCCAATATCTCTACACTGGACTCAGCTCCAGGCAGTTTGGAGGAATTGCCTCTCTTGATACAAATACCACAGTATTGTTCTTTTGCCACCCAAGACCTTTCTTAACATAGTGACAGATGCCAAATCAGGCCAAAAATAAGTGGACACATTAAGAAGTCTTATGAATGGAAACATCCTTGTTTGTAAACATTCCTTGATGTAAATTTCGGTATTTATAGAGCCCTTTGTAACAAATGTTTGGCTTTTTTGTCGCAACTGCATATTGCTTGCCAAACCAAGAACTTTTTGGGAAATTTTGTCTGCCTTTGGGTCCTAAAATTTTCTACAACATTCCCTCGAGCATCTGCAACATACGTACATTTCGCTATCCATTATGCAGCAGATATATTTTTTGTATAAAATTTGACTTCAAATTCCGTGCTCTGGCTTTGGCCTCTAAATTTTTAGCAGAGTTCCTGTCAGGAACGTTTTGAGCCTTGTATGCTTTTAAACCTTCATTGGCTTTAACTTTTCGTACCAAATAGTCCGAGTACTGACCTAACCGGACTGCTTTCCTACTGGAGGTATAGGTGAAAATGCTTTATATTTGTTTGGCTTTAGAAAACCAGGTGTTATATCACCGGACAAGTTCTCTTGGTACTGTTGAATACCATTGGAAACCGTTTGACGGCAGACCTTTGAATGATTGGCCAACTTTTTGTAGAACCAAGTTGGGTTTTATTGAAAATATTTAATAATTTTTGTACGCACTTTTTTCTGGTCACTCATTTTAATCAGATTAACAACAAATGAACATAATTGACAGTCAACATAATAATTGACATGCATTACAAAGGTAACTTGATGAAAAAAATCAAATAATACTTGGGTTAAAAGTTTCAATGAAAAACGTGTGTTAAGAATTTTACGATCTCAGTCCTTACATAGTTTTAAATATATTGACAAAATTTGTCATTTAATAAATAACATTAGTCATGTTAAAGATAACAGTTTAATTTTATATGTCGGAAACTCTCCTGTCAAAGACCTAACTCAGTTGTCAAAAACCTAAGTGGTGAGGATGTATTAGTAAAAATATACTATGGGAAAACAAAACTCCTATGTGTGATTTTTTTTTCGTAACTTTTGTGTTTGAATTTTTTTTTTTTTCTAGTTTACGCTCTATGTGTTTTTCTCTATGGTTAAAATAATCTACACTCTAGAGTAGAATTGGAGACAGCCAAAATTGAAATCAAATAAATACAAAAGAGGAAGAAATGCAATTAACTGTAGAGTGGAGGAACCGTAACTTTAAATTAAAAATTAGCGTAAATAGATTTAAGTTCTTTCTCTTAACAAAATAGTAAAATTATTTCCTTTTCAACTCATCTCATCTCTACTCGACTCTATTTGAAAATTAAAGTTTATTTGCTTATACTTATTTTCACTTTTTTTTCCCTATTTGCATTAATTTTTATAGCGAGTTACTTTTTATTTTTATTTTCCTTTTCCAATTTTTTTTTTTATTCTTTGAAAAAGTCTCCTATGTTGTCTTTCTTTTATTTTCATATAAAAAACATTTATTTTTTTTCGTATTGTCTTCATATTTAAATTATATTTTTACGTTTTTTTTTGGCGCGTTTTGGCCAAAATGTTTTTCTTGTTGTTATTTATTTATGTCGGTAGCGTTCGTTAAGTTTATCTGACCATCTTTCTGCTCTACACGCCAGCTTTTTTTATGAGGCTTTCTTATTACCTACATTAGTTGTTGGTCCCAAAAAATCTTTAGCATAAACAGTAGTGGAAGCAGAGGAGAAGTGGAGGAAGGTTTTTGAGTTATAATTTTTGGAATGTCTGTATTTATTTCAGCTTTATTTACATTACGGAAGTTGCTTTCAAATTTTTAACTTCCTTTAATAATTTTTGCATAAATTGTGTTTTTATTTTTGTTGTTGCTGCTTTTACTGTTGTCGTTTTTTGTTCATTATTTCTGTTTAAGATTTAATTTATGTTTTTGAAACGTTGTTATTTTATAAATATTTTGTAATGAAGTCTGTTTTTTTCTTTCAACAAATTATTAAGCTATAAAGCACAATATCAACATCTTAGAGGAGAAAAATATTAAAATATTTGAAATCTTAAAAGAGAAAAACTTTGTTGAAGTTTTGTTTATTAGAAGTTTGATCATCTAGTTTAATATTTAGTGTATGCACATTGATTTTAGTGCACTTTTAATTTATTGAATTTCCAAAAAATACCTTAAATGATTCAGTTTATTTAATTCTAAAAAAAAAACATTCAAATTAGCACCCTTCATATTGACTGTGATTTTAAAAGTTAAGGGTCATTTTAACCCCAAGTGCTATAAGGGGTTAATTTCCATTTTTGTGCCGTTATTATAAATACTAGACTTTATGTTATATTTTTTCCAAGTTTAATGAAAATCGACCCAAAATTATACAACATTTCGCTATCTTTTCTTTAGATATTTCAAATATTGAAATATTTTACCTTTGACCTTTACGATTTAAGGGTTAACGTTTTCCGATTTTAGCAAAACTTCCGGAGTATATTTTTATCTGGAGTATTTTATTCTGAAAAGCTTTATCTGCTAATAGCTTAACGGTATCCTACGAAGACGAAAACTCATATTCTAGTAAATATGGATACATTTTAAGTAAAAATTGTAACACACATCGACATTTCTTCGTATTCGACCAAGATATTGAAGATGTAAAGTTCTCCTGCTACCTGGGAAGCACAATTGATACAACTGGTGGTTCAGTAGCAGATATATCCAGTCACATTAATAAGGCATGGAGTGCATTTGTTCAGTTAAATCCGGTTCGGAAATCAACTAATATTTCGAAACGAACCAAAATCAAATTATTTAAATCCAAAATAAAATCTACTTTGTTGTACGGATGGGAGACCTGGAACATGGCATCAGCTGATACACAATATCTTAAAGTGTTTCTTAACAAATGCCTCCGCAAAATCTTACGCATTTTCTGACCTATAACAATATCCAACAACAAACTTTGTTTGGAGGCAAACAAACAGTCTATTAGAACGGAAATAAGAAAGCGGAAATGGAGTTACAGTTGAATAGATCACACCCTCTGAAAACTAGACGATGACATTGCCAAGAAATGCATAGACTGGAACCCTCAAGGAAGCTGACGAGTTGCGAGACCAGCTCATATCTAGTAGCGACAACTAACAACAGAGCTTTCAAGATTCCGGATGAAGTGGAACGAAGACAAGCATTGATATCCAGTAGCAACAACTAACAACAGAGCTTTCAAGATTCCGGATGAAGTGGAACGAAGTCAAGCATTGAGCAGACGATCGAGATTTCTCATATATACCCCACAAAGTATATATATTCTGAATCGTTATATGTAGATAGCGAAGTATGTTGAAATCAACTTTACGTAGCCCCCAAATAACTTACAAACATAAAATCGAGAAAATCGGCCCACAAATGGCTGAGATATAAGGAAAAAACCGGGAGAACCTCGATTTTTGGTCTATTTTTTATCTATATCTGGATTACTAAGTCATTAATATAGACAATATGTATACATCTGGATTACTAAGTCATTAATATAGACAATATGTATACATATGTTATAGTTATTTGGACCTACAATGGGTCAAAATCGGGAAAAATATTTTTTAACCCGAATTTTTTTTTTTTAACAAAAAAATTTTTTTTCATTAACTTTTTTTCACTAATAAATTTAAAAAAAAAATTTACAAAATTAAAAAAAAAATTTAAAAAATTAAAAAAAAAATTTAAAAAAAAAAATTAAAAAAAATTGGAAAAAAAATTAAAACAAAACAATTTCGAAAAAAAAAATTGAAAACAATTTAGAAAAAAATGTTTTTTTTTAAATTTTGAAAAACAATTTAGAAAAAAATATTTTTTTTAAATTTTGAAAAAAAAAAAAAAAATAATTTTGTTTACCTAAAAATATTTAAAATCTTGATTTTAAAATATAATTTGGTGAAGGATATATAAGAATCGGCACAGCCGAATATAGCTCTCATACTTGTTTTTTATTGAGATATTTGACTTGAAATTTTTTTTGTAAGACCAAGAATTAACTTGTCTAAGCAAAACATATTAGCTCGGAATAAATGTGGATCAAATTGTTCCTAATATTTGCAATCCTATTAAAATTTTGATACAATTCTTAGTTTTAGAAACTTGGTAAATACGTTATATGCAATAAAATCTTTATTTATTGACAAAATTCAATGAAATTTTCAACGTTTTTTAAACATGTCATTCTAAATAACAAAGTGTAAAAAAACTTGTCAAAAGGTCAAAAGGCATCCTGCAATTCCTAAAAATTTGAGCAAAAAATCCCAAAAATTTTACTTCTTACAATTTTGCCCATAGGGTCCACATTTCCTTCGGTGCTGGGAAGCTACTTTGGGAATATATAGGGATCACATCAAGGTTTCCAAATCAGCTTTCCGTTTTCTGATCCCAGCTTTGGGATTTTATAACATGTGGCTCAAAGTTGAAATTTTGATAAAAAAATAGGTCAAAATCCGAAGGGCATAGGGCCGACATATTAGAAAAACAAGACATGTTTTTTATACCAAAATGTTCTCCGTAAAGATTCCTTACGGAAACACATAAAATTGTTACATGTTCTTAAATAAAGTTATTTTTAATAAAAAAAAAAGAGTTAAGCCACCTTTTCGTCCAAAAAACTGCAAAAATTTACTATTTTTTGAATTTTTAAATTGAAAATCGTTTATTTTTGGATCCATAACTGATATTGCCCTGAAATCTTTTGTATGTTATTGGTCATTTAGTTGTCTAACTAAAAAAAGAAACTCGAGTCCATTCAGTCCTAAAGTAAGCCTTATATTTTTAAAAAAGCGGACCAAGGTATGGCAAATTTTAAAAGTTCAATTTTGAAATGCCTATAACTCGGAAATTATAAGAAATAAATAGCAGACGCAAGCATGCCAAGCGCATTCCAAAAATATACAAATCTTTGAAATTGGGTAAGAAACAAAAAAATAGCACGTGTTTAAAAATTTTACGTGTCCAAGGTACCCTAATTTGAGCCCCCATAGCGCCGACACTGGAGCATTTATAGCGTCCATTTTAATAACTTAAACTCGAATACTCCTTGGCTACGTCCATGTCAAATTTTATCCCGTTTAGAAATGCCAGATTTATTTCCAAAAAATTTCAATTCTGCCCCACTGTGCAACGATAATTACATCCACATTTTCGTTCTGTTGCATTAAATTATAAAAGTAATTATTAAATGGCAAAATTTTCACAAAAACTAAAAAAATTGCTTTTTCCCCCCTTTTAAATGCACGTTATCCAATAATCCTAAAAAAATTAGTATCTACAATACATTGAACAATTGTAGTGGGGGGACGGTCTATACCTTGAAACTTGTTTTCGTCCATACAATCATGGAGCACTCTAATGTACATGTTTAAAAACAATAACTTCAAATTATGTTTTAAAAACGTATTATTATATATTATATATATATATATTATATATTGGGTATTTGGTATAGGTTTCCTGTGATGGTCATGTCAGATTTCATGTTTTAACTTTCAAATAGAAGATACTTTATAAAAATCGGATGTTTCAGCAATATTTTCGACAAATTCTTATTTTCTTCGCGCAGTACAATATATGAAAAAGCATATTAAAGTAGTTTTCAAAACACGTTTGTAAATAAAAATCAGTTGAAAAAAGGAATAAGTTATGCTCATTTTTGTGATCACATGTTTTTCGACTTTTTCGGGGTTTTCAAACAAATGCTTGAAAGTATAGACGGTCCAGCCCGATCATATGATACCCTACACTGAGTAAATGAGCAAACCCCATTTTCTCTTAAAATTTCAATAATTTATATTCGTGAGCGATTTTCGATTATCAATTTCAAACCGATCGTCATCAAATTATGTCGTGTGATTTATGTCTACATGAAACTTATTTCTGTTAAATTTTATTTGGATACCAACATTGTTAAAAGTTTTATGCTCGTTTTATGCTGCATGATTATCGGATTATTAACATCAATAGGCTTCGTCGTTGAGCCGTAGGTAATACATGGCCAAATTTTATCGAAATTGCAACCTGTACTTTGTGCACCAGTTTACATGGACAGACAGCCAGCCAGACGGACAGACGTACGAACGGGTATTAGACTAACATTTTTGGGCACTACAAACTTCAACGCAAACGAATAATACCCTCCCCACTATGGTGATGTAGGGTAAAAATTTTGCTTATGTTGTGGAGCATCCTGGCTTTAAACTACTGCAACAATTTAAAATTATCATTTCATTTAAAAATCATCTAACCCCTTAAAAAATTGTATTTTAATTAAATTTATTAAAATTAAAAACTCATTTATATGTCAGTGAGTTTTTAACAAAGTTTCGGTGACAAATACAATTTGCTTAAGCATGTAAGCTTTTATAATAAGTTGCAATAAATAAAAACTTTAATTGTTGCAAATGCTTGATAATAACAAGTAAGAGAGATATATTCGGCTGGGCCGAATCTTATATACCCTTCACCAAACTATACTTCAAAATAAAAATTTTAAATATTTTTAGGTAAACAAAATTATTTTTTTTTTCTTTTTTAATTTTTTGAAAAAAAAAAATTTTTCGATTTTTTTTTTTAATTTTTTTTTTAAATTTAAAAAACTTTTTTTTTAAAATTTAAAAATTTTTTTTTTTAATATTTAGCCAAAAAAACTTTTGTTGAAAAAAAAATTCGGGTTAAAAATTTTTTCCCGATTTTGACCCATTGTAGGTCCAACTTACTATGGTCTTATATACGTCGTTGCAAAGGTCTTTGAAATATCTATCATTAGATTTCCATATTGTCTATATTAATGACTTAGTAATCCTGATATAGGTCAAAAAATAGGTAAAAAATCGAGGTTGTCCTGGTTTTTTCCTTATATCTCAGCCATTTGTGGACCGATTTTGCTGATTTTAAATAGCAAACTTCTCGAAAGCATGTCTGACAGAATTATTCAAGATTTGGATCCCGAAGATATCTGGGGTCTTCAGAAAATTGATTTCAACAGACAGACAGACAGACGGACAGACAGACAGACAGACAGACAGACAGACAGACAGACAGACAGACAGACAGACAGACAGACAGACAGACAGACAGACAGACAGACAGACAGACAGACAGACAGACAGACAGACAGACAGACAGACAGACAGACAGACAGACAGACAGACAGACAGACAGACAGACGGACATGGCTAAATCGACTCCGCTATCTATAAGGATCCAGAATATATATACTTTATAGGGTCGGAAAATTATATTGTGGAAATTACAAACGGAATGACAAATTTATATATACCCTTCTCACGAAGGTGAAGGGTATAAAAACGAAACTTTTAATTTAATTTTGTTTTTAATTAGGAGTAATTTAACGTTTACAAAGTGGAAAATTTTAATTTAAAAATATAAATAATATTAATCATACGTTAAGGTGTTATGAATTCATTAAATATCGCTATACGCAAAATACAAACTATTTACACAAATGTAAGTTAACAACAAGTAAGAGTGCCATATTCGGCTGTGCTGTATTTTATATACCCCTCACCAATGTTTACTTTAAGAAAATATTTAAAAAAAAATGTTTGATAAAAAAAATGAAAAATTTGGAAAAAAAATCAGAGTAGTTTAATTTTTTGCTTATATCTCAGTTATTTGTGGGTCAATTTTATCGATTTTAAATAGCAGTCTACGTTGGACTATAGCGGATATATTGATGTATCAATCATGTATGCAAGTTACTTGGGGGGCTTCGGAAAGTTGATTTCAACATACGGATGAACATTGGAAACTACAAAAGAAATAACAAACTTATAAGAAGTGAGATCGAAAAGATCATCATTTTACCTTTGTAAAGCATGTCAGTTTTTATGTTTAATGTCAATTATGTTCATTTGTAGTTAATCATCATTAAAATGAGTGACTAGAAAGAAGTGCGTACTAAAATTATTAAATATTTTCAACAAAACCCAACTTGGGCCTACAAAAAGTTGGCCAAACAATCAAAGGTCTGCCGTCAAATTGATACAATATTATTAAACAGTATGGGGAGAACTTGTCCGTTGATAGAAAACCTGGTTCATGTTGGAAGTATAGTCTACATGATGTTTCTAAAGCCAATAAATAGAAAGCATTTTCAAAAGAGCTCCCAACACATCTGGTAGGAAAGCAGTCCGGTTAGCTCAGTACTCGGACTATTTGGTAAGAAAAGTTAAAGCCAATGCAAGTTTAAAAACATACAAGGCTCAAAAAGTTCCTAACAGGAACTCTGCTAAAACCTTAGAGGCAGAGTACGGAAATTGAAGCCAAATTTTATAAAAAAAATATATACCTGCTGCATAATGGATGACGCAACGTATGTCGCAGCTTTCGAGTCAATATTTGTATGTTACTGATGCTGGAGGGAATGCTGCAGAAAAGTTTAAGACTCAAAAGCAGACAAAATTTACCAAAAAGCTCTTGATATGGCAAGCAATATGCAGTTGCGGCAAAAGAAGCCAAACATTTGTTACAAAAGCCAAACATTTGTTACAAATAAATACCGAAGTTTACATCAAGGTCTGTTTACAAAAGAGGATGGATGCATCCATTCATTCTTATCTTCTTATTGTGCCCTCTTATTTTTTGCCTGGTTTGGCATCCTGTCACTATGGTAAGCAAGGTGGTACAAGAACAATAATGTGGTATTTGTACCAAGAGATGCTAATCCAACTGCCTGGAGCTAAGGCCAGTGGAGAGATATTGGGCTATTTTTAAAAGAGAATTGAAGAGTACAAAAAAGTATCCAAAAGTGTGGTAGATTTTCAACGAAGATGGACAACCTGTTCAAACAAAGTGACATAAAGCACAAAGTGACATAAAGCACTAAAGGCTAAAAATTTCATCATAAGTATGTCGCAGATATCGGGTAAATATTTTTATGTTGCTGATGCTAGAGGGAATGTTACAGAAAAGTTAAGGACCCAAATTTTCCCAAAAAGTTCTTGTGACGACATATGTTACAAAGGCCTCTATAAATACCGAAATTTACATCAAGGAATGTTTACAAAAGAGGATGGATGCATCCTCTTCTTATTTTTGGCCTGATTTGGCATCCTGTCACTATGGTAAGCAAGATCTTGAGTAATACAAGAACAATAATCCTCCAAACTGCTTGGAGCTAAGACCAGTGGTCAGATATTGGGCTCTTGTTAAAAAAGAATTGAACAGCACAAAAAAAGTGTCCAAAGGTGTGGTAGATTTTAAACGGAGATGGACTATCTGTTCGAACAAAGTAACAGAAAGCGCAATAATAACCATAATGGAACCATAATGGTTTCCGATAAAAGGTTCATAAATTCATCACTATTTATTAGAACTATAAAAATAATAAGGGTACTCATTTAAACGCTTAAGTTTCCCATTTGTGTAAATGTGCAAATTTGCGCGACGTGTTTCATGAATCCACCTTTTCAATTTTGTGCAAGTTCACACAGAAAATTTATATTTGTTAAAAATGTCAAATAAAAATAAATTCAACAAAAGCTGTAAAAAAAATTTTTCAAATTGTATAAATTTAAATACTAAAAATGTTCAATGAAAATTAAATCTTTGGAACAAACAATGGTATACATAGTTTGAAGATTTTGTTTATGTTCTAGCTGATGGTTAATGTTTCCATACACATTGCCATTCAATCCAGTAATTCTGTTTAAAAGTTACACAATTTAAACATGAACAAAATATTTATACTTTATTTGATTTTTAATTTTCATAAATAAAAGTAAACAAAAGCAGCTGATTAATCAAATGCACAATAAATTCAAGTTTGCGAGTCTAAATTGTCCCGCAAACTTATCGGAGTTGTGCAAACGAATTTCCATACAATTATTGACAGTTCATTTGCGAGAGTGTAAAAATGCACAGATTGCACAGTTGGCGAGGCTTTTAAGCGTTTACATTAGGACCCTTAATATTCTTTGTAAGTTGTAACAGTGGTGTTAACCGTACGGCAATTTAGATCTCCGAACGGTAGGCAGGTAATTTCTACATTTGTACGGTAATTTGAAAAAGTTTAAATTTTTAAGCATTCGACCCCAAAAGTTATATTTTCATAATGTGTTTACACATAACACTGGTCAACTGTAAAAAAAAAATGCTTGACTAAGCACTATATGGATTTGATGGATCATGGCTACCTAAGTACAAAACTGCTAAAATTTTTCAATTCTATTGATAGATTTTTTTTAAAAAATGTTTAAGTAAAATTATAAATTTTGTTAGATGTTTCTCCACATAATGAATGATATCACAAAAAGGGTCAGGCTCAGGCCACTGTTATTAAAATAATCTTAGAAAAGTTGAGATTTACATAGCCTTTGCGATTCAATCGCCTCAGTAGTTTCGAAGTTATAATATTTAAGCAATAAATATAATTTTTACGAGAAAATATAAATTTTTTTGTTTTAAAAAAATCATGAAAAATCGAAAAGGTTAAACTTTTTTCAAAATTATTATTTTATCGCAAAGTCACATGTAATAGGAACAAAATGAGATATTGATCATAAAAATCGACGGATTCTTTTTGAATTTATTCATAATTAAGTGAATTCGCTCATTTTCACAAAATTTTAGTTTTTCGTTTGCTATATATTGCAAACGAAAAACTAAAATTTTGTGAAATACAATTGTGTAGTTAATGTTCTTCTTTCGTTTGATTGAATTTTGAAAATATTTTCCCTATGCTATATACAAATTTCCACATATACATATATTGCGTTTCAATGGGCTCAGTAGTTTCGGAGTTATAATAACAAATTGAAGCAAAAAAATATATTTTTTACGTGAAAATAGCAATTTTTTTTTGTTTTAAAAAAAATCATAAAAAATGGAAAACGACAGAAATTGTTCAGATTTATGACATTATTGCAAAGTCACATGTAATAGGAACAAAATGAGATATCGATCATAGAAATCGAGGGATTCTTTTCGAATTTATTCACAATTAAGTGAATTCGCTCATTTTCACAAAATTTTAGTTTTTCGTTTGATATACATACAATTGCGTAGTTAATGTTCTTCTTTTGTTTGATTGAATTTTGAAAACATTTTCCCTATGCTATGTCCAAATTTTCACATATATATTGCGTTTCAATCGGCTCAGTAGTTTCCGAGTTATAATAACAAATTGAAGCAATAAATATAGTTTTTACGAGAAAATATAAATTTTTTTGTTTTAAAAAAAATCATAAAAAATGGAAAACGACAGAAATTGTTCAGATTTATGACATTATCGCAAAGCCACATGTAATAGGAACAAAATGAGATATCGATCATATAAATCGAGGGACACTTTTCGAATTTATTCACAATTAAGTGAATTCGCTCATTTTCTCAAAATTGTAAGAAAATATTATTATTTTTGTTTAAGACTTTGTATACGGTAATTTTACCCAAAAAACGGTAATTTTTTAGGGCTGTACGGAAATCGAAACAAAAAAGATAACATCACTGAGTTGTAATAATAATTTCAATCAAAAAAAAACTATCAAAATTGTAGGTTTACGATGTCTGGTTTATTTTTAAACAAAAGTTAAAAAGTTAGTGGCAGCTAAACTAATATAAAATTAATTTATAAGACTGTATGTAATTTAGCTTAGTTTTAAAGTAAATTATTTGTGGAATATAAAATAATTTGGTGTAATTGTAACGAAATTATTTTAAGATTAAAAAATATGTTTTTCTTTAGAAAAATTAATTTTTTCCAAACAATCCTTTAACAAATTTCTGCAGAAAAAAATAACAAAACCTTAAACTAATTGTTAGGAATCACTTCCATTAAGTCTTTGAAAAGTCAAATTATAACTTTAAACTAAAAACTGTTTCCAACCCTTCCTACTCCACCACACATGTGACATTATTTTCAATTATATTCTAACAACTCTCCTTAAGTGTTTTTCATTCTATTTGAAATTAGTTTTTTCTATTTTACCCATAAACTGTTGCAAATTGCTTGGCAGCAGCGAAAAAAAGAAACCAATAAGAAACTATTAAGAATATAAAACAAAATCAATCAATTTATTTTAGAGTCATTTATCTAAATCAACATCAAGATCGCTGACTTTGAAAACTACACAAAACATGTTACTTTCTGGCTGGTTTTTTCTTTTCTTTAACAATACAGTGTCGATGCCAAACTAAATGTGTTCAATAGTTGAAAGAATTTTTTCTGTTCTTTTTCATGATTTTTTTTTTGTTAAAAATCATGTTAATGTGGTTGCGGCAACATGACAATAAAAATCTTTTTATGGTTAAATTGAAATTTTATTTTATTCTTAAGATGATTTTAATTCTATGTTCTTGCTGGGCTTTTGGTAGTATAAGTAGTTAAAAAAAAAAACATGCTTAAGAAATGTTTTTTAGTATTTTTTTTTTTTTTTTTTCTTAAAAAAATGTTTTTTGCACTCATTTTTAAAATACACAAGATGTTGCCAAGATTAAGCAGTGTCCCCTAAAAATAAAAGAAGTTTGAAGTAAAAGAAAATTTGTGTATTTTCAGCACTGTTGCTGCAACATCATGCTGTTAAACTGGATGTTGCCGTTGTTGTTATTGTTCATTTGTACAATTTCTATTGCATGAATCATATTAAAGCAATTGTTTGCTATTTTCAATTCTATGTCTATGTTAGAGAATGCAAACATACATATAACTACATTAAGGTGCCACCTTTTCGTTACTCTCAAGTTCTAAAATTGTTCATCTAAAAACCAAATGTTAAACGAAATTTCCAAAACTTAAATTTTTTTATATTTTAATAACCATTATATAAATTTGGCTGTGCCGAATCTTGTATACCCACCATTCTATGGGGACTTGAACTAGTTATGATAGAGTGATTAATTTCATTAAACTTTAAGCGATTTTGCTCAAATTTTCAGTATTTTTAGATGATGGAGTTATTTCTAGTCCATTTTCTAGTTATTTCTAAAATCCAAAAAGTGCATTTTAGGGACCACCCTAATTTGTACGAATGTTCTAAAGTTAAATATGTTGTAGATGTAGCAGTAGTGGAGTCATTGTAGTAGTCATACATACTTGTAGTAGTTGTTCTCTGATTGTGACATCTATGATAATGTTACGGCTACTCTGCTTACGACTCCTAACAACAAATGACCCATGTATACACTTTCACAGATACATACATCTACCACTATTTGTACAAGTAGTTGAGCAAAAAACTTGTACTTACAGTGAAGGACGAAAAATTTAAATTTCGAAAATATATTAAAAAAATTCATGCTGAAATTTCAGCCACAGAGAAAGCAGTCAATTGGCTTTGATTAAATGGTACAGATATTCATATTTACAGTCAAATAAAGGTTTTATCCGACTCCATCTAGTTAGGAAATGTCAAAGATCTCTAAATTAGATAGTGGTAATAACACTATGCTACACCAAAAGTATGCAGGGGTTCTGATATAGCAATTCTGTTTTATTGGAGTCCATAGAATTCGTAAATGCTTATAGTTTTTCTCAGTTACTTCATTTAGTACTTTTTTGTCGTTAGCATGAAAGTACATGAAAAAACGTACAAATTTTTCAAAGGGGGCAAGGTTTGTGGAAATTCTGAGGAGTAAATAAAGGCTTTTTATATAAGTATTTGATATTGGTGAAAACCTTAGGACTTAAAGATTGATGTTTTAGTAAAAGTAAATAATTTTATAAATTTTTGGGACGTCATTTACTCAATAAACTTAAAAAAATATAAAATGGTGATTTTCCATGAAAAAATATAGAATTTGAATTAATGTAAAATGTTAACGGTTAAAGATATCATAACAAAATTTGGAACTGATATAGACTCAATTATCCTTAAATCAACGACATTATAAGCTTTGACATTTTTTATTTTCAAATACAGAAATTCTTAAACCGGGGAAAATGTGTTCCAAAAACTGAGTTTTTTCAGAAAAGTGCCTACCGTGACGTTATTTACTGTATGATAGTAAAAACGCTTCATAGATATTTAAGAAGCATATAGGGTTATACAAATATGAAGCTTTTTCGAGGATCGATGCTTTGCTTTTTTAGAATTTTTTACTCAAATCTAAAATTTTTTTTAAAAATTGGCCAAGTTTGAATAGGTCTGGGGGGTACAGTTTCCACTTAAGTGAGCCAAAATTTACTTAACACGCCTTTGCATAAAATTCTCTATCCAGATCATATAAAAATTGTATAAAGTCCCAAACAAATTTTTTTTTTACAAAAGAAAAAATATATGGGCCTTTTTTTGGAAAAGACATAACATGTTCTAACTTTGGATGCGTGTGACTTTTTATAGGCAGAAGGTAACTGTTATAAAGTTTTTTTTATTTTATTTAGAATTTTAGTGCCAATATAGGCGTTACTTTAGAAATAAATTCCGACCCTTCGTTGGCCCGCCACATCTAAAAAACAATAAAAAGATCGAGCAAAATTAAAAAAAATAAATAAATAAACCTAAATATCTCTTCAACTAATTTAAATAACCTACACATGTAAATAAATATACTTCTTTCTAGAAATTCTTGAGGGCTATTTATATTTTAAATTTCAGCTCATTCGGATCATAAATGGATTTTTGGCGATTTTTTTTTTAAAAAAAGTTGAGTCCCGAGATGATCAACTTTGAAGGGCCACGCACTTTAATTTTTTCAAAATTTTTTTTTTTAATTTTTTAAAAAAATAATTATATTTATTAGTGAAAAGGAAATTATGACAAAAATATTTAAAAAGAAATTCGGGTTAAATAATATTTTTCCCGATTTTGACCCATTTCAGGTCCAAATTACTATAGCCTTATATACACTGTTGCAATTGACCTTTAAAGATCTATCATTAGATATCCATGTTGTCTATATTAATGACTTAGTAATCCAAAAATAGGTTTTTACTAGGGTATTCAATCGATTAACCGATTAATTTTGGTCGGTTTACTGTTCGAATAATTCAAAATTGACGATTTTCAAATAACAAATAAACCGATTAATTTGTGTCGATTAACCGAAATTTCTTTGTTTTCGCACTTTATATAGAAATATAGTTTTAAGCACACTAATTTTATGTATTAACTCATAAACATTAACTGCTAGCAATAGTTTTTTAGAAGTATAGCACAAAAATTTAAACTAAGGAATTTGGAAAAGAACTTTTTTCTAGAATGTACTATGATTATCTTTGTCCTAATGAGTCGGAGGACGACTTGATAATAGATGAATATAAAATCTAAAAAAATACAAAATGGACTCCAAAACTATATATGAGGATTTTATATGAGAAATTGGATATTCTTTATCATGCCTTACCTTTGATTTCTCCAACATCTAATCAGTGTGAGAGTTCTTTCCAAGTCAAGTTTTATTAAAACTATTGAAAAAATCGTTTAAAAGGAAAACATTTCAATTATATTCTTTTTTAAAAAGCTAATTTCAGAAGATCTCCCTAAAATCCTAAAAAAAACTCACATGTGCATAAAAAAGGTCTCAGGTACCATATTTTTGTTTTGCTATTACTTATTTGGTTTTGTTGAATTGTTATGTTTAATTTGTTTTTTATGTTTTTGTTCTTTTTATTAATATAATTCTTAAATAGGTACACAAAATTCGTTGTTTTATTCTCAATTTTAAATTAAAATAGAAATTACTCGGTTAATCGAATAATTCAAAATTAACCGATTAATAACCGATTAAATCTATACCCCGGTTAATTATTTGCTCGGTTAACCGATTAAATCAGAAACCCGATTAATTGAATACCCTAGTTTTTACCTTATATCTAAGCCATTTGTTGGACGATTTTTCCGATTTTAAATAGCGACTGAGCCGGAAGAATTCCCGATATATTGATGTACCAATCATGTTTGTAAGTTTTTTGAGCGCTACGGAAAGTTGATTTCAACATACAGACGGACATGGCTATATCGACTTCGCTATCCAGAATATATATACTTTGTGGAGTTACAAATGAACAATGTAGAAATTACAAACGGAACGACTAACTTATACATACCCTTGCCACTCATGGTGAAGGGTATAAAAAATAAATTTTCAGAAGTGGGCTTTATATGATTGCCATGAGATTTGTCCGTCTTATTTATTTCCATATAAAACTTATTTTTGTTAAATTATATTTGGATTAAAAAATTTGTAAGAGGGTTATGCTCGTTAAAGTGATTTTAGGAAGGGGGCCTTACATGGAAGCTATGTCCAATTATGGACCGATATCCATGAAATTAGGTTATGTGATTTATGTCTAACTTATTTCTGTTCAATGGTCCGAGTTCAGACAGTTTCAATGGGTTTCGACCTTGGGCCGCAAAAAAATACATTTGACAAATGTGATCGAAATAACTTCAAAATTGCGAACTGTTCTTTGTGCAAATGGACACACGGACGGACGGATATCGTTTAATCAACTCCGAAATTTAAGATGGCTATTAGAAAAATATTTTTGGGCATTACGAACATCAGCACAAACGCATAATATACACCCCATTATGGTGGTGTAGCGTATAATGAATGAGTTATGCTTTTTTGTGATAACATGTTATTTAACTTTTTCGTAATTTTTCAAACTATTTCTTTTTTTAACTATTTCCGGTTTAGTGGTCACTTTTCTAACCATCTTTTCTAGAGTCTTTAAACAATTTTCTAGTGACATCTATTGACATTTTACTAAACAATTACATTTTTTTAAATCATCGTTTAAGTTTCTTTTGGAAAAACTTTGCCGTCAGGTTGCTCCGGTTAGATTAATATATAAATTTGATAAAGTTGTAAACCGCAGTTATTCAAAGTGGTTTTTTTATAATTCAATAAAAAAAAGGTCAGAGTGTTTATTGTACATCAAATTAAATGTTACTTTGTTATTTAACATTTTATACTATACTCTTTGATAAATAACGTAAGTAATAGAGTGGTTAGATTACAAACCACTATGACTGAAATAGGTTTTATATAATTGGTCAATTCACAAAGTCTCTTATCATGTCATATTGTCATAATGTCCTAATATTTCACAATGGTTTTTATTGGTTTTCAAGCAAAAAATGTCCTAAAATAATACTACTTTCTATGCTATGTTTATTGTGTTATCGTAACGAACCAGCAGAGACCAACGCCGAATGTCTAAGAGTCGGTTAAGCCGAGCCGCCGAGTCGTGATATATTAAGACAAAATGACAATATGACTGCTAAGAGACCTTGTGAATTGACCAAATGTGTATCTCTTCATAATATTGTGTTATTTTGTAAGGAAGCCGCGTATACTCAATGAACATTAAATTGAAGATATTTTCTTCGAAGATATACCTTCGGATGATAATGTGTCTGCAGTCTGGAACCCAACGAAGACGAGAATTATTAGGCGCAAGTCAATCTGATGATGGTGGCTAATACTTCTGTTAGTGACTTATGTGGGGGTATACCAAATGATATAAAAGAATTGAAGAATGTCTCACCTACACAGTTATTTCGTTTTTCAAACAAATTTATACACTATGAATATTTGTATCACAATAAGTTTTAATGCTAATCGCTATGGTGGTTAATAAACTAACCACATTATTTCATAAAAACCTTTAGCCGTATTTTTGTTATTTTTCATAATATATGTATACTAATTAAAGTAAAAATGCAATTGTTTGGATTATAAACTTATACACAAAACTGTGGCTGAAAGAGTTAAAACCATAGCTGACAGTATTTTGCTTTATTTGAAGAGTATCGTGAATTTAAACAACCGTAACTCAGGTATTTTTCAACCCATTTTTACAAGTCTTTAAAAAGTTGAAGTTGGAAAACGATGTGATCGAGAAAAACTGAAAGTATTTTCGTACTCTATGGACTACAACATAATTGCTATATGAAACATGGGTAATTTAACGTTCATTTGAGTCTTGAACGTAGTAATGACTTTGAAAACTTTATTGCAAGTTGGTTGGCTATTGGATGATATTGCTTATGGACTGCAGATCATGAAAAAGTTGTATAAATTTCATTACCCACTGTATCGTATATATCGTATACAAATTCTCGTTTTGTTAACATGTCTCTGTGTGTATGTGTTTGCACATTTATATGGCATAAAAAAAAATAGTTCACATTTATCTTTAGCCACTTTTCTTTTGGGGACAAATATGTGAATGTCCCTTATTTTTCTAAAATAGGGACATATTGGAAAATGTTGTACACATAAACGCAAGCACAATCACATGCAAACAACACACATGATAACCCAGCGAACACAATGTAAAATATTAAGGAAATTATGCCTAAGTACATTTGACATCAAATGTACTTAGTATTAAAACCCTCGTCAAAACTTTAAAGCTTAAAATTTAGAAAGGTTTCAATTTCAAATAGTTTTCAAATTTAAACCAAACTTTCGTGTTTACTGGGAACACACATGCTAAAATTATACATAACCCAGCAGTTCTAGCAGTCAGTCCCGAACTTGTGATTTTACCCATCATTTAGGGTGGGAACAAGGGGATCAATTGACCCTTTTGACTTTAACTGGTAACTTGATCAGCTGCATAACTAGTTATTTTAACATGTACGAGTGCTAATTGACCTCAAATAGTCAGCTAAAAGACATACCATAGTCAGTCCAATAAACGATAGCTTGTAAACAAACCTTTCTTCAATAACTCTCCAATGGATTGCTTCTGGTGGGTAAAATAACTACTTTCTAAATTGCAGTACAAAATAAATGTTTAAAGTTACTTCATTATAGGTTACTAAGAGACACTAAAGTGCACATTGACTTCATGCTATATTACATGGGATATCAGTATACTTAAGCAAAAATTAAAAATAAACTGTATGAGAATTATATCAATACAATTTGTATAAAACCAGTTTGAACGAATTATCACACAACACGTTTAAAGTGACTACACTCCAGATTACTTAGAGACACTTAAGTGGCAATTGTCTTTACGCTAGATTACCTGGGACGTATAAAGTAACCAATTGTCTTATCTCTGCACTACAGAGAGCACATACGTCTCAAATAAAGTGATAAAACATTTGTGACGATTACTGTCTATAAGGGATACATTGACTACTTGCTTAACTGCTGCGAACTGTTCCTGTGCGATTGCTTGATTGTGTTCATGTGTGTGTGTGAGTATTGTCAACGCCCAGCGGGTAATAGATGCTGTAAAGAGGCCCTCCTAAAGGCCTTTTTTTGCAGACACGTGTCATTGGGAGCCAAGGCAATGCATACTCGTTTCTAATAGAGGGTTGAAAGAAGGACTACTTAAGAAGGCTTATTAGAAGTGGTTCATATTCTACTAAAAGGCCTAAAAGGTGTAGTGAAACCAGGTTTATTAGGGAAAATATTCTTAATTCAGCATAAAACCTAGGAATACTAGCAAAACCAAATTGTGTTTGATTTTTAAATAAAGCTTTGTTCGAGCTTATTGTAATGGAATTGTTTAGAAGGAGAAGCAAAGTCCTTCCAAAACACCTTCTTATAGAAGGTAGAGTGGAATGAGCATCGCATCTTATAGAATGTATAAACAGGTATTTTAGAAGGCCTTCGAAGTAAAGCCCTAGCTATTTTTTCAGCTCGTTATGTTGTTCCTCTATTGTTGGACACAGTTAAAGGAAATTTGTAGGTTTTAACCTCTTATGGGATGAAATCATAAATTAAGTAGAATTTCATTGCAAATTAAATAGAATTACTGTAAAATTATTTCAAACAAGTAAGAGAACTATATTCGGCTGTGCCGAATCTTATATACCCTTCACCAAATTATACTTTAAAATAAAAATTTTAAATATTTTTAGGTAAACAAAATTAATTTTTATTTCAAAATTTTTTTTTCAAAATTCAAACAAAATTTTTTTCAAAACTGTTTTTTAAAATTTAAAAATTTTTTTTTTCAAAATTGTTTTCAATTTTTGTTTCGAAATTGTTTTGATTTAATTTTTTTCAAATTTTTTTTTTTTTTAATTTTTTTAAATTTTTTTTAATTTAAAAAAAAAAAATTTTTAAATTTATTACTGAAAAAAAAAATTATGAAAAAGATTTTTTGGTAAAAAAAAATTCGGGTTAAAAAATATTTTTCCCGATTTTGACCCATTATAGATCCAAATTATTATAGCCTTATATACATCGTTGCAATGGACTTTGAAATATCTATCATTAGATATCCATATTGTCTATATTAATGACTTAGTAATCGAGATATAGATAAAAAAAATAGGCCAAAAATAGAAGTTGTCTCGGATTTTTGCTCATATCTCCGTTATTTATGGACGGATTTTGCTGATTTTAAATAGGAAACTTTTCGAAAGCATGTCTGACAGAATTATTGAGGATTTGGATCCCGAAGATATCTGGGGTCTTCAGAAAATTGATTTCAACAGACAGACAGACGGACATAGCTAAATCAACTCCGCTATCTATAAGGATTCAGAATATATATACTTTATAGGGTCGGAAAATTATATTGTGGAAATTACAAACGGAATGACAAATTTATATATACCCTTCTCACGAAGGTGAAGGGTATAAAAAATAGGTTTGGTTCTGTTCAAGCAGTGACTGGTGTTCTTTCTAACTAAATTAGCTGTTATCGCTGCTTTCACAAGATGGTGCCACAAGATAAGGTGGTACCCCATAAACAAATAAATCTCTTTATGAGACATTTCCTGGTCTGAGTTCCACTCTCGTTTCTGTGATCAGGACTGTTTTTGCTGATTTGTTTTGAAGTGAAAGTGTCTAATCTTTTCTTTAATTTCGGGTGATAGAAAAGTCTTCAAAATGCTATTAGTTAAGAAGAAATAATGGTATTAATGTTACCCGCTATTAATCCATAAACCAAGCCATGTCTAATAATACAGAAGTCATTCACACTAAAGGCATAAGTAGACAGATTTTTTGTGTAAATGTAGTTACAAGTTTTCATTACATATGTAGTTAAAATGCAAATAAGTTTTTGATTTCCAAATATACATATGTATGTAAAATTTGCTTTGATTTTTGTCTTCCAAATGACGGGTTAAATTTCGTAACGTTTTGTTTAAAAGCTTAAGGATGTAAAAAGGACATGCAAACAGCATTTATTACATTTCTTTCATACATGATGCCCTCTTCATTCTCTTACTCAGCCTTTTCTGAAATATTAACTGCAGCATGGAGTCAAACCAACAACAGACAGGGAACATGCTGTAGCATGTTTAGTTGTATTTTGAAAAAGAATTCATTCCACTTGTGAAAGGAGTCTGAGTTGGAAGTTCTGTGTTGCGCTAATGCTTGTGTGCTTTTGGGTTTCTAATGCTCTTTGGCTCTCTTTATGCTGATTGCATGTTGAGATTTTTGTTGAAAGCATTTTTTTGACAGTATTAAATTTTTTTTTTTTTTTCTGGTTCTTAAAGAAAAATTTTCTCTAACTAGAAAATGTCCAGAAAATAATTTTGATTCTTAGCAAGACAAACAAAAGAAAAAAAAAAAAAAAAAACAAATGCATACTTAGCTACTTTAAGTAGAGAAGAATGAAATTGAACATATATTCATACTTTAACAATCAATCACACATACATATGTGAGTACATTAGGCTGGCCCTTATTTTGGACTATGACTATTATCGATGATTGCAAAAAACCAAATGCTGACAATTTGAGCAAAATTAGATAACGTTTGGTGGTTGCATATTTTATTTGATTATAGTGGGGGTTTAATAAGTACAAGTGTTAAAAATTTCGTTTTAAATCTTTTTGTTCCTCATTTGACATTTATGTAATAGAATTTTTAATTTTTAGAAATTTTGTTAAAAAATTTTGAAAATTTAATATTTGGGGTTTTGCAATTTTATTATTGCTTTTGGTATTATTTTATAATCTTAATAAAGTAAAGGAAGAGTTATGTTACTGAATGCTTGACAGATTTAATATCCTCCAGCTTAAACGCCAAAAGGTAGACATGAAATTTTTGTAGGGATTTTTGGAAATTCGAACGTTCAGAGGCTAAAAAGGGGTAAATTCGTTTACATTATATCTTATAAACTAAAACAGATACAAACAACATTTAAAAAGTAATTTTATCTACACAAAAAATTAGCAGACAAATATTTGATACCTTTTTAATATTCGAGCCTTTTTGGGGAGAAATCGGATAACAAATGTATTTTGGTACTATTTTGGCATCGTATATACCTTTTAAACCAAAAAACATAGAAATAAATTTTAAACCATATTCTAAACTTATCAAAAAATAACAAATACAAATTTGGTACTTTTTGGAAATTCGAATCCTTAAGGGATAAAAATTGTCTTTAGTTTTCGTACTTTTTTCATAAAATCAGATTTTCTATAAATCTAAATATTTTATGATAAGCTGCCTCTACGATACTGAAATTTATTTTAATGAAATTTTCATTATCACAATGGGGAACAAAAAGTACCAAAAAAGGGGTAAGAACAGAAAATATATTTTACTCAAAATTATTAAGACAATTTTGAAAAAATTTTAAAACATTGATTCTTCCAGTAATACAAAAATCAACTAATGGGGGGTTTTTTCGAAATCGAGTGCAAAGGTGTATATTTGGCAAATCCGGGTTTGGTACTTTTTATAAAACCAATTTTTTTGGTTAAGTATCAGAAAAATATTCACCAAAATGGAGTAATTTAATACTTTTTATCCTAATTGTACTTTTTCAATATTTAAAACTGTTGTATTTATCGATAAAGTAGTAATTAAGGATAGGATTCTTAAAGGTAATAAGTTAGCATAAAGAGAAAAAAAAAATATGTTTCGTTCATCTAATGGTCATTTTGGAATTTTCTATAATAAATGACCTAGAAATATGAAATTAAGCATACATGGTATTGAGTGAGTTAGAATCCATGAAGTATTTGTTCTTTATTCTAATGGTACTTTCTGAATAATGAGTCCACAAAAATGGGAGTTATACGTACTTTTTTTCACACTTGAAGTAAAAACGAAAAAATGTCACTTGTAGCTGGTACGTTTTGAATTTTGTATTACCAAGAACTGAGATACATGAAATTTTATGCATATGATTCAAAGTAGAGACTTTTTCTTGGCACTTTCTGAATTTTCTTTATTTATGGATCAAGAACAGTTATGCCCGAGCTCGCCTACATCAATATTTGAGTTTGTGTTAAACAGCTATGAAAGCTTTAATAATGATCGTTGCTTGTTTGCAAAATAAACAGCAAGCATTGTTGTACTCGTGTCGGTGTGAAAGCACAAAAGCTCGTTTGTAAAAGCTTGCACATTGTGCATATGAGCTGGACGTAACTGATATAGAATCATGAAATTAGCTACTTATGAAACAAGTTAAAATTAAAACTTTCAAAAGGAAATTTTTTATTCTAATACTACTTATAGCCACGTTTCATATAATTTTCATTTGAAAATTTGAGTTTTAGTTGAAAATTCCAATGATCACAGATTACCGTTCTTTTTTCATTTGGACCATTATTTACCGACTTGTAGACGCATTTACGTCCAATGGAAGTGATAACATGCATTTTCCATTTGTAGCACTATTTGAAAAATTGATTTTTTTTTCATGTAATTTTCATATGTAAATTTGATTTTCGTTGAAAAAGACAATGATCACAGATAATTGTTCTTCTTCCATTTGGACCACTATTTATCTGTTTTATGTTTCAGTTCATTTTCATTTTACTATGATTAGGTGGCGAGGAGCATCATGCTAAATATTATTGCAATTAAAAAAAAAGTCTACCCCAGTCGAGAGTTGAACTCTCGATGGCTACAAAATAATGCAAACTTTCAAGACCGTAAACACCATCCGATGAAGCCAGTAATTTCTGAACGTATCCCAGAATGCCTTTTGACGGTCTCGCAGGATTGTATGTATTTTTATTGAGAGAAGGGAATAAACAAAGTTAAAATACACATTATTTTCAATGGTTGTAAGTCCAGAAACAATTTTGATCGAATTGACCGGAACAAACGACATTCTTCCAATATTTGCACCTTTTTTTGGCTTTTCTCTCCAACCAAACAAGAAAATGATCTTCAGCATCGAACCGAACATCAGCAACTTGATGAGCAGCTCTTTTCCCAACACCTAATATACCAGGCTGAAGTGATAAAGGCTCACCGTGATTTGGAACAGATGGTCGTCATACAGACCGTATATTTGTGAAGTAAACAAGTCCAGCAGCTGTTTCCTCACGCAAATCTGGAAGCTGTAAAAGAAGTTCTTTAATCGAACACATTGTTGGAAGCATTGGCATTTGTAGAGACAATGTCCACAAAATCGTAGAACAACCTAATCAAAATATTGCGCGTCTTAGCTCTAATATGGTATCGTACCTGGAGACCATCCATGAGATCTACTCCACCCATGCGATCATTGTATTCTTAAATAATTTGAGGTCTTTTGATTTCTATTCTGTTTCTTGCATAGCCAGGAAACTTTGATTGTTGTTCACCAGGATTGGTTCTTCATAAACGTTCAATACCTACATATGTCGATGACTCGCGAACATATTTGTTATCCTTCCATAATACAGTATTCACATCGACTCTATGGATGAGGTCAATGGATTGAGGTCATGTATTCTAAGCAGCATCATCTCTGTTCTTTGTTCATTTCGCAGCTTACACAAAAGCAAATCATGATCAACAAGAAATATGACAAAAAAAATAATACCTCTCATTGTGCCCAAACCATAAATTCCTGTGGCTCATAAATAGACTAACAGTGGCTTCGATTTGTAAAAGTTATTCAAATAAAGGATGTGATGCACGAAATTAGGAATCATCAAACATTTCAGGTAGTTGCAATGTCCGGACCCATTGCAGATTAAACAAGTAAAAGAGCTATATTCGGCTGTGCCGAATCTTATATACCCTTAACCAAATTATACTTTAAAATAAAAATTTTAAATATTTTTAGGTAAAAAAAATTAATTTTTTTTTTTAAATTTAAAAAAAAATTTTGTTTCAAAAATTTTTTTTTCGAAATTGTTTTTTTAATAATAAATTTTTTTTTTTACTTTTTTCCAAATTTTTTTTTCTAATTTTTAAAAAAAAATTTTAACTATTACTGTAAAAAAATGTATTACAAAAAAATTTGTTTGGTAAAAAAAAATTTGGGTTAAAAAATATTTTTCCCGATTTTGACCCATTGCAGGTCCAAATTACTATAGTCTTATATACATCGTGGCAATGGACTTTAAAATATCTATCATTAGATATCCATATTGTCTATATTAATGACTTAGTAATCCAGACATAGATCAAAAATAGGCCAAAAATCGAGGTTGTCCCGGTTTTTTCCTTATATCTCAGCCATTTATGGGCTGATTTTAAATAGCGACAGAGCCAGAAGAATTCCCGATATAGTGATGTATCAATTATGTTTGTAAGTTATTTGGGGGCTACGGAAAGTTGATTTCAACATACAGATGGACAGACGGACATGGCTATATCGACTTCTCTATCTATAACGATCCAGAATATATATACTTTGTGGGGTCGCAAATGAAAAATGTAGAAATTACAAACGGAATGACAAACTTATATATACCCTTGCCAATTCATGGTGAAGTGTATAAAAACGATAGGCACAACAATTTGAATCACAAAATACGAACAATTTGATCCCCCTTTTATGCGGCTTATTGGGCATGTATTTTCGCAGATGGTGTTTCGTCTTTGTGGAATAGCAACACTGTCATCGCTATCAATACTTTCATCTGTGCTGTCTCCAGAACTCTACAGAACTCTACTATTGTGTTAAAGATGGATATTGCTAAACGTCATTAAAAGGAAAATATCAATTTGGAGCAAATGACTGATGAACAATTTCTCGAGTTCATCACACATTTGCTCCAAATTGATATTTTTCTTATAAGGATGTTTAATAATAACCATCTTTAACACAATAGTAAAATAAAAGGATGCAAATAATAGAACCATAAGCAAACAATAGAGTTTTCTGAACAGAAGGTGAAAACAACAATGCAAGAGAGGAAGGAGGACATTTTCGTACACACAAACCGCCAAGACCGTCTTAAGAAGACCTTCACTATTTCGTTTTCAAATCAAACTTTTCACTTAGTTTTCACTTTAAATACATTATAAACCTCAAATATAAAATGTTACCTAAGTACTTAACGTAAAATTTTGAAGTCGATCATTTGATTTTAAATGTAGTTTTTTAATAGTTAAATTTGCGAAATAATTTTCAATGCTAATTTGTTGACTTTTTGCACTTGATTGATCATAGCTGACAAACGACTTGTCAGAATATATTGTGAAGTATAACAAATGTCAAAAAGTGTTGTCTAAAGACAGAGTTCACTATTTTAAAGCGAAAAAATGTGGCACAAAAATAGAATACCGTCTTGAGGCGGTCTTACCGGTTTCAAATAAAATTGTAAGTGACGTTTTTGCTGGGATGTTTAACTATTAAAATTTGCATTTTTAATCCACAGAATCGAAAAAATTTTATTATTTTTTGAAAAAATTTTTTTTTTGAAAATTATTTTTTTTTTTTTTTTTGAAAAATATTTTGGATTTTTAAAAATTTTTAAATAAAAAACAAAAATTATTTTTGATTAGATTTATTTTTTCAAAATTTTATTTTTTTTATTTTTTTTGAAAATATTGCTAGTTTGACCTAAAACTCGAAACTTCAGATAAAATGAGCTACCTCAAAATGTTGGCCGATTTTGCTTAAATGTCAACAATTTTATTTTTAGACTAAGGAGAACAATTTTAGTTGGTTATTATCGAAATCGACTAAGTCCAATATAAGTACCATCCTAATGTACACATATGTATCTGCCTTAGTATTTAATACAATAAAATTTCAAAAAAAAAAATGGTTTACATAAGAATGAAAAACATAAAGGCTTTCAAAAATTCCCAAAAATAGCTAAAGTTTCAAATAACCAAAGGAAATGTAAGCAGACTAACAAAGTCTAATTTCGAAAATGTCTTTGTGTTAAAGGACTTTTAGCTACAGATACATACATATATCTGGCAAATGTGTTATTGTTGTTGCTTATAGTAAATAATATTTTTTCAACACCCTGTCTGTAATAAATAATTTTATGTTCATACACATATTTTGTTGTAAAATATGATTTTATAATGTTTTATTTTTTCGCTAGATTTAATTTCTATATGTCTATTTTATCTTTTTCTTTTTTTATACCCATCAGCTAAGAGATAGGGGGTATATTGAGTTTGTCATAGCGTTTGGAACATATTGAAATAGTGGTGAAAGAAAGAAACAGTACATATATGTACGTATATTCAGGGTTCTTATTAAAATTCTAAGGAGATCTAGCTAGAAAATATCTATGATAAATTTCACATTTGGGCTACATATAATTATGGATGCATGTTCACATGGTAGCTATGACTAATTATGGTCCGATCTTCATAAAATTCGGAGCGATTTCTACATATTGTTACGTTTTTACCTTTTAAAAATGGTGGTTTATTTCCTTTAAACTAACGGATAAAGAAACCACCATTTTTAAAAGGTAAAAACGTAACAATATGTAGAAATCGCTCCGAATTTTACGAAGATCGGACCATAATTAGTCATAGCTACCATGTGAACATGCATCTGTAATTATATGTAGCCCAAATGTGAAATTCATCATAGATATTTTCTGGTTATAGAAAATATAAAACTAACCAACTCGGATCTACAGATAAATCTTTTTATACAAAACATACAAAAATAGGTGGCTGTATACAATATTGGTGGAGGGTATACAAGATTCGGCATAGCCGAATATAACTCTCTTACTTGTTTTATTTTAGTTTTCTTTATGAGTCATTTTTTTTTTTTCTTTTTTTTAAGATGTTTCCATACGAAATTATAGTTTTGTTAGAAATGAAATGAAGAATATATGTATAGATATTTATGAGCAGCGTGGGTTGTAAAATAAGTGTGAAGAAAGATAAAATAATAAATGTTTTTGGGTAATTTATGTTTGTCATGCAGACAAACATGACAGTTTTTATTGAGGTTTACTTGTCTGGTGTTTTTTTTTTTTCTTAATGCAATAGCTGTCATTATACTAACCGTTCAGAAATATGGAGTCTTGCTCAATACAATTTGAGTTAAATTTAAGAAAAATGTAAAAATGTTATTAAATTGTTTGTCTTATCTTATTTAAATAAAAAATACATTTCAAAATACGATTTAAGAACAAGGATTAGTCTCAAATTAGAAATAAACTTCTTATTTCGTTGAGAACAGTTTACGAAAGTGAAAATATTCGTATGTTCAAATTCGTGAAAACGTTGTGCTATAAAAACTTCACATACCTTCAGGCGCAACTTAAAATTTTTTAAACATAACCTAAATACGTTTTAGATTTGCGAGCTAGATTTATCAAATATAATAATATATGGATGATATTTTTATAATTTCAAATTATAAAAATCAAACTAAAAATGTTACCTTCTCTAACTTATTAGCCCACCCTCCATTACTACAACATTTAACCTAAGTGTAAATAGATGTAAGTAGGTACACGTAAGGATATTAAATATTTTTAACATCTATTCATACCATATAAATACATTATGGTTTAGTAATGTCTGCTGTGATAATCACACTAACTCAATTTCATGCAATACTTTTAAGTTTTTGATTCAAATCCAACTGGAGTCAAAGCAAACAGTGAATTATACACTATAAAGCCAAAAAAAAACAAATAAACAAAAATTATTATTATAAAACAAAAATAATGTTACTTTGAAAATTGTGTAAGAAATTTAATGGTTGTAACAACTTTGTAAAACATAAATTTTAACGAGTAATAGTTGAGTGTACACAACCACAGTTAGCAACTGAAAATTATATAAATTATTATTACTGCGTATACCAGCAAAAAAGAAGGAAAAATAATATAAATGAACAATAATTTCTTGTAAAATAAAATACGAGTGAGTTGAAGTAATAAATACGTGCGTGTAAATCATTATTACATGTTACAACTGAGCCGTTTGTTGGCCAAAACAATTTCGAGGAGTTTTCGTGCCAATATGACATTCCTTGTTTAATATATGAGTGTGATAATTGTTTCATTTGTATAAAGGAAAATTAAATAATTTAAAATTTATTATTTAAGAAACCACAACAGACTATAAACTAAAATCAACTTAATATGAACATTCAAAAATTAACATAATTTTGTAAGTTTTTCTGTGAAATCTTAAAACACTAAATGCAGTAAGACAAAAACAAATAGAGCATTACAAAATTAACCCTTATTTTAATTAACCAACAGAACTACATATATTATACAGTTGCTTAAATCGTAACCACATGCTTCTTTATGTAAAAAACAACCGAAACAATTTCCAATATATCTTATCTAAGTAAATATTAACTCATAATTCGTTCTCCATTCTAGTTAAATACACTTTATGGCATCCGCAATAACAACAACAGAGAGATGAAAAAAAGAAATCAAAAATCCACAATGAAAACTTATTTAATGGACTTCAAGGCACCAAATATATATTGGAAAAATGAATATGAACATACCCAGCAGTTCCAGCAATAAGCCCCACTAACTAGAACTGAACTAGAACTGAACTAGAACTGAACTAGAACTGAACTAGAACTGAACTAGAACTGAACTAGAACTGAACTAGAACTGAACTAGAACTGAACTAGAACTGAACTAGAACTAGAACTAGAACTAGAACTAGAACTGAACTAGAACTGAACTAGAACTGAACTAGAACTGAACTAGAACTGAACTAGAACTGAACTAGAACTGAACTAGAACTGAACTAGAACTGAACTAGAACTGAACTAGAACTGAACTAGAACTGAACTAGAACTGAACTAGAACTGAACTAGAACTGAACTAGAACTGAACTAGAACTGAACTAGAACTGAACTAGAACTGAACTAGAACTGAACTAGAACTGAACTAGAACTGAACTAGAACTGAACTAGAACTGAACTAGAACTGAACTAGAACTGAACTAGAACTGAACTAGAACTGAACTAGAACTGAACTAGAACTGAACTAGAACTGAACTAGAACTGAACTAGAACTGAACTAGAACTGAACTAGAACTGAACTAGAACTGAACTAGAACTGAACTAGAACTGAACTAGAACTGAACTAGAACTGAACTAGAACTGAACTAGAACTGAACTAGAACTGAACTAGAACTGAACTAGAACTGAACTAGAACTGAACTAGAACTGAACTAGAACTGAACTAGAACTGAACTAGAACTGAACTAGAACTGAACTAGAACTGAACTAGAACTGAACTAGAACTGAACTAGAACTGAACTAGAACTGAACTAGAACTGAACTAGAACTGAACTAGAACTGAACTAGAACTGAACTAGAACTGAACTAGAACTGAACTAGAACTGAACTAGAACTGAACTAGAACTGAACTAGAACTGAACTAGAACTGAACTAGAACTGAACTAGAACTGAACTAGAACTGAACTAGAACTGAACTAGAACTGAACTAGAACTGAACTAGAACTGAACTAGAACTGAACTAGAACTGAACTAGAACTGAACTAGAACTGAACTAGAACTGAACTAGAACTGAACTAGAACTGAACTAGAACTGAACTAGAACTGAACTAGAACTGAACTAGAACTGAACTAGAACTGAACTAGAACTGAACTAGAACTGAACTAGAACTGAACTAGAACTGAACTAGAACTGAACTAGAACTGAACTAGAACTGAACTAGAACTGAACTAGAACTGAACTAGAACTGAACTAGAACTGAACTAGAACTGAACTAGAACTGAACTAGAACTGAACTAGAACTGAACTAGAACTGAACTAGAACTGAACTAGAACTGAACTAGAACTGAACTAGAACTGAACTAGAACTGAACTAGAACTGAACTAGAACTGAACTAGAACTGAACTAGAACTGAACTAGAACTGAACTAGAACTGAACTAGAACTGAACTAGAACTGAACTAGAACTGAACTAGAACTGAACTAGAACTGAACTAGAACTGAACTAGAACTGAACTAGAACTGAACTAGAACTGAACTAGAACTGAACTAGAACTGAACTAGAACTGAACTAGAACTGAACTAGAACTGAACTAGAACTGAACTAGAACTGAACTAGAACTGAACTAGAACTGAACTAGAACTGAACTAGAACTGAACTAGAACTGAACTAGAACTGAACTAGAACTGAACTAGAACTGAACTAGAACTGAACTAGAACTGAACTAGAACTGAACTAGAACTGAACTAGAACTGAACTAGAACTGAACTAGAACTGAACTAGAACTGAACTAGAACTGAACTAGAACTGAACTAGAACTGAACTAGAACTGAACTAGAACTGAACTAGAACTGAACTAGAACTGAACTAGAACTGAACTAGAACTGAACTAGAACTGAACTAGAACTGAACTAGAACTGAACTAGAACTGAACTAGAACTGAACTAGAACTGAACTAGAACTGAACTAGAACTGAACTAGAACTGAACTAGAACTGAACTAGAACTGAACTAGAACTGAACTAGAACTGAACTAGAACTGAACTAGAACTGAACTAGAACTGAACTAGAACTGAACTAGAACTGAACTAGAACTGAACTGAACTAGAACTGAATTAGAACTGAACTAGAACTGAACTAGAACTGAACTAGAACTGAACTGAACTAGAACTGAATTAGAACTGAACTTGAGCTGAACTAGAACTGAACTATTGAAAACTATTATCTTAAAGGGTTACATTGTCGCTATCAAAACTGAAGGTGTAGTTACAATAAAACACACAAGGACACTTCAATATACACATTCACATATATAAGTATTCACTCATACACATGAATATATTTATAAGTATTCACATATGTATTTATTATGAATGATTTGCTGTTACTGTATTACAATACAACCAAACCAACTGCCATAAAATTTAACTAGAAATCAACCACAAAAAAACGAATGTAAAACAAGAGCAAAAAAAAAAAACTAATATGCACACACCCATAGAAAAAAACTACTAAATATTACTGTGAAAAGAATCCCAATATAGACAAATATAGAAGAGGGGAAAAAAAACGACATCTGCATACGCAGCAGGATATGGTCAAGATGGCGGCATATGCATGGACGCCGGAATTAAAAAAATACATATATACAATCATATGTTTGTATAACATGAGATGAGTCTGTAAGAGTGTGTGAAATCCTATATGCTGTAAAAAAAACAAGTATAAAGGGAATTGCGTGCAAATCGTATTGAAAATGTAACATTTTTCTATTTGTTTAACAAAGCTGTAACAATAAAGCAGATCAAATGTATCGGGTGTTTTAAATCAGAACAACGAACTGATTAATCCTATACGAGGACATGCATACAATTTCATAGTAGTATCCGAAACTAGGAGAACAGAAATAGAACAGAACAGAACTAGAACAGAACTAGAATAGAACTAGAACAGAACTAGAACAGAACTAGAACAGAACTAGAACAGAACTAGAACAGAACTAGAACAGAACTAGAACAGAACTAGAACAGAACTAGAACAGAACTAGAACAGAACTAGAACAGAACTAGAACAGAACTAGAACTAGAACAGAACTAGAAAAGAACTAGAACAGAACTAGAACAGAACTAGAACAGAACTAGAACAGAACTAGAACAGAACTAGAACAGAACTAGAACAGAACTAGAACAGAACTAGAACAGAACTAGAACAGAACTAGAACAGAACTAGAACAGAACTAGAACAGAACTAGAACAGAACTAGAACAGAACTAGAACAGAACTAGAACAGAACTAGAACAGAACTAGAACAGAACTAGAACAGAACTAGAACAGAACTAGAACAGAACTAGAACAGAACTAGAACAGAACTAGAACAGAACTAGAACAGAACTAGAACAGAACTAGAACAGAACTAGAACAGAACTAGAACAGAACTAGAACAGAACTAGAACAGAACTAGAACAGAACTAGAACAGAACTAGAACAGAACTAGAACAGAACTAGAACAGAACTAGAACAGAACTAGAACAGAACTAGAACAGAACTAGAACAGAACTAGAACAGAACTAGAACAGAACTAGAACAGAACTAGAACAGAACTAGAACAGAACTAGAACAGAACTAGAACAGAACTAGAACAGAACTAGAACAGAACTAGAACAGAACTAGAACAGAACTAGAACAGAACTAGAACAGAACTAGAACAGAACTAGAACAGAACTAGAACAGAACTAGAACAGAACTAGAACAGAACTAGAACAGAACAGACAAACCATCCAAAAATCTTTAAATATAAAACTAATCTTTCATTTTTCTCCCTTAGTTGACTAGAACGGTTACAAACCAACCAAACATTTTAAAATATAAATCTACTATCTTGCATACTTCTTCCTTAGTTAACACGATATTTAAAGAAGAACTATACCATCATTTAATGGAAAAAGTAGGAAGAATTCCAAACAAAAAACTAGCCACGTTCCTTCAACAAATACACATATTGAGTAGTAAGGATTGTAATAAAAAGTACACTCACCTCGAAATAGCTTGCGTTTGCCAGCAATTTGTAGAGGCAATGAAACACCGGCATCCAGTTGCAATACAACACGAGGAGGAGGAGGTGCAGCCGTTGAAGAAGATGGTGTTGCTGTTGAAGAGCAGTTTGAGGCCACAGCCGTTGCTGTAGTAGTTGATTTTATGCGTAGCGGAGAATTTTGTGAATTTGCCAACGAAGCCTGGTGATGTTGCTGGCTTAGATGGTGCAAATGGTGAAGTTGTGCCTGATTTTGTTGTTGTTGTTGATGTTGCGGTGGTGCAGCATGATATTGAGCTGTTACAGTTAAAGGATATTGTGAAGGATTTAAACAAACTGTATTCGGCTGCTGCATTATGTTTGCGTTAGATGGTGATGATGAAGTTGTCGCTTGATTTGTTATTGGCGCCAGGGGACTTGTAATTGTAACAGCTGTTGGTGGTGGTCCATGAGCTGGGCATATCGAACGTAGTTCACCATTTATATCCATATAAACGGGAGTTGTTGTTGATGCTGCATTGTTGCTAGCTGAGCTAGCGGCCTCCAGTAAAGGCCATGAACCAACTCCTGCTCCACCAGCACCAACCGCAGCTATTAAATGTATCGGCAAAAGATGTTGGTGATGATGTGAGGCCGGATTCGTAGTGGCCACATTCATAACAGCGGCTGCAGCTGTTGCCGTGGATGATAAATTGCCGTTATTATTAGTTGTTGCCGTAGCAGTGGCGGCAGCTGGCAGGTGTATATGGGGCATACCCTGACCTGCTAAAGAGGCGGCAGTCATTGCCAAAATATTTTGAGCACAATGTTGTTGATGCTGATGATGATGAGAGGGATTATGAGTTTGTAAAATATGCTGGTGCTGTGGTGGTGGAGGTGGTTGCAGCTGTAGATGGTGATGCTGTTGGGCTAAGAACAATTGCTGCTGCTGCTGTTGATGTTGTTGTTGTGAGGGTGACACCTGTTGTTGCTGTTGCATTAAATGCTGTTGATTAGCTGTGTTTAAACATAAAGCATGCAACATGTTGTTGGCCAAAATTTGTTGCTGTTGTTGTTGCTGCTGCTGCTGCTGGTGATAGTAAATTGTGGTTTGTTCATAATTTACCAAAGTAGTTGAGTTCGCCGATGCAGGGCCGGCTATTGAAACCTTAAGCTCTTGATTTTTATTGGCCGCTGGCTGAAATGGCGGAGCCAATGGTGTCAACTTGGACTTTAAAGCCTTTAGCAGCGTCTTGGTAGGCGTAGGCGTAGTAGTTTTAACACTGACCGTTGGTTTATTATTTTTTATTTTCACTTCCCGTTTTTCCACACGCGTCAATTCCCGAGCCACGTCACAATTTAAACTTTGCATTAATCGTTCCGCCGCCGTTATACCGGTATAACGGCGCGTATTATTATTATCATCCACACTGCGATTAGAGGATGTATTATTTGTGGCATAAACCGAACGTTTACTGCGTTTAAACGGCGAATTACCGACCGATGACGACACTTTTGTTTTAAATTGCGCTGCCTTGTTGGGCTTAACTGTTGTTTTATCACTTTTATACAAGGCTTGAGCATTGTCAATGACTTGATAGCTTTCGCCTATAAATGCCACCAATTCGGAGCAGGAAAAATTTAATGAAGGATTAATATAAATCGGTGCTGATTTCGAGCCACTGGGTAACTCCATTTGGGAGTTGGATTCATCTTCGTTAACATTTGTTGGTGGTTGCTCCTCTTTGTTGATTTTACACTCCTTAACATTTCTGCACTTGACATCATTTGCCGCTGTATGTTTGCCCTCACAATTGTTATCGATAACTTGTTCAATTATTCGAAAATTTTCAAAATCTATTATACGTTCTTCATACACACAGCTGCGTGAATAGTTTGGCAGGTCATTCTCCTCAATGTCGTTATCAGAATTAACTGCTGCTGCTTCATCATCATCCTGATCATCGTCATCATTTTCGTTTTCATTCTCATTATCGCAATTGCTTTCGTGATTAATTAGAAAACCATTTTCCACAATCGACAACACATGGTGGGCACCATCTTCATTACAAAAACACACGCAATTATTGGAGCAGGCCAAACTGCCATTTTCCACAATTGCCGGGGAGGCTAAAGCTGCATCATCATTAGCTGAGATTTCACAGCTGTTGTCATCAACAATTTCCAGCTTTTGAAATTCATCTTCCGTAATTATACTTTGTTGAGGCATTTCCTTTAGTTCTTCGTTAGTTAAAGAGCCTAACGTTATGTTATCGTTATTAATGTTCGTTTTCAAAACCAAATCTTTAGTTTCTGTGTCTGCTTTGCAGCAATCTTCCAAAGTTTTCGTTTCGCTTTGTGTCCCATTGTGTTCTTTCGAATATATTTGCATAGTTATCGATAAGTTATGACTTTCCTGTGAAAAATAAGAAGAAAAACTTAAAAATCAATTTTAGATTTTGAAAAAGATAAACAGGTATGTCACAGGTGCTTTTAGGTTCTATAGAAAAACAATAAAATCCACTTTCAAACAAAAGTGGAAGTAAAACTATAAAGAAAAGTTTAAAATATTTTTTGTATACTTTTAGGAGTGACAAATAAATATTTCTTTAACAGAAATTCTATCTGTCTATTAAAAAAAATATACTATCTGTTGATAAGACTTATTTGGTATTGAAAATAGACAATCAGTCCATGATTTCAACTAGCCCCCATACAAATTTCCCCCCGGAATACTATTTGAGCAGTCATAAATGTGTTGATTATACTGCAATTAGTTCTAAGTACTCTGAAAATATACTGTAAAGTATGGTGAAAATCGGACAACATTTGTCCCAAGTCCCCATACAAGGCTTGTACATTAATAATTGTCTTATAATAATTGATATAGTGATGAAATTCGTCTAACTTTTGTGAGGATCGGTCTGTAATTGAACCTACCCCCATTATAACCCCTATACCAGAAAAAAATTTATTGTCAATGTGTCAATGATAATTTTTTGTATGTAATTTTTTTGAAGCTTTAATTCAATGCAATTATGTTTACTTGTATTTTACTGCAACTAGCATAACTCGTTAAATAACCATGAAATCAATAATTTAAGTGATGATGTCAATAAGTCTAATATGAATAAAATTGGGATATTAAGTTCCTGTTTTTGGATTCATTGTTCATTTATATCGAACCTAAACACGATGTATTTCAAATGAAAGTTATTTCAAACACATTTTAACGACGTATATGACGACTTAGAAACTTTGGTTGACAATGGGCCAATGTTGGGCCAAGATGTCGAATTTAACTCTTAATACAATGCTGTATTTGCCCGAATTTGGGAGATATTGGCCGACTTTCACCAAATTATACTTAAAAAAATATTAAATATTTTTAGGTAAACAAAATTTAAAAATAATTTCTTCATAATTTTTTTTATTTTTTTTTTTTTTAAATATTTTTTCCGGATTTTGATCAATTGTATGTCCGACTTTGTCCTTATATACGCCGTTGCAAAGATCTGTGAAATATCTATTAGTGGATATCCATATTGTCTATATTAATGACTTAGTAATTCAGATATATATCAAAAATAGGTCAAAAATTGAGGTTGTCCTGGTTTGATCTGATTGTGTCGAGGATTTCCTCACGCCATACTACCCATACTAAATAGACAAAGTGTTGCTTAAGTTGAGTTTAATATGAAAAAAATGCATTTCAGAAGACATTTCACCTTGATTAATGTACATCTAACTAGTCACCAATGGTCAACGACTAGAGATTTAACTCTCGGATCCTTTACTTTGTTGTATCAATGAAATTGAAAGACAGTGCAAGTATCGATAAATCAAAAGGTCAAGTTCATCAGAGAAAATTCCAGAGCAAGTGTCTATATCTGTCCTTGAGCATCAGTTTTAACAGAGATCGTGACGACCCGACATCATATCTAATCCGTATACTAATCCTACAGGTTCTTTTAAAGTTCTGTGTAGCTAATAAATAATCCATCTGTTGTTTGATGTTGACCTGTCTTTTTGTAGGATGGTGGTGTGACTTCATAGTGCCAGGGGTATGTTAAAGATCGCGGCACAATCTTACAAAAAATAAGTAAGCCTATCTTTGGGAATCGCACGGTCTTACTGCCGACGCATTTGATGTATATATATAAAGGCAGGTGTGGCCAGCAACGCCACCAGATTGATCTAAGAAATGGAATTCATTGAGTTAATAATATAAATACAGCCTAGTCGCATCCTGGTCTCTTTTAAAAATATACAGGAGATGTGTTTTAGTGTATACCGCTCTCCACCAGACAATAGTACCATAGCTAAGAAAGCTATGTACAATATATGGTTTAAGATTCCTTATCTTCTTGTAAAAACTTAGAGCTCGGGCTAATTCCCGTAACACAAGTTTTAATCTAAATCTTTCCACCAACTTTTGTAAGCATCGGTTAATTAATTAAACTAATTTTGAAATTATTGCTTATGTTGGCTAAGTTATGGTAATTTAAAGTCAGAATGCTCTCCAACTGAACCAAAATACTGCCAACTTCTATTTTTTTTGTTTTTAATAAAAACACACAAGAAACTCATTAATTTTTTTTTGGAATGTTATTTACTGAAGTGTTTTGGAAAGCTTCTTTAAAATGCAGTTTTACTAAAATAAGAAAAACATATTTTACTGCCTCGCAATCAACTTAGAGCATGAAGAAAATTAAAATTTTTAAAAAGAAATGGGAGTTTTTAAACTTAAATGACCGTAACACAGTTATTTTCTAAAAGATTTTCAAAAAGTCTCTTCTATTTACCTTTTAAATAAAGGAAACAATAACAAAAAATGCTAAACGAAGTGATCGAAAACAAGTAAGAGAGCTATATTCGGCTGTGCCAAATCTTGTATACCCTTCACCAAAAATGCAAATTTTTAATACTTTTGGTAAACAACAAAAATTTTTTTTTTTCAAAAATTTTCAGAATTTAAAAAAAAATTTTCGAAATTGTTTTTTTAAATTTTTGTTCAAATTATTTTTTATATTTAAAAAAACAATTTTAATTTATTAGTAAAAAAAATGTATGACAAAATTTTTTTTTTTTCAATTTTTTTCCCATTTTTTTTTTTTCAATTAATTTATACTAAAAAAAAATTTCTTTTCAAAAAAAAAATTCGGGTTAAAAAATATTTTTCCAGATGTTGTATCTCCAAATTACTATAACCTTATATACATCATTGCAATCGACTTTGAAATATCTATCAACTAATATCCATATTAGTGACTTAGTAATCCAGATATAGATCAAAGCAAGAAAGAGAACTATATTCGGCTATGCCGATTCTTATATACCCTTCACCAAATTATACTTTAAAATAAAAATTTTAAATACTTTTAGGTAAACAAAAGTAATTAATTGTTTTTTTTCAAAACTTAAAAAAAAAAAAAAAATTCTAAAATTAAAAAAAAAAACTTTTTTTTTCGAAAATTTTTTTTTTTTAATTATTTTCCAATTTTGTTTAATTTTTTAAATTTTTTTTTTAATTTATTAATGAAAAATAAAATCGGGTTAAACATAATTTTTCCTGATTTTGGCCCATTGTAGGTCCAAATTACTATAGCCTTATATAAATCGTTGCAATGGGCTTTGAAATATCTATCATTTGATATCCATATTGTCTATATTAATGACTTAGTAATACAGATATAGATCAAAAATAGGCCAAAAATCGAGGGGAAGAATTCCCGATATATTGATGTATGAATTATGTCTGTAAGTTATTTGGGGGCTACGGAAAGTTGATTTCAACATACAGACGGTTATATCTACTTCGCTATCTATAACGATCCAGAATATATATATACTTTGTGAGGTCGCAAATGAAAAATGTAGAAATTACAAACGTAATTACAATCTTATATATACCCTTGCCACTCATGGTGAAGAGTATTAAAACAATAAGTAATTACGAATTCTATGGACTTCAGTAAAATAGAATAGCTAAAGGATTTTCCAACAAGAGGCGTTAGTTTGGTATTCAAAGAAAAATTGAATTTTTTGAGATAAATTATCGGATGTTTATTTCATAATAATGAAAAACAACATCAGCCAAATGGCCACCACGACCACGCTTACAGGACCATATCCTTTTCATGAAATTTTCCATAACCAAATCTCAAAGAGGCTCCCTATGTTCTCGATAGACTAACGAATTCTATCTTTGAGGTCTTGAATCGACGCTGGGCTGTTGGCGTATACCTTCTCTTCACGTGGCCCCAAACGAAGAAGTAGCAAGGTGTTAAATCACAAGATCTCGGTGGCCAATTGTGATCACCTCTTCGAGAGATAACACGGTCTGGAAACTTTTCCCGTAAAAGAGCAATGGTTTCGTTGCTTGTGTGCCACGTAGCGCCGCCTTGTTGAGAGTAAACCTTGTCCAAATCAATATCATTCAACTCCGACCAAAATACGGTGTAATGACGTTGGTGGAATACCCAATTCCAAAGAGCGACGAGGAATGGATAAACCTGGGTTTTCTTCAACACTTTAGGCTACAGCAACAATATTCTCAGTTGTTCCTGAGCGACGTGCACGGGTTTTATTCTTCACTAACTTGTCCCAACAGCTCGAATTTTTCATATTTCTGTATTGCGGTCCGACAAGGTCCTTCACCACGAACCAAAAAAGCTTTAGTTTTGCGAACTGTCACTGCAAGATTTTCACCATTTTTGTAATGAATTTTAATAATTTCAATGCGTAGACGTAGTTTCTGCTTGTCAAATGTCAAAGAACAAAAGCTTTAAAAGTGACAGCTACCAAAATACCGGGTGATTCAAAATAACACCTCTTGTTGGAAAACCCTTTATATGAGAACGACTGCATACTTTTGGAGTACCATAGTGTAATAGCAAACGTGTTTTAGGCATATACCTAAATTTTTATAAAATGTGGACTTAACACGTTTGAACACTAAGCTAGCAATGTTTGCTTAAATAAACTGCAAAAAGTCACAAATATAGGGTGTTTTTTATACCCGATAGAACTTTAAATTGTAAATAATAACACACAAAAATATCAACATTTGAAAATGATTTCGTATTCTGAGCGTCCAGTTTTAAAGAAATATGGTCCGATTATACCACCATCGTATAAAACGCACCAAACGGTGCGTTGTTTTGGATTTAATGGTGTCTGTATTGGCTGTTGCGGATTGGTCTGACTCCTTATGCGGTAAATTCTGTTAACTAACAAACCAACAAATCAGTTAAACCAACAATAAGCCTCATCGCTGAACACAATTTTACGATAAAACAGTCGTCTTAAGTTGCCCGAATCGATGACTGATTTTCAAAGTAATTGAAGTGTCATCATGATTTGCCAGAGTATACTGATCATAAATATCAAAAAGTGAACACAGTATGACAGTTTGTTAACCCTTACGTAAGTACTAGCGGGCTTAAAAAAACACCCTTTATAAATGTTGATCTTTAAATCGATTAAAATTTCAAAAATATGAAGATTAAAGCTTCATTACCTCACCTATACTGTTATTTGGTATTTCTTATTTCGTTGTCACTTCAGCATTATATTTTGAAGAAAAAAATTTAAATTTTATATAAAAACGTTCTGAAACATTTACAAAATAACGTGGTAGTTGCGCGTATTTTTGAGCTTTGTGTAGCACTATGTTATTAGTAGCCTATCCAGCACGACTTATTTCCCTTGACTGCTTTATTAACAATGTGCTCGACTTGTACTATATTTTCCTTAATTATTACGATTTTCTTTTTTTTATTTAACAATTTAACAATATTATGGCAGCAGTCTAATATAATATTACTGCTGACGCCTTTAGTTATCGAGATGACGTCCCACTGTAAGTGTAGTTTGACGCCCTTTACTGGCCTCCTGCCGTTCTGTTGTTATTGCATTACACTAATACTGTTGCATATACATAAGTAGTGAGTGGGTGGGTGGGTGTGTGGTGTTGTGTTGTGTTGTGGGTGTAGTATTTACAACATTAACTTTTAACTAATTTGTTGTTGTTTATAAACAGCTACAGTTACTAAGTGTTACGTTTACTGATAGTACAAGTGATGACTCTAGGTGGGTGGTCGTAGACAGTGTCGCCATTAACCTTATTTTAGCTTTGAAACCAATATGCTTGCAACACAACGAACTTATTTAACAGTCACACAGTCTAATTAATGTGTTCTGTTCCTCGTCCTCCTATTTGTTAATTCTTATCAGGGTGGGTAAGTTATGATTTTGAAATGGTAATGAGATCTAATGAAAACAGTACTCTTAGTGTTGTTTAAATCGTAGGGACTTCAGTTTTCTGAGTATATTTGCTAAAAACAATTGATAGGATTTTTTAATTTTTGCAACAATTTAAATCGCGAGTTTTTGGAAATAAGAAAAAAACTATGAAAATGAAGTCAATTTATTTATTTGTTGAAAAAAAAAGGAAATTTCGTTTCGAATTAGCAAGAAAAATCAGTCCAGGAACCATTACGTTTCAAAAAGTACCGCATAATTGACCCGTTTTGGTGCATTTTTTGTCCCTCTGTAGAAAAAATAATTCTTTATTAATTTAGGCGTTTTATCTTTATAATACATGTTTTTAACCATATTAAAGTAACAAGAAAATATTTTTTTAAAAAAAAAGTACCAAAACGAAGGATCAATTTAACCCGTTAACACTGAAATTTCCAAAAAGTGCCAACAGGAATTTTATCACATGGACTACAATTTCATTTACATTTAATTTCTGGGATATAAAAAAAAGTACCAAAACTCGGTTTTTGCCCGTTTTATCCCCTTAAAAGTGCAAAAATCCAAAAAGTACCACACACCTGTCCACTTAATTTTTGCATAAATTCACATTAAGTTGGATTCTTGGTGCTAGCTTTATTATTTGCGTAGATGTAGAGATAAAATTCGATTAAAAAAAAAACTTGTTAGTGGATATACACATCGCACAGTGCTTTGCTTTCATATAGGAAATGGACAAAAATAGAAAGAGTTATTGCAGACGAATAAAAATTAGTAGAATATTACCTTTTGGTAAGATTAAGAAAAAATACAATTTTTGAAAAAATTCGTGCAAGGACACGGGTACCTCCCGTATATCCTGAACATATATTGAATAAAATTTACAGTTTACTCTAAACATTTTAAAATTTGGCTGTCATACATCCTTTTTTAAAAAAATCTATAAATGCTTTTAAAATCATCTAAATGGTTCAAAATTTGTACCAAGTTAAACAAATCAACATCATTCCCTACAAACTTGTATAAATAAGTAAACAATATATTTAAAATTAGACTATTGCTCCTGTTATCATTTGAAATAATGAAACTTTCATATCAATTTTTTCACTGCATCCCACAAACCCGTTAAAACACATAGTGAAATATTCCATTTTCGAAATTCGGAAGGACGGATGGACGGACATTTTGGAATATTCATAGACTGATGGTTCAATTGTAATATTAGAAACTGGATGTTGGATAATACTTTATGTATTACTAATATCAGCAGAAGCTCATATTACTATCTCAACCTAAGGATGTGTAGGTTATAGACAATTATTGAGTTACTTACATTTGCTGTAAAAATGTATTATTTATGTGTGCCATCAAAAAATCATTTTTTTAAACTTCTAGTCAAAACGAACAAATAATGATTTCACATTATAACAAATAAGAGATAGAGATTAGATAAAATGAAAGAAAAATTAAAATCTATTAACATATATTTTTGCAAAAATTAAATCAAACTTTGGTATTTTTTTGGATTTCAGCAAACAAAACATACAACATCAAGAACCAAATAAAGAACTATTAATAAAGATTATGTCATAAATCTACTTTTATTAAATATCGCAATATTTCTTAGTTATTTAAAAAGAAAAAAAACGTTATTATTTTATAAAAAACCAAAAATATGGAGCTATTTCCCCAAACCATCAAATTGAAAATTTACGAAATGTGATTTTATACATTTAAACAAAAACAAAATTTTAATAGTTTTCATACGAAAGGACAACTAATGATTACATTGTCTTAAATGTAATACTTAAGGCTATTCTACAGTAAAACATAATCAAAATCGTTTAACATATATTTTACTAATATTCCAACAAAGTTTTAGAATTTCAGGCTTATAATAAAAAAAAATGTTAATTATTAAAAATTGCACATATTAAACAGTTAAACCTTTTTGGACAAAAAAACAGTAATATCCCATAACTTGACATTCATATTCTTTCATTTGCAGCCAATCGCTAGTTTATATCTTTTAAAACAAACTTTTAACAATTATTTTAGTTAACCTTAAAAAAATATATTTTTCTCAATAAAATTTACGTTGAAAATGTACAAACTTTAGCGAACTCTAGTGACGACAAAAATATATATTTATAAAAAATATTTATCACACGAATGTGTTATTTAGTTGTCTATTCAAAAATATAAATTTCATTAACATCAATGACATGATCTTATTTTTGATTTTAGTCCATTGAACAAAGCACTGTGCATCGGGAGGATGGTTACATACATTTTCAAAGTTCAAAATTGTGAAAAATTTTGTATGGAAAAATTCGAAAATCGCCTCCACGAATGCACCGAATAGACCTTATTCACAGTTTTAGGTATCTAAAACCATCTTCACCAAATTGCCTTTCTACACGCAGAGAACAAACATAGATGTGCATGTTTACAGTGACCACATTTTCATATTTTTAACATTTTTTTAATAATATTATAGTCACAGTAACTACTCACATGATCGTGGTAACCATAATATGGTTAACTTATGATTCACAAGATTGTATCAATCATATATGTATATAGTTACAGTAAACAAGTATATGTTTGAGACAACCATTGTTATGATGAATCATTATATCATAAATATGTTGTTCTCAGATTATAATATCAATTAGCAGAGAGCAACATAATATGGTAAAACCTTAATCATAAAAATGGTTGTCACAAACATATACTTTTTTACTGTAACCATATATATGATTGATATAATCATGTTAATCATAAGTTAACCATATTATGATTACCACAATCAAATAAATAGTTACTGTGAGTATAATATTGTTAAAAAACTTTTAAAAAATGTCGAAATGGTTACTGTAAACATGCACAACTATATTTTTCTCTGAGTGTAATGAAATTGGTTTAAAGCTCAGCGGTAGGATGGTTTTAGAGTCTATAATGGACATAGGTAAAGACATCTTTTGTGATTTATATATCGCTTATTTGCAGCAACAACGTCATAAAATTAAGTGTCCTTCAATGCCCACTTTTCTAATTGATGACTTAAGAATTTAACACTATAATATTAGGAATATTACACTACGAGTAACCAAAGATTTTAATTATTTTATTTGATATCGTTTAATTTCATTATCAACCACTTATATGGAAAAACATCAGAAAAATTTTCTTAAAAATACTAAAAAAAACTTAAAATTTTGTTAACCACAATTAGTTTTTTAAGCTAATTCTTCTATAAATGTTTATTTAATACATCTAAATGTTATAATTAACATCTTGCAGTAAAATTCCACAGTGGAGTATTTCATGAAAGAAAGTGGGTGTCAAAATACATGACTTAGTGCGTATGATTAATATTTATTATAGTAGAACATTTTAAATATTACTCATACGCTCTGTGAAAGAAATATGAAAAGATAACATGAATGTGAACACCTCGACCAACTAAATTACAATTATATGGAACATTTTTGAGCAGTACATAAGCTTTTCGAAAACTTAACTCGAAAATAGACTATCGAATTACAAAATGGTCAAAGATTACAACATTGAATGTGAAAAATAAGATAAAAAACTTACTGCTTAAAATTAACTCCATATTCCTTATTAAATTAAAATTTTAATTGAAAATAACTGCCTCCATCTATGCCGCTGACATTATTTAGCTTTTTAATTTGAAATCCCAATAGAAGAAAAATTAAAAACAAAAAATTTACTATTTTGAAAATTAAATGAAAAATAAAAGAAAATGTTCACCAAGACTACTTGAAAATATTTTTTGTAATTTAATTTTCAGAACAACTTTTCAAAGTTAATATTGAAAAGTGTAATATGGAAACATTTTGCAAATAATTATGCTGATTCGTTCTACAAAAACTGTGAATTATGTTTTTGCAAAGCAAATTCTGATTCTTTTAACTGGTGAAGCTTTCAAAATATTAAGACGTGAGTTTTTTTTCGACGATAGTGAAGATACAAGAAATAATAGAGACCGAATTAATTTTTCGGGACTACAAAACTTTAATTTTAAAGACTGCTTTCGTTTAAATCATATTCAAGTTGATTTCATTTTAAATAAAAGTAGAGAATAAATAGAGCACAATACGCAGCGCATTAAGGCTTTGTCGGCTGAAAATCAATTGCTACTGTGCTGGCATTGGCTAGGAAATGGTTGTCAGTACCATAGAGTTTTCGACATTATAATAGACGTTTCAGAATACAGTACGGTGGCCCGATGACGTTAGTGGTATTGCTGAAAAGTTTTGTCTGATGGGTAGATGAATTAAAATTGATGCCACTACATTACACGAGGAAGGATATGTGGATTAAATGCTTTGTGGAACACTTTGCACGCTCACTTTGCATTAGACCACAAATACTGTTTAAAGTTTTCAGCCATAGTGAAATAAACTAAATAAAAAGACCTACAATTGAAGCTTATTTAGGACAATACAAATACGCATTGTTGAAGATCATTGGGACTTTTAAAAGATTTTCTATTAAACCTAGTTTAGCGTAAGTAAAATACTCAAAATATAAGATAGATTGAGATAATAAAAAGACCCACGGTTGATGCTAGATTGTCGAATATTTTCTTTAGAATCGAATTACACAATAACGTTCCTGCATGCAGGGAAAAAAGATAGCTGTACATGTTTACTATAACAATTTCAAAATTTTTACAAACATTTGAACGGTAACCATAATATAGTAAAGTTACTATCCACATGATTATCACAGTCACATATGTGACTGTAGTAAACAAATATATGTTTGTGACAACCACTTTTATTGAACAATTTCGATTAGTTGAAAATGTTTAAAAAGTAGACTCAATTACCTCTCTGCTGATATAAATTTGATCTACCATTTGTTTTCTACTTGCAAATACATGAAATGGCTTCACAAATGGAGAGAAATATGTTCACGCCACATTCACTTTAGGAAGAGATACTTGCTCTTCAATACATATTAATAATATCAGGATACTTGATCAAGACAATGTAAGGTACCTCGGTATCTATATCGAACGCCGTCTAAGATATCAAAAAAAATCAATATTTTTTATCATATCATTAATATCTTTAATTTTTCAATTAATTTACCGTTTGCATTTCAAACGACAAAGAAATGTCCACAAATTCAACGTCATCCAATAAAATTTCACATTGGAGAGTGTTCCAAGGAACAAAAATTTTCCTTTCTGCACATGTTGCCTTTTCTATGTATTATTTTGTTAAATTTCAGTGCGTATGATTGATATTTATTGTAGGAAAAATATAAATATTAATCATACGCAGTGTAAAAGAAATTTTTAATAATTTCCATGAATGTTATTTCTTTTCTAAACAGGACCTAAGATTATTCGTATAGTTTAACATTTATTTTTGCCCAAAAAATATAAAAATAAATAAAAAAATTATCTTTGGTCAAAAAAATAAAAATGCAAAAAAAGCGGGATTTACAATGGATGGCGGTTTCTTTATATGTCATTTTGAAGGGAACATATCTGTTATTTATTCTCACTTAGTTATTGAACATTGTAATGTAAACAACAATGTTTTTTTTTTTTTTTTTGCTTCCAAAGCTTCGAATTTTGTGCCAACAAAGCGTCATAGGCGGGTAGTTTCTCTTTAGTTCTTTAATTAAAAAAAAAATGCCGCTGAAGCACACCGATTGCTCAGCAAAGCTTATCTTTAATGTGTTTCATCGTTTTCAATAAGCGAGAGATGGTTTGTGCGGTTAAGAAGTGGTGATTTTGACACGGAAGACAAAGATAACCAAGGCCAGCCAAAAAAGTTTGAATACCAAGTATTGGAGGCATTACACTGAGGGAAAAACGACGTTGCAAAATCGACAACGGTTGGTGTCAATTTGACATCATACGGTGTCACATTTTTTCGACACCGTACGTTTACGATTTGTAAACAAACGGGTATCAATCGACAACAGAACGTTGTCTAATTATGCGAAGACTCATCTCACCGTGAATAACAAGCCAGTTTCTTTTTATTATGACGAACGTAATGGTATTTATTACTAAGTTTTTGTTATTTAGAACGCAAAAGTACAAATTATTAAATGAGGGCTAAAAATATTAAGTTTTGTGAACAAAAAGTGAAAAAAAAAAACCAAAAATATCAATGAGGAGATAGCTGAATAAAGATACTATATGGAAGTACTACAGTACCAGGAAACAATAGCCATTCACAATTTGTTTACATACGAGTATTCTATTTTATGTTTTATTTTAATCGCCATAAATATTATGGTAAATTTGGAAAAGGAAGGGATTACACGATTCCAAACTAAAAAAAAGGGTGGTGTTAAATCAACAACGGACGATACTAAAACAACAACGCTATGGTGACAAATCGACAACATTATGGTGACAAATTGAAAATGGATGGTGTCAAATCTGCAACGGTATGGTGTCATTTCTTCGTTGTCAAATTGACACCGTTCGTGTACGATTTGTGCACATACGGGGTTGATACACTATTGACACCGAATGGTGTCAAATTGTACACGGATGTGTTCATTTCTTCTGTGGGTGTACTCCTTGAAGATTGTTGTAGAACTCAACAAGTGCTTGCAAAATCATTAGCAGCTACTCAATCAGCAATTTTAAAAAGTTTGAGAGCAGCACGATTAATCCAAAAGCAGGGAATTGAAGCCGAAGGACGTTCACAGACAATAAGGCATGACCGTAATTATGCTTGAACGCATTAAAAGAAATTTATTCTGGCACCGCATCGTTACCTGCGATAAAAAAATGGATCACTTACGATAACCCAAAGCGTAAGAGATCGTATGTGAAACCCGTTCAACCAGCTGAATTGGCACCAAAGCCAAATATATACATGATGTTAAGGTAATGCTCTATATTTGATGGGTCTAAAAGCGTCCTATCTATTAGGCTGAGTAAGATTAACCCAAGTATTATTTGATATTTTTGATAAAGTTATGTTGTAAAACATGTCAGTTATTATGTTTAATCTCAATTATATTCATTTGTTGTTAATCTGATTAAAATGTGTGACCAGAAAAAAGTGCGCACTAAAATTATTAAATATTTGCAATAAAACCCAACTTGGTCCTCCAAAAAGTTGGCCAAGCATTCAAAGGTCTGCCGTCAAACTATTTCCAATGTTACTAAACAGTACCGGGAGAACTTGACCGTTGATAGAAAACCTGGTTCAGGTAGAAGGAATGGTCCACATGATGTTTCTAAAGCCAAAAAAATAGAAAGCATTTTCAAAAGAGCTCCCAACACATTCAGTAGGAAAGCAGCCCGGTTAGCTCAGTGCTCGGACTATTTGGTACGAAAAGTTAAAGCTAATGCAGGTTTAAAAACATACAAGGCTCAAAAAGTTCCTGACAGGAACGCTGCCAAAAATTTAAAGGCCAAAATACAGAGCACGGAAATTGAAGTCAAGTTTTATAAAAAAAAATATTATTGCTGCATAATGGATGACGAAACGTATGTTCTGGCAGATTTTTCGCAGCTTTTGGGACAACAATTTTATTTTGCTGATAATCGACGGAATGTTGAAGAAAAGTTTAGGACTCAAAAGTAGACAAAATTTCTCAAAAAGTTGTTTGTATGGCAAGCAATATGCAGTTGCAGCAAAAAAGCCAAACATTTGTTACAAAGAGCTCTATAAGTATCGAAATTTACATCAAGGAATGTTTACAAAAAATGCTGCTTACATTCATAAGACTTCATAATGTGTCCACTTATTTTTGGCCTGACTTGGCATCTTGTCACTATGGTAAACAAGCGCTTGAGTGGTACAAGAACAATAATGTGGTATTTGTACCGAGAGAGGCAAATCCTCCAAACTCCTCTGAGCTAAGGCCAGTGGAGAGATATTGAGCTCTTGTTAAAAGAGAATTGAAGAGCACAAAAAAGGTTTCCGAAAGTGTGGTAGATTTTAAACGGAGATGGACTTCCTGTTCGAACAAAGTGACAAAAATTACTATCAAAACCATAAAGGAAGGGTTTCCGAAAAAGGTTCGAAATTTCATCATTAGTGATTAGAACTATAAAAATATTTTTTTATTTTTTTTTCGTAAATTGTTACAATAATTTCAATCAATTAAAAAAAAATAAAACTGTAAGTTTAGTGGTTTCGTCTTTATTAACATATATGTAAGTTAAGAATTATTCGATCTCACTCCTTAGTTTAAAGCGATCATTTGCCGAAAAACGCCAGAAAACAATCGCCCACATGTTGCAATACCTGTTAAATTCTATTTAGAATGAAGTTGTTGGGATGTTTTAGCTCACCCCGCTTTATAGTCCAACTATTATTTGTTTCGCTTCACTTTGGAACAGAGTATCCGATATTGGATGGATTCGCCTTCGTATTTTGAGGTAACGATATGTTGCCAGAAAGATGGAAAAGGGTCATATCTAACAATGACCAATACTTTCAATAAGTTTATATTGTACAAATGTTTCTCTATGGTTCAGAATATAAAGAACATTATCTCGTATATGACTACAAAGGCGATTGCAATTCTTTACCAAAAAATGACACACGCTCTCCATTGAATTTGTGAAACTGGGTGGGTTATTCATGAACGGACAAGTTCAATGGAACAATTCAGTCAAAGGAACTGTATGAATATGTTCCGTCATCTTGTTCTTTATTGTGTTTTTTATTCACTTTACTGTTGTTATTCTTTTGCATGACATTAGTGTTTAAAATCATGCAAAAATATTTACAGAGTCATCGTTCCAGCACTTAGTTCAGTCCAACATCCCAGAATAAAAATTAATAACTGAACAAAGTGAACAAACTTGTTCATTTATCTGTTGTGAACAAAAATGGCCAATCAGTGAAATGAACGATTATGCTCAACTCCAAAAAATTTGTTTCTAAAGCTCAATGTTGAGTAGAGACACTTAGAGAAATTTATCCGGTACTTTATGAATGAATCGGTTTATTTTTTTTTTTATTTTTCATGTATATTTATAAAGAGTTTTTCAATTTGTCATATAAAATAAATTGTGTATGGAAATTTAGTTTTATAAACCTTTTAATATTTAACACCTATATTTGATTGAAATTTTTAAAAATTCATAAAAAATCCTTTAAAAGTGTTCAACTCATAAGGTTCGTTCTTTTTTTATTTTCTAACTATGTGTTAAAACACTGTGTGCAGCCACTTATCAACATATTATTACTGTAGTTGACGTCGTCTAGGCTTAACTAAAACCAACAATTATTATTGTTGTTATTGCTGTTATTAATGTTGTTGCTAATAGCGTTAATGTTGTGGTAACTATTACCAGCATCATCATAATCATAATCATCATTATCACAACATCCTTTATACACGTTAATGTCGGGGTATCGCTGCAGTTATCGTTGTGTTTATTAAACTTAATAAAGTTATTGTGTTTTATAGAAAAAAAAACATTGTTTTTGCTGTTTTGTTGTTGTTGTTTTTATTACAAACAACCTCAACAAGTGAGTAACCGAGTGTAGAAAGATTGTTGGTGACGTTGCTTTACTGTTGCTGTCACTGTTTCATAAATATCAATAACCTTATTAACATTTCTTTACATGACTTGTTGCTTTTGCTGACACAATGGGTTGTTAAAGCATAAAATTTTAGAAATTGCTAGTAACGTAAAACACAGTTTTTAAATATTTACACCCATATTCATAAAACAAATTTATTTAAAACAATGTTTTAAAGCAAAATTTTCATATAAAATTTGATTTTAAAACGTTGTCGTTTTATGAAGTCACAAACAATTAAATTTTGTTTGTAGCTCCAAATTTTTGAGGTTTTTTCAAAATTTTAAACGAAGTGATGAGGTCATAGAGTTGGTCTACATTCTTCAGTAATTTTCTACATGATTATATCCTATTTTCTTTGAATTTGCGTAAAAGTTGTAGTACAGTGCTATAAATGTACTTGTTGACAACAACTGACTTTTTCCTAATCAGAGTAAAAACAAAAAAAAATAAAAAAAAAAACATGAACTGCAGTTACCTAATGTATTGAGAAGTTCATTAAATGATCAGAAGGAATCTTGCCCGACATTTTGTCCGGCTAGATTTGTGATTTACCATAGTGTGCATGGTTTGGTTTGACTTTTATTAGTTTTTGCGGTTTTATAATGCATTAAACACAGCAGGCAACTGACTACATGACTACAAATATCGCTAACAAAAATTGTCGCCGTGTAGTTAGCTCTTTAATTATTCTGAAAACGACAGCAACATCGTAACCAGATGTCATTGTTATTCAAATACAGATTTAAGGTTTTTTATTATGTTGACAACACTAGATCTGTTCACTGTCACCTAAGAAAATATAAATTACTTTAACTTGCCTAAGCGACAACGGTGGTCATGTAGCCTTATAGCCGTATAGTGAAAAGAATAATTTCTATATATACACACATGTATTGTATTTTTTACAGGTTGTAGTTGGTAGCCTGCTATCGTAAGTGTGTTTAATGCATAATGCTTTGGTGAGTGACAAACTATTTTAATTGTTTATAATCTTAATAACTGTTACCACTTCTTTCTATTTTATTTGCATATTGTACAATAACATATTTTGTTTAATTTTTAACAAATTATCAAGGTTGGCAACCGAAACGAATAACGGTATCGGTAACGGTATCGGTATTAATTTTATTTTTATTTCGGTATCGGTATCGGTAACGGTATTTAAATTATATCGGTATCGGTATACCGGTATAAAACTAATATATCGGTATTTATACCGGTATACAAATTAAGTACATCAAACCTAACAAAAACTTATAAAAAATCGAAATATATGAAAGAGCTACAAAAAAATACAATATGTCAAAACAACAGGTACTTTGTTTTTGTTAAAAGACAAAGTGACAATCAAATTATCTATACAAGTGAACAAAATAATCAGCTGTTCTTCTGAGGTCACCTGCTATAAATTCGCCTTGGTATGTAAGTAAACAACTAAGACAGAGTTGCATTAGTTGAACATCAAGCAGGGATGGACAAGGCTCAAATACTATTTTCTACTAGCAGCAAAGTTGTTAAATTATGTAATTTTAACAATTTTGCAAAATTTAATTATAATGCCGGTATGATATCAGTATTGAAACTTGTATGATACCGGTACTGATTTGCAATTGATACCGGTATAATAAAGGTATTGATACCGTTATGATAACGGTATTGTACCGGTATGATACCGGTATTAAGGGAAACGGTATTTGAATACCGGTATTTTACCGAAATAATTATTTCGGTATCGGTATCAATACCGGTATTCAATTTTAAACGGTATTTAATCGGTATCGGTATTAATAACGGTATCGGTTGCCAACCTTGCAAATTATAGAAAGAATATGAAGTACTGCAGTGCTGACATGGGTCGAAAAGTAACAGTATTGCGAAATATTTTTTTTTTAATTTAAATTATTTTTGGAAAAATTTATAATTTAAAAGAAAATTGTGATTTTTTAGACAAATTTTAGATTTTTTAAAAAATTTTTGGTTTTTTTTTTTAAATTTACGATTTTTGGATAAAATTCTTGTAAAATTGCAGATTTTTGTTTAATAATTTATGATAAGAATGGCTTAGCGTTAAGCTACCAAATACCATTTCAGCTAATTTACCGCTAAGCTGCCGTTACCGTTAAAAAACTGTTACCCAAATAATCGTAAATACCATTACATAAATCATTTTATAATGTTACGTTTTTACCTTTTAAAGACGGGGTTTATTTCCTTTAAATAAACCGGATACTTTAGATTGCAAATAAAAACCTGTTTTAGTAGTTTAAAATTGTAACAACTCTTTATATATTTAAAATGTACAACAACAGTTCAAATATTCACTCAGTGTCTTTATATATGTTTATCAATTCGCAGAAATGCACACACACTCTACAACGTACAACCTTAAATGTACAAGACAGTTGATGTTGACTCTAACAGCGCCAATGATAAACTCCTCTCCAGACTGCAACTTCTGCCATTATTTATACACGCGTCATCTATCGTGAATCTTCTACAATGATCTTAACGGACAACTAGAACATTCGCTGCTAACATTGACATCTTCTCGATGTCAATGTTAGCAGCTTAAACATTCAGTGCTGCCACACCTACAAACAATGCCAATAACCGCATGCTATCAACATTGCTGACAAGTTACAGGTAGTCGCTACAGACCGTTAAATTCAAATTGCTATTGCACATTCGTAACAATATTATGAAAATAAATTTTTTTCATTTCTGTAAAGTGCCCTGGAGTAGATCAAATAAACTAGAGTTTCCAATTCGGTTTTAACCGAATCCGAAACCGCGGTTTTTCAAGGCTTAAAACCGAAACCGACTATTATTCTTCGGTTTTTACTTTTATTCTATTTTCGCTAGAAAAATTAAAAATTTAGAAATGAGAAACAAACTTTTTCATCCAATATCACAGATCAGTAAAAATATCTTAAGATTTGTTTAAATTCAGATGATGTAGCAGGTTACCTTTCGCAGGCTTAATAATGCAAAATTTTTGTAACAAAGTCTTAGTTATTTTCTGATATCTGATAAAAGTATGGAGTACTAGCTGACCCGGTGCGCTTCGCCACCCCAATTGGAAGAAAGAAATAGTACTATTAAGTCTCCCTTTGTAAATTAATACTAATTCAGAATAACATGTCTCTAGTTTAATGTTTATTGATTCATTGTAATGTGGATTGTAGCTCATTCTAGACGTATTATTAGAATAAAAACAGTACCATAAAACCCACATTTTGTGCCTAATTTTAAGGTTTATTATTATAAAATAAGTACCTTTACAATAAAGAAATAGTAACATTAATAATCCGCCCATCGTTATAAAATATTCAAAAAGTACTACTAGCTCGAAAAGTACCTGTCATACCCTTTTTTATATTCTAAATCAGTCAGGAAAATGTGTGTTTAATATCCTGCTTATAGGTTCACTCTAATAGAAATTTCAATAATAGTTTATTTTACCTCAATATCATTATGCCCACTATCCTTGATTCATTATTTACTCAGAAGCATATCAACCAACTATTATGTATATACAATAAGTAAAATAATTTATTATAATAAAAAGTACCATTAGAAAAAAAAAAAATTGTCCACACTTAAACCACTGCCAAGTTTGAAATTTCAAAGTAATTTCCTGATTCTAGGTTGAATATTATAGAAAATTAATTTTGAAGAATGAAAAAATACTCCTTAGTTCTAGTTCTCCATTTTTGGTATCATAATACAATTGAGCACCCTATTCTTGATTATTTGTTTACTGAGAAGCATATTATCCAACTTTAACTAATTTAATATATTAAAAAGGTACCATTAAAAGAAAAAGTACCAATTTTCCTTTATCCTCGTAAATACTCGTCAAATTTGAACTTTAAATTTGTTTAGCAGTTTCTATATTATCAACTGATTTAATAGTTAATAAATTATCACAAAACCGAACCGAAACCGATCGGTTTTCAATTTTTTAAAACCGAAACCGCGGTTTTGAAATTTTTCGGTTTTTTGGAAACTTTAGATATATGTATACCTTCCAGATAATGATGTTAAATTATCTTCTAATCTATTAATGTAAATTTTTAATATTCAGCTAAAATTTGAAAACGAAGTTCCAAAATCGAGTGTTATATTTTGAATTATTATGTTCTTGTTTCTTTCTATTTCTTAGAGCCAGTTTTTGACTTCGTATTTAAATATTAATTATATTTAAGTTCTATTTAAATAGGAAAATGAGTTTCACAGTGCTTTTATAAATGATACTTAAACGGCCAACGTTGGCCATTTAAATTCTATTTAAGTTTCATAAACTACCATATGTTTTCAACAGCTGTCTTTTGTTGTCTGTTTTTTCACTCTATTGTAGCGCTGTATTTTTTTACGGCATCTAACAAAAACTACACTTCCGATGCGGTGAAATTGGGGCATCTTTTGTGCATTTTCCTACAAATATTTTATTGTTTAATATCCTTCTTTTTTTTATTATTTGGCAAAATGTATCAATTTTTGTTTTGCTTGAACAGCTGTTTTATACAAAACTATCGATAATTTTTGGATATTTAGTAGTGCTACCACACTTTTATCTTATTTAAATAAGAAATATTATATAGCACTGAAAAACTCAAACTGTATTTAAATACCATTTAAATTTAAGTAAAAATTAACTAAATACGTATTTAAATACGAAGTCAAAAACTGGGCATTAGTTTATTACAATAACATTGTTAGAATAAACTTTAATTTATTTACAATAAAGTGTATTTAAACAAATCTATTGTACGTCTTTTTATTTTATACTCTCCATTACTTAAAATAACCGTTACAGATTCTATGAACATAGAACGAAATCGAAATGCCTATTATAATAAAAATAAAAGAATTTTTAATTTTTTAACCACTCGTCAAATATTTTAATCACATACGTGAATATAACACAAGATTTTTATATTTACAAAATTTCATACACTTTTTATTGTATATCCACAAGAATGACACATACGGTATTATAACACAGTAATTTTTCAGCAAAAATGTATATACAACAAAATAGCAATACAATATCTCAGAAAATATAAGAGATATAGACCTGGGGAACGAACAGGTCGATAGATCGAAGAATTTTACCCCAGAAAATGATCTTATCTTAACCCTTTGACGGACACTGACGTCTATAGACGTCATAACAAGGGTTTCTGGGGGGACATGACGTGTATACACGTCATAAATTGTTAGCTTCCAAATAACGGAGATACAGCAAGTGTCCCACGGGAAGACCTCCTAAAATTTTGGTGTCCGTCAAAGGGTTAAACAAGCCTATTTTCTTTTCTTTTGAAAACGATTTTCATCAGAAGCTTAGATACCAGAAACTGGATTTATTACTTGCGAAAGTGCTCTATTGACCTGCCATTTTGGTTTTAATGCAAAAGTTGGTTTTATCGTTAAAACCATTATTAAAACCTGGTTTTACCATATAAAATTATTCTGTTAAAACCATTTTTGAATTGGTTTTAAGTAGGTTTTATGCAATACAACTTTATTTTCTATGTAGTACAATCAGAGCTATCAACATGAAAATGTTGAAAACAGCTGATAAAAGAAAACAAAACAAATATAATAACGAAGAAATCCGTTGACAAAGTGTAAAAATTAACAAATTTAAATAATGAACGCAGCTGCAACAGTAAAAAATACAAGAGATTTTGAACAGAACATAACGAAAGTGTTTTATTGAAATGTAGGAGAAAAAAATAAAGTTTGTCCAATAAATGTTAAAACCAGATTTATGAAAACTTATAGTGTGAAAGCAAAATCAGCTGATTAAGGTTTTAACGTTAAAACTAGGTTTTAACTTTAGGTGTGAAAACACTATTCCCAGAACTACGCTGCGAAGGTGTTCCGGCGCCTTTTGATGGTACAAATTTTTGATTTTCTCAATTTCTTGCTAAATTTATGATTGTTTTTATCAAATTGTTTTTGTGTTTCTGTTTCCTCCAAAGCCTAATCTAACTGCGACTGACGACAGCTGCAGTTAAACACATGTATGTATATTCAGAGTAGTCCAATCAGTATACCCAACTTCAGCGCTAAATACAGTTGTTTTTAACTTTGTTGGGTTGTTTTTAACTTTGAGGTATGTAACGTGCATGTGTTGGTAACGGACGGATTGAGTTACATTTGTTTTGGCACTGCGTAGCTGTGTCACTTGAAGTTGAAGCAAAAGTGCCCATACTCTCTCCTTGATATAAAACAGACAACGATTGTTAAGTGGTTAAGACTTTTTACCATTGAAATGAAAGTGAAACCGTTATTCTCAGTCTCGACTTAAAACAAAAATTTTAACCCAAAACCCAATCAACATCATCGAATCATCGAAAACACACAAATTTCAACTAAAAACCCAAGTTTTGGCCACTCTCTTCACATTCACTTTAACTTACTCCTATTTCATTGTAAATACATGCAAGTGAGTACAAGCTTATAGGTATACTTAATTGAGTGCTTATGTGCGTGTTGTTTTCTCTTTAAGTTTCCCACACTGCCCTGCAGTCTTTGGGAATTGTTAAACGTTAATTAAGGATAAGTCTAATTAACCACTAATATAATTGCAAGAGTCTCGACTAGAGAATTTAACATGGACATGGAATTTAACAATAGAACAATCTGTGATTTTACTAGCGTTTAGTAAAAGAACGGATTGTTCTTCTGATAACAAAAGTTTACAAGGTTTATGTTAAGGTCGTCAAACTTCGGGAAAAATATGGAAAAATCCAGGACGTCAAACATATGAGATATTCATTAAAAAACTCAATTTATTTCTGTTTTTATAAATATATTCATGCGCGATACTCCAACTATAGTTTCCTAGCATATACTGGTACCAAAAACCCTAATAATTACGTTCAAATTTGTTACAGTTGGGTCGATCTGAAGAATTATTATTAATTTATAAAATTGTATATTAATAAGCCTTTTAAACAATTATTTTCATTGCTATGACACTAGCTATTTGCTAAATTAAAACTTACATTTCAAAACAAACTATAAGTTGAAATATTAAAGGACAATGTAGTTTTATTAACACAAATAAGTTTTTTTGTGTTTATCGCTACAAATATTTTTTATCAAATTCTCTAATAATATATTTAAATTTTATGATACACAATTTTTATTAACATGATATAAAACATGTCTAACGTTTGCATTTCAAACGACAAAGAAATCTCCAAAAATTCAATGAAATCCAGAAAATTTCACATTGTTCATGAAATAATAATAATGTTTTTTCCTGCACATGTTGCTTTTTTGGTGTAAAATTTTGTGCGTATGATTGATATCTATTGTAGGAAAATATAAATATTTATCATACGGTCTGTAAAATAAATTTTAAAAAATTCCACGAATGTTATTTCTTTACTAAACTTCTGGTGCGCTTAAAACACAATGTTTATAAAATTGTGGTTCCAGTAGTACAAATATGGTCCAAATTTTAAATTCTATGGAGAGGTTCTTTTTAAAAAAATGTTTAAGTAAAATTGTGATTTTTCCACATCAATTTGCAATTATAACCATAGAGAAACATAGAGCGGAAACTAGAAAAAAACTCAAACAAAAAAATTACTCAAAATAATCACACATACGAGTGTTGTTTTTGTTTTCACATAGTTTTTTTTACAAATACATTCTCACCACTTAGGTTTTTGACAACTGAGTTAGGTCTTTGACAGGAGAGTTTCCGATCTATGAGTATTTATCTATGATTATAACTCCGAAACTACTGAGCCGATTGAAAAGCAATATATATATGAAAATTTGTACATAGTATGGGGAAAATGTTTTCAAACTTCAATCAGTCGAAAAAAGAACATTAACTACTCAATTTATATATCAAAAAAATAACTAAAATTTTGAGAAAATGAGCGAATTCACTTAATTGTGAATAAATCTGAAACGAATCAATCGATTTTTATGACCGATATCTCATTTTGTTGCTATTAAACGTGGCATTATTATAAAGGAATAACCCTGAACAATTTCATCCGTTTTCGATTTTTCATGAGTTTTTTAAAACAAAAAAAAAAATTGTATTTTCATGTAAAAAATATTTTTTTTTTTTTCTTAAATTTGTTATTATAACTCCAAAACTACTGAGCAGATTAAAAAGCAATATACAAGGTGGCGCAAAAGAAATCCTCCTATCAGAAAATGCTTTAAGTTTTGCGATTGGTCCCTAATGTCAGTTCTGTTTTGACATTTGTGTAGTAAACACATGCGAAATACACGTTAATAAACAATTTTACGCTACACTGCTCCAGAACGCGGAATATTGCTGACTATTTATTTGACCAATAATCGGCCGGTGACTTTGGCACAACGTGAATTTCGTCGCAGATTTCCTGGCCGTCCAACGCCTACTGGTGAAACACTGCGACGTTTGGCCGCTCGCCTCGAAGAGACTGGCACAACACGAGATGCTGCCAGGCGTGGCAGACCCCGGAGTAGCCGTTCTGCAGAGAAAATTGCTGCTGTAGCCGAGGATGTCATGGAAGCACCGTCGACATCGACCAGACGACGTGCCACGCAAATGGGTATCAGTCGACGGTCTTTATAGCGAATTTTGGTACAAGATTTGAAGATGTTTCCGTACAAAGTCCAGACGGTGCATCAGCTGTTAGCTGCTGACCGCCAATCGCGTCTAACATACGCTCAAGCCATCCTTAATCACCATCAAAAATAATCATGAGTGGTGAGGCCCATTTCCATCTTAGCGGGTACGTAAACAAGCAAAATTTACGCTTCTGGGGCACTGAAAATCCGCGTGTAACCCACGAAGAGCCATTACACCCGCTCAAAGTCACTGTATGGTGTGCCGTTTTCGCTGAAGGAGTCATCGGATCTTTTTTCTTCGAAGATGTCGCGGGCTACAGAGCAATGATCAACGAGTTCTTTTTACCGCAACTTGATGAATTGGGATTGGAAAACATGTGGTTCCAACAGGACGGTGCAACGGCACACACTGCACGTGCCACAACCGATATGCTGAAGGATGCATTTCCCGGGCGCCTAATCTCCCGTTTTGGCGATTTGCACTGGCAAGCAAGATCGCCTGATTTGACCGCTTCCGACTTCTTTTTGTGGGGCTTTTTGAAGTCGCGGATTTATGTCAACAAGCCTCAGACTCTTGCAGCTCTTAAAGACAATATCCGTCAAGAATGTGAGGACCTATCGCCGGAAGTTTTGGCCAAAGTGATGGAAAATACCAAAAAAAGGGCTCAAATGACAATCAACAGTGGCGGCGGCCATTTACATGACATCATATTCTCGACTTGATGTAAAAAAAAATTAAAAGACCAAATAAAAATAATCCACAAGAAGAATCAAAGTTTTTCATTTTTTTTTTTAATTACAGCCAAAAAACATCGGAAGTTTTCTTTTGCGCCATCTTGTATCACCCGTTTATGAGTTATCATTAGCTATGTGGAGAAACGTCTAGAAAAAATCTCAATTTTACTTAAAAATTTTAAAAAAAATCCTACCATAGATAGCCATGATGCATCAAATCAATATAGTGGATATTGAAGTCTATTTATGCTGATGACCTGTGTTCAAAAGAAACACCTAATATTTGTACCCATAAAAAATTATAGCCAAAAACTAACTGTTATTTCTGCTCGAAAACGACATAGCGTGGGTTATAGGTATTGATGAGTTATTCTTAAAAAAATCGTTTTCAGTGACTCGTTTTCAGAACTTTGGAAGAACGAGTTTGGAAAGAAGACTGATTACGCTTTTTTGATACATTTGTAATTTATAAGTATTGTTTTTGTTAAGAATATCTAATAAAATATAACGAATAAAAAAAGGACCAAAAAACTATAAAAAAAATATTTGTACAATTTTTAACATGATAAAAGTATAGAAGGTAGTTCCAATAAAATTTTTTTTTTCTTTTAATAAGGTTTTTTGAAATTGCCACATTCCTAAAAATGATTTTGATTTTCAAGACATTTTTACAAAAAATGTGTAATTTATAACTTAGTATAAATCTGTATTATGTTGTGTTGGAAGTTATTGATTCAATTCATAACGTTCGCTTACTTATAATTAAAACGCGTTGACAATTTTTATATGTATATAAGTATGTATTTTTTTAATTTTTTATAACTATTCAAATATTTTATATCTTTTAAATGGCGGTTTAATTATAAATAGCATACGCAAGAATGTATTTTCAAGATCTAGCCGAGAGCTTTCAGAAAATATAAAAATTTACATGTCAAAGGTCCCCTACTTTGAGTACCCTTAGCGCCGTCACTGAAGCACATGTGGGGTCCATTATCTTAAACTTGAATACTGCTTGGCTATGCCCATGTCAAATTTTATCCCGATCGGAGCAGTCGTTTAGAAATGCGAAATTTATTTCCAAAAAATTTTCGATTCTGCTCCATTGTTCATAGTTAATGCATTAGGATCGGTAATAATCGTAGATATACTCCAAAACATGTTAACATATTAAGTAGTATTTTAAAGTTACCTTGTGGTCATTGGGACAGAAATCTTATCCAATCTCACACGTTTTGTTTTAACTGAAATATTACTTTTAAGGAAATGGAGCACTCCATTGGATGTTTTGGCAAATCTTCTTCGCAAGTTTTACATATATCCAGCCACTGTTGTAGTTTGTTGAGTAATGTAGGGACTTTAAAAAAAAAATGTTTTAATTTTTGCAAAAATATTTTGTATATTTGCATGCCACTAATGCTTGTTAATTCTTGAAATAGTGTTCACAAATTAGCTTTGTAATATTTGAAAATGATACTTTGATCCCAATTTAAAGGTAAATATTTTTTATATTTTTTAATATTTTTCAAATTAATGAAAATTATATATTCCCAAAGAATATAAGGGAAATTTTAAAATTAATATGGCATTACTATTTTTATGAATACTTCAAAATCCTTAAGCATGTCAGATATAGAATTTGAAAAAATAAAGAGAGAATGAAACTACCTGCAATTTTATGAAAGCTTAATTCTTGGCCTATCCATAATTATTTAAACCTCTAATTCCAATTTCTAAAAAAATGGCTAAACGTTGAAAGTAATTTTTTTATGGTAAATTTGGGCATCTGATTTTAAAGAACAACATTTAAAAGTTTGTAGAACCAATGGTTTACCTTTCAGGTGGGAAAAACTAAATAAGTGCCTTAAGGCACCCTTGGGGATTTAGAGATTGAAACATGGACGGGTCTTAGTTAGTATAATTTGTAAATTTTTATTGAAAACAACTTCTCTAATCGTTCATCACTAAAATCAGATAATTTGAAACGTTTGTTCACTCGATTAGTCATTTCTTAAAATTTTATGTACAAAATTGTAAATCAAAGCAAAGGAAACCAAACAAGAAAAACAAAAACTGAGGCATCAAAACTAGTCTGCAATGGCCAAGAGTGCCTGAAGGCACTCATCAATAAATCACCTCTCTAAAGAGTAGCTTACCTTTTTTTACATAAATCTTGACTCCAATATATAAAATATAAGTATACTTTTAAAGAAAAAAAAAAATATGGCAATCGGGAAACTTTAAAACACTTTAATCAACGTTTGAGAACACAACATGGACATCCCATATTTTTTGGGTTGTTAATGCACTAAGTTTGTAAAAAGTGCACTAAATAAGAAAGAAGAGAGCTTTAAAGATGTTTCAAGGCTTATTAAAATATTTAAGTACGTTTTTTAAAAACAGCTACAAGAGTTTTTGAAATGAAAAATCAGTTATATTTGCATTTATGCGATGAGTGCCTTGAGGCATGCTTAACCATTAGAAGGTTAAAATTTTGAAATCCGTCTAAAAATGTGTGAGTTAGAGGTATTAAAGCACAACAGTTTTTTCAAAATAACTCAACATTTTGAGGGAGTTGAAAAAGTGTTTAGTATGTCCTTACCTAAGCCTACAACCTCCATTAGGTCACTTTTCAAGTTTGTAGCAGAATGTAATTAACTTTTAGTTTTGCTAAAAAGAAGCAAATAATAACTTTTATTTTCTGACTTTTGCTGATTCTGATGTTTCGATTTAAGACCTTGACTTTATTTATCTTTTTGTAAATACCAATTCTTTGAAAATACTATTGACAACACCCTAACAAATAATGAGTGCAACTTGTAAAAAATGCATAAAGTCAATACTTGACATAAATACTGAAGTAATTTCATTAATAAGACCGCCATAAAGAATGCTAATGGATTAAAAGCTAAATATGCAGTAGTACAAATAAATAGTTGGCAATTGCTACTTTTAAAACTGCTGGGTTTTGTAGTTACAATTGTTTAAACGTAAATTCTCTATTCGCATTGTTGTGTTTGTCATTGTCATGAATAATTCGTATTAGTTGGCAAATATAAGTAAAAAAAAAATATATTTTCATATTTCTCTTGAGTGTGGGAGTAATCTTTGAGAATTACATACACCAAGATGTAGATGTAAAAATATGTATGCTGACACACATACATATATGTATGTCCATTTATGTGCGTGTGTAAAAAAATAAAAAAAATGTATTTATATTTGTTTGCATTACTTACCATATTTTTCATGCATTTCCTTCCGTTTCTGTTGTGTGTGTTTTTGCTATTTTTAGCTGTTGTTTTCTTTTTTTTACTATTAATGTGGCGTTTTCTTTTAACCTTACTCTTGTTGTTCGGCATTAATTTATGGTTGTAGGAAAATTTATTCATTTGTTGTCGCTATATTTAGATTTGCTGCCATATGTTTTCGTTAATCTGCAAGAAAATTACAAAAATAGCTAAATTACTTAATACAGTCAAACTATTTATAAGTCGATTATGCAAATGAACTATAAATAATGATATTTTTATAAAAAAAAAACATGTATTGGGCCAAAAATAAATGTATACAACTGAAATTTATTAAAGACCAGTTATCACAATGTATAGTCATGGTTTAACTATAAGTTAACATATAACCTGACATCGTCTTAATGGTTGTAAATCAAACATTACCCGGGAAGTGATACTATTTTATCCTACCTTTATCCACTTATAAGGCAGTAATTTAGTTGAAACTTTTGCCTTTCTAATGCTAAGTATGTATGATGTTTAAGTAAACTTGACCTGTATGTATTTCTCAAGCAAACACATATTATCTTTTGGACCACTGTGTAATTTGACCCAAAATTTAATCTATTTTGGGACACTAAAAAGATCCACGATTGAATCTAATTTGGGACCTTTAAAAGTCTTTGGATTAAAGCTAGAAAATATTTCATATTGAAGCTATCGTTTGGAACAATAAAATGACTTACAATTGCTGTAAATTTAGGACAATAAAACTTACCAAGATTGTTGACGATTTGGTACTTTATAATGACATTATACTAGTTTGACAAAATTAAGAAACACAAAATTGAAGGTAGTTTAGACAATAAAAAGTCCCACAATTGATCCTAATTTGGTAGTTTTACTAGACATTCGACTGAGGGTTGTTTAAAACAATAAAAAGTAAGATAGCTATATTCGACTGTGCCGAATCTTATACACCCTTCACCAAATTATGATTTACAATAAAATTAAAAAAAAAAATTTACTTTTTCTAAACTATTTTTTTTTTTCAAATTCTTTTTTTCGAAATTGTTTTTTAATTATTTTTACAAGTTTTATCCAATTTTCTTTTAATTTTTTTTTTTAATTTAAAATTTTTTTTTTAATTTTTTTAGTGAAAAAAATTTATGACAAAAAATTTTTTTTTGAGAAAAAAAAATCGGGTTAAAAAATACTTTTCCCGATTTTTACCCATTGTAGGTCCAACTTACTATAAATAGCCTTTTCTACATCGTTGAAATGGACTTTGAAAAATCTATCATTAGATATTCATATTGTCTATATTTATGACTTAGTAATAGAGATATTGATCAAAAATAGGCCACAAATAGAGGTTGGTCCGATTTTTGTCCCTATACTGCAGCCATATGCGGACCGATTTTCTCAATTTTAAATAGCAACCGAGCTGGAAGAATTCCCAATATATTAATGTATTGAATCATGTATATAAGTTATTTTGGGGCTACGGAAAGTTGATTTCAACATACAGATGGAGAGACGGAAATGGCTATATCGACTTCGCTATCTATAACGATCCAGAATATATATACTTTGTAGGGTCGCAAATGAAAAATGTAGAAATTACAAAGGGAATGCCAAACTTATATATACCCATGCCACTCATGGTGAAGGGTATAAAAACACCCGCAACTGAAGCTAATTTGTGGCAATAAGAAGACCCACAATTGAAACTAGTTTGGGATAATAAAAAGACTCATGATAGAAGCTAATTTGGAACTTTGAAAAGACGTCCACTTCCAGCTATTTTGAAACAATAAAATTACCCTCGATTCATAGTTATGTGGAGCTATGAAAAGACCCACAATTTCAGCTAGTCTGGAACAATAAAAAAAAAAAACAACTACAGTGCACTCGCGGTAACGTGAACTAATTAAAACCAAGGGAGTTCATGTTAGTGAAATTGTTCACGTTAGCGATTGTCGAATTTCATGGAAAAAATATAAAATTTTATAATATAAACCTGTGTTTTACACGCTTGAACGTGAAATAAAACAAAATTATTGATTAAAATGCATTACAAAACAAAACGAGATCACGAGAAACTATAAATTGAAAAAAAATTACATAGCAAATAAAATTACTCATTCGTTGCCACTAAAAAAAATTAATTTAGAGGATAAAACACATTTTTTTAACAAGGGGATTCTCAAAACTTAAAAAAATTAATTTAATGTATGTATTGAAGTGTTGTCTACATAATTAGAAAACAAATGCAGTGAAAAAAAATTGTTCACGTTATAGAGCTTTCTAAGTTTGTTCACGTTACAGAGTAGTCAATGTAAGCAAAAGCTTGTTCACGTTAGGCGGTGTTCACGTTAGACGGTGTTCACGTTACCGCGAGTGCACTGTATTGAGGCTAATTTGGGACCTTTAAAGGATATTCGATAAAATCTTGAAGCTATTTCGGGACCATTAAAAACCTTTAACTAAAGATAATTTGGACAATAAAAATACCCCTGAATACAGCCAAATTGTGTCTGTAAAAAGAACTTAAATTAAAGCCAATTTAGGACTATAAAAAGGCATTGAAAGCAATTTAGAAACAAATACATAAAACTGAAGGTAATTAGTAACTTTAAAAACCACTTCAATCATAAAACATTTTGGACTTTGAAAACCACTTTTGCAAAAGCACCCACGATTTAAGCTAACTGATTGGGGAGAATAAGAATAAAATAATTACAGTTAAATTGTTTCTGTAAAAAAAACTTCGATGCTAAATAAAAACCAATTTCTAGTTCAGTTCTAGTTCTAGTTCAGTTCTAGTTCAGTTCTAGTTCAGTTCTAGTTCAGTTCTAGTTCAGTTCTAGTTCAGTTCTAGTTCAGTTCTAGTTCAGTTCTAGTTCAGTTCTAGTTCAGTTCTAGTTCAGTTCTAGTTCAGTTCTAGTTCAGTTCTAGTTCAGTTCTAGTTCAGTTCTAGTTCAGTTCTAGTTCAGTTCTAGTTCAGTTCTAGTTCAGTTCTAGTTCAGTTCTAGTTCAGTTCTAGTTAAGTTCTAGTTCAGTTCTAGTTCAGTTCTAGTTCAGTTCTAGTTCAGTTCTAGTTCAGTTCTAGTTCAGTTCTAGTTCAGTTCTAGTTCAGTTCTAGTTCAGTTCTAGTTCAGTTCTAGTTCAGTTCTAGTTCAGTTCTAGTTCAGTTCTAGTTCAGTTCTAGTTCAGTTCTAGTTCAGTTCTAGTTCAGTTCTAGTTCAGTTCTAGTTCAGTTCTAGTTCAGTTCTAGTTCAGTTCAGTTCTAGTTCAGTTCTAGTTCAGTTCTAGTTCAGTTCTAGTTCAGTTCTAGTTCAGTTCTAGTTCAGTTCTAGTTCAGTTCTAGTTCAGTTCTAGTTCAGTTCTAGTTCAGTTCTAGTTCAGTTCTAGTTCAGTTCTAGTTCAGTTCTAGTTCAGTTCTAGTTCAGTTCTAGTTCAGTTCTAGTTCAGTTCTAGTTCAGTTCTAGTTCAGTTCTAGTTCAGTTCTAGTTCAGTTCTAGTTCAGTTCTAGTTCAGTTCTAGTTCAGTTCTAGTTCAGTTCTAGTTCAGTTCTAGTTCAGTTCTAGTTCAGTTCTAGTTCAGTTCTAGTTCAGTTCTAGTTCAGTTCTAGTTCAGTTCTAGTTCAGTTCTAGTTCAGTTCTAGTTCAGTTCTAGTTCAGTTCTAGTTCAGTTCTAGTTCAGTTCTAGTTCAGTTCTAGTTCAGTTCTAGTTCAGTTCTAGTTCAGTTCTAGTTCAGTTCTAGTTCAGTTCTAGTTCAGTTCTAGTTCAGTTCTAGTTCAGTTCTAGTTCAGTTCTAGTTCAGTTCTAGTTCAGTTCTAGTTCAGTTCTAGTTCAGTTCTAGTTCAGTTCTAGTTCAGTTCTAGTTCAGTTCTAGTTCAGTTCTAGTTCAGTTCTAGTTCAGTTCTAGTTCAGTTCTAGTTCAGTTCTAGTTCAGTTCTAGTTCAGTTCTAGTTCAGTTCTAGTTCAGTTCTAGTTCAGTTCTAGTTCAGTTCTAGTTCAGTTCTAGTTCAGTTCTAGTTCAGTTCTAGTTCAGTTCTAGTTCAGTTCTAGTTCAATTCTAGTTCAGTTCTAGTTCAGTTCTAGTTCAGTTCTAGTTCAGTCTTAGTTCAGTTCTAATTCAGTTCTAGTTCAGTTCTAGTTCAGTTCTAGTTCAGTTCTAGTTCAGTTCTAGTTCAGTTCTAGTTCAGTTCTAGTTCAGTTCTAGTTCAGTTCTAGTTCAGTTCTAGTTCAGTTCTAGTTCAGTTCTAGTTCAGTTCTAGTTCAGTTCTAGTTCAGTTCTAGTTCAGTTCTAGTTCAGTTCTAGTTCAGTTCTAGTTCAGTTCTAGTTCAGTTCTAGTTCAGTTCTAGTTCAGTTCTAGTTCAGTTCTAGTTCAGTTCTAGTTCAGTTCTAGTTCAGTTCTAGTTCAGTTCTAGTTCAGTTCTAGTTCAGTTCTAGTTCAGTTCTAGTTCAGTTCTAGTTCAGTTCTAGTTCAGTTCTAGTTCAGTTCTAGTTCAGTTCTAGTTCAGTTCTAGTTCTAGTTCTAGTTCAGTTCTAGTTCAGTTCTAGTTCAGTTCTAGTTCACTTCTAGGTCAGTTCTAGTTCAGTTCTAGTTCAGTTCTAGTTCAGTTCTAGTTCAGTTCTAGTTCAGTTCTAGTTCAGTTCTAGTTCAGTTCTAGTTCAGTTCTAGTTCAGTTCTAGTTCAGTTCTAGTTCAGTTCTAGTTCTGTTCTAGTTCTGTTCTAGTTCTGTTCTAGTTCTGTTCTAGTTCTGTTCTAGTTCTGTTCTAGTTCTGTTCTAGTTCTGTTCTAGTTCTGTTCTAGTTCTGTTCTAGTTCTGTTCTAGTTCTGTTCTAGTTCTGTTCTAGTTCTGTTCTAGTTCTGTTCTAGTTCTGTTCTAGTTCTGTTCTAGTTCTGTTCTAGTTCTGTTCTAGTTCTGTTCGAGTTCTGTTCTAGTTCTGTTCTAGTTCTGTTCTAGTTCTGTTCTAGTTCTGTTCTAGTTCTGTTCTAGTTCTGTTCTAGTTCTGTTCTAGTTCTGTTCTAGTTCTGTTCTAGTTCTGTTCTAGTTCTGTTCTAGTTCTGTTCTAGTTCTGTTCTAGTTCTGTTCTAGTTCTGTTCTAGTTCTGTTCTAGTTCTGTTCTAGTTCTGTTCTAGTTCTGTTCTAGTTCTGTTCTAGTTCTGTTCTAGTTCTGTTCTAGTTCTGTTCTAGTTCTGTTCTAGTTCTGTTCTAGTTCTGTTCTAGTTCTGTTCTAGTTCTGTTCTAGTTCTGTTCTAGTTCTGTTCTAGTTCTGTTCTAGTTCTGTTCTAGTTCTGTTCTAGTTCTGTTCTAGTTCTGTTCTAGTTCTGTTCTAGTTCTGTTCTAGTTCTGTTCTAGTTCTGTTCTAGTTCTGTTCTAGTTCTGTTCTAGTTCTGTTCTAGTTCTGTTCTAGTTCTGTTCTAGTTCTGTTCTAGTTCTGTTCTAGTTCTGTTCTAGTTCTGTTCTAGTTCTGTTCTAGTTCTGTTCTAGTTCTGTTCTAGTTCTGTTCTAGTTCTGTTCTAGTTCTGTTCTAGTTCTGTTCTAGTTCTGTTCTAGTTCTGTTCTAGTTCTGTTCTAGTTCTGTTCTAGTTCTGTTCTAGTTCTGTTCTAGTTCTGTTCTAGTTCTGTTCTAGTTCTGTTCTAGTTCTGTTCTAGTTCTGTTCTAGTTCTGTTCTAGTTCTGTTCTAGTTCTGTTCTAGTTCTGTTCTAGTTCTGTTCTAGTTCTGTTCTAGTTCTGTTCTAGTTCTGTTCTAGTTCTGTTCTAGTTCTGTTCTAGTTCTGTTCTAGTTCTGTTCTAGTTCTGTTCTAGTTCTGTTCTAGTTCTGTTCTAGTTCTGTTCTAGTTCTGTTCTAGTTCTGTTCTAGTTCTGTTCTAGTTCTGTTCTAGTTCTGTTCTAGTTCTGTTCTAGTTCTGTTCTAGTTCTGTTCTAGTTCTGTTCTAGTTCTGTTCTAGTTCTGTTCTAGTTCTGTTCTAGTTCTGTTCTAGTTCTGTTCTAGTTCTGTTCTAGTTCTGTTCTAGTTCTGTTCTAGTTCTGTTCTAGTTCTGTTCTAGTTCTAGTTCTAGTTCTAGTTCTGTTCTAGTTCTGTTCTAGTTCTGTTCTAGTTCTGTTCTAGTTCAGTTCTAGTTCAGTTCTAGTTCAGTTCTAGTTCAGTTCTAGTTCAGTTCTTATTCAAAAATTGTTCCCCTCATCGTATGAGTAATATTTACATTTCATTCCTCACTAAATATTAATCATACGCCCTGAGTTACTAAATATTCAACAATTTGCTTTTATATTAAAATCATTTGACTTTACAGCAAATTTAACAAAATAATTACGTGCAAATATAATAAAAACAACACGTTCATGAAAAAAATCATGAAATGTCAAATAAAAAAGAAGTACATTTGACAAAAATCATCAACAGCCTGAAAAGAAAATACAATAGTAATTAAAATAACAATAATACAACATAATGAAAATGAAATGGAAAAAAATTCTACAAGCTAAAAAAAAAACAAAAAAAACATTACTGACAAAATAAAAACGCCATATATAAGTAATAAATGAATGAATAACAAGATAACAAAAGGGTTAAAGTCCCACAAAACACAAACGAAAAATAAAGAATTGGTGGTAAAAAACCAAAACTAAAGCGGAAGGCAAAATGTTAAATGTTAGAAGAAAATTTAATTAAACCTCGAGCAAAATAAACACAGACACACAAATACTTTATAAACAAAAAACATTTGCTCTTACACCCTGTTATTTGAAAAACCACTGAATTTGATTATGTGTGTATTTGTAGCTAAGAGTGTGGTTTTAGCAAAATATTTACGAAAAAGAAAAAAAAGCTATGAAAAGTAAAAATGATAGAAATACAAATAAAGAATAAAGGAAAATGTAAAATAAAGCTTAATAAAAGATTTACATATATATAAATTTAGAAAATAGTATGGCATCTCTTTGTTTTTAAAAGAAACACACGTGATGGTGGTGAGTATAATAAAGCAACCATTTACTCACTGTAAGAGCACAGACAGTTCCAACAATTGCGTTTTACACAATCATTATATTATGAAATGGAGAGGAATTCACCATATAACAGTTATTTAGACAAAAAAAAAACAATTAAAAACAGAGAGTTGGTTTAAAAATAAAAAGAGAGAGAGAGAGAGTGATTTACTGTTATTTTGTTGTAACACAACAAAGTTGTTGAAAAAATCATAAATAATAATGTTTAGTTTTCACGCTTAATGTAAGCACTTTGACACCCATTTGATACAAAAATTTCTGAAAAATTGTCTGATACTGATTTCAAAGACTCTGTTCAAAATATTTGCATTCCGTCAAGTCATTTTAAAAAATTTTTTGTCCTAATTTTTGCTAACATTTAACCCGCTGTGCTGCATAAAATTTATATAAAAAAGCACTTTCGTTTACTTTGGCCATGGGCTATAATTAATGCTTAAATAAAATATAGTAAAAGCTTTCAAAACTACAACACAGAGAAAAAGAAAAAACAATAAAAGTCCAAAAGCAACAAGTTACTGGGGAGATATTTCTCATAACTACTGTTTTTAACTCCCCATTTGTTTGTAATTTTATTGTAAAAAAAAAAAAAAATCTATTTTAATGTTATTTTAACATCAACCGGATTTCCTTTTTGCTAAAGAAAACTAATAAACAATATGACAGCAAAACAAAATAATTGGTTTATGGTAGATTTATTACTAAGTTTTGTTTCACTTTTTTGCAATGTAATTTAATTAATTATATTTATATAAGAGCTTTTTGAATACATTTTTTTATGTATGAGATTTTTTTTAAACAGGAACCTATAAAACACGCATATTCTAATTGAATTAATTCAGTATTAAAAATATTTTTTAATACAAAAAGATATCTAAAAATTTGTTTAGGCTTTTTGTGGCATAATTTAGTCAATTAGTTTGCTATTGTTTTTTTTTTATGGGTTTCATGTAAATTGTTATTAAAGTTAAAATAAATTATATACCATATACAAATTAAAGTTTAATGAACCATGAAAATATTGGTATTAAATCGTATGAGTGATATTTTGCCTGTTGCTTTTCAATTCATATTAATCATACGTCATTAAGCATTTCCCGTGCAATTTGAATAATTTTTGTAAATGGCAATTTATTTTTAATTGAAATAAATAGAATTTAATAAAACCATTCAGCTACTGAAAAAAAAAATAACCTGGCCTGGTTAGGAAATTTTAAGTTAGACTTATTATACGCAGACATTTGTTAATCGACTTCAAAAAATCTAGAAATAAAAACCATACATTTTTTTAGTCCCAAAAGAGCAAAAATTTTAAAAGATTACATGATTTTATAGGGTATATGACCTAAAAATATGGGGTTTACTATAGATGGCGTATCTTTTGAACGCGATTTTTGTTTTTAATAACTTATGTGTCATTTTGAAGGGTACATATCTGTCGTTTATTCTCACTTAATTATTGAACATTATAACGTAAACAACAAAGTTTTTTTTTTGCTCCATGAAGATTGATGTCAAATTCAACAAGAGTTGCCAAGCCATTGTGAGCTACTCTATCAGCAATTTCAAAATATTTGCGAGTAGCAGGATTCATCCAAATGCAGAGAAATTGGATATCATACGAATTGAAGCCGAGAGACCTAGAGAAACGATTTTACATGTCCAAAATCATGCTTGAACGCAATAAAAAAAAATAATTTTTGCACCGAATCATTACCTGCGATAAAAAATAGATCAATTACAAAAAGTAGTGGCAACCGAATTTGTTGCTAATCGAATGATTCGGTTGCACATTTAATAAGGAAGATTTTCGTTACTCCTTCTATAATTTTGTAGCCACAACTGTGAAATTCGGTCACAAAGAATCATGCGATTGGTAATAAATTCGGTTGGTACTACGAATCTGATTTTTCTGTGTGGAAAAATTATAATAGAAGCAAATTTGAGACTTTAGAAAGAAAACTAAAAACGACCTCTGATTGAAGTCAGTTTGAAACTCTAAATAGACCTAAGATTGGCTTCGTAATATAAGAAAGCTATTTTGGGACTATGAGATAAAGAGTTATGGGTATTCAAAAAGTCGAGTTCTTCGATTAAATCTAATTTCATATGTAAACAAATCTTTGTTTGCTGCTAAGTAAATGTATAATTTAGGTCTATTAAAAAGCTACTACTGAAATAAAATTAATATGCTCTCGTTAGGGAGTAATTAGATTTATATTTAGTTATAAGATTGAACTTAGTTTAGAACAATAAATAAATCTTTGACGAAAGCTCATTTGGTTAAAAAAAAAAGACCCCCGATTTAATATAATTTTAGAACTTTTAAAAGACACTCGTTGGAAGCTAATTTGGGTTTTTTAAAAGATTTTCCAAACAATAAAAGCTGGTTTGGAACAATAAAAAAACACAAGATTGATGCTAATTAGGGACAATAGACAGATCCTCAATTGAAGCTAACTTGGGTCTTTTAAAAGAATTTCGATTTAAACTAGTTTGAGACAATAAAACGACCCATAACTGAAATTAATTTGGGACAATAAAAATACCCACCATTGTAGCTGATTTAGGACTATTAAAAGACTTTTGATTGAAGATAGATTGAGACAATAAAAAGACCCACGATTGGAGCTACTTTGGACCAACAGAAAGACCCACCTTCACTCGAAAGTCTTTTAAAAGTAGCTGATTTAGGACTTTTAAAAGACTTTCGAGTGAAGATAGTTTGGGACAGTAAAACGACACGCGATTGAAGCTAGTTTGGGAGAATAAAAAGACTTTCGAGTAAAGATAGTTTGGAACAATAAAAAGACCCACGATTAAAGCAAATATAGGACTTTTAAAAGCCTTTCGATTGAAGATAGTTTGGGACAATAAAAAAACCTACGATTGAAGCAAATTTGGAACAAGGAAAATACCGATTGTACCTGATTTAGGACTTTTGAAAGACTTTCGATTGATGATAGTTTGGGACAATAAAAATACACACGATTGAAGGTAGTTTGGGAGAATAAAAAGACTTTCGATTGAAGGCAGTTTGGGACAGTAAAAATGCCCACGATTGAAGCTAATTTATGACGATTGATTGATGCCAATTTACGATTAATTAGTGACAATTTAAGCTAGTTTGGGAAAATAAAAAGACTTTCTATTGAAGATGGTTTATGGCAATAAAAAGACACACGATTGAAGCTAATTTAGGACTTTTGAAGACAGTTTGGGACAATAAAACGACTCACAATTAAATATAATTTATAGCAACGGAGAATGACGATTGATTGATGCCAATTTACGACTATAACCATACCTTCTATTGCTGCTAATTTGGTACTTTAATGCCATAAAAGCACTTGCGCTGAGAAAATTAAAACACCTACTATTGAAGCTAATTTGGGAATAAAAAATACTCAAGCAAAATAATTTGGGACTGTAAAAAAGCCTATGATTGAAGTTAATTTTGAACATCAAAGACATTTATTGAAAGATAATTTGCAACAATAAGTAACCCTAAGCTTAAAACTATTTTGGAACTATAAAATAAGTTACGATTGCATCTACATTGAAGCTTATTTGGGATTATTAAAAAAACGGAATTCTAGTTCATTTGTCATTGTTAAAAAAAGCTACGGTTGCAGCTCAGTTTACACTAATTTCGGTTTATAAAAATCTTTTCATTGAAGCCAATTTAGGGCAATTAAACGACATCCGATTGAAGATATGACTTCAACAAAATTAACTCCTAAAAATCCAATTGATAATCAAAAAATGAATTTTTTATATTTGTTGGTTTTTTACATTTTTCGTGTGCCATAACATATTTTGACTTTGGCAGTCATTTAACAATTAACATTCTCGTTAATATACCATGAACAGCTTGAATGTACAAAAGTCTTTAATGCTAAGTACTTATATAAAAGTAAGGCCGACTCTTTGATAGCAGTACTTAATTCTAAACAGTGAAAAAGTACCTAGCTGTAGATATGTGTTAGTAACAAAAATGTGCATGTATTGATGTTTCTATTTTTCACCTGACAGACAGAGTTTTATAAAACTGTTTTAAATTTTAATTAATTTTATTTATAGCGTAAATGTCAAAAATTAATAAAAACAAGTAAGAGAGCTATATTCGGCTGTAACGAATCTGATATACCCTTCATCAAATTATACTTTAAAATAAAAATTTTAAATATTTTTAGGTAAACAAATCATTTTTTTTTTTTTGAAAACGTTTTTGAAACTAAATTAAACTTTTTTTTTCGAAATTGTTTTTTTTAAATTTTTTTCCAAATTTTTTTAACATTTTTTTTTAATTTTTTTCCAACTTTTTTTTTAAATTTTTTTTCAAAATTTTTTTTTAATTTATTAATGAAAAAAAATTTATGATAAAAAAATTTTTTTGGAAAAAAAAATTTGGGTTAAAAAATATTTTTCCCGATTTTGACCCATTGTAGGTCCAAACTACCTTATGTACATCGTTGCTGTGGACTTTGAAATATCTATGATTAGATATCCATATTGTCTATATGAATGACTTAGTAATCCAGATATAGATCAAAAATAGGCCAAAAATCGAGGTTGTCCCAGTTTTTTCCTTATACCTCAGCCATTTGTGGGCCGATTTTCTCGACCGAGCCGGAAGATTTCCCTATATCTTGTTGTATCAATTATATGTGTAATGTATTTGGGGACTACGAAAAGTTGATTTCAACATACAGACGGACATGGCTACATCGACTTCGCTATCTATAACGATCCAGAATATATATACTTTGTGGGGTCGCAAATGAAAAATATAGAAATTACGAACGGAATGACAAACTTATATATACCCTTGCCACTCATATGAAAATTTGCTAAAAGTGTTGAAAACAAGTATAAAATTAAGTGTGTTTTTATAATCTTTAGATGGCAGATTACTTAAATATTCATTTTATTAATTCATCTGCATGTTTTAATGAAAGACATGCTATTTTTAAACACTTTATCTTAATGTTTTGATGTCATCAATCATCAAAAATCTTCACTGAAATTGAGTTTTGAAACAAAATGTTTAACAGTTTTGATCATAAATAGAGCCCCAATAAAAACTATTTAAAAATAAAACTATTAACAACGTATCTAAACTTTAAAATTTAAACAATTAACTTAAAAATTCTATAACATTTATTCTCAGCATTTGTTATTTTTATTAAATTTTTTGCGCCCCAAACAAAACTTCTCTACCCCTAAATTATTTTCCAAGTTCAGCTAGAAATTAAATTCTAAATAGAAAATTCATGTAGCAAAAGGGTTTGCTTTAACTTCTGATATCTCCAAAATAATTTTGCTGCTTATTTGTTCTCTTTTAGCAGCATGTTTGCAACAACCACAAACAAATATTGCAATTTTAGTAATGAAAACCCCAAAAATAATCGCTTAAAAGAAAATATTTCAAAAGTTTCCAGTAATTTGAGCAGCTACAAAAAAAAACCCACAATAGAATTTATTTATAAAATAGAAATAAGAAAAGAAATGAAAAAAACAGCCAAGAAGGAAAAAGCTCAATTACAATATACAGCAGCAACTAACAAGACAAGACAATCAAATTTGGCAGGACACAGTGGGTGTAAAATTTCATTATGTGAACCATGAATTTCCAAGAGATCTATTAATAGACTATTTATTTTATAGTCAAATTAAAAAACGTTAAAATTACGTTTAAGTGATATGAAAGACATTTGTTTCTTTTTTTCTAAGATGTGACACCTTTACCATTTCCTAAGACCACTGCAGCAGAATTAAGCCTCAAAATAACCATGTATGAGTAACAAACAATTTATTGAATAATTAATAATACTCATACGTCATGTTGCATGCTGCTGTATACATATGAGTATCACATGCCACAACAACAAATACCAATTTATAAAAACATATGCAATATAATATATCAGAGCTGCAAAATTGGTGTAATGCAGTAGAAGCCAATAAATGGAAAAATAGTACTTATTTTCTGAGACACATTCACTTATTTGGTCAAATATAAAAGGGAGGTCACACGGCATGTATTCCATATGTATTGGGACATGTATTCGATACATATGGTATTCCACGTTCACACGTTGCATGTGACATAACCTGTATTAGTTTATATGTTTGTTGTTTATAACTATATATCTATTTAAAATATTTTTAAATCACAATAAATATATTTAATGCAATGAAACTTATTTTGTTATGATTTTTCTCTTCTCTTTTTTGTTTTGTGTTTTTTAGTTTGCACTAACACAGTGTTATATTTCAAAATACACACTTGGTCTATTCACAAGGTCTCTTATCAGTCATATTGTCATAATGTCCTAATATATCACGACTCGGTGGTTCGGCTTAACCAACTCTTAAGCATTCGGCGTTGGTCTCTGCTGGTTCTTTACGATAACACAATAAACATAGCATAGCAAGTAGTATTATTTTAGGACATTTTTTTTGCTTGAAAACCAATAAAAATCATTGTGAAATATTAGGACATTATCACAATATGACATGATAAGAGACCTTGTGAATTGACCAACTGTTAAACACTCGAAAATAGAACATGCTCTAATTGCCAAAGATGTTAGAAGGCATACACATATTTACATGTGGAAAAATGTCCCAATACATGTCACAAAACACATGCAATACATACCGTGTGACCCCCTATAAGCTGGAAAAAATCAACAGGTTCTCAATAATATTCAGTACTACCACTTACTTGCTTTTCAAAAATTGCTAACGTAAGTCATCTTATAGTTCAAAATTATTTGAAACGAAGGTACATTTTGCATTCCAAAATTTTGACTTCCTTCTTGACTTCCTCATTCATATACTTCAATGTCAGCTGGTTGCTAGTAAATTCCGATAATTAAATACTTATTAAGTTCCTTCGTTTGTTTTAAACTTTAACTTTAAAACCAAAGTAGCTTCAATAACAGGTCAGAAATTAGCTCCCATCCCAGATAATTCTTTATTGACAATTAGGTTTTTATTACTATTTTTAAATTAGCTTTAAGCGTAGGTTTTTTCACATTTCTAAATTAGGTAATTAGCTTCAAATGTATGTATTTATAGAGCACCAAATTAGCTTCAATGTTGGGCCTTTTTACTGTCCCAAACTAACTTAAATCGAAAGTCTTTTAAAAGTCGTAAATTCGCTTCTATCATGGCCCTTATCATTGTCTCATACTATTTTCAATCGAAAGACTTTTAAAAGTCAGAAATACACTTCATGAAGCTAATTGTCACAAATTAGCTTCAATCGAAGTCCTACATTAGCTTCAAACATTGGCCGATTTATTGTCCAAAACTAGCTTCAATCGTGGGTTTTCGAAATCCCACATAGCTTCAATCATGGGAATTTTTATTGTTTCGAACTAGCTTCAATCGAAAGTCTTTTAAAATTCCCAAATTAACTACAATCTTAGGCCTTATTGTCGCACACTATTTTCAGTCGAAAAACTTTTAAACGTCGTAAATTAGCTTCAATCGTGGGACCTTTTATTGTCAAAAATTAGCTTCAATCGAAGTCACAATGTTTCAAGTTTGGCCTTTTTTTTTTGTCTCAAACTATTTTCAATCGAAAAACTTTTAAACGTCGAAAATTAGCTTCAATCGTGGGACTTTTTATTGTCACAAATTAGCTTCTATCAAAGTCACAATGTCTCAAGTTTGGCCCTTTTTTTGTCTCAAAATAGATTTAATAGAAAGCCTTTTAAATGTCCCAAATTAGCTTCAATCGTGGGTCTTCGAAATCCCACATTAGCTTCAATGATGAGCCTTTTTATTGTCTCAAAGTAGCTTCAATCGAAATTTTTAATTTCCAAAATTAACTTCAGTCGTGGGGCTTATAATTGTCTCAAACTGTTGTCAATCGTAAGAGTTTTAAATGTCACACGTTAGCTTCAATCGTGGGACTTTTTATTATCCCAAGTTATCTTCATTCGAAGTAACATATTAGCTGCAAACATGGGTTTTTATTGTCCCAAAATAGCTTGAATAAAAAATCGTTTAAATGCTCCAAATAAGCTACAATCGTGGGGCCCCTTTTATCTCAAACTAGCTTTAATTCCAAAGCCTTTTAAAAGTCCCAAATTAGCCTCAATCGTGGGTCTTCGAAGTCCCACATCAGCTTCAATCATGCCCCTTTTTATTGTCCCAATGAAGCTTCAATCGTGGGTCTTTGAAGTCCCACATTAGCTTCAAGCATGTGCCTTTTTATTGTCCCAAAGTAGCTTCAAGCGAAAATCTTTTAGAAGTCTCAAATTATCTTCAATCGAATATTTTTTATCGTGGGCCTTATTTTGTACCAAACCAGCTTCAATAGAAAGTCTTTCAAAAGTCCCAAATTAGCTCCAATTGCAAGTCTTTTTATTGTGCCAAAATTATTTCAGTTCAAAGTCTTTTAAAAGTCCCATATTAGCAGCAATCGTGGATCATAGTATTGTCCCAAACTAGCCTCAATCTCAGGTCAACAAACTATTACACTTTTTGATTTGAAATAGTACCAGACATAAAGTGGAATTGTACCAATATGTTCAACCCTATAATGTGTTTGTATATATGCATTTGTATGTAAATATATGTATGTATGTATATCAGTATGTTTGCACGAGATGGAGGAATATAATTTGTATTTATGAATGTACATAGTGAGATGCTAAGGTATGACAGTTTATGCGTGAGTGTACATTCTGGTTTATTAACTGTAAATGGGTATTGGGATTTTCTATACATATAAAGGGTAGTTTTTTTCCAGATTTTCACACATCCATGATTTGAAAATATTTTTCAGTGAGGAAGGATTTTGGTTAAATGGCTCAATAGACAGAATTGCCGCATTTGGAGCGATGGTAATCCACAAACCATTGTCGAAACACCATTACACCCAGAAAAACTCACTCTGTGGTGCGATTTATGGGGTGTTAGAACGCTACAGACAATGGATATCATATGGAAGGCATCATTATTGCAGACTTGTGATTTCAGCAGGATAGTGCGACATATCACACAGCTCACGATACATTCAATTAACTGAGAGAAACATTTGGCGATGGAATAAATTCAAGAAAAACAGACCTGCTAACTGGCCGCCTTGTTTATGTGATTTGACGTCATTAGATGATTTCTGTGGGAAAATGTAAAGTCTCAGGCCTATGCAGATAAATCAGAAATGATCGAGCCCCTGGAAGCGAATATTCGGCAAACTACTGACGAAATAAAGCCTGATATACTGGAAACGGTGTGAGAAAAATGTACCTCCAGGTTACGCCATGTACACGCTAGCCGTACCGAGCGCATATTTGTGTATAACTTAAAACTACGGTATTCACAACAGATGGCGTAACTTTTTGTTTTTAATAAGTTATTTGAAGAGTACATATCTGTCATTTATTCTCACTTAGTTCTTGAACATGATAGTTTTTTTTTTTTGCTTCGAAAATGTCGCATTTTGTGACAACGAATAGTCATATGCGGGAAGTTTTGCTTTACTTATTTAATTTAAAAACAAAGTGCCGCTCTAGACCAGCGATTGCTCACCGAAGCTTACAGTTAATATGTTACATCAGTGTCAACGTATGAGAGTTGGTTTGTGTGGTTCAGATGCAGTAATTTTGACACGGTAGACAAAGATTACCATGCCAGCCAAACAAGTTTGAAGACCAAGAATTGGTGGCATTACTCCATGAAGATTGTTGTCAAACTTAGCAAGACCTTGCAAATTCATAAGGAGCTACTGAAGTATAAATTTCAAAGTTTTTGCAAGCAGCAGGATTCATTTAAAAGCAGGGAAGTTGGGTACCATACGAACTGAAGCCGAGAGGCTCTCTTGAAAGACGATTTTGAATGTCCAAACTGAAGCTTGAACGCTATAAAAGAAAATCATTTTTGCATCAAATCAATACTTATGAGGAAAAATAGATCCATTACGATAACTCGAAGCATAAGAGATCGTACGTGAAAACCGGCCAACCAGCCGACTAGACACCAAAGCCAAATAACCAAATCTGTATTTGGTGGGACCGAAAGGGTCCTATCTATTGTGAGCTGCTGAAATCTGGCCAGACCATCACAGTGAACCTTTACCGAATGCAACTGATTCATTTGAAGCGAGCATTGGCAAAAAAATGCTCATAATAAGCGGCCAGATATGAAACCGTAATACTCCATCATGACAACGCTCGGCCACATGTTACAATACCTGTTAAAAACTATTTAGAAAGTAGTTTCGCCTCATCCGCCTTATACTTAATACAGACCTTGCCAACTACTACGTCCGACTACTATTTGTTTCGATCGATGTAGAACACTCTCTCTCTCTGGGATACGCTCTTCAGAACAGAGTACCCGAAATTGGCTTGATACGTTCTTGGCCTCAAAAGATGGGCAGTTCTTTTGCCTCGGAATCCATATGTTGCCAGAAAGATGGAAAAGGTCAATATTTAACACTAATGCCATAAAATTATCTATGGATGGATATTAAAAAAATGTACGTTCACCGCCTCTATAAAAAAACACCCTTTATATGAAGGCGCGCTTATGGATTCACATGTTGTTTGGCAATGAATACTAAAAAAAATCATTTAAATTCAAAACATGACTTTCTTGCTTGAAGGATGTAAATTATTTCACACTTATACACATACACATAAAAACAAATAATATGTGTGTAAGTATTAATATGTATGGAAATAACCCAGCAGTTCTAGGAGATTGTCCTGAACTAGTGATTTGAACTAACATTTAGGATGATAACTAGCTACGTGACTAGTTACTTTAACACTTACATATTCCATATTGACCAATTTTGAATTAAATAACACTATATGAAAGCTGCACCAAAGTACTCAACGCATTGGATTCACACAACGGAGTTAGTTAACTTTGTAGTACTAACTGGTTACTTAATCAGCTACATAAATAGTTATTATACCCTTCACCTTCGTGAAAATGGTATATATAAGTTTGTCATTCCGTTTGTAATTTCCACAATATAATTTTCCGACCCTATAAAGTTTATATATTCTGGATCCTTGTAGATAGCGGAGTCGATTAAGCCATGTCCGTCTGTCTGTCTGTTGAAATCAATTTTCTGAAGACCCCAGATATCTTCGGCATCCAAATCTTCAATAATTCTGTCAGACATGCTTTTGAGAAGTTTCCTATTTAAAATCAGCAAAATCCGTCCATAAATAACGGAGATATGAGCAAAAATCCGACACAACCTCTATTTTTGGCCTCTTTTTGATCTATATCTCGATTACTAAATCATAAATATACACAATATGGTTATCTAATGATAGATATTTCAAAGTCCAATTTTCTAACCCGAATTTTTTGTCATACATTTTTTCACTAAAAAAAAAAATTTTTTTTAAATTAAAAAAAAATTTTAAAAAAAATTGGAAAAAAAAATTTTTTTTTAAATTTTATTTTAAAGTATAATTAGGTGAAGGGTATATAATATTCGGCAGAGCCGAATATAGCTCTCTTACTTGTTTTAACATGTATGGTTGCTAATTGATCTTAAATAGTCAGTAGAAAAGACATTCCAATAACCGATTGCTTGTGAACAAACCTTCCTCCAACAATCTATCTCCTTTCCAAAGACAGTAGCACAATTATATATAAACAATAATGCCCGAATATTAATTATCTTAAAAAAAAGTGACAATTGACTTCACGCTAGATTACATCGGGTGTATAAAGTAACCAATTGACTTCTCTCTGCACTTAAAATAGCACATGCTTGTCAAATTACCCAAAATATATAAATTGGAATCAGCCAAGTGTTTAGACATTAGTGACAATTACTGTCTATAAGGGATACATTAGCTACTTGCTTAACTGCTGGGTACTATTAAAAAAATATACAAATGTGTGTTTATCAAAGACAACAAAAAAAAAACACAGTCTTATTTATACAGGCGCTCAGACTGACTATGATAGACAAAAACGCAAATAAAAAAGCTTATTTATTGTTTTATTTTTTACCCCCTCTTTTTTTATATGTTTTTACTCATACAACTGTAATTGAAGGCAATTGGAAATTTCGGGAAAAAATATACATAGTAACAAAATTATTTAGTGTGTAGGTTCAAAAATCATTACGTGTAAGAAATTTCTTAATTGTTATCTTAACACTTTAGACTTAATTTCCTGTCGGGTATATTTGTGTATTTATTTTTGGTCTTATCAACACAAAGAAACAATGAAACAGTGTTGTAGTGTGTTGGTGGTAGAGCAAACTTACATACACAACCACATTAAAGTAAAACAAGTCGCTCGACAACAAAACGGTACAATAATGTACAAATTAAAGTTAAACACAAATATTAAAAAACCAACACAGATATAGCAACGCAAAGTAAAAGAAAATGCAAAAAAAAGTTAATAAAAATACATTTTAACAAATTGTTATTATAAAAACGTTTAAATATGAGTGAGAGTTTTAGGAGTTTAGTGGGAAAGTTTTTAACTTTTGATCAAAAAGATGACAGATGAAATTAGTGTTTTATAGACCCTAATAATTTCGAATTAAGCTTCTATCACAGGTCTTTTCAGGAAGCTTAATAAATATAAATGTAATTCTTGATTATTAGCTTTAAATTAAATGAGCTCATGGCTTCTTTAATAAAGGGTATTCCAATAGGGATCTTCCAATACTCTCTCCTCTATTTTCTATCTTCTTTGCGACCTGCAACATCAACTTAAACTTACCCTCATCACTTTTTCTCTCTAGCTTTCATTCTTCTTTTTTCTACTTTCAGATAACACAAAGGGAACTTTAATGAACCCAACTGAACTGTGCAAATCTCCTTTTGGTCGGCTGCCTGTTAAACTAAACTAAGGTTCGATGTAGGTATTTTTATAGTCAGAAATTAGCTTCAATCTTGCCTCCCATTGGAAGTTTATTATAGTCTCAAATTAGCTTCAATTGATTTAAAGTAGCTTCGAGTGTGGATATTTTTATTGTGCGAAACCAGTTTCAATCGTAGGTCTTCTAAAAATACCAAACTTTCTTAAATTTTGGATCGTTCTATAGCCTCAAATTATATTAAATGGCGTTACTTTTGACTGTTTCAAATTAGCTGCTATAAAAGCCATATTTATTGTTTCTGATTGGCTTCAATCACAGAGATCTTGGCACAAAGATCTTTTATAGTTAGTTCAATCTTTGGCTTCTCTATTGATCCAAATTAGCTTTTATCAAAGGTATTTTTATAGTTCTAATCTAGTTTCAATTTTAGGTACTTTACTTAGTTTGACTAGTAGCTATTTGACTTGTTTTTATGTATTAACAGATTCGTAATAGCAACCGAATTTGTTGCTAATTGAATGATTCGGTTGCACACATTGAATTTTTCGGGTCTATCAACAGAAAGTCAGTCAGAGGAATTTCGGTTTAAGCAATCAAACTTTTGTTACCCCTTCTAAAGTTTTGTAGCCACAAATATAAGATGCGGTCACTAAAGTAGAATCATTCGATTGGCAAAAAATTCGGTTGCTATCACGAATCTGTTTTCTCTGTGTAGTTTATTGCCAAAATAGCTTTTGTTTTACGTTTTTTTTTTTTTGTAGTTCCGAGTTAACTTCTATCTCAGGTATTATTAAGGTCTCAGCATAAGTTGAAAAGAATATTTATCCTAATATTGACTCATTGGCGAAACTCTACGCTTAGTTTAGATTGTAAATTTCCAAAAATGCTTTAACAAGTTTGTACGAATGATCACAGTTGCCCCTTGGTATATCAAAAACGAAAATATACACAAAGATGTCATGTAGAAAATATTTTGTAAAGCTTGAAACCCAAATCTATTGGTCCGTAACATATTACATAGGTCAGGATAGGTTACGTGGGTTGCTCGCAAATAAGCGAGGCCTTGTGGTACCCTTAGAAATACAATTCCCCTTATGTTGAGAATTCATACATGAAGGGAGCATAGTTTCCCTCCCTAACTTCGTTGGCTATGCCATTCCTGTGGTCGCCGTGACCACCAACCGGTACTTCTAATAAATCTAATTATATTTACTAGTGACACATCTCTGAGACAGTCCGGATCATGAAAAAGAGCTCTACAAAGATGTAATAGTCTATGCTCTTGTAAGGGTCAGATAGAAGGTGTTGAACCGATTCCTCGTCATCTTCATCTAAACAACATCTACAATAGCTATAACGTGGGTAACCCATACGCTCCGACATGCATCCAATCCTACAGTGAACACTGATTATACCCGTAAGAAGCCTAAACGAATTTCTACTAACAGACAAAAGAGTCCTGGTCCTATCCTGGACCAGAGGCAGCCAGAGCATTGGATATTCTACAAGTGATGATATTTGACCACCTCAAATTCCAATCATCTATCAATTTCGATACGGTCACCAAGGGAGTTTGAATATCCCTATGCGCAAGAGTTACGTCTAGGGACGACGCATTCATCAGATATTTAATTTTCAACTCGACGTGATGTTGTGTCAGTTGTGCCACTGATTGGATACAATTGAGAAGACATTTCGACCTAATAAGGTTGGAGTTAATAGGCTTGATTGATGGCAGGCTGTCCAAGTAGATATGTATAATCGAATTTTCGGGATTCAGTTCCCAGATTCTTGACGCGGCTGTATCGATAGCATAGATCTCTGCCTGGAAAACCGGGTAATCGAAGAGACAATAAAATCTCCAATTCATCGAAGAAAATATCCGAGCCTGTTCCTCTTTCTGTCTTTGAATCATCTGTGTAAATTGGATCACATTGTCCCTTAGGATAGAATTCTATGCCCAATCATCCCTTATCAGTACACATTTTCTAAAAGTTCTATCAAAATTCGATGAAGGTCCCATGATTGGCCTGCCTATCTTTTGTAGGATGGTGCCGTGACTAATACGATCATGCGTCAGTTCGCCCGACTGTTTCGGTCATATTTTGGAATCGTAATGCTGAGAGTCTAATGAAGAAGGCGTTATGTGCCTTCTATATATGTAAGAAAACCTTTGGGAAGAGATGGGGTCTTAAACCATATTAAGGCGATCATAAGACCTACGTAGCAGAAAAGCATTTGATGTATATATCAAGGGGAGTTATATTTAGCATCGTCTCTATTTGGCTTGAGTGGAATTCATAGAGCCAGTAATCACAAGACGTGCCAATCTTTGTACATTGTTTAGAATACAAAGGTGAGTCTTAATGTCCACCTCATTCCACCAAACAAGAGTCCCATAGCTCAAAATAGGTCTTATGAACGCCGTAATATGGTTTAAGACCCCATTTCTTCCCAAAGGTTTTCTTACGTATATAGATGGCGCATTAGACTTCATTAGACTCTCAGCATTACGTTTCCCGAGAGCTTAGAGTCCAAAATTACGCCAAGATATTTGTCTTAGATTGAAGTCTTCAGAAAAGTACCATCCAGTCTTGGAGGTCTGAATTCTAGAACATATTACATACCAATGGCCACATTTGATTAAGCAGGAGGGACGCAACAGACCTAAACCGAAGACAAGAAGGAAGAATGCAAATTTAATCACAGGAACAATGAATAAAAACCTTTCCATCCGGCACTGGGAGGACTAATTAAATAATAGATATTAAATATAAGATTTCAAATACTTATTGTTAGTTCATTAAGTAATGAAGATACAATATATACTTAAATGAAAAATGAAAAAAAAGTAAAAAAAATATTGCTTAAATATGCATATTTGTTTAATATATTTCACTAAAACTGATATCCTCCTACATATTATTATTTTGTTTTTTAAATTCTGTTCTAAAACTGATAATTTTGCCTGCTGCACAACATACATTTTGTTGTATTCGATCCAGCCAATTACATCACTCTTATTTAACTTGACTTTTCGTTAACACAAAAAAAGTTAAATTACATTTTCAGCACACAACACAGCAGCTACAAAAACAATAACAACAACAACAATAAATAAATAAACAAACATTAATCATTTCAACTGTCAGTTGGAGGTGTTTACAGTTCAGGGCTTTGCGATAAAAGCCAATACAGAAAACAGCTACAAAACAAAAACCGTAACACAAAATAAACTTATACGTTTAAGAAATAATATAAAAAAGTATATATAGTTGCTCGTAAGTTAAACAACAAAGTAATGTGTTAGCTTATAAAGTCAATAATTTGATAGAGATTGGAAATACAGTGTTAAAGTTGATGGAGATTATCGGAGTTAGGATTTCGATAGTCTTGTCATAGCCTACACCATTTCAAATTGAAATTGAGAAGAATCAATAAAGCGACTTGAATCTCCCCGGACCAAAGAACGATAAACCAAATCGACCATGTGGCGATAAGCAGCAAATGGAGGGATTCTCTTTTATACGTGCGTAGTCGTAGGGTGATCACCATCTTCTAGTCGCAAAGATGTGTATCAAATTTGAAGCTATTCGAGATACCGACAATAAGGGAAACATGCTTCCTATAGACATAAATAGGCTAAAGGATGGAGAAGTTGCTGCTGTATATTTCGAAGCCTTGAGAAATGCTGTTGGATCTTGCCAAGACGGTAAGCTAAAGAAACGGAAAAGATTGAAGTCTATATTTATGGAACCTGCCACTCGAATCCTCGGTCAAAAGGAACATGCGCGAAAAGAGTGGATCTCCGAAGAAACCTGGCGTACTATGTAAAAGCACGAAATCTGATCTTATTAGAGCTCGAACTCGTAGTGTTAAACTACACTTGCAGACACGTTACAATGAGCTCGATAGAGAAGTGTAACGTAGTGCTCGTCGGGACAAAAGGAAATGGCTGGATGAAATCATCAAGGACGTACAAATCGCAGCTGATATTTATCACACAAGCGATATGTATAGATCTCTGAGGAAACTCACGAATGGTTATACGACATCGCAAAGGCCCCTAAAAGGAGCGAACTGTGAACTCTTGCGCAAAGGGATATTCACACTCCTTTGGTGACAGTATCGAAATTGAGTGAGACGGAGCTCAGGTGGTCAAATATCATCACTTGTAGAATAACCAGAATGCTCTGGCCGACTTTGGCAGAAGATAGGACCAGGACTCTTTGTCTCTTAGTAGAAATTCGATTAGGCTTCTTACGGGTATTATCACTAGTCACTGTATGATTGGACACATGTCGGAACGTATGGGTTACCCACGTTATAGCTATTGTAGAAGCAATGACTGAAGAGCAACAGGTTGAGGAATGGGCGGATCACTATAGCCAGATGCTTTCGAGGAATGTCCGTCCTTTACGAACAGAATGGGAATGTGAGTTTCCGCATGTCCCACCATTGAGAAAATCGCGAATTCAAATCCCAAGGTTTTGACGGAATATCAGCTGAGCTCATGAAGTCCAACCCACATACGGGTGCTCAATAATAATACCAATAATTCGTACATTCTGGGAGAGCGAAAATCTCGACAATTAGCTGACTGAGGGCGTGATAATCAGGAATTGGTAACACCAATTCTTAGGCCGGAACAAGCTGGATTCAGACCCCATAAGTCCACCATCGACCACATAAACAGCCTTCGTGTTATTATGGAACAATCTGTAGAGTAGCGCTCACCACTGTATATATGCTTCATAGACTTCGAGAAGGACATCGATAAACTAAACCACGATGTGATTTGGAGTACTTAAGCAAGTAGGAGAATACCTCTCAAATTTATACGTCTTATAAAAAGCTTATACCGTGATGCCTCTTGTAGGATAAAACATGGCAAATTGATGAATGAAACTGTGAGAGTTGGGTAAGGAATTCCCCTCTAGATCCGCGCCTGCTTCTATTTAATATAGTTCTGGACACGATCTTTGGAAGAGCCTTCGATAACGACAGGAGGATATTGTGGGGAATGCAGGGTCGCCTAAACGATATTAATTATGCAGAAGATATTTGTCTACTGGCTCACAGCTACTCAGATCTCGCGGCGAACATACGAAGAGTAATGCTGGCAGCGGAATCAACAGGTGAAAATAAATGTCATGACGACAAAAACTTTACGTATAAATGCAACCTCCAGGAATTTATTTGCAATAGGTGCAAGCGAAATAAAAGATGTCAGCCAATTCTGCAATCTCGGGGGATCGGGTGAGAACATCGACAATCGCCTGCTGAAGGCACGTCAAACATTTGGCCGCCTAAAACCTATTTGATCTCTGTGTACGAAAATTACAATCTTCAATTCCAATGTAAAATGTACCCTTCTGTACGGTTGCGAAATTTGGAACCCTGCCACTCGTGAAATAACAAAAATGCAAATATTCGTGAACCGCTGTCTTCGCAGGATCCTACGTGTATTCTGGCCGAGAACCATATCTAATCACACGCTCTGGGAAAAAACAAGCCAACAAATCCTATCCTTAGAAGACAGCCTAGCGACATCACTAGAATTGCCTTAGACTGGAACCCGCAAGGGAACAGAAGAAGGGCACGCCCAGCTCATACATGGAGAAGACAGATTGAGGCCGAAGTAAGTAACAGTGGCAAGAGTTGGGGAGAAGTGGAGGCCCTATGCTCCTTGCTGGAACGACGGGAAATTTTGTATCTATACATTGGATATCCTGCACGATCGATTTGAGAGCATGGAGGTAATGTAAACTGGCCTCCGATATCCAGCAATTTCACCCCGTCAGACTTTTTCTTGTGGGGTTTTCTTAAGTCGCAGGTCTATGCGATTAAGACTCAAACCACATCGGCCCTCAAAGCTAACATAACACGTGCCAACGGTCAAAGTCAGCCTAATTTATGCGCCCAGAGTCATGGAAAATATGAAACTTCGGATGCGCGACATCCAGCGAAGCCACGGCAGATATTTGCACAATGTTATATGCCATTTACTAGCAAATATTAAAGGAGAAGCAGGTCTGAAGATAAATATTCGCAAAACAAGAACAGTAATAAAAAATTCTGCATTAAAAACCTTGAGCAAGACGATGTTAACTCCTTCAGCTATTTGGGTAGCATTATAACAAAGTTTGGTGGCTATATGGAGGACATTGAAAACCGCGTCACAAAAGCCAGCACTCTTGTACTCTTTCTGTTCGATTGAAGCTTAAAATATTCAACACAAACGTGAAGTCAATCCTACTCTATGTCTATGAAACATAGAATGATACACACCGAGATATCCAAAAACTGCAAGTGTTTGAGAACCAATGCCTCTGCAGAATCGTACGTATCTTCTGGCTAAATGTAATCACGGATCTCAGATTGTGGACCGAGACTAATAAACTGCCACTGGCAACAGAAATGAAGAACTAGATCGACCACATTCTACGTAGACCAGAAACGACAACGACTGGAATCCTCAGGGAACACGATCGAATATTTATTCGAACGAGCGAGTTTTGGGATTCTCTTATTCGATATCGAATAAAATTTAAAGAAATTATAATGATTGTGCTCGATAACGAACGAGTTTTTACTCGAAAACTAATAAGCATTCGAAATTTATTTCGATTACGAGTGCGAGAATTTGCCCCTAGCACTCACATGGAGGCGACAAATTGAAATCGAAGCTGCTGCCAAGTACAAAAGTTGGGAAAAAATAAAATTATTTTCCCATGATTAATCACGTTGGAACATATTTGTTCAGGCCCTATGCTCGTTGTATGAATGACATAATGGCATCGATAGGTCTTTCAAATGAATAAAAATAAAAAATTAATAAAAATGTATAGCTTTATTTAAATTTAACCCTCTAACCCGCAAGAGTGCCTCAAGGCATGCATTACAAAACATCAATTATCTCTAAAGTAATTATAATTTTACTTTTAATTTAACGGTGACTTTAGTTACAGATTTGTTAACATTTCTCTTGAAGGTCGAAATACATTCTGACTATTAGTTTTTGTTCTGTCAGCTGTTTTGTGAGTGATGTCATAATTTTAGCACGAGAAATTTTGTGCGTGATTTTTTTTTTGCGGGTTAGAGGATTAAAGTTAAGAAGCGCTTAATGAAATCCCCTTTTATATGAGTGATGAACTCAACTGTGATATCCCTTAAACTATATAAGAGTTTACTACATCCTTTTAGTTACACTAGCAAAAAAAAAAACATACATAAAAATAAACTTTTAAGCAGTCTTTTGCTTAAATAAAGCTGTATAAATTGTTTAACAACGAAAACAAATACAAACGCATATAAAGATAAAAATATTCCAACACATTTTAAGCAAGTCCCTAAATCTACTCTTTATTTACTCATACAAATAGCTGAAACAAAACAGCTGCTGGAAAAAAAATAAAAGACAAATTCCTTCCTTTTTTTGTAAAAAAAAAAAAAAAAAAAAAAACTAAAGAGCATGTCTTTTAAAATTCAAAACTAATGTTATTTTAACACTCATCATATTCAACACACTCATATGTTAAAAAGGAGGAAAACAATTTATATACAAAGCAAAGACGACATAAAAGGATGCTAAGGCTAAGAAATCTGCAACAAACTGCCTTAAAATAAAATATTGTAAAAAGTTAAAGAATATTGGGAGAATTTCAATTCAAAGTTTTTTAAATTTTATTTTGCTTTGTCCTTTACGAATTTATTTATAGTAATTTTTATCATTATAGTGTAGCCTGCTCAAACAACCTTTTAACGGTTAAAAATATGTACAAGACAATATGTTTTAAATATAATAAATGATGTTCCTCATATCTTTGTAGCAATTTTGCAGTTCTTACATTAAAAAAGATTTTTTTTATTTTTTTTTTTTTATTTAAAAAAAAAAAAATCTTAAAAGTGTGTTGTTAAAATGTGTAGTAATACAAGGAATATGGAACCAACCAGCCAACCAACTACATACATTCACTTCAATACTTTTGTTCTGTATAATTTTACTTTTCCGTTTTATTTTATGGAAAACTCACTCATCATCACCCACACCATCAACAACATCCTTAACAACAAGCATCTCGCCTTCATTGTCGTTGTCCTCGTCCACGTCGTACTCGTCATCATCATCATCATCATCAGCCATGTTCATCTTTTTAACATGAAATGAATGTGAAAAGGACATACACACTTTTGACAAATTACACGAGTGTTAGTTAGTTCCCTGGTTGTGAATGTATGTATGTGAGTATATAGGTAGGTAGGTATTTGTTTTTATATGCAGCTCCATATGTCTGTTTGTATAGATGTATAACGTACATATCTTTCTTTTTCAAATAGGGAAAAAGAACAGAAAAAAAACTTGATGATATTACTTTAAAAATTATAAACGATAGTCTCACATATTCTTTCAAACTGCAAAAAAGACAAACGCAAAGGGACATGAGAACAAATACATACATACAGGAAAAAGTAGAGCAAGACTGAAAGATGGACGGACGGACGGAGGCACCGAATGACTTGCTCAACTACTGACATACACCCGGTAAGTGCACAATAAGAAGGCCAGTGTAATAGGATAAATGTACAAATACAACAAGTAACACACTTTAACAGGACCTTTTTCTCCCATTTGTCTCTAAATGTCAGTTTAGAATGACTGATACAAATGAACACTTTCGTTAGGTTTAGAAAAGAAATGACACTATTAAATTTAAAAAAAAAATTATTTTAAAGGAAATTTAGAAATGTTCCTAAATCCTGGGATACTTAACGTCACCTACAAGTCACAACTACTTTCGTTTTTTAAACTCTGTATGCTTCAGTTCTTGCCAACTCAGTTGACTACTGCATGATCTTGCATGCAAACATATGTACATCGCATGATCTTTATATCCTACCCCACACCTGTATAGTGGAGAGGGCTGATGTTTATAACGACCAAAAATAGTAGTCCAAAGTAAGCTATGTTATTTTTACAAGTAAAGTTTGAGTGTTTGAAATTCTCATTCACTCTATAGTTTTTTGTTTGTATAATTTCTTTAGCTTTCATAAAGCGAACAATAGAAACATTTTAGTGAATTAAGGACTGAGATCGTAAAATTCTTAACACATGTTTTTCATTAAAACTTTTTACTCAAGTATTATTCGATTTTTTTATCAAGTTACCTTTGTAAAGCATGTCAGTTATTATGTTTAATGTCAATTATGTTCATTTCTTGTTAATCTGATTAAAATGAGTGACCTGAAAAAAGTGCGTACTAAAATGATTAAATATTTTGAACAAAACCCAACTTGGTCCTACAAAAAGTTGGCCAAACAATCAAAGGTCTGCTATCAAACTGTTTCCAATGTTATTAAACAGTACTGGGAGAACTTGTCCGTTGATATAAAACCTGGTTCAGGTAGAAGAATGGTCCAGATGATGTTTCTAAAGCCAAAAAACTAGAAAGCATTTTGAAAAGAGCTCCCAACACCTCCGGTAGGAAAGCAGCCCTGTTAGCTCAGTGCTCGGAATTTTTGATACGAAAAGTTAAAGCTAATGCAGGTTTAAAAACATACAAGGCTCAACAAGTTCCTGACAGAAACTCTGCTAATAATTTAGAGGCCAAAGACAGAGCACGGAAATTGAAGTCAAATTTTATACAAAAAATATACCTGCTGCATAATGGATGACAAAATGTACGCATGGACAATTTTTCGCTGCTTCTGGGTCAATTTTTTTCTGTTGCAGATGGTCGAGGGAATGTTGAAGAAAAGTTTAGGACCCAAAAGCAGACAAAATTTCGGCAAAAAAGCCAAACATTTGTTACAAAGTGCTCTATAAATACTGAAATTTTCATCAAGGAATGTTTACAAAAAAGGATGTATCCATTCATAAGGCTTCTTAGTGTGTCCATTTATTTTTGGCCTGATTTGGTAAGAAAGGTCTTGAGTGGTACAAGAACAATAATGTTTTATTTGTATCAAGAGATGCAATTCCTCCAAACTGCCTGGAGCTAAAGCCAGTGTAGAGATATTGGGCTCTTGTTAAAAGAGAATTGAAGAGCACAAAAAAGGTGTCCAAAAGTGTGGTAGATTTTAAACGGAGATGGACAACCTGTTCCAACAATGTGACATAAAAGCTCAAAAAAGGTTCAAAATTTCATCATTAGTGATTCGGCTGGTTGGCCGGGCTTCACGTGCGCTCTCTTACGCTTCGGGTTCCCGTAATGGATTCGGTGCAAAAATGATTTTCTTTAATAGCGTTCAAACATCATTTCAGACATGCAAAACTTCTTTCAAGGTCTCTCGTCTTCAATTCGTATGGTACCCAATTTACCTGCTTTTGGATTAATCCTGCTGCTTGCAAACTTTTTGAAATTGCTGTTTGAGTAGCTCACAATGATTCTGCAAGCTCTTTTTGAGTTTGACAACAATCTTCATGAAGTTATGTCTCCAATTCATTGCAAGAAATGATTTGATGCAAAAATGATCTTCTATAGCTTTCAAACATCATTTCGGATATACAAAATCGACTTTCAAGGTCTCTCGGCATAAATTTCCCTGCTTTTGGATGAATCCTGCTGCTCGCAAACTTTTTGAAATTGCTGTTTGAGTACGTCGCAATGATTTTGCAAGCTCTTATTGAATTTGACAACAATCTCCATGGAGTAATCTCTCCAATTATTGGTCTTCAAACTTTTTTGGCTGGACTGGGCAATTTTTGCCTTCCGTTTCAAAATTACCAATTCACCATAAGCTTTAGTGAGCATTCGGTATGCTTCAGCGGCACTTTTTTTTCAAATTAAAGAAGTAAAGCAAAACTTCCTGCATATAAAGCATTGCCTATAGTCCAAATGTAATGTCCCTTCCTGTTGGTGCTTGGACTTGTCGCTGTTGAATATTAGTCAGTCACTCTATTAAAGAGTAATTCAGACACAATTTTTAAACAAGATCGATCGATCGAGAACTCTCTGAGTTAGAGGGGTTCAAAATTTGACATTTTTGCCAAGCAGGTGTAACTTATTACCTATTGTTCTTAGCAACATGTGTCCTAAAGAGTTTAGACAGCTATTTCTGCAATCTTTCGAGAAAAACTAATTTTCCGAAATCAAAATCTTGTTGACCTTTCTTTCTTTTTATCAAAATAAAGCCCAGATATTTTCCTTGAAGACCTATTTGGTCGCTTAGTTGGTTTACTTGACATGAAATCCCCCCATATAGATTTTACATGTAACAATTTCTACAATTGTTCTCTAGTGAAAATTTCAACTCTAAAGAAAATCTTTAAAGTTCTGTTTCCTTTAATAACTAATTTAATTTTGTTGTGAATTGACTTTACATTGCCAAACGCTTTAATACCTTTAAGAATATTTGACCCAACAAAACTAAAATAAACCTAGTTTGCAGACGATATCAAAAGCAAAAGAAACCTACAAATCTAAAAATAAACTGGTTCAATAACCATGTTTTATAAATTGGTATACGAAAGTGTATGTCTGTTTTGTATTTTTAAACGAAATATACATGTGTTCATCAAATGTTTTATCATTAATTTTGTGTGTGAAGACCCCATAAAATATCAACCCATCAGGCCATCAACAGCTGGCACAAATTACAATTCATCATCGTTGTTGTCATCGTCATCATCATCATCATGCTCAACAACACCAGCATCACGCTACCAAAACCTCATCATGGACTTCTTCAAGCATTTTACAATACACATATTAATCCCTTTCAGTGTGTATGTAAAAAAAAAAAAGTTTTTTTTTTTTGTATATTGATGAACAACAAGCTCATTTACTTTACTTTGAAACACATATCGATGACATTTTTCGATTCAACATAAATACATTCCAAGCTTTACAGTTTAAAAACCACACTCTTTCAACCGAAAACACACACTAGCAGCAACCTAAAGCCACGCACTTGAATTCGTACACTTTTACACTCATACCAGCAGGAAACGAGACACTGGCATATGAAAAAAAAAACATGGTAGGACATGCAATAAATTAGTAGACATACAGCAGGAAATATGAAAAATATAGCAAGATACAAACACATATACACTAGGCTGGTTCCTATTTTGCACTTTAACTGAAGACACTAGTTCGCAAGGTGAAAATTGAAACAAAAAAAAAATTGTCTCTCTCACGGTACTCCCCAAATATAGTTTCCTAGCATATACTGGTCCCAAAAACCCTGATAATTCCATTCAAATTCGGCACAGTGGGGTCGCTGGGAAGAAAATTGGTAATAACTCTCTTTCTATTCTAAACAACTGGTTCGATTGCAAAATGATATACAAACAAATCGTACAAGAGGGCATAAGATTTCAGAAAATAAAATGTTTAAACACCCTATTAGAATACAAGGTGAGATACAGGGTGTCAAAGTTGACCATCTTTAGTTTGCCAAGCTTCGTAGAGCTGGAAACTAATACAAATACATATTGTTACGTTTTTACCTTTTAAAAACGTTGGTTTATTTCCTTTAAATAAACTGGATACTTTTGATTGCAAATAAAAGCAGTTTAAAATTGTAACAACTCTTTATTTACTTAAAATGTACAAAAACAACAGAATTATAAGCCACTCAGTGTTTTTTATACACGTTTATCAATTCGCAGAAATACACACACACACCTTATAATGTACAAGTATACACGTACAAGACAGTTGATGTTAACTCTAACAGCGCCTATGATTAACTCAACCCTCGACTGCAACTTCTGCCACTATTTATACACGCGCCATATATCGTGAATGTTCTACAATCTTAATGGACAACTAGAGCATTCAAATTCTAAAATGCTAGTAACCGCATGCTATCGACATTGTTGATTATTAGAAGCTTCTACTAATGCACGTGTTTATAAACATGATGAATGTTTCAGTCAGTCGTTACAGACCGTTAAATTCATATCGCTATTGCACATTCGTAACAATATTTAAGTCATTATCCATTCGCCAAACGTGACCGAGTCAGCGCATTCGGTGAATTTTAATGCACTTAACAACATCTATGTCGGCGTATAGCTCGTACTGCTCATGGTTGATTATAATTCTGAATCCATCGACGCGTATAGGGCCGTAAATCTTTCCTCTCAAACACTGCCTACAATGACTCGTCTGATATTTTCATAGTTCATATTTCAGCACCATAGAATAGGACGGGTAAAATAAGCGATTTGTACAGTGTTATCTTTGTCCTTCGAGTGTTATCTTCGCCTACAAAGTCTAAAGTAACAAAAGTTATTCCCGGCTTGATTTTTAGGCTAAGTTCGTTGTTGTTAGTAACACTGGCACCTAAACCTCAAAGTTGTAATCTCCAAAATATTTGGGCTGTTCGATACCCAAAGACGTTCTACTACTCGAAATAAAGTACTTCGTTTTAGTTTCGTTCTCATTTAGACCCATTTTATTTGGCTGCTTTTCGAGTTCTGTAGGATAGGTTAGGTTTCCAGGCAGCCGCGAAGTAAAGAAGAAGTGCAGCTCACGTAGTTCTGTAAGGGCTCTGCTTGCTGCTCGTGTGTGTCGATGTCGTCAGCATATGCTAACAACATGATACTTTTGCTGTAAATAATATCTGTGCTTTTAATTTTTGTTTCTTGCAATATCTTCTCCATTAGAAAATTGAAGAACTCACACGATAAGGCATCGTCCTGCCTAAAATCTCTCATTGTTTTAAAGGGGTCGAAGAGGTTTGCTCCTATTTTGACGGTGCTTTGGATATTTTTCAGCGTGATTATGCAAAGCCGGACGATCTTTGCAGGAATATCAATCTTTTTTCTCAACGGGCTATCGAACGCAGCTTTATAGTCGACGAATAGATGGTGCGTATCAATTTGTTTTTCTTTAATTTAAAAAAAGCGCCGCTGAAACACACTGATTGCTCACCAAAGCTTATGGTGAATGTGTTCAATCGGCTACAACGTGCTTGCAAAATCAATGGGAGCTACTCAAGCAGCAATTTCAAAAAGGTTTGCGAGCAGCAGGATTCATCCAAAAGCAAGGAAATTGGGTACCATACGAATTGAAGGCGAGAGATCTTGAATAACAATTTTGCATGTCCGAAATGATGTTTGCACCGAATTATTACTTGCGATGAAAAATTGATCCATTACGATAACCCGAAGCGTAATAGATCGTAGGTGAAGCCCGGCCAACCAGCCGAATCGACACCAAAGCCAAGCAGACAGATTGCTCACCAAAGTTTATGGTGGATGTGTTCCATCGGTTTCAACGTTCGAGAGTGATGGTTTGTTCGGTCAGCCAAAGAAGTTTGAAGACTAAGAATTGGAGACATTATTCCATGAAGATTGTTATCAAACTCAACAAGGGCTTCAAAATCAGTGGGCAAGCAGGAGACCTTGAAAGACGATTCTGCATGGCCGAAATGTGGTTGAACGCTATAATAGAAATTATTACTTGCGATGAAAAATGGATCCATTATGATAACCCGAAGCCTAATAGATCGAACGTGAAGCCCGGCCAACCAGCCGATAACAGCGGGTCAATATATTTCCCGATTTTCTCCACTTTTCTTTCATTGGACTAACAACGAATATATATGTCAAACAAAAAAAGAATTGTTTAAAAATAATGACTAAATCCAAAGTTATATGCATTAAAATTTAAAAATTTCAAAAAGGCGATTACGCTAGTTTTTGGGAAAAAAGTACTTTATATCTTTTTAGGCTATCTAAAAAATTTCTCAGAAGATGTATTAGAAATTTATTCATTTTGAAAAGCTAATTTTACACTAAATATTTTGAATGAAAACAAATTTGAAATTTGTTGATTCCGGGGGGACCAGATCCATCCAAAAACCGCCTATTTTGTATGTAAAATTCAAATTCAGAGCAAAAATTCTCAAATCGCATAATCGATATGAAAATATACCAACCCATTTTAAATGGCCAATTATGTTCTTAATTATTTTGTAAAGGGTTCCGATAACCCCATCTCTGGTATGGATTTTATAGTCAAAAAACTAAAAAATCCCATTTTTGGGATTTTCAATACTTTTTTGGAAATTGCGGGTTTCCTGATTACAAATTTCAAAATTTGTTTCTATTTTTCCATTTTCAAATGAAAGAATCTATATTCGTGTACAAATATTCATAAATAAATATTTAATTTCAATTTGAAAAAATTTTATCTTTTTCAAAAATACAATAAAAAAACAATTTTTGTCATATTTTTCAAAAAAGTATTCCATGAATTTTGTAATATTCAAAAGTTATATATATTTTTGAAAAATAAACAAAATTCCCTATCCATTGATATATAACATGTCTTCCTTCTTTTTCCCTTCTTAATTAGGGAAAACTTAACAACTCGCAGAGAATTTATCAATAACATGGATTATTGATGTCAGAAACTTTTTCTATTTTATACTTAAACATCTATGTATATCTAAGGACCATTATTAAAACTTGCCTTTATGTTCCCAATAGTAAAAGTTAACTTTAAAGCAACCTTTTGCTATTACGAACTTAAAGGCAAGTTTTAATAATGGCCCTAAATGAATTATAAACCCAATTTGTTATTGAATTTCTTCAACATTTAATTTTTTTTAAAATATTGCTATTTGGACACGAAACTTCAACTAATCAGCGTATGATTTTTAGATGACAAAGAACTATTTAAGATCATGAGAAATCACTAAATAGCAAAACAAGGGCCTCCCTAATAGTATAGTATATAGCAATTTGTTGCCTGAGAATCAATGAGGATGATATTTGTGGAAAAAAGGCTTGAAAAGAAACCCAGTAACATCAAAAAGTAAAAATTAAAAGTTGCTTATGTGTGTGTGTGAGTGTGAGTAAGCACACATCCTCACACACACAAAACCACAATTCGTTATTAACAAACCAAGAACAACAACAACAACAGCAACACCAAGAGCCAGAGACACAATAAAAGTCAGTAAATGTCAATTGCCCCTGAGTCGACTGGTTTCAGCATTAAAAATACTTTGGCCGTTTTATCGCTCCATGGAAAAATGTGCGCCAATATTACTCTGCTTGTCTGTCTGTCTGTATGTCGTTTCCCTATCTTTTAAGCTGTCTGTGTCTGTCTCTTTGACTATCAGTATGTTGGTTAGACGATGGGCACAAATGCCTTTTAGCATGAAAGCATGAATATAACGTAAGAATTGAATGGATGAATGAAGAGGGGTTAGTTATCAATGGATGTTTGTAGGTATTTTTGTACAAAAGTAGGTGATAGTCAGTGTGGGTGTTGCTGAAGATGTAGTTATATGTGGCTGTTATAAAACCAAGAGTAATGCTTCTGTTTTAGATCAATATTGAAAGTTATTTATGTAAAAGAACAAAAAGATACAGAAATGAAGAACGAAGTATTAATAATAAAACTATGCATAGAAGTATGTTGCTATGGTGAAGAGAAGGGAAAAAACAGCCTGCCGTAAAGTACTAAATTAAATATCAGTAATATTTTAGACATACTAATCCATAACAAAAGCTAAAAAGAAAATATCAAAGTTAGTATTAACAAGAAGACAGAATTGGGAATAAAAAGAATATTTTAAAGTAATCGAAAAAAAAATTGGTTTATAAAAAAAAATGTCATGTTATCGATAACAAAATGTCATCTTAAAAGAAAATTTCAAAGTTATTGATAACAAAATTTGTTCTATAAATAAAATTTAATTGTTATCTATAACAACATTTTATTTATAAAGAATATTTCAATAAAATCTTTAACTTTTCCAGTTAAGCTTTTTTGTGTATAAGTTTAAAATCGAAACAATTGTATTTTTACTTTAATTACATTAAAAAATACCCCATTCTAAGGTTTTTTGTGGATTGGGGTGGTTAGTTTACTAACCACCGCGGCTAATCAAGGCATATTTAACCTGGTGGCAGCGTAACGCCAGCAGACTATTCTTTGCTCTACCCATGTTTTACCTTTTGAAATGTCAAAAACTTGTTTACAATTTGTTATAAGAGTAAAAAGATTATTTTATATTTATAAAATTTAGTTTTTGTCACCGCTATATGTCCGTTTTTGTGAATTTTTTTTTTTTTTGACAGTTTAGAAGGTTTTACACATACAAAAATTACTATTGTTCTTGTAATTGTTGTAGTTACGCTGCAACCTTGTTAATACCTCTTGTTAACTAATTGACTAAATTCTCTGACCAAACTGAATTCGATGAACAATAAACACTCTGTGCTTTTTTATTCAATACGTGAAAGTCTCTTAAAAAAACTGCGGTTTACAATATTTTCAAATTAATATACATTTTTTCTAACCAAACTTTTGCAAAAGAAAACATAAATGATGACTTAATAAAATATAATTGTTTTGCAAAATGCCAAAAGATGCCAATAAAATATGTTTTAAAGACTATAGAGAAGGTGGTTAGTAAAGTGACCACTAAACCGCAAAGAGTTAACAAAATTGTATATGTAAAGAAAGTTTCCAAGTTATCGAAAACAAAATTTTATCTAAATTTTATCTCAATATAAAGCAAAGTTTCAAGTTAAACTTTCCTTCGCCCTTATTGATTCAACTTTTAAACAAAATTTGATATATAAAGATAATTTTAAAGAAATTGATAAAAAAAAAATTTGATCTTTAAACAAAATTTCAGCTATAAAGTAATTTGCAAAATCATCGATATAAAAATTTTGCCTACAAAGAAAATTTTAAAGTTGTCGAAAACAAAATTTGTTATGAAAATAAATTTATCGATAAGAAAATTTCAAAGTACTTTTTGGGTGAAAATACAAATTGTCGACAAGTAAAACTTGTGAAAACTTGGTTTTATGATTTAAAAATTTAAAGTTACTCAAACATTTGAAATTTGCATTGGTTTGTCTTCTATCAATACTGGTACCATATTAATGCTTATGAACCCCAGTTTCCTAAAAATTATTTTATATTGAACACAGGATTTTAAACTAAAACATTGTCCTTGAAGAATGGATATCTCAAAAAATACATCTTCCCATGAGGGAATCTCGAGAAAATATAGTTCAAATTTTCTAATATTTCGAAGATTAATCGATAAACTTTAAATATATTATTGTAATTAGCTGTCCGATTTTTATAAACCTAGTTTTATATAAATCATAGGAAATTCAATTATCTGCACGCAGAAAAACAATGTAGTTGTGCATGTTTACTGTAACCATTTCAACATTTTTATAATTTTAAACAATATTATAGTCACAGTAAATATTTATATGATTGTGGTAACAATAATATGGTTAATTTACGATTCACATGATTGTATCAACCATATATATGGTGACAACTGTGACTATAATATTGTTAAAAATTTTGAAATGGTTACAGTAAACATGCACAACTATATTTTTTTTCTGCGTGTAAGCATATCACCAAAAACCCTATTCCGAAGGCAAAAAACTAATAAATTTAAACAATATTCTTTAAGCAAGAATATTTTAAAATACATATTCCCATGTCCAAAAAATTGGAGATTTTATAATTGTTCTCATTATTGGCCATTAGCCAGGCGCTGATCCAGGTCAACCATTTGGGGGCGAAAAAATAAAAATTCTACATTTTTATGTTTGTCTTCTTTTTATATAAAAACTATTCGGTTTTGGGGGGGGGGTTCCTATTTCACCCCCTCTGGATCCGCGACTGCCATTAGCTATGACCTTATCCATCTTTCTGGCAACATATGTATCCCATGAGGCCAAAACGAATCAATTTCGGGTACTCTGTTCCAAAAAGAAGCGTATCCATAGAGATCGAAACAAATAGTATTTGGACGGGGCAAAGTCTGGAATATTAGGCGGATGAGGCAAAATTTCCCAACCTCTTCATTATAAATAGTTTTTAACAGGTATTGCATAATGTGGCGTTGTCATTATGGAATATTACGGTTTCATGTCTGGCCGCATATTGTGGGAGTTTTTCGGCCAATGCTTGTTTCAAACAAATCAGTTGTGTTCGGTACAGGTTCCCAGTCAGATTTCAGCAGATCATAATATAAAAAACCGTTTTGGCCCCAAAAAATATAGAGCGTTACTTTAGCGCCATGGATATTTGGCTTTGGTGTCGATTCGGCTTGTTGGCCGGTCTTCACATATGATCTCTTATGCTTCAGGTTATCGTAATGGAAATATTTTCATCGCTAGTAATGATTCGGTGTAAAACTGATTTTCTTTTATAGCGTTGAAGCAGCATTTCAGACATACAAAATCTCGCTTCAATTCGTACGGTATCCAATTTCCCTGCTTCTGGATGAATCCTGTGGCTAGCAAACGTTTTGAAATTGCTGATTAAGTAGCTCACAAGCTCTTGTGTTGAGTTTGACGCTGGCCTGGTTGATTATTGTCTTTCGTGTTAAAATCACCATTTCTGATCCGCACAAACCATCGACTCGGCTTAATGTTATTTCACTCAAACGAATTTTTAACTTAAAAAGAATGCTAACTTTTCTATGTTTTTCTAGTTATGGGACACACATATGGGCAGTTCCATAAATATGCCAGCAATGATAGAAAAAACAAAAACTCGTGAAACTTTTGCAACATGAATACAAAAAATACACACAAATTTTATTATGTTAAGGTATTTAGAGCTTCTTACAACTTCTTTAGTTTAATAAGAATGTAAAAGGCTAAGATGGCGGCGAAGACTAATCGTCCAATTAGTATGCAGTAAGAAACGAATTTGACTCTAATCAGTGTTTTGTTCAAAGAGTGAAGAGTGAAAAAATATTTTTTTAACTAAAAAATCAAACAAAATTTTTTGCCCTAAAATAAATAATAAAAAAATTTAAAAAAAAATTCGAAATTTTTTTTTTTAATTTTGTTTACCTAAAAATATTTAACATATTTTTTTAAGTATAATTTGGTGAAGGGTATATAAGATTCGGCACAGCCGAATATAGCTCTATTATTTGTTTTTTGCTATTATCCCCTTGATTTTTGAAACCAAATATATGTATATTTCTCATTTATTATACCCTTCACCATCGTTAGAAGGGTATATATAAATTTGTCATTCCGTTTGTAATTTCCACAATATAATTTTCCGACCCTATAAAGTAAATATATTCTGAATCCTTATAGATAGCGGAGTCGATTTAGCCATGTCTGTCTGTCTGTCTGTCTGTCTGTCTGTCTGTCTGTCGATTACTAACTCATAAATATAGACAATATGGATATCTAATGATAGATATTTCAAAGTCCATTGCAACGATGTATATAAGGCTATACAAAGTTTGACCTACAATGGGTCAAAATCGTGAAAAATATTTTTTAACCCGAATTTTTTTTCACAAAAAACATTCTTTTGTCATACATTTTTTTCATTAATAAATTAAAAAAAAAAAAATTTCAAAATTTGAAAAAACTTTTAAAAAACAATTTTGAAAAAAAAAATAAAAAAAAAATGTTTTTTAATTTTATTTTAAAGTATAGTTTGGTGAAGGGTATATAAGATTCGGCACAGCCGAATTTAGCTCTCTTACTTGTTTTTTAGTTTCTATTGTACATATATTTACAGAATACTTATTTTATAGCTATAAGAGAAAACTCTGTCGCGTGCGGTATGTCACGAACGATATTAAATTGTATTTACTATAAAATCATCCAAAGATTATTTTTATTAAAAAATAATGGATTGTAAAGGAAAAATATTTGGTTTAGTATAAGAAATTAAAAGGAAAAAACACTTTCCACGATTCGCAGATTTTATATATGAACCTCAAAATCACTTCTGATATATTTATTATTTTGCTCTATATTTTGGACAACAATGTTTCGAATATACTTATTACTTTTTAAAAATAGTACCCTATATTTCAAAGTAATTGTTAACAATATTTGATCTACAAAGAAAACATTTCAAAGTTATCGCTAGCAAAATTCAATCTAAAAAGAAAATTTCAAAGTTATCTTTAAATTTATGTTTGGAAATCCCTACTTAGCAAGCCATATCCAGTATATAATGGCCTACATTTCGATAGAGTGGTTGGTGGTTGGGCAACAAACAAAAAATTAAAGATAGCAGTTTATGGAGAGAAAACCAAAACTAAGAATCAAATGTAATTTATTTGCCCTTAGAAATGAGAGCGCAAAAAAAAAAGGAATCAAAGTATTAGAATGACACAAAATGTGTAAGTGTGTGTGTGTGTGTGTATGTAAATATACATGTCTTGATTTCGCAACGGCCATGGATGGAAATGATATTAAAAAAAACAAGAGGAAAGAACTGAAGGTGGAAATGTGTGTAATCATTTGTAAAAATAATGAATGGTTTTGCAAACATTGACGTTTTAACTCCACAACGTGTGTGAGTGTGCAAATATGTGTGTAAGAGAGACACTTTTTTTTCTCCATTAAACTAAACGCAATCAGGAAAAGGAAATAGTAAGTAGTAGTAGTAGAGGTGGTCATGGTAGTAGTGAGGAAATGGTCGTGGTAGCAGGAATTCATAGGAAGGTAGTATATGTAAGTGTGTAGTAGATATAAACGTTAATAAAAGGATGTAGATAATAACCAGTTCATAAGACGTGCCATAGATTACACAGCTTCAAGGATAATGGCATGTCTCATGCTGCTGCTGCTACTGCTGCCTCATGTTCCTTTAAAGGTATGCAGCATTAAGCAAAAAAAAAAACGGGGAAAACGGCTTAAACACGTACACGGACGTACGTACGTACATAAGACTTATACGGTGATATAATTTAATAGAATATTTAATTACAACAACAGTGTTAGAACTGGCAAATGCGTAAACAAGTCATATTTTTCGTCCTTTAAGTCTTAACGGCTGAATAAATTTCATTACTATAGAGAAGAGAAAGAAAACTTTGTGCCACATATAATAAAACATTCATCTTCATTTATTTCTCTTATTATTGGATAAGATATATAAAAAGTATGAAATTATTTAAAGTTATGCATAACTTGTTACTAAAACAAATGACTTTTAAACCCACATTTTAATGTAAATTTTCTGATACTTTCAAACTCTGCCAATAACTGTTATTGAGTTAGTTTTTCTTCTTTTGCTTATTTCTTCTTTAACAACACACATTTGCCAATAAAATTTAAATTTCTTTAATTTTTTTAAAACTTTAACCGCTTAAATATTCTTTTGAGGCTTATTTCCATTTCGGTTTTTTCTTTTTTAGTTTTGTTAAACAAACTGCAAGTTTATGTTTGTTTTGTATGTCTGCCTGTCTGTGTGTATTTAGTTGGTAACAAAATTTGTGGCAAGTACATTTGTTGCTGCTACTCGTACTTGCTGTTGCTATTACTCCAGCTCCTGCTGTTTAGATCCTTTCAGTTTGCTCTGTGTCTAAACACAGCTGTTTCACAACTTAAAACCACAAAAGTATTTAACTCGAGGTTTCACAACTCATGCATTTATGTAAAAATTCAGTGATTTTTTTTTGTTGCTGCAGGATTTTCTAACGCTGACAATAATACACTGGGAAGAAAGCAAGGGCTTAATTCAAAATAATTAAAAATTGGGATTTTTCCTTACAAATCTAATTTTGTTGACGATAACTTAGAAATTATGTTTCTATTGTTACGTTTTTACCTTTTTTTAAAAACGGTGGTTTATTTCCCTTAAACAAACCGGATTGTTTGAATTGCAATTAAAAGCGATCCGTAGTTTAACAAGTCAGAGAGCTATAATCGGCTGAGCCGAATCTTATATACGCTTCACCAAATTATATTTTAAAATACAAATTTTAAATATTTTTAGGTAAATTAAATTTTTTTTTTTTCAAAATTTTTTTTCAAAATTTAAAAAATTTTTTTTTTTTCAAAATCGTTTTTTTTTTAAATGTTTTTTAAATTTATTAGTGAAAAAAAATGAATGACAAACTATTTTTTTTTTTGGTTAAATCGGGTTAAAAATATTTTTCCCGATGTTGACCCATTGTAGGCCCAAATTACTTTGTTGACGATAACTTAGAAATTTTGTTTATACTGTTACGATTTTACCTTTTTTAAAAACGCATCACCAAATTATACTTTAGTACACAAATTTGAAATATTTTTAGGAAAACAAAATTAAAAAAAAATTTTTCAAAATTGTTTTTCAATATTTTAAAAAAAAAAAATTCAAATCGTTTTTACAAATTTTTTTTTTCGAAATTTTGTTATAATTTTTTAAAAGAATGTTTTTTTAAATTTATTAGTGAAACAAAATTTATGACAATCAAATTCTGAAATCGGGTTAAAAATAATTTTCCCGATGTTGACCCATTGTAGGCCCAAACTACTATAGCCTTATATACATGATTGCAATGGACTTTGAAATATCTATCATTAGATATCCATATTGTCTATTATAAAGACTTAGTAATCCCGGTTTTTTGCTTATATCTTAGCCATTTGTTTGCCGATTTACTCGATTTAAAAAAAAAACCGAGCCGGAAGAAATCCCGATATATTGTTGTATCAATCATGTTTGTAAAACCTTGTGTCCACTACCAAGTCAATTACGCAAGAACTTGTGCAAGTATTTGCTGAAGTGTTTCCACTTAAATCGAAATTTGCGGAAGTCTGCTTCCAGAAGTAGTTTGTGGAAGTTATTACGACGAACTTGCTGCAAGAAATTGCAGACGTGTTTCCACACAAAGTTAGTAGAGATTGCAGTAGAGTTTGCTGTCTTTGTTTACTTCTAGACCAAACTGCGTTCGGAGATTGTGCAATTTCCTTTTAACCTCTTCTTCGAACGCGTTTATAGCATTAGCTATTGCCTTTAAAACCTTTTGAGGACGTGTCCCATAATTCAGGATAACTTCAATTACCAAATGTGTTTTTCCACTACTCCAAATTAATTTATTTTTGTTTATTCTTATAAATTTGGAAAAGAACTAAAAAAACACACAAAACTAAAAACAGAAGATAATACCACAAACCGTTTTCCCGACGTATTCCCCACTTCTTCTGCAAGTCTTCAAAACACTTGGTGTTCACAGCAAGTCGTTCATGTTACTTCCAGCAAGCAACAAACAAGTGTTTCCACATAATTGCTGCAAGTAAAGTCTGAAAGCCTTCACTTGTGGAAGTCGACTTTTAATACGTGTTTACACGACAAAAACTTCTGGAAGTCACTTGTGGAAGCAACTTCCGCAAGAAAACTTGGTAGTGGACACACGGCTTAAGTAATTTGGAGGCTACGGAAAGTTGATTTCAACATACAGACGGACATAGGGACATGGCTATATCGACCCAGAATATATATACTTTATAGAATGTAGAAATTACAAATGGAATGACAAACTTATATACAAGGGTGTAGAGTATACTAATGGTGAAGGGTATAAACATTGTAATAACTCTTTATTTATCTCTTTTAATGTGCACACATTAAAATTTACAAGAATACACTGGTAATATAGTTTATGTTAAGCCTAGAAGCCATCTTCTAGATGTTTCATGAATAATCTAACGATAAAAACTCGAATGTTCAAATTCCTCAATGATCTCCTAGAGCTTTTAAATCTGCTTCACAGCTAATGTTGTTATACTTATAAACAATGTTAATAACATCGTATTATCACGTTTGTTGATAAGCACAGGGTTATCCAACAAGAAGTGTTATTTTGGTATTCAAAGAAAAATTACATTTTTTGAGATAAATGATCGGATGTTTATTTCATAATAATCATCCAAATGGCCACCACGACCACGCCATATCCTTTTCATGAAATTTGTCCTCGATAGCCTCACGAATTCTATCTTTGAGGTCTTGAATCGATGCTGGGCTGTTGACGTAGACCTTATCTTTCACGTGGCACCAAAGGAAGAAGTCGCAACGTGTTAACTCACAAGATCTCGGTGGCCAATTGTGATCACCTCTTCGAGAGATAACACTGTCCGCGGCAACTTTTCCCGTAAAAGAGCAAAGACACGACGTTGTAGATGATAGGCCGGCTTGAGTTCTTGTGTTAACTGAACTTTATAAGACCCAAGTCTTTCTGCAAAATACGTTGTAATGACGTTTGTGGAGTGCCCAATTCCAAAGAATGACGAGGAATGGACAAACTTGGGTTTTCTTCAACACTTTAGGCTACAGCAGCAATATCCTCAGTTGTTCTTGACCGACGTGCCCGGGTTTTATTCTTCACATCACTAAGTTGTCCCAACAGCTCGAATTTTTCCACCAATTTCTGTATTGCGGTCCGACAAGGTGCTTCACAAAGACCCAAAAATGCTTTAGTTTTGGGAACTTTGGCAAGAATTTTAGTGAATTTTAATAATTTCAATGAGTTGTTGAAGCTTGTATCGTTCCATTTTTAGTAATGGCGTAGTTTCTACTTGTCAAAGGTCAAAGAATAATAGCTTGAAAAGTGTGAGCTACCGAAATACCGAGTGATTCAAAATAACACCTCTTGTTGGAAAACCCTTTAGAAGTTTCTACTGAAATATCTACAAAAATAATGAACTTTACAAGCATCCGTTAAATTCGAATGAAATTTCGTAACAAAATATAATTTTTTTCATGTATAACTTCGTAAATTTTGAAATGTTCTTTCAAAATTATTTGAAATTGGTAATTTTTATTAGACATTTTTTAAGCGATCATGTTCTGTTATTAATAACATTGAAATATTCTTCATAGTTCAAATTTGCTTGTCAATAACTTTTAAATTTTTTTTTTTTTTTTTTTTGGAAGAACAAATTTTGATATAAGAAACTTTGAAACTTCCTTTAAAGATCAAATTTTGCTATCGATAACTTTGAAATTGTCATTATATGTATATCAAATTTAGACATTTTGTTTATACAAGGTGGCGCAAAATTAATCATCCAATTTTGTTTTTGAATAACTTTTTTACTAAATAAAAAAAATTTTTTTGAGTGAAAAAAATCTTTATTTGGACCTTTACAATTTTATCTGTAAATTGGAAAATATGATAACCGCCAAGTGACTGCCGCCAGTATTGATACACATTTGTGGCCGTTTTATCGTATTTTTCATAACTTTCCGATTTCTGGTGATAACTGTTCGCATTCCTGTCGAATATTCTTCTTAACGGCTGCGATTGCCTGAGGCTTGTTGGCATAAAACCGCGACTTCAAGTAGCCCCCAAAGAAACAAGTCTGGAATGATTAAATCAGGCGATCTTGCTGGTCATGCCAAATCGCCAAAACGGTAGATTTCGCGACCAGGAGTGCTTCCTTCACAATAGTCATTGTGGGTCCAGCTATGTGTGCGGTTGCACCGCCTTGTTGAAACCACATGTTCACCACGCCGCGCTCATTCAATTCTGGCTGTCAGAAGTCATCTATCATGGCCTTGTAGTGCGCGCCAGTAACAGTAACCATATTGCCAATGGTGTTCTCAAAAGAATACCACACAGTAGCTTGAGTGGATGTAACGACATTTCGTGCATCACACGCGGATTTTGAGTGCCTCAGAAACTAAGATTTTGAAAAAGCGCCTCGTCGCTCATGATGATTTTCTACTGAAAATGGTCCACTTCGTTGTTGACACGCGACTGACGGTCTGCAGGCATTAACTAATGCACTGTTTGCACTTTGTATTGGAAAATGTGTAAGTTTTTCACTAAAATTCACTGCAGGGTATGGTTGATGTTTCATCGTTCTCAGCAACATCAGCAGCCACAGCCGCAATATTCTCGACATAGAATATCAAAATCAGCACTTCTGAACCGAACAAATCATCTCAATTTTGCAATATATAACTTTAAAATATTATTTTTTTCACAGTTTGTTATCAATAATGTTTATATTTTAAATTTTGACGTCAAACTTTTGTTTTATGAACTTTTCTTTGATTGTTTGAAATTGTATTTTTTTTTTCAAACTATTTCTCAGTGTATGAAATTAAGTACTAACTACATATTTTGGTGGTTGACATTTGATTTGTTTAAGCCCAAACACAAGATGAACAAGTTGAAGTTTTATGCAAAATATGTTTATATATCTTGGGCTGTTAAAACTTAACAAATTCTTTTCCTGGTAGGTCTTAAAATATGCGACAAACACAGAAGAGATAAGAAATTATAGCAAAGTTATTCCTTAAGTCTTGAAGACATTCAAATATATGCCTAACAATACGATTAATATTGAATAACAAAATTGATGGGAGATAATTTAAAATGAAACACAAGCATAGAAAATTCCATAAGAAATTCAAAGAAATCCATTGTAACCAGAGTTCCTAGATCAAATCATATTCATGCGCATTTTCCTTCGACCATTTTACTATCGCTAAACTTTGCAGGCAAAATTTTAAAACAATAAGAATTTAGGGAATCTAGGGATTCGTTATAAATACCTAAAACGTTATGCCCAACATCACTTAGCATTTTCTTTCTATAGTTTTGCCTCGTTTTAGCTGACTCTTGCCTTCCGCAAATTCCACAGTGATGTGTCTGTTTGATGGTAAAACTGTGTCACAATTTTTGAGTTTATTAAAAGTTTCACTTACGCACTCACGCTGAATGTTTTTTTTTTTTTTATTTCAAAGGAATTTGTTAAACCGAACCTACACAAAAAACATAGTATAAAACAGAAACTTAAAAGAAAGGTTTCATAAAATGAGAAACTTATTTTTTATTGATCTGTAACATATATTAAAACCATTTTAATTAAGCATATTTGCCAACACTAAAGTTAGTTGCATAAAACTAAGTAAATTCAGGCTTTGACATAGTGTATCAAATTTAACACCCAGCTCCTTATTTCTAAAGTCTATTTGAAAGTTTAATTTTCTAAAACTCAAACCACAGAGAAACATAGAGTGGAAACTTTATGGTTTCATATAGTTTTAATCATATAGAAATATGCATAGAGCGGAAACTCTGCTGTCAAAGACCTAACTCAGTTGTCAAAAACCTAAGTTGTGAGAATATATTAGTAAAAACAAGTAAGAGAGATATATTCGGCTGGGCCGAATCTTATATACCCTTCACCAAACTATACTTCAAAATAAAAATTTTTAGGTAATTTTAGGTAAACAAATTTTTTTTAGTTGTTTTTTTTTTTCATTTTTTGGAAAAAAAATATTTTTCGAATTTTTTTTTTAAGTTATGTAAAATTTTTTTAAATTTAAAAATTTTTTTTTTAAATTTAAATTTAATTTTTTTTTAATATTTAGCGAAAAAACTTTTGGTGAAAAAAAAAATCTGGTTCAAAATTTTTCCCGATTTTGACCCATTGTAGGTCTAACTTATGGTCTTATATACGTCGTTGCAAAGGTCTTTGAAATATCTATCATTTGATATCCATATTGTCTATATTAATGACTTAGTAATCCAGATATAGGTCAAAAAATAGGTAAAAAATCGAGGTTGTCCTGGTTTTTTCCTTATATCTCAGCCATTTGTGGACCGATTTTGCTGATTTTAAATAGCAAACTTCTCGAAAGCATGTCTGACAGAATTATTGAAGATTTGGATCCCGAAGATATCTGGGGTCTTCAGAAAATTGATTTCAACAGACGGACATGGCTTAATCGACTCCGCTATCTATAAGGATCCAGAATATATATACTTTATAGGGTCGGAAAATTATATTGTGGAAATTACAAACGGAATGACAAATTTATATATACCCTTCTCACGAAGGTGAAGGGTATAAAAACTATATGAAAACAAAAACAACACTCGTATGTGTGATTATTTTGAGTAATTTTTTTGTTGGAGTTTTTTTTTAGTTTCCGCTCTATGCGTATTTCTCTATGGTTTTTATTACTAATAAATTCTCACCACTTAGGTTTTTGAAAACTGAGTTAGGTCTTTGACAGGAGACTTTCCGATCTATGTGTATTTATCTATGACTCAAACCTTCTCTACAATTTCAATATCTGGGCCTGTAATTTAGAAAATATTTGTTTTATTCCATAAAATCAAAATCAGTGCACAGTGGGGCAGAATCAAAATTTGTTGGAAATAAATCTGGCATTTCTCAACGGCTGATGCGATCGGTATGGCGTAGGCTATTACAAGGAGTATTCGAGTTTAGGTTATTAAAATGTGGCCTCAAAGTGGGTACCTTCGACATAAAATTTTTAAACACGTGCCATTTTATTGTTTCCCATCCGATTTCAAAGATTTTTATATTTTTGGAAAGCGCTGAAAAAACATGCTTGCGTGTGTTATTTACTTCTTATAATTTCCGAGTTATAGGCAAAATTGAAATTTTAAAATTTTGCAATATCTTGGTCCGCTTTTTTGTCGTACTTTTGAACCGAATGGACTCGCTTTTATTTTGTTAGTTAGACAACTAAACTATCAATAATATACAAAAGATTTCAGAGCAATATCAATTATGGATCTAAAAATAAACGATTTTTGATTTAAAATTAAAAAAATGGTAGATTTTTGCTGTTTTTTGGGCGAAAAGGTTACTAAATATTTTGTTATTAAAACAAAAAAAAAACTTTTTTTAAGAACATATAACAATTTTATGTTTTTCTGTAAGATATCATTACGGAGAACATTTTGGTATAAAAAACATGTCCTTTTTTTCGAATATGTCGCCCCTACGCTCTTCGGAATTTGACCTATTTTTTTTATCAAAATTTAAACTTTGGACCACATGATCTAAAATCCCAAAGCTGGGATTAGAAAACGGAAAGCAGCTTTGGAAACCTTGATGTGTTCCCTATTTATCCCCAAAATATTTTCCCAGCCCTGAAGAAACTATGGAGCCTATGGGTAAAATTGTAAAAAATTCCATTTTTAAGATTTTCGCTCCAATTTTTAAGAATTGAGCGATGACCTTTGACTTTTTGACAAGTTTTTTTACACTGTGTTATTTAGAATGACAAATTTAAAAAAGTTGAAAATTTCATTGAGTTTTGTTAATAAATAAGGATTTTATAACATATTACATATTTATTGAGTTTCTTAAAATTAAATTTGTATCAAAATATTATGGTGCCCCGATAGACTACACGATAGTGTGCTGGACTATCAATCTGGGTGTATCTACAGACAAGCAAAACGCTTCGCAGTTTGTGTTTGTTTAAAAAATATAAAAAATAATAGGATTGCAAATATTAAGAACAATTTGATCCACATTTATTTCGAACTAATTTTTTTTTTTTTTTTTTGTTTAGATAAGTTAATTTTTGGTCTTACAAAAAAAAATCAAGTCAATATCTCAATTAGATTCAAAAATATACCAATTTAAAACTCCGTCCTTACAAAATATTGCACTTTTTCATATTTTAGTATAAAATGTCAGAACCATTGACTTGTTGTTGAATAAAATATTAAGAAAATTTAATTTTTTTTATGAAAAAATGCAATAAGGACGGAGGTTTAAAGTGGCATATTTTTGCATTTTGGATTAATACGAACAGTATTCCATTTCTGCCTCGACAATGTTCTTTTGGGTTTTAGAAATGAGAAGTTCTTTTGCTGGGCGATAGCAACCAAGACTTCATTTAACCATTTGACCTACGACTAACAGTTCGAAAATTAGTTTTCAATTTTGGAATATTGATATTCTACCGGAGAGTAATTTTTGGTATTTCTTAAACACTTTTAGATTATCTTATCTTGTCAAATATTAAGTTTTTACAGTATTTTTCTCACGAAATTTTCCAGGATATTTTTGTAACATATCGAAATGTTGGTCTTAGAACCAAAAAGTATGTACCCAGCTAAAACTCGACTTACCTAGTAAGCCAGCAAGTAATATTGAAGCTAAGTAATAACTACTTATTATCTAACTGAAACACGAGTAATTTTTGTTCGCGAATTGATAAAATTCATTCGTCTCGCTTACCAATGTACTTACATTCATCCCAAGAATATGTAGCTCAAAAAAAAGCAGAAAAAAATTACGTTGTGTGGGAATCGAGCCGGCATGCTCCATGTGCGAGTTATTTTATCGTAAGTTAACAATGGTTTAAACATAAATATATAAATTAATATAAGTATGAACAAAAAAAATAATGGCTTCGACTAGTGTTGAACCACTAACGTCACGTTTTTCAGCTAAACACACTAGAAAGCTGTGCTAAATGCAAAAGTTTCTACTCTACTAAATAAAATAATGTGATGGGTTACGACCACTCTTTACAAAATAATGTATGTGGTAACTTAAATTCAAAAAATTTTTCTGGGTATATTTTGTGACCTTATAAAATTCTAAGACGATCTCACGATAGAGTCTAAATTTTCCTCAAATATTCTCCAAAATTGGTGTTGATAATGTGCAAAATCGGTCAAGTAAAACCAGAGTTATGGACCAAAATGTGAGACAACCTCCAAAAAAGTTGATATTCAGAATCGGCCCTTGGTTACTACCAGCCTGCATACAAATTTCTTACCGGAATATGGCTCTGTGGTACATAAATGCCTATAGAATACCAGTATCCATACAAAATTAAGCAAAAATAAGTTCCATGTCAAAAGAAATTACAAAACGATTTTTTGTTTTAATTGCTCCACTTTTGAAAATCACTTAAATACACAAAAATATTTTACAAATAAAAAATAGACATAAATAATGCTAATAAATATCGATTACTATACTACTGGATTTTGTGACGATCAGTCCATAATTGGCCATAGCACAGACATAAGAAAATAACTTTATAACGATAAGGCCTAGTGGGACGGACTCTGGGGGTGAAATTTTCCCGAAAATATAATTTGTGGATCAAAATGTTTGGTGTTAAAAATGAGCAAAATCGGTCCAACCAAAAAAATTTGTTTAAATAAGATGATACCTAGAAAACCAATATTTGCAACTAATATTTTGTAATAATAGAAAATAGTGACTACTTGAACTGTTGTTGTTGTAAATTTTAAATAAATAAAGAGTCGTTACAAATTTTAAACTACAAAAACTGCTTTTATTTGCAATCAAAAGTACCCGGTTTATTTAAAGGAAATAAACCAACGTTTTAAAAAGGTTAAAACGTAACAGTATTCTATTGGAGGTGGGTATATACGATTCGGCACAATCTTACTTGTTGAAATTACTGATTTAATATACATGTCCGCTATAGTCCTGGTTATGTGGTTATTTAAATTCGGGAAAATTCGCTAACACATGGCTAAGATATAAAAACCTATGTTTTGACATATGTTTGATCTATATCTAGACCTTTCGAATTCGGATCAACAATGGGTCAAAATCGTGAAAAATATTTTTGAACCCGATTTTTTTACCAAAAATATTATGTTCTCAAATTTTTTTTTTAATCAAAATTATTTTTTTTCATTTTTATCACCAAAGTAATTTTTTTACACAATTTTTGTATCAAACATTTTTTTGTCAAACATTTTTTTTCAATCCTTATATATATATTTGGTGAAGGGTATAAGAATCAGCTTAGCCGAATATTTCACTCTTATTTGTTATTTTAATGGCTGCCCCAATAGACTAAGACGAAAGTGTGCTGGACTATCAATCTGAGGTTTCGGGTTCGATTCCCACCTGAGACTCTGGGTGTATCACCTGATAAGCAAAGCTGTTTGTTTAAAAAAAAAATTCTTTTTATTTTTTTCTTGTTGAAGTTTAAAAGTTTCCATTGTTTTTCTATTGCTTAATAATTTAACATTATATAAATGTATTTTTGTTAAACTTTTTTTCAAAAAAACACTGTAATTTTAATTCAAGTTAATCTTAAAAATGTACACTTATATTTGGTAAAAGGTCATGTTTTTGAAAACTAAAATTACAGAATATATCTGCTAGTTTTTCAAAATAGTTTCCATTGTAATGTCACTCACTGTATGTTACAAACGCTGCAATCAACCCAAAAACCTATTTTACTTGTGTATTCCAAAAAATATTACAAAAAAAAAGTCTTTAAGTCTCTGTTAACGAGCCATTAAATAGGTATTTTTACAAGAATTTCATGTACATTAATTTATATAAAAGTTTGTTGTTAACAAAAGTTCATATTTAAATATCAACTAAATTGACAGTAAAAATCTTGACTTTAACGTTAGATGATGATGAACTTTTTAATCTTTTAAAATTCATAAATCTGCACAAAAAAAATAACAACCCACATGCCAAAAACAACGACAAAAATTGCAAAAAATAAAAAGAGAAAAACAGAAAATTTTTTTAAAATTCCTTTGAAAAGACAATACAAACACAGTGGTCTGGAATGACAAATAGAGAAGTATAAATAAATCTAGAGCCAAAGTATCAATCATTGGTAGACTTAATAAAAGTCTAAAATTTTGACTTTATCAAAAATGTTTCACAAAATAAAATAAATGTTTTACTAATAATGGTTTCTTCAAAGCACTCAAAATAGGTATATTTTTTTTTCTTATTATAAATTTCATTGTACCCCACTGTCCATGTAGTTCAATGAAATTTTCCTACATTCCTAACTTCTATTCATTTTCTAAACAACACTTACAAACACTTATCATCCCACTCCAACACTACCCCCTTAAAATTCTATGCTACAGCAGAGCAAACCATTTGACATTTACAAATTCCTACACATACGAATAAAATGTACAAAACAACAACAACATAAAGCCCTCTTCTAAAAGAATTTTGAAAGAACAACAAAAACAAGACCATATATGTAGAATAAAATAAAACTTGCACAAAAACCAAATTCACCACACACCTCAACGTAAGCCGACTCTTTTGGTTCTTTCTCATCTTAATCATCGTCATTTATCTGTTGTTGCCTTTAAATTAGTTTAAGTAAAGAACAGAACAGAAGATGATGATGGTTGATGAAAACAACAAAAAAGAAAAGAAAAAAATACCAAAAAGCTTTTTACAAAATTGTAAAGCGCCAAAAATGCAATAATCTATTTTGCACAAACAACAACTGCAACAAAAAGTAACAAAAACAAACAGCTACAATGGAATTAAAAGCTTCTTGCTGGAGCATAGAAAAAGTGTTGCTAATTGCATGAAAGAAAAGAAATCACGCGTTTTTTAAAGAAGAGCAAAAAAAGCATTAACATATAATATGGATTGTAGTACCAAAAATAACAATGTGCTACAGCTACTCTCTACGCAGAGATATGATTTATTTAAATTACGTAAAAGAAATGCAAGAGAGAGTTTCCAATGTTCACCCCTAAAACGTCAAACTATGTATTCAATCACTTGATTTTTTTTTAATTTGTTGCCGCTAGTTCTTGTCGTTAAGTAGAGCAGAAAATTCCAAAATTGTAATTTCCGAGCCCTAAAAGTTACATAATGTCGCATTTTTCAAGTTTTGCTTATGAATTGTTGAATAGTATTAAGAATGTGTAGGGCGTAAATTGGTAGAAGGGTGTTGGAAGATATTTTAAAAGAAAATTGGAAGTTATTTTAAAAGTAAATAAGCACTAACTTGATACATATCATTGGCTGCCATAGAAACTGTAAAACAAAAATCTTCAAACAATTTTCAAAAAAAAAATGCAAAATAAGCCTATTTACATTGACAATTAGTCACCAATATAAATAGGCTTATTTTGCATTTTTTTTTTGAAAATTGTTTGAAGATTTTTGTTTTACAGTTTCTTATATTATTTCAATTTGATATATAACGAAGAAATTAAAAACAAAAAATTGAATTATTGTGCCACGTATGGAATTTTAAAAAATCGTGATTCTGATTTTTTTAAATTCCTACAATCCATAGGGTAACATAGAGACGAGACGTAATTGTGAAAAACCTAAGTCTGTTGTCAAAAACCTAACTCTTGCAACAACAAAATACAAGCTAGTCAATGTATTTTGTTGCTGTATCAGACATGTGATTTATTGTATTTTTGTTATACAAATCGTAGTGTCTCGTCTCTATGTATATTTCTGTATGGTCAGAACGTTAATATGGCGACAAAAAGATAAAGTGAGACTTCGTTGTATATTTCTATCATGGTACAACCAGCAACTTATAATTATTTGGGAGAACTATTAATTGTTTATGTCAAAACTTAAGAAATATTTCAAATTTCAAAATTTTACCATATCATGACCTTATTTTCAAAATATCGGACACAAATTAAAGACAGATTTCTTAGAAAATTGTTGCTGTTAGTTAAACAAAATGTAAGAGTGCTGTATTCGGCTGTGCCGTATCTTATATACCCTTGACCAAAGTATACTTTAAGAAAAATATTAAAAACAATTGTTTTGCTAAATAAAATTTTTGGTAAACAAATTTTGGTGAAAAAAAAATTGATTGAAAAATATGTGGCTTCGGAAAGTTGATTTCAAGAGCTTTATGTGGTCGCAAAAAAACCTTTATAAATATACAATTGCCACCATAGTTGTCAGATGATTTGGTTCCAAAATCACTAATTTTTGAGTAAAAAATCGACAGTGTTATTTCGAGACCAGAAAATTAAAAGTGTTTTATCATAATTTCATAGGGAAACAATCAAATTTAAATAATGTAAAGAAATTTTCCATTTATTCGCTCAAGGGCAATATTTCTCATTTGAAAATTTAAAATGCACGTTTGGTTTTGATACAAGTTCTTAAAGAGAGACACTATGCATTGATTTTTAATATCTAAAATCTTTCTGAGGGTACAAAAAGTCAAAAGAATACATAAGAAACTATGCGATTGCAAATAACTGCAAGTGTTTGCTATAACATAGATATTTCGATGTTCCGTGCAACATTGCAAAACAACATTTGTTATTAGTGCTTCGAAAGTACATGCAGAAATTAAAATATAAGAAATCTTACTGAAAACTAAGAATATTTTTGATCTTGGTACTTATTGGTCCCGTGCGATATCGTAAGTGTGAAATTTGAAAATTATTTTTTTTTTACATAAACAAAATGAATCATGTAAATATGCACAACACCGTCTGATCAGATTGAAAAGCATTCCATATAATAATTTTTAGTTATATAATTTAGACAAAAAATGGAAAGAGGTGAAAATCATTCCAGATTTATTATTATTTTGTTGCAATGGTCAATAAGGAAAAGCAGATAGGACTGCGTATTCTGAAAAAAACTGCGTTTGACATTCCTGAAACTACTTTCGTTTAAATTTATTTTTTTATTGTATTTACTATTACATAATTCTTTACTTGTCTATACTTGATAAATTTTTGTCATGATAAACGTCAAAATGGTTGCCAATTTAGTATTATTGCTTCGTTATGACAAAATTGCAAGTGTTTTTGACAACTTTGTCTGAAAACAAACGTCATTTAGTGTTATGATAAATATTTGTCAAGTATTCACAGGGGCACAAAGTATACAGAGGTGTCAAATTTGACGTTTCAAAAATTCAAAATCAAATATTTTGTACTACAATATCAGCGATGTGTTAAACCAAAACGCTATATAAGTACAACGCGAATATGGTAGATAAAGTAATGTAATCAAAACAAACAAATAAACAAAACAATGAAAAGGGCAGTTCATAAAGAAAGAGACAAATTGAAAACGTGATTATTTTCTGTCACGTACTAAATATTTTTGTTACGTTATTAGTTTGTTGATATTTTATTGAAACAAATACATTGAATACTTCTGTTAATTTAAAAACATTTATACTAAGCTTGTTTATATATTATTTCGTAAAACAAGCAACAGTAACTACATAAATATCATGATGGGAAAAATGTCCCGTGCGCAAAAAATGTCGCATGCGACTGTGATTGAAACTAATTTTAAAAATGTATAACTAATTTTTCATTAAAATCAAAACCATTTAAAAAAAAAAAACACATAAATGCACAATATTATAAAATTAGTCACATTGAAATATTGCCTCAGATTTCACTGAAATTGGCGTTTTAATTGTTGGCCGCAAAATTGGTCCCTTTCGAATGCAATTATCTTGAAAATTAAAATTTGAGCTATAAATTAAGCTCTTTGTCAACATTATTTTTACTTTAAATGTGTACGACGGTCCCGTGCGACTGCCCATAAATTATTGAAATCATAAGTACAAAATTTAGGGATATGTATTTTAAAATATCTTAGCTTAGCCCTCTGATACATGGTCATCAGATTTTGCAACGTTGTCAGAAAAATGTTCAATAAATGGTTAACAACCATATGTTTTAACATAAGTTCACATGGTTGTGTTAACCATTTACTGAGCTTTTTTCTGACAACGTTGTAAGATCTTTCAACCGTGTACACGTAGCTTTAAAGACATTTTTATAAAATTTATTATAGTTTTTGGTGTTATACTCAGAAAATTTGAGTACCTTCGATTTATTTTCAAATTTAAATTGTTTGTACAATTTGAGAAAAAAACGTTTTTGAGGAAAATATATTGAAACTAGGGTATATTACCATTGAAACTAGGGTATTTTACCATTACTAAGAAACTAGTGTTGTAAAAATTGCATAAGCGGTTAAAAAGTTATATACAATTGAAACTAGAGCTTCGAATTACTTAATTCACTAAAATCTTAATTCGGAATTAATAATATCTGCCATCAATTCCATAAATCTATTCCCAATATCTAACCTCCATATGCATAAACAGTTTATAAATTTATCAAAGGTTTATAAAACAAATTTTGTATGGAAATTTTGTTTGATAAACCTTTGATAAATTTATAAAATGTTTATGTATATGGGGGTAAATCTTTAGCTACATTTAAAAGCTTATATTTAAAGATAATTAATTCATCGTTGATTTAATTCATAATGGAATTAATTTATAACAGAATTCATTCAGCCTAGGAATGATTAAATTTTTGTTAATTTAAATCTAATACAAATTGAATAAAAATATTTTTTTTCAATACTTGTATTTGTTTACGAAAAAAATTTTTGGCGAGTTTCGTTACTTCCGCTGCAATTCCTATTTTTCCTGAATATATATTAATACAGGATGCTATGTCTTGCAGTATATTTCCACTTGACATTAAGTTCTATAACAATAGTAAAGAGTCGTAAATACTTCTTTTCGGCGAAATACCAATCTAACTTACAAATGTGCCCAACTCCTACTGCTCCTTATTGATATTCATCTTTCAAATAATTAGAAAATTCCTAATCCTTTTGTTTTATTTATTCCTTTTCTTTTCATATTATTTGTTAAATTATTCTGAGTACAAAATCTAAACGACTTTGTTTCGTCTCAGAGAATTTGAACATCTCTTTTAATTTATCCAGCATTTTCCCTCTTCACCCGGCTATCAGCTAAACAGTTTTGGATTTTAATGATTTACAACTTAAGGCTTTGTGTAATAGATTTGAATTGAAAAAAAAAAAATTGAATTGTTCAATACATTTTTTAAGCTATTTTCTGATGGATTTGAATTCAACAAAATGTTAATGATTCAATAATTATATTAATTATAAAGACTGAATTCTCAAATGAATGAATGAATACAGAGGAATTAAGCCTTTGAATTAATTCATAATAAATTCATTAAGAGAAACAATTTAATTAAATTTTGAAAAATTAATTCTTTCGAACCATTTTTACATTACTCTTCTATAAAATTTTAACTTCAAACCTGGATACAATTCAAACCATAGCAAATTTAAAAATTTTAAAGAACTTTAAAATTTCATATTATCACAGAGAACTTTTCTTCCGAATTTCAACAAAAATGGATACCATGTCAAAAAATTTGGTTTCTTCCCTTAAATGCATTTAATTTAGTCCATAAATTAAAAAAAAAATAATAATTGTTAATTAGTACAATTCTTTATCTTTAAAGAAATCATCAATGAGCCATTTTGGACCCTTAAAATCATCAAAATAACAATAAATCGTCATAACGAACAAAAAAGTTGTTGCCACTCATGACTTCAATAAAAACGCTAAATTGTCAACACTCCTACTAGAAGAACAGTAATATTAATAGAGGTAAATAAGAGTTAAATTTAAAGAAAAAGCTTAATGCAAACAAAAAGCTTTTTTCATATGGATTAACTGTTACACAAAGTATATTTATACAAGTACATGCAACTCTACAACAAATCAACAATAAAAAAAACAACATTAATTTTGTTTGTGTAAAACATTGTGAGATTGTCAAAAATAGTTTACAATTCCATACAAAAAATGTAAACAAACAGAAAGAAAAACAACAAAGTAAAAAATTTTGACAATCACAAAAGTATTTACAAAGGAGAAAATAATGAACAGCTGATCACTTGCATGTACTTGTATAAATATACTTTGCTGTTACAAATACATATTTGCAAGCACTCAATGCTCTAATGCTCTCAATATTAAATGTTACTAACATTCTCTTTAGCTAAATGATAAGAAAAAGTGCAGTGTGTGAATGATGGATGATGTTTTGATTTGTATGTGGGTGGCTTTTAAAGAACTCTTGTTGGGGGTAGTTTTTTTGAGTCTAAAAACTAAACACAAAGAGAAATTACAAATAGAGATTATGAGAGAGCTAAAGTAAGGGAATTTCATATTGTTTTTTTTTTATTATTAATTATGAAAACATATGTTAGCGGAAATTTTGTAAGTAAAAGAATTTGAAAAAAAATGGTTTTACAAAATATTTGGGTTTAAAAGCAGAAATTTTTAAATACAATATTGTATTTAAGTTAAAATGCGTGTTAATGTTTTATTAAATAAAAGAAAAATTGCATTTTTGTATGTAAGTCTGTTAAATACATACATACATAGAGGTGCATATTATGTGTGATGTTTAGTTGGTTGTGCAGTCATGGTGATTTTGTTGCTTTTGTTGTTGTTGTTGTCTTTGTCATGTTTTGTTTTGTTATTTGCGTGTTTTTCTTGTTTCTGCTTTTTTTTTGTTCCTACATTTTCTCGTTATTGACCAAAGACAAGAAAAACAAGCTAACAAGTGCACAATTTGAAACATATTGTTGGCTAAAATGTTCATAATTTTCTAGTTAATTACAAAGAATTTGCAAATTTGTATAGCGCTTTTAAAAGGAAATACCTAAAGGTATTTAATGAAATCTAAAGAATTTACTAAAATTCTACATAGGTATTTAGCCTAAAATTTTAAAGCATATGTTGTTAATAACTTGCACTTACCTTTGTAAAACACTTAGATCTTTACAAAACATTCAAATTCACTCAAGTTTTATTTCTTTTTTCTAACAATACTTGTTAATTAATCTTTTAAAATCTAACATTTTCAACTAAATCCAACTGTGCCGTAAAATTTGTTATGAAAACCACTTGCTATATTGTTTGAAAACACATTTTTTGTTGTAGGTATGTAATTGCCTTTATTTGTTTAGAAAATTTTGCACTTCTTTGGCCACCACATTAATTAAAATTTCCTTAAACAGATTTAATTAAAACAAAAAACAAAACACTTTTGTAACAAAAAACACTTGGCCTCACACACATTTTTTCTTCAGTAACTATTTTGCATTAAATTTTCTATTAATTTTTGTTGTATGTATTTTTCTTCCTCGTTTTGCGTTTCAATTGAAAGCGTAGATTTTGTATTCAACACCGTTTAGTTAAAAATGACAGCGGTAACTAAAGCCGAAACATCGGTACAAAATAATAATCAAACAAACAACAAGAAGGAAAAGAAATACAGAAAACAAAAACACACCATCACACAAATGCACATATGTATGTACAAGAAAAGAGGCAACAAAAAGAAAAAGCTTTTTTGCGTTTACTACTTACTACAAGTTGTTGTTGGAATTATTGTTTTCGCTCATACATACATTTGTATGAATGGATGTGTGTGCATTATTTTTCATTTATCCATTTGAGTTTTTGTTGTTTTCCTCTTTTGCTTTTCCTCTACTAACACACTTTGTTCACCACACAACACAACCGTCATTGATGTTGTTATTGCTATAATTGTTGCTGTTGTTGTTAATCTAACCGTATATTGTGTACGACTGTATATAAGTGAATGCACTGCACGACATGTCTCTATTAAAAAGCTACTGAATTGTTTAGTCAACAAACGTTCATCGTAACGTAGTTAATCAGCTGATTGCACCTGCTCTATGCAAATTTCAATGGAAACATCAGTGCAATTCTCTCGCTTATAAGAATTTGCAGCAACTGTTATTCTACGTTACGATTACGTTACAAAAAACAAATGACTAATCAAGCCTTAAAAAATATTTAAGACGTGAACATACAACATACAGACACTAACATAACGGTACGTTAAACAGTGTGGCAAATATAAAAAACAGCGGCCAAAAGTATATAACTTTTGACACAGGCGGAATTTTTTAATGCGGTTTTTTTTGTTTGATAGGTGACTTTTTATACCCTTCACCTTCGTGGGAAGGGTATATATAAATTTGTCATTCCGTTTGTAATTTCCACAATATAATTTTCCGACCCTATAAAGTATATATATTCTGGATCCTTATAGATAGCGGAGTCGATTTAGCCATGCCCGTCTGTCTGTTGAAATCAATTTTCTGAAGACCCCAGATATCTTCGGGATCCAAATCCTCAATAATTCTGTCAGACATGCAAAATCCGTCCATAAATAACGGAGATATGAGCAAAAATCGGAGACAACCTCTATTTTTGGCCTATTTTTTTATCAATATCTCGATTACTAAGTCATAAATATAGACAATATGGATATCTAATAATAGATATTTCAAAGTCCATTGCAACGATGTATATAAGGCTATACAAAGTTGGACCTACAATGGGTCAAAATCGGGAAAAATATTTTTTAACCCGAATTTTTTTTTATAGAAAACATTATTTTGTCATAAATTTTTTTCACTAATAAATTAAAAAAAAAAAAAAATTTTAAAAACTTAAAAAACAATTATATCTCTCTTACTTGTTTATCCTTATTTTGGTATACATCAGAGCTGTAAATTAATCATTCTTTTTGGATTTTAATTCATTATGAATTAGCTAAATTTTGAAATTATTCATTTTACAACAAAAATGAATTGAATGAAATTTGAAGCGATTTAAACGAATTAGTCAGTATTTCAATTCATTTTCAGTTTAAATGAATTTGTAAAAATCAGTTGCAATTCGTTTTCAATTCAATTCATTTGAATTGAATTGATTTTGATTTAATTCAAATGAATTTGGTAAAAATGAATTGCAATTCATTTACAATTCATTTGAATTGAACTGATTTTGAATTAACTCAAATGAATTACAAAAAAAAGAATTAGCAATTCAAATGAATGAAATTAAAACTAGTTGCAATCACTCAAATTCAAAAGCAGATCTCCAGGGGAATGAAAAATTTCTCCTAACAAACTGAAAATATTCAGAACAAAAATTGAAAAGCCTTGTCCTGGATCCGCGCCTGATCAAAGAAACATGATGTTTGGAGTTTATTTCTTCAAGAAGAACTGATTTTTATTTTGAAATACGCTGAACGACAAAAAAATATTGTTTTTTTGATCAATCACAAGAAACTTTAAACAAAATATTGACTCTCAATCACAAACAATAAACTTTAATCAAAGCCATCTTTGACGATTCAAAGATATTAGAATCTTTAAAATTCGCTTGAAAATTTCCATTTATTTCCACAATACCTATACAAATATGAGATTATTTAAACAAAAAATTATTGCTAAAGTTTAAATCTAAGAATTTTTTGTCTTTGGACTATATTAGTTGATATACAAAACGAGAGTAATGCTTGCTGTCTTTTACATAAAAAATTAGTTGAATAACAAAACGACAGTGATGCTTACTGTATCAATTCAATCAACTCAAATGAATTGGAAATGAATTGCAATTCATTTTTATCAAATTCATTTGAATTAATTCAAAATCATTTCAATTCAAATGAATTGCAATTCATTTTTAACAAATTCATTTGAATTGACTCAAATTTCATTCATTTAATTTTTTTGTGTGAATGATTCGCGAATTAATTAAAAAATTAATGATTCATTTACAGTTCTGACGTCCATACGAAAGTAATTTGTGTTGAATTTTGTGTACCTACCAAAATTATCAAGAGATTTATGCTCGTTAAAGTGATTTTTGGAAGAGGGCCTTAGATGGGAGCTATGACTAATTAGGGACCGATCGCCATAAAATTAGGTGACATGACTTTTGTATACATAAAACTTATTTGGATAGGAATTTTGTGTAGATACCTATATTAGTTAAATATTTATAACGGATAAAGTCCAATTTCGGGAGGACATTTGTATGGGGGCTAGCTGAAATAATGGACCGATTTCAGCCTGTTTCAATAGACGAAAAACAGTTATAATTAATTATAGTTATAATTAATATTAGTTTAGTATTTAATATTTTAAATTTCTCATAAAAACTTTTGTGTTTAAATTGTGTTTTAAATATGTAATCACACATTGGCCTATGTTGGCTTTTTGATTACAATTAATAAATGAAAATGAGTGAAATGAGTGAAACAGGTTCTATTTTCGCGACTTTTATCTGTTTGTTTTAAATTTGATTACAATGTCTATAACCAAAAAAAAGAAATCCCCGTATTTTGGTTGATTTTGATCTTCAATTTTGTCAGTTTATTCGTGTCATTTGTTGTGTAAATACATCTTTTATTACAGGAAAAGTTCAACATATTGTAAAACTAAAGATTTCTCAAAAATTTTAGATTTAAAAAAAAGTGGAGATTCCATAAATTCAATTTGCGTGAATTACAAGTTACATAAGTCTTCGGTTTACCGCATTATAAAGCACGAAAATACAATAAAAAAATTCATTCGTACAACAGAAAGTGGCCCTGTCAAACGTTGCATCTTAAAGAAAGCTGAGTACCCAAGAATGGAAAAAATGCTTTATAAGTGGTTTCTAAAACAAAGAGAAAAAAATGTTCCAATATCAGCAGTGATTTTGCGAACAAAATCCAGTCATTTGTTTTTAAAAGTTTATCAAAACAATTTAGGTTTTAATGCAAGTGAAGGATGGCTGAAGAATTAGATTTTTAAAAATTACGGCCGAGAATTTGTCTTGTCCTCAACTTATTGATCCATTTGTGAAAGAGTTTAAGGATTATATTATAGGATGCTTCCAAATCACACTCTTGTAACATGTAACGAGAAAATAGCGCCGGGAAGAAAAATATGTAAAGAACGAATAACTATTTTGCCTCGTTCAAATGCGAATGGCATAGACAAACTGAAATTGTTGGTTGTTGAAAAATCGAAAAACCCACCCGCCTTTAAAGGCTTTTTCAATAATCCTGTAATATACAACTCCAGATTGGTTCCATCACGAATTTGTTACCCACTAAGTTAATTTTCACCAATTAGTAAAAGTAAGTTGTTCATAAGTAAACATTTTTTAGGTCCGAGAATTTTTGGCTTCAAAAGGTCAGCCGCAAAAAGCAGTTTTGCTTTTAGATAACGCGACGTGTCGCCTAGTTGAGGAACTAAAAAGTGATGATGGTTTAATTATAGCAATGAATCTACCACCCAATTGCACTGCGCTTATTCAACGGTTAGACCAAAACGTTATCAACTTGGTCAAATAAAATTATAAAAAACAACTGCTCACCCACTTGCTTGACCACAAGGGAACAAATGTGAAGCTCAAACTAAAAAACTTCAATCTCGAAAATGCAGTTCAGATTCTAGCTACGTTCTGGGATAAAATATCAGTGTCCAATATCCGAAAATTCTGGAACGCCTTGCTCGAATTCGGTACTGAATGGAGTGGAGAGGATAACATGGCCCTAAATTTTTTACAAAATATAGTTCAGGAAGAAAACGAAGATCTTTCTGCTATTGGTACACTTGTAGCTCAAATTGATACGGAACATCTTTTCACGAATGCTGACATAAACAACTGGATTCAAGAAGAATTTCACGTGGAAAGTAATGAGGAGCAAATGGAATTATCAGATATGGTTTCGGAGGATTTATACGATAGTGGTCATGAAGAAAACAAAATTAAAGTGTACGATCGTTTAACATCGATAAACATATGCATACAATGGGCTTTGGAAACTGATAAGCAGACAACAGCACTATATGAACTACGTGATTCAGCTGTTGTTATAAAAAACAATTTGCCAAAAAAGCAACTCAAAATCTCCAATTTCTTTAAACATTTTTAATATGTAATATGTATAAGTATCAATAAAAAGGATTCAAATTTTAAAAATTACATACATTTTTTCAATTTCGCGAAAATTCAGTTTTCGCTCAGATACCGAGCTTGCACTGTATCTTCAAAATTGCGACCTGTACATTTGTTTACAAGATTGCATTTATACTTTACAACATTAAAAAAGGCATAGAATACTTTTTTTTTAAAAAATATGACAAGAAATGCTGACCAGGAACCGCCCCTTATTCGCCCAAGAGTTCCATATTGAAAACTTAAACTCGACTCTTTGCGCATGTTAAATTTCTAGCAGTTTAGAAATTACAGATTTATTTCCCTACTAGCTTGACCCGGTGCGCTTCGCTACCCCTGTCGTAGTAAAAAAATATATGTAAGGATTTTATAAAAAAAATCGGTTTACCCCCTGTTTATCCCTTTCTGGTCCAAGTATTGAAAATGGTTATAGCCTATTGACGCTTTCAAGTAAGGATCTATCTACGTTCCAAATTTCAATAAAATCGGTTCAAACGTTTAGGCGTGATGCTCAAACAAACTTACAAAGACATTTATATATTTACTAGCTTGACCCGGTGCGCTTCGCTACCCCTGTCGATGTAAAAATCGTTTCAGCCGTTTAGTAATTATTGTTTAAAAACTAAAGGTACCAATTTTACCCGTTTTTCCCCCTTTTTTATCCCTTTCTGGTCCAAGTATTGAAAAAATTTATAGCCTATTGACGCTTCCAAGTAAGGATCTATCTACGTTCCAAATTTCAATAAAATCGGTTCAGCCGTTTAGGCGTGATGCTCAAACAAACAAACAAACAAACAAACAAACAAACAAACAAACAAACAAACAAACAAACAAACAAACAAACAAACAAACAAACAAACAAACAAACAAACAAACAAACAAACAAACAAACAAACAAACAAACAAACAAACAAATAAACAAACAAACTTACAAAGACATTTATATATTTATATAGATATAGATTTTATTTTTCTACACCACTGTGTGTCTCTTACGATAAAATTCCTTTACTGTAAAATGTAAACACTGACTTACGATAAAATCTTACCCCCTTTATATTTTTGAAGTTATTAACAATTTTGATGTTCTGAGAAGTCTAAAATATCAGCCGGTCTATAACATTTTAATTTCAGAATGAAAAAACATTAACATTTTTGAAAGGGGCAAGGTTTGTAAAGCATCTGAAGAGTAAATAACCATAAGCTTTTTATATAAGTATTTGATATTGGAGAAAACCTTAGGACTTGAAAATTGATATATGTATGTATTAGGGAAATTAAATAAGTTTAAAAATTTTTACTTTAAAAACAAAATAAAAAAATATTAATTTTAAATTTTAATTAATGTAAAATTTTAACGGTTATAACAGAATTTGGAGCTAATATAGATCCAAATGTCCTTAAATGAATGGCTTTGGCATTTTTTATTTTCAAATACCGAAATTCCAAAAACTATGGTATTTAAGTAACATACCTATAGGGCTATACAAATATGGAGGATCGGTGCTTTGAGTTTTTTTACTTAAACCTAGATTTTCTTAACGAGCCAAATTTTATTTTACACATTTATTCATTAAATTCTAGTCCCTAAAAAAATTGTTTTCTATGAAACAAAAAATATAGAGACTTTTTTGGGAAAAAAATACGTAAACGGCCCTTTTTACATGTTCCAATTTTTCCGTAGTTCAAAGATCGAGCAAAATTAAAAAATAATAAATAAACCTAAATCTTAAACTAAAACAGATAACTTATACATGTAAACGTATTTTTGTAGACTTTTTCAAAGACTATTTATATTTTAAGTTTCAGCTCATACGATTTATAAATTAATTTTTGTCGATTTCTTAAAAAAAGTGGTGACCAACTTTGAGGGCCACCCACTGGCTCCCATTCGGCCTACAACAATGAACAACTTTAAATCAACTCAACTGATTCAATAAAAAAAATTTCAATCTAAAGAAAAGAAAAACTGTGTATTTGTTCAATACAAATCTTGCATACATTTTAGGACACCCTATATTTATTGCATAGCAAACATTTTAATGGATTTTAAATTCCATTCAATCCCACTGTACCTTTTGCTCTCATATTAAATATATACTGTCTTGTTGAATGTTTACACTTTGTTTTACTTCCTCGCGTTAACATTCACATTTCACCACTTGTAGCTTCGCATTAAACGATAGAAAACACATCACATCACACACAACGACTCTCTTTTGCGCGCCATTATGCAAAAAATTCACAAAAAGAAAATCAAACAAACAACAAAAACAACTATGAAAAATCAAAAATTCCTCAACATTAATTCAACACATACATTATACATACATAGCATCACACTTGTCTGATCCATAAACATTTTTTTCCATCTCCCATCAAAACAACTAACAAGCAGCAAGTGTTACAAGAACAACAACAACGACAACAACAACATTAGCCATAAAACTAAGAAACAGTAAATAGAGAAAAAGAAAACCATGCAAAATAAACAACAATTTGTTGACGTAAACAATTTAACGCCGCAACTGGTTTTTTTCTACAATTTTTCTTTATCGTTGTTTTTCCTTTACGTAGTGGTTGGTGGTGGGTGTTCCTCTCTGGTATTTACTAAACTCAATCACTCACTCAGTGGCAAATTGGCATATATTTTTGTTGGGCAAAATAGAAACTTGCACTCACTGGGAGAGCTCTCAAAGAAAGTTGTGAGTTTGTGTGCGTGTGTGCTTGGCAAAATCAAAACAAGTTTTCTTTTGTTTGTTATTGCATAATAATTGCATGGAAAAACAAGTGCATGAAGAAGAAATTAAAGTTGAGAGAACATGTAGACGAGAGTGGTGAGTTATTTCATTTTAGTAAAAGCTTTTAAGTGAGAACAGTTTTATTTGGTGAGTGGTAGGTTGTTAATGATGCCAATAACAGGGTATTTCATAAATTAATAAGGTTACTAAAGAAAACTGTTACATTTGAAATTGAACTTTCGCACAGTGAGCCCAATTACAAAATAAATTTTGTATGTATAAATAAATACGTGTGTCAAAAATTAAATTACATGTTAATAAACAAATTAAGTGTTTTTTTACCATTATATTAAAAAGGTCTTCATTTTTGCAATACATATACATAATACGTAAGCTCAATAAACGGTAAATGATAAGTCTAATGATGAGTTCTTGTACTTATTCATCGTTTGTTATCAGTACTCCGCGATCTTTCTAATCAAGTGACTGGCATTTTTAATTGAAATCAAAATTTATTTCATATATAATCACACTAAACTTTTTATTTTCAAGGTGTGTCGCGTTTGCTATAACAAAGTTTAAACATTTAAAATGTGTAAATAAAAGAAAAAATTAAAATATTTCATGTAAAGTAAACATGAAATACTAGGATGGGTCAAATCCGTGCTTTTTTGAATGATACACAGGTTTTTTGTGAGATGATATCATTGCTAGAGTCAAATCTCTTTCCGCCGAGACATTTCTTCAGATTTGGAAACAAGAAATAGACACTCGGGCTAAATGCATAGAATAGGACATTTCGTGGCCTAATTCATGGATTTTTGCAATAAAAACTACACATGTGTGAACTCTTTTGTGCACACAATTATGCGCAAACGCGACAGCCATCTTGCGGAAAGCATTCTCATACCCAAGTGAACATTCAAAATGCCAACCACAGAGCCATATGAGATGCCTATGTCTTACACAATCTCTCGCACTTTAAATATTTTCTAAACAGAAAACTGTTATACACGATATTTCCAATACAGATGACTTGTTATATACTAGATTTTCTATAGCAAAACTGTTATACACAACATTGTCCATAAAAAACGGTTATACTCAATATTAACTAGAGGAAACTGTTATACAAAACATTTTCAATAGAAAAAACTATTATACACATAATTTCTAGAGAAAAAAAACACTTATGCACAATATTTTCTATAAAAAAGCTGTTATATAAGAACTGTTTATAGAAAAAACTGTTATACACAATATCTTCTATAGAAAAACTGTTATACACAATATTTTCCGCATAGAAAACTGTTTCACAGCATATTTTCTACAAAAAAAAAATATACACAATATTTTCTGTAGAGAAAACTGTTATACACAATATTTTCTGTAGAGAAAACTGTTATACACAATATTTTTTATAGATAAAACTGTTATACACAATATTTTCTATAGAAAAAACTGTTATACACAATATTTTCTGTATAGAAAACTGTTGTACACAATATTTTCTGTAGAGAAAACTGTTATACACAATATTTTCTGCTGAGAAAACTTGTTTACAGAAAAAACTGTTAAACACAATATTTTCTGTATAGAAAACTGTTATATACAATATTTTCTACAGTAAAAAACTGTTATACACAATATTTTCAGTAGAGAAAACTGTTATACACAATATTTTCTATAGAAAAAACTGTTATACACAATATTTTCTGTATAGAAAACTGTTATACACAATATTGTCTATAGAAAAAACTGTTATACACAATATTTTCTGTAGAGAAAACTTGTTGGCGCAATATGATTTATAGCAAAAACTGTTATACACAATATTGTCTATAGAAAAAACTGTTATACACAATATTTTCTGTAGAGAAAACTTGTTGGCGCAATATGATTTATAGCAAAAACTGTTATACACAATATTTTCTGTAGAGAAAACTGTTATACACAATATTTTCTATAGTAAAAAAAAAATGTTATACACAATATGTTCTGTAGAGAAAACTGTTATACACAATATTTTATATAGAAAAAAACTGTTATACACAATATTTTTTATATATAAAACTGTTATAAACGATATGTTCTATAGAAAAAACTGTTATACACGATATGTTCTATAGAAAAAACTGATATACACAATATTTTTTATAGACTATTATTTCTAATATTTACTATAAAAAAATGTTATATAAAAACTGTTATACACAATATTTTCTATAGAAAAAAACTGTTATACACAAAATTTTCTGTAGAGAAAACTTGTTTACAGAAAAAACTGTTATACACAACATTTTCTATAGACAAATCTGTTATACTAAATATTTTATATAGATTTTCTATAGAAAAAAACAGTTATACACAATATTTCATCACGATTCTCAATCAGGTCATAATTTGTTTCAATTGTTTCGGGTGAAAAAAACTCAAATGGGCGTCCAGAATCTTTATTTGAGTGATGGTATTTTTTCGCAAAAAATAATGCTTGATGAGCAGAAAAATTAGCATTAGGTTGTTAAAATTTTTACAGGAGTCAACTGACAGATACCTGTTGATAGCAGCAGTATTGCCCTTTCAGTTAACTAAAAAAACTTTAGTTGCGTTTTTACAAAAGCTGAAGAAGCAAAACCAAAACGTAACGATATACAGAACCCTCTACGTCATAAAAGGCCAAAAAAAACCGTGTCTCCCAGTTTTGCCCAAAGTCAAGCACTTTTTTATGGGCCCCCAAAGATTTGGGGCCTCGATGTCATTTCTTCAATAAAGTGATAATTTTTTCAGGCTCATATCTTGCACTTTCATAAAATCTCTGTAATAGACCTGAATTAATACGAAGCTTTTGTTCAAATTGCATGACATAAAACTTATTACAATCATAACGGCAATATGTGTCGCGTGCTAAATCATACCAAAAGATGTGCTAAAACCGAATGCAAATGCAAATATTTTAACATGACAGAATTAGATATTGTTCTCACTAGTTATCAAACTGTATTTACCGCCCTGTATTAAAAGAAAACTTTTCACCTCACTCACCAAACTTTATACCATAGTTAAATACTCATAACGTTTCTCTATGCCTTTACTATTCGTTATTTAACTTTGCACGTAAGCTTTTAAGAAAATCGTTAGAAAATTGGTATATTTGAAATTCAAAATGAAAAATTAATTTCATTAATAAAAAAATTCCACAAATTAACACAATTTATTAACATTTACACCCAAAAATAACAAAAAAAAATACAAAAAATATATACAAAATAAATTTTTATAGACATTTTTTCGTCCCAATAGATTTTCTATATAAAAACATATGATTTTCTATATAAAACGTATTGGTTATATAGTTAGGATTCTACCTTATAGTATTATTGTATTCTGATGAGTACTTACTCCAACTGATTCATATGAGAGTTAATATATGTTTAAAATAAATCATAAAGACAAACCTAGAAAGACAAAAAAATATATATAAGAATTATTAAGTATCCATAATCATAGATAAATACATATAGATCTTAAACATTCCTCTCAAATACCTAACTCAGTTGTCAAAACATAAGTGGTGAGAATGTATTAGTTAAGGAAAAACTATGTGAAAACAAAAACAACACTCGTATATGTGATTATTTTGTTTGAGTTTTTTCTAGTTTCCGCTCTATGTTTCTCAATGAGAAAATCGATTTAGAGCCTGATTCAGAAACAATTTTTATATAAGCCAATAAGAGAGCTATATTCGGTTGTGCGAATCTTATATACCCTTCACCAAATTATACTTTAAAATAAAAATTTTAAATACTTTTAGGTAAACAAAATTTAAAAAAAAAAATTTTTCAAAATCGTTTTTTAAAATTTTCAAAATAATAATTTTTTTTTAAATTTTTTTTTTCGAAATAGTTTTTTTTAATTTTTTCAACATTTTTTAAATTTACTAGTGAATAAAAATGTATGACAAAAAATTTTTTTGTTAAAAAAAAAATTCGGGTTAAAGAATATTTTTCCCGATTTTGACCCATTGTAGGTCCAAATTACTATAGCCTTATATACATCGTTGCAATGGACGTTGAAAAATCTATCATTGGATATTCATATTGTTTATATTAATGACTTAGTAATCCAGATATAGATCAAAATTTATTTAGCTATTGGGACAAACGATTATCTATACAAAAAACATAATTGTAACACTGTGCAACAAATGAAGACTTTTTGGAAAAATACACGGACGGAACAGTATAGATTCGATTGTATTATCAACGTGTATTAAAACCCTATACTCAGTTTGGCGATTTTGGTGGTCAATTTTTATTGTATGGGCCACCATAGATTCTGAAAATCAGTTCAGCCAACAGCTAATTCTGAATTGGTGATACCACTTTGCCAAAAAAAAAAAAAAATAGTTTTTTCGTGTCCTTTTTCTGAAAAACTACATGAAGAAAATTGTTTTTAACTATTTTTAGAATAACTTACAGGGACTCCTAATTTTTACCTAACAATATTTAGCAAAGTTGTAGTACCAGAAAGCTAAACAACTCTTGTGAATATATCAATGCAATCTGAACGTGTCTATGCACTCTAAATAGTTCACAAAGATCACTTTGTACCTTTTATTAATTTTTTTTTTTTTTTTTTTAAGCGAAAACAATGATCTTTTTATTAAAAAGGGATGATCATGTACACTAGGGTGGGTCAAATTGAAATTTCAAAATAAGAAGCAGCCTATTGTTCCTTCTAGATATGGAGAAACATATAGTAAAAATTTCAAGCGGATCGGTCTGGTGATTTATGCTACTATAAGGTACAAACAAACAAATAAACAGACAGAATATAGATAGATGGTATATTGGGACAGAAAATTTAATATAGAAATCATAAAAAAAATATTTGGATATAAAATAAATTGTATTAAAATCCTAAGTTTCCTTTATAGCAACTGCATTTTTAACACCTTTCGATGTAATTAGCAACTTTTTAACACCTTGCGGCCTGCAACTTTCATTTATCCGCGGTTTACGTTTTTCCAACCAGGTTTGATAGTCATTTTTAATACGTTTCGGTTTGATGCTGTTAAAACGGGCCCTCACAAATTCATCTCTTTCCTTGAGCCATTGGCGGGAATATTCCCAACCGATAAGTAAATTCATGGGTGCTGGACAACGCTGTTTTGGGGAAACCTTTTTATTGGAATGAAGATTTTTATTTGTAGACGCAGAACTCACCTCATTTTCATATGTAGTCTTAAAACGAGATTTCTCGTAGAGTAGCACATGGGACTGCAGATGATTGCGCGGTCGTATTATGTAGGATTTAGACCATTCGGGTTTAACTTTTTGCATTTTTCAATGTTTAGAAAAATTAGGTTTTATATAACATAAATTTTATTAATCGGAAATTATTAAAATTTAAGAATTGTAAATGACACAATTTTAAAAGCTTTAAATAAAAGTACAAGTCAAGGGAAATCGTTTTCAAATTTAATATGAGAAAAGGGTGATTGCGAAATTTTTAGGTTTAGTAAAAGTGTTGCTTCAACGATCTAACTCAATTATCAAAAACTGAGAATGCATTAGTAAAAAAACTATGTGAACACAAAACAACACTCGTATGTGTGATTTTTTTAGTAATTTTTTTATTAAGTTTTTTTTTTCTACTTTCCACATAGAGTGGAAACAAGATTGTTTTAGTGTTGTTTTAGTTTTCACATATTTTTTACCACTTAGGTTTTTGACAACTGAGTTAGGTCTTTGACAGGAGACTATGCGATCATGAGAATGAGTGAAAGGTCACAGCTTTTCAGTTTCATTCAAACTTCTTTTGAACATAAATGTTATTTTTAAAACATATACATACTTATTTCATATCAACATTAATTTCAAAATAATAATATTTACTGCTCCTTCCTTAATATCTCAACTTTTGATGTCCTTCGGCTTTCTTTTTTCCACCCATTTGTTATAATTATTTTTGAAAAATTTCGGTTTAGTCTTTTTAACGCACTGTTGCACAAATTCGTCTTTTTCTTGAAGCCAATGACGGGAATACTCCCAGTTCAGCAGTAGAATCATATGAATTGTCCAAGTCTTAGGAAAAATGGGTGTCAAAATATCGCTCATTTACTGCAACAACGTAATAATTAAAAAAATGTCGAATAATAACTGACAAAGTCTTGTGAACTAGTTTTCATTGGTTTTTAAAGGTTTTGCTTCAATATTTTAAATTTATTACTTTTATGGTCATTATTATAACTTGCCTTTAAGTTGGTAATAGTAAAAGTTAACTTTAAAGCTACCTTTTACTATTACGAACATAAAGGCAAGTTGTAATAATGGCCCTTAATTTTTTAATTGTAAATTGTTAATTTTAAAAACTAATATGCAACTGAATTTGAAACACAATTTATAACAAGGTGAAGCCATCCCACGAAATTGCCACGTCATCCCACGTCGATTTAAGTAAGTCTCTAGTAGAGTTGTGTAGTTCATGGTTAACCTAGTTCAGTTGAATCGTTCATCGTGCTGAGCGTTTTCAGCACGTTACAACATACTGTTACGTTTTCAACTTTTGAAAACGTTGGTTTAGTTATTTCCTTAAATAAACCGGATACTTTTGATTGCAAATAAAAGCAGTTAATTAGTTTGAAAATTGTAACAACTCTTTATTTATTTAAAATGTACAACAACAAAAGTTTAAATGTTTAAACTCACTGACTTCTGCAACAGCAGTCACTATTTATACACACTGCCATCTTCATCCGAGTAACCTAGATTGTTCTTAACGGTCAAAACTCGTATGTTTGAATTCTAGAGTTTTCAATGTCAATGTTAACAGCTTAAACATTTAGTGTTGCCATACTTACATACAATGCTAATAACCGCATGCTATCAATATTGTTGATAAGTAGAACCTTCTACTGATGGCCGTGTTTATAAACATGAGGAATATTGCAGGCAGTCGTTACAGACCGTTAAATTCAAATCGCTATTGCAAATTCGTGACAATACTGAGCTAACAGAGCGACCTAGTTCATTTGAGTGAATAAACCCACTCTAGTCCCTAGTCATCCTATGTCTTCATATAGGAAGCTGGAATGCTTATACCTTGTTATCAAAATCAAGAGTAATAAAGGTCAAGTTCTAAATGGTACTCCACCAGTATCGAGGAGTTTTTATTGTCTCCGCCAGGGTTTGCGGTTAGTGTAAACGATGTATGTAGAACAGGTACCGCTATATGAAGCCTAACATCACAGATGCGCCAAAACGAGTCGTAAAATTGTCGAAGGCTAATAAACGAAGAAATATAACAATGACGCGCCAGACCTACTTCGCCTCTGATTAATAACATTTGTTATTAAAATTAACAATATTTGAATTCGCCTTGATTTTAACATTTCATCTACATTTGAACAAAAACAAAATGCCTGTTATTTTTGCATTTGTTGAAATTTGAGAAATTTACATAGAGCGAAAACTAAAAAAAACTTAAACAAAAATATAACTCAAAATAATCACACCTAATATAGGAGACAAGAGAGTTTCCGCTATATGTATATTTCTCTACGACACTGACTTTGTTAATTCGCCTTGATTAATAATGAGTACCATAATACAATAATATAAGTAAGAATCATAGGAAATGACGTTCTCAATTACACTTTCCCTGAAATGTCTGCCTATAGAGAAAATATACATAGAACGGAAACTAGAAAAAACTCAAACAAAAAAGTTACTCAAAAATGTTACACATACGAGTGTTGTTTTTATTTTCACATAGTTTTTTTTTTACTAATACATTCTCAGCACTTAGGTTTTTAACAACTGAGTTAGGTCTTTAAGTTCGTTATTTTTGGCTGTTAAAAAGTATTATTTTATTTATATTTCAATAATTCTTATATGTATTTCAATTACCTAGTAAATATTTTCAAAACCTATAAATAAATTGAACATAGAGCGGAAACAAGAAAAAAATCCAAACAAATTCACAAAAAAGTTACAAAAAAGTTATTTTCACATAGTTTTTTTAATAATACATTCTCACCACTTAGTTAACAAATCATAAATAAGTCTTCAAATTTTAACTTAAAATTGTCGGTTCATAGCAAACATTGTTTTTAAAATTTAATTTAGTTTGTGGTAGAATTTTAACTATTGAACAGAGTTTAAATTTTTTATTGTGAAAATTAAAAAGGCATCAACACAACTACATTTTTGTCACTACCCTGCAGGAAACTGTACTGACTTACTATTGACACAGTCACTAGTACTAGTGACATATTATACCCCAGACAATGCTATTTATTATAGACATTTAACATGAGCATGTCATTGGAAGTCTACTACCGACGCACAGTGGCTCAGAACTTAATTTCATAGCCAAAAGTCCAATTTTTCGTCAACTGCGATTTACAAAATTTTAATGGCATTCAATAGTAAACATATTGGAACTAAGGTAGCCAAAAAAATAGATAAAAATATTGGTAATTGTGGGTGTGCTGTTAAAGACAAACAGTTTATGTTATTTTATAAAAAAGGTGATTTTTGTAAATTTGATCAGAAGTAAATTAACTTGCAAACTACTTATCTATATATATAAAAGAGTAACGTTACTGACTGACTGATTCATCATCGCACAGCCCAAACGGTTGAAGCTAGAATCATGAAATTTTAACTGTGGGTTCCTCCCTCCCCGAAACGATCCGATAAGAAGGGATTTTTGGAAATTCGAACGTTTAGGGGGTAAAAATGGGTAAAAACGGGTAAATTCGGTAACCTTATATCTTCGAAACTAATAAAGATACAAAAAAACTTAAAATTGCATGTTACTCCATTTAAAAAATAAGCTGACAGGTGTTTCGTACTTTTTCGAAATTCGAAGCTTTTAGGGGAGAAAACGGGTAAAAGCTGTATTTTGGTACTTTTTTGGCACCATATGTATCTTTTAAACTACTAAAATTAGAAACAAATTTTAAATCGTATTCATTACATATCAAAAAATAAAAAATATAAGTTTGGTACTTTTTGGAAATTCGAACCCCTAAGGGATAAAAATTGTATTTATTTTTGGTACTTTTTTCATAAAGTATGTTTTTCTACAAATTGATATAGACATATAAATATTTTATTTTAAGCTCCCACCACGATACAGAAATTTATTTGATTAAAATTTTAACACCGCAATGGGGATAAAAATGGTACCAAAAAGGGGGTAAAAACGGAAAAATACATTCTATTTAACATTTTCAGCCAATTTTGATAAACTTTTAACATTGGTTCCTGGATTCATGCAAAAATTAACTAACAGAGTGCTATTTGGAACTCGACTGACAAGATGTATATATGTCCAAATCCGGGAAAACAGTTTGGTACTTTTTTTAAAACTTATTTTTCTTGAGCACATTAACACATATTTTAATCGTTTGAGGCATGTCTTTAAGCATAAACAATTTTGGCAAAATGGAATATTTTTAAATTTCAAACTTGAGGGGTGTTCAAGGAGGAAAAGGGCATTTGGTACTTTATTTCCTAATGGTACTTTGTTTAATATTTTCAATTATTTCACTTATCGACATTAAAGTTAGCTGATATGTATCTGAATGAAGTTAGAGTTAGGAGTAGGGGATAATATTTAGGTACCAAAATGTGAGAACTGAACTATAGGTACTTTTTTGTTCTTCTAATGGTACTTTTTGAATTTTCTTTAATAATGGGCCTAGAAACATGAAATTAAGCATTAATGATAATAAGTGAGTGAGAAGTTTAGGAGGAAACTCTATCGCAGTTTTTTATATTAGAGTGGTACTTATGGTACTTTTCTTTATTCTAATGGTACTTTTTCAATTTTCTATAATAATGGACCTAGAAACATGAAATTTAGCATATATGGTAATAAGTGAGTGAGGGTAGACTTTTTGGTACTTTTTCTTTATTCGAATGGTACTTTTTGTAATTTCTTCACGAATGAACCTATAAACATGAAATAAAGGTTATATGGACCCGAATGAGTGGGAAACCGCAAGTAGGGGATTTTTGGTACTTTTTCAATATTCTAATGGTACTTTTTGATTTTTTTGTAATAATGGACATAGAAATTCGAAATTAGGCGTATATGGTCCTAAGTGAGAAAAAATTCAATTGGATACTTCATGGTACTTTTTCTTTATGCAATGGACATAGAAACATGAAATAAAGCATGTATGGTCCTAAGCGAGTGAGAATTCTAGAGGGAGACTTTTTGGTACTTTTTCTTTATTCGGATGGTACTTTTTGTAATTTCTTCACCAATGAACCTAGAAACATGAAATAAAGCTTATATGGACCACAGTGGGTGGGAATCCACAAGTGGCTGCCTTTTGGTACTTTTTCTTTATTCTAATAGTACTTTTTTGAATTTTCTATAACAATGGACTTAGAAACATGAAATTAAGCATATATGGTCCTGAGTGAGAATTTTATGGGGAGACTTTTTAGTACTTTCTCTTTAATCGAATGGTACTTTTTGGAATTTCTTCAACAATGAACCTAGAATCATGAAATAAATCCTATATGGACCCGAGTGAATAGGAATCCACAAGTGGCTGCCTTTTTGGTACTTTTTCTATATTCTAATGGTACTTTTTGATTTGTTTGTAATAATGGACATAGAAACACGAAATTAAGCGTATATGGTCCTAAGTGAGTGAAAATTCAAGCGGGCACTTCATGGTACTTTTTATTTATTCTAAAGGTACTTTTTGGAATTTTCTATAGCAATGGACTTAGAAACGTGAAATTAAGCATATATGGTCCTAAGTGAGTGAGAATTCTGGAGGCAGACTTTTTGGTACTTTTTCTTTATTCGAATGGTATTTTTTGTAATTTCTTCACCAATGAACCTAGAAACATGAAATAAAGATTATATGGACCCGAATGAGTGGGAATCCACAAGTGGCTGCCTTTTTGGTACTTTTTCTATATTCTAATAGTACTTTTTGATTTGTTTGTAATAATGGACATAGAAACTCGAAATTAAGCGTATATGGTCCTAAGTGAGTGAAAATTCAAGCGGACACTTCATGGTACTTTTTATTTATTCTAAAGGTACTTTTTGGAATTTTCTATAGCAATGGACTTAAACACATGAAATTAACCATATATGGTCCTAAGTGAGTGAGAATTCTGGAGGCAGACTTTTTGGTACTTTTTCTTTATTCGAATGGTACTTTTTGTAATTTCTTCACCAATATACCTAGAAACATGAAATAAAGCTTATATGGACCCGAATGAGTGGGAAACCACAAATAGGGGACTTATGGTACTTTTTCTATATTCTAATGGTATTTTTTGATTTTTTTGTAATAATGGACATAGAAGTACGAAATTATGCGTTTATGGTAATAAGTGAGTGAAAATTCAAGCGGACACTTCATAGTACTTTTTCTTTATTCTAATGGTACTTTTTTGACTTTTCTATATCAATGGACTTAGAAATATGAAATTAAGCATATATGGTCCTAAGTGAGTGAGAATTCTAGAGTGAGTAAAAATTTTAGGGGGAGACTTTTTGGTACCTTTTCTTTAATCGAATGGTACTTTTTGTAATTTCTTCAACAATGAACCTATAAACATGAAATAAAGGTTATATGGAGCCGAATGAGTGGGAAACCACAAGTGGGGGCTTTTTGGTACTTTTTCTGTATTCTAATGGTCCTTTTTTAACTTTTCTATAGCAATGGACTTAGAAACATGAAATTAAGCATATATGGTCCTAAGTGAGTGAGAATTCTAGGGGGAGACTTTTTGGTACCTTTTCTTTAATCGAATGGTACTTTTTGTAATTTCTTCAACAATGAACCTATATACATGAAATAAAGTTTATATGGAACCGAGTGAGTGGGAAACCACAAGTGGGGGCTTTTTGGTACTTTTTCTATATTCTAATGGTACTTTTTGATTTTTTGTAATAATGGACATAGAAGTACGAAATTATGCGTATATGGTAATAAGTGAGTGAAAATTTAAGCGGACACTTCATGGTACTTTTTCTTTATTCTAATGGTACTTTTTGACTTTTCTATAGCAATGGACTTAGAAACATGGAATTAAGCATATATGGTCCTAGGTGAGTGAGAATTCTAGGGAGGGACTTTTTTGTACTTTTTCTTTATTCGAATGGTACTTTTCGTAATTTCTTCACCAATGAACCTAGAAACATGAAATAAAGCTTATATGGACCCTAGAAGTGGCTGCCTTTTGGTACTTTTTCTGTTTTCTAATGGTACTTTTTAAATTTTCTGTAATAATGGACATATAAATATGAAATTAAGCGTATATGGCACTAAGTAAGTGGAAAATCAAGGGGATACTTCGTGATACCTTTTCTTTATTATAATGGTACTTTTTTAATTTCTTAAGTAAATGATAATTCTAAGGGGATACTTTTTGGTACTTTTTCGTACTTTATTCGAATGGTACTTTTTGTATTTTCTTCACCAATGAACATGATATAACGCTAAGCGAAAGAAAATCTACAAGTGGGGACATTATGGTACTTTTTCTTTATTCTAATAGTACTTTTTAAATTTTCTATAATAATGGACCTAGAAACATAAAATTAAACATATATGGTCATAAGGGAGTGAGAATTTAAGGGGGAGTGTTTATGGTACTTTTTCTATATTCGAATAGTAATTTTTGTATCTTCTTCACCAATGAACTTAGAATTGTGAAATAAAGCTTATATGATCCCGACCGATTGGGAATCCACAAGTGGGGGCTTTATGCTACTTTTTCTATATTATAAAGGTACTTTTTGAATTTTCTCTAATAATGGATTTAGAAATACAAAATTAACTGCATATTGTTTTAAGTGAGTGAAAACTCAAAGAGAATACTTAATACTTTTTCTTTATTCTAATGGTACTTTTTAAATTGTCTATAATAAATCTAGAAACATGAACATAATATTATATGGACTCGAGCGAGTAGGATTCTATAACTGGGAACATTATGGCGCTTTTTCATTATTATAATGGTATATTTTGAATTTTCTATAATAATGGACCTAGAAATATAAAATATATGCTCCTCAGTGAGTAACTAACTTTTTTAATATAATAAATTAGTTAGCTTAAATACAAAAATAATTTGTATTTTTTCGTTCTTCGAATGGTATATGATCCTGACCGAATAAGAATCTAAAAAAGGGACTCACAGGTACTTTTTTCCAACTAATAATATTTTTTGACTATTTTATAAAATTAAACCTAAAAATTCAAAATTAGGCACACATGATTCGGAATGAGTTAGAATTCACAAAAGGTGACTTTTGAAATGAAATGATCGTGTGTGGGCATATAAAATGTGGGTCTAAATGGTACTTTTTTATTATAATAATACGTTTCGAATGAGCTATAAGCCACAATACAATGATTCAATAAACATGAATCTAGAGGCATGTTATCCTGAATTAGCTTTAATTCACAAAGGGAGACTTAATAGTACTATTTCTTTCATCCAATTGGGGTGGCGAAGCGCACCGGGTTTATTGCTAGTTAGTGATAATTGGCTGAAATTTTGTTATGTTGGTATGATTTGTTTTTAAGAACTGGTATGCTGTGGTATTATCTTTTAGTCAAATTTAAATTTTAGTGGAATAGAACTCCTTAAACTAATTTTACACCAGAAGAAAGGCCAAATTGTTGACCTGTTCTGACCTGTTTGTAGAACACCTGTTTATATGACTGGCTTACTGTCTTGCTGTCCATGTAAACTTTAAGCGCAAAGTACATTTTGGTATATACATTTTTTTCGGCCCGAGAATGAAGCCTATTGAAACTGTCTGAAAATGGTCCATTATTTCACTTAGCACCCATACAAATATAGATTTATCTATTGAAAATATGAAAGTAAAAACAAATTTTGAAAGTTGTTTTTGGGAATCCCGCAATTCCAAAAAGGTTTTGAAAAATCCAAAAAATTGGATTTTTTAGATTTTTGACTATAATATTCGTACCAGGGTAGGAGCTATCGGAACCCTACACAAAATAATTAGGAACATATTGGGTCATATAAAATCGGTTACTATTTTTTGATATCGATTATGCAATTTGAGAATTTTTGCCCTAAATTTGAATTTTGCATAAAAAAATAGTCGTTTTTTGGATGGACCTGGTCCGTTCGGTATCAAAAATTTTATTTTTATTTTACATTTGTAACATAAAATGTAAAGTTTCCTTTTCAAAAAGTATAACTTCCTTATATATCTTTTAAGAAATTTCTTAGATAACATAAAAAAAAGTTTTTTTTTTCCAAAAAACTAGTGAAAATCGCCTTTTTTAAATTTAACTGCATATAACATTGGATCCAGTCATGATTTTTAAACAATTCTTTTTTGATTTGACACATTCATTTATTGTTAGTCCAATATAGGAAAAATAAGGAAAATCGGGAAACATTTGGATCTTGTGTTATCAAAAAACTGGATTATGGTGGGTAAAAATTTTGAAATTTTAATTTTCAAATGCGAATATCTTTTAAGCTTTAAGCTATTTTTGTAGTGCTTGACTAGGAGATTCAATATATGTAATTTTTTGCAAAAGAAGAAATAAGATAGTTTTAAAAACTTAATATACACAAGGTGTCCTACTTTGGGGAGCCCTGGTCGTGCACCTGTGATTTGTTTTCATTTTTTTCTATACCACTGTGCAGTGCCATCTAGCGTGCGTTCAGAAATGGATTCATCGACCCCACAGCTAGGATAATTAAAATAAATAAGACCAAAAATTACTTTAAAGAGCATAAATCTCTTAAAAATGTTATTATAAACATACAATTTAAAAGTAATAAGCTTTATATAGACATAAAACAAAGGATTCCCGATATATTGATGTATCAAATATGTTTGTAAGTTATTTGGGGGCTACGGAAAGTTGATTTCAACATACAGACGTTGTATTAAACAAAATTAAAAAACAAAAAGGTATGAATTTATAACAGTTGGAAAGGCAAATACAAAAATGTAGACGATTCGCAAAATAGTCGACGAAATTGGTGACTTGGAGATACTTGTCCCAAGGTTTCCTTCAGGGTAACACATAAGTACTTTTTTACTAACACATAGATAGAGTTAGCTACTGCTAATAGAGAGGCAGATTACTTGTATAAACTTTAGATTATACCTTGTAATATTATTGTATCATGATAAGTGCTTACTCCAACCGTTTATGTATATACATACAGTATTGGCCATAACTAAAGCACCCCCTCAGTGAATTTTTTTCATACTATATTTTTTTGTATAAAAACTAAGTTTTAAATGTCTATTATGTATTATTTTCAATTGTTAATATATTTACTATTGATAAACAAATACTTTTAAAGTTAATCTTTCTATAAGAGGTAACATTAAATCAAAATATATTTAAAGCTGGAAAATAAAACGGACAAAACTAAAGCACCCCTTCGTGGATATAATTTAAAAAATTTTTTAATTTCTATTTTGTTGCAAATCCATTGTTTTGGATGATACAAGCACATCTCTTAGGCTTAGAAGATATTAAGTTTTTTATGGTGTCTTGCGATATTCCTTCCCAGGCTATAACAACGGCTTGAAAAAAACCGTGAATACTGCCGAACTTTATTGCGGCAATTTTCTCGATTTATTTTCATATTATCCATCTCCCACAAGTTCTCAATAGGATTGATATAGAGAGATTGAGCAGGCCAATGAAGAACTTGAATCTTATTGCTCTGTAGCCAAGTCTTACAAAACTTTAGAGGTGTGCTTCGGATCGTTATCCTGTTGGAATCTTCCTATAAGTGGAATTTCTTCACTGTCATAAGGCAACATTACATCTTTCCATACATCACGGTACATGAACCGATCCATAATCCCATTAACTTTTTGAATTGGCCCAATTCCTTGACCAGAAAAGCAACCCCAGACCATTACATTGCCCCCTCCATGTTTAATTGTTCCTTTGCAATACTTAGAATTCAGTCGTACACGCCTTATTCCATAGGAACTTTTTAATTTGTATTTGGATTCGTCAGAGAACAGAACTGTCTTCCATTTTTGGACACTTCAGTTAAGGTGGGCTTTGGCAAACTCCAGTCTAGCTTTCTTGTTCTTAGCTGGTCGTCGGCTGAATAATCCTACTTCTACTGCTCTCCTACGGATTGTTCTTTCGCTAACGCATAATCTTAAACTTCTTCTTACTTGACTAGCTGATGCTGTAGGATCTTTTTGTACAGCTTTTTTGATCAAGTAATCATTATATCGTGTGGTTTTACGCGGGCGGCCTCCAGAATGTCCCGGTGAAATACGACCATTCTGCAAAAACTTTGGAATCAGCCTGGAAATAACTGATCTGTTAATTGAATATTTTTTACTCAATTCATTCCGTAATAAGCCCGGAGTACTTGTTTCTTGCCATCCATAGTTTTTTCACAATAAACTGTATAAAATTTAAATTATACAGACTACGCCTTCCTTTATTTTTATCTTCTGGAATTTTTAAATGCATTTTGCTTTTGTTTTGACCGTCCCGTTTTGTATTTTTCTATGTTTTATCATTTTAAATCAACTGTTCCTAAAATTATCCCGTACTAAACGAACATTATACGAATATTAACAATATAAGTTAATAAAATATATACAAAATACATCCCAAGAAACCTTTTTTTTATCAAAAAAATTATGATATGAAAAAATTCATGGAGGGGGTGCTTTAGTTATGACCGATACTGTATGTGTAAATAAATCACCAAGACAAATCTATAAAGACAATAAAAATACAAGAATTATTTAGTATTGAAGATGTGCATAATAGTTTACAAAAGTTTTTCTATCGCCAATTTTATCAACAAATGAAAAAAATCCCTTTAGCCAACAATGACATAAAAAGAAATGAAGTGCTAAAATTATTTGCACCTTGTAACAGATTTTATTAAATTTTTATTTTCATAAATTATAATAACATTAAAGACGTAATTATATTTCGATACATTATTTGTTTTACTATATCTTATATTCAATTAAATCAAAATTGTTCTCGTATAAGGACAATTGCAAAAATAAGATACGAATGTAATATAAATGAAGTGACGAAATGTAAAAACAATATTATAACATTAATTATTTTTGAATTTACATTGTATTTACATTTATAAAAAAAAAAAAAAAAAAAAAATAGTAATATAACAGAAGCTAAATTACAATTATGCTTGTATCATTAGCAAAATATAAATAACATTAATATTCAGAAGTAATATGTTACGATAGTGTTATACATAAATAATTATGTCTAGCTAATGTCTTACAGACATAAGATAATTAGTGGAGTTAGCAACATTGAAGAATACGAGTACCGAGTTAATTATCAAGTACTTAAGGTGGTTGCAGAACCAAGCCAAATTGAGTTATAAAGTTTAAGCTTACCTTCCGCTCTTTCTTTTTCATTTTAACTATTCGAGCATAAAGTTTTTTTTACGGAAAATTACCGAAAGCATATTATATGCACTACATTCATATATTGAATATTTATAAATTAACAAAAATTAATCTGTTTAAATAAATAGTTTTGAAGAAATCTATTAATTAAACTCAGCTTTTAAAATACTAATAATCCCAATTATAATTGGTAAGAGTTTTATTAAAAATTAATTCAAATATAGTTTTAATATTGAAAATTATTTCATAGGGTTTTAATATAATAAGTGGCGATTTCCAAGATTATTAAAAGTATTGAGTAGTGCTATTAAACAAATAAGCAAAGCATGGTGATAATCATTGCACTCACAACCACTGCATTATTTAGAAGTTCATCATATTGATAAATTTATTCCAAACACCTACATGGCCAGATATAAATCATTTGCAATCCTGGTACATGATTTACATTAATATTGTATTATTTCGAGTTGAAGATATATTGAATGAAATATATGAAATACAAAATATCATAACCTCATGTGCTAAATAATTGTTCGCTGCTGTATTCCATTATGTGAGCTGAAATAACATCACATCGTGATCAGCAAATTTTACAAAAGACAGTTAGTGACGTCATCAACGTGTAATACTAAGTATCAATAAATAAGTTAAAAAAAACTAGCAGTAAGCTTCTAAAGTATGTATGTGCTCTTACAAAATAATTTTTTTTATGGTAAAATAAAGAGAGTCTAGTTAAACTCTCTTAAGCAAATGTACTTACTAATGTAAACTACATAATTATAACACTTTTCATTATGATAATGAGTGATTAGTCTTATTTAACATTACTTAATTAATTTTTTTTTATATTAATGATATTTAAGGACAGAATTCTATACACACACTTAACATTTGATGTTCTACAGAATTGATTGACTGTAATATGAGTTAGTTACTAATTCAATGTAATAATGTTAAATGTGTGAATCAAACAAATAATTAAGTAATTCATATTTATAATTCTAACCATTGAATATCAATAACATTATTTTAATTAATAATCTATAAGATATGGCATGTTAGGAATTGAATGTATATTATAACTTTTGTTGTTTTTTTTTATAACTAATTCAAAGTTTATAAGTTGCAGTGCATGGAATGTTTTGAGCTCAAACCATCATCCAAATGTCAAGAAGATGTATCAACTGTATCAACAAACGGGTAAAATTTACATATGACATCAATCGTTTAGGCAACAGAATCGTAAGTCATAATATACATAAACAATTTTAATAACATGCGATCGTTTTATATTAATACATGATCTTGTAAGAATTTTAATAATTATTTGAGCTACTATTTTTATAAAATATTTCACTTATTTTGAAATTATCAAGTTTAATATTTAGATTCTATTTTCATACATAATTTAGAAAAATTAATTACAATATAGGCTTTTTTTTATAATTTTTTTTTAAAGAACAATTTCAATGAAAATAAATAATTTGAATTTATGAATATGAAGAGCATTAAGTAAGATTTTTATTTGGGAATGCTGCTCATTAAACAGATGATACAGAAAACTAAATAGAGTTAGATTATAGTTATAGGGTAGATACTAAACCATACTTTTACGAACACTGATGTATCTTAGTAGAATGAGGGTGGGTCGTTTAATAAAAGTGTTCGAAGTGAAAACAACTACCACTTGTTTATACAATATTTTAATATGAATTCCTATTAGCACCCAATAGCCAATTCTTTTATTTCGTTAGAATTCCAATAGTAGTAGAGCCTTGGAAAGATACAATTTCTCTTTTGTTTATGTAGAGCTTGAAGGTCAAGTATGTTCAAGAACCCTCCCCAATCCGGCGAGCTTAGCCCATTCAACTTTCCAAGCACCGAACATGTTGACTACAAAATCATTATAAAATCAAGAACTCATATGTTCAATAATTTACTACATAAATAAAATGGCGCCCAACGAGTTCGGCATAAATGTCGTATTCGGTTTTTTTTAAATTTTTGAATAAATTTGTCTCAAACTGATTTTTTTTGTATCAGTTTTGAATTGCAATTTATAATCCAATTCCTTTTAGATATTTTACTTATACACAAGTCATGTGTGGTACTTTTACCCATATTGTAGTGATAAGTCTATATTTTTAAGTACACTTTTATTTATTAGTTTATGAAGGTAAGACATTCGATATTTGGTTAAAATCAAATATTGTTTTGCTACTTTTAACTGATGGAAATAATTTTGATTTTTTTTGTTTAGTTTCAATAGTTTGATTTATATTTTTGTGTAAGTCATGAAATATTTTATATAAATAGAAAATTGCATTTGCGACACATGAATTAAATCAAGTAGATTACCTAGTAATTTGGAGGGGGGATATCTTATAAAATATTGTATTAGTTCATCTGTATTTTAAGTTTAAACCAGCATTCCCAAAATATAACTCTCGTTTTTTTTTTGATTACAAGTATTTTTTTTATATATATGTTAAGTTTTTCTTAGTAATGTCAAAGAGAAAAGGAAAGTCAAAAGATAGTGAAGAACCTACTAGTGATAGTCAAATTGATTATACTTTTGATGAGCATTCTGAAAACCCTTTTATTCCCAGACCAAGAATAAGTGAAAGCCCAATTTTAACGAGATCCAGAGCACGAATTCTTAATTATTCTGTACCATTAGAAGAAAATACAGATAGTCCTTTTGAGTCAAGACACAGAATTGTCAAAAGTCCTATAGCAGCCCAAGATAGGGATATTAATTTTCCAATTTCCTTGCACCCAGCAGAATCAGCTGTTGACATGGGTAATGATAACGAAGGTAACAATTTGCCAAGCAGTGGTTCCCAGCCTGTTCCATCTGGGGGTGTTAACACAATGGATTTAAGTACTTTAACCTCAAGATTGGAACGTGTTCTCACGTTGAATCATAACGCCTTTATGGGTGAAATTTCAAATTTGCGACATTCTCTAGTGGAAGGTTTGAACAGGAGTTCAAATCCTTATAATCAACCACCACTGAATCGGAATGATTCTGATTTAAATAGGAATAACGCCAGTAATAATAATTCTATTCACAATCAAAGTATCACTTCAGATACAGGTAGGAGTACATCCTCAACTGATTCTGTTAGACTTGACAAATGGAACATCGCGTATGATGGTTCTGATGATGTCAACGATTTTCTTTTTAAAGTTGATACACTCAAAAATAGGTATCATTGTTCAGAAAACTATATAAGCTCCAATTTTCACAATCTTTTAAAAGGCAAAGCCGATACTTGGTTTTGGTCGTTTTTAAAACAGCACCCTAATTCAAAGTATGATGAAATTAAATTTGCATTGAGGAAACAATTTGGAAAAATAGAGAACGACTGTGATAAACTTGTCAGAATGATTGAACGTCGTCAAATGCCAAAAGAAACCTTTGATGATTATTTCTCAGAAATGATAGCAATGAACTCTCGTCTTTCACAGCCGATGAATGAAAATAAAATGATAGATCTGATCAAAAATAATGTAAAGGAATCTCTGGGTTCACTTTTGTTTGCAACTGATTTATTTAGTTTAGATCATCTAAGAGATGCGGCTAGAAAAGCCGAGAAATACGTTATTAGGCAACAGCAGATACGATTTCAGAAAAGACACGTATCAGAATTAGAAGCCAGTGGGGGAGTAGGGGAATTAGATGACGGGGAAGAAGAAATAGCTGCATTTAAATACCAGGGTAACCAAAATAGAGAACGTAAGGAGTTAGACACAAGACATTTCAAATGTTGGAACTGCGACCAAATGGGTCACTCTTTTTATGATTGTCCATCCGAAAAACGCAATCTGTTTTGTTTCAGATGTGGCGAGAAAAACATAACCACTCCACAGTGTCAAAAACACTCGAAAAACAGGAGCCTGAACGAGTAGAAGAGGGTCCCTCGTTCTCCCACACAAATCCCTCAGTTAAAAATTTTGATAATCAAGTTGACAACACATGTACTATAAAGGACAACGATAATAAGGTAATAACAGTTTTGACTAGATCTAGTGACAATAATGGAACTCAAACTAATTTTGAAATTACTGATTCTTTTCACAAAAGGAAACTGAATTATGAACAGGCAAGAAAACGTATTTTAAAATTTAATTCAGTTCCAAAAAGAATATTGAAGTGTAGAGAAAGGTATCAAAAGAGAAAAGATTTCGTGAAAGTTGTTGAATCTACAGTGATTAGTGAATTGATGGATAGTAGGCCATATGCAAAAATTTGTTTCGGATCTGTTGAACAATATGGGTTACTCGATTCTGGAGCTTCGATCAGTGTTTTAGGCAAAGACTGCTTGGAACTTATAGGCAAAATCAAATTAGACTACACTCCAATTTTTACATCATTAAAAACTGCAGACGGTGGCAAACAAAATGTCATTGGTTTTTTAAATATACCAACTACTTACAACTGCGTAACAAAGAATATACTTTTTTATCTATCTCCAAACTTAAAACAGTCAGTTTATTTAGGAATAAACTTTTGGAAAAGTTTTGATATAGCACCTCAGCTTTTTACTTCTGAAATTTCATTAGATAGTGAAGCATTTTCTACAAATGTTAATAATACAATTCACAATCTCTCAGACTTACAACTTTTTGAATTAAAATGCGTAGTGGAAGAATTCCCATCATATAGTAAGCTTGGTTTAGGCCGTACTTCCCTAGAAACCCACATCATAGATACGGGAGAAAATGTACCTTTCAAAATTAAGCATTATCCTTTATCTCTTCCAAGACAAAAGGAAGCATATAGCGAGTTAGACAGAATGTTGAGTTTAGGAGTAATCGAGGAAAGTAACAGTCCATACTGTAGCCCAATTGTGTTGGTTAGAAAACCGGGTAAAATACGACTATGTCTCGATTCTCGAAAACTCAACACATTAACAAAAAAGGACGCATATCCCTTGCCACATATCAATGGACTTTTGAGTCGTTTGCAGGATACTCACTACATAACAGGTATTGACTTAAAAGACGCCTTCTGGCAAATACCGTTAGATGAGTCATCCAAAGAAAAAACGGCATTTGCAGTACCTGGCCGGCCACTGTATCATTTTACAGTTATGCCTTTCGGGCTGTGCAACGCCGCACAAAGAATGAGTCGTTTAATGGACAAGACTATCCCTAGTCGACTTCGTGAAAACGTCTTTATTTACCTAGATGACTTGCTGGTTTGCACAAAAGATTTCAAAACTCACATTGATATATTGCGAGAGGTGGCAAAAAGTTTACAAGCCGCGAATTTAACAATTAACATTGAGAAAAGTCGTTTTTGCCAAAAAGAGATAAAATATCTAGGATACATCGTAGGGCAGGGATGTTTAAGGACCGACAAGGCTAAGGTAGAAGCAATTATGGATTTTCCGTTACCTAAAAGTCCCCGACAGATAAGGAGATATATAGGCATGACTGGGTGGTATCGCCAATTTATCCCCAATTTTGCGGACCTCGCAGGACCACTCACTGATTGTTTGAAGAAAGGCACAGAATTTAAATTAACACCGGAAGCGGAAAAAGCATTTGTTAATCTGAAGGAGGCTTTAACATCCGCCCCAGTGCTTGTTCAGCCTGATTTTAATCGGCCATTTACCATCCAGTGCGATGCTTCTCGTGTTGGTGTAGGGGGCGTACTCACACAGACTGATGAGCAAGGTAGAGAACACCCGGTAGCGTACGTTTCGCAAAAATTGAACAAAAACCAGAGAAACTATACGGTTACGGAGCTGGAGTGTCTCGCCGCGATTGTGTGTCTAAAAAAATTTCGTCCCTATGTGGAAGGTCTTCCATTTAAGATAATAACGGATCACTCCAGTCTCCGCTGGTTAATGTCCCAGAAAGATTTATCAGGTCGTCTCGGTCGTTGGAGTTTAAAGTTACAGAGTTTTGATTTTGAGGTGGAATATAGGAAAGGATCAGCAAACGTTGTACCTGATACCCTATCCAGGTTAGACATAGATGAAATTTTGTTACCGGCTTTACAATCTGATGTGGACCTAAACTCTCCATTTTTTAATTCACATGAATATAAAACGTTAAGAACGCAAATTTTAGAAAATCAGGAAAGTTTTCCAGACACTGTAGTTTCTGATGGTTATATTTACCAAAGGGTAAAGTTTCGAAAGGGTGAATATATAGAGGAGATGTCATTATGGAGATTGTGGTTGCCTAAGGAACTTTGCCAGGAGGTGATTGAACTGAATCATGTTTCAATGTCATGCCACGGAGGTTTTGCAAAGACCTTAAATAGGGTTAGGGAAAAATATTTTTGGCCGAAAATGTCACTTGATATAAAAAGATTTGTTTCTAATTGTGAAGTATGCAAACTTGTTAAACCTACTAACCAAACCCTCAGACCACCTATGGGTAAGCAAATTATCACAGAACGTCCATTTCAGAGGATATATATGGATTTACTAGGACCTTATCCTCGAACTAAAATGGGCAATTCAACAGTTTTTGTTGCAATTGATCATTTTTCGAAATATATTTTTTTGAAACCATTAAAAAAGGCTACAAGTTCTGCCATAATTAAATTTTTAGAAGAAACAGTGTTCCATCAGTTTGGTGTTCCACAATTTATTCACTCTGATAATGGAAAACAATTTGTTTCAACACAAATGTCCGATTTTTTTAAAGTTTATAGTGTTACTCATATTAAAACTGCATTATATTCCCCTCAAGCGAATATTTCCGAAAGGACAAATCGTGAATTTTTAGTTAAACTTCGGGTGTTATTGAAAGAGAAACAAGATCGATGGGACATGCATGTCTCTAAGATAGCAAATATATTAAGAAGTGATTACCATGATGCAGTCAAATGTTCGCCGTATTTTTGTGTCTTTGGTTACAATATGATTACTCACGGATCTGCTTATCCGATTCTTCAGAAACTAAATAGCTTGGTTGAACCCCAATGCAGTTTTATACCCAATGACTGTAGGATGTCAAATTTGCATGAAAAGGTGAAAGAGAATTTGATTGTTGCACATGAGAAAGCTACAAAGAGATATAATCTAAGATCTAAAAATGTTGATTATAAGCCAGGACAAGAAATTTTAAGAAAAAGTTTTCGACAATCTGATATGAAAAAAGGCATTAACGCAAAATTACTACCACCATATATTAAGTGTAAAATCAGAAAGAAGGTTGGAACATCATATTATGATCTTGAGACTACTACAGGCAAATATATTGGCATGTATCATGCAAAAGACCTTAAGCCATTGTAGAAGAATAACTATGTAAATAATTACCCGGCTAATAATATACTCAGGGTGTAGTCGTGCCCCACGAAACCTTTTTGAAAATCTGATTTTTCCTTATTTTCGTCCTAGGTATACTAGTCCTACAAAGAAGGTTTTGTAACAGATTTTATTAAATTTTTATTTTCATAAATTATAATAACATTAAAGACGTAATTATATTTCGATACATTATTTGTTTTACTATATCTTATATTCAATTAAATCAAAATTGTTCTCGTATAAGGACAATTGCAAAAATAAGATACGAATGTAATATAAATGAAGTGACGAAATGTAAAAACAATATTATAACATTAATTATTTTTGAATTTACATTGTATTTACATTTATAAAAAAAAAAAAAAAAAAAAAATAGTAATATAACAGAAGCTAAATTACAATTATGCTTGTATCATTAGCAAAATATAAATAACATTAATATTCAGAAGTAATATGTTACGATAGTGTTATACATAAATAATTATGTCTAGCTAATGTCTTACAGACATAAGATAATTAGTGGAGTTAGCAACATTGAAGAATACGAGTACCGAGTTAATTATCAAGTACTTAAGGTGGTTGCAGAACCAAGCCAAATTGAGTTATAAAGTTTAAGCTTACCTTCCGCTCTTTCTTTTTCATTTTAACTATTCGAGCATAAAGTTTTTTTTACGGAAAATTACCGAAAGCATATTATATGCACTACATTCATATATTGAATATTTATAAATTAACAAAAATTAATCTGTTTAAATAAATAGTTTTGAAGAAATCTATTAATTAAACTCAGCTTTTAAAATACTAATAATCCCAATTATAATTGGTAAGAGTTTTATTAAAAATTAATTCAAATATAGTTTTAATATTGAAAATTATTTCATAGGGTTTTAATATAATAAGTGGCGATTTCCAAGATTATTAAAAGTATTGAGTAGTGCTATTAAACAAATAAGCAAAGCATGGTGATAATCATTGCACTCACAACCACTGCATTATTTAGAAGTTCATCATATTGATAAATTTATTCCAAACACCTACATGGCCAGATATAAATCATTTGCAATCCTGGTACATGATTTACATTAATATTGTATTATTTCGAGTTGAAGATATATTGAATGAAATATATGAAATACAAAATATCATAACCTCATGTGCTAAATAATTGTTCGCTGCTGTATTCCATTATGTGAGCTGAAATAACATCACATCGTGATCAGCAAATTTTACAAAAGACAGTTAGTGACGTCATCAACGTGTAATACTAAGTATCAATAAATAAGTTAAAAAAAACTAGCAGTAAGCTTCTAAAGTATGTATGTGCTCTTACAAAATAATTTTTTTTATGGTAAAATAAAGAGAGTCTAGTTAAACTCTCTTAAGCAAATGTACTTACTAATGTAAACTACATAATTATAACACTTTTCATTATGATAATGAGTGATTAGTCTTATTTAACATTACTTAATTAATTTTTTTTTATATTAATGATATTTAAGGACAGAATTCTATACACACACTTAACATTTGATGTTCTACAGAATTGATTGACTGTAATATGAGTTAGTTACTAATTCAATGTAATAATGTTAAATGTGTGAATCAAACAAATAATTAAGTAATTCATATTTATAATTCTAACCATTGAATATCAATAACATTATTTTAATTAATAATCTATAAGATATGGCATGTTAGGAATTGAATGTATATTATAACTTTTGTTGTTTTTTTTTATAACTAATTCAAAGTTTATAAGTTGCAGTGCATGGAATGTTTTGAGCTCAAACCATCATCCAAATGTCAAGAAGATGTATCAACTGTATCAACAAACGGGTAAAATTTACATATGACATCAATCGTTTAGGCAACAGAATCGTAAGTCATAATATACATAAACAATTTTAATAACATGCGATCGTTTTATATTAATACATGATCTTGTAAGAATTTTAATAATTATTTGAGCTACTATTTTTATAAAATATTTCACTTATTTTGAAATTATCAAGTTTAATATTTAGATTCTATTTTCATACATAATTTAGAAAAATTAATTACAATATAGGCTTTTTTTTATAATTTTTTTTTAAAGAACAATTTCAATGAAAATAAATAATTTGAATTTATGAATATGAAGAGCATTAAGTAAGATTTTTATTTGGGAATGCTGCTCATTAAACAGATGATACAGAAAACTAAATAGAGTTAGATTATAGTTATAGGGTAGATACTAAACCATACTTTTACGAACACTGATGTATCTTAGTAGAATGAGGGTGGGTCGTTTAATAAAAGTGTTCGAAGTGAAAACAACTACCACTTGTTTATACAATATTTTAATATGAATTCCTATTAGCACCCAATAGCCAATTCTTTTATTTCGTTAGAATTCCAATAGTAGTAGAGCCTTGGAAAGATACAATTTCTCTTTTGTTTATGTAGAGCTTGAAGGTCAAGTATGTTCAAGAACCCTCCCCAATCCGGCGAGCTTAGCCCATTCAACTTTCCAAGCACCGAACATGTTGACTACAAAATCATTATAAAATCAAGAACTCATATGTTCAATAATTTACTACAACCTTTTGCCTAAACGCAACTTAAAATTTTAACAGGTAAGAATAGAAAGAGCTATGTGTAATTTTTTAAAAAAAATTTTATTCCACAATCTAAAAACCTTATTTATCGAGAACTACGTTATATTATATAGGAAAAAGTAAAAAGAATTTTAAAAAATGCCTGTTTTTTTTATGAAAAACCGCAAAACCATAGATAAAACACTCTATGTGGAAAACTCCCAGTAGTCAGTCTAGAACTATATGTCTCCATGTCAACACTCTTTCTCTATCCACAATTGCACTAGTTAAAATTTCGACAACTTTTCTTAAAGCGTGAGTATAGGTGACATTGTCAATGAAAGCGTCAATAGTTTTTTTTTGTTATTTGATTTTGATCTTCAATTTTGTCAATTTATTTGTATCATTTGTTGTGTAAATACATCTTTTAATATGGGAAAAGTTCAACATATTGTAAAACCAAAGATTTCTCAAAAATTTGAGATTTAAAAAAAATTAAAAGTGGAGATTTCATAAATTCAATTTGCGTGAACTACAAGTTACATAAGTCTTCTGTTTAACGCATTATAAAGCAAGAAAATTCAATAAAAAAAGTTCATACGTACATCAGAAAGTGGTCATGGCAAACGTTGCACCTTAAAGAAAGCTGAGTACCCAAGAATGGAAAAAATGCTTTATAAGTGGTTTCTAAAACAAAGAGAAAAAAATGTTCCAATATCAGCAGCGATTTTGCGAACAAAAGCCAGTCATTTGTTTTCAAAATTTATCAAACCAATTCAGGTTTTAATGCCAGTGAAGGATGGTTGAAGAAATTTAAGCGTCGACATGGAATTAGATTTTTAAAAATTACGGGCGAGAAATTTTCTTCGAAACCTCAACTTATTGATCCATTTGTGAATGAGTTTAAGGATTAAGTTGATAAGCATGGGTTGACTCTTCACCAAATCTACAATGCCGACGAATCTGGTTTAGGATGCTTCTAAATCACACTCTTGTCACATGTAATGAGAACACAACGCCCGCACACTGGGCCAGAGATCCCATTTTTTGTCAAAAAGTCCATTTCAGGTAGAGAAGAAAAAAGGTTATATATTTCAAGTCTGGGGACTTTGAGCTTTACACCAGCAAAATTTTGTATCATTGTAGGTCACCGTTTACAAATGACATGAGGTCAAAGTCAAATTTTCATATTTTTGTGAATATAATTTATATTTCAAAAATATTATATAATATTCACATGAGTCAAAAATATTTACATGAAATGATAGTTAATTAAACAGATGGAACTGGTGCTTAAAATAAAAATGAAAATTATTAGTAATTTGAAGATAATTATTAAAAATTTGTTATTTAAACCTTATAAATATGATTTTTTTCCAAAAACTTTAAGTTTGAAAACCTAGTGCCAAGCAGTGCCAGAGGATATTTTAATGGTTATAGCACCAATAGACGCATTAATATGTTCTCTGTCCAGAATTTTGCGACCGTCTGCGACCGTTTATAAACTTAAGAGTTATTACCGATAATATAAAAATAGTCGTTGAAACTTAGGATATTTTTACCATGTAAAAATTTAATGAAAAAATTAAAATAAATTTTTAGTAATATATATATATTTACTACCACTTAATTAGAAAACATACTTGGCTGAATAATTTTCATATTACTAATTTTGGATATTGGATTCTCATTTTTAGTTTTTAGCAATAAGAATTAAGATTCATAATTATCAAGTTATCTTAATTATATATTTTCAGTAATAGTTATATATAATAACAATAAATAAAAATTGATGACCGCCATATTTGATCCCCCATTTTTAATATTTCAAGTATTTCGAATTTAATTAAGGTATGGCATAGTTTTATGCCTGTAATACATAAGCTAATGATTTCATAATATCTTCATCTTAAATACTGCTGAGAAATGAAATATTTAATTTTTTCTTATGTTTGATCCGCCATTTTGGATTCAGTTTACTCAATTTTCAAAATCTGACTTCATATTTGTAATCTGTGACCATAGGTCTACAAAACGTGTTCAATAAAAATTTAATTAATTGAATTTTTAAAAATTTTGACCGCCATTTTCGGTCCGCCATTTTGAATTTTTACTTTTTTTTTGCAGAATCGTAATCTGCGTCACCGAAAACCTTATGTCTGATATTTATTTATTTCATACATCAACTGCTCTAATTATGGCCAAAAAATGGGATCTCTGGCCCAGTGTGGCCCGGAAGAAAAATATGTATAGAACGAATAACTTTTTTGCTCTGTTCAAATGCGAATGGCACAGACAAACTGAAATTGTTGGTTGTTGGAAAATCGAAAAACCCACGCGTCTTTAAAGGCTTTTTCAATAATCCTGTACTATCAGCTCCAGTAATAACGCCTGGATGACATCATTTATATTCAAGGAATGATACCATCACGAATTTGTTACCCACGTAAGTTAATTTTCACCAATTAGTAAAAGTAAGTTGTTCATAAGTAAACATTTTTTAGGTCAGAGAATTTTTGGCTTCAAAAGGTCTGCTGCAAAAAGCAGTTTTGCTTTTAGATAACGCGAGGAACTAACAAGTGATGACGGTTTAATTATAGCAATGAATCTACCACCCAAATGGACTGCGCTTATTCAACCGTTAGATCAAAACGTTATCAACTGGGTCAAATTAAAGTATAAAAAACAACTGCTCACCCACTTGCTTTACCAGAAGGGAACAAATTTGGAGCTCAAACTAAAAAAACTTCAATCTCAAAAATGCAGTTCAGATTCTAGCTACGTCCTGTGATAAAATATCAGTGTCCAATATCCGAAAATCCTGAAACGTCTTGCTCTAACTCCGTACTGAATAAAGAGGATAACATGCCCTTAAATATTTTACCAGATTAAAGTTCAGGAAGAAAACGAAAATCTTTCTACTATTGGTACAGTTGTAGCTCAAATTGATACGGAACATCTTTTCACGAATGCTGACATAAACAACTGGATTCAAGAAGAATTTCATGTGGAAAGTAATGAAGAGCAAATGGAATTATCAGATATGGATTCGGAGGATTTTTACGATAGTGGTCATGAAGAAAACTGAATTAAAGTGGACGATTGTTTAACATCGATAAACATATGCATACAATGGGCTTTGGAAAATGATAAGCCGACAACAGCACTATATGAATTACGTTATACAGCAGTTGTTTCTAAAAATAATGTGCCAAAAAAGCAACTCAAAATCTCCAATTTCTTTAAAAATGTTTGATATGTAAAAATTGCATAAATTTTTTCAATAAAATTTTGGGTTCTGTTTTCGCAAAAATTCAGTTTTCGCGACAGGTCTGGTTTTTAATTAGTCGCGAATACCGAGCTTGCACTGTATTATGCTGTGTAGTCAATAGATATAGAATATAACTTCCTAGTCAGTAGTGCTACAGTCTACTGGTGTATTTCAACGACAAGCTAATGTTAATTGTCAATAGAAGACTACATTGTTTGGGGTACATCTGGTCACTACTGGCATTCCCTGCAGGGCTATTTTCGAATTTTTTATGATAATCACTCAGTTTTCAAATCTTTTCTGGAGTGTTTTTTATACCCTTCACCTTCGTGAGAAGGGTATATATAAATTTGTCATTCCGTTTGTAATTTCCACAATATAATTTTCCGACACTATAAAGTATATATATTCTGGATCCTTATAGATAGCGGAGTCGATTTAGCCATGTCCGTCTGTCTGTCTGTCTGTCTGTCTGTCTGTCTGTCCGTCTGTCTGTTGAAATCAATTTTCTGAAGACCCCAGATATCTTCGGGATCCAAATCTTGAATAATTCTGTCAGACATGCTTTCGAGAAGTTTGCTATTTAAAATCAGCAAAATCGGTCCACAAATACCTGAGATATAAGGAAAAAACCAGGACAACCTCGATTTTTTACCTATTTTTTGACCTATATCTGGATTACTAAATCATTAATATAGACAATATGGATATCTAATGATAGATATTTCAAAGACCTTTGCAACGACGGATATAAGACCATAGCAGGTTAGACCTACAATGGGTCAAAATCGGGAAAAAATTTTTAACCCGAATTTTTTTTTCACCAAAAGTTTTTTTGGCTAAATATTAAAAAAAAAATGTTTAAAATTTAAAAAAAAAAATTTTTTAAATTTAAAAAAATAAAAAAAATTAAAAAAAAAATCGAAAAAAATTTTTTTTCAAAAAATTAAAACAACTGGAAAAAAAATGAATTTTGTTTACCTAAAAATATTTAAAATTTTTATTTTGAAGTATAGTTTGGTGAAGGGTATATAAGATTCGGCCCAGCCGAATATATCTCTCTTACTTGTTCATACAAATATTTTTCATTTGTTCTGCATGTGTTTCTCAATCAGACTCTTTATTTTTTGTAAACAAATATAAAATAAATAAAAAGAAGAGGTTGAAATATTGATTCTCGGCTTTTCTTGATTAGTTTCTATGTATGAGTAATATGGTATAAGTAATATTTAATTAAATATTACTCATACCACCCGATTGCCATATAAGTAATAACATTTGTTAAATCTCAAACATTAGCTGAACTATTGGGTCGTATGCGTAATATTTCAATTAAATATTAAGTTAGGTATTATTCAAAATATAAACCAAAACCCTGTTGCTGAATATTTGCGTTTCGTCTATGCCTTATTAGGAGTATAGAACGTTCTTATTATTATTAATTAAATTAAAATATCTGTATTTTGTACAGGACAAAAGAGAGAACAGTTGCTTCCATCAAAAAACCTAGCAGTTTGATCCTCAACTGCAAAGAAATCTAACTATATATCCACTAACAACTTACTATGTATGTATCTACATTCATTTAGTTAAAATGTTTATTTGAACATGTTGTTTTTGTACCCTGTTTCCATACTGATCAAACAAATAAAAGTTGAAGAAATAAAAAAAATGAAATTAAAACGAAAATCACATTCATTTCAAATAGTATTGTTGTAATTTTAAAAATACAGAGAGGACGTAGAGCAGAAACTTAAAAAAAAACACACAAAATAATTTGCCACAATAGTTTTGAGGAGAAAAAGAAGAAAGTAAATACAGCAACAAAAAGAAAAAAAAAAGAAGAATAAAACAAAACTTAAATACAATGATGGCATTGTTGTACAAGTAGTATTCGAATAGTAGTAAAATCGCATAAAAGTAGATTCATCATACAACCATCTAACCATCCATACAACCAACCAACTACAAAATTCTCTTGTTTAGAATTATTTTATATTTTTATATTTATTTCTGTTTTATTTCAGTTGTTTTATTTTAACATTTTTATTTTTACAAAGAAACAAAACAAATATAAACCAAACAAACAAAAACAAACGAATAAACGAAGCTAAACAAACATTTGCCTTCATTCACAGAGTTCTTCCAACTAAACACATGAACACACGTAAACACACACACACATACACTTACATATTAAATACATGTACAAAATAAATACAAGTACACAAGTACACATACAAATCTAACGCAGCTCAACACAACAGAACACAACTCAGGGTTTGTTTATTTGTATTTAGATATTTATATGTATGTATGTATGTATGTATGTATGTATGTATGTATGTATGTATGTATGTATGTATGTATGTATGTATGTATGTATGTATGTGTGTATGTATGTATGTAAGTACATTTGTATGTATAAATGTATAAACTGAATATAACAACAATAACAACCGACCAACAACAGCAACAAAACAAAAATAATATAGAAAAAATACCAAAAAAAAAAAAAAAATGAAAGAAAAATAACAGAAATGAAAATAAAACTTGAAATGTTTAAACAACAAAATAACTACTATACTCGTATACAATATTTACTAAAACATATACATACATACAAATACACCAACACATTTACACTCACACTCATACATACATATATTTTTAAATGTAGGTACCCTGCCATCAATTGCATGTTATATTTTCGATATATTCTCTAAATTGTTGCTACTTCGTGTCGAAAAAATGTTATTCATCATATAAACAAATAAAATTAAAAGAACAAAATTTGTTCGAAAGTTTACATCATAGAATATACATACAGCGGAAACTCTCCTGTCAAAGACCTAACTCAGTTGTCAGAAACCTAAGTGATGAGAATGTATTAGTAGAAAAAACTATGTGAAAACAAAAAATATTTGATTATTTTGAGTAATTTTTTGTTGAGTTTTTTTCTGGTTTCCGCTCTATGTTTCTCTATGGAAAAATAGAGCGGAAACTAGAAAAAATTTCAAACAAAAAAATTACTCTAAAATGTACACATACGAGTGTTGTTTTTGTTTTCACATAGTTTTTTTACTAATACATTCTCACCACTTAGGTTTTTCACAACTGTAGGAAATTTTTTGTCTAAATTTAATACACAGAAGCAAAATTTTTATTTTTATTTATATTCTACTATCTTTCAGCGGGAAGAGTATGTCCTCGGATAATATGTTTCACCACTGAACATCAATGGGGCAATATATCCCATTTATGCGGCTTTAACAAACCTAGTGGGATCAATTATCCTAAATCAAAAAAACGCAACATAAGAATATATAAAACATATATACTTGATTATAATAAAGGGTTTTCCAACAAGAGGTGTTATTTTGAATCACCCGGTATTTCGGTAGCTGTAACTTTTGAAGCTTTTATTCTTTGACATTTGACAAGTAGAAACTACGCCATTACTAACAAGTAAATAAATATTTTTAGGTAAACAAAATTAAATTTTTTCAAAATTTAAAATATATATTTTTTTTTTTTTTCAAAATTGTTTTCAATTAATTTTTTCGAATTTTTTCCAATATTTTTTTTTAATTTTATTTCAAACTTTTTTTCAATTTTTTTAAATTTTTTTTAAAATTTATTTGTGAAAAAAAATTTATATTTTTTGTGCTAAAAAAAATATTCGGGTTAAAAAATAATTTTTCCGATTTTGACCCATTGTAGGTCCTTATATAAATCTTTGAAATATCTATCATTAGATATCCATATTGTCTATATTAATGACTTAGTAATCCAGATATAGATCAAAAATAGGCCAAAAACGAGGTTGTCCCTGTTTTTTCCTTATATCTCAGCGATTTGTGGGCCGATTTTCTCGATTTAAAATAACGACCGAGCCGGAAGAATTCCCGATATATTGATGTATCAATTATGGGCTACGGAAAGTTGATTTCAACATACAGACGGACATGGCTATATCGACTTCGCTGCATATAACGATCCAGAATATATATACTTTGTGGGGTCGCAAATGAAAAATGTAGAAATTACAAACGGAATGACAAACTTATATATACCCTTGCCACTCATGGTGAAGGGTATAAAAATACCAATGCACGGTGGTAAATTCCTGACAAAAATGTTTTTTTTTTATAAAATTTTGATTGTAAATTTTTCTTAACACTTCAAAATATATAGTATCATTGTTATATTGGATATAAAGTAACTATATGGGTATTTATAATGCTGTAAAGTCAAAGGTTTTTTGTTGTTATTTTAATATTTGAAAAATTTGATTTTTTTACTATTGAATCGAAGCTAATTGCAAATTAGCACATGTTTTTAAAAAACAGTTAGCTGTTAATCATTTCATGTGGTTATTACGTAGTTTTTGCGTGTTCGTTTTTTTTAAAAAAATGAATTGATTGGGAACTAGTTTTAAATCTATAGAAACTAAATTAAAAACAAGTTTGAAAGGCCAGACAAAATTAAAAGAGGCTATTAGAGGTTAAGTGTAAATTGATACTTTACAGTATCAAAATTACAAATTTCAGCTGCGATTACGTGTCATTCCCATAACCGGTCAATTTCAAAAATTATGTAAGTTTGAGAGTAGGGTGAGTAAAAATTTTGAAAGTTTAATTTTCAAATGTGAATATCTCCTAAGCTTTATGAGATAATTGTAGTGATCGACGTGGTTTACTGAATTTCGTTGTGGTCTCTACACCTGAAACAATTGAAAATTTCAGGTTATGATGTTGGCCGATCGGAGACTGAAAGTGCGAGAGATTGTAGAAGCCATAGACATTTCACATCGCTCAATGATTTCATTCGGGTGCACAAATGTGAAGTTTCCATGTCAAAAATCCATGATTTAGGCTACGAATTGCTCCCTCAATTGCCATATTCTCCGGATTTAGCCCCGAGGGACTATTAAATGGCTCGGCGGAATGAGATTTGTCTCCAACGATGCACAGTGGGGCAGAATCAAAATTTTTTGGAAATAAATCTGGCATTTTTAAACGGCTGGTCCGATCGGGATAACTCGGAAATTATAAGAGATAAATAGCACATCTATGCACGTTTTTGCAAGATCTAGCCGAGCGCTTCCCAAAAATTTAAAATTCTTTGAAATCGGATAGGAAACAAAAAAAATGGTACGTGTTTAAACATTTTACATGTCAAAGGTACCCTACTTTGCGCCCCCATAGCGCAATAACTTAAACTCAAATACTCCTTGGCTACGCCCATGTCAAATTTTATCCCGATCAAACTAGCCGTTAAGAAATGCTAGATTTATTTCCAAAAAATTTTGATTCGGCCCCACTGTGCGATGAAAGCATCTCACCAAAACAATACCTATTTTTATGACCAAGGATAAAAAAATTGGAGAAAAGTTGGACAAAGTGTATAGAGCTCAAAGGAGACTATGTTGAAAAATAAAATTATTTTTTTTATCCAAAAACCTAAGTTTCATTCAAAAAGTCAGGGACTATGAATTTAGTGTTTGTATAACTGAAATGCAATGAAAAAATTCCATTTTAATCCAAGAAGCTGAATTGAAAACATGTTCTTCATTCTAGACACATTTCAGATAAAAATGTGATACTTCTATATACATATGTATAACAATTTGAAAATATATAATGCACTATAAGATGAAACGAAATACTGGAACGATTTTTCCCAAACGGTGACACTACATCGATAAGTTTGGCAGACATTTTTTCAATAGAAATTGTTTGCAGGGTATTTGTGTGAGTGTGTGTGTTTTTATATTATGTGAAGTGTACAAACACAAACTCTTGTATTCTCTACTCAAACTGCATAAATTCGACAAAACTCTCTGTTGTTTGTGTAGTTTTTGTTGTTGTTATTATTCAGTTTGCTGCTACTGTTGTTGTTATTGTTGGGTCTGTGTATAGTATTTATTTGTTGTTATTATTTTTGTTTTGTTTGTATTATTACTGGGAATTTGTAGGAGTGTATGTGTGTGTGTATGTATGTGTTTGTTTGTTTGCTCGCTCGTTTTGTGTAAGTGTATGTATGAATTGTAAGAGAGAACCCAATTGGAATTTGTATATTTTAAACACAATATAGTGCCTACTTTTAGGCTTTAACAGTAATGTGTATGCGGATAACAACATAAATGGTCATAATTATAACTTTTGTAAATACGAACTCAGAATTTCTTCAACCGTAATCCAATGTGAACTAAACTTAGAATCCACAAAGTTATCGCGGTTTAAGAATTATTTACACAAAATATTTATTTAAATTAATATTTTAAGTTAATTTAAGTGTAAATTAATAATAACACGAGCTTGAAAAACTTGGTTTTTGCTCTATTACAATATATGGTTTTTTCTTTTAAGTTAGAAAAATATTAATCGCGATATACACGTATTTTAGAAAATATTAGCGGTTTTAAAAGCATTTTTGAATTAAGCTGAAAACCAAAAGGCTTAAACATATTGGTTCACTAATTGATTTATGTTTTAAAACATTGGCAAGCAAATAGAGGCATTTAATTTGTGTGCATGTATAAGTAAAGATTAAAATATCCGCAACAACATAAAACAACTGAATGAAATGTGTGTATTTTTACGCTCTTTTTTGTTCACATTCGGGTTATGTACGTGTAAATTCACGACAATCTTCTTAACCTGATAAATATGAATGCCTACCAATGCTTCAAAAGCATTTATACAGATATAGATTTTATATTACGAAATTTTTGTTTGTTCATTAAATCAGCAATTTTCGAATTGTTTGTAGGGTCTCCTCAATGTTTGTTAAACGCTAGCTGTTGTGTTCAGTTTTAAAAACATTAACGATAAATCATGTATGTATCCTAGCAAAATGTGTTGTTTTTCGCTAAAAAAAAAAACATTTATTTAACTAATTTTTAAACTATATCACTGCAGTAAGTTGCCAACACTTGTCCACAGTATTAATATCTATATTAGATAATTTTAGCTAATAAAAATTGTGGTAACAAAAGTCGTAAATTTTTTTTCCACGGCCCCAATGTCCATACTATTTAATAAACAAAAAAATCAATTTACGCAATAAACCAATCTATTCTATATAGTCCTGTGGATGTTCCTTGTGAAGAACTGTATTAAAATTTCAGTTTTTAAAGCGATCATACTTTGTTGTCAGTGAATACACATCTCTGGCAATATATACTATTATTGGTATCAATCATTTGTTTTATACTATCTATCTATTTATTAAAAAGACTAACATTACTGAATGACTGACAGATTCCATATCGCCCAGCCCAAACGCTAAAAGGCAGTAACATGAAATTTTAACTATAGGTTCCCCTCTTCTGGTGTAGATCCACTAAGAAGGGATTTTTAGAAATTCGAAGGTTTAGGGGGTAAAATCGGGTAAATACAATAACCTTATAGCTATATTCGGCTGTGATGAATCTTATATACCCTTCACCAAATTATACTTAAAAATAAAAATTTTAATTATTTTTAGGTAAACAAAATTTATTTATTTTTTTTCTTTTTTTGGAAAATTTGTTTCGAATTATTTTTTTAAATTTAAAATTTTTTTGTTTTTTCATTTTTTTTTAATATATAGCGAAAAAAAACTTTTTGTGAAAAAAAATTCAGGTTAAAAATTTTTGTTTTCCGATTTTGACCCATTGTAGTTCCAATTGACTATGGTACTATGGTCGTTGCAAAGGTCTTTGAAATTTCTATCTTTAGATATCCATATTGTCTATATTAATGACTTAGTAATCCAGATATAGGTCAAAAATAGGTCAAAAATCGAGGTTGACCTGGTTTTTTCCTTATATCTCAGCCATTTGTGGACCGATTTTCTCGATTTTATATAGCAACCGAGCCGGAAGATTCCGGAGATATTGATGTATGAGTTGTGCATGTAAGTTGTTTGGGGGCTTCTTTATAGGGTCGGGAAATTATATTGTGGAAATTACAATCGGAATGACAAACAAAATAAGCAATAGCAAACAAAATATGGTATCTTAAATCCTTTTTTTATACACATGTGAGTTTTTTTTAGGATTTTAGTAAGATCTTCTGAAATAAGCTGTTAATAAAAGTAATTTAATTGAATTTTTTCCTTTTAAACGATATTTTTAATTAGTTTCAATAAAGCTTGAGTTGGAAAGAACTCTCTCACTGATTGTAGATATTGGAAAAATCAAAAGTAATGCATGATAAAGAATATCCAATTTCTCATATAAAATCCTCAATTATACCATTGGAGTCCTTTTGGGAGTTTTTTAGATTGTGAATACTTTTAATAGATTCTGATAAAAAACTCCTTTCAGTTATGTCTTTAGTTTCATCTATTATCATATCGTCCTCCGACTCATTAGGACAAAGTTAATCATAGTACATTCTATAAAAAAGTTAATTTCCTAATTCCTTAGTTTCAATTCTAAAAAACTATTACTAGAAATTAATGTTCATGAGTTAGAAATTAAAATTTGTGTGCTTAAAACTATATTTCTATATAAAGTGCAAAAAAAAATAAATTTCGGTTAATCGGTTAATCGAAACAAATTAATCGGTTTATTTGTTACTTGAAAATCGGCAATTTTAAATTATTCGCACAGTTAACCGACAAAAATTAATCAGTTTACCGATTAACGGTTAATTGATTGAATACCCTAGTACTTTATCAAAACATAGTTTTTTCTTGAGCACATGAATACAGATTTGAGTCATTTGAGACATATCTTTGTCACCAAAAATGTTTGCAAAATAGAGTATTAAAGAGGGAAAAGAAAAATTGGTACTTTTTAATATATTAAATTATTTAACTTACATATATATATATAATAGTTGGCCGATATGTTTCTGAGTAAATAAAGAATCTATAATAGGGGGGTTATTATATTCTTTCGTTCGTCAAATGGTACTTTTTATATTACACGTGGTCCTGACTATAATATAATCATAAAATTAGGCAAATATACTCTATATTTCGATATTATAGAGTATATGACTTAAAACTGCGGCATTTACAATAGATGGCGTATATTTTGAATTCGGTTTTTGTGGATCCATCATGATATGTGGGTGTTTCTCTTCATCTGGTGTCCAATATATTGGATAAAGAACAAAATATGCGCCCGGACTGCGTAAATATATTGCAAAGCATAATGCTTCTATTTGCTGAGGAAGAGATGTCCTTGTGATAGGAGTTTCAGCAGAACAATGATCCAAAGCACTTCTCAAAATTGGCAAAGGACTGGAAAGCTGTCAACAAAGTTCCTCTTATAGAATGGCTTTCGCAGTCATCGTACCTAAACCCAATAGAACACCTTTGGGGAGTGCTCAGAAGGAAGTTGGAGGGTTGCAGTCCTAAAAATAAGGACGAATTGTAGGAAAAGATCCAGGAAGAATGGTTTTGCATTGACAAGGACGTTTGCAAAAAAATTGGTTGACTCCATGAGTCGCAGATGCAATGAAGTTGTGAAAAACAAAGGTAACAACAATTAAAATAAAATAATTTTTTTTACAAAAACTAAAAAGATGTGCCTCTAAAAATTTAATCCTTTTACGCGTTTCTATTATTTTTTCCAGTAAAAATATTGACTCTTTGCATTATTGGTCATATAATTAGAGTATTCAAAACCGAAACCGAAAACCGGTCAACCGGTTTTTTCATCTTTGTAAAATCGACCGGTTTCGGTTTTTTTTAACTTTTCGGTTTTTTGAAAACCGGTTTTTTTAAGACGGTTAACCGGTTTTAATGAAATATAAATATAACACCTTTTGCCTTACCAAAATTGTCTATAAATTTAAATAGGCATTTTTCGTATTAAACAAAAATTAACATAAAACCGGTTAACCGGTTTTTTAAATGACAAAACCGTAACCGGTTTTTTTAGAATGAGAAAACCGAAACCGGGTTTTTTATAAAACACTGTTTTCGGTTAAACCGGAAACCGGTTTTTTGAGTTTGCCGGTTTTTTGGACACTCTACATATAATGTATTAAAATATAAATGAAAAGAGGAATGATTATGTTTTTTCTTATGTTGCATGTCTGATAAACAAAACTGCATATACATTTTTTTTTACAAAACTAAGCTTGACTAATATACTTACAAAATTTAAAAAAAAAAAATATCGTTTCTATTATTTTTTCCAACACTGTATATGTCATTTTGAAGGGTACATTATCACTTAGTTATTGAACATTATAGTGTAATCAAAAAAGTTTTTTTTTTTTTTTTTGCTTCCAAAATGTCAAAATTTATGTCAACAAAGCGTCATATGCGGGAAGTTTTGCTTTACTTCTTTAATTTGAAAAAAAGTGCCACTGAAACACACCGATTTCTCACAAAAGGTTATGGTGAATGTGTTCCATCGGTTTCAACGTTCAAGAAATGACAAGAGCATATAATACTATATACTTAAAAACTACAAAAAATGTCCAGATCAACTAGTAACGTTTATGATATAAACCTTGGGTTCTGAAATGTTGTAAATTTGTTGAATATAAACTTGTTAGATATTTTGTAAAAATCATAAACACTTAAGAAATAATGAACAATTAAGGTTAGCTTCATAGATTTTATTTTATTGATACATCCATATATCCGCTATAGTCCGACTTTGGTTGATTTTAAAATCGAAAAAAATCTTCCCACCTCGATTTTTTCACCAAATTTTCCCAAAATTTTTTTTCACTAAAAATTGTTTTGGGCCAAATTTTGTTTCTTGTTCACATAAAAAAAAAAAAAGTTGAAAAAAGTCGACTTTTCCCAGCAAAAACTTGGTAATGACTTGCAATTACTGGACAACTTACTTTTCAACGACTACTTCATATCGTCTGCATTGGTTTGGTAATGGTTGACATTTAATTTGATCTACAATTGGACCTACAATTGGTCAAAATCGGGAAAAATATTTTTTAATCCGATTTTTTTTTTCACCAAAAAACAGACCTTTGCAACAGCGTATATAAAGCCAAAGTAAGTGGGACCTACAATTGGTCAAAATCGGGAAAAAAAATTTTACTCCGAATTTTTTTTTTTCACCAAAAAAAAATTTTAATTAAAAAAAAAATTTTTTTAAATTTAAAAAAAAAATTGGAAAAATCTTTTTAAGAAATAATTTCGAAAAAAAAAAAAAAAATTAAAAAACAGTTTTAAAAAAATAAAAATTCTTAAATTTTGTTTACCTAAAAATATTTAAAATTTTTGTTTTAAAGTATAATTTGGTGAAGGGTATATAAGATTCGGTACAGCCGAATATAGCTCTCGTACTTGTTATTAATTCAAATTCATTTAAAATATCTGAATCTCTTACGATATAAATGAAGAATATTTTTTAAGGACAATTTGTATATTTGCGATCGTGATAATGCCTTATTTAGGTCCTTATTTGCAAGGGATCGTGGTAAATACTTGCCTCCAATGACATGATCGTGTTAAAATTAGAAATTAAAATAGCAATGACTATAAACACAATGGGAACGAATTCGTTTGGTCTGCGAAACACTTCAATTCTTTCTCTAGAAATATTCTGACACCTGTAGACATCGTATAAATTATTTCAAAGTTCAATACATATCACCACTTATTATGCAATGTTTGTTCCATTTAAATTAATACCATATAATATGTCCAATATTACTTTCAATAGTTGCCCTTCTTCGAAACAATTCCTATAAACCTTCTTATTATTAAGTTTCGGTGTGTATGTGTGTAGGTAGTACACACAAAAAAAAAGAATAACGTATTTTTGCATTTATTTATTTATTTGTTATTTCTAAAAATTCATTGTTTTTGTTACTGTTTTGTTTCAACAATTTTTGCTTGTTTGTTTTTGTTTGCCTTCATCAACAACATCCATCCGTTCGTTCGTTCATTCATTCATTCATTCAGTCGTTCATTCATTCAACCATCCAACCAACCAAACAAACAACAATCCATCCATCTAACCAGCCAGTCAGCCAACCAAGCCAACTAACCATCATACCACCACCTCCACCACAGCCAACAGTAGTCAACCAGCCACCTAGCCACCCACCTCTAACACTACTATACTACAGTACGATGGAGTATTATTTGTAAAAAAATTTGTATTGTTTTGTATGATGTTTCATGGCAACAACAATTTTCGAAATTTATATAAAATAAAAACAATAAAAACAGAAATAACAAATAAACAAAACAAGCAAAACAAAAAAAAAAAAAAAAAAAAACCATACTGAAACTAAGTAAATAACCTTAGCAAGTGGGTGAAATTTTAAAATGAATGATTGAAATACGAAAAATAGAAATAATAGAAAAAATAAAATATTTTTTATCTAAAACAAAAATACGTAACATTAAATAAATAGGATTGAAAATGTGTGTACGAGGAAGAGTAAGTACATACAAACAAGCATTTTTCTAATTTTTAATATCTCGTACACACAAACACACACACATACTGAAATAATAATAATAATAATGTAAAATATGTAGCATACATTGAGGGGTGATCATGTTGAATTTGGGAAATTTATAAAAAAAATTCGTTCGGACCGATCCTCACAAAAGTTTGTAGAAAGATTTAAATTCATATAAAACTTGTTTATGTCCAATCATGTGTTCATCACGATATTGATTATTATAAAACAATTATGAATGTTTAAGTCATTTTCTGAGGGGGGCCTTGTATGGGGACTAGGAACAAATGTTACCCGATTTTCGCCATATTTTACAATATAGTTTCAGAGTACTTAGAACTAATTGTGCAAAACAGTATTCTGGCAGAACATTTGTATGAGAGCTAGGTGAAATTATGAACCCATATCGCCCATTTTCAATACCAAACAAACCTTATCCTTTCGTTTGGGCCCTAATCGTGTTTTCAACAGACAGAGAGACAGACGGACGTATATAGCTAGTTTGTCTTAGAATCTTATGAACCCAGAATATTTACACTTTTTGTGACCAATATTTCAATATGTTACAACCGGAATGACAAAATCAATAAACTCCCACCTTTTTTGATGGTGGGTATAAAAACAAATTTTATACGATTTGTTTTTTTAATGAAGCTTATATTTCCAAAAGTTTGATATTTTGCAGGAATAACTCAAAAGCCTTCCAAGTAAAAAATTTTGCAACCCTTACGATCCTATTAAGTATATAAAGTCCAAATTCTTATCTTCCAAAAAACAGAAAACTTATTTTCTATTTTGTACTTAAAACAGTTTCGTGCTTCACTAATTTGACTAATTGCAATCCCTTTACAACACCCTGTAATTAAATCATAGTCAAGCCACTCAAAACCCCACCCACAACATTGTTAATGAAGTTGTGGTAGTATTGAGCGCATATTTTTGGAATTGTATCTATGATTGTATGTATTAAATATTGCACATATTGTTTTGTTTAAATATTCATTAAATTTACGCCACGTTGTTTAATTATTGCATTTCTTTACTTTCTACGATGTCACTCTTGTTTTGTGAGCAGTGGCAACCAGTGCACAGTGGGGCAGAATCAAATTTTATTTTTGGAAATAAATTTGCTATTTCTAACTGGCGGAATTGGACATAGGCATAGAAGATGAGTATTCGAGTTTAATTTTTGACAATGAATCACACAGGCACGCTGCACAGTGAGGTCAATCCCAAAGAAAAGTGGTAATAAATCTAAATCTTCTAAACTAGTGGTTCGATTGCAAACTGATGTATGAACGAATCGTAGTGCTGGACATAGGCTTTAAGAAAATGAAATTTGTGACCACACTGTTAGAATGCAAGGTGAGAAAGCTAGACAGATTTCAATGAATAAAACTTTGTTGTAAAGCATGCGAAAAGATAAAGAGAATCCAGTTTATTTCACTAAGTTCTCTTTTATAGTTTAAAAGACCATGACTACGAGTATTTAGTTTTTCGCAAATATCTTCGGTAATGGATGTTCAACTATTTTCTAATAATTTCCTAAATAACAGCTAAAAAGTTTTTTTGCCAACATCTTAATTCGCCTAGTCGTGTAAAATAATCAAAGTCAAACATTTTAAATGAGCTTGAGAAGTAGCTAAATTAAAAAAAAAAAACAATTAAGAGAGCTATATTCGGCTGTGCCGAATCTTATTAACCCTTCACCAAATTATACTTTAAAATAAAATTTAAAAAAAATATATTTTTAAATTTTTTTTTTTTTTTTCCAAAAAAATTTTATTTAATAATTTAATTTTTTTAATTTATTAGTGAAAAAAATATATGACAAAAAATAGTTTTTTGTGAAAAAAAAAAATTCGGGTAAAAAATATTTCTCACGATTTTGACCCATTTTAGGTCCAACTTACTATAGCCTTATATACATCGTTGTAATGGACTTTGAAATATCTATCATTAGATATCCATATTGTCTATATTTATGATTTAGTAATCGAGATAATCAAAAATAGGCCAAAAATAGAGGTTTTCCCGGATTTTTACTCATATATCCGTTATTTATGGACGGATTTTGCTGATTTTAAATAGGAAACTTTTTGAAAGCATGTCTGACAGAGTTATTGAAGATTTGGATCCCAACGGTATCTGCTGTCTTCAGAAAATTGATTTTAACAGACAGACGGACGGACGGATGGACATGGCTTAATCGACTCCGCTATCTATAGGGATTCAGATATATATACTTTATAGGGTCGGAAGTTTCTATGTATATTTTCTCTATGCTTCAGACAATGTTCGAAAATAATGATTTTAAAAAAAAAAAAAAATTCTTAGAAAAATGTCACATCTAGTTTTTTTTTTCAATTTATTATAAACATATCGCTCATTTGCTGCAACAACGTCATAATTCAAAAAAAAGTCGTTTCGAGAAAAACGGCTTTGAATGTTTAATGACATTTGACTATTTCTTAAAATTTTCAACAAATCATGAGATTTTAGAAATAAAACCTGATTTGAATAGCAGATGTTAATATCCTTCTAATCTGTATTTAACCCAAATTTTTTCTTGCCAAATGTACGAAAAAACATGAATTTTGATTTTGACGTTTACAACAAAAAACCACTCTCACGGAAAAAATTATAGACTTTTTTGAAAACTGATAAAACTTTATGAAATACTATAGAACGGCGCATATTTCGTATTACTCAGTTCAAAACACACGGATTTTGAGTTATGTCGTTGTTGCAGCAAATGAGCGATATGTATTTATTACAATTAATCTGTTTTCCAAACTCTACCCGCCCGCTCAAAAACGTGGGCAGGGAAGCATTTTTATTCTATAATTCATTAAAATCATAACAATCTGTTTGAATTTCAAAAATTATTACGATATCTTAAACGGGAGTTTTTTTATGAGCTTCCAAATCTAAAAAATAAATATGTAAAAAAAAAAAAATTACAATAAAAAGTAAAAAGTTTCCAATAGGTACTTGACAACTTTGAATTTAATTTGTGAACGCACTATTTCACTGTTCATCTAACTGTTACTTTCCTTTTTTTCAGTAAACTCAACATTTTCATCATGCTAAAGTACACGAGTACACGAACGAACAACGTATGCAAATTATAAAAATGTACTACCGAAATTCGGAGTCGGTGACCGCAACTTTAAGAGCGTTAACTTATCTTCAGTGACGAAGCTAATTTTTGGCTCAATGGTTTCATCAATAAGCAAAATATGCGTTATTGGTTTGGTGAAAATCCATACGTGCTTCATGAATCACTACTTTATCCATCCGGCGTCATTGGGTCATATATTTTCGTCGACAATAACGATCGTCCCGTTACTGGGAATGGCGATCGTTATCGCGCCATGATTACCGATTATTTTTGGCCCGAATTGGAAAACATAGACTTGGACGACATATGGTTTCAACAGGACGGTGTGGCTACAAGCCACACAGCACACGTTACAATCGATTTATTGAAGAGTAAGTTTGGTGAGCGTGTTATCTCAAGAAATGGACCAGTCAATTGGCCGCCTAAGCCCAAATGTATGCTAACAAAAATGTATGTACCGAAAAAATAATACACTTCCGGCAAATTTTACCGTGATATGTATGTTTTGACCATTTTATTTACTAATTGAGATGGATAACATAGACATTTTACTTTAAGTACTACAAAATAAAAAAGGAGTATGATTAAATAAACTAAAAAAAAAATTGCTATTGGTATTTTTTACATATTTTGTATTTTTACTCATATTAGCGTTTTGCTTTAAAATAAATTAACATAAAATGTGGACCTCGCACGTTTGCACACTAAGCTAACGATATGCTTTACAAAGCCTTTATCAGCTTCAGAACAAATGTAGTGCCCATTTTTGAGATTTTTTCAAATATTTTGTGGGAAGAAACTCACTTTTAACTTTCTATAAAAATATCAACCCCATGTTAAGGAAGGAAATATTGTTTTCGACTTCATTAAAATAATTTTATAATTTTCAAAAGAAATTTAGACAAATAAAATATTGGATGATGCACTTAAAATGCAGGATTTACCATAGTTGGGGTATCTTTTGAACACGGTTTTTGTTTTTAGAGAGAGAACTCGAAATACGACTTTGTATGTCTGAAATGCTGCTTAAACGCTATAAAAGAAAATCATTTTTTCACCGAATCATTACTTGCGATGAAAAACTGATCAACTACTATAACTCAAAGCGTAAGAGATGGCGCAAAAATATTCATGGCGCAAAGGTAATTCTCTCTATTTGGTTGGAGCAAAAGGGTCCTATCTGGTCAGAACATCACAAGGAACCTGTACCGAATGCAACTGATTAGTTTGAAGCGAGCATTGTCCGAAAAACACCCAGAATATGCTGTCAGATATGAAAACGTAATTCTCATGTTACCTGTTAAAAATTATTTTAAAAAAAGTGGTTGAAAAGTTTGGAAAGACCTTGCCCCGTTCGACTAATATTTGTTTCGATCGATGCAGAATTCTGTCTCTGGGATACGCTTCAGTTAAGAACAGAGTATCCGATATTGGCTGGATTCGTACTAGGCCTCAAAAGATCAGCATTTCTTTTGGCTTGGAATTCATATGTTGCCAGAAAGATGGGTAAAAGGTCACTGCTAACAATGGCCAATACTTCGAAGAAATGTATTTTGTACAAATGTTTCAAAATATACACATGCTAAACAATTTTAAAGACATACACCCAACAGAAAATGAAGTAATTCCCAAAAAAGGACTTATAAGTAGCCAACGCACTTCTTCTAAATAAGTACTAAAAATGCATTAAAAGATTCCAAAAAATATTTAAAACAAAATATTTTATAACTTTTATTGCGTCTGCCGTAAAATTTGTAAAAAATTATTTATCACATTGGCACGCTAAGCTAACGATATTTAAAGATTCTCTAAACTCCCTATTTTAGGCAGATTTTTCAGAACAATCAAATTACTTTTAAAACATGATATTGCAATGTTTTGTAATTTCACAAAATTATACAATTAATTACCTTTCCAACGATATAAAACCCAAATATTCCCTGCCTATTATTGTAACATGACAACAGTTTGTGCCCCACTGGCGCGATATCACCCTGCTATTCTTAAAAAGTGGTTTCAAAACCAGACCAGTTACAAAATACTTGCCAAACTGCAAAAGTTTTGTACTAAATTTTCCCTTGTCTGATTGCATTCATATCAAATTTATGTTTTATTTATATTTGCAATCGTATTATTATTTATTGTATTGTATTGTATTTAGTTTTTAGTATTGTTATTATTTTTATTGTTGTTGTTGTTGTTATTATTATTATTATGATTATTGTTTGTGTTGTTTTTAGTAATATTTACTGAATTTTGGATTCAACTTAAATAATACCGTGCAAACAAACAGTCGTCAAACAAATATTCGTTCGTTCGTTCGTTCATTCCTTCCATTCATACAATTTCAGCAATGAGAACGAAACACTCATACGCCACATGTTATTTTTCATTTTAGTTAGTTGTTTTTTTTTTGTGTTGTTGTTGTTGTTGCATTAGTATTTGCTGTGTATTTGGGAGAAGCCCTGCAGTTTTAAGCAAGACTAGAGTGCGGAAAAGAACTTTCAACGATAGCAGAGCTGTTACAACAACAACATAATATTAATACATGTGATGATTATGGGCATTTCCATAAAAAGGTTTATCTGGACCGAAAATAAACAAAATATTTTTTTACATCATTTTATTAAAAAATAAAAATAACTTAATTGGTTTAATATAATACATTTTTCGCTAATAATAAGGACTGAGATCGAAAAATTCTTAAAATACATATATGTTAATAAAAATGAAACCACTAAACTTACAGTTTTGAATTTCTTTTATTTGATTGAAATTGTTGTTACATTGTTAGATTGTCCATCTCCTTTTAAAATCTACCACACTTTTGGACATCTTTTTTGTGCTCTTCAATTTTCTTTTTAACAAGAACCCACTGGCTTTAGCTCCAGGCAGTTTGGAAAAATTGCCTCTCTTGGTACAAATACCACATTATTGTTAATTTACCACTCAAGACCTTTCTTACCATAGTGATAGGGTACCAAATCAGGCCAAAAATAAGTGGACTCATTAAGAAGTCTTATGAATGGAAGCATCCTCTTTTTTTAACATTCCTTGATGTAAATTTCGGTATTTATAAAGCCCTTTGTAACAAATATTTGGCTTTTTTGCCGCAACTTCATATTGCTTGCCATACCAAGAACTTTTTGGGAAATTTTGTCTGCTTTTGGGTCCTAAACTTTTCTTAAACATTCCCTCGAGCATCAGCAACATATAATTTTTGACCAGGAAGTTCCGAAAAATCTGCCAGAACATACGTTTCGTCATCCATTGTGCAGCAGGAATATTTTTTTTTATAAAATTTGACTTAAATTTCCGTGCTCTGTTTTTTGCCTCTAAATTTTTAGCGGCGTTCCTGTCAGGAACTTTTTGAGCCTTGTATATTTTTTGAATCTGCATTAGCTTTAACTTTTCGTACCAAATAGTCCGAGCACTGAGCTAACCGGGCTGCTTTCCTACCGGATATGTTGGGAGCTCTTTTGAAAATGCTTTCTATTTTTTTGGCTTAAAAAACATCATGTGAACCATTCCTTCTACCTGAACCAGGTTTTCTATTAACGGACAAGTTCTCCCGGTACTGTTTAACAACATTTGAAACAGTTTGATAGCAGACCTTTGAATGTTTGGCCTACTTTTTGTAGGACCAAGTTGGGTTTTGTTGAAAATATTAAATAATTTTAGTACTTGGGTTAAAAGTTTTAATGAAAAATGTGTGTTAAGAATTTTTCGATCTCAGTCCTTATTTGTTAAAATGTGAAAATTTGCCTGAAAACTGAACATACATTCCTTCTTGCTGTTAGCTACTTTAAATAACGATTTTTCTAACATATTTAGATCATGATTGAACACTAGGGTGGAGCTTATTTTAAAGTTTTTTGATTTCTAATGTTCTCCGTTTCAAATCTGGGCGTCTTTTGGTAAGTATATTAACCTTTTTAGTTGATTTTGATCTTCAATTTTGTCAGTTTATTCGTGTCATTTGTTGTGTAAATACATCTTTTAATATGGGAAAAATTCAACATATTGTAAAACCAACGATTTCTCAAATTCCATAAATTCAATTTGCATGAATTACAAGTTACATAAGTCTTCGGTTTACCGCATTATAAAGCAAGAAAATTCAATAAAAAAAAGTTCATTCGTACAACAGAAAGTGGCCCTGGCAAACGTTGCACCTTAAAAAAAGCTGAGTACCCAAGAATGGAAAAAATGCTTTATAAGTGGTTTCTAAAACAAAGAGAAAAAATATCAATCAATATCAGCAGCGATTTTACGAACAAAAGCCAGTCATTTGTTTTCAAAAATGTATCAAACCAATTCAGGTTTTAATGGCAGTGAAGGATGGTTGAAGAAATTTAAGCATCGACATGGAATTCGATTTTTAAATTGTCTTCGAAACCTCAACTTATTTATCCATTTGTAAAAGAGTTTAAGGATTATGTTGATGAGCAGGGGTTGACTCTTCATCAAATCTACAATGCCGACGAATCTGGTTTATATTATAGGATGCTTCCAAATCACACTCTTGTCACATGTAATGAGAAAACAGCGCCCGGAAGAAAAATATGTAGAGAACGAATAACTTTTTTGCTCTGTTCAAATGCGAATGGCACAGACAAACTGAAATTGTTGGTTATTGAAAAATCGAAAAACCCACGCGCTTTTAAAGGCTTTTTCAATAATCCTGTAATATACAACTCCAGTAATAACGCCTGGATGACATCATTTATATTCAAGGACTGGTTCCATCACGAATTTGTTACCCACGTAAGTTAATTTTCATCAATTAGTAAACGTAAGTTTTTCATAAGTAAACATTTTTTAGGTCCGAGAATTTTTGGCTTCAAAAAGTCTGCCGCAAAAAGCAGTTTTGCTTTTAGATAATGCGACGTTTCACCCAGTTGAGGAACTAAAAAGTGATGACGGTTTAATTATAACAATGAATCTACCACCCAATTGCACTGCGCTTATTCAACCGTTAGATCAAATGTTATCAACTTCGTTAAATTAAATTATAAAAAGCAATTGCTCACCCTCTTGCTTGACCAGAAGGGAACAAATTTGAAGCTCAAACTAAAAAACTTCAATCTCAAAAATGCAGTTCAGATTCTAGCTACGTCCTGAGATAAAATATCAGTGTCCAATATCCGAAAATCCTGGAATGCCTTGCTCGAATTCGGTACTGAATGAAGTGAAGAGGATAACATGCTCTTAAATTGTTTACAAAATATAATTCAGGAAGAAAACGAAGATCTTTCTAAAATGTTGGGTTCTGTTTTCGCGAAAATTCAGATTTTGCGACAGGTCTGGTTTTTAATTAGTCGCGAATACTGAGCTTGCACTGTATTTAGTGGCTTTACCTCAAAACAAGGTTGATGCATATAATAACACACTAAATATTTTAGTTTTACACCGTGTGTAGCGTTCGCTATCGAAGTATATATTTTTCAATAACAAATATTTATATTATTTTAACACACACATTTAGATGGGTAGCAACTATGTAATACGTGCTCTAAATTATAAAGAATATTGTGATAAAACAGCTGAGAAGACGCTAAGAAAGGAAATTTGAAATTCGCAAATACAAGTTGTTGATAGAAAAAAGAGACAAGTAGAAAAAGTTGCTCGATAGAAAATAAAATTACGCTAAAGTAACTGAAAGGCCTTATTGCAGCAAGCAAACATAAGATAATTACATTAAAGTTTATAAAAAAACGAATGCAAACATTTCAACAGGACAACTGTCCATATAAACCCACATTATTCTACCTAATTTAAAAAAAAAAATCTCTTTAAAAATTTATATTCCTATTATAAATGTCAAATACAAATACTTCAGCATCACAATTATCAACAGAAAGCCACATTATTCTACTCTATCGTAAATTTTGCATTTCTATGTTTGTCGCGTTTCTGATCCAATGTTTATTGCCAACAACAAAACCTACGTACTGCGCTAAACAAAGTGCCACTGAAAAGATAATGAAACATTTAACTAAGATTTAAAATGAATGTCGCGTTCTTGACCATGGAAATGCTTTATTACTTTGAGTTGTTTGCTTATATCTTGCTAATTTGTTTATAAAAGGTTTATTAAGAAATTTGTAAAGAAAAATAATATTGTTTAGTAACCAACATATACTCCAACTATCGTTACTATCCAGCAGTTCTACACTGACTACTAAGAAAGTCAATGTTTCCCTTTTACAGTGTCACTTAGACAGTAATTTTCATTAATGTCTAAATACTTGGCTGCAATTTATATATTTTAGGGTCATAAGTTCCATTTTTAATGCCGAGTGAAAACAATTGATAATTTAATACATTACAGGTAAACTATCATTAAGTTAATCTTCACTTTAGTGCCTCTAAGTAATCTAGGATGTAGTCACTTTAAACTTTTGTTTGTACTGCACTCTATAAAGTACTTATTTTATCTACCAAGAGAGAGTCAATGGTCACTAAGTGTTTGGTTGTAATGCGGACATTAGTCTTTGTAATTTATAAGGGACTAGCTGACCCGGTGCGTTTCGCCACCCCAATTGGATGAAATAAATAGTACTATTAAGTCTCCGTTTGTGAATTAATACTAATTCAGGATAACAAGTCTCTAGTTTCATGTTTATTTATTCTTTACAAAAAGTACCATTCGAATAAAGAATAAAGTACTAAAAAGTCTCCCCCTAGAATTCTCACTCACTCAGGACCATATACGCTTAATTTCATATTTCTATGTAAATTATTACAGAAAATTCAAAAAGTACCATTACAATATATAAAAAGTACCAAAAAGCAGACACTTGTGGATTCCCACTCACTCGTATCCATATAAGCTTTATTTCATGTTTCTAGGTTCATTGGTGAAGAAATTACAAATAGTACCAATTGAATAAGGAAAAAGTACCAAAAAGTCTACCATTAGAATTCTCAATGACTTAGGACCATATATGCTTAGTTTCATGTTCCTAAGTCCATTGTTATAGAAATTTCAAAAAGTCCCATTAGAACAATAAAAAAGTACCTATAATTCAGTTATCTCATTTTGGTACCTAAATATTATCCCCTATTCCTAACACTAACTTCACTCAGATACATATCAGCTAACTTTAATGTCGATAAGTGAAATAATGTAAAATATTAAAAAAGTACCATTAGGAGAAAAGTACCAATTTCCCTTTGCCTCCTTGAACACCCCTCAAGTTTGAAATTTAAAAATATTCCATTTTGCCAAAATTGTTTATGCTTAAAGATATGCCTCAAACGATTAAAAGCTGTGTTAATGTGCCCAAGAAAAAATATGTTTTAATAAAAGTACCAAACTGTTTACCCGGATTTGGCCCAATATAAACCTTGGCACTCGAGTTCCAAATAACAACCTGTTAGTTAATTTTTGTATAAATCCAGGAACCAATGTTAAAAAATTATCAAAATTGGCTTAATAGTATCAAATAAAATGTATTTTCCCGATTTTATCCCCTTTTGTACCTTTTTTATCCCCATTACGGTGGTAAAATTATATTCAAATAAATTTCTGTATAGTGGTGGGAGCTCATAATAAAATATTCGTAGCTCTATGTCAAATTATAAAAAAAAAAAACATATTTTATGAAAAAGTACCAAAAACAAATACAATTTTTATCCCTTAAGGGTTCGAATTTCCAAAAAGTACCAAACTTATATTTTTTATTTTTTAATAAGTAAAGAATCCGATTTAAAATTTGTTTCTATGTTTATTGGTTTAAAAGATACATAGGGTGCCAAAAAAGTACCAAAAATTTGAGCTGTGCGATGATGAATCAGTCAGTCAGTAACGTTACTCTTTTATATATATAGATCAACTGATTTCCTCCTAGAACTCGCACATAGGTTTCCAGGCAGCCGCGAAATTGAAGAATAAGAGAACAGCTCACGTGGGTCCAAACAATGCTCCCTTTGTGTTAAGAACTTTTTTTTTTTTTTTTTTTTTTTTTTTTCAATTTAATTTTTTATTTATTGTATCTTCATTACTTAATGAACTAACAACAAGTATTTCAAATCTTATATCTAATAATTATAATTAATTAGTCCAGCCAGTGCCGGACGAAAAATTGTTTATTGATTGTTGCTTTTATTAAATAGGCATTCTTCCTTCTAGTCTTAGGTCAGCTGTGTCCCTCCTTCTTAATCGAGTGTGGCCACGGTTATTCAATATGTTGCGGGCCAGTGGGTTTGGGTGAATTTCAAGTTTTTTTAAATATCTTTCCACATTTTTCGTGATCTCAGTTTTTACAAGGGGCACGTTTAGATCTTTGTGTATATTCGCGTTTTTGATATACCAGGGGGCATCTGTAATCATTCTTAAAAACTTGTTTTGGCGTCTTTGGATCTTTTCTACATTTGACGCTGAGGCCGTGCCCCATAGCTGTATGCCATAACACCATATCGGTTTTATGATCATGTTATAAAGTAGAAGTTTGCAATCTAGACTAAGCGTAGAGTTTCTGCCAATGAGCCAATTAATTTGAATTGATTTCAATTTCATTTGAGTCAATTTTGCATCTATATGACTTTTCCATGTAAGACGACGATCGAGATGTATTCCGAGGTATTTAACTTCCGATTGTTGGATTATTGTTTGGTTATTGATATGAATGGGGGGGCATGATTCTCTACGTAATGTAAATGTTATATGTGTACATTTTTGCTCGTTGACTTTAATTTTCCATTGTTTTAACCATTTTTCTAATTCAAATATGTGATTTTGTAAGTAACGAGACGCTTCTTCAGGGTTTTCATGAATGCTTAGAATAGCAGTATCATCTGCAAATGTTGATGTATGCGTGCGATTGTTAGTTGGCATATCAGACGAATATATCAAATATAAAAAGGGTCCCAGGATACTGCCTTGGGGAACTCCAGCTTCAATGGGTTGGGGACTACTTAAAAAGTCTCCTTCTTTAACCTTAAATGTTCGACCAGTTAAATAGCTTTTCAATAGCTTATGTGTGTTTGCGGGTAAATTTTGACTCAGTTTGTATATTAAACCATCATGCCATACTTTATCAAACGCTTGAGAAATGTCGATAAAGAGAGCGGAACAATATTTCTTTTCCTCAAACGCTTTTCTTACAATATTTACAAGTCTATGGGTTTGTTCGGTGTTAAGAACTTGCTCATATTAAAATAAAAAATCACATAGATAATTCCTCTACAATAAGAGGTAAATTCATTTGTTCGGTACATTTAGCCAGAATTGCTGGGTAGTTGCAAGTACTACAGGGATTTTGTACAATTCTGTGTGTGTGTATGTATGGTTAAGTAAACATTTAGGTTTTTGCAAAATTTCCTAAAATTCTATTTATTTACTATTATAAAAATGTTTGTGAACAGTGAAGCTCAATATGTAGTTAAGAAAATAGTATGACAATAAAATCCATCCCATCATGTGTCACTTGCTTTGGCTAATTTCTCAAATTTACTTGTGATTAAAGGTGAACTTAGGGTGATAAGAAAATCTAAGAGCTGTATGGCTACTGATACCCCAAGATTGTCATGCTGATTATAGTGCAATCGAGGTAACATTGAGCTGATTTCAGTTTTTCAAATAGTTCGATGTATAAAATCTAAGTTATTAGTTAAAGTCTAATAAATAAACTCCTATTGCCTACTAGTTATAAACCTGATTGTTGAAATAAATTGTTTTAAATACTTGCATTAAGCAAAATATCTATAAATAAGTTCATATGAGTATGTACGAAACAATATATAGGAGATATAACTCCTCTTCACATAATACATGTTCAAATAAATGTGTTTGTGTGTGTGTGTGTATCTAAAAGTTTGCATGTTTTTAGTAGTATTTGTATTGTTGTCACTTGTAAATACAGCTACACTCACATTTATTTATGCAAACATTCCTTTAAATACAAATGTAAGTATCACAACATGATGCAAGTGTGTGTCTATAATATTCCTTATGCATCTTATATGGTGCTTATAGAAATTCATTGTTTTTAAAAAAAAAGAATGTATAAATGTACAATAGTTTTCTTTACCCCTCTCTCTCTCTCACACTCTATATCTCAGAAGTCTCAGAATCTATTTTCTTTAGTTTCTTAAGCTTCTTTACGTAGTTGTGCACTCACTCAGACTCCTACATTGTTTATTTGTAGAGTTGATTTTGTAGTTTTCTAAAAGTATGGCAGTATAGTTTTCTTATTTTTTTTTAAGTATTTTTGTTTAAACAACTCTTCATCATCGTCATTATCATCTGTGTCTGTAATTCCACCAGCATGATCAGATCTTTTTAGGAGTTAAATTGTTATGGCAAAAAAATGGATTAAATTTGAAAGGACGTTAGTAAAAACTACTTCTAAGTTACCTTTCAAAATCTTATAAAAATATTTCCATTAGGAAGTGTTTTTCTAAGAAGCAAATAAATAGTATTGGGTGTCATTTGGAAGGGTACATATCTGTCACGTCATATGAGTGAAGTTTTGCTTTAGTACATTTATTTGAAAAAAAGTGCCGCTGAAGCACTCCGAATGCTCACCAAAACTCCATCGGTTTTAACGTGCGTGAGCATGTTTGTGCGGTTCAGAAGTGGTGATTTTGACACGGAAGACAAATTTTGCCCAGGCCAGCCAAAAAAGTTGACAACAGTTCAAATAGTCACTCATTGTCTTTATACACATTTATCTCACGACTGCAACATCTGCCAATATTTATACACACGCCATCTTTGGTGAATCTTCAACAATGATCTTAACGGACAAACTAGTACATTCGAATTCTAGAGCCTTCAATGTTAATGTTAGCAGCTTAAACATTTAGTGTTGCCATACACAAAGAATGCTAATAACCCCATGCTATCAACATTGTTGATAAGTAGAAGCTTCTACTGATGGACATGTTTATAAACATGACGAATGTTGCAGGCAGTCGTTACAGACCGTTAAATTCAAATCGCCATTGCACATTCGTAACAATATTGTACAAAATTGTTTCAAAATTAAAGTTACAAATTTGAAAAAATCCCTCAATTGTAAGTATTATACCCAATTGTATTTAAATATGCTGCACGTTTTGGTATCCCAGATTTGTGATTTAAAAACATTTAGCATTAATTTAAAATGTCGTTAAATAATTGGTTAAATTCTTATTATTAATTTGTATGCCTTTTTTTCCAAAACATCTGTTGAGTTACCTTTCAAAATCTTATAAAAATATTTCCTTTAGAAACTTTTCTTCTAGGAAGCAAAGAGTTTAGTGGATTACTTCAAAAAAATCCCAAAAAATTAGACTTTAAAATTTATTAAAGCGTATAACTCACTAAATAGCAGAAGCAGCCAGACTGTATATAGGACTATACTAGAGCTTTAAGCATATATTAAAATGTTTAGTTTTAAATCATCCAATTTGCAAGCATTTAAATATTTTGCATGTCTAAAGGTAGGGTCACACATGGAAAATATTTGACGAAAAAGACATAACCACTAAATAAAATATATTCGAATTCTTTTATTTATTTCAAAAACGTATCTTATTGAGGATGTTTCAAAACAAATAGGTATTTAGTTTTATTTTGTTTGATGCTGTTTGATCTTACAAAACACTCGAAAGAGTAAACAACTTCAAACAAATTTGTGCTAAAAAAAGTGGTTACGCTTTTTTGATTAAATATTTGCTGTGTGTGACCCTACCTTAAGGTTCCTTACTTTTATAACCCACTTAGCCCCTTCTGAGGGGTCGTATTGTCAATTGGATCAGCCAGTTAGAAATTGTAGATTTAGTTCGAAAATATACTGATTCATGCCCACTGTGCACACGTTGAGGAATAAGACAATACGTTGAATATTACATGTAAGGAATTGTTATGAATTTATAGACTCCAAACAGTACACAGGATCTTATTTGTTACATTGCAATAAAAATATCATAAGGAATTTCAGGGATTATTATTATAACAAAATACCTTAATTATTATAGAAAACAAGTAAGAGAGCTATACCCTTCACCAAATAATACTTAAAAATAAAATTAAAAAAAAACAAGTAAGAGAGATATATTCGGCTGGGCCGAATCTTATATACCCTTACCAAACTATACTATTAAATATTTAAATTTTAAATATTTTTAGGTAAACAAAATTTATTTTTTTTCCAGTTGTTTTTTTTTAATTTTTTGGAAAAATTTTTTTTTCGAATTTTTTTTTTAATTTTTTATGTAAAATTTTTTTTATTTTTTTTAAATTTAAATTTTTTTAAATTTAAAATATTTTTTTTTTAAAAATTTAGCGAAAAAAACTTTTGGTGAAAAAAAAAATCTGGTTAAAATATTTTCCCGATTTTGACCCATTGTAGGTCCAACTTATTATGGTCTTATATACGTCGTTGCAAAGGTCTTTGAAATATCTATCATTAGATATACATATTGTCTATATTAATGACTTAGTAATCCAGATATAGGTAAAAAATCGAGGTTGTCCTGGTTTTTTCCTTATATCTTAGCCATTTGTGGACCGATTTTGCTGATTTTAAATAGCAAACAGACAGACAGACAGACGGACATGGCTTAATCGACTCCGCTATCTATAAGGATCCAGAATATATATACTTTATAGGGTCGGAAAATTATATTGTGGAAATTACAAACGGAATGACAAATTTATATATTCCCTTCTCACGAAGGTGAAGGGTATAAAAAAAATTTTGTTTAATTTTTAAATTTTTTTTTTTTTTTTCGAAATTAAAGTTTTTTTCCAATTTTTTTTTATTTAAAAATTTTTTTTTCTAATTTATTAGTGAAAAAAATATATGACAAAAAAATGTTTTTTGTAAAAAAAAAAATTCGGGTTAAAAAATATTTTTCCCGATTTTGACCCATTGTTGGTCGAACTTACTATAGCCTTATATACATCATTGCAACGGACTTTGAAATATCTATCATTAAGTATCCATATTGTGTATATTTATGATTTAGTTATAGAGATATAGATCAAAAATAGGCCAAATATTTGCTCGTATTTCCCTTATTTATGGACGGATTTTGCTGATTTTAAATAGCAAACTTCTCGAAAGCATGTCTGACAGAATTATTGAAGATTTGGATCCCGAAGATATCTGGGGTCTTCAGAAAGTTGATTTCAACAGACAGACGGACACGGCTTAATCGACTCCGCTAACTATAAGGATCCAGAATATATATACTTTATAGGGTCGGGAAATTATATTGGAAATTACATATTGGAAATTACAAATGGAATGACAAATTTATATATACCCTTCTCACGAAGGTGAAGGGTATAATAACGACTCCTTTGAAGGAGAATAAGGGATTAACTTTTAATAAAAGGAAATATTCAAGTTTCAACACTTTTCCAAGTATTCTTTAAAAAAAATGTTCTTAAGTTTGCTCTACATTAAAAAGTATGCATGCTTTAATTAAGACTAATACAGAATTATTAACTCAATATTTGATGATTCGGACGCTAAACTTTGATGTGCAAATAACACTTATAGAACACAAAAACTGATAACATAACGGCTGAAGTCCATTGCCACAAGCAGATCAATCATTGCGTCTTAATCTGAAGTCTTAATCTTAATAATAATGCTATTGATGTTTATATTGATGGTTCAAAGAAAGAAAATGTTAAGGGAATTAAAGTTTTCTCTAAGAAGTTGGATATTACACAAGGATTAGGCTAGGAGATTAGCCTAAACTGAGACACTCATGCAGTATTTTTTAAGCAGAAATATTTTCAATATCTGAAGCAGCTAGGCAGATATTCAAAAGGCCGATATCACCTAAACGAATTATAAGTAAGGACTGAGATCGAAACATTTTTAACAAGCATATAAAATGAAACCACTAAACTTACAGTTTTAAATCTTTTTTTATTTGATTGAAATTATTGTTACAATTTACAAAAAAAAAAAACAATTTTTAAAGTTCTAATCACTAGTAATGAAATTTTGAACCTTTTTCGAAAATCCTTCCATTATTGTTTTTATAGTGCTTTATGTCACTTTGTTTGAACAGATTGTCCATCTCCGTTTAAAATCGACCAAACTTTTGGACACCTTTTTTATGCTCTTCAATTCTATCTTAACAAGAGCCCAATATTTCTCCACTGGCCTCAGCTCCAGGCAGTTTGGAGGAATTGCCTCTCTTGGTACAAATACCACATTATAGTTAGTTTACCACTCAATGCCAAATCAGTCCAAAAATAAGTGGACACATCAAGGAGTCTTCTGAATGGAAACATCCTTTTTTGTAAACATTCATTGATGTAAATTTCGGTATTTATAGAGCAATTTGTAGCAAATGTTTGGCTTTTTTGCCGCAACTGCATATTGCTTGACATACCAAGAACATTTTGGGAAATTTTGTCTGCTTTTGGGTCCTAAACTTTTCTTCAACATTCCATCGAGCATCAGCAACATTAAAATTTTCACCCGGAAGCTGCGAAAAATCTGTCAAATATCTGCAGGAATATTTTTTTTATAAAATTTGACTTCAATTTCTGTGCTCTGTTTTTGGCCTCTAAATTTTAAGCAGCGTTCCTGTCAGGAACTTTTTGAGCCTTGTATGGTTTTAAACCTTCATTGGCTTTAACTTTTCGTACCAAATAGTCCGAGTACTGAGCTAACCGGGCTGCTTACCTACCGGATGTGTTGACAGCTCTTTTGTAAATGCTTTCAATTTTTTTGGCTTTAGAAACATCATGTGGACCATTCCTTCCACCTGAACCAGGTTTTATATCAACGGACAAGTTCTCCCTATACTGTTGAGTAGCACTGGAAACAGTTTGAGGGCAGACCTTTGATTGTTTGGCCAACTTTTTGAAGGACCAAGTTGGGTTTTGTTGAAAATATTTAATAATTTTAGTACGCACTTTTTTCTGGTCACTCATTTCAAGCAGATTAAAGTCAAATAATACTTGGGTTAAAAGTTTTAATGAAAAACGTGTGTTAAGAATTTTACGATCTCAGTCCTTAGTAATGCTAAAAATTATAACATTGAAGGTAATAAAACTAAGCATTAAATTGTCATGGGCTGGAGCGTAGCATGATAAATGCATCGATTAAAATGATATAATATTCGTCTTAGTTCTGTATACAGGAAGCTAGGGATGAATTCCGACCTGATGCAGACACAGTATGATATGATATACCAAAATGTATACATACGAAATCCTTGTGGGAATCTATAGACAACATGATATTGAAGGTTATATTCTAGAGCAATGAACTCAGTCAGACTTCATTTGGTTCTATTTAAGAGCAATGAAGTCAGTCAGACTTCATTTGGCTCTATATAGAGCAATGAAGTCAGTCAGACTTCATTTGGCTCTATATAGAGCAATGAAGTCAGTCAGACTTCATTTGGCTCTATATAGAGCAATGAAGTCAGTCAGACTTCATTTGGCTCTATATAGAGCAATGAAGTCAGTCAGACTTCATTTGGCTCTATATAGAGCAATGAAGTCAGTCAGACTTCATTTGGCTCTATATAGAGCAATGAAGTCAGTCAGACTTCATTTGGCTCTATATAGAGCAATGAAGTCAGTCAGACATTTGGATCTATATAGAGCAATGAAGTCAGTCAGACTTCATTTGGCTCTATATAGAGCAATGAAGTCAGCTAGACTTCATTTGGCTCTATATAGAGCAATGAAGTCAGTCAGACTTCATTTGGCTCTATATAGAGCAATGAAATCAGTCAGACTTCATTTGCCTATGTTCTGAAGCAATGAAGTCGGACAGACTCTATTCTAGAGCAAAGAAATCGGACTTCATTGAACTCTATTCTGAGCCATGAAGTCGAAGCCAAGAAGTCTCAGACTTTATTTAACTTTATTCTGGACCCAAGAAATGCAAAGATGCAACGCTTTTAATGCAGAGATTATGTTAATCAAGGGCACTTGGGTGTGATTAGAAGCAAATTCCTATAAAAATGTATGCCAATAGCCAAGTTAAAGCCTCAAAGTTATGAATTAAAACGATGTTTTACAACAGGATTGTCTGGTTGCAAGTCATTGTGAAATACAGGGGAATATTAGAAATGAGGAAATCCCATTAATGCTGGAATGTGCTGATAACCCAAAACCAAACTTTTCAGAGGACTAAGGAGAGGAGAGATGCTGTTACGTACACTCTAGGGGCCTAACAGCATCAGATCTCTTGGTATGCTATCTAGATACCATTACCATTGGTATCTGATATTAATAATCATCTGACTTATGAGACATTGATTTGCAGAATAAATTCCTTTACACCTCATTGTCATTATTATTTTCATTCGCAAACAAACAACAACAGGCTAGCAGTCGAGTCGTTTCGTCGTCATCGTCAGGTTGTTTATTGTTGTAATTCTGTTTCTGTTGCAGTTTTGTTGTACTATTTTGCTTTTTCGGTTTGTTTCGTTTGGCTTGGTTCGGTTTCGTTGGTTTTGGAATGTTTTGTGTATTTTGGTGTGTCATCAAACACAACAGAAAGAAACTGTTTTTTTTGTTGATTTTTTGCATTTATTTCATTCATCTACTTGCTGCTTGTTTTATATTTTCAATTCAAAAGGTTTGTTTCATTACATTTTAAGTTTGGTTTGTTTTGTTTGGTTTTTCTTCTTTTGCCTGTACTGCTGCTGCTGCTACTGTTGTTGTTTCTTATGACTTTACTCCTCGGTAGAAAAAAGTTGAGGATGATGATTGTATGTATGTACTTGTTGTATCAATATAAGTAAGTAGTGTGTATGAGTTGTAGTGTTGTGTTGTTTTGCTGCAGCAAACTGTATTGTTGTTTATTTTGGAGGATTTTAAGATAATGATGATGTTGATGTTGACGATGATGTTGCTGCTGCTGTTGTGTTGTGTTGTGCTGTGTTGTTGATAAAGATGAAGGAGGTTTGTATGCAGTAGAAACTGTGTGAGTGTGTATGTTGTAGGTTTCGTAGAAATGAATTGTAAATAAAAGATTGAGTTGTTGTTCAAATAACTTTTGTTTGAATTGGTATTTGTAGATATTTATAAGGGTTAACAAACTGTCTTCAAGTAAAATGATTTTGTATTGGATTTTTTTTTTTGTTTTTGTTGTTGACATTTTTCTGTTGTTTTTTGTTTGTTTTGTATATTGTTTTTAGTAACAAATCAGAAGATAAGATGACGTTATATTGGTACCAACCACCACATCTTAATTATGGCTGGTAGATTTTGTTGATGATGATGATGTTGTAATCAATAATTCATTTCTACTTATAAAGTTTGGCATTAATGATGGCACTACTTATTTGTTAAAATTATATTGTATTAGGTTTTTTTTCTACAATAGAGAAATGTTCGTGTTCTAGGAAAATAGATTCATTATGTCAATCGAATGTGTTTTCTATTGCAGGGTTTAGTTTGAGGAACCTAAATGTTTGATTATTTCAATTTACTTTTAGAATTAAATAATTAAATGTTTCTCATGTATTGCATTTTGGTGACGAAGAAACTGATAATGAACTCAGCAATATGCACATGGAATGAGGATTCATGAGATTATTGCCAGGTTGTAGATGTTAGTAGCTTTTGATAAAATAACTTTTAAGTAGCTGCATTAAGTAATTTAGGATGATACATAATTATTCTGCTAATGGAGATAGTTGTAGACGGAGCTGGATTTTCAGAATCGTTCAAGACTCATACATTTTCTAATTTTGTCATTACTAAATGGATCAAAATTTGAATGCAGGTACTATATTCCTAAGCTCTAGCAACCAAAAACTTCGAAAAGGATCATGGATTTAATTCACAGTAGAAAAAGACTACTGTGATTTAAACAGCCTACTTAGTCTTCTTATAAAGAATTAAACTAGATTAGAAGAGCAATCGACACCACGACCCGAAATAATTTTGTGTACAACCCTAGAATTCACTATAATAAGATTAGTTAACGAATGATGACTAAAATTCCGTTCGATGAGAGAATTCCCTGAAGACAGTATGGCATCGTCGAGAAACCTTGTTTACAAACAAACGGCAAGCAATCACGAGGTTAATGTTTCCAGGCTTTATTTTGCAATCCATAGTCTCGTAGCTGCATTACACATATGGTATCTCACATCACAATTTCTACTAATCAATCCCGAAACTATCCTAAGATCACCTTCACCGATAGATAATAGTTTGTGGCATTTTCTCCTAGACATTTCTATAACATATGCCAATTAATAGATCTAATCTCACAATGATGCATCGACTCGTTCGTTTCCAGAGTGATATTCATTGCCAGGTAGCCAGCACAATGAAAATTTGTTGTGCCATCCTAGTTAGTTCAGATATGTTATACAGTTCATCACAAATCCTGACCTTACTCCATTCATAGCATAATAATGCCTTAAGCCTGATTATCTGACATCAAAAGAATTATCCTTAACATGCTCTTCAAGCACTCTCTAGAGCAAATGAAGTTGACATATGAAAAGTTGTATGATTGAGGTATATTTTCCCATGGGAATATCTCTATGCCAATTTTGAATAACAATTTTCCCATTCACCTATTTGGATTCATATGTAAAGCATACTAGATCAGATAGCCAGTGATAGATTTGAAGATTGGATTTATCAGCAGCTCGGACTGATTATGAACACAATAGACTAGCCTCCTTCTTCGGTTGCTTTACCTATGTCATATTAAAGATTATTAAACGTTGTTAGATCAGTGATATAATTGTTGCTTGATAAATGTTCATAAAATGCCTTGGCTTCGCAAATTAAACCACACATAAGGCAAATATGTTGAGTTACTCACCTCGAAAAGTTAAAGCTCCAAAGTAATTTTCATGAGTTTTTAGATACCGATATAAAGCTTATATTTCAATTCTCACTACATATTCAAGTAGTTTTTTTGGGCAATTGGTTATTTATTTTTTACTTTGGCTGAATTTTGACTAAATTTTAAGGTTTCGTTCACTTTGGACAGCCGCGTTGAATGATTACTAATGTTATATCCTTAACAATGTCGAGTAGTCTTTTAATATTGTTGTTGGTGGAACTCAATATGAACGATCAACTATTAGTTACCCCGATGATGTTGCTGTTGCAATATCTGGCATGCAACTATATACCATATCTCAGAGAATGTAATTCGATTTGGTAACCGTCAGCTCATGGAGCGTGATCAGCGGTCTCAGCTTTAATCCCGGATAAACGGAACTTGTTCTGTTCTCAAATAAATACAAGATTTTAAAATTTTCGCTTCCACGCCTAAATGGAGAACACTATATGATAGTACTTAATATCTTAGTACCATCCTAGATAAGAGGTTGTCCTGAAGTTTGAACCTACTTTCGGGACATCGAAAAACAAGACGGCACTGTATATTTGTAGAAAGGCCTTAGGCACGAGATGGGGTATTAGTCCAGGTAACGTAAACTTGCTATTTTAGTCGGTGGTCAAACAAAATCTCTATGTACGGTGTCATTGGGTGGTGGCATGCACTGACTTGGGATGTAAATTACTCACCCCTTGAAATGGTGCTGAGGTTTATACTGATAGCCAGGCTGCTACTAAATCACTAAGTGGTGTGTATACCACATTAAAACTGGCCATGGAATGCCGGGCGTCTCTTAATGATATAGCGGGTCATTCGACAATATCACTAATATAAGTGAAGAGACACTGGGATATTGATGGCAGATGATATTACATGATCTTGCCATTGATAACTTTTGTAACATCCCACTCTTATGATTACAGCAGAGGTTGTGATAATGAGGAGAAGAATGAAACTATAATTCATTCCCTTTGTATGTGTCCTGCGGTTGAAGTTTAACGAATGTGTACTCTTCCATAGCTGTTTTTTTAATGATCTTTTTGATCTATCTACAATGGGCCTTGTAGATTCTTAGATCAAATTTATAGACTTGTCAGGATGGTCCAGATCAGGCTCTAATCTGCGAAATCTAGATCAAACCATCTATATTTATATCAGCTTACTTTCCTCTAATTTATGGTATCAGCTTACTTTCCTCTAATTTATGGTAAACAATTCTCTATATCCACTCTCGACAATTTCTTCTTTTCCCATCTTTCTTTTCAGGTATTAAGAAGGGACATTTAGTACCCAAGTAAGCTGTGTTTAAAATGACATACCACCTGCTAAACCTAACCTAACAATGACGAGACAACCTGTCTCTGCCAGGATACCTCTGAATAAGGTCCTGATCGATTGACATTACATTACATCTCCTCTAAGAGACACAGTTATCTTCAAAATTACTATGAGGGATCTTTATAATTGGCAGTATTATCCTCAAAAATATAGAATCTAACTATGAAATGTCTTCTTGAGAAATTAACTTCCTTATGCTATAGAACACATAAGCGCATGATGTTGCTGTGGCCGTATTTGACGTCCTTCTCTAGACTATGTCTCAGAGATTGGATATGGATCTAAATACCATCATTTCATGTAGTGATATGAATTCGCACGAAAATTGGATCTTAATTTCTAAAAATCCAGTTCTTCCTCAGGAAGAACACTCGGCAGTTAAGAAACTGTTACAACCAAAACGACATTTTATGTTTGTTGGAAAGTCATTAGTGAACTGTTTTGTATAAACCAGTTATGGAAGCTATACTAATGTAAGATGTTAGTGTATGTTGTTAGGTGTTCTATTGTCGATATGGTCTTAAGATTAGCCGATCTCCTCATAACTAGTGTTCTGAAAAGACCAGTATGCCGTCTATTGCTATATTTGCTTTGCTGAACTGCCTCACGATTGTTTTACTGGCTAAACAGTAAGACAATAAGACTTACAATGAAACCAAGGCTCGAAAAACATGACAGAATACTGGAGGTGCAGGTTAGTATTGATTGCTTCAGTCCCAGACCCTAATTTATAAAGTATTTCCTTTGTCTGTGTATACCATAAAGAGGTGTCTTAAGAAGTTGCTTATGTGTTTTTACTGATGAATTCAAATCAGTGTTAAGAGTGCATTTCATAGAGAATTCTTACCAGTGATTAATAGGGCGGCAAATTGGCCAAAGTAATTCGTAACAAATATGTAACCCCAACCAATATTACGCAGAAATACAGGATGACATTGACTGCGAAACATTCGACAGTGTCGCTAATATGGGTGTTTGGTCAGGGATTTACATACATAAATGAAATGAAAATCGTTAAGATTTCTGGTGTACATAGTGTTTTTCAAGTAAAAAGATATGTAAAAAGAAGAGGAGAGATATATTACATTTATTACGACAGTGAAGCTGGCATGCAGCCTGAAGAGGTTGGGTTTTCCACATCTGGATTGTTTCGGAATGCCGGGATCCTTAAAATATATGACTAGGTATTAAGTTAGAGTACATCATATCGATGGATACCTGTTGACACCATGAAACTTATTTTTTTTTTTAAATATGAAAAAATTCTCCCAATCGATTTCTCCATTATACTGATGTAGTCTATCATTGTTACTTCATATTGCTATAAAAAAATCAGTTACATGGTGTTATCATATATATGCCTGTTTTGCACTTAATAATCGTTTTATCGGATTTAAAGTTGGAAAACATTCAATGACCTATCGGATCAATTTAAGATTATTATATGAAGGTTCATCAGCTAATCAACATCCGTTGTTCACAATTGATATGTTTTCTAAAGGGGTTTCCCACAGGAGGTGATATTTTGGTATTCAAAGAAAAATGGAATTTTTTAAGATAAATGATCGGATCTTTACTTCATAATAAAGAGGAAGGTATGCCGTTAATAATGAAAAACAACTTCAGCCAAATGGCCACCATGACCACGCTTACAGGACCATATCCTTTTCATGAAATTTTCCATAACCAAATCGCAAAGTGGCTGCCCTATGACCTCGATAGCCTCACGAATTCTATCTTTGAGGTCTTGAATCGACGCTGGGCTGTTGGCGTAGACATTATTTTTCACGTGGCCCCAAAGGAAGAAGTCGCAAGGTGTTAAATCACAAGATCTCGTTGGCCAATTTTGATCACCTCTTCGAGAGATAACATGGTCCGGAAACTTTTCCCCAAAAAGAGCATTGGTTTCGTTGCTTGTTTACCACATAGTGCCGTCTTGTTGAAATATTATCCAACCGACGAGGAATGGACAAACCTGGGGTTTCTTCAACACTTTGGGCTACAGCAGCAATATTCTCAGTTAATCTTGAGCGACGTGCTCGGGTTCTATTCTTCACATCACTAACTTGTCCAAACAGCTCAAATTTTTCCACCAATTTCTGTATTGCAGTCCGACAAGGTGCTTCACGACGACCCAAAAATGCTTTACTTTTGCGCACTGTGACTGCAAGATTTTCACAATTTCTGTAGTGAATTTTAATAACTTCAATGCAATGCAATGAAGCGTGTATCGTTCCATTATTAGTAATGGCGTAGTTTCTACTTGTCAAATGTCAAAGAATAAAAGTTTCAAAAGTGACAGCTACCGAAATACCGGGTGATTAAAAATAACACCTCTTGTTGGAAAACCCAGTACTTAACTGTGTCGTTTTTTATACTCTTTCTGTGGCAAATACTCTTTTGGTAGCCATCACTAGAAGTGGTAGAGGTAAATATGAGTTTGGGGTCTTCCAATAGGGTTTGCCGAACTTTGACAGCTTATAGCGTCCATACTGTTAAAGCTACATCTGTCGATGTAATTACCATGGTTGAATATAGTGTTGAACAACACGTGAAAGTTATAAAATTGTTTTATCAAAATCGATGTTCTGTTCGTTTTTCATCAAAAAATGTTTTTAAGCTATGATTGGTAACAAACAAAATTGTCGAGTTTGGGACGTTACAAATCCACATGAGATCGTGTAATGTATCCCGAAAAAGTCACTAAGTGGAGTTTGTGTTGGCGGCGTTATCGGTTCTTTGAGAACGACGTTGGCCATGCCATCACCGTCAACGACAAGCAATTACTCGTATTACAAATTTATTTTGACCTGAATTGTTTGATATGAACACCAACGACATGTGTTTTCAACAGGACGACGCTACGTGCCGTACAGCTCATGCCACATTGCACTTTCTACACGAGTGATTTGAGGACATTGTTATCTCACGTGGAGGTGATATGAACTGACCCCGTTAGGTATTTTTTGTGAACTTTTCTTAAGTCGCAGGTCTATGTGAATTAGCTACAAACCACAGCTGGCCTCAACGCCAAAATGTTATATTCCATATATAAAGTAAGTTACAATCCATATATAAAGTATCGATACGCCTTTTAAATGAATAAAAACTGCCGATGATATCTCACGCACACTTTGTGTTATTTCAATTTAAAGATAGAAAGCGCTTAGTATAAGACTCTATAGATATACATTTGTAGAATTTTGGATATATCTCGGATACTACTGGATATCGTACTATAGATATCATATATTTTGATCGTAGTTTTTGGTTTTAATAACATATATGTAATTTTTAAGGGAACATATGTGTCATTTATTCTCACTTAGTTATTGAACATTATCGATGCTTTACTATGGAACAGGGTATCCGAAATGGGTTGATTCGTTCTTGGCCTCAAAAGATGAGCAGTTCTTTTGGCTTGAAATCCATATGTTGCCAGATGGATGGGAAAAGGTTATAGCTAACAATGATCAGACTTTGAAAAAATTTACACTTGTAGAAAGTGTTTCAAAATTAAAGTTAAAATTTAAAAAAATGCCGCATTTTTAAGTCATACATTCAATATGTTCTGCACATAGGCAATATGTATAACAAATAATAGGCCTTTCCAATGTGTTTTCCTTATTTTTATAGCCTTCACCATGAGTGGCAAGGGTATATATAAGTTTGTCATTCCGTTTGTAATTTCTAAATTTTTCATTTGCGACCCCACAAAGTATATATATTCTGGATCGTTATATATAACGATCGATTATATAGCCATGTCCGTCTGTCTGTATGTTGAAATCAACTTTCCGTAGCCTCCAATTAACTTACAAACATAATTGATACATCAATATATCGGGAATTATTTCATCTCGGTCGCTATTTAAAATCGAGAAAATCGGCCCACAAATGGCTGAGATATAAGGAAAAAACCGGGACAACCTAGATTTTTGGGCTATTTTTTATCTATATTTGGAATACTAAGTCATTAATATAGACAATATGGATATCTAATGATAGATATTTCAAAGTCCATTGCAACGATTTATATAACCTACAATGGGTCAAAATCGGGAAAATTATTTTTTAAACCAAATATTTTTTTTACCACAAACAATTTTTTTTATAATAGTTTTTTACTAATAAATTTAAAAAAAAAAAAAATTTTAAAATCTAAAAAAAAATTAAAAAAAAAAAAATTGGAAAAAATTTAAAAAAAAATTGAGAACAATTTTGAAAAAAAAAAATTAAAATTTTTTAAAACAATTTGGAAAAAAAAATAATTTAAATTTTGAAAAACAATTTTGAAAAAAAAAAAAATTATTTTGTTTATCTAAAAATATTTAAAATTTTTATTTTAAAGTATAATTTGGTGAAGATTATATAAGATTCGTCACAGCCGAATATAACTCTCTTACTTGTTTCCACTAAATTCTGTTTTTTTTTTTTCAATATTTTTTTATACCTAAATTTTCTTTTACTTATTTAAGTTTGTCTTTTATTTTCAGTTAGTACAACAATACCAAAACATGGATTGAAATGGTCAGTGCCTTATAGGCTGACAACTGTAAAACCAAAGTCTACCAAAATATTCTTTAGTATGATCAATGTCATGCCAACCACAATGCTTTAGCTGAAGGATAAGACTATTAGCTATTTTTGTGAGATCCAGAAGTAACTGTACAGAGATGCTATCAATAATTTGGAACACCGGCTAAAGCTGTATCACAGAAAAAATTCAAACTGTTTATTTATTACTATTATCATTCAAATTTAAAAAAAAAAATATTCCTTATTATTTGTTTATTCCTTAGACTTATTTAAAGGATTGCTAAAAAAAAAACTTTCCCTTCTTCCGCATAGTCTCATAATATATAAAATTTATTTTATAACACCCAGTATCTAATTTGTTTCACAAGTAAAAGTTTCATTGAATTTTAAATTACACAAATTTAAGTAAGTAATGACATTAGCATTACATTAAAATTCAAATGATTATTAAATCTCTAACACTAATCAACATATTAATGCAAAACAAATAACTAATTAACCTTAAAATAATGTAACAAATTCTTAATAAATCCTACTATAAACAACTTTGTTGCATTAACAAAATGTACAGTAGCAAACTAGTCCACCTAAGGCACGATTTTATAAACGTTTTTTTATTTTTTTTCTAACATAATTAACACATGTTGTACAATTAAACAACTAATTATTTGAATTAATTTTATTGCTGTTTTTATATCAACAATATTTTACATTCTTAACATTTACAAAAATAAGCACAAACAGCCAAACACACAACCAAACATACAGCTGGTCTAAAACAGTTGTCAAATAAAAATGCTTCCGCTTCCTTAAACTAGTAAGTACAACACTGCAACAATGTAGACAAAAACAAAAATAAACACAAAATAAACGGTGAACACACTCAGCAAATAAAACAAAACTAACTAAAAGAGATTAACAAATAGTTCTTCTCTTTTTCTGCTTAACACAAAGAAGAGAGAGAGAGCGCTAGATGATTAAACTCTTTCAAAATTTGTTCTTGTGTTTTGGCATTTCCGTTAGATAAAGATGGCGTTTGATTGCTTGTCTGTTTTTGTTTGTTTATATTTGTTGTGTTTTTTTGTGTTTGAATGAGAAACTTGCCAAGATAATGAATGATGATGACGTTTGTTCAACAAACTCGTGATACGTTAGAGTTTATAAATAAATCGTGTGATTAAACAAAAATTAAAAGCGAAAAACATCATGCTGAGGAGAACGCAAGAAGACAAATTAATTTGTTTTCAAAATACACAAATTTCACAAAAGATCATTGTTTGCGCTCTTTTGTGAGTGTTTTTTTTTTTTAATTTTTTATTTTATTTGTGTGTTCTTTTGACAAATAAGTGTTTTGTTATTTTTAACAAAACATCAATTTAAAATTAACAAATTTTAACAAAATTACAAATATAAAATGTATAAAAATAAACACCATATTATAAATATCTAATACAAATTGTTTTGTTTTAAATTTAAATGTACATACTGTATGTATATTTTAGTATTGCCACAATTGCAGAAATTCATAACATTAAGCTGATCAAGAGATTACATTAAGCTGATCAAGAGATTACACAGTGATACAAAAGTGAACGAACAACTATGCACGGCTTCTTATTTTGCATCGATCAAAACGGGGAATGGTCTGGACTATAAATCTGATGAGGCAAAACTTCCCCACCACTTTATTCTAAAAAGTTTTTAGAATAAATTGCAACCTGTGACCGAAAATTGTCACGATAGAATATTACGGTTTCATGTCTGGCCCCAACTTAAACTTAATGCAGCCAGAACTCGATCAGAGAAAGTTTCGCTGAAGGAAGACTACAGTCGTCAAGACAAACAAGTAAAGCGAAGTGCTAGAAGCGACGAAATACGGTTTTACAGACACAGATCAAGAGATCTTTATGCTATCACCAAAAAGCTCACTGGTAAAAACTTCGCAACCACAAAGCCCTTAAGGAACAGCGAGGGAGTGTTAACAACATCCCTGTCGGAGCAACTCGAAATATGGAGACAACACTTCTCTAGTTTGCTGTCCAAAAGCATATGTACTTGCACTAGCCATTGCGTGAGACAAGATATCCCAATTGAGGCTCCCGAGTTTAACGAGATATTAAAGGCTTTTTCAGCCTTAAAGGCAAATAAGGCCCCTGGAGCAGATAACATTGCAAAGCGAACAGCCATCATCATTCTTCCTATAACCACTCATACAAACCTTCTGGTCTACTAACGAATTGGATCCATGGCTCAAAGAGGGTATTATCATAAACATTTCCAAGAAGGGGAACCTAACGAAATGTAAAAATTGGAGAGGTATAACAATTATCAGTGCAGTGAACAAGATCATAGCGCACATTATAAATGACAGAATATCCCAAGCTATTTTGCCGGAACTTCGGCATGAGCAAGCTGGATTCCGTCCACAGAAATCTTATACTGATCACATCAATACATTGCGGATGATTGCGGAACAGTCCAACGAGTGGCAGTCTCCTTTGTATATGGCCTTTATCGACTTCGAAAAAGCTTTCGATACCTTAAGACACGACGCGATATGGAGCGCTCTTGCTTGTGAAGATATTCCACCAAAACTTATAAATCTTATCCAATCACTATATAGGAATGTTTGCTGCCGAGTTGACCATACCTTAAGCAATCGCTTCGAAGTCCTTACAGGAGGCAGGCAAGGATGCGTACTGTCGTCTTTGCTGTTCAACATTGTGCTCGACGTTATCATACGTAATGCAACTCGAGCTAGCAGAGGAATAAGATGGGGCCTCAATGAACGCCTTGAATGTGCAGACAACATCTGCCTAATGTCACATAGCCACAGAGACATGGTATCAAAACTGAATTCTCTAGAGATCGAAGCGGCAAAGACTGGGGGGTTACCACGTAACCCAATCCGAAAACGGAATTGTTCGAAAATGCGTGTTAAATACATTGCAATTAGAAATGATTTCCTTTCGAATCGAATTAGGGTCTAAAGATAAAGACCGCCAAGAGCAAAAGCATGTGATGTAACACCCTCACTACCAACAGGTTCAAAATACGCAACGTCGACCTGGATGACGTAGCATCTTTCTGTTACCTTGGTAGTATTATTACGAACAATGGCGGTTCTAGTAATGATGTGGCATACCGAATATCAAGGTCCAATCAAGCATTTGGCATGTTAAGTCCAATATGGAAATCAGCCGTCATATTTTTCAACACCAAAATAAATTTGTTCAACAGATGTGTCAAATCCACTCTCCTATATGCCGGCGAGACATGGAACGCGCTGCCACGTGATATAAATGCTGTGCAGGTATTTGCCAACCGATGCTTGGAAGAACTCTTCGGATATTCTGGCCTGCAACAATATCAAACGCAAATCTATGGAGATTAACAAATCTAGACTGAAATACTCAATCGAAAATGGCGATGGATTGGCCATACTTTGCCTAGTCCTGCAGGAGATATAGCAAAAACCGCCATTGACTGGACACCCCACACGCAAAGAAGACAACGCCCATTGCAAACATGGAGGCGTGAACTTGAATGCGAGATAACACAAAGCTGTCTTAGCTGGAGGGAAATCAAGCATAAATCATCTAACAGAACTGAATGGAATCAGTTTGTGCTGGCCCTTTGTTCCTTATAGGACAGGTTCCATGTGAGGAACTGGCCAGATTCCAGCACCTTATAATGTATAGGACGCTTTTGCTACCACCAAATACAGAGCATTACCTTAGTGCCATGAATATTTGGCTTCACATACGATCTCTTACTCTTCGGTTTATCGCAATGGATCCATTTTTCATCATAAGTAATGATTCAGTGCGTTCTAGCATAATTTCTAAAATGATTCAAGGTCTCTCTCTGCTTTTCGATTAATCTTAATTCTTGCAAATGTTTTGAAATTGCTGCTTGAGTAGCTGCCAATGATTTTGCACGCTCTTGTTGAGTTCGACAACAATCTTCATGGAGTACTGCATCCAATTCTTTTCCTTCAAATTTGTATGGCTAGCCTGGGCGATCTTTGTCTTCCGTGTCAAAATCACCACTTCTGAATCAAACAAAGCATCCATCTCTCGCACGTTGAAATCGATGGAACACATTCATTAAGCTTTGGTGAGCACTTTTTTTAAATCAAAAAAGTAAAGCAAAACTTCTGGCATAAAACGCTTTGTTGACACAAAATTCGACATTTTCTAAGCAAAAAAAAAATGAATCCCCGGACTTGGGACATCTTCGAGATAGGCCAGATCGTGAAAGAACAGATACGTAAAAACTTGTTCAGAAATTGTTTGGACGAAGAGAAGGAAGATCGCAGAGTAACTTTTTATTCACTTCTGAAAGTTATAGAGGAATGAGTTCCAGAAGAGAGTGTCAACATAACAGTAGTGTGGCTCAAATATTCTTGTACGAATTTAGCATAGATTGCCGAACATCAATTGATTTGACAGAGAACATTCACAAGTTGGAAGATGTGACTAAAGGTCACATATGGCACTTTTTTTTAAACATAAAAGAAATATTGGTAAAGATCGATTGCGAAATTTGTTATTATTTCTATAGTAAATAATTGTATCCACAATGTAGAGGAACTAACATAGTATTGACAATTCAATCTAAACTTTTCCAAGTTTTCAATTAATTGGTTACAATCCAAAACAATTCCCATGAAATTTTTATTTTTTTTTAGTATTTTAATACTATACTAGCTTAACCCGGTGCGTATTTGAAAATAACCATTTACTTTGTATGAGTTATGCGGCTTTCGCAATTATAGTTCACCAGATATGGGAGGTGCCACACCCACTTGAAATTTCAAAATAAAAAGTAGCCTATTGTTCCTTTCAGATATAGAGGAACATTCAAGAAGATAAATCCTGTGGTTTGGCCTCATATAAGGTACAAACAAATAAACACGATATCGTTGGCCAGATCACATCTCCTACAAAAGAGATGACCATACCCTGAAATCGCAAGTGCAGAATATCCAATATGACATGAACTGTGTGACATGTAGCGACGCCGAAATTAATGTTTGCCGATTTGGATAATTTTTTGGTATTTTGTTGTCAGATATCTGAATATTATGATTCCGTAATATTAGGCTGATATATTTATTATTTGTTTGGACAGACACGCTTGAAGTTCATATATGTTCGCTTGTTTAAAATGGCATGCAAATTTATTGTATATTCAATCTTTTGGTACATTCAGAGCAATCTTATCATTTGACTTTGTTGTATATTTTGGTAAATGAAAATTGTCATAGATGAGATTTGCATTAAAAAAAGTTGGAAAAAGTGTCATATAAAAAATGTCGTAGAACAAAATATAAACAACATCAAAATTTCAATGTTCATCAACTTCAGGGGACTACATCTTTTTAGCGCTGTGGAGCGCTGTTTAACGAAAAATGTCAAATTATAGCTTGAAGTCTCAGCTAAAAGTTAAAAAAAAAAATCAGCTGCTCCTACCTGCTCCTTTCCAAAAAAAAAAACAGTAAACTATAAAGTGATAAAGTAACAAAACATGAATTTTCGTTCATGCATGGTGTTGTTGCCATCTTTACTGTTTAAAATTATTACATAATGTAATATACATACTAGTCAAGAAGCTATTCTGCCAATAGGTATGTCTCTATCTAAAGGCCCTTATTCAATGATTTCATTTTTATTTTTTACATTTTAATTGATTATTTGTATCAGGTGCTGTCCGAGGAATCGAGGAATAAAGACTATATAGCCTATAGATTACATCTTTCGCGAAGAATTGGACGTGTAGCCACTAATGAAGACGTAATGCATGATCTTTTATTGTCTTCAGACCCATTTATAAATAGATTTCGCTCAAAGGTTCAAACCAAAAAAATTGGAGTACGATAATGATGTTACAAAATTATTAAATTACTTATTCATGTTTTTACTATGGGAGATGGGAATAAAAGTGGGCGGATCAAGTATATATTTTCAGGTTCCCATTCTACAATTATAATATTTATTTTTTGTGAAAATTGAGTTGATGCATTAAAAATCAAGGGAGTTATGCCACTTTTTCTATACAAGTTGTTTGGGAAGTGGGCGTAAAGTGGGCGAATATTTTTTAAAATTTCACACAAATGATTCTGAGTGTTTAAAAATGCTATGTGCCAAAAAACAATGCCATAGGTAAAAATTTAATTTTCACTTTGTATGGGAGGTGGACGTAAAAATGGGCGGATCATTTTGATTTTCTTAATTCAAATAAAAAATGCCTATGTGCCAAGTTTCATTGTCCTTCGACAACTTCTTGTATTTTCAGCCTCTCGTTCTATGAACCTCAACCAATGTGCGAAGTCCTGTTGAAACCACATTTCGTTCGTAATCATCGACCTATAGCGCTAGCGAGTTGACGGTAATGGCCTGACAAAGAAATATCGACCGAAGATGCCGACAACACAAAATCCACACAAAACAGTGATGCATGGTATGCTTTTGGATATAAATTCCACAATTATGTTTGTTGTCGTACCCATTCATTCAGTAATGGGTCTTGCAGTAAATTGGGCGAGTGTGCGGAACGTTTCGAAACAGAACGCACATTTGAATAAATGACACCCAATTCGACATATGTATGTAGCTTCAACAATATGGTCGCTGTCAACTTTCAAAGTTCGGAAGTTCCTATTTGAATGACCTTTAGGTATTAAAGGTATTTTCATACTGCAATACTCAGTATTAATATTTTTCAAAAACGTATGTATCGTAATACAATTTCATCGATGATTTTTGTTTATGATTTACCGTCGGTATAGATCGGATAGATAAATACACAAAGACCTAACTCAGTTGTCAAAAACATAAGTGGTGATAAGGTATTTGTAAAAGAAACAAAAACAGCACACGTAGGTGTGATTATTTTTAGTAATTTTTTTTATTTGATTTCTTATCTAGTTTTCTCTCGATGTGTATTTTTCTACATTCGGTATTGATAAATGTTTTAAAACAATTTAAAAACTTTTTATTTTCATACCCTGAAGAAAACCTGGGGACAAGTGTAAGTATTTTGTTAACGAAGCGTCTACATTTTTATACCTATTGGCCATTAATGAAGAAAAACAAGTTAGAGAGCTATATTCGGCTGTGCCGGATCTTTTATACCCCTCACCAAATTATACTTTAAAATAAAATTTAAAAAAAAAAAAAAATTTATTTTATTTTTTCTAAATTGTTTTTTAAAAGTTTTTTCCAATTTAAAAAAAAAAAAAAAAAAAATTCAATTTAAAAATTTTTTTGGTAAAAAAAAATTCGGGTTAAAAAATATTTTTCCCGATTTTGACCCATTGTAGGTCGAACTTACTATAGTCACTATACATCGTTGCAATGGACTTTGAAATATCTATCATTAGATATCCATATTGTTTATATTTATGACTTAGTAATCGAGATATAGATAAAAAAAATAGGCCAAAAATAGAGGTTGTCTTGGATTTTTGCTCATATCTCCGTTATTTATGGACGGATTTTGCTGATTTTAAATAGGAAACTTCTCGAAAGCAAATCTGACAGAAGAAATTGAAGATTTGGATCCCGAAGATATCTGGGGTCTTCAGAAACTTGATTTCAACAGACAGACAGACAAATTTAAAAATTGATTATGAATAAGGCAAATAAAATTTGCAGAAAAATATCAATTTTAAATAATAAACAATTTTGAATACGACTCCCATCGTGCAAACAAGAATGGATTTTAAATTTGAAAATTAAGTATTAATACACAGTATTATCGTCTGAAAATATGTATATACTCGTGCTTTAAATATTATAGAATTTTCATTTCTAACTCCTCCTGATTAGATTTCCATACAATATTCTCCCCTGTGGCAACTCTTGTTAAATTTAAAAAAAACATTGTTTGTTGTTGTTTTGTTTACTAATTAAGTTCAATGATATTTTTGCATTTTTTTGTTTTGTTTATTTTTTTTTATTGATGTTTATTAAACAATAAAATATATGAACAAAAATAAATAAACTGAAAAATCATTGAAGTAAATTAATGTTTTTGTTTTGATATACTTTTTTTTTAATTAACATAATAAATTAGAACAAGCCAAACAAAACAACATTATTTAAATTAACAAAAATCATAATTCTTATTAATTTACACTTTAAATTAAAACAAAAGAAAATTAAATGAAAAAAACAAGGACTGGACTCCTTTTCAAAAACACAACAAAAAAAAACATCAAAAACAAATATTTCAAACGAAACAAAACAAATAAAAAAATTTAAAATAAAAAATAAAAGGAACAAAAAACAGTTTCATCTTTAGCTTATACAACGACAACAACAGCAGCAACAACCAACCAGCCAGCCAGCAGTAGTGGTAGCAACAGCAAGCAACTACATCAAAACATCAACATCAAAAACTACGTCAACAACATCAACATCATCATCATCAGCATTATGATTAACAGTTAGTAATGGCAACCTTTAACTGTAAAAAACAAAATACTCACTCACTAACTAGAACTCTTATAATAAAACAACAACAACAACAATTCATACAAATAAGCAAAAACAATAACAGCAGCAACAACGACAACAACAACAAAAACTAACTGTAAAACGCCATGTTCGTACGTCAATTGCAAAAAGCTGGAAAAAAAAGAAGCAGCAGAAATAAGATGAAACAACAGCTCGGCTCAAACACACACACAAACACTCACGCACACCCAGCAGCCTTCATTAACATACAATATTTGCTTTTCTGTTTTTGCTGTTGTTGTTTTTATTTCAGTCTAGTTTTTTTTTTTATTCTTAAGAAAGTTGGTTGGTTCGGTTCGGTTACCCAACTCTCTTTCCCAACATTTGCATTGTCCCCCCTTTATGTTTCTTCAGCATTTCTTGGAAAGAAATGAACAAAATAAGACACAAACAAAACCTACAAGTATAAATACAGCGAATTCCCTATAGAATCCCAAAAATACCCCACCAAAAAACAAGAAAAAAAAAGCAATCTGTTGTGTTATTTTGCAAATTTAAACGCAATTGTCAACGGTTTTTTTCAACTTGTTGTTTTTGTGTAGTTTTCCTTAAGTGACAGTGGGTTCAAAATGTATTAAGAGAGGATAAGAAATCATATTTATTGAAGAATTGAGCAATAGCTTAAAAAGACTCCAGCTGTATTAAACTACAACGTAAAATATTGGACAGGCAAGAAACCTTAATGCATATAACAATAAATATGTTTCACCGTGAACACTCTTGGATATCATGTGGTTTGCTATAGTCCCAAATTCGACAATTTTGTTTATTGACGGAAGCATTAGTCCAGAAACGGGCCTCATAAGCGAAGTGAGCGGAATGTTGCCGCTATTAACTACCAAAGTTCTAAAGTAGCTATTGGAAGACCCTATACATATTATTCTTTAAAAAGTTTTGAACGCATTAATCACTTTTTAACGAATTGTTTATGTACTGTTCTTCAGGCGAAAATTACTGCCATTAAACGTGCATCCAACTGGCTGAGGTATTATCGAATATCTGGTGATATATGTATATTTACTGACAGCAAGGCTGCCGTTAACGGAATAGCGGGTGTCTTTACGACATCTAGGTTAACCGAGGAATGCCGGATATCCCTAAATGAGATAGCGAGATATTCTAGGATAACGCTTATATGGGTCCCAGGACACGATGGAAATCAGGGTAATTGCATAGCAGATGATTTGGCCAAAAGGGGTGCGATGATGAGTGAGGAGGCGATCGACCCCTTTTCTGGTATTTCCCTTGTTAAATGCAAGATGGCTGTTCAGCAGAATCTATATGAAACTGCACAAAAAAGGTGGAATAATTAACCTTCCTGTGCTACAGCGAGGTCGACTTGGCTCGTATATGATGCCAGCAGGACGAATCTACTTATAGAATACCGTCGTGAGCAAATAAGGCTAATTGTCTTCTTTATTACAGGACACTGTTTAATCGGGACACATGCTAGAAGAATGGGCATACGGTACAATGATTACTGTAGAAGCTGCCATTATGAAGAAGAGGAAGAAACTGTGCATCCTCGGATTTCCATTCCTATCATGTTTGGACGAGACAAATGTATTCTATCATCCGGGAATCTGGTTGGTTTAATTTGGAGTCAACGGAAGTACTGCAAATACCCTGATGACTACCCCTTGGGTATCACAATGGGATCAGATTTGAATGGACCCAAGTGAGCTGCTTGAGGAGCGGCTGCCCATAGAACCTAATCTAACGAATTGTTTAAAACCAATGAAAAAATTTGTTCCGAGAAATTATTTATTTCTGTTATTTCAAAAGCAAAAAATATGTATTATTAACATTTGATATCGTTTGTAAAGTACGACTTCTATTCAAATAAAGTTTCAAATTAAGCTAATGAAATTGTTTTGTCGAGAATTGTATTAATTAATTCGAAGCTCTGATTTCAACAGTTAAAAAGGTAGTAACATGTTGTAATTATTGCTCAGTGAGCATTGCTCACTGTTCTCTTTATGTTGACCGCTGGTATAGAGTAAGGTAAAGGTGGAAGGACAACATCATGTAATAAAATTACACTCTTTATCACTAGGACGAGTTTAAAATTAAGCTTATTATTATATTATAAGAGGCTGGAACAAAAAGTCCGTGCCTTTTTTAATGAACTACTGGTTTTTGAATAACAAATTATTTTATTTCAACATAGTCTCCTTTAAGCTCTATACACTTTGTCAATAGAGCTCCATCGGCCGGATGTTTTCGCCTTATGTGAAACGCAGGTATCCGAGAATACTGATCCACAGAATTTTCAGATACGTGGGAATCACTTTCTATCGCTTTTAAATTTTCATCGGAGCATTGCCATGTACATATGCAATGAAGTTGTGTACCAGTACCAGCAATCATTAGGTTCGTATGATGTAGAATCAGGGCACACTGTTTGCACTTCGGGTTTCTTTATAGAAGTCCAAACGCGGGAAGGGATATTACTATATCTAGCCTCGATGCCCTTTCCGATTCCATATCGAAGATTCTTGAGAGTTGTCCTAACAATGAAATTGTTGTTGCTGGTGATTTTAATGTTTACAACTCTTATTGGCTTCACCATTCAAGTTATACAACTGCAGAAGGCCAATATGTTGAACTATTCGCGGCGCACAATCACCTTGCGCAATTAGTGACAAGTACACAGAGAAAACAGATTCGTGATAGCAACCGAATTTGTTGCCAATCGAATGATTCGGTTGCACACATAGAATTTTTCGGTTCTATCTACAGAAAGTCTGTTAATAAAGAAGAATTTCGATTGAAGCAACCAAACTTTTGTTACCCCTTCTAAAATGTTGTAGCCACAATTATAATAATCGATTACTAATGTAGAATCATTCAATTGGCAACAAATTCGGTTGCTATCACGAATCTGTTTCCTCTGTGTATGTTTGTGCACCTCTTGGTAATTCGGATCATTGTACAATTTCCGCCTCCTTTTCGCTCTCTGAACTTCGTAACGTTTCACGACCTGCTACGAAACGTTCAATTTTTATTTACGAAAAGGCTCGTTGGGCTAACCTCAACGAGTTCTTTCGGCATTTTATTTGGAAACTCAGTTTCTGTTTCGAATAAAACTATGGAAAAATCCCGGTTTAATCAGAAGTGCAAAATTGCAATCAGATCTAGAGAGGAAGCACTGAGAATCTGGCGTGATAACAAAAATGCCGAAACTGATTCGCTGCGCAAAAGGGCGAGATCTTCGTGTGCCAAAGTGCTGAGGCGTGAAAAATCTCTACACGAGCAGCGCCTCCGTACCAAAGTTCTTACTGCTGCCCGGGGCAGTAAAAGCTTTCGGTCATTCGTTAAAAGAATTAAGGATAATGCTAGTTCATCAATTCCTACTCTTTTGAAGGATGCCCAATCATTCACTGACCCGGTTGATAAAGCTAACCTTTTGGCTAAATTATTTGCAAATAATTCGAACTTATCGGAAAGCAATCACCCACGACCCGAGCTCGAAAGATTATCAGTTACTATGCCGAATATATTATTTCGCGCTCGGGCAGTTAAAAGGGTTTTAGCGGATCTCAACATAAATAAGTCTCCTGGGTCTGATGGTATACCAGCACTAGTCTTGAAACAGTGTTCTTCGACGCTAGCTCGTCCATATGCTAACCTTATACCGTGCCCGCAAATTTCCTGTAAGTTGGAAGGTTGCTAATGTAACGTCAATTCCTAAAAAGGGAGAGGCTAACAACCCTGATAATTATCGCCTAATAGCAATCTGTTCTGCACTTTCCAAAGTTATGGAGAGTATAGTTAACTACCATCTTGTGAAATATTTAGAGTCCAACAATTTACTCAGCGACCGGCAGTATGGCTATCGTAGAGGACGCTCTACGGGAGACTTGCTACCCTTCCTATCGGAAAAATGGTGTCGTTCCATACACTGTTTTGGCGAAAGCAAAGTGGTGGCTTTAAATATTTCTAAAGCGTTTGATAGAGTATGGCATGTTGCGGTTTTAGCAAAACTTATTGCTTTTGGTGTCGATAATAACTTCTCTCGATTTATATCGAGCTTTCTTAGAGATCCCACAATACGATTTGTTATAGATGGAATTTTATCAAACGAGTTCAAGATCAATTCAGGGTTCCGCAAGGCTCCGTCCTTTCTCCTACTTTATTTCTTATCTTTATAAACAACCTTCTATGTCAAACTTCCAACCCTATCTACTCTTTTGCAGATTACAGCAACATTTGCCATTCATATGCGTTCACTTATAGACCAAGCCTGTTGGAGATTGGGGCAATGAGGCAAAAAATGAATGATACGCTTAACCAAGATCTTGTGACAATATCTGAATGGGGTTGTGCGAATAGAGTCGATTTCAATGCACGCAAGACTCAACGTTGTATGTTAACACACAAACGCACAACAGATCATGTTGCTCCATCTGTTTTTATGGGTGGTGTAAATATAAAGGAATCAGAAGCTCTTGATGTTCTAGGCATGAGTATTCAGTGCGATGTCCGCTGGACAAAACACATTTTTCGAGTGTCGAAAGAAGAATTAAAGTGCCTTGGTTTTCTAAAACGGTGTAAGACATACTTTACTCCATCTGATCTCCTTACTATTTACCCCACCGAAAATGGAATACAACTCTCATGTGTGGGCCGATGCTTCAAAGTCTATTTTGGAGTTACTCGACCGCGTATAGGAGAGGACGAAGGTGCTTATCGGTGACAGTAGGGTATCCTGCTCTATTGACTCACTGGAACATCGTCGCAATGTGGGTTGTGTTTCACTGTTCTACCGATGCTACACAACTGACTTGTTGGGGGACTACATACATATATTCATCTGCAGTTATATAAGTTTGTCTAATGTTGAGTGTTATTGACATCGATATTATGTTTGTGTTAAAAAGCTGATTACTGTTTGAGTCCCGAGGTTGTGTTTGGTTCATGTACTAAATATTATTTCCCTTTTGTAATCTGACCAGCTATTAATTGTAATTTTTGTTTATTTGTTGTTAATTTTTATAAACTTTGTTGTCATTCGTGTTATTTACAGGAAACTAACCGATCAACTTTGGACTCTGGGGGCTATGAATGCCGGCCAGTGATTTATAGTCTCACTTTAATTTGCCCACTTCCAACCCACTGTTGCATTAAGATCGTCGAGTGCGGACAATAAGTGTTTGTGCGAGTCAGTCTTTGTATGGGTATATATATGTATGTATGTATGAATGTGTGTTAGCATGACTGTATGTGTGGTATTATTGTTTTGTTTGATTCGCATTGCGTTGACGACGTAGTATTTTTAATTTCGTGCATTTCTTTTGTTGTTGTTGTTGTTGTCGCTGTTGTTTTTGTTTTATTATTCGCATTGTATTGAAATTCTTTACAGTTCTTGCGTATCAGTGCATAATAGATGGCGGTCTGTTGTTTGGTCGGGTGCGAATTGTACGTTTCTTATTCCTTTTTTTTTTTGTTTTTTTTTTTTTTTTGTTTTTGCACTTTATTGCTGCTGCTTGGTGATTTTGAATCACCAACAAAATAAAAGAACTTGTGTACTTTATGTGTAGAGAGTGCACACAACAACAACAGCAGTGATGTGTTGTTGTTGTTTCTGGTTTTGTTATTCGCGTTATTTTGTATTCAACTTGACATAAACAAAAATACCGAAGAGTGTTTGTTTGGTTGATATTGTGATGAACGAGTGGTGTATAGTGTAAAGTAGGGAAGGGGGAGACTTTTTGAAGTTGCAGTCAGTGAGTAAGAAAATGTAAAGTGTAGGCAAGACAAAAACAACATTAATAAAATTTACAACAATAACCATAACAGAAAATTATATAGTGAGCATAGTTGCCAGATGATTTGGCTGTGAAATCTTAAAATTTTGAGTAAAAAAATCAAAGTGACATTTCGAAATTGTCAATAAATACTCAAAATAAAAAAGCTCTGTTTTCAGATATATTCTTAAATGTAGAGAACACACATAATAACCCTGCGTACTCAGTAATATCGAACATTATGGTTATTTTGAAGTTCTACAGCCACATTTCAATGATTGTGGTTTGCAGAGCGAGAAAAAAAATACATTTTTTAATATGCAAAGGTTGTGATATATATTTGTCCTTCTTTCCAGACCACAACCATTTTGAAATTTTGTTTTGTTTGCTTTCTATTGTCATATTACTGAAACCTGCTGATAAAAATCACACCACCCAATTTCATGGCGATCGGTCCAAAATTGCTCATAGCTCTCACATAATGCCCACTTCCGAAAATCTCTCACGAAAATAAATTATTTAAATTGTAAAAGAAAAATATTTTTGTTCATTTACTCAGTCTAGGGCTTGACCGACAATACTTTCTTACTTGTTTTTAAATTATCCTAAGTACATACCTACATAAATATACATACATATTCCTTAAATTATAATAAAATACTTTTTTTTAAATATTAGATTAAGTAATGCAAAAATAATTGTAAATTAATATATAATTTCTCTTCAAATAAATCGTCAAATCGTCAATGTGCCCTTATAATGGCCAAAATGACAAAAAATCTTAAAATCTGGCAACTTTTATAGTGAGTAATAGTACGAAACAAAACAAACTTGCACACACGTACGTATACGTACTTAAATACGTACGTAAATACATACGTACACCCAGGCGTATAAAGCTTAACAGCAACAAGAAGAAGAACAAATAATAATAATAACAAAATGCGACTTGTTTACTTTTGTTTACTCGGCAAACCAACAAAAGTGAATAAAGCAACAACAACAACAACGACAAGCATACCTTAGAAATATTATAAAGAGAACCACGAAACGAAACGAATAAACAAACGAACGTACGAACGAACGAACCTAAGAGCGAATTAACGAACGCATTGAAAACGGCAACAACAACATCGTCATCGTTCGTTCGTTTGTCGTTGTTGTTCTGTTATTATTCTAAGACGACGTCAACAACATCATAGAACTACTACGACGACAATTTCCACTACTTTGGAGTAAAAATACATACAAGTACATACGTGTGTGTAAATGCGAGTTTATTTGCTTTTGTTTTGTATTTATTTATATTTTTTTCTCATTTCAATTCAATAACAAAACAATGCGCAAAAACAAGAAACAACAACAAAAACCACAACGCTGTATAATGACCTTCAGTCAGCGACGTTGGCAGCGCTGTTAAAGTAGCGAGGCCGTGGCTGCACTGTTAGCAGTAGAGGGTATTTGTCTCTGTTTTGATTATTTTGGTTTGTAGTGTAGCGTCGTAGTAGTAAGAAGAAGAAGAAGAAGAAAATAATAGAAATAAAAAGCATGGCGCAACTATAACGGTAATTTGTACCCTCGTTTAATGTGGATGTTGTTATTGTCGATCAAACGACAACAACAACAGCAGAAAAAAAGATTTCTATGCAAATTAACGCATTTTCAATACAATAACAAATTCATTTCAATTCTATTTGCGTTAAAAAAAAAAACCAACGGTTTTACGTGAAAAATTTAAAAATAGCTACAAATATTTTGCAATTTTATACATTTATTTATTTTCTATTGTTTTTAATTGAGATTCTAAAACATACATAATAAATAAAATTCTCAAAACAAATATAAAAAAAAAAAAAAAGAAACCAAGGACTATGACCTGTGTTTTTTGTGGTTATTTTTAAAAGCAACAGTTGGATTTAAAAATAAAAAAAAAAAACAGATGTTTTTTTACGAAAATTATAAAATGTTTAATATCTACCTATAAATTTGTTTAATTATTTACTTTTTTAAAACAAAATATTCATTTAATTTTCAGTGTTTACTTTTGTTGTGTATTTATTTTTACTATTATTGTTTATTTTACCTTAGGATTTTTTTTATTGTGTATTTTTCTTCAGTATTTTTTTCAAATTTACCGCCCTATAGCTCGCTACAGTGCCGCAAGAAAGTGGTGTAATCAAGAAGTTTAAATGAATCAAAAGTGAAAAAAAATAGTGAACATTATTTTATGAATTAAATAATTGAACATCATTTAAATAACGTTTGTGATAAGATCTTTGTTAGCGAAAATCTAAACAAAATACAAAATTTAATATTGATGTGCATAATTTTCCCAATTAAACATTCAATGTATTAGTCAAAGCAACGGCTGAATCATTAAAAATTAAGGTAAGTGTCTGGATAAACATTAAATTACTATTTAATTTATTTAAAATAAAACTAACCAAGGGAATATTGACTTAGTTTTCGTCTGAAAAGTTCAAGTATTTTACATAAAACTAAATGTTTTATTTATAAACGGAGAATTTGTTTTTTTTTTTTAACTTAGACTATGGACAATAGATATACTGGCTGACTGAGAGCTAAGATTGCTAAACAATTAATAGTTGAATAGGATCAAATCTATTTTTTTTCTTAAAAAATTCAAATAATAAATCAGCAGTTATAAATAAATTATAAAAAATTTCGTGAGACATGATTCGAATCTTTTGTGCAGCCTTAAACTTCATCATAACAGATTCATGCTACGTATGAAGCCAATTTTAATGTTTAATGAGAGAATAAAAAAATACCCAGAGACCACTAAGACCTTTCCGATCCATAAACGATGCCAACATTGGGCAGTCACACAGCACATGCTCAAAGTTTTCATTATGCAGTTCGCAAAATTTGTACTGTTTTGTCTCAACATTACCTAAAGTAAATTGGTGGCACTTAAGGCCACAGTGTAAACCTTAGGTAAGGAAGTAGTCTTAAATAGCAACATTTGGGATCTTTGTTTGGACAGATGGGAAAGTACCCATTGGAATACCCCATAAATACAGGCCCCAGTGAACCACAGTAAACCACACCTCAGTAGTTGCATGGCACCATGTCTGATCTGCCCACTTGTCCCTTTCAGGTATAAGGACCATTCAATTTCTTTGCAACATCAAAGTCGATTAAATATAGTTTGATATTGCAATACTAAGGTCAATCCCAAAAAGTCCTAGAATCCAGATGTGGTCAACATACACTCCTATAGGCCTCCTCCATTACCAAAATGGAGACTGTACAGATCCTCATGCACTCAGTAATAAAGAGTCTTTCATTAAGCGCTTCATATCTTTAAATTCAAATAAAACAAAGTGTGTGTGAGATATCATCGAAGTTTATTATTCGTATGAAAGGCCTTTCGATGCCATTATGTATGGAATTTAACATCGTTCTAATTTCCACCACGTCTTCGCTCCGAAATGTCCAATTTCCCACGACTCTGATGCATAAATCAGGCTAAACTTGGCAGATGGCATGGATTATGTTGGCTTTGTGGAATGAGCTGTGTGCCACGTAGAGTAGTCCTGTTGAAACCACATGTCGTTGGTGTCCATATCTTCCAATTCAGAACAAACGAGTTGGTAATCATAGACCTATAGCGGTCGCCGTTGACGGTGATAGCGCCACCAGCCCAAAATTCACACCAAATAGTGTATTTTTCGTGTAGATCGGTATCGTCCCAAATTTGACAATTTTGTTTGTTGACATATCCATTTATCCAGAAATATGCCTTACCATAAAATGGGTTAAGCGCGCAGAATATTGCCGGAACAGAACACCCATTTTAATTAAACAATTTTATCATTTGCATGTATTTTGAACGCTATATACGTTCATGATGATTTGACAAAGCTAACTGAATAAACGACAGACAATTCGACAGATCTAGCTTCAACAATATGAATGCTTTATAGCTATTTTGAGGAGAGCAAAGCTGTTTATTTCGCTAATTAATAAGAAATATTAAATTCTTTCTTCTACAATATATTGTTACGTTTTCACCTTTTGAAAACGTTGCTTTATTTCCTTTAAATAAATCGGATACTTTTGATTGCAAATAAAAGCCGTTTAGTAGTTTAAAATTGTAACAACTCTTTATTTATTTACAATCTACAACAACAACACACTTAAATGTACAAGACAGTTGACACTGCCATCTTTATCCGAATTCTAGAGCTTTCAATGTTCATGTAAACAGCTTAAACATTTAGTGTTGCCATACTTACATACAATAGTAATAACCGCATGTTATCAACATTGTTGATAAGTAGAAGCTTCGTCTGATGGACGTGTTTATAAACATGATGAATGTTGCAGGCAGTCGTTACAGACCGTTAAATTCAAATGACACTACTAAATTCTACAAGTAATGTATTTTTAAATCTTTGCATTATTGGCAATTTTATTAAAGATGGAGGGTTTTTTTCTACAAAAATATTCATATGGCAAAACAAACTGAATAAATGATATCTAATTCAAGAGATGTAGCTTCAACAAAGTTCGGATGTCCTTATTGAAATTCAATTTAGCCGCACAGATGAGCCTATCGACCTTATCAAGTGAAGATCTCGCGGTCACTTGTTCCAATTTATTCCACCATACTAAGGCGGCATACTGTTATTACTAGTCTTAACACCGTAACAAAAGACCACTAAATTATCTTTGGTTTCAACACCCTCGTTCTAACAAACCGTCGTTGGAAGGCATAGATTATCCTAGTACTAAGGGTCCCGTTCGAAAACTCGATAGATGAGCCATTCAAAGTTGACTCTGTAAGTCTTAGAACTCTACGTTTGGTAAATGGTACAATAATAGTTTTGACTGGGTTATATTCAGAACGATCTAGAGTAGAGTATTATTATCTCTTGTGGTCTTCAAGAAAAAACGAGCTGAGACTGATTGGTCTGTAGAACTTTGCTAGTTGTTCAGATTTACCACCAGCCTTTGGTATAAATAACACTTTAACCTCACGTATTTGGTACGTAACATGCATGCAGTCTGGATTTGAAAACTCTTGACAGTTGTGTGACAATAAGGTCACATCCTCGTTGCAGCTAGTATGGATAAATGCCACCTGTTTAAGGAGATTTAAATGGCCAAAATGTGAATAACGTCCCAAAGACTCTACCTACTCGACTACGATTACTTTCGGTTATTGAAAGTACCCATGTGTAATTCGGAGTTGAATTAAATTGTATTCAATCAGAAGATGTTTACAGGTTTCCTCCTGTGATTAAGTGTATATACCATCAGGACGATTCAGCGTAAACGTACCATTGATGTGATCCTAAGATAAGGTCTTCTGTAGACGAATTGCATCAGTAAATTAATACTTTTCTCACAAAAAGCAAGGTAATTTTATAATAAGAGAGTTTAAGAAATTCCCAAAAATTACTCTCCAGGAGGTTATCAATAATCTTAAATTTTAAATCACTTGTCAAACTTGTCGACGCAGTGCAAATGAGGCTGGACTTAATTGCGATCTACCCGCTAAAAAACCTCTCATTTCTAGAAAAATAATGTACTGCTCGTAAAAAATTTTCCAAACATTGAAATTGGTCGATACAAAAATAAAAATGTTCTAATTTTGGATGAATACAAATACACTTTAAGATGGCAGAGCATTTTTAAACCGGCCGAAGAGAAAGAGACTGGATTACAAATACAAAAATAAGACAGTTAAGTTTGGCGATGGAGATTTATGGTATTTGGGCTGTTTTTCAGGGCACTGGAATCTAGCCAGACCCATACATATGTCAAGTCATATATAGGCAGTTGTGGCACCAATTTGCGAATGCATCCAACTAAAATAAAAGTTTAATTCATTCTAAAGTTACGCTCAACGGAGGGTTAAAACAACCCTCATGATCATTGCTCGCACTAATCAAGTTTGGTTCCAGAACAAGAATTTTAAAATTAATCAATTGCATTTAAAAAGGTTAACTTAAGATTCCTTTTTTTTTTTGTATGAATGTTAAGAGCCGGACTATTGTTGATCATTTTTGAAATCGTCATTAATTTTCTTTTACAAAACACGATCAATGTTAATGATCTTTACTATATTGTAAACATTCAAAAGTCACACGTTACTTAATAGTCAATTTCTTCATCCACTACAAATGAAGTATTGTTCCATTACTGATGTTATTGTCAAATACGGGAACTCTTTATTAGTTAAATGCTGCTTCTAAACCACTCATACAGTATGCCCACTTCTTAAGCGCACTGTAGTTTAGACCAAAAAAAAAAAAAAAGTAAAAAGTATGCAACAAAACAAAGCAAACAAACTTATTTCGCAACTTTGTTTCATTTGACAGCAAACACAACAGTAAAGCAACCCTGCAGGCCTTGGAACTATGAAATTATCTTTGATTTAGCTATGATTCAGTTAAGGTATAGAAAGAAGCAAATAATTGGCATTATATAACATTATAAATGAAACTATTAGTAAAGATTATACTCGTCAAAACGACCTTAGTAGCCATCAATTTATTAACAAAACCCAGCAGTTTTGGGCGACTGTCTCGAGTAAATAGTGAATTTAACTATCATTTAGAGTCCCAATAGTTACATAAATAGCTACATGAGTATTTATTTTAATATGTTTTTATTTAACATGTCTACTAGGGATTAATCAAATACTTTCGACTAGAGTTTCCAGTTCGGTTTTAACCGAAACCGAAACCTCGGTTTTTCATGGCCTAAAACCGAAACCGACAATTATACTTCGGTTTTTACTTTTTATCTATTTTCAGTAGAAAAATTCAAAATTTAGAAATGGGAAACAAAAAGAGATCGGTAAAAACATCTTAAGATTTATTTAAATGTTTTAAATTGTATTACAATAATTGCTTCAGATGATGTAGCAGGCTACCTTTCACAAGCTAAATAATGCAAAATGTTTGTAACAAAGACTTCGTTATTTTCAAATATTTGATAAAAGTATGGAGTATTAGCTGACTCGGTGCGCTTCGCCACCCTAATTGGATGTAAGAAACATTACTATTAGGTCTCCCTTTGTGAATTAACATGTCTCTAGTCTCATGTTTATTGATTCATTGTAATGTGGAGTATAGCTTATTCGAAACGAATTATTATAATAAAACATGTAAGAGAGCTATATTCGTCTGTGCCGAGTCTTATATACCCTACTCCAAATTATACTAACAAAATGAATTATTTTTTTTCAAAATTAAAATAAATTTTTTTTTTCCAAATTTTTTTTTTTCGAAATAGTTTTTTTTTGAGTTTTTTTCAAATTTATTTTTTTTTTTTTTCTAAATTTTTTTTTAAATTTACTGGTGAAAGAATTTATGACAAACAAATTTTTTTGGTAAAAAAAAGATTCGGTTTAAAAAATATTTTTCCCGATTTTGACCCAGTGTAGATCCAAATTACTATAGCCTTATATACATCGTTGCAATGGAAATATTTATCATTAGATATCCATATTGTCTATATTAATGACTTAGTAATCCAGATATAGATCAAAAATAGGCCAAAAATCGAGGTTGACCCGGTTTTTTCCTTATATCTCAGCCATTTGTGGGCCGATTTTCTCGATTTTAAATAGAAGAAGAATTCCCGATATATTGATGTATGAATCAAGTTTGTAAGTCATTTGGGGAATTCAGAAAATTGATTTCAACAGACAGACAGACGAACATGGCTTAATCGACTCCGCTATCTATAAGGATCCAGAATATATATAAATGGAATGACAAACTTATATATACCCTTCTGACGAAGGGGAAGGGTATAAAAAAAGTACCATTTACACCCACATTTTGTATTCTCACTCAATATCATGATTCTGGGTCTATTATTATAGAAAATGCTAAAGAAAGGTACCATTTTTAGGTTTATTATTATAAAACAGTAAAAAAGTATTATTAATTGGAAAAAAGTACTTTTGAGTCCCTTTTATAGAAATTTCAAAAAATACCATTCGAACAACGAAAAAATACTAATAATTTTTGTATCCTTAATGCCATATAGATGGCTTAATGACTTTCTTTCTTTACTTAGAAGCATATCAGTAAAATAATTTAATATAATAAAAAGCACCATTAGAGGAAAAAGTACCAATTTTCCACACTTGAACCACCGTCAAGTTTTAAATCAAAGTAATTTCCTTATTCTAGGTTCAATATTATATTAGAAAATTCAAAAAGTACTATTTGGAGAACGAAAAAATACTCCTTAGTTTGTTTTAGTTCTCCATTTTTGGTATCATAATACAATTGAGCACCATATTCTTGAATATTTATTTACCATTTTTAATGTATATAAAGGTACCATTAAAATAAAAAGTACCAATTTTCTTTTATCCTCTTGAACACCCGTCAAGTTTGAACTTTAAATTTGTATAGCATTTCCTATATTATCAACTAAATTTGTTTCTCACTTCATATTTAATAAATTATCACAAAACCAAACCGAAACCGATCGGTTTTCAGTTTTTTAAAAACGAAACCGCGGTTTTGAAATTCTTCGGTTTTTTTACGGATTCAAGCTTACTTGGAGTATGTAAATTAGCTAGTATCTAAAGTATAATACAAAATTATTTTCCAGTTCACTTTTAAGGGACAATAATATGGAAATTGACTCGACCAGATATTACTTGTTGTGAGTGAAGTAGCTACTTCTTAAATAGACTTATAACTAAACTTTCTAAATTGTGTTTTTTGTAGAGACGAAGCACTTTAAATTGAAATAAAACAGAGAAAAACCTTTTTAAGATCCATAAGCTACGTACACACGGCTGTCAGATTTTACAATATTGTCAGATCTGACAATGTGCTCGTCGCAATGTACTGCCAATGAAATGTTATTAGCTAAAGGTAAATTGTCAATTTAGACGATTGTAAGAAAACCTTACAATTTCATTGCCAGACAATTGTCAAACAATAAATTTATCTGCCAACAAAAATTGTCAGTTCACACGGTTGCTTCACTTTTGTTTATTTTAAATACATATCCACAGTGTTGCCAATAGAAATAATTTATCTGACAATGATGCCATTGCCAGATCATTGTCAGAAACTTTTTATTGTCATATGAGCGAAGTTTATGCATCTGAACTTCGCACATATGACAATAAAAAGTTTCTGACAATGATCTTACAATGATCTGTCAATGGCAACGTAAGGTATTTACACGATTGTCAGATGTCTGACAATATTATTATCTTACAATGTATTGATAATACTTTTTATGAAAACGTTGTAAGACAAAAATTGTAAGTTCACACGGTTGTTAGACATTTTCTGAACATTTTTCTGACAATATTGTACAATCTGACAACCGTGTGTACGTAGCTATACAATTGGCTTTATTATTTAGATAATTTTATGGCATTAATGTTTAATTATGATTTCGGGTATGTGGCCGCCACGTTTAGCGCCTACATGGCGTAAACCGGAGGATAAATTTTCACAAAGTTTCGCAGTAAATATGGCTGTATTAGGGCAATAACGCGTTGAATATTCGCTTCCAAGTGCTCGATAGTTTCTGGTTTATCTGCATAGATCCCCAGAGAAACTAATCTATCTAATGGCGTCAAATCACATAAACGAAGTGGACAATTAACAGGCCATTTCTTGAAATTATTCGTTCGCCAAATGTTTCTCTCAGTAAATTGATTGTATCGAGCGCAGTGTGACATGTGGCACTATCCTGCTGAAACAACATGTGTGCAATACTAATTCCTTCAAATTGTGGTTCAAAAAAGTTAGTTAGGATGTTGGAGCCTCTCTTTATTAGTGAAGACATATGACAATGGCTTGAGGATGAAATTTCAAATGATATTCTGTGAAGTAGCTAGTACTTAAAGGGTTAATAGCCAAATGTATGACACGAACAATGATCGTGAGGCTTCAATTCCTGTACGAGTTGATTCTAGTAAGCATGCAAACCATGATACTTACACGCATACCTAAATTGGAGCGTAAGGCGTTTTTTACTTGTCAAAAATTCTCATGCCCATACAATTTGTATGCAGCATACCGAAATAACGCGACGGCAACGCTTTGCAATTGGAAAATCCGATTTTGACAGCGCGTTTAATAGTGAAGTTAGTTGCAAAACACAACAAACGTAAACACATACATACAAAAGGAGAAACAAATATACAAGAAACACATTTTTTAAACTTTAATATTTAGTTTCTTTGATACAATTTTAGTTTACAAATCACGAAACAAAAATCAGAAACACCAATACTGCAATGTACTTTATTGTTTAAATAATCCGGGTTGTTATATTAATATTTTTGATAACCTTCTTTTTATTGTTTGACGTAGCGTTGGCGCTTTTATTTAGGTATGACATTTCAGCGTTAAAGCTAAGCGTAAAGAAACGTTCCGCCTTACGCTTTTATTTAGGTAGGCCAGTTAATGGGTCGATTATAGATGGCAACCGAACTTCAGTTGCGTTGTCAGTTGCCTAAATGGCAATGCAATTAAAGTTCGGTTGCCATGCATAGCAGAGACCTGCGCCGACTAAATTTCACGGCGGCGGCCGCTAGCCTGCTGTTAGCCGACTAAAGAATAACTACTCAAATTCGAAATAATTAAAAATTTAAAAAGTGAAATTCTGAAAATTTCATGAAATTACTAAGGAACTTCCCAATAAGCAACAAAGCCCCAAAAATTCAAGCACTTGAACATTTTGTTGGAATTATATTTTAAACTTGAAAACTATTTGAAAAATTAAATATTTTTCAAACAAAAAACATATGGCTTGAATTTATGTTTCCTTTTTTACTGGAGAATGCTATTGATGTAAAGTGTAATACAACTGTAATTCAATTGCTTGACTATAATTCCAGGCTTGAATTACAGTTGCATTCAACTTGAATTCCAGTAAAAATGCTTATTGGGTTTTATCGAAAACGGCAGCTATTTTCAAGCCGACTTAAGCCGGAAAAAATTCGGCGGCGGTGACTTTGAAAATTTATCGGCGGCTCGGCTCAGCCGGCTTACAGCCGTTCGGCGCAGGTCTCTGATCCATAGTCGACCCATAAGAAAACTGTTCATAAAGTAGATGGATACAAGTTTAATCATTGAGCACGATAGCGATTAAAAGTTTTCCGTCTCTAAAAAAACACACTTTATATGACTACAGCTTGGTATAACAAGGGACAGAAAAGTGATGTATGAAGTAAGTAATCTGAAGCTTACTACACTTTAGATTACAAAGGGACACTAAGTGACAATTGACTCTCCAACAAATTACTTATTACTATTGTATGTAAAATAACTACTTTCTAAAGTGCAGTACAAAATATTTACAAGTTTAAAGTGATTTCAGTGTATAATACTTAGGGACACTTAAGTGAAGATAACATGGAATATATAAAGTAACCAATTGACTTCCGTTTGAACTACAAAAAGCATATACGTGTAAAATTACCCAAATATCTTCTTATATATAAATAGGCCACACGTTTTTTTGTGGTACATATAAAAAATTGTTTCAAAATTCTTTCCATAAAAGTGGTAAAATGAGTTTTAAAAGTGGTCGAATTTCGGCCACCGGACGATCCTAGTATATATAAATTGGTGTAAGCCAAATGATCAGACTTTAGTAAAAATTACTGTCTATAAGGGATGCATCATTGACTGCTTGTAAAACTGCTGGGAGTTGTATAAAACTGCCGGGAAGCAGCACAACTTCACTATTAATTTGTGTTTGTGTGCAAGCGTGTAAATGTGTTTGTAAAGCTTTGCTGGCTGGCTGTTTGTTTATGTTGTTTTTTGTTGTTGCTGTTTTATTTTAGTGCTTGTAGTATTTGTCAAGCGCGCGCATTTTGTTTGTTTAGCCATTACAATCGTTTTGATGTTTTGTTGTTGTTGTTATAGCTGCTGCTTGTTGTAGTTGGTATTTATTCTGTGTTGTTTTGTTTATTTTTATTTTTTTGTTTTTGTATTTATTTGCCCTCAAACATTTTCAATTTCACCGTTTATACCCCTTTTTGCACAGCATTGAAAATAACGTAATCAAAAAAAAAACCCAAGTATGAATTCATCACCTGCTCCTCCCGTGCTCAGAAACGTTTATGAGTTCACCTGTGTGTGTGTGTGTGTGTGTGTGATACAGAACGTCTTGTTATGTGTGCATACATATTTCCTTTGTTGTTGTCGCTTATATTTTTCTAGTTTTTTTTTTGTTGTTGTTGTTATTGCTGTTGATTGTGGCAAACAAACATAAATACCTCTACATATTATTTTTCATTTCCGCTTTTATTTTTGTTTGTTGTGTGTGTGTGTATGTGTGTAAGTTTGTGTGTGCTTAAAAAAAATAAGTAAAATATAAAAAAACAACAACAACAAAATAAGAATGAAAATTTGTTTCCTGATCTAGTGCTGTAAGAATTGAATGTGTGTAATCGCTACTCAATTGTTTAATCGCACAAATTGAAAATTCAAGAATCATTGCATCTACATCATTGTACTATACATAGTATGAGTATCAACAGGTCGAAATAGCACTTTAGAACTGCATATAGGAATAATAAGGTTCTACACATTAGGAACGAATAAAATATAGACACAGTAATGGACAAATAATAGTGATAATGTGTTTAGTTTTAAAGGGTACGGAAACTTCACGCTAAATTGGAATTTATCGCCATTTTTATACCCTTCACCATGAAAATTTGTTTCACAAATAAAATTACAAAAACAATTTTGGTAAGCAGAACTAACGCTGTGGGATGAACCAAACGTAATGTTACCCAAATTGGTCAAAATCGGATAAAATATTTTTTACCCCGAATTTTTTTTTTCACCAAAAAAAGTTTTTTGTTATAAAATTTATTTCGCAAATAAATTAAAAAAAAAAAAAATAAAAAATTTTAAATTAAAATAAATTAAAAAAAAAATTTTCCCTAAAATTTGTATTAATTAAAAAAAAATGTTTTTTAGAGAATGTAAGAAAAGATAAAAGATATTTATTGTTGGTGTTATGTTTAAGCTTTGATATTTTTACAAATAAACAAAAAAACTTGAGTGTCTGTAATTCTCATTCACTCTATAGTTTTATTTGTATAAAATCTTTAGTTTTTCTAAAGCCTTTTGGAAAAAAGTTTCCTGACGATCTGGCCTAGGGTTTGGTAAAATGGAGCATTACACAGAGAGAACAACGATTTTTCGTTGTTGAACAACACATACATATGGGCAATTCCACAAGAATGACAACCACGACAGAAAAAACAAAAACCCTTGACACTTCATTTCAAGATGATTTGAATAAGTAAAACGCTAAAATGTTACTATGTGAAAGTATTGAGAGCTTATTACAACATTTTAAGTGCAAAAATAATAGTTTAAACTGACTATATTTAATTTTTTAATTTAATTCGTATGTTTTAGGAACCGAATATATATTTTCTATTTATTTTTTTAGTTTTTGTATAAATATATTTACAGAATATATGTTGTTTTGCTATAAGAGAAAAATCTGTCACGCACGGTATGTCACGAACGATATTAAATTATATTTATTATAAAATCATCCAAAGATTATTTTTATATAAATATGATGGATTGTAAAGGAAAAATATTTGGTTTAGTGTAAGAAATTCAAAGAAAACATAACGCCTCTCCCGATTCGCAAATTTTCGCATATTTCTACATGTACCTCAAAATTACTTCCGTTTTATGTCACGTACGATATACCATTGTTTCGCTCGATATTTTGGACAACAAGGTTTCAAAAGGGCTTATTATTATTTTAAAATATAGTGCACTCTGAATGGAACATAAAGACCAAATTATTTTTCAGATGCTCTTATTTTTGCAAAATCTATTCCATTCTATAGGCGTACAAATGTCACGAACGTTGACATGGAATTGCCCATATTTCAAAATTAATAAAAGTTTGTTGACAACAATTTAGATTTTTTAAGTAAAATCTTTCTAGATTTGTTAATCGAAAACAAATGCAATCATACATTTTTTAATTTTTTTATTTTTCTTCAAAATTTAAAAAAAAATGTTCAAAGTAGTTTTTTTCTAAATTGTTTTTTTTTTTAATTTTTTTTCCAATTTTTTAGTAAAAAAAATGTATAAAGAAAAAATTTTTTTGGTAAAAAAAAAATTCCGGTTAATAAATATTTTTCCCGATTTTGACCCATTGTAGGTCAAAATTATTATAGCATTATATACATCGTTGCAATGGGCTTTGAAATATCTATCACCCATATTGTCTATATTAATGACTTAGTAATCCAGATATAGATCAAAACAAGTAAGAAAGTATGGTCGGTCAAGCCCGACCATATAATAAAAAAAATTTCAATACTTTATATTCGTGAGTGATTTTCGGAAGTGGGCCTTATATGGAAGCCATGATAAATTATGGACCGATCACCATGAAGTTTGGTCATGTGGTTAATTTCTATATGAAAGTTATTTATGTTGTATTTTATGTGTATACGAACATATTTAGAAGATTTATGCTCGTTAAAGTGATTATCGGAGCAGGCCTTATTGGGAGCTATGACTAATTATGGACCGATCATCATACAATTTGTTGACGTGAATTCCGTATATATAAAACTTATTTATGACCGATAAAGGTGAAATAATTGACCGATTTCAGCCAGTTTCAATAGACTTGGTCCTTGGACCGAAACAATTATATGTAACAAATTGTATCGAAATATCTTCAAAATTACGACCTGTACTTTGCGCACAAGGTTTACATGGCCAGCCGGCCAGTCAACCAGCCACTATGGTGGTGTAGGGTATAAATAGTCCCAAAATCGAGGTTATGTCGGTTTTTTTTCAGCCATTTGTAGCGATCGAGCCAGAAGAATTCCCGATATAGTGATGTATCAATTATATTTGTAGGTTATTATATACGGAAAGTTGATTTCAAGATACAGACGGACAGACGGGCATGGCTACATCGACTTAACTATCTATAACGATCCAGAATTTATATACTTTGTGATCGCAAATGAAAAATGTAGAAATTACAAATGGAATGACAAACTTATATATACCCCTGCTACTCATGATGAAGGGTATAAAAATGCTTATAGAACGGTAGTGAAAGAGTTAAAAAAAATTTTTAGTTTCAAACTAAATGAAAAATCGTAATTTTACAAAAAATCTTTATAATTCAAAAAAATTACCAACATTAAAAAAAAACGCCAAAATTCCAAAAAAAAAAATCTTTGAAATATCTATGAAAATACATATAACAAATTGTATTTCGACGATTTTGTTTCCAATGAACTATTTTTGGTATTTTTAAATACCTCACAAATTCCAAAAAATCACAAAATTTTCAAATTCCATTGCTAAAATTACAGAATTCAAACAAAAACTCCAAAATAGGTACGAAATAAGAGTCAAATTACAAAACATTCGCCAAAATTCTTCTTATTGTATTAGGCTTTTAAATGTTGACATGCCAAAAATCAACGAAATACAGAAAAATACTAAAAAACGCCAAATTACAAAAAATCATCAATATTTAAAAAAACGCAAAAAAAAATCGCTTATATTTGAAAAAAAAATTCAATATATCGCCTGAACTACCCAAATAGGTACCTACATGACACAACAATATTATGTAGAATCATAATGTCGAAGAAAACAAAGTAATTATTTCTAGTTTTATTGAAAAAAATTATTTTTATTTTTTTTTTGTAAATTGTTGAAGAAAACTATTTTTTTTAAATAAATTTGTGTTCATTTCAAAATAAGTGTAGGTATTAAATACATTTAATAACGCAACAACAAAATAAACAAGTAAGAAAGCCATATTCATAGTCTGCTTTTACACAGGGCAAGTTTTCTTGCCGCAAGTCTGAGTTTATAGGATAGAGAGGCAAGAAGAAAGAAGAGGGGTACACACTTGCTTGTACTGGCAAGTATCTTCAATTCTCTTTTGTTTTCTCATTTTCAGTATGGCGTCTATTAGGTTTTGACATACAAAATTGAACACAGACTTGCTGTGTGTAAACAGACGAGCAAGTTTAAAAGAGAATCGAAGAGACTTGCTACAAGTAAACTTGCCCTGTGTAAAAGCAGACATACTATGAAATAAAAATTTAAAATATTTTTAAGTAAACAATATTAAAATTTTTTTCAAAATTTAAAAAAAGTTTTTTTTTTTCAAATTGTTTTAAAAATTTTTTTTTTCAAAATAGTTTTCAATTTTTTTTTTTAATTTCTTTCCAATTTTTTTTAAAATTTTTTTTTTAATATTTTTCCAAATTTTTAAAGAATTTTTTTAATTCATTAGTGAAAAAAAAGCTTAATAAATAAGAATAACGATTTTATACAAAAGTAAGATTTAACAATAATTTAACATACACTTATTTATCTTTATGTAATGTTTAAATTTGGCTGAGATGAGTGACCATCTTTCCACAGGTGCGGTATTGCCTGTTTTTTAAGAAATTTTGTTAGTGGCAAGGCCAACTAAAACAAGTTAATAACCATATCAATTTAAGTAATATTTTTAACAAAGAGGTTTTATCAGATAAAACTTTGTTTAAATATTATCTCCAATGTTAAAGTTTTCACAAAAAATAATTTGTTTGGTTATTTTAATTGATGCCGCCATTAGGAACAAAAATTTCTATGATTTTCAATAGTCGAGATAGTGATGCCGACTTCAGGTAAATTGGTATTTAGCTCAAATTCTACAAATTTGTTTATTACTACTCACCTCTCTTGACAATAGATTTTTGAAGAAAATGAGTTTGAAATGATAGTCGGCATAGTTTTAATTGAGTATTTTAAGAAGTGCCGAGTATAGGAGACCAAGAATTCGGCAGCAGCTTTTTATTTGACTGCAGATCGTAAAACCGTGTAATATTTTGAAATTCATTCGGGACATTTTAGAATTCCAAATATGGACACACCAGGAAATAGACCCATCCAGCAATATCCTGAAAAATCCTTAAATAATGTTCTATTCGAAATAAGAGAAGGGCCAATTTCGGTATTAGGTGCCAGTAGAGTTCCGCGTTCAACCATATAAGACAGATTATACGGCCGTGTTCAGTGTTAATTGATTCCAAAGAAACGCATTAAAAAGTGAGGATTAACTAAACGCGGTTCAATCAATTGTGACGGAAGAGCGGAATTCAGTTGTCTTTCAGAATTCCAAATGAATTATTCAAGCCGAAATTTCGGTTATTAAAAGGGCGGCTTAGTTATAACAAGATATCAGGCAGGGATACTCCTATATATTCTGATAGTCAAGCCGCAATAAAATCTCTGCCAGGTGTGTATACAACATCGAACATAGTCCAGGAATGCTGGGCATCCTTTAATAGGATGGCGAGACATTCAGGGACAACGTTGATTACACTAAATCAGTTGAAGTTATTAGTAGGTTATCGGCCTAAAAATGAGAAAAGACTTAAAGAAACGGATTTGGATCTAGCTATTGAAACAGTCAACAAATTAAAATAAAAGGAAGATAAAACGAGTTTGGGGCACATATGAAGAAGATTTGGACACAGATACTGAGCATGGTGGTCTAAAAAAAGTAGGATGTGATATTTGCCTTCAGTGCCCTAAGAGCAGCGAACCACACCATTTTTAAATGGTCGACCCGGAAAGAAATAGTACATATAAAGGCGTTTTAAAACGGTCCTCTCTAAAACTTTAATAAACATCCCTTCTAATACTGACAACGTTGATTACACTAAATCAGTTTAAGTTATTAGTAGGTTATCGGCCTAAAAATGAGAACAGACTTAAAGAAACGGATATGGATCTAGCTATTGAAACAGTCAACATATTAAAAAGAGGAAGATAAAACGAGTTTTTGTTTTTTTTTTTATTAGTATTTATTTAAATGGTTGAGATTTTAAATACAAAATAACTTGAATTCATTTAAGATTTTATTATTTTCTTAATAAAAAAATTCAATGACGACAATAGCGTCATAAAATGCCGACATTAGGAGAAAGGGTGCCGACTTCTGGCTCAAATCGCGTTTTTAAAAAATAAAATAAAACGTAAATTGAGTCTAAAACTATACAAATCAATAAGCCATCAATAAACCATTAACATATTCGCACTCTTAAGGAAACCACCATAAAAAATGAAAAAAAGTTAAACTGCCGACTACTGGTGCATTTACAATCAAGAAAACACCTAAAATTTCTTTCAAGTTGCGTGCAGCCTATGTCACAGCTGTCAATTTAAATGACATTTGACAAGCAGTATGTGTAAAAAATTTTAAAGCAAAACTTAAACCTGTAGCTGCACGATTAAGGCTAAGATTCCCACCTGATGTTATCAATTTTTACAAATCTTATCCCAAAGTATTAACGATCTTCTATAAATATTCTAAATTTTGTTTTTATTCGAACAGTAGTTTAAAAGTTCTAACTATCTAATTACTCGTACATATCACTTTCATTACTACTTAATAACAATTTTACACAAGTATGTAGGTACCTATTCGATTACTTGTTTTATTTTATTCGCTCAACTATCAACCACAGCAGCACAATAACACTACTATGTATGTATATAAATAACCTTTACAATACAATTTTCAATAATATTCTAATACGCACTTGTTTTTCTTTCAACATACAATGCAATTTAATAAATATAAATAGAAGGAAGCAAAATTATACGAGTTGAGTGAGTACAGTAAAATAAAAACAAAACACAACAAAACAAAAAAAACAATACACAATGCAAGCACAACAAACAGCCACACATACTCGTGGATAGATACTTATATAGAGCGAGAGAGAGAGAGAAGGCAAATTGCAGGCATACACACTCACTCACACCATTTAGTAAAACTCAATAACAAACGAATAAGAAAATAAATCAACAAACGCGTGAAATTACGACAAATTGCACTTTGGCCTGAGCGCGCTTAAACAAAAGAAAATGAAACAACAACTCATCATCATCATCAGCGCAATTACATGCACTTTCACACATACCCAGCAAATGTGTGAGCGTAGTTTTGTAATAGTTGTAGCTGGTATTAGTAGACATCGTCGTCGTCATTGTAGACGACGGCTTTTATAAAACAAACAAGCAGCAAAAATACACCCCAAAACTAAAATAAGCGCCACCAGCACAGCACCACACACATTTTACAACCCAACAACTAAACAAATACAACGTGTATACTGTTGAACAACAACAACAACAAGAGCAGCTACAAAAAATACAAAACAATATTCACCATCTCGGCACCCAACAACCAACCCCACAACCTTCCCTCTAAACCAGAGGTGCCCAAAAGTTGCTTATGGAAGAGCAAACACCAATACATTTAAAGTAAAACAAATTTTTATGCAATTTTTTTTGTTGTAAAAACCAAACATACAAAGAATAAAGAAAAAAAAATACACACTTTTTTAAACAATACCATACGATAAACAAAAACAAAATCTACATTGATGATCGCTGTCGTCAATGTTTACCAGCAAAGCATACGAAAGTGTTGTTGTTTTCCACTTGCGTGTATACAGTGAAGATCGACAAAAAAAAAACCAACAAGGCAAAGTTGTTTGTGTATTTCATATGGCTAGTGCTGAGTGTTCTATTGAGTATAGAAACACACAGCCTATACCTAAGAGCATTTACAAAAACAAATGAGCACCAAGAGTATAGGGCTTGGGCATCATTGCTCTAAACGTTACAACAATCTTGTTTTCTTACCTTAAAAAATAAATAACAACTAATGGAAAAATATTAACAAAACAACAAAAATAAATATGTATGGCTGTGTAGTAAACAACAAAACAATTCCTTCTACAATTCCTTCTACATTGCATGCCACAACACAATGTTGGCGAAAATAAAATGCAAAAAAAAATAAACAAAACAAACAAAAACAACAAGTCATGTACATTACACTACACCCCACTTTAAACGAACTCACACTCACTCCCTTACCTATCAATTGCTTACACACAACTCCCGAACAGTGGAGACAATCGAAAAAAAGTGGTAATAAATCTTACCTTCCTACTTGCTTTATAACAAAGTTTGATTTATTGAAATCTGTTCATACAAAGTTTTCCTAACTTTGGCATCCTATAACTAAACTAGTACTTTAACTTTGCAGTCACTAATTTAATTTTCTTAAAGCCAATGTCCTCCTCTACAATTTATTCATACAACATTTTGTAATCGGACCAATAGTTTAGAAGATCCAGATTTTTTTGCGATTGACCCCACTGTGTCCCTTGTACACTTGCAATCATTACTAGTGTGCTCATTATGAAGAAGAAGATGTTTATGATGTTTATATTTACGTGAGAGTGTATTAGTGTTGCATATTAACACGGACATTTTAGATAAAACACACAAAACAACAACAACCAACAACAGCAACAAAAAACTAAAACCCCAAATACAATTGTAGTCATACATCAAAACAACGGCAAATATTATTAAAAGAGCACAGCACACAACAAAGAGAGGGGGAGGGAGTGTTAGGTTAGAGTGAGTGAGTAATAAGTTAAAGTAGGATAACAAGGAAAAGGGGAAGTAGGGGAAGAAAGAAATGTTTTGTAGTGGTAAGTAAAATTGTAAACAAAATAACAAAGACAAAACAACAACGACTGTCACGAAAAATTTCCCCCCCAAAAAGGTTTGACTGGCTGTCAGTCAGTCAGTCAGTTTGCCTGACGATTATCTTGATGACGAAGATGAATTTACTTCTATACTATTTTAGTAAACATTTTTTTTTTTTTTTTTTTTGTTGGTTTGTCTGTTTAAGTTATTTGAGTTGTTGTTATTTGTTTAATTACGACTGTTTGTACAGTAATACTACAAAAAGAACCTGTGGTGGTTATAAAACGGGACTCATTGATAAAACAAAGGAGAAATTTTTTTAACACAAAATAAAATGTAATAATGATCATTACACTTACCTTGTTATCAAGCAAACTTCTTTAAATTCTGTTGTTTCCATTTATTTAATAAACACTAACACTGATTTGTTAAAATTTCTTTTAGATAGTCTTCTTAAACCGCCATCTTGTATTTTACATACTTTTTATTATTATGTATTTCAATTTCACTATCAAAAAAAAAAAAAAACACTTGCACTAACACTTTTATTTATCAAACGCTCCGCTTAAAGTCCGAATTAGTACTGAAGTCAAATGCTAAACAAACAGGTCAATGAACCAAAAGGTAAACATTAATGTTCTCTAATTTTTTGCAACTACAAAAGCTTTAAGCTGCATCTCCTTTGGGTCGTGTCTAGGCTAAGCGTATTCTCCCACCAAATCATAAACTAAGTTAATTGTTTAGTAAATTCAAAGAACTGAAAGTCCAATTTAGTACTGAAGTCAAATTCTAAACAACCAGGTCAATGAACCCAAACTTAAATGCTCTCGAGTTTTTTGCAAATACAAAAGGTTTAAGCTGCAACTCCTTTGGGTTAGCGTATTCTTCCACCAAATCATAAACTAAAGGTAGGGTCACACATATATACATATATTTGCTCAAAAAATCGTAACCACTTTTTATACCCTTCACCTTCGTGAGAAGGGTATATATAAATTTGTCATTCCGTTTGTAATTTCCACAATATAATTTTCCGACCCTATAAAGTATATATATTCTGGATCCTTATAGATAGCGGAGTCGATTTAGCCATGTCCGTCTGTCTGTCTGTCTGTCTGTCTGTCTGTCTGTCTGTCTGTCTGTCTGTCTGTCTGTCTGTCTGTCCGTCTGTCTGTCTGTTGAAATCAATTTTCTGAAGACCCCAGATATCTTCGGGATCCAAATCTTGAATAATTCTGTCAGACATGCTTTCGAGAAGTTTGCTATTTAAAATCAGCAAAATCGGTCCACAAATGGCTGAGATATAAGGAAAAAACCAGGACAACCTCGATTTTTTTACCTATATCTGGATTACTAAGTCATTAATATAGACAATATGGATATCTAATGATAGATATTTCAAAGACCTTTACAACGACGTATATAAGACCATAGTAAGTTGGACCTACAATGGGTCAAAATCGGGAAAAAATTTTGAACCCGAATTTTTTTTCACCAAAAGTTTTTTTGGCTAAACATTAAAAAAAAAAATTTTTTAAATTTAAAAAAAAAAGTTTTTTAAATTTAAAAAAAATAAAAAAAAATTAAAAAAACAAACGAAAAAAAAATTTTTTTCAAAAAATTAAAAAAAAACAACTGGAAAAAAAATTAATTTTGTTTACCTAAAAATATTTAAAATTTTTATTTTGAAGTATAGTTTGGTGAAGGGTATATAAGATTCGGCCCAGCCGAATATATCTCTCTTACTTGTTTTACCACAAATTAGTTTGACGTTGTTTACTCTTCAAGTGTTTTGTAAGAACAAACAGCATCAAATAAAATAAAACTAAATATTGGTTTTGAATTGTCCTAAGTAAAAGGAGTTTTTGAAATAAATTAATTTTTTAATAAATTCAAAGAAATGATAATAAAATTTGCTAAAAAAAAACAGATAAAAAAAATGTCCATAGAGAAGCAAAGCCAAAAAGGGCTGCTCTTGTTTAATATTTAAGCATGTTTGCATAATTGTGCAATGATTCAAATTTTTCAGTCAATTGTCACAGAACACATAGAATACAGATTATTGCCAATCGAATGATTCGGTTGCACACATCGAATTTTTCGGTTCTGAATAAAGTGGATAAAGAATAATTTTGGTTGAAGCAACCAAACTTTTTTTACCACTTCTAAAATTTTTTTGCCACAACTGTAAAATTCTATCACTAAGTCAGAAACATTCGATTGACAACAAATTCGGTTGCTATTACGAATCTGTTTTCTCTGTGTAATTTTTAACACAGCTAATATATTTAAATTTTTATAATACTGCAGAAACTAGACCATTTCGCGATTATTATTTTGCATTAAAGTTGGAAAAACATTAGATATTTATTAATACACCAATACACCGATTTGTGTCGTTTCGAAGTTGCGTTGCATGGCTTGGAAGTTACATCGTTAGTGCTTCGATTTGTTAATATGAACATGTTTGTAAAAAGCTGGGAAAGGGGATTTCCCGTTTAATGGTCTCATTTTATAAAACGAAACGACAAACGTTAAACAAATTTTGTATGGAAAATATTCAAGCTTCAAACCTTCTCCCCAGTATTCTTCATACAAATTGTTTACGTTTCCAAACGCTTCGTTTTATAAAATGTGGACATAAGTCTAATGCTAATATGTAAGTGAACGTTGTCGGTATAGAATTTTGCTTTTATACTATGAAGCCCTTATTTTTAATTTCAATTTAAAATTTTGGTTGTTATGTTTTTCTACTTTTTTCTCATGAATTGTTATATTTCTAATTTAATAAAAACAATTTTTCGCATTTCTCCGATTCCAATTAGAGGCGGAAATCGGGGTATTGGCGTATGCCTATTGCTGCGTAGTGTTAAATATTAAATTTGTAAAAGGGTACGTAAGTAGTAAGCCCTAAATGTTTCTGAGTTTAAAATAATAATGAATTTAACAAATATTAGCTTGAGACTTGCCTTATTTTAATTTCTAAATAGAGATCAAAATGAATATGTATATACTAAGCTTGGCTACCCTTACCCCTAAAATACCTTTCAGCTAAAAGTCCCGGCAAATCCATAACAGACAATCCATGTTGCACAAATAAGGTTTAAGTTGATCTGGGACCATGGATTGATTGTATGGATGTCTTGCTGATAAAAACAATATTAGTTCGCGATGTTTTTCCTAAATGGTTTGAGACCACTCCTGTAACTCCAAACTATTTCTTCTAGTTGAGGGAAACCATATCTTTATGATTTCAATTGAGCTCAACGCAACCCAAACCATTTGGGAAACGCCACTGAAAGTTCTCTATGAATAATGCATGCGTTCATTTTTTAATCTTATCAGAAGTATATAAAAAACTATTTTCAAAATAAAAAAATTTACTTTCTTTTAAAGAAAAACAAAACGAAAAGAATGTGACCTTATCAATTTGACGCGCACCTTATTAGCTGTAATAAAATCTGCTGGCATAGACTGAAAAGTAAGAATTTTCAAATTCTTTACACAATCCTGCAAACATTCATAAATATTAATAGAACAAAGATACTTAACTAAGAGCTTAACTGGCGTAGTCAGTTAAATTCTACGTTCTTGAGGTAATACTGTTCAAAAATAGGGTTTTTCGTGACAAATTGAAGTGGAAATATATCGAAAGCTTTTAAAATTGTTGACATGTTTGTGATCAGAGAGCCAAAACTATATAAGAAATATGTTTTGCATGAGGAGCCTTTTTCAAAAATGTCACTAGAGTATTCAAAAAACTGAACCGGTTAACCGATTTTTTTTTTTTTTTTTGATTATACGGCAATCCTGATAAAATTTCGCACAAATTTGTTCTAAGTACTCTGAAATAATACTGTAAAGTATGGCGAAAATTGGGCAACAGTTATCCCTAGTCCTCATACAAGGTCCTCCTCAGAAAATGACTTGAACATTCATAATTGTCTTATAATAATTAATATCGTGATGTGATATAATTGAACTCTACTCCTACCCTCATATGGACCGATCCTCCTGTTGTTGATAAGTACGAGATATTTTACACTTTAAAAATTAAGTAAATTTTAAGAAAGAAATATGTACTCTTTAATTTGAAATTACCAACATGAAAAATGAATCCAATACGATAACCCGAAGCGTAAGAGATCGGCCAACCAGCTTATTCGACACCAAAGCCAAATATCCATAGAGCTAAGGTAATTCTATGTATTTGGTGGGAGCAAATGTCCTTTATATTATGAGCTGCTGTAATCTGAACCAGTACCGAACGTTGCCAGAAAGATGGGAAAAGGTCATAGCTAACAATGACCAATACTTTAAATAAATTTATATTTATACTAATATTTCAAAAAAAAGCTAAAAATTTGAAACAATCCCCCATTTTTTAGTCATACTCCCAATAGATTTCCATAAACAAACAAATTTGAAACAATTTACCAACATTTCCTTAGTTAAATTTTACATAATTTTTGACTTTCGTTGTAAATATTACATTTAAATGATTATTTTTATTGCCTAATACTGTAGTATGTTATAGTTTGGCAGGCCTTGTTGTTAATAACAATATACAAAAATATGGCAACCACTATGATTCTGTCTTAACTATAACGATCTTACAATAAAATGTTACCCTAATGCATGCATTCAACTAGTAATTTGTCCATGAGTTTGGGAACGTATATTGGCTGAAGCCTCTAAGGCGTATGGTATTTGAATTTTGGGTTCGAATCCCAATTGAGGATGATTTTTTTTTTTTAATATTTTTTTTATTTTGTCTAACCCCCATTAACAATAAAATCATAACTTAAAGTTAGCATAATGTTTAAGCAGATTCAATAAATGAAACTGTATTCTGCTGGGAATGACTATACCCCTCTTTTAAGTACATAACGTCATATAAAATCAAAAAAACCTAAGTAACATTTTAAAAATTTTTAAGGAGAAGCAAAAAACTTTCTAAATGAAAATTAAATAACAATTTTTCATGTTAAAGTTTGCATCTATTTATTCCAAAAGTTGACATAAACATTTTCTGGCATATTTTCTTGGATATAAAAGGTGGCGCAAAAGTAATCCTCCTATCAGAAAATGCTATAAATTTTGCGATTGGCCCCTAATGTCAGTTCTGTTTTGACATTTGTGTAGTAAACACATGCGAAATACACGTTAATAAACAATGTTACGCTACACTGCTCCAGAACGCGGAATATTGCTGACTATCAAAGTTTTTCATTTTTTTAATTACAGCCAAAAAACATCGGAAGTTTACTTTTGCGCCACCTGTTATTTATTTCTTCTCGGGCTTTTAGAATTTTGTTAATAAAATCGTTGTATTTAGTTGTAGGAGTGTTATATTTAGCAGGAACGTGAATTTTGATACGGTGCATCACAATGAATCAAAAAGTCGATTTTTTTTTTGATTCTATATGACGATATATTTTGAATTATGATTAAAACTATTTTTTAGAAAAGGAATTTTTTTTATAAATAAAAAATGTATACAAATTGATAAAATATATTCTTAAAAGCAAAAATATCCCATAAATATGCTTTAAAATGTAATAAATGCCAACAAAATTCCTAAAATGTTCTCAAACGGATAAATATGTTAAGCAAGGCCCCATAGGACGTACCGAAAAAAACATGCACTTGCATGATTAAGATTTCCTTGGCTATTATAACGGACGTTGGATGCGTTTATAAATGCAGTAACATTGTATTACAGCAGCATAAAAACAGTTAAGCGTTCGAAACAGCATATTTGCCGCAAATTTCTGGAACGACCGCATCATTTAGTTTTCTGTTGCCAAAGATTGCAGGTCATTGCGTCACAAATTTACTGCAATTACCTTTTATATTGAAAGATCTGCTTTGAAAATCCAAAGATCTTCTTTGAAAATCAAATCAAATAATTACAAATAATAAAGCTTTAATAAGAAATAAACTTTCAAACTCTTAATGCATTTAAAGCGCATCCATCACTCTACTACAAAAAGGCCCCCTTAAACTTTCTCTTGTTTTGACGAAAACAACAGAAAGAAACATCATCTGCCATTAATTGTGAAGTACGCTACTGCAGGTTGTTTGTATATTTTTCTGCAATTCCTTTACACATTTCATTTGTTTGTTTCCAAAATACACAACAACAAAATGTAAACAAAAAAAAATAAAAACAGACAGACGGACAAACACACACAACCAACCAACTCATCAGTACGGTGAACGTGTTGTGTGTGAGTGAGTGAATTTAATAGTGGTTGATGGCATGAACTGTATGTGGAGCTGGCTGGCTGGCTGGCTGTTTGGTTGGATGATTGTTTGTTCGCTTGTTTGTTTGTACGGATGGATGGTTGGTTGGTTGTTTGGTTGTTCGGTTTGACGTTTGGTCTGACTGTATGACTGACTGGCTGTTTGACAGACTGTTGTTTGTTGTGTTTTATTATTGTGTTGTTTTGTTGCTGTTTGTATGATTATTGCTAATATTAAGTAGTAGTATGTACTATGCTTTTGTTGTTGTTGTTGTTGTTGACGATGATGTTGATGATTCGGTGATGATGATGAGGCTTTATTATTTATCATGGTTAGAAAAAGGGGGGAAATTAGGGGGAAACTTTTATTGCTCATAAAGTCATTGGATTTGTTTGTAGTGTTTTTTTTTTTTCTTCTAAAGTTTGAAATAGCAAAAAAATAAACATAAATAAGTTTTATTTTAAAAAAAGTAAACAACATGAAGATGGTGATGATGATGATGTTGATGTTTATTAGCATAATGATGTTGTTGTTGTCGTTGCTACTTTTAGAGAATTTCCAAACACTTTGAAAGAGAGAGAGAGTTATTTTCTACCCAAGAATTACTCTCCTTGTTTGTTATTCAGTTGTTGTTCTTGCTTTCCATACAAAAACTTTTTTTTTGTTGTTTATTTAGTTTGTTTTTATTCAAGGAAATGTAAACAAAAACCCAAACAAAACAAATATGTGAAAAATAAACAGCAACAACAATACTACATCATACTGTTAAGAGCTTGTTTTGTTTGTTTGGCTGTACGTATGTACATATGTATGTATGTATGTATAGATGTGAGTACTGTTGTTGTTTTACATTTAAAATAAATTTCACAATTAAACTTAATTATGACGTATTTTGCTTTCTTTGTTTTTATTATTTTTTTTTATTTTTGTTGAGGTTGACTGCTCTGCTAGACTCTGCTTAAAATGCTGTTGGCTGCAAGAATGCTGCTACAACTACGTCTCTGTTGACGTATTTGTGTTGTTTGTTTGTTCATTTCCATTTACCCCAAACTGTGGAGAAATGTTGTATGACCCGAAAATAACAACATTGTTGATGAGGATGATTGTGCACAGTGGACAAAATTGTATGTACTACATATAAATGTTAATACATAAACAGCTGTAGAAATTGTTTTAAACATTGAATTACACTGTGCCAAAGTTGATCATGTCAGCAACTTATTTATTAACATTTATTTTTCATTATTTAGTCGACAGTGATGTTCATTACAGCAGTGTTGTTGTTGATGATAGTAAAGTCTTATGGAAATTTACCTTATATTTGAGTTGTTGTTGTTGTTCTTGTAAACATTTATTTTGTATTGGTGATAATTTTATTCATTTCGTTGTGGTTGTTGTTAAGTTTGATAAAAATGTAATTGTTTATTTTCATGATTGTGGAGGCATGTCTGGCAAAATGCAACGTAATAATAAGAAGACATTATTTTTTCACAGTGGGTGAAAATTAAAAAAAATGTTGAACATAAACAATAATTCGATAGCTTATACCGCCTTCATCAAAGTATAGCTTAAGAGAAATATGTTGTACCTACATTGTAAAAAAAAATAATGGTAAAGAAAATTGAGGAAACAAATTTAGGGGAAACAAATTTTTGGTGAAAAAATCGATGTAGGTAGACGCTGATTTTAAATAGTGACCTTAGCTGGACTATAGCGGATATATTGATGCAGGGTTCAATCATATACCTAGGTATTTAAGTTATTTGGGGAATTCGGAATGTTGATTTTAATAGACAGGCGGATATGGCTAAATCGAGTCAGAATATAACGATCCCGAGTACCTGTATCGAGCCCTAAAAAATTATTTTAATTCGAATGAATAAAATTTTTAATTTTAGAATAACAAATTATATCAATAAGTGTCGTATAATCGACAACATTTTTATTTTCAAGTCAAAATTAAAAAAAATTGAACATCTTAAATAAAATTAACCAATAATTTATAATGTTAAAGAAAAAATGTTCATCATTGGATATATTATTAGAATCTAGTATGTACCTATCTACATTTTGTTTTCATAAATTTCGAATTAAGATCACAACATTATCAAACTTATATTTGGTCACTTCACAAGAATACCAGTATCCATACAAAATTTAGCAAAAATAAGTTCCACGTAAAAAGAAATTACAAAATTAGTAGGTATTATTATTTTTATTTTTTTTTTTGATTGGTCTTTATTTAACCATAGCCCCCATATAAAATCCACTTCTCAAAATCACACAAATACGCTTAAATCTCTTATAATTGTAGTAATCGGTATGAAATTCGATATCAATAATCCACATTTTACTAATGTATATAAAAATCATTGTACAAATATGAAGCTAGGCCCATAATTGGTCAGAGCTCCCATAGAAGTACCACTTTCGAAAAACACTTAAATATGCTTAAATATCTTATAAATATAGATTTCGAACCAACATTTAAAAAAAATTAAAGTATTGTAACGTTTTAACCTTTATAAAACGTTGGTTTATTTCCTTTAAATAAACCGGATACTTTTGATTGCAAATAAAAAGCAGTTTTGTAGTTTAAAATTTGTAACAACTCTTTATTTATTTAAAAAACAACAATGCAAATAGTCACTCAGTGTCTTTATACACGTTTATCAATTCGCAGAAATGCACACACACTTTATAATGTACAAACTTAAATGTACAAGGCAGTTGATGTTAACTCTAAGAGCGCCTATGATCAACTCAATTCACGACTGCAACCTCTGCCACTATTTATACACACGGCATCTTTCGGGAATCTTCTACAATGTTCTTAACGGACAAACTAGTATGTTCGAATTCCACAGCTTTCGATGTCAATGTTAGCAATTTAAACATTTTGTGTTGCCATACTTTCAAACAATGTTAGTAACCGCATGCTATCAACATTGTTGATAAGTAGAAGCTTCTACTAATGGACGTGTTTATAAACATGATGAATGCTGCGCTATTGCAGAATCGTAACAGTATGTACTGGAATTTGTGAATAACGTTTCATCTTCCGAAAATCACTTAAATATGCATAAATCTCTTATAATTATTGTAATCAGTTTGAAATTCGATAACAATAATCCACATGTTCAAAAAAATCTTCGTACCAAATTTTATAACGATCGGCCCATAATTGGCCATAGCTCCCACAATAGGACCACTTCCAGAAAATAAATAAACCAAAATAAATTTCTTATAAATATCGATATTGAAGCCACATTTTACACATATCAGTTACGAATGACAACAAAAATATGTACTACAGGATTTTGTGATGAAATTTTTTGAGGCACATCTTTATATTTTTTGTTAAAAAATTATTTTATTTTAATATTTTGTTGCTCTATCTTTCTTTTTCACAACTTCATTGCATCTACGACTCATGGAATCAACCATTTTTTTCAAACGTCATTGTCAATGGAAAACCACTCTTCCTGTATTTTTTCCCACAATTCGTCCTTATTTTTCGGACTGAAACCCTCCAGCTTCCTCTTGAGCACTCCCCAAAGGTGTTCTATTGGGTTAAGGTCCGGTGACTGCGAAGGCCATTCCATAAGAGGTACTTTGTTGACAGCAAACCAGTCCATTGCAAATTTTGAGGAGTGCTTCAGATTGTCCTACTGAAACTCCCATTGTCCTGCTGAAACTCCCATTGTCCTGCTGAAACTCCCATCTCAAGGGCATCTCTTTCTCAGCAAATGGAAGCATTATGCTTTGCAATATATTTACGTATTTATCTATATGTTACAACTTAATTACATTATTACAAATTTATCGAAAATAAAGATGATAATTGTGATTTAAATTTTTTTATATTAATTCAGATTTAAAAAAAGTTCTCTTTGGAAACGAATTACAGTTTTTGTAAGGAAATATTGTTATTAAAAACATTTTTGTTATAATTTTGTCACTGTCATAAAATTCATAGTAGGTACAGAAATAAAGTTTTAGTTAAAAAAAAGAATATTTACTTAAAATGAATTTCACCACCTACAGCTCCACTGTAAGTTGTTTTGATGTTTTTAAGTTGGAGTTTGTTTTTTGTTTTTTTTTCTGTTTGGTGTGCATGAAGTTGTTTACATTATTTTGCACATTTTTAAACAAAGCAACAACAACAACAAAAAAACTAAGGAGGGAGGAGTAGAAGCTAAACAAAACAGATCACAATAAACTCAACGACAACGACAACAACAACAATGACAAACTTTAGCCAACAGAACAGAAGGATGGCTGGGAGGGGGCACAAAAAAAATATTAAGGAAAAATACAAGTAAAATGATTCATTTAGTAGAACTACATGACGTTCACAGTGTTACTTACTACAACTTACTTTAAAAAGTGACTGACCGACTGTCGTGGCTTTTAAATAAATAAACAACAACAACAGCAAGTGAATAACAACAACAACTACACAAACATTATATGCTACATCACTGCCAACATCATTATCATCACTGAAATGAAATTATTTGTTGGGGAAGACGATGATAATGATAATGATGATGATGAGCATGAAATGAAAATTGTAAGAGTGTAATTTGTTTTTGTTTTGTTTTTGTCGTACGTACATTCATGCAAATGCTGTGTGACTCTAAGGCTGACGCTTAAGTGTTGCTGCAATAACAACATGTAGCTGTACAGCAGCAGCAGCAACATCATCATCTTTAATTTTTATCAACATCACAGCAAAAACATACAAAAATAAATAACAACTGCAGGCAGCAGACGTCAACAACAACGTTAACGCCAATGCCAACGTCTGAGTCAACAACACTAAACAACGACTGTTGTATATGTACATATATCCACACTGTTTGGTCTGGCAGAGCTTATGCTGGCGACTGTTAGCAGCAGCTCGTTAACAGTAGCAGCACAAATGAATACAAACAAAACAAAACAAAAAAAAAAAAATTGTTTTTGAGAAATTCACATTTCAATTGCGAGCATTTTTAGTTACAAATCGATTTCATCAGGTTTGGTAGTGTTTTACGGTGTTTGTCGTTGTCGGCTCGCAACATATTCTTTTTTTCTTTCGTTTTGTGTGTTTTGAATTCAATAAAAGCGAACGAAATAAAAAATTCAACATACAATAATAAATAAATAAAAATAAAAAAAAAAAACATTTTCAAAACAAACAAGCACGAGATAATCTCGTGAAGAAAAAAACAACCATTAAAAAAAAATATAATGAATTTTAGTAAATTAAAAAAAATCAAAATCAAAAATTAATTGAAAATTTACTACGTCATTAATTTTATAAATTTAAAATAATAAAAAAAATGTAGGTATTTTTCCCAAAAGAAAAAAAAATTAAAAATTATTTTTGGCGCTTTATTTTAGCGCTATGTTGTTATTGTTATTGTTGTCTCTCTGTGTATAACTGTGCTGTGTGTTTGTTACAAATGTGCGATGTTTCTTCAAGTGTCGTTTGAATTTCATTTCCTTCTTCCGCCGAAAACACATACACTCACTCACTCACTCACTCACTCACTCAATCACTCGTTATACTGTGAGTTTGTTGTTGTTTTTACTTGTTGGCCTTTGGTTTTGAAAAAAAAGTGTTAATGATATTGTATTTTCTAAATAATTAATTTCTAAAATTGTTGTGGCTCTGCTTTTTTTTGTTGTTGTTGCTGCTGCCATTGTGGTTGGATTTTCTTTGTAATTTTAATGTTAAACAAAATACCTGCCTACAATTGTATTAAAATAAAGAAAATAATAACAATTATTATTGTTGGAAAAGGTTTAAAACAAAAATATGGAAAATTATTTCCATATTTGAACAACCTTTATAAAGAAAAATATGCATTTGTGTTTAAAGAATTAATAAAGAAATTATTAAATAATATTAAAAAGTTATAACGATATTGTTTAAAAAAAAAGAAATAAAATAAAGAATTTTAATATTTTGAAACAATAAGAAAATAATTAAATAAACATAAAATAAATACATACCCTACTTATAATAAAGAAAACAAGATATTAATTTTATACAAAAAGTTAACAAAAATACAATGAATTTTCTTTTATTGATAAAAATAATAAAAAATAAATTATAACAAAAAAAAAATCAGTTATAAAACAGTGCAAACAAGTTTTAAAATCCCATTAAAAAATAAATATTTAAACACGAAAATTGTTTACAAAAATAAATAAAATTTAAATAAAATCAAAAAAAAAAAAAATAAAAAATAAAAAATCATTAAAATTTAAAACATAAAAAAAAAATCAAAATCTTTTTAATTTCAATAAAGACAATTAAAAAATGTTTTGTCAATGTTACAAAAAATAATCTAAATATTCAATTTACACAATGTTTTTTTGAAAAATATTTATGAAAATACAATTTTTAAGAATTTAAAAATGTGCGGAAAATAAAAAAATAAAAATAAATTAAATTAAAAAGTTTCTAATATAAAAAAGTATAGTCGGTCAAGCCCGATCATCTGGAACCCTACATGAATTTAAACAGTTTTCTTTTAAAATTTATATGGGAGCTATGACTAATTATGGACCGATCGTAACAAAGTTTGGTGACATGACTTTTGTATATGTATATACGAGAATATTAGAATTTTTAAGATATTTGTGCTCATTAAAGTGATTTTCGGAATTGTGCCTTATATGGGAGCTATGACTAATTACACAGGGCAACAAAATCAAAAAAATTTTAGAGGCTTTTTAAACTACTACACAATTTTGATGTATTGTGGTTCCAAATATGGTCAAAATTTTAAATTCTATGCACAGTTTTTTTTTTACGTTTCTTAGAAAAATTTATATGCCTAACTATTGCAAAAATTAGGTACATATTTAACTAATATACTTTTTCCTTATAGCTTTTTGTTTTCTATTAAAAAATAAAAAAAATTTTAAAATTACCCCATTTTCAAAAATTTCCTTTTTTAGGGAAATTTTTCAATGTTGAAGTACTTTAAAGAAAAATTATGGGGAATTGTTAATTATGATTTAAAAAAGAAAATCTAAAAAAGAATTAAGACTTTTTGTAGGATACAACCGATTTTTTTTTACATTTTTGATAAAATAAAAATATTTTCTAAACCTTTTTTATGGTTAAATTTCAAAAACTAGGGCAATTTAAAAAATTATAAATTTTTTGATTGTCGATTTTATTGTTCTATTTAAAAATATAAAAATTTTTCAAATTACCCCAATTTGAGAAATTTCCCTTTTCAGGGAAATTTTTAAATTTTTGGGTAATTTTGGAAAAAATGGTGTTAAAATGTAAACAAAGTGTTAATTAACAAAACCTAGAAAAACTATACAAATTTTATTTAAGTTTTTAATAAAATTTTATACCAAAACTAAAAATAATTTTAAAATTTCCATTGATTTTTTACAAAAATATTTCCAATTTTTCATTATACGGAAAATTTCATTATATTAAGTTTGTTATATTTCATTTAAAAATATAAACAAAATTAAAATTACCCCATTTTGAGAAATTTCCCTTTTATGGGAAATTTTTAAATTTTGAAGAAATTTTGGAAATAATGATGATAAAATGTACTATTAAAAAAACCTAGAAAAATTGTAAACATTTGATTGAAGTTTTTAATAAAATTTTTTAACAAAACTTAAAATAATTTTAAAATTTCCATTGATTTTTTACAAAAATATTTATTATTTTTCATTATACGGTAAATTTTATTATATTAAGTGTTTTTTGGCTATAGTTTGTGATATTTTATTTAAAACTATAAAAAATATTTAAATTACCCCATTTTGAGAAATTTCCCTTTTCAGGGAAATTTTAAAATTTTTAAGTAATTTTGGAAAAAATTATGTTAAAATGTAAACAAAGTCTTAATTAACAAAACCTAGAAAAACTATACAAATTTTATTCAAGTTTTTAATAAAATGTTATACCAAAACTAAAAATAATTGTAAAATTTCCATTGATTTTTTACAAAAATATTTATAATTTTTCATTGTACGGAAAATTTCCTTATATTAAGTGTTTTTTGGCTATAGTTTGTGATATTTCATTTAAAAATATAAACAAAATTAAAATTACCCCATTTTGAGAAATTTCCCTTTTATGGGATATTTTTAGATTTTGAAGTAATTTTGGAAATAATGATGTTTAAATGTGGACATTGTCTTACTTAACAAAACATAGAACAATTTTAGAAATTTGATTAAAGTTCTTAATATAATTTTGATTGAAAACTAAAAATAATTGTGAATTTTTCAAGAACAGTGATTTTTCGGAATGCATTAGACACTCATGAATCTCATGTGGATTGGTATCGTCCCAAATTCAACAACTTTGTTTGTTAACGTATCCATTCATGTTCAAATTGGCCTCAGCGTAAAATGGAAAAAAATCATAGAAACAAGAATACATTTATTTTGGAAAATTTATTTTTCATACATATTTGAATGCATTTTTGAGATCTGGCATCATTTTTGAAAACTTTATTTTTTCATTTTAAAAGCTTTTATTTTTTATGGTTTGGCGCAGAATCGAAGGACTTATTTTTGTATATATATGCAAATAATAATTATATATGTTGGGTTTGTTAGGTAGCTCAGTTAACCAACTCACCTACCTAATAAATCATCGCTATTTTGTCAGTCATAACGGTTACGAGTTCAAATCCCAGCTGAAGCATTATTAAAAAAACAATTTATAATGTTTTTTTAGTTATGTTGTTGCTTTAATTTTTATTAAATACACTTAAATCTTATTTTAAACAATATAATAATTGTATTAATTAGACAACTTTAAATTTAGCACTATTACAAAACTACGAATCTTATAATCAACGATCAACAAATAATTATCTGTACAGTGGAATTTTTTTTAACAAGTTTTACAAAAATAATAAAAATAATTACAAAGAAAGCTCAATTTTTAATGGAAAAATTAAAAAAAAAAAAAAACTTGTGTCAATAATTAAATAACAAACTAAAATATGTATATGAAATACATAATATCTATAACAAATATAAACTAAATAAAAAATAAGTGATAAATAATTAATCAATTTTAAAAGATCGAAAATAAAGTGCCGATAGTTAAACAATAAAAGTGTGGAAAATGTGTAATAATGGTAAAATTTAATATGAACTTTGAACTGTCATCAGCATAATTTACGTGCAAAATCGGGCACTATATACATCGTGGCAGATAGTTGTAAATAACTTGTAATTGTGTGATCAAAAATACATATATATTTATTATTAATATTGCATAGAATGGAAAATTTTGAAAGTTAGGTCCTCATTTTATAAAACGAAACGACAAACGTTAAACAAATTTTGTATGGAAAATATTCAAGCTTCAAACCCTTTTCCCAGTATTCTTCATACAAATTGCTTACGCTTCCAAACGTTTCGTTTTATAAAATGAGACCCTAAATAACAAACTCTAAGGGTCTAATTTTATAAAACGAAACGACAAACGTTAAAATGAAATTGTATGGAAAATATTCAAGTTTTAAACCCTTTTCCCAGTATTCTTCATACAAATTGCTTACGCTTCTAAACGTTTCGTTTTATAAAATGAGGCCCTTAATATTTTTACAAAATCATATCAAATTTCTTATTTTGCTCTTTTTAGTTTCAAGTTCTAAAATATTTCTCCGTTTTGATATTAAAAATATCAAATCCCTAGGAAAAACTGTATTAGTTCCACAACTAGTGCTAGAACTCAATACTCATTCTAGTTTTCTTCCTTCGGAACAACTCATATGCAATCGTTAATCGAACGCTTTCTAGAACTACCCAGCAGTTCTAGGAGACAGTCCCGAATTAGTGATTTTACCCATCATTTACGGTTGGAACTAGTTACTTGACTAGTTATTTTAATACGTACATGTCCTACAATGACTTTTAGACTACAATGAGACTGTCTAATAGCTGGTTCAAAGTAGTCAACGCATTGGATTCACATACTGGTTAAATAGTGTCAGTTACATTACTAGCTACCTAACTGGTAACTTGATCAGCTACATAACTAGTTATTTTAACATGTACGGGTGCTAATTGACCTCAAATAGTCAGCTAAAAAGACATATCATAGGCAGTCCAATAAACGAAAGCTTGTAAACAAACATATCTTCGACAACTCTCCAATGGTTTGCTTCTTGTGGTTAAAATAACTACTTTCTAAAGTGCAGTACAAAATAAACGTTTAAATTGACTTCACTATAGGTTACTAAGAGACACTAAAGTGACTATTGACTACATGCTATGTTACATGGGATATCAGTATACTTAAGCAAACAAAAAAATAAACTGTATGAGAATTATATCAACACAATTTGTATAAAACCAGTTTGAACAAATTACTTACAAAACGTTTAAAGTACCTACACTCCAGATTACTTAGAGACACAATTTTGGAAAAAATTATGTTAAAATGTAAACAAAGTCTTAATTAACAAAACCTATAAAAACTGTACAAATTTTATTGAAGTTTTTAATAAAATTTTATACCAAAACTAAAAATAATTGTAAAATTTCCATGATTTTTTGCAAAAATATTTATAATTAGAGACACTTAAGTGACAATTGTCTAAGCGCTAGTTTACCTGGGATGTATAAAGTAACCAATTGTCTTCTCTCTGCACTACAAAGAGCTCATACGTGTCAAATGATCAAAATATATAAATTGGAGTCAGCCAATTGATAAGACATTTGTGACGATTACTGTCTATAAGGGATATATTGACTACTTGCTTTACTGCTGGGTAGTTCTTTCATTATTGTTATAACCTACACCACCATAGTGGGCAGGGTATTATGCGTTTGTGCTGATGTTTGTAACGTCCAAAAATAGTAGTCTAATACCCACCTCAATTTATACCGATCGTCTCAGAATCAATTCAACAAATGTCCCGTAATTGGACTTTATTGGTCATAAATGTTTAATTTATATACGTGTCTACACAAATTTCGCTCCAAATAAGTTTTGTATAAACAGAATTCATGTCACCAAAGAATCTGAAGTGGTTCGCGTTATAATCGTTCTAGAACTAGTGATTTTGGAACAAGTTCTAAAAATGTTCCTATGTTATGATCAAAGGTTGCAAACTATTGCACTATATCTATTAAGAAAATAATATATATTTTTTGAATAACATCAAGTCAAAAATACTATTCAAAGCAACCGTTAAAATTTTGCATTATTAATCCTCATTTAGTTTTCATAAACCTAATTTTTCATAAATTACTAGAATTTCAATGATAAGGCGTTGAATTTCCTGTTTTATAGCCCGATTGCGTGTGGGTTTGTTGTTTTAGAACTTTTACTTCAAATAACACCATAAAAAGAAATCTAGTGATGTAAATCCCACCATCTATATATCTTGTTACGTTTTAACCTTTTTAAAACGTTGGTTTATTTCCTTTAAATAAACCGGATACTTTTGATTGCAAATAAAAGCATTTTAGTAGTTTGAAATTGTAACAACTCTTTATTTATTTAAAATGTACTACAACAACAGATCACATAGTCACTCAGTGTCTTTATACACGTTTATCAATCACTGCCACTATCTGCCACTATTTTATGTTCGAATTCTAGAGCTTTCAATGTCAATTTTAGCAGCTTAAACATTTAATGTTGCCATACTTATAAACAATGCTAATAACCGAATGCTATCAACGTTGTTGATAAGTATAAGCTTCTACTGATGTACGTATTTATAAACATGATGAATGCTGCAGGCAATCGTTACAGACTGTTTAATTCCAATCGCTATTGCAAAATCCGTAACAATATTTAATCCTTTCATTCCCAGTGGAACATAGGACCGCAAAAAATGTTTTCCATTGTATTTTATCATTACACAACAATTTCATCTCACTCCAGGATACACCATGCTTGAGAAGGAGTTCTCAATTTGTCGTCTCCAAGCTTTTGCAGGTCTGCCAGGTCTCCTAGAACCTTGGGGGTTATATTCGGCGGACTGTCTAGTTGTATCGTTAGCTGGCTTTCTTATTGTGTGTCCTAGCCAACCAAATTTATGCTATCGTATACTCAAACCCAAAGGAACTGGATTTGTTGTATTCCATAAATCTTGAAATCCCAGCATCTGAAATACCAATTCCGTTCACCGAAACGAGAGAGTACAGGACTATGTTGCGATATTGAGGATCACTGCTTTATCAGTCTCATATTATCTTTATCCACCATATTTTTGCCTAAATGTGGTTGAATTTCGTTAATGAAGCATTGACTTTCCTTTTTTATTGTACGGATGTTTGTGGGCTTGTTGGTTTTTAGACTTTTTACTTCAAATAACCCGATAAAAAGAAATCCAATGGTGATAAATCACACGATCTTAAGAAGCTACCATGAAATGTCTCATGCCTTCAATAAATCATTTCAGGTGCGAAATGACTTCTTGTCCACATCATTATCATTCAATTTAGGCAGAACGAATTAGCGATATCAAACTTCAAATACATTCCTCATCTCCAGCCCAAAATACGCACCAAATATACACACGTGGTAGATGCACTTGATATCCGACAGTCACATGTGGTTTTTCTGAACGCCAAATGCTACAATTTTGACGACTAACAAAGTCTAAAGTAGACATTTTATAGTGTAACGCTTCATTTTTATTAATCCTGTTTCAAAATTGTTTTCTTTTTTGGTTGGTAACACTTTACTGCACAAATGGCGGCAAACTCAAATTGTAACCCATTAGATATTTATTAAAATAATCGGAAATATTTCAAATATACTTAGCAGTCAATCAAAATATTAAGAAGTTAATAAACTCTTTTATCAGCTACAAAATTCACATCTTATTAAATCTGAAATGTTTCTCACTTGTTTGAAAGATATTAATAACATCTTATAGCTACAAAGTAAAGGCGTTAGAAAAATTGTAAAAGAAAAAGCGAATACAAATCGTAAAAGAAACAAGTCTTCGAAATACCTTTCATTTGATATACATTTGGTCTATTTACATAACTTAGTATTCAAGATATGTATAATCAAAAATATTCCCCAATAATCGTGTCCACAAGTATGATTTTTGCTAACATCTCAGCCATTTATGAATTGATTTGGCTGATTTTTAATTCCAAAATTCTCGAACGTATAACTGATATATTGATCCTTTTATAGCGTTCAAGCATCATTTCGGGTCACTCGGCTTCAATTCATCTGGCTGCTCGCAAACGGTTTGAAATTAATGATTTTGCAAGCTCTTGTTTAGTTTTACAACAATCTTCATTAGGTAATGGCCACCTCTTCCTACAGCTCAGCGAGTTTTAACGCATCTGGATGCTGGAGATCGAGAACATATGGCCACACTAGGCTTACTGCCTTCGAACGTACACCAACCTTCGGACTATATTACTCCATATACAGATTTTGATAGGGTTTTTAAGATCTTAATTCCCTCAAGTAGTGAATGGTGTAGGGGTAATCTCGTGTTTGAATATGACACCAGGATATATACAGACGGTTCTAAAATGATCGGTGTTATTGGTCCGTGGTCTATAATACTAACATACAGACATATATCGCTAACTCAGGGTGAGGTTATATAAAAAAAACTTGTTAATTACTAAACATATGTATGTAATTTAACTGCCCATATTTAAGTATTTGAAACTGTAATTAAAGTATAAATGCTACCCATTAATTTATAATGATATTTTAAAAGGTTTATGTCTGGACTTAGTAACATTGCCATATTTCCAAAATATAAAGGATATTGATAACAACTTAAGTAATGCTGTAAATTCTTAAGCATTCAAGGGCTTCAGTGGTGTAGTGTATGTTAACAAAGACTTGTAACCCGGAGATCCTGGGTTCAATGCTCAACTCGGACCCTAAAATCATAGCTTTTTTTATATTTCTAGTATTTTAATTTAAATAAAATGGCAAACTCTGAGTAATCAATTAAAAAATAATCTCTATTTATTTATTTCTTATTCTTAGGAATTTAAATTGCATTTGCATAAAATTTGATATATTTCAAAAAAAAAAAAAAAAGACAGTTTATATTAAAAGTACATTGACATTTTGCAAAGCATTTAACATTTATATTTTGTTAAAAAATAATTTTTTAACCATAAAAATTAACAAATCAAAATCAACTTTCATCAATAATAATATTTAAACAATAAATGGTGGGTATGTTGACAAAAATAAATAAAATTTTAGCAACAAATGAACATAAATTTACATTGACGTCAATATGTTGTAAAAAGAGTTAGTTAGTCAGTTAGATAAAGAGAGATTCAAATAATAAATTATTTATTTTAATTGATTGCTTAAACTTAAATGGAATTTATTTATTAATAGAAATTTATTTATATAAAGGTATTTACAAAAACAACGTAATAATAAAAAGATAAGGAGAAATTTATACACTTCTAAAGATATTTAGATTTTAGTGATGTCAAGAGAAGATCTAGCAGTTCAATAGATTAATAGAACATTTTCAGCTGTAAAAGACGGCATCTATTTTTGGAATTCCTTAAATTACCCTTAAAAAAATAAAGATTTAATGTAATCTGTTTTATAAAATGTTAGAATCTCATTTAATCCCTATTATATTCTCTTAAATAAAAAGCAGATAAAGTCTCTTGCATGATCTAAACCAAAGATGCCATAGTAATCTAAAGTACTTAACTTTATACAACAATTTTATTATCCTAGACGCCCTCTATTTCTAAAGTTTTGTAAGATCCCTTTTAATATTCGATTTTTAAACTATCTTGACATTCGGGAAAAAAAAATAACTTGACAAAATAAAAAATACAGACATTGGTAAAATTTTAATTTCAACTCATTCAGAGGAAAACCAAATCCTTTTGTAGCATAAAAATTACTTAAAATAATCACACATACGAGTGTTGATTTTGTATTCACATAGTTTTTTTACTAATACATTCTCACTACTTAGGTTTCTGACAACTGAGTTAGGTCTTTGACAGGAGAGTTTCCGCTCTATGTCTATTCTCTATGGTATGGACTATAGGAAGCATTCAAGATCAGGGAACTGGCAATTAAACATTATTTACTGAATTGAGTGAAGCATTACAACAATTATTTAAAATTATTTCTAATAAGTTTTAAGCGGTGTGTCATTAGGACATGACTATTGTCTAAAAGGTTTTCATATTTTTTAGTTTTTATTAATTGTTCTTGGCTAGGTTGACTTGACAAGCCTTTAATGAAACGGATTTCGGATCTGAAAATGATTCTACTTAAAAGTATCTATTATTTCAAGGAAGATAATTTACAACATCACTTTGTTACGAAACGAGCGGCGTTTCTTTGCCTTTGAAAGAAGAAAAGATTCTTTGTTTCCACATTACTAAGAGCAAAAAAAAATTGTTATTCTATCCTTCGATAACTTTCTTCCTAGAGCACTAGTTTCTCTAGCGTAAACAAAAGATTTATCTGTTATTATTTTCCAATAGATATCAGTTTTATTCGCATTGAGAATAACATCAGGAGTTAGATTGTGCTTACGCCGTTTTTTTTTTTTTTTTGAAATACAGATATCACTTGCATGAAATCCACCATTATAAAGCCTTTTTGTATTTCTATGACTTTAAATATTAAAGCAATTATGGAATGTGTTTTTATCTCTGGTCGAGTAATCAATAATTAAACTCCTTTTCCACAAGGGGATACACATTATTCTTTAGAGATAGATGATTATTTGAGCTATTCTTGATAGATTCATATAATTGTCAATGTTAAAAATTTGATCGTTCATTTAATTTTTTTTTATTTTTCTCAACATTCGTTAAATCCAGTACAAAATTGTTGAAACGTTCGTTATATAAGGTAGTTAATGTTAAAAATGTAGTTGTACGTTATATCGGATTTTCGTTAAAGTGAGATTCGTTATACCGGGATTTGTCTGTATTGGTCATTGTTAGCTAAAACCTTTTCCCATCTTTCTGGCTACATATGGATTCTGAGCCAAAAGTACAGCTCATCTTTCGAGGCCAAGAACGTTTCAAGCCAATATCGGATACTCTGTTCTGAAGTTTAGCGTATACCAGAGAGAGCGTTCTGCAGCGATCGAAACAAATAGTAGTCGGACGGGGCACGGTCTAGGCTATAAAGAGGGTGAGGCAAAACTTCCCAACCACTTTATTCAAAATAGTTTTTAACATTGTATTTTAACATGAGGCCTAGTGTTGCCATTATGGAATATTACGGTTTTATGTCTGTCCGCATATTTTGTTCGAATCAGTTGCCTTCGGTACAGATTTCCTGTGGTAGTTAGGTCATATTTTAGCAGCTCATAATAGATAGGACCCTTTTGCTCCCACCAAATACAGAGAAACACCTTAGCGCCATGGCTACTTTGCTTTACGTATGATCTCTTTCGCCTCGGGTTATCATATTGAATCCATTTTTCATCGCACGTAATGATTCGGTGCAAAAATGATTTTCTTTTATAGCGTGCAATCATTATTTCGAGTCTCTCGGCTTCAATTTATCTGGCTGCTCCCAAACAGTTTGAAATTACTGCATGTGTAGCTCCTAATGATTTAGCAAGCTCTTGTTCAGTTTTACAACCATCTTCATGGAGTAATGGCCACCTCTTCCTACAGCTCATTGAGGTTTAACGCATCAGGATGTTGGAGATCGAGAACATATGGCCACGCGGGGATTCTGGGCCTACTGCCTTCGAACGTACACCAACTTTCAGACTATATTACTCCATATACCGATTTTGATAGGGTGTTCAAGATCTTAATTCCCTCCAGTAGTGAGTGGTGTAGAGGTAATCTCGTGTATGAATATGACACCAGGATATATACAGACGGTTCTAAAATGATCTGTGTTCGGGTGTTTTCTGTGACGAACTTGGGATGAGCATCTCATTACGTCTTCCGGGGTGTTACTCCCAATTTTTTCAGGCGTGTTACTCCCACTTTCTATTTGAAAGAAAATCTTTTCGAATTATAATGTATTAAGCACACATTTTCGAACATTTTCGGTTTCGGATTGCGTTACGCAGTAACCAGTAACCCAGGCTGAAATTCTTGCGATTATGAAGCTTGTAATACATTTTTGTTGACAGTCTGGCGGCATTTTTCTCACTAAATGCCTATACAACTTCATCTTCATTAGTCAGGCAATGTAAGAATGCTCTGTCAAGGCTTGGTTGTCTATCTGTCATTACTTTAATTTGGATCCCTGTGCATAGAGACTACTATGGCAATGAACAGGCAGACGAATTAGCCAGCATGGGATCTACTTTGGATATCTCCAATGCAGTTTTAGTAGCTATTCCACTGGAGAACAGACGCGGATCCGGATGCGGTGAAATAAGAAAAAGCCCCCCCCCCCAAAACCGAAAAGTTTTCATATAAAAAAAGATAAAAAAGAAAAATGTAGAACAAATTTAAATTTTTCTCATATAAACGGTTGTCTTGTATCCGCACCTGCTCTGCGGACTATTAAAAGTATTATCTTCAGACACTTTCTTATAAAGGCTGAAAATAGATGGCGCAACTTAGATACATGTAGGGTGGCTTTTAACGAAAAACGAACTACGCAACTGATAAGCCGCAATAGAAGGGATATATCAGGGTTGCTGGCAGTATTAAGGGGACATTGCAGGCTGGACAAGCATGCAAATCGCCTTGGGCTTTCCTTTAACGACCATTGTCGTAGCTGTAACAATAGGGAAAATGAGGAAATGATTTTCCACGTACTCTGCAAATGCCCAGCCCTGAGTGTCAAAAGGCATAAATTCCTAGGCAACTACATATTGACCAACCTTGGTGAGGTAGCTGGGTCTAAAACTTAATGACTTACTGAGATATCTACAGGTTGGGTCTAACAACTCTGACTTGTTAATATGTAAATGACACTACATCTAGCGAGTGGTGTGGCCTTGTCATGACGGGGTCCTTTCGAACCTACTTGACAGTTCGCGAGCAGTGAACCACCAATTAAACCAACCAACCAAACAATGCCTAAAATTCTTAGTCTTCAAACTTTTTTGGCTGGCCTGTGGGATCTTTGTCTTCCATGTCAAAATCATCACACAAACCAACTCTCGCACATTGAAACCAATAAGCTTTGGTAAGCAATCGGCGAGCTTCAGCGGCACTTTTTTCAAAATAAAGAAGTAAAGCTAAACTTCCCCCATATGAGGCTTTGTTGGCACAAAATTCGAGATTTTCGAAACAAAAACTACTTTGTTGATTACACTATCATGTTCTATAACTGAGTGAGAATAAAAGACAGATATGTTGCCTTCAAAATGACATATAAGTTTAAAAGATACGCCGTCTATTGTAAATCCCACATTTTTAAGACATTCACCCAATATTTGAACAACAATGTCAGCTGTTTCTGCCATTTTCAAAATAATTAAGTAGCTGACTACATGGCGACAATTGTAGCTAGCGTCATTTGTAGTAGTGTAAACAGTAGTCTGCTGCCGTGAATGTGTTTAATTTAGTAAAGTTAAAATACTTTCATTAAATCCATTTAAAACTCTCTTAAATTAAAAACAAAGAGAAAGTCTCTTATAATACGAGTACATATTTTCAAAACATAAATTATTTAATTGTTTGCAACCTTAAAAAATGTGCCTAATCATTCAATTAATATATATATGTATATGTTTAAATACAATAAGTCAAAAATTATCTCATGTTCAAACAAATCTAGAAAAAAATAAAAATAAAACAATTATGTATGACTAAATTGTTAAACAAAACAAAAAACCCCTTTTCTAATTTGTTTATTTTATTACAAACATAATACACTTATTGGTTTTTATCAAGATTTTATTAAATTCTTTTTAATTTAATAAAACAACCAACACACGCCACTGTGTTATCAAAATAATAATAAAAAATAAAAAAAACAAAACAAACAAATTAAATATTAAATTTAGTTTATTTAAAAATAACTGACAAATCATTGATGATGATTATTATTGTGATTATTTTGAAATGTATATTAGTCGTGTTAGTTAATATTTAGTGGCGTTGGCGTTGATTTTACCTCAATATATATATATTTTTTTTCCATATTTTGTAAACAAACAAGTCAGTCCGTCCCCATCATTTCACTATCAATCGTATGAATGGTCATTGGCCAATGTGATAGTGGCCTATTGGCAAAATATATTGTATAGTTTTTTGAAACAAACAAAGGTTTCGTAATTTTTCTTTTTTACGTTCAATGACTTGATTTATCTCACATTTTTTAGTTTTTATTTCATTTATAAAAATAGCAAACAAATGATTAGACACTGTACTATTTTTAAGCCTTCCAAATGAATAAATAAAACACATTTCAAAACATTTTTAAATCAAAAAAAAAAAAAAAAAAAAAAACAAGAACAAGAACAAACAAGATACAAACTCATGCAAACATTGTATATTTTTAAGAATTTTACCAATTAATGTTAAGGTATGAATTCATTGAGTTTGAAAAATACGATTTTCCTTTTCCGAAAATATTTGTAAGAAATCTGAGGTTATCAAAATATATTTCAACCAACACACAGACAGTCAATCATAATAAATGTCAAATAAATGCTTAGAAACATTTTATTTTGCGAATAATACGGTAGTATGTGAAATATTAGAGATATCTTAAATTTTACGCAGTCAGAGATGAGGTGTTTTAAAAGTTTGTCTTCAAAAGATGGCAATGTTTGTTAAACTCCTGAAGAGTAGATATTAACTTTTTAAGATGGGTGTTCGGAAATTTACGCAAGATTTGAATTGAATAGTAAGATAATTTTTTTATCATTAGATTTTTTCATCATTCGTACTCTTTTTTGATGACATTTCGTAAAGGGTCTCCCAATAGCCATTTCCAAACTTTGACAGTTGATAGCGGCCATATTGTTGAAGATACATCTGTTGAATTGGCTGTAATTTTTTCAGTTTGTTTTGCAAATAACCATGGATGAATAGCGTTCATTTAGTTTTATCAAAATGGGTGTTCTCTTCGGGCAACGTTCCGCGCGCCTCTCCATTTTATGATCTGGCCCATTTCTGGATAAATGGATACGTTAACAAACAAAATTGTTGGAAAGAGATTAATAAACTCATTTAAAGCTAATTTATGCCTGGATATTTAAAAGTAATTGTAAAAGAAAAAGTAGCTAAAAATTGTAAATAAATCAACATTCTACATTATCTTTCCAATTGGCTTAAAAGGCTTTTCTAATACCTTTCCCTTGATGTACATATTGACTACATAAGTATGTAATTTAAAAATAAACTTGCATGCAACATATGAAAAAACTAAAAATTTTCCAAAGGCAGCAAGGTTTGTGCAACTTCCGAGGAATAAATAAAGGATTTTTATATAAGTATTTGCTATTGTTGAAAACCTTAGGACCTGAAGATTGATATTTTAGTAAAATTGACTAATTTTATAAATTTTTTAAACATTATTTACTTTAAAAACCTAAAAAATTATAATAGGGTGATTTTCCATGAAGAAAAATATAATATTTGAATTAATGTAAAATGTTAACGGTTAAAGATATTGTAACACCATTTGGAACTAATATAGACTTAATAATACTTAAATCAAAGACATTATAAATTTTGACATTTTTTATTTCCTAATACCGAAATTCCTAAACCCGGGAAAATGTGTTCCAAAAACTGAGTTTTTTTTAGAAAAGTGCCTACTATGACGTTATTTACCATGTGATAGTAAAAACACTTCATAGATATTTAAGAAGCATCTAGGGTTATACAAATATGAAGCATTTTCGAGGATCGTTGATTTGCCTTTTTAGAATTTATTTTACTCAAATCTAAAATTTTTTTTAAAAAATTGCTCAAGTTTGGATAGTTCTGGGGGGTGTTGTGTCCGCTTAAGTGAGCCAAAATTTACTTTGCATAATTTTGCATTAAATTCTCTTTCCGCATCATATACAAATTGTATATACTTCTGAAGAAAATTTTTTTCTACACAAGAAAAATTATATAAGTCTTTTTGGGAAAAAACTTTTTACGTGTTCCAACTTTGGAGGCGTTTAACTTTTTATAGAGACAAGATAACTGTTAGCAAGTTCTGTTTTATTTTATTGAGAATTTTATCACCAATATAGGTGTTATTTTAAGAAAAAAATTCGACCCTCCGTAGGACCGCCACATCTAAAAAACCATTAAAAGATCGAACAAAATTAAAAAAATAAACAAATAAACCTAAATATCTCTTCAACAAATAGAGATAACCTACACATGTAAGCGTATTTTTTGTAGATCTTCTTAAGCACTATTTATATTTTAAATTTCAGCTCATTCGGATCATAAATGGATTTTTGGATTTTTTTTAAAAAAATATTCGACCCGAGGTAACCAACTTTGAGGCGCAATGCACTGTCCCCCATTAGCGCTAGGAAGTTGAACAACTGCAAATCAACTCAAAAACACCTTAGCTGCAACGATGTGCAATTTTGTAATAATATCTCCAATAGTTAACGATATACCGAATTATTTCCAAAAAAAAAAAAAAAAACTTTTCTAAACCACTGTGGTATGGTGTATGACTTAAAAATGTGGGATTTATGGTTCTTTTATTCTCACTTTATAGTGTAAACAACAAGGTTTTTCTTTGCTTCGAAAATGTCGCCTGTGATCAGTGTTGCCATATATTTTTTTAAGAAAACTTTTTATTTCTAAAAAAAAAACTTTTTTTTCAACAAAAAAACTTTTTTTAAGTACATACATACTAAAATTACAAAACCCAATTCGAACATGAATCAGACTTAGATAATTTACGTGAATTTAGTACTTTAAATATATTCAAATCAATCTTCCCATTTAGTAAATGAATTTGGGGACATTCATTTTGAAATAAACGGTTCAACTTTTTGATATCAAAAATTTACAATGTTCCAAAAAACTTTTTTTTAAAAAAATAAAACTTTTTGCATCTTAAAAAACTTGCAAAAAAAGGGAAAACTTGACAAATGGTAACACTGCCTGTGATGCACACCGATTACTCATCAAAGCTTATGGTGAATGTGTTTCACCGGTTTTACCGAGAGATGATTTGTGAAGTTCAGAAGTGGTGATTTTGACACGGAAGACAAAGATCGCCCAGGCTAGTCAAAGAAGTTTCAAGACCAAGAATTGAAGGCATTACTATATGAAGATTATTGTCAAACTCAAGAAGAGCTTGCTAAATCATTGAGAGCTACTCAGTCAGTAATTTCAAAACGTTTGCAAGCAACAGGATTCATCCAAAAGCAGGGAAATTTTCCAAATTTGTAAAATCTTTGCTTTTGAATCGAACAAGGTTTCTGTCCATAAATCGATTTGGAGAATCTACGATTAAATTGGGATATGATAATTCATGCTTTATTATCCCCTAATGTCGAAATGGTTTAATGTCTAGTTGATCCTCCAGATCTGGAAAGAGATTTCACTCCTAGCTACTAAAAACTGACTAGATGTTATTGATAAACATTCCTGGAGAAATATGACTTCATTCTTATTTACATAGTGATGCTGAAAACCCTTTAAAAACATATAGTTTTTAAATTTGTTCAATTCAAAAATGAACTCATTCCTTAAATATCCTGATTAAAACTCTACAAATAAATACGACCAAGTAAACACGAACAAAAACAAACAAGAGAGCTAGAAAAAGATAGAGATATCTATATATACATATATATCAGGAGAGAGAACGTGTGATAGATAACATTTAGGCATTTTTTTTGTAAGCAAACAATTTAATTGAACACACTAAGAGAAATTTCGATCAGTTTGTTTATTTTCTCGCAAACTCAATAACACACACTCACACACTCACTCATACTTGCACATCAACCTGTTCATCAGTATTTTGGCCATAGTTTTGAATGAAATTGTTAACAACAATAGTGTTTGTTATTGTTTTTAGCCGTTTTGTTTTCTTTCTGTTTTTTTTTTTTTTTTTGTGTTTGTGAAGAATTTTAAGGCCGACTAATAAAAAAAAAAACCCCATAAAACACAAACAACAATTTAATGTCGCGATTTTTATTCTCGTTTTTAAGAATATAAAAGAAGCATTGACGTCAATGAGTGAAGTTGGGTTTTTTTTTTTTTTTTTTTTGTTAAATTTTTTGTATTTTTATTATTAAGTTTTAAAAATATTTCTTTATTTATGTTTATGTTTAAAAGTATACTATTTATACCTCCATATACAATATGTATGTATGTGAAAGATGTTTATTTTAACAAATATTTTAAACATAAATAAATAACGAATGGAAAATAAACAAACAACGACACGTTTAGGCACTCGTACATGCGTGTATTGTTGGTTAGATTGTCTTTATTTGTTTTGTATACATAAATACAGGCTTATCAAACAAAATGGGTTAATGTCTAGGCTTATTTTGTTTTATTTGTTCCTAGTTTTTTTTTTTTTTCTTTTTTTTTATATGTAGGCATATTTTTTATTTGTTTTTATTATTGCTAATAATACACAAGGTTGTACAAATAGGCTGGAATTTATATAAAATTTAAATATTTGATCTAATCTACTAGTTGTGTATTAAAAAATAAATTTAAAAAAAAACTAACTTATCTTAATTGTACTGAAATATTTAAGCATGTTATTTATAAAATGTTTGGAAAAAATAATAACTATTTTTGAGAAATTATTTAAATTGAAAGAAATTTGTCATTAAATTAAAAAACTGATTGAGAAACATATTAATTTTTTTCAACACTTTGTATGAAAATCACTCAGTTTTTAAATATTTTAGAGTGTTTTTAAAATAAAAGATTCTAAATCAGAAACTTAGAAAAGATTTTGTTAAAATTATCAGCAATTAAGAATGACATTTTAAATTCGAATATGAAAATCCAGTTTGAAAAATTGTTCAAACTTATATTGAATATTATTCTAATAAAAGCAATGAAATAATAATGATTTAAAGTAGGAAATCCGAATAATTAGGAACTTCGAAAAATTAATGTTTATATTTGAATTTGCTTTACAATAACTTAAAGAAGTTTTTAAAAAAATCAATATTTAAGAATGAATCTTTTTAAATTCGAATATGAAAATCAAGTTATTTAAACGTATCTTAAATATTGGTCTAATAATAAAATTCAAATTCGAATATGAAAAAACAAGTTCGAATATATCTGTTTAAACTTATCTTGAATATTATTCAAATATTAATAATAAAATAAAGAAATTCGAAAAATAATGTTTCAAATTCAAAGTCTGATTTTATAAAACGAAATTTCAAACGTTAAACAAATTTTGTATGGAAAATATTCAAGCTTCAAATCCCTTTTCCCAGTATTCTTCATATAAATTGCTTACGTTTCCAAATGTTGCGTTTTATAAAATGAGGCCTTTTAAGTTGGAAAATAATTTGAATGTAATTTTACTCTTTTTTATAAATAAATAAGCTAAAAAAATTTAAAATTTAACAAAATGATAACTTTTTTTGAATTTCGAAAAAGAAAAATTTTAAGATTTCGAAAAAAAAAAAAATAAATTCGAAGAAAGAAATTACGCATCCAAACGTTGCGTTTTATAAAATGAGGCCTTTTAAGTTGGAAAATAATTTGAATGTAATTTTACTCTATTTATAATGAAAACTTATGGGATCGAAAAAAAATTCGAAGAAAGAAATGAATGTTTAAGGTGTTGTAAATTAATTTGGAGCAAACAAACTGTGTGAAAAATTAATTTTTAGTCAATTTCGAATTTTGAAAACTAAATTTTGAAATTCGAACATATTTTTATTTATTGTTTTTTAATTGAATTTAAAATTAATTGATTTTAGGCAGATTTTTTTGTGAAAAATGAATACGAATTTTATAATTTCGAAAAACTTTTTAGTCTGAAAATATTTTTTGAAATTTTTTAAAACAAATTAGCTATTAAATACTCAAAAAATAATAATTTGTGTTAAAAATTATGAATATTACAAATTAGTTTGGAGAGTATTTAAGTAAAACATTTTATTTCAGAATAAATTTACAAGTTCTAAAATTTCGAAAAAGATAATGTTCAAATTCGAAGAAAGAAATTTATGTCGAAATAATTTTTTTAACATATTCCAAAATAATTTGTAAAGAATTGGAGTAAACTAGTTTTTTGTGGAATTTATAAGTAGCAGGAATTTCGGAAAAAAAAAATTTTGAAATTTGAAAATATTTTTAATTTTTTTTTAAATTATTCAAAATTTCGAAAAAATTAATTTTGAAAAATTTCGAAAAAAAAAATTTGAGATTCGAAAATTTTCTTCAACATTTTTTTCAACTGCACTAAAAGCTTAATTTTTAGGGAAAAATACGTAAGAAAAAAATTTGAAAATATTTGTTTAACCAATTTATTATTAAATGCTTAATAAAATTTTTTTGTAATTGTAACATGTTTTGGAATTTCGAAAAAAAAAACATTTTGAAATTCGAAACTATTATTTTATTTTTATTGAATTGTATTACAATAGTAACAAAAACTTTATTTTATAAGAAAAATATTTACGAAATTCATAATTTCGAAAAAAAATTTGACTTCGAAAAATATTTAAATTCGAAAATATTTTTTTTTTTTTTACAAATTTGCTTCAAAATTAATAATTTCTTATTATATTTCGAAAAATATATACGATATTTATAATTTCGAAGAAAAATTTGACTTCGAAAAATATTAGTTTTTAAAAAAATTTGCTTTAAAATTAATAATTTCATATTTAGAATTTCAAATATATTTTATAATTTTTCTGCACTTGATTTTTTGTGAAAAATTTATAGAAAATTTTGAATTTAAAAAACAAAAATTATTAAGTTCGAAAAAAATTATGTTCGAAAATATTTTTTTAACTGATTTTAAACAAATAATGCAAAAATTTTAAATTTCAGCAAAAAGTTTATTTGTAAGGAATTTCGAAAAATATTTTGAAATTCGAAAATATGTTTAATTATAATCTATAATTGTTAATAATTATTATTTTTTTTTTTTTTTAATTTCGAAGAAAAATATAAAATTCGATTTTTCAAAACATTTTAAATTTCAAGCAATTTGAGGTTCGAAAAATAATTTGAATTAGAAAGTTCAAAATTAATGGTCTCATTTCAATGATAAACATTAAACAAATTTTTATATTCAAGTTTCAAACCTTTTTCCCAGTATTCTTCATACGTTTATAAAATGAGACCCTTAATTATTCTTCAATTATAAATAATTCTAACCCAGGTTTATCATATTTGAAAATATTTATTTTACTTAGTTATGAATTTATTTTTTGTTTTTTTTTTATGACTAGAAAGAAGTCGTAATAATATGTTTATTATTATTTTCATTAAATTGCACTACATATATTTATTATTTAACAGAAGAACATGAAATTCAAACCAAAATAAAACTCAAAGTGATTTAAATTTCATTAAAATAATGTAATTATTGTTTGTAATTTATTTTAATTATATAAACTTGTTCTACTACTTCCAGCTTAAACCAAAAATCTCATCAACTTCAACAACCTTAAATCAAAAAAAATCGATTTGTATCAAATGAAAATTCCTCAATAAAAACAAAATCCTAAGAAAGAAAAACATAAACCAAAAGATTTTTTTTTTTAAAAAAAAAAAGGCAAAAAACATAACAAAACAAAACAAGAAATCATCATCATCATGCTGCAGAAACTGTTAAAAATTTATTACAGCATTTCAAAAAACATTCCTTGATAAATCAAACAAAAACCAAATGAATAAATATTCAACATATTTGTTCAAAAAATCTACCTACATTTGAAAACTAAAAAGATAAATACATAAATCAAATACCAACAACTATTGAAATAAAAAGAAAGCAGCATATCACCACATATCTCTTTGAACATTCACCACTTGTTGAAAATCATCTAAAGGGCCCCAGCACAATACACCACATTAAATGCTCTTAGACATTTAGTTTCTCTTTTCCAAATCTCGTAACAAAAAAAAAAAAAAAAGTAAACAAACTGTCTCCTGCAGCTCTCGATGAATTTCAATCCAGCCTCTTTGCGCAACAGCCTCATGCATACAAAAATCATGGAATGGACCAATGATGATGCTCTAGAACTTATCGAACAATATCGCTCACACACCGAACTGTGGAATCGTGCCGATCCCAAATACAAAGATAAATTATGTCGCTTTCGCGCATGGTCGGAAATCGCCGAACGCTTTGGCTGCAGCAAAGCTGAGGTCGAGCGCAAAATGAACGTCTTGCTGACCCAGTACAGACGAGAGAAACACAAAATGTTGGTCAAACTGTATCAGGGCATACAGCCGAATCCCTCCAAGTGGTATGCCTTCAAACGTTTCGACTTTATGGAGGCGGGTGGTGGTAGTGCTAGTGCCATAGCAGCTGGTATTGCGGGTGGAGGAGGAGGTGGTGGAGGTGTTGCTGGTGGTGGTGGTGTTGGCCTGAATTGCAGTGGTGGTAGCAGCAGTAGTAGCCTTACAACAAATGGTCATCATCACCATCATGCTGCTGCAGCCGCTGCCGCAGCAGCTTTAAATGGCTTAGCTGCTGCCGGTTATGATACATCAACAGCTGCGGCAGCAGCACCAACAATATCACATCATCGCAGAATGAAAAGCAAAGAGATGAAATATTTTGGCGCGGTGAGTAGTAACTTGTAGAGAGTAAAATATTTTTATTTATTTATTTAGTTATTTTTTTTTTTTTTTTTTTAAATTAAACATAAAAAAGCAGCAGTACGTTTTTGTATTTTTCTGCATTCTTATCATAATACAAAACAAAAAATCTGTTCATTAAGGTTGAGGGGATGGTTAGCCAGGTGATAGAGTTGTTTAGTGGAGACAAAAACCTTAAAGGAATATAAAAAATATAGATTAATGGTGATTGTAATACAAATTAATATTTGTTTGTTTAAATTATAAATTTATAATGAAAATAATTCTGTTTATGAACAAATTATCGAAACTTTTAAATTTTATTGTTAAATTGACCTTTAAATTCCACTGTGTGAAATGTGGTTGATTATTATCTGTCTGATATGGATCCTTTTGGCTTTTTAGACCTTCCAATCCCGAAAATGTCGGGATTTTTCGGTATTTTGTGAAGAGAAATTTGGCTTACTTATACAAAAAAAAAAAATCGTCGAATTTGGGACGATACCAATTCACATGAGATCCAAGAGCGTCCAATGCATCCCGAAAAATTCCAAGTCTGTTGTGGTTTTTGGGTTGGCGCCGTCATCGGTCTATATTTCTCTGAGAACGACGGCCACACCATTAACGGCAAGCACTATAGGTCTGTGATTATCAACTTATTTCGGCTTGAATTGGATGATATAATCACCAACGACATGTGGTTTCAACAGGACGGCGCTACGTGCCGCACTGCTCATGCCACATTGGACATTCTGCACGATATGAGGGCATGGTCATCTCATGTGGAGGTGATGTCAGATGGCCTCCGATATCGTGCGATTTCACCCCGTTAGACTTTAGCTTGTAGATTTGTGACTTATTCGCATAGACCTGCGAACCACAGCAGCCCTCAAAGCCAATATAACCCATGACATCGGTAAAATTTATAAGCCAAAGTCACCATAACAAGGTGTCATTTGGAATTCGCCGCAATTTCATTGAATACACTCTAAGTGCTGGTTTACACACGTCAAGTTTACTTGCGCAAGTCTTGAGTTTGTTGATGAGAGAGGAGATTGGAAAGAGTTTCCTCTTTTTCTTCCTCTCTCTTCTATAAACTCAAGACTTGCTCAAGTAAACTTGACGTGTGTGAACCAGCACAAAGCGATGTTGGAAAGTGCAAAGAAATCAAGCATAGTCTGATAACAGAGGCACAAGCTCGTTAGCCTCTGTTGGCTTGCCAAGGATAAAGTTATGAACTGTTTAATTTTGATTCACCAAATTGTTAGGTTCTACCAGATTTGGAATGAGTATAACATGAATACCATGGACTAAATAATCTGGTGAAGTATTGTAAACAAATCTTTGACTTCGAAATCTTTATATTTATTGCAACTGTCTTAAGAATACTAAAGATTCAACCGCAAATATGTTGATTTGAAGAAGGGAACATTGAATGCTTCAAGCACCATTTTTAAGTTCCCTATTTAGATCTTCATTATGGAATAAAATAGGGAATTAGAGAGTATTTTACTTCCCTTTCCACTTTCATTTTCCACTGTTGCCGAGAGTTCTTTGCTGGGTAAAAAATTTGCGGTTGATACAGTTATCGCTGAATTGAAACATAATACCATAGTAGGTATTTCCGTAGTGAAGATTGAATTGTCGAGAATATGCCTTGTGGTCTGAACTAGAGATAGAGAAATACTTGTGGAGATATGTAGAATTTGATATCAGCATGGTAAAATTTTGTCGTCTTAACTTTTGAACATACAGAATCTTTTCTGTAAATATTTCTTTGGCTCATTTCTTTGCAATTTTTTAAGGATATTCGATGTCGATTAAATCAACAACGGTATGACGATCAACTTTTGTGGTAACAGCACCATACTGGGTCTGCATTTTACTGATTTTTCGATTCAATCGAGTCACCGTACACTTTTCGAAATTTATAGAAAAAAGCAAATTATGATAATCTACTTGGAGAATTAGTTAATGATTATTATATTAGAATTGTGTTTCTTCAAAATGTATGTAAAAAGTTTACTGAATTAGTTGTGTACCCCTGTTTTTAAATTGCCAACCTTTCACTTATAGAGGTTAATAGGTGGATATATTTACATTAAGTTAACTTCAATATGAATGATTGTGGTCAATAATTTATAACACCTTTCTCAAAACAAATTTTCTTGGAAAAACTCCAGTTCTTTGACCTGACTATACTTCCTTTATCTTTTAATTATGTTGAGAATTTAAAGGAAAAAAACACTGCACAAAACAACAACAGAAACAAACACAAACGCATACATAAATAATGACGATGTAAACAATTTAATAAATTTTTTCCATTTATTTTTCAAACAAAACCTATTTTTTTTATTATGGTAGTGAAATATTAACCAAAATCAACGATGCACAGTGGTAGCGACAGGCAAAAAAGATGGCGGTATATTGATTTTGTCATACCGTTTGTAACACATCAAAATATTTGTCGCAGACCCGCATTAGTATATATATACTGGGTTCTCATAAGATTCTAAGACGGACATAGCTAAGTCCGTTCTTCTGTCTGTCTGTTGAAAACATGATAGTTTTGTATTGAAAATGGGCAATATCGGTTTATGATTTTACCTAGCCCTCATATAAAGGTCCCCCCGGAATACTGAAATTGGATATAAACAAGTTTTATAAGACCCTAAATCTTTCTATCAACTTTGTGAGGATTATTTATCCCGCTGTATCAGAAAATTATAACATTATTAAAAATTGTTTCATTAATGGAATGAATTCTGTTATGTATTCAACGATCAATGAATTCCATTCAAATAAAAGTCTTTGACTGAAGCTATCGAATTAGATGTTGCGAATGAATTTATGGAATGAATGTGTGAAATTTTGTTAATTCCGAATTAAGATTTTAGTGAATTAAGCTCAAATTGAATTTAAGCTCTGGTTAATATCAAAATGAAACAGTTTATCAAAATTAATAATTTTTTTTTAGCTTGAATATGAACTTTGTATAGGAGCCTTTATGACATGTAGACACAAGGTATATAAATCGATGGGAAACTGTGACTTGTTCTTTTACACGAAAAATGTATTGGTAGGCATATGCAAGTTATATTGTTAATTAACTAGACCAGCAATAGATATGTTGGCAATAAAGCCGGCAGAATAAGGAGCCAATATTGTTTATTGCATTACTTATGTTAAGGCTATGGGAAAACCTACAATATTTATGTTAACACTCAATTTAAAAGACGTAAAAGACTTTACTTTATCTTTATGTCAACACACAAATTGACAACTAAATTTGATATTTTATGTTTGCTATAATTGTCAACGAAAAACTGTTGACAATTTTTGCCAGTCATGAAAAAGGAGATAACATAATCTTCACATGTTCATAACTATCAAGCATTTGAAATATTGATGGAAATTAATTTGAATTCAAATATAATTACTTGAAAAATATAAAAAAAATTAATTTTTTTTTCAGTAAAAAATATTTGACTTGAATTTTGTTTTCCTTTTTACTGGTTCAATACAACTGTAATTCTATAGCTTGATACTGGATCCAAGGCTGAAATTATATTTGTTTTCAACTTGAATTCCAGCAAAAAAAAGGTCCCAATATGAATTTAGAAAGGAAAAACTACAAGCATTTGAAAGATTGTTAGAATTTGACTTATTTAAATTTTAAAAATATTAAAAAAAAAATAAGAGAGCTATATTCGGCTGTGCCGAATCTTATATACCCTTCACCAAATTATACTTTAAAATAAAAATTTTAAATATTTTTAGGTAAACAAAATTAATTTTTTTAAATTAAAAAAAAAAAAAAAAATTTCAATATTGTTTCAAATTTTTTTTTTCGAAATTGTTTTTTTTTATTTATTAATTTTATTTTTAAATTAAAAAAAAATTTTTTTTTTCAAAATTGTTTTCAATTTTTTTTTATTTATCAAATTTTGTTTTTTTAATTTTTTTCCAAATTTTTTTTTTAAATTTTTTTTCAAATTTTTTTTAAAATTTATTAGTGAAAAAAAAATTTTTTGTGGTAAAAAAAATTCGGGTTAAAAAATAACTTTCCCGATTTTGACCCATTGTAGGACCAAATTATTATAGCCTTATATACATCGTTGCAATGGACTTTGAAATATCTGTCATTAGATATATTAATGATATAAATCAAAAATAGGCCAAAGATCGAGGTTGTCCCGGTTTTTTCCATTTGTGGGCCGATTTTCTCGATTTTAAATAGCGACCGAGCCGGAAGAATTCTTGATATATTGATGTATCAATTATGTTTGTAAGTTATTTGGGGGCTACGGAAAGTTGATTTCAACATACAGACGGACAGACGGACAGACGGACATGGCTATACCGACTTCGCTATATATATAACGATCCAGAATATTTGTGGGGTCGCAAATAAAAAATGTAGAAATTACAAACGGAATGACATACTTATATATACCCTTGCCACTCATGGTGAAGGATATAAAAAAAAAAATGTTAAAATTATCATTAGCGACCAAAAAAAGTTTATATTTTCTTGATCGTTACAGATAACAGAGTCGACATAGCTTTATCTGACTGTCCGTCTATCTGTCTGTTGAAATCAACTTTCCGAAGCCCCCAAATAACCTACATACACGATTGATACATCAATATATCCGACATAGTCCAACTTACGCATGGTTTCCACGTATTTGATTGTGGCCATAAAATTTGCGATGTGTAGACCGTAAATTTTCATATGTAGCAATCCATTGCGCAATGATTCCTTGAGCAATTATTGGTAAGCAATAAGCTGTTAGATCAGTTGTCAGTAATGTAAAATTTCTTCTTTCTCTGAGTTGGTGTGATTAATGCATATACGTTTAATTTATTTAAGTACCAAAAAGTAAATAAACAAAGAAATTATTTATAAAAATCCTTCAACACCTCGGTTTTTCATATATTCTATGATATATCAATTATAATGTCATGGCATGAATACTTGTTTAAAGCCACAATCTTTAAAGCATCTATCTTGCGAATTGCCTTTTAAAATCGTCAATATTCTGTAAAGTAGCATCCAACCTTAATTTTCATTTAATAATAAAATCAAGTAGTAAATGTATCCTTTCTAGTCAGTAAATGTCACTAATGTCTGATCAGTTGGCTGACTCCATTTGACACGTACGTGCTATTTCTAATGCAGAAAGAAGCCAGTAAGTTACTTTATACATCCTAGGTAATCTAGCGTAAAGGCAATTGTCACTTTAGTGTCTCTAAGTAATATATAGTGTAGTCACTTTAAACGTTAATTGTTTAGACTTATTACATGTGACTATATGTAACTAGTTGCCACCCTAATTGATAGGTAAAATCACAAGTTCAAGACAGTCACCAAAAATTAGTTATTTAAAATTAGAATATTTATCTCAAATTAGACTTTGGTGAAGGGTATATAAGATTCGGCACTGCCGAATATAGCACTCTTACTTGTTTTTAATTTCTAGCTTTTATATCAATGAAAACAATAAGAAAAGAGAAATAATCAAAACAAGAGTATGAGTAAAGAGACTGCTGAAAAAGAGTAGGTTTACAAAAATGACATTGCAAAAAAAAAAAGCATAAAAAACATGCTAAAACCAGGGATGCCAGATACTGTTGATGAAAAATTGGAAAAGTTTTGCTAAAAGTAATTAAAATTTTGAAAATTAGCCAAAACAAATTTGGAATGCAAAAAATACTAAGAATTTCTGGAATGAAAAAAATCAAGAATTTCGGTAAATCTGGCAGGCCTGGCTAAAACTAAAAATCAACACTAAACGTAACAAACAGGTGCATTTAAATGCAAAAGTGCAGAAAGGAAGGGGGACAGGGTTATAAACGAGGAAGATATGAAGGCAAAATAAAGCAACAACTAAAAATGGGGGGAAAATTATATTTTGTATATAGTTTTTTATTTTCTGTTGTTTTTGTTTATTTATTTTTTGCTGTTGTGGTTGTTGCCGTATTTTTTTTTAATTTTTATTTTCATTCAAGTGTATATTGAGTATTAACAACAACAACAACAAAAAGAGTGTACTCGTAGTATGTATTTGTAGTAGATTTATAAGTATCTGTGTGCAGTAGTATTGTAAGGGTATTTAGTTGTTTTGATAAACAGAACGAAGGCTGTAGGTATAATGTACATACATACATACATATGTGTGTACTTTTGTATATGACTGTAAACATTGAGTAAGGAAGACGAGATGAGTACAGGGTAGTAGATGGATGTGTGTCTTTTATAATTTTCAAAGGCCGGGAAGTGGGGTTTCTTCTTGTTTTTGTGGCAATCATGTACGAAAATGTAAACAAATTCTTATACTTTTATATGTACTTACTTACCTCCATACATACTACATATGGATGTGTGCGTATTTGAGGGTTATTGTATTTTTACACATATCGTTGTATTTTGCGTTTTTAAAACGCCATGCTAGAATTTATGGGATTAATCCTGGTGTTGGGAATGTGATGTGATGCCTTGACTTGTGAGTGTAAAATTAGCTTGCGTGAAAGATGTTTTCAAAGTCTCATTATGAAGGACTTTGGATAACAACAATGGGAAGGTTAAAATGCCGGATTTTTAATTGGTAAATAAAAAATCAAGGATTCAAGACAAATACTAATTGTTGGTGAAAGATTGTTAGAAAATGGCTGAAAATTAAATATTTTGATACTTTTGAATACTTGATGAGATTTTCCTTGGATCCTAACAAATCAGCCACCACATCTTTGGCATCTTCATAGAGACATCTATTGTTTCTTCTGTCATTGTTTAGCTAAGGTGCTCCTTGGCATTCTTCCCGCACCTATCTTCATAGAGAATTCTATTACTTCCTTTGTTCTTAATCTCCTATGCTGTTCCTGGGCATTTTGTCGACATCTATCTTCATAGAGAAATCTTTTGTTTCATCTGTCCTTGATCTCTTATGAAAAATTTGTGTTTTATACATACACAGAGAAAACAGATTCGTAATTGCAACCGAATGTGTTGTCAATCGAATGATTCTGCCTTGGTGATCGATTTTTACAGTTGTGGCTACAAAATTTTAGAAAGGGTAACAAACATTTGGTTTCTTCCACCGAAACTCTTCCCTATTAACTGATTTTCTGTTGCTAGAACCGAACAATTCTATATGTGCAACCGAATCATTCAATTGGCAACAAATTCGGTTGCTACTACGAATCTGTTTTCTCTGTGTAGTTTTTTGTATCTAAGATCCATCACAACACATTAGTGATCAAGGAACGGGCTACACATAGATCTTCTGAAGGTGAATCGATGCCGATGAAGTTTAATTTTGGAATTTCATGCCACAAATACACCATACATCGAATTTATAATCTAGAAAGGAAAAAGAAACTCTTATTAATTTTGATGAAACACGGCTTGAAGGAATTTTCTCAACACATTCTTCTGAGATAGACACTCAGAATAATGTTATCTTTATTTTGAATAAACTCTTCAACAATAACTCCAATCAGTCATAATGAATTTTCTCAATATAATTTTCTGAGATGTATATTACTGAACTTTGTGGTAATTCATAACAATATCATAGATATTTTGAATCAATTCTTCAGCAATAACTCCAATTAGTGATTTCGAATATCACTCATTATTTGTAGATGTAACATCACGTTCAAACTTTATTCTAACCAGATTGATAACTATTCGTACATTGAAATCATACATTGAAATCTCATTGTCATTACTTTTAATCACATCCCAACTGCGTTTAAACATTCAAAACACTATCATCGTTATTTTGAAAGAATTATTCAGTGTTATCCCCAATCAGTATTAATCTGCTGATATTTCAAATAATAACTGAAATTGATAGGATATTCTGCTTCGTTAATAATAGATTTTGTAATGATTTAGATGCTGAAGTCATGGAATAAATTAAAGTACCTTTCGAATGGTGGAACCAATGTCATAATTTGGTAAATCTCTAAAACAATGTTATATTCGACATCTCCTGTGCAATGGCACAGTAAGTAATCAACATTATTTTCTTCAACAATTACCTGGCTATGCAGCAATTACTTCACGTCTATCTGCGATTAGTGACCAACTCAATATTCGATAAATTTGATTCTTTCATAGTTTGCTAAATTTCAACGCTAGATTAATTTAACATAATGATCTGCAGAAAATTTAAATAGTATCCGAAAGAGACAGGATCATCTTCTTTGTTATAACAAATTTTGTAATGATTTAGAAGCTAAAGTTATGGAACAAGGTTAGGTTTATATAATAGCAAGATGATCAGTATACTTCATGTGGTATGAAGCGAATAAAATACCCTCCTAGTTGCTGAAACAATCCCATAATTTGGTAAATTTTAAACCAATGTCATATTCGTAAGACATTTCCATGAAGACAACCGATCTCAGAAGTCCTTCCTGCAATGGCACATGAAGTATTTAACATTCCATGTGGTAATAGCAATAGGTATGGAACACGGCTAGGTTTAGATAATAAAACTCTTATCGACATACTTTGGTATGAATGGATATCACAAGATGCCCGAATGGTTGAATCAACTTTGGTAAACCCTTAAATCATTGTCATATTCCCAAGAGAGTTCCTACAAGACAGCATATCTCAAAAGAAAAATGCTATGGCATAATAAGTATTTAACGTTATCCTGTTCTACAATACGGTCGATACTCCTGCCGGTCTCTACCGGTCAAGATGAACCAGTGGACAAACATGGTCATGGCTACAGTGATTTGAATCCATCACACAATAGTTTTCTGGTGAATCGTCACCAAACATGTCCAATTAGAGTATTTCATTCCACTTAAATACTTAAACAAATCATTATAACCAACATCAAATCGATCCGCCTGCCGCTCAAGATGGACCTGTTGACAAACAAAATCTTAGCTACAGGAACTAGAATCAATCACAACACACTAAAGATCAAGGAACGTACAACACAAATTCCAATTTGGGTGTTTTACCAAACAAAAAACTTCCAAGAAATCATTGTGTTTAACATCCTATTGATCCACCTGCCAACCAAGATGAACTAGTCGACAAACAGGTTAGGTTAGGTTTCCAGGCAGCCGCGAAGTGAAGAAGAAGTGCAGCTCACGTGGGTCCAAGCATAGGTCCCTTTGTGTTACCTGAAAGTATATAGGAAAGAAGAGAAGAACAGAGTAGATATGAAAAAGAGAGAAGGGGACAGTCAGTTTTTAGTTAGGATTAAAGAGTGAGAGAAGAGATACGAGAGAGGAAGGAGAGTGGGTCATCATTGGTCACTCCATGGAGATCCCCATATTAGGTCTGGTTAGCCAATTACGATGCCTTACAAAGGCATAAATGCACTCAAGCCTCAAATTCGAGAGCTCAGAGAGACTAATTAGGGAACGATATCCCAGAAACCTTAAGCGTAGATTTTCCAATGCCGGGCAGTGACAGAGAAGACGAAAAATTATCTCATCCTCCTCCTCGTTTTGACAACTTCTACAGAAGTCGTTATAGGGCAAGCCAAGTCTCCTTGCGTGATCGACAAACAACAGTGACTTGAATCCATCACACAACACTAGAGATCAAAGAACGGACACAAAGGTTTTCTGGTGAATCGACGCTAAAGAAGTCCAATATTTATTTTTTAATTGCAATTCTTTGATTTAATTAAAGGTTAGATATTAAATAAAGGTTAGATATTTGAAAAAGCATGAACTACATCTAGAGTAGATGAAGGAACTGATTAAAGATTGGATTCCCTCAAGAGGATGGGACGCACGGAATATTAAGATTAACATTTCGGCAAGCAAAATTATGGCAATAAACCCTTGAATCTAGAGAGAAGTTTTCTGGCCATTCTAGATCCAGGGACCGACATCGTAAAGGTTTTCGGTTCAATAGACACCAAAGAAGTCCAATTTGGGTATTTTAACACGGTTAACACGGTAACTAACTCAGAAATTGGCCAACTTCTCGGTCTTCTGAAACATTTTAGTTTGCAAGACAGTACTTCTCATTATTTTGCACTTTTTTCCTTGAATTAGTCTTTTTAGTTCATCACGATAGTAATTTATAAACATCACAATATACAAGAGATCAGAGAATGGACAACATAAAAGTTTTTAGGGAATAATGACAAAAAGTCTCAATTTAGGTTCCAATGCAGGTCTGTTCATAAGGATTGGTTATAAAAAGAGGTCATGATGGATCTGTCAACAACCAAGATTACGGAGACAGTGATTGAGATTCTTTACAATACAATAGAGATCAAGGAATGGACGGCATTCATCAATTTAGGGTCTTTCCGCGAAAAAAAACAAACGAATAAATTGGGAAACCAATCAACTGAATTAAATATATTTAAATAATTTACTAGCGAGTTGAATGAAGTAAAAGCCAACACATTTATCCAATGAATAACTTTTATCAAGATAATGCATGGTATCTATGGTTGCAATTCCTAACATAGTTTCCAAATGTATCCCTCCTTCAAACAAGCTTAAGAACTAAACAGAATTTGTATCATCTTTCAAAATAAGCTCAATTGAATTTGTTCCAATAACTTCACATACCTCAGACGTAGTACATATTTAACCACGAAATAATTTTAAAAACCAAACGACACAATAATATATTTAACAATAATCCTGCCAATTAATGCTACTACTTGCTCTTCCATAACAAGAACATGCTTTAAACATGATAAACCTTGCAACGTTAAGGATCAAAACTCACCATGATGTGAACTACAAGGCCCCTTAAACAAAAATACAAAATACGTCTTTAATTTTGTATGCCACATACTCGTACTCTCTCTCTACTAAGTACTCTGATGCAAAACATAAAATATTTATCAATCATAAGGTTAAGAAGATACTCGTATCGATGTGTATAGATAGCTACATATGTAAGTGTACACAGATACAATTTGTACAGTTTATTATTATTTATTATTGAGTATCAATGGTAATGAGTGTGTTGATTACGATGACAATAATGACAACGTTAATGATAATTATCAACAATATTAATAATAATAATAATGGTGGTGCACGAACGAAACTAGCAAAACACAAAATGTTGTTGACAAACAACATCATCAATAAGCAGGAGCACAGAAAACTTTAGAACGAGGTCATGTGTAAAGAAAAATAAGTTCTGACAACAAAATGTTTTGCCATATGCCAACAAAAACAACAACAGCAAGAAGAAAAGGAAACAAAACGAAAACAAATACAAATAGTAACCAAGTGGGCTTGTGTATATTCTCAATGTGTCTCGTACCGTGCAGAGATTCAACTCCACCCAAAATTAAAAAAAAAAGATACTGAAATAATAATAAACAAATAAAACTGATGATGATGATGATGATGTTAGCGTTCCTGGATGATAATGAAGATGACGGCGGCGACGGTAGTGATGTTGTTAATGATGATGTTTCCAATATTTGTTGTGGCATGTAGCGTCATTAGTATTTTTAGTGTTCGGTTTATAAACATCAACGTAAACAAGGAATAATTGGAAATTATTTGAAATGACAAGGACGAATTTGTTTCACATCATCTTGCTCATTATTAGCATCTTCTGGGGAAGGGTAATTCAAAATCCTTGGGAATATTGTCGATTGTAAATAACAACATGGAGGCTGACTGAGTAGTATTTTTCTTTTTTTTTTTCTCAAATTTAACTCTTTAATTATCACTTTTCACAATTGAGCATAACATAATGGCATCGAAAGAGATTAAAGAAGTAAGGATCAACCAAGAAACCCTAAAAATCGTAGGTTTCTGTGGTTAAGTCAGATTACGGCACTGTCGGCTAACAAGGCGACAGTGCTTTGAATCCATCACACTAAACCAGAGATAAAGAACACTCGTATTTGAAAATACATATTGTTACATTTTAACCTTTTTAAAACGTTGGTTTATTTCCTTTAAATATACCGGATACTTTTGATTGCAAATAAAAGCCGTTTAGTAGCTTAAAATTTGTAACAACTCTTTATTTCAGTGTCTCAGTGTCTATTTACACGTTTATCAATTCGCAGAAATGCACTCACACTTTATAATGTACAAACTTAAGTGTTCAAGACAGTTGATGTTAACTCTAACAGCGCCTATGATAAAACTCACTCACTACTGCAACCTGTGCCACTATTTATACACACGCCATCTTTCGGGAATCTTCTACAATGCTCTTAACGAACAAACTAGTACATTCGAATTCTAGAGCTTTCGATGTCAATGTTAGCAACTAATAACCACATGCTATCAACATTGTTGATAAGTAGAAGCTTCTACTGATGGACGTGTTTATAAACATGATGAATGCTGCAGGCAGTCGTTACAGACCATTAAATTCAAATCGCTATAGCAAAATCGTAACAATATTTAGTTTTGGAGTGGGAAATGAACAAATAGTGGATATATTCAAAAGGATTTGTCTTAAGAAAGCACAAATTAGATCTGTTAGACAATAATTAGGACAAAAAATTATTGGTCTTAAAAAAAACGTCAAGATGGATATGTCAACAACCATCAGCTATCATGATTATAACATTTTGATTCCATCACAATACATTAGAGATCAAGAACGGATGGGATAATGGCTTTTTATCTTTCATCCAACAAAGATCAGTGATGCATAATTACTTTGGGGACCGGATATAAACAAATTTTGGGTCTCTTGAATAGAATTTGTCTAAGGAAAGCTCAAATTAGACCTTTCAGCTAATAAGCTAATAGCGACAGTGATTTGGATCCACCACAATACACCAGAGATCAGGAAACGGACGACATAAAGTCATTTTAGGAATCTAAATTTGGGTCCTGTTCAAAAGGATTGGTACTAAAAAAAGTTATAAATAGATCTGTCAACAACTAAGAATAATGATGGTTGAAAATGCATATTTACTTTTGGGATCGGAGATGAAAAAATACTTGATTTCTTCAAAAGAATTTGACCCAATCTGGATATGTTTATAAGGGCTGTTCCTAAGAGAGGTAAAAACATCCATTAAGTATCAAATATACAGCAATTTGGATCCATCACACTAAAATAGAGATCAAGGAATGGAAGATATAAAGATATCGGTAGCGTATAAATAAATTGTGTTAACTTTCATTCAACAAACAAACGGATAAAGAGATAAAACTATCCTAAACATCATATTTAACTATTATGAAAACAAATTCGAAGAAAAAACTAATTTCTTTGCCGTAAACAAACAATTTTTATTATTACAATGCAGGAGTAATAACAAGTGTAGCTGCCTTGAAGAAAACAAGTGGTTTTATTTGGTAGCTCGTTGTAAAGAAAGTCAACTAGGATCTTTCAACTTAAAAAAAATGTTTTTCCTGGACAAAGTGGTTCTGTCATCCTACGAGTTGCTTTTCTGATACTCCAGACATAAAGAAATAGGTAAAATATTGAGTTAATCTTGCGAATCTAGTCTAAGCAAGGAAAGGTCAGATATGTTGACCTAAAAGATTTTGGTAACAGTTTTATGGATCCATAGATAATTGACTAAACATTCGTATTTCGTCAGTTTGATCTGTCAAATTGATCTGTCGGTCAACCATTTCCCGGCTACCATTTTATAAATCCTGCAAAATTCACTTAAGATCAAGGAATAGCGGAAATAGTAACTTCATTCAAACGGATCATAATGAGAGTTTTTTAAATCCAAAAGATCTGAGGGTCAACCTGAGACAGGCGAATTAGTGGATTTCTCCGGAATGATCTTCAAAGAAGAAAGTCGATGTCGATTCGTCCCAGCACATTAAGAGAGCATAAGAAGAATTGCTGAAAAATTAGATTTATTTGGATGATCGACATAAATAAGGAAAAAGGTACCTACTTTCTTTTGTGAAAAGGAGAATATAGTTAGAATCCATCACAAGTCACTATAGATCCAGGAATACTGAAAAGTTTGAGTAATAATAGTTTCCTAAAAGGCTAATACTGATCTGTCGACCAACAACCTATACTTGAGATGAAGAATCAATTGAAACAGTCAAATTAAGGCAATGAAAATTAAGGCCAGTTTAAGAAAACATGTTTTTGAATCCATTACAATGCAGCTAGGATAAAGAAACTGAAGAAACTCCAAGAGTTCCGCTGCTAAAGATGGATTAGTCGGGCAGCAAAGTCATATTTTTTTAGATCTATCACATTACACTCTATAGAAGTTGAAGCACTAGGAGTCTAAGCTGGATCTTTCAGTCAAAACTCATACAGCAAAGGTGCTTATATCCAAAATTTACGTTGTTTAGCTGGAGAAGAGAAGAGCAATTATCAATTTTTCCAGGGTATCAATAAAGTTTAAAGTAAAAACGAAAAAGCTGATCCTTTATTAAGCGCATTTTTAGGGTACTGACATAAGCAGTCACCATGGTGATATTCTATTGTCAGATGCACGCGACTATAATTTGTTTTTAAACTAGAAAAAATTGCAGATTTCCATCACAAAAATCCACATATGTACATTTGAAATGCTTAATAAATAAACAATGTGTATGAAGTTCTTTCAAGGCAATATGTTTATTACCTTGAAAGAACTTTTTAGACTGTCCTTGTAACACTTGTTGTTTTCCTTGTGATGCTCTTTTCAACCCATTTATATTTAGTTCCAGGTAATTGATACATAAATTTATCAAAACAATCTCTCTCCCCTCTCACACTTTTATTAATTGGACTAATAAGGCGGAAGTTTTCTCAAACGGAAATTTTTTGTAAATATTCCTCATTAACTTTTCCTTTTAACTAATTATAAGTTAACCCACGTAAATACTTAAATACTAAACTAAATTTACCAAAATGACATCACATACTCCACTTCATTAGCTGGGCAATTAACAACCCACCCCATTGACCTCCGCATCTATTGAAGGAGGAAGGTTCACTCCAATACCACTCGATATACACTTCACTTACTTTACTTTTCTCCATACAATACAATTTTTATACATACAATAATTTTGCATGTTGTTTGCTTACGTATGCGTGTTATTTTTCAGCAGAAATAAAAAAGCAAAAAAAAAATATTCAACAGAACGAAAAAACAAATCAAATCAAAATGAAAACAAAACAAAAAACATAAAAAAATACGTTTCATTCAATTCTTTGGCTGTCAATGATAAGCCCGCGCAAAAGTATGCGCCTGTCCTTCGTACACTCACATAAGTAAACAAACGTACATACCCAGCAGTTAGGCAAGTAGCTAATGTATCCCTTGAAGACAGTAATTGTCACTAGTAACTGACCACTTGGCTAACTCCAATTTATATATTTGTGCTCTTTGTAGTGCAGAGAGAATTCAATTGATTTCTTTATACATCCCAGGTAATCTTGCGTGTAGTCAATCGTCACTTAAGTGTCTCTAAGTAATCTAGAGTGTAGTCACTTTAAACATTTATTTTGTGCTGCACTTTTTTGTGTGTACTTTGTAGACACTGGTTTTATATAAAAATTGTGTTGATATAATTCTCATACAGTTTTTTTTTGCTTAAATATACTGACATCCCATATAACCGAGTCTGAAGTCAATTGCCACTTTAGTGTTTCTAAGTATTCTAGAGTGTAGTCATTTGAAACGTTTATTTAGTACTGCATTTTAAAAAAGTAGTTATTTTATCCACCAGAAGTAATGTATTAGAGAGTAGTCGGATGCCTTTTTAACTGACTATTTGAGGTCTATTAGCACCGGTACATGTTAAAATAACTAGTTATTTATCTGATCAATTAACCAGTTAGGTAGCTAGAAGCTAACTGACTCTATATAGCCGGTATGATATGTCCGTGTTAAAATAACTAGTCACGTAGCTAGTTATGTAACTAGTTGTTACCCTAAATAATATGTAAAATCACTAGATCGGGACAGTCTCCTATAACTGCTGGGCACCTACATGCATGTATAAAATGCACACTACACTTATACAAACATCATCATCATCATGTTCTCCACCATCATTATTGTTGTTTTCCTCAACGTTGTCATCGTCATAGTGAACAATAACAACACTACTAGTTCATATTGCACACATGCAGTGTTTCATTCGTATTTCGTGGTTCTCCCAAAATACAATCGCTCACACCCAACACTCTCACTCACTCACTTAGAAATGCCAAGTTGTTTTTGCAAAATGACCCTTGAAGAGTATTGCCAGATAAAGTAAATTTAAAATTGGTATATTCCCCAGCTTTATTTTTCAAATATCTTTTGTTGCCACCTGATCTTGTCAGCCAATGTAAATAGGACAAAATTAGTAAGTTTTTGTTCTTTTTGGACCAACACAACACGGGAAGGACCTTACTCATGCTGTGCATGGCGTTAGAACAAGGAAAATTGTTTAAGGAAGAGATGATAGAGGAAGTGGAGTTTGCAGACATTCGTTTTTGACTTTCCTACATTGAAAATAACAGGAAAGACTTCTCCATAATGTGTCGAACCAGTATTCCTTGTAGAGTGTTGTGTGGTCTTTGCTCAATTGACCATAAATGGAAGAGTTGTTATTAAAAAAGCGCGTATTAGGGAAAAATCTGAGCAAGTTCTATAATTTAAGCAAAACACATTCCATTATAGTATCGATACAACAGTAAAATATTAACCACTTTGGGACGGCTCCAGCGAATCAATAGATTTCTTAGACCGTTACAAAAAACTAAGGCACTTGAATGCGTCTTTCGACACTTCAAATTTTGTTTAATTCAACTGACATCAAACTGTATTCTCATGCTTAAAACATCAAGAGTTTCTGATTCCATAATACTAACACCACCAATAAATATCGATGAAGTAACAGATCTATTTCTTGAGTTTTGCGAGTGTTGACATCCCCTATTCAGATATTGTCGTAAGATCCTGATAAAGTATTGCTCCTTTCACCTGAAAGTACTATTCCATTGTATTGTTATTGGTATTCTCATTCAACAACTTTGATACATCCCTGAAAAACATAATGTTTCAATGTCAATTATGTTCATTTGTTGTTAATCTAATTAAAATGAATGACGAGAAAAAAGTGCGTACTAAAATTATTAAATATTTTCAACAAAACCCAACTTGGTCCTACAAAAAGTTGGTCAAACAATCAAAGGTGTGCCGTCAAACTGATTCCAATGTTATTAAACAGTATCGGGAGAACTTGTACGTTGATAGAAACCCTGGTTCAGATAGAAGGAATGGTCCACATGATGTTTTTAAAGCCAACAAATAGAAAGCATATTCAGAAGAGCTCCCAACGCATCCGGTAGGAAAGCAGTCCGGTTAGCCCAGTACTCGGACTATTTGGCAAGAAAAGTTAAAGCCAATGCAGGTTTAAAAACATACAAGGCTTCATGACAGGAACTCTGCTAAAAATTTAGAGGCCAAAGACAGAGCATGGAAATTGAAGTAAAATTTTATAAAAAATGGATAATTTTTCGCAGCTTCCGGGTCAGTATTTTTATGTTGCTCATGCTCGAAGGAATGTTGTAGAAAAGTTTAGGATCCAAAAGCAGACAAATTTCCCAAAAACTTCTTAGCATGGCAAGCAATATTCAGTTGCTGCAGAAGAAACCAAAAATTCTGAAATTTACATCAACGATTGTTTACAAAAGAGGATGCTTCCATTCATAAGACTTCTTAACCATTTAACGACCACGGGGACACCGGTGTCCCAGCACAAAAACATTGCATAACTAAATAACGAAAGAAAGAATGGGTTCCATTTAGTTCGTAAACGTGTCTCTTATTAATATGTTTCGATTAAAACAAGTTCAGTTACAGCATTTTTTATTGTCTTTGAAAATTCACAGTTTTATTCGTACTGTGTTCAAGAATTGTTAAAAAATTTGTCTTACGGTCGTGAAAGGGTTAATGTGTCTACTTATTTTTGGCCTGATTTGGCATCCTGTCACTATGGTAAGCAATGCCTTGAGTGTTACATGAACAATAATGTGGTAATTGTACCAAGAGATGCAGCAAATCTTCCAAACTGCCTGGAGCTAAGGCCAGTTAAAAGAGAATTGAAGAGCACAAAAAAGGTGTCCAAAATTGTGGTAGATTTTAAATGGAGATGGACTACCTGTTCGAACAAAGTGACTGAAAGCACTATAAAAACCTTAATGGTTCATAAATTCATCACTAGTGATTAGAACCATAAAAATAATATTTGTTGTAAGTGGAAATAATAATTTCAATCAAATAAAGAAAACCAAATCTGTATGTGAAGATTTTTTCGATCTCACTCCTTAAGTACCCAATGATTTCTCTATTGATGCTTTCCAGCGGTAAATCAACCGATTTAGGAAGGGCTTCCCGAAATGTAATGTTCCCTAGCAAACGATAATTATTTGATTTAAAGATTTCTTTTGGGATTCTTTGTGCTACCACCGTGGTAGCTCTGGCCGTAGACAATAACAATAAAACCTACACTCTATCATAAACTCTCTTCAGCTCTCATACTCATGCTCTTTAGGTGAATTTTTCACCTCGTTCTTCTTCTTAGTCATCCCCCCTCCCCGCCTGCACAATAAAAAAAAATTCACAGTTGAACTTCCACTGTTTTTGTTTTTCTTTTGCCTGAATGCACAACATGCAATGCAATGCAGCGTAAAATACCACTAGCGAATGACTACAAAATACTACGAACTACAATATTTAATATACATACATATGTATGTAAGAGTGTAAGTGGGGACGCACTTGTACGTCTGAACGTAAATATGAATGCAACCATACTGTTGCCAGTATCAACAGCGCGCCACACCACCAACACTACTGTAAATTTACACACAACAATAATAATAATAACAATAAGTGTATATGCACTGTACTGTACTCTGGAGTAACTGATCCAACAACAATAACAATAATAACATTGGGGCAACACACACTTGCATACATAAATGCATGCATATATTTTTGTTTTTTATTATACAAATGATGAAAATCATCATCACAACATAAACAACAACATTACACAAAAACATACATATATTCGCATATATTTATGCATACCTACATGCACACATATATATTGTTGTTATTGTTTGCATATATTTTAAAGCAACAGCAACAATAGCAACAACAATTTGCAAATGCATCAAATGACACACGTTGCATGATGCGTTGTCATTGATGTTGTTATTATTGTTACTCGTATTATTGCTATTTACAAATTTATGTACAATATGTTTTGTTTTTCTTTTATTTATGCATTTTTGCATTTCGTGCTTGCATACATACATACATTAATATTATTTACTCAATAACAATGGCCGTCTTGTTTTTGTATTTTAGTTTTTTTTTGCGCGTAAATGTCAGTTAGAGTTGCCAGTCGTTTTGACTGTAACCTTATTATTTTAGGACATTTGTTTTATTTACAAGAAATATAAAACCCCAAACTTCAAATTGTTTAGAATTATTCCACGTCAGCCAAAATTCCATCATCTAAACTTTCTCACAACCCTAGAGAGGATAAGGATCAAATAATACAAGGAACTTAACAAATAATGAAGGGTCTTCCAATTGGGGTTTGCGAACTGAAGTTAGTTGAAGCTACATCTGTCGAATTGGCTGTCATTTATTCAGCTTGTTTTGCCAAATCACCATGGACGGATATATCGTTCAACAACAGTGTAAATGAAAAAATTTTGTATGGGTGTTCTGTTCGGGCAACGTTCCGTGCGCTTTGGTTATTTTATGGTCGCCATTATCGTCCTACCGAGAGGAGTTCACTGGTTCAGTAAACAATGAACCAATCCCGTAAGACGTTGAAACGCAAGATCTGTCGAAAACATCGCCAAAGTACGTTTGAGTGAGCAGGAGAACCCAAGGCAGGCGATTTCGCTTCGCTCACAAGAATTCGGCCTTTGGTATACCACAACTTGGCGAATTTTGCATCGTGCCTTAGACCTGCACCCGTACAAAATTCAACTGACCCAGCAGCTTAAAGTAAACGACCATAGCCATCGATGTGTGGTCGTTGAATGGGCCCTAGAGCAGTTGGAAACTGAGCATTTTTTCATCAATAAATCAGTCCCGTTTCTGGATGAATGGGTACGCCAAGATATATAATTGTTGAATTTAGGACGATAACAATTCACAAGAGATTCAAGAGCGTCCAAAGCATCGCCAAAAAGTCACTGTATGGGGTGTAATTTGGGCTGGTGGTGTCACCGGTCGATATTTCTTTAAGAACGACGGCGAGCGCTTTACGTCTATGATTACCAATTTCTTTTGGCCTGAATTGGAGGATATGGACACCAACGATATGTGGTTTCACCAGGACGGCGCTACGTCCCACATTTCAGTTTATGGTCATCTCACGTGGAGCGATTTGACCCCGTTGGACTTTTTCTTATAGGGGTTTATTAAGCCACAAACCACAGCGTCTCTCAAAGGCAACATAACCCATGCCATCGGTCAAATTCAGCCTGATTTATGAGCCATGGTCATGGAAAATTTTTCATTTCGAATGGGTGACAACCAGATTTGAAATTAATGTTAATTTATCTCTTACGTAACTCTCCTTGTTATTTAACACTGAATTTATCTATCTTTGTTGAAATTAAGAGCATAAATACAGGACATTTGGCACATGTAATGTTGCACCTTTACTTCCTTTTCCTCACACGCTCTACATATCGTATTCTGTGAGAGACTAATGCGAACCAGATGAGCCTTTAACTTAATATGTTCAGTTAATAAACTAGCTAATCTTTGGAGTGTTGGTCTATGTAGTTCATCATCTCTTTTAATCTTTTTAGGTTGGGTAAAGAACTAACGAGTTAACTAGTCGGAATCGGGCTACTAATATGGAATGCACTAGCTATTCTTCGGAGTGTTGATCCATGTAGTTCATCATCTCCTTTATTTTCTTTAGGATGGGTGAAGAACTAAAGAGTTAACTAGTCGGAATTGGGCTACTAATAAGAAACAATTTTCTCTGAGATTATAAGCGGTTTATAGTTTTCAGTTTCCATTGGCTGTGGATTCAGTTTGTATTTCCCTAACTAAATAATTGTCTAGTCTAAGATGGGAAATGGCTGAAGTATAACACGGCTATTGTGGCCGATTCTTGATCTTAAACATGGTAGAATACAACTTTTGAAGAAAAGGTGAGATTTTCATTGGTTCTTAAAGAATTGTATCGATGAATATTAGCAAAAGCGATTAACAGTTAGCAGAAAGGTTGATGAGGCTATTTTAACACATTCCGATAGAATAGAATACTAAATTTGAGGGAAAGTAAAGATGTTTCTTGGTTCTTGTCAAAGATAATCGAACACTGCATTATTGAGGGTAACGATATTTGAAGAGTTGTGAAGCTGATTATTAGCGGAATCGATTAATAGTGAGCAGAAATGTTACTGAGATTTTCTGGATTAGTGCCTTGATAAATGATCTGATTTATCAGAAATTCATTTATTAAGCATCGCTGACTTTAGCACGAGAAGCTGAGATTGGTTTTAGGATGGGCATGGTCTTTCAATTGCGTCCTGGATAATGATAAACTGTCTGACTTATCGGAAACGACTTTGGTACTCATTATGAGTTCTGGGAGGAGCAGTTCTGAAGGAAGAGGTTAACATTATTTGAATATTTGAAATTATACACCATAAATAAGTTAATTTGCTTTGTTTCTATCTGTCAAAGCTTTTGGTATCGACTAGTAAAACTTACCAGCAGAATAAAAGGAAAAACTTACCAGGGGGGTTACCGCGTAACTGAATCCGAAAACGGAAATGTTCGAAATAAACAATTTCCTTTCGAATCGAATTAGGGAGTAACGCCCCAGGAGAGTAAACTAAGAAAAGAGGAGATGCATGTGTACTAGTCCACGCTCTTCCTTAAGTTATTAATGTTCTGTGAACATTATAATAACATTACTAATTCTATTTGTTTTCCTTATAGGATCTCTTTTGCCAATATAATGGCTTCTTATTTAAACATTTTGAAAAGGCGATTAATTGGAAATGTATCTTATTCCACTTTCCTAAAGAAATGTATCTCCATTATTATAGGAAATTATGAACAATGTACAAATAATCGCTGGTCGATGTAATCAATTTTCCACTTTCCATCACCAATTATCAGTAAATTCATTTTCTTGAGGAACTTGGTCGGTATAACTTCCAAAAATGTTAAAAACTTGAAGTATATCGATGAAGATTGATAAAGGGCGACAACTTGACTAAATGCTTGTAGGACACGGATGAATTAAAACTAAGAAATCATTCAAGAAGGTTGAGAAACTTTTTCTTAATAGACAAATTATAATGACTGCAAACGAATTGTTGCAAATTGTTTGAAGAATTACCGTCAAATGGATATTCCGAAGTCATTCAAGATCCATTTTGTTGTTTCATCTTCAGATTTATTTGCTAAAAATTTAGGCGAAACTAGCGACCAAGCTTTATCAAGAAGTGAGAAAATTTGCAAAATCTTTTGGAATGAAGGGATAATAATTAACGATTACTATTGATCTCTTTTACGTGAGAAGGATCTAAGCAATTGCAAACAAAGCAGTTCCACACTTAATATAACATTTTTAAAATTTTAGCCTTTTGGGGATAAAAGTGTCACCAAAATCACCTTAAATAATTTGCTACTTGTGCTCATATTATCATTTACCGCACACCAGCCGGCAACTGGTAACTCTAATTGACTGCATCTAAGGTAAAATTAACATACAAAATACTCGAATACACATTTGCAAACAACAGCGCGACAACAATAAAAAGAAATCCCAACATACTTGAATTAGATAAAGGCGCGTAGATTTAATTTAGTACACGCGGGCATGAATGTGTGCTCATGACTGATGAACACAATGTACTATATTTGCAACAATGTTTATAATGGTACGTGTGGAATGTACTTCGTACATTCTAGTGCACACATTTAAAACGATAGACAGTTTTCCCTATTTGAATGTACGCTACCAGGTAATTAAAGCGTATGTAGGTTTCGCCCATTCGTAATCACTTTAGACTTGTTACACTACGCCCAACTTCAAATAATAGGATTTCTCAAACCAGCCTAATGGTTGAATGGAACTTCTTTCCGGGGAGTAATTTTACCAAGAGTTAGTTGCAAAAACTGAAACTGGATAATTTAGAGGTTGATGTTAAAGTGATCAAAGCAAAGGGATCAAAGATCACATTTTATTAACAAATGCTGTATTTCTGTGTACAATGTGTACAGTTGTACAATGTGTACATGTGTAAAGTTTAGAGGAGAATATATCGAGGAGAGTTTATCCTATGAATTCAGAAATTTGCAAACTGTTTCATAGGTACTGGAAAACGGAAATATTTCAAGAAAATAAAAATATAGCTGTTTGGAAGAATTGAAGAAAAATATGTTAAGAAAGCTTGAAATCGCAATAGGAACTAACTTTGAAGTATGTTTATTTCACACTTCGACCATAACACGTTCCGGAAGGATTTGAATGCATCAAGTTCACGAACAAAGACTGTAAGAAACTCTACCCAAAATATATACATAACAATACTCATTTGTTAGTTTTCCTAATATGTACAACATTACTAGTCGACTTTGATTCCACAATTTGTGGAATTGTTTTTATTGCTCTACAACTCATTAGAGTTTAAGCGAACTTGTATGCATTTGATTTTACTACTGATTATTGCTGTTGGTATCGTGGATAATATCAATAATAACAATAATGATGATGTTGTTATTGTTGATGGTAATAATCATAGAAATGTTTATTTGTTTTTGTTTTTTTCATATAAATTTGCACGAAATATATTTAGAGTTGCACTATGCATGTCGTGTGCAAGTAGGGGGTGTTACGAAATGTTTAAATTCCGCTAAAGTTCTCAATTAAGTACTCGACATAATAGACTAACTATCAGTTTTGATATTTAGTGAGAAAACATAACATATTTTTAGCAAAAATTTATTGTTGTGCCCAATGCTGTTCTAAAAATTATATTGAAAGATCTTTATATTGATGAATACACAATTCAAAAATATAATTTCAAAAAGTATCTATACGATGAAGGGCCGTGCACATTTAAGGAGTATAGAAGCAAATACAACAATCTCCATTTTTTCGTGACCTTAATGAATGCCAGTCTTTTAGTTATACAAGTCAAACATTCATTTTCGAAAAGCTTTTATACAACGAAGGGCAACATCAGAGCTCTCATCCAGAATGGGTTGTTGTGCCAGATGCTGTTCGAAAAATTACATATTGTAGGATCATCTAATGACTTCTATTGTTGGATAACGCAATTTAAACAACCCAAAAAGAAATATATTGGATCAATATAAGTCAAAAAGATAATTTCAAAATGTTTTTATACAATGAAGGGCAGATTTAATCGAAATGTTTAAATTTTTTGGGCAATTATTCTAGAATGCAGCCCTAATCTGCCGCGATATGTTGACTAGGCGATCTCGTAGAATGCGAAGTATATGTTCTGTCGATCTCTTTAAGGTATCAGCAAAATACCAGCATTTGTTTGCTTCTTTTATAGATGGAATAACGAAATTGGATCTATACAAATTTTCTATACCACGAAGGGCAACATCAGATCTCCTTGTTAGGTTGTTGGTCTTATACAAGTCAAAAATTAAATTTTAAAAAGTTTATATACAATAAAGGACCGATTTAATGTACATTTTTAACCAATTGTTGTAGAATGCAGCTACCATCTTCCAGAATGTTGTTTATAACTAGGTGAAAACGAAGAATATTTGTTGTCGCTCTCCTAGCTTTGCTTTGGAGTTTGAACCTTCACTTTAACGACATGAGCTAAAGAACCATTTACTCTACATCACCCAGCACTGTTATAATGATATCCAATTCAGAGAAGGATCAAGCAGAGATGCGAGTTTTGTTGGTTAAAGCATTTTCTTTATAGTTTTAAGTGAATTCTTTGGTATTGTAAACCAAGAGTTGGGCTTTTGAGCCTTAACCACGGCAATATTAACAGATTTCGAACACTTACAAACTACTACTCTTGACACTTGTGAAATTAACCCCTGCTTGGCCATTATATCCAACTGCATAACTGGAATAATTTATCATTTACCCAAAAATTGGTCGATTAATCCAGATAAATGTGGAAAAAATGTATCGAGTTGCTTTTTTGGGCTAACTTCATTCGTACTGAAAAACTTATTTGGAGAATTGCTCCAAATGTTGTACCGGGACTCTGCTTACATATTAAACTTTATTATAAAACATGTTTTGAAAATTTCCCCAAAAATGTGGTTTACAATAAGAGACTTGAAGAGGAAGGCCAGGCATATTGGGACTCCCCTTATATATTAAACTTTATAAATTGTTACAGTTGTTGTTGATTTTTATTTGACAAAACAAACACCCCAGCAACTACACTATTTCCAATTGTATTTCAGAATTTTCTACTAAAAAATAGAAATAGAATAGAAAATTCTGAATTATAAATTGCAAATTCTGAAATACAATTAGAAATTTCTAAAATATTATTGAAATTTTCTGAAATATTGTTAATTGGAAATGGTGTAACAATACTAAAAACAATAACATTAGTAAGAAATGTGATGTGGTATGATGTTTATATTTATGATTGTGTACTTGTGTGTTTGTTTATATTAAACTTTATTTTTTTAGTCAGTCAATTCGTTAGTAAAATGTAGAGAAATATTTAGGTGAGTTTAAAACTATAAGAGTATGTAGATATATGTGGCGATATTCTCCAAAAAAAAAAAATTAAATGTATTATTAGACCTCTACTTTACTCACTCTTTAAATTGTGCTTTCTTTGGGGAATTTCTATAGTTGTTATTATTATTGTTGTTATACATATTCATACATTCATCACTAACTCCGCAACGCTCTCCACCGCTCCCCTTCATCATTCACCTCATACACACATATTTTGTTGTTTTCCATGGTTGTCGTCGTGGAAGTTGTTTTTGTTTATGTTATTTATTCATTGGCTGCGTTGATAATCAGTTTGTTTACATTTTTAGTTGTTTTTGTGTGTTATTATTTATTTTTATTCTCCTTCTCCTTCTCCATTTTCAATTTGCACTTTGTGTGTGAGTGTCAATGAGACGAGTGTTGTGTGTGTGTGTGAGTGCATGTTTTTGTTTACTCTAAAAACTGTTCCTCATACCATCATCGCCCCTCTTCCCCCCGGTGAGTGTGTGTGTGTGTTTAATTTCCTATGTATTGCATAGGAATGGTATGGGGATTTTTTGTTTGTTATTGTTGTTTTGTTACCCAGCTCTTAAGCAAGCTTAGCGTTGTCAGCCTTCGCTGCGTTGATATTTGCGCTAACAAAATAGCAACAAACATCATCAACTACACATATACATACTTACACATTTAGACACTCATCACACAGACATAAACTCACACATTTGCACACACGCATAGATTTTAAACGAGGATTGTTTGGGAAAGTTTTGAAGAACTTGTAGATAGGAGTTATCTTTTGCTAAGAAATCGACTAAAAAGGATTTCAGTTTAAGGATTTTTGTATTTAATTTTATTATTCTTCAACTTACTATCCTTATTCTTCAACTTATTATCCTTGTAATGTAATGGCTTCCAAACATCCAACCTTGTTTTAAAATTAATTTTCTTAATCTGCACAGACTTTCCAATTAATGCACTTTTAATACTGATTTGCGAATGTATTCTTCGGAATACGCCTATGTTTACAATATGACTTATTTATATAAAAGTCTCTGGGCATCAGATTTGCAAATTTCAGGTTTCAAAGCATTTTCGTTAAAAACTATATTTTTCGTATATACTGAGTCATTTTGTTGAAAGTTTTTTCCTTGAGAAAAAACCTTCCGTAGATAAAGCTGCTTGATTGACAGTCATTATTGAAGTAAGACTCGGGTCGTTCCGAAGCCTAGATCCAATTGTTGTGAGAACGATATATTTATATCAGCTTTTTACCTATTATAAAGGAACTCAGCTCCGGTCTTTAGAATGTTATGTAAACCTTGACGATATATTTGAGACACGCACTTTAACTGTAAGATCATCCAAAGTAATAAGTTTCATTTAAAGACGTGTATATTTTGTTTCGTTTTGTTGCGTCCCCATTTGACTTTCGTAACACTTACTGATTTTTCAATATTATGGAACAGTGAAGGCTATGATGTCTCATGTACTTGCTGAATTTGGGTCTGTCTGTTTGGTTGAAATTAGTGTAATAAGAAAATTCTTGGTACATATTCATCTACTGAGTAGCAGGTTTTAATAATCACAACTTCAATGATAGCCAAGCAGTAATACGATTAGGAAGTATGTTTATCACTTCAGCAATTGTTCAAGAAGAATGCGAGATATTCATCGAAAACTCGCATCTAGACCTTTCTAATAAACTTACAAACTAAACTGATACCAACATTTCTGTTCTCCTTTGTAGAGCTTAGTGCTTTATATCTAGATCGTGTAATCATTTGTCATATTATTAATGGGAGATGGGAGACTAGAAACATCTGACTCTTTAGTCTAGAAACATCTGACTATCTAGTTTAGCAGGATTATATATTCATAACGTCATTTTTCAATATTGTTTAGGGAAAGAGCGATACAATCAATGGAAACTCATTCTGAAAAACATGCAAAGGCTTCAACTGAACTAAAACTGATGTGGCATTTCATCTTTAAGAAACCAAAGAGCCTAATCTTTGAAAAAGAATCGACATATACCAAAAGATCTGAATTATTTTTCATCGTATTTTATATGCCTCGAATCACAGACTCTTAGATTCGTTTTCACGAAATGTCGCAACTGAGTTCTTATAATCTTGCAAAGTGGGCCTCGAAGTGTCTTTTCGACTTTGAAAAGTCACAGGTCATATATTTAATGTCTAATTAGGATAATGGCAGACTGTGATTCTAAGATTCATTCTCCGCGAAATATTGCAACTGAGTCTTTCTGATAAACTTGCTATGGTTTTATTTAAACTGATATTGAAGTGCCTTTTGGTTTTTGAGAATCCACATGTCGTCTCTCGGGTCATATCTCTAATGTATAATTAGTATAATGGAAGACATTGATTGTTAGATTCATTCTCCGCATAATATCGCAACTGAGTCGAAGTTCCTTTATCTAAACTAACATCGAAGTTCCTTTTCGTCTTAGAGAATCCACATGTAGTCTCTCGGGAATCTGTATCATATGAATGATCTTTAAAAATACAAGGACGCCATATCTTGTATGCCTTTCCATAACATCAACTTCACTATTAATGGGAAGCGGCAGAGAGAAGCGACATATACCAGAAACATCTGATTGCTGTCCCGACATGAGTAGGCTAGGAACTAAAATTGTAGTTTTTATGCATCGAACTATGGTCACTTAGATTCGATCCCCACAAAATAACTAAACAGAGTCTTTCTGATAAACTTGGAATGTTTGTAAGTGAACTGGAATCGAAGTACGGGGAATGGAGACTTAGTTTAGCTTACTATTTACTGCATCTTAGATTCGTTCTCCAAATGTTATTACATTAAAGTTACTGCTGTAGTAGTGTCAGGAAGAGGAGGCGACTAAGAACGCTGCATTCATCAGTTTGAGATTAATATTAAAACATGTTCTTCCAAAACCCAAATTTGAATTTTAAAATGTTCATCGGATGTACAGGTTGACTGTAGATGAAAAATGAATATCATTAGACCTATATAGTCGGGTATTGCAATGGTATAACAGTGTTATGAAGAGGAGGAGACTAAGAGACTAACCAGATTGATATTATATGCTCTTACTACTAAGTTTTTTTCTTCCAATCTGAACATGAATTTGAATGTTAATGGCATTAACAGGTTATCTATAGATGGCAAATTACTATCATTAGATCCATATAGTTTTTAGATCGGGAATTACAATGGTTTAACAACATAATGAAGACGAGGATACTAAGAACGCTGCCCTCTTCAGATTGATATTATTTACTATTACTATTTAAACTTATCCTTTCGTTAATGTTGGAATTTTCATCGGATTAACATTTTGTCTACAGATGAAATATTACTATCATTATCAATGGTATCGAACGTTCACTGTTAAAATTAGTCTATATGATACAAACATGGATGTGAATCAGTTGGTACGTAGATCAACATATTGCCTTTGCTACACTCACAGATTTTAAGATCAAGAATTGCTATGTTATAAAAATAGCGTATGTTTATAAACCCAAGTAATAAAGGCGTGGATCCGGGGGAGAGGGGTTGTATGGTGATATACTAGTCCGAACGTTTTTTAGTGTTCTAAAGGCAGAGTGGTAACAGGTCCGATTTCCTCAATGCAACAGATTCCGAAGTAATTTGTACACTCTTGGATGTCACTCGTCTTGAAAGACGAAAAACAGTCAGTTCTGTTTATTTTTTGGACGCATAGATTGCTAATCGTCATGAAAGTACATACCTTTTTTCAGACAAAATAATTCTGACAGTAATATTAAATAAGCCATAGACAGCATAACGATGTTTCTGGCACAACATTCGAATTCGATTTGGAGTGAATAACAGTAAGGATTGAATTTTGAAGGACCGTGATTTATCACTAAATTTCAAAACGAGTTCAATCATGTGTTGTTGCACGCTCTTCAAAACTTAAAGTCTTCACATTACAATAATTTCTTCAATAAAGTCTTCACATTGCAATAATTTCTCAAAACATAAGTAGTAATACGCAATATAATGTTAGCAATGCTTTCTGGAGCAACACATTTTGACAGTGGGTTCATTTAAATATCTCGAATTTAACAACTACACACTACACATTTCTACAACTGCCCTCGTTTACTTTTGCAACGAAGTGCAAATAGTAAAATGACAACGACAACAACAATAATAAAAGCGAAAACAAACAACAGTAATAATAAAGTATGTTTAGTTGTTGTTTTTGCTGGAGTTGAATGTTTATTTTTTCCATCTTTTTTTTTTTGTGTTTTTGTTATTATTGCTAAGTTTTTATTTATTTTTTAACGTTATTTTTATTTATTTTGTTCGTTTCGTATTTATTTATTTAATGTTTAATTTTTTGTTTTCTTTTTATTTATTTTTACTCATATTATTATTGTTTTTCCATAAACTCCTCTCGTACTCTGTGGTGGCATAGTTCTCTGCCATGTATGAATGTTGCTGTTATTGTATCGTAGTTGTATATTTTTTGTTGCTGCTTGCTACTCACAATTTTGTTATTGTTATTTCTTCAGGTTGTCAACTTTTGTGATATTTTTTGTTGGTGTTGTTTTTGTTATATGAATGTAGTGGCTGCTTTTAGTCGCTATTATTGTTCTTCTTCTTTTTATTATTATTATTGTTGTTATTGTTGGTTTTGCTGTTATTGTCGTGGTTATTTATTTTTTGTTGGTGACAATTTTTGTTGTTGTTGCTGCTGCTTATTCTGTGCATTGTTTTGTTGTTTTCGATGAGAAACAGAATGGCATACAAAAAAAAAAGGAATTTGTATATGCAGGAAGAAAAAAAATAAATAAATAAACAAACAAACCTTCTTCTTGTTATTCTTGGTCTTAATGTTATTGTTGTTTTTTGTTATTTTATTTCTTTCCAGTACAGTTACGATTTAAAAGGTTTTTTCCCGCTTCTCAAATTCTCTTCCTCTTTAATATTTGTGCAATGATTGAACAAGTATGACCATCATCAATTACTTGACTCATTCTTTTGTTGTCGTTGTCCTTGTTTATGCTTTTATGCACTTGGTAAACAATTCAGCGTTTTTTTTTTTGGCCACATTATTTATATAAAATTTAGGTGGGGAGTTGATTATTTTTAGAACTGAACTCTTTGAATAAAACTTGGACTTACAAAAAATACCTATTCTTTTCAATTTGTTCTAAAATTAGTTACAAAATATGTATGTCTTCTAACATCCAATTTAACTTTCTATTTTGAGTAAAATCATTATTCCTCGATTCTTTTTTAGTGTTTGGAATAAATTTCAGTTACTAACATTCATATCTAGAGAAGAAAATTAACCCTTTGTCCAAAGTTTTTTTGTGTTAATTAAAAAATAATATTATTTGTGAATCATATGTGATGCACGAGCGTGTAAAAGAATCTTGCTGTGTATCATATGTGATGCACAGGACAGGGAAAGGGTTAAAGGTGTTTCCAATATGGGCGAGTCAATGTTTACTGTTGTTTATAATGCAGTCACTGATAGCATGTAATACGACTGAGCAGCTCGTCCAAATGATAAAACTTTATTATCAAGAAGAGTGTCCATTGCAAACGTTCGTTAGCGACGAGGCGCGTTTTTTGACCGATCTAAATTTCGAGAAATTTGTTAGAATGATTGCTACTCTAAAATCAAACAAACCCGCTAAAAATAACAAACATTCCAAGAGTCGTATTTCATTAAAGTATTTATTTATGTAACCTGACTTAATTTGCCTTATCTAAGATATGAAAATCAGAAATGGAACGCTCATTGAAAACTTTAAGAGTATGAAGAGCAATCTGGCTGCTCTTCTCAGTTATACTGTCCTGTAGAAGTTGATTTTGGATCCAGTCTGCAATCATAAAACGCTTTTGCTGCGTTTACGTAATCAAGAGAGGAGAATCGTGGAGGATTCATTCAATAGTATTAAGCATCTTGGCAAGAATTTCCACCTTAATTCGGATGTAACCAGATGATATTCATAAAAAAGTGAAAATAAAAAAATGAAACTTTGAAAGACAGACATGTCTAATGAATCTAACTAACCTAGTTTAGGATTCTCTTCTCATCTGGACAAGAACTTTATACAGTATTGCAATCACTTCCAGCACTCTATCTAATCTGATGAAGACTGTTGTTATGATTGTTACTTGAATGTATCCAAAGAACATTGCATCAAATGGGGGTAAATGATTTATCGTTTTAATCAAATGCAAAGATTCGTAACGGTGCAAAACCTGAACATCTAAGGATGGTTTTCGTAAAGCACCTCCTTGTACGACAATTGAATACACCAAACAAAATATGATAAATATGGTTTTGTAAATTCTTCATTACATCTATTGGGATATATATATAAGAAGTTTGAAGTAAGAGACTATTGATTGCTATTATGCAATTCCTCTTCCCAAAATTGACCATTAGTCCAAGTAGAGCTCTCTTATAGTCGCCTTCAGCGTAGATTTAATATCTACATAGATCAACCTTCCAGTGACGTTCGACATTATTAATACCGAAGCTCTTGGGACCGCCCAGATCTCAGTCTATCTTAGATCCGTATGTGACCCTTTTTGGAAACGCTATTGGGGTTGTAATACCGATATGGAGTACCGAGACCATTTACTCCGTTATTCCAGTGATGTTCGACATTATCAATTCCGAAGCTCTCGGGACCGCCAATATATCTGTCTAGAAAAAACTGCATTCTCCATTTTATGTCCCTTTTTGGGAACGTTATTGGTCCATTATTCCTGAAAGAATAAGGAACAAGAAACATATCGTTGCTAATGTTGGATAAAATCGATGTTGGATGAAATCCAATGACAGGTTTTCAAAATAATTGTACTTTTTAACGCAACCTAATTAATTTCCTAATCTTGTTCGGAATACTATTCCTCTTCACATCCAAAGTCAACATTCCATCTGAATTCGACTGACCGAAATCTAACAAATTGTGTGGCTGACAAAACCGCTTCTAATGGTTAATGTATCTCCAGCATCATATTATGCAGACTCCTCTTTCTTGTCACATCCGAATGCTATTGTAATTACATCGAGGTCAACATTCCATGTGCATTCGATCGACCGAAGTTATTTTGAGTTCGTTTGAGACAAATTCCTTCTCTCTCCATGAAATAGAAGAAATTATTTCTATATTAATTCATTAGGATAAATCCAAAGAGGTACGTGTTTTGAAGTGGCCTGTCCAATCGTGACATCTCAATCCCACGGAAAACCTATGAGAAATGGTTCTGGGTGCAAAATACGAAAATATGTGTTTTGAAGTGCCCTGTCCAATCGTGACATCTCAATCCAACAGAGAACCTATGGGAAATGGTTCTCGGTGCAAAATACAGACTGTAAATTATAAAAGTCCCAATAGGGACTTCCGAACTTGACAGTTTAAAGTGGCCATATTTTTGAAGCTACATCTGTCGAATTGGCTGCCATTTATTCAGTGTGTTTTGCAAATAACCATGAACGGATATAACGTTCAACAATACGTGCAAATTATAAAATTGATTTTACAAAATAGGTGTTCTGGTAGGGCAAGTATCCGCGCGCTTCGCTCATTTTACGGTAAGACTCATTTCTGTACACAACCAAAATTGTCGAATTTGGGACCATACCAATCCACATGAGATCCAAGAGCGTCCAGTGCATCTCCAAAAATTCACTGTTTGGTGTGGATTTCGGGTCCATATTTCATTGGCCAGGCCATCACCTTCAACGGTGAGTGCTATTGGTCGATGATAATTAACTTCTTTTGGCATAAATTGGATGATATATACACCATCGACGTGTAGTTTCAACAGGACGGTGCCTCGTGCCCCACAGCTCATGACACATTCGACACGAGCTATTTGAAGGCATGGCCATCTCACGTGGAAGTGATGTGAACTGGCCAACGAGATCGTGCGTTAGACTTGTTCTCGTGGTGTTTTCTTATGTCACAGGTCTATGCGAATAAGCCACAGAGTCATGGAATATTTGACATTTCGGATGCGCCACCCGCGGTTTCGCTGGCTGTCGTATACAGATCTATCAAACGAATAAAACATATCGACGATATCTCGCACTCACTTTGTTCTATTTAAATTTAAAGATAGGAAGCGCTTAATGAAATACCCTTTACCTCGAAGGAAGCTTTATCAGCTGCGGTTATAAGGGAATAGGAAAATATAATATTGTCAAAGTTATAGAGTGCAATTTATGCCATTCTAAAAAAATAGTAAACTTTTGTTATGAAAGTGCATAGCTCAAAAAAGTAATTTAATTCAGCATGTTCTCAACTAGTTAGAATGCACGTGAAACAAGATTTTTGTAGAATACCTACTCAAAATGTAAAAATATATTAAAAAACGATTTATGCTTGCCAGCGCTTTTTTCAATTCTTCAAGTGTGACAACACCTCCACCTTAGCACTTCATTTATAAAATTTCATTGAAATTTGTTTTTGTTTTATAGTATTTTTTTTTCTACTACATCATTCCGCATTTTAAGTTGTTTACAATTTTAAAAACAAACATAAACGTATAAAGCCAGACAACCATAGCAGCAACGCCAGCGACAACAACAACAACAACAGCTACAATAAAATGATTAATAATTTTTTTTTTTTATTTAACTCGTAAACATACAACAATAAAAATTTTGGTTTGTTTCGTTTTGAAAATACTACGTAAATACATTGTCTCTTTCCCGACATCACTGTTTGAGTAGATCGAATACTACGTTTTCTTCGGCAGACTTACTTGGTACATGACTGACTGACTAACTAACAGGCGGACGGACGGACGGACGGACAGGCGATTTGATTAACTGTCGAGAGCTTTAGACGACGGACGTTGTCGTTGTTTATATATTTTTTTTTATTTCGATACGATTTGTGCTGCCTGGCCGCCTTATTTACGTTGATGATGTCTTTCTTTTCCCCATTTTCTGTTATTGTTGTTATTCTCTCTCACGCTCACTCTCTCTCTCTCTCTGTGTGTGTGTCTGTCAATTATTATTATTATTTTGCTGTCAGCCTGCCTGCCTATTCGCATTGTTGTTTATGCCTTTTTCGCGTATCTAGTTGTTGCTGTTTGATTGTGTTTTTATTTATTTTTTATGTATTTTTGTAACAAAAACAAAACGAATTGAATTCTGTTCATTTTATTGTAAATTGTCGCACTTAACGGTTGTTAGTTTTCGTGTGTTCACATTAGTTTGTTTTATTTGTATTTATTTCTATATTTTTTTCGTATCTACTTCATCGTCATTTAGTTTCGGCTACGAAACGTTTCTTTTCGTGTTAACGTCATTGTGCGCGTTTTAGCCAGCGTGTGTTTCAAATTTGTCTGGTCGTTTTATTTGCAGCAAATTTCGCGCCTTTATTTAAATATACTAGATGATGATGATAAGATGATTTAATTAGTATTGAAGTATTAAAAATACCTACAGTGTTGCACTTTTCTGTAGTTGTGAAGTGTTAAATAAATTGTTAATAACATATTAATAAATAAAAATTCATCAAACAAATAATAAATGAAGTAACAAAAAATATAAGATAAATAAATAGATACATTTGTATTTAATGTGTTGTTTATTTTAATACAAATTGTGATGTGATTTAAAATAACAAAAGCAAGGTTGTTCTTAAAGTAATTAAGCAAAATATGGAAACTTCCTAAAATAATAAAATATGAAATTTACTATAAATGAATTTTAGCTATGATTACAAAGTGAATTAATGCAGTTTTACGAAAGAGTTTGGTATTTAAAGAATAAATTAGAATCAATCAAATGTTGTTACATTTCGCTTATGACATGTAATTTCATTATTAAAAATCGAATTTGATCAATACTTCCTTTAAAAATTTTGACATCTGGCCAAATAGACCTAGATTCTTAGTGGCATAGTATGAATAAGAACAAATTTTAGATTTAGGAAGATTTGTTTGGGTTTAGATAAGATGCTTGGTCAAGACCTTTCCTTGAATAATAAGATAACTTATATTTTATCAACAACTTCCGTTTTAAAAAGAAATACAAGTACATACATAAATGCAAATACTTATCAGCAAAAAACGCGTTAAATCCATTATCGAAGATAATTTTTTCAATTCTGAACGAAGTAACTCCATGTCCACTGAACAGTGATATGACAAAAACGCGCATGCTCAAAAAATGGAGAATATTGTTTTCAAATGAGATCTTTGGAAAAAAAATTGAAAGTGGTAACTTGATTTCGCATTAGGCAAATTTCTGGTTTTGTTAATTTGCCTTATTTCATTGAAGTTACGATAATACAATGGAAACTTTTCCAAATATTTAATTAATAGGCCATTACATACGAAATTCCATATCATGCAGCAGTCGATCCTTTTGAGGTAGTTTTCGACTACTTTTTTGACGGTTCTTCCAGTTTATTTTCGAAAAATACGGCCCAATGACACTTGCACACCATAATGCGCACCAAACAGTCACCTTTTCCGGTTGCAATGGCTTTTCCACAATCAATTCTGGGGTCACCAAGCAAAATGCGACAATTTTGCTTGCTGACGTAACCCACGAATTAGAATTGACCTTCTTCGCTGAAGAAAATTTTGTTCGAAAAATCAGCATTGAAAGTGGTCACGTTTGCACCTGCACTTTTGTAGTAAGTTTTAACTATTTTCTAGCGGTCTTCGGTTGTTAAACGATCCATATTCGTAAATGGCAAACCTTTCACTAAATAAATTACACTTCAGATGACAGATATTTAACAGCTGACAGCTTTGTCCGACCGGAGTTTTTGAAACCCTTTATTGCTGCAGTAATAGGCACAGAGAGAGAGAGAGAAGAAGTCACATTTATAAAATTATTTGTGTGGCTGCACGCCGTATTCGGCTAAAGCAACTGTATGAGGTTTTCGTGTCTAAATTGTCGATCAACTTTGTAATTATGAAATTCTCCAGCCATCCAACTTTGACCTTATTGCAACTTATTCTGAAAGCGCCAGAATAAAAAAAGAAGTCATTGGATGCCAAAGCAAGACTATTCGATAACTATCAATGTTTTTGAAATGTCCCTCCATGAAGATCAATGCACTTTGAGTACATTTGAAACCATTTTCGCAGCACCTGTTGTAATTCGGAACATGATAACTTCCAGATATGTATTTTAAACGCATAAACCACTCTCATTCCTCTCCGAACTACGAAAATCCAAAACAAACATGGTAACCAAGCCTCTTGATCCTTTGTTGTCGATCTCTTCATTTATTTCTGAGTTGTGTAAATAAAAACAAATCATTTGCTGCTAAATTGCCTATAAATTCGAGGCATTAGGTGCTTGATATTTCACTTGTTTGGTCTTAATTCTGACAGCTTGCTTTGTCGTGTTTCCATGAAGATCAATGCTGGCACTTCAATCCATTTTCTAAGAATATTTTGAACTTTGAACGAGATAACTTCCAGATATGCCCGAACGAGGCAAATTCTAAACTAATCAATTTCTACTTCAGTGGTTGAAAAACTTCGTCGCATCCTATTAATTTCTGAGCTATTAGTACTAGACTTTTCTCTTGTTTGATCCGAATTGCGACAGCTTGCTTTGTCATGATTGACTTCCTTTATTTCTTTATATACTTTTGGCAAACAAATGGTGATTTTTCATTTCAATTGAGTATTTGTTCTATGTTGGCATAATGACACGTTGCCAAATCAAGGCCATTCTATTCACGATCCTATTTATTCGACCTCCGAGCAAACGACTTCTGATAAAGGTCTATGTTTCCGGCATTTCCAGTTTTCTTGAGGCTTTGTTTAGGGGTTGACCCCTACTCTTGCAAAGTATTGTGTTGGACCTAGGGAAATAGGTTATGAGAGCGAGGAAAGGGGGACTAGTGTTTGTGGACATTCGATTTGAAGTTTGTTCAACATACTAACTAATAGTACGTCTAAAGAACGAAATTTCCCTGTAGTGTGTTGTGCGGTCCACTAGCAAAGGGATGTGTTCTTGATGAAAATAGTGTGATAATAAACATCTGCGGGTATCAGGAACAAGTTCTCAAATTGCATTCCATTGTAGTACCGATAGAACAGTGAAACGCAACCCACATTGTGTCGGCGCTACAGCTAATCAATAGGATACCCTTTACACACCAATAATCACCTTCGCCGTCTTCTGCACGCGTCGAACAGCTCCAAAATTGACTTTGAAGCGCCGACCCATACATGGGAGTTTTATTCCATTTTCGGTCGTATATAGGTGGTGTAAATTCGTACATCATTACAGAAAACCGATTCACTTGAATGCTTCTATCGACACTTGAAAAAATGTGTTTATACCAGCGGACATCATGCCAAGAACATCTAGAGCGTCTGATTCCACAATATTTAGAAATAAAGATGAAGCGACATGGTATGTCGTTCGTTTTTGTGTCAACTTGCTAGACTGAGTCTTTCGAGCATTGAAAGCAGCCCTATTCGCACGACCCCATTCAGAGATTGTCACAAAGTCCCGATTAAGGGAATCATTCATGTTTTGCCTTATTGCCCCAATCTACGATTGGCTTGGTCTATAACTGAATGAATATGAATGGCAAATGTTGCTGTCATCTAAAGAATATATAGGGTTGGAAGTTTGACATAGAAGGTCGTTTAGAAACATAAAGAATAAAGTAGGAGAAAGAACGGAGCCTTGCGGTACCCCTGAATTTATCTTGAACCTGTTTGATGAGATCCCATCTAAAACATCTCGTATAGTGCGGCGGTCTTTCAAAAAGCTCGATATAAAGTGAAGTTATTACCGACATCAAAACCAATAAATTTTAATAAAAGAGCTCCATCGATACATCTATCGACCGCCTTGGAAATATCTAAAGTCATAACTTTACTTTCGCCAAAACGGTGAATGGAACTATACCATTTTTCCGATAGGAAGGCTAGCAAGTCTCCCGTAGAACGTCCTCTATGAAAGCCATATTGGCGGTCGTTAAGTAAACCAGATGGGAGTTTACCATAACCTCCATGACTTTGGAAATTGCAGAACAAATTGCAGGCCTCTTCTTTTTTAGGAATTGGCGTTACATTAGCAACTTTCCCACTTATGCAGGCATGATATAAAGTGTTGAAAGGTTTAGCTAATGAACCAGCTTACGTCGAAGTGCACTGCTTTAAGACTAGCGCTGGTATGCCATCTGGCCCAGGAGACTTATCTACGTTGAGATCTGATAAAACTTCACGATATAAATTTATAGTGCATATGAATGGCTTAATCATAATACATTAACATTGTACGAGACTTTTATCTACTTTTTTGACTGTCAAATTCTATATATGTAGTTCTTAACAATAACATATATGGAAGTTATCTCGTTCAGAGTTAAAAATGTGCTTCGAAAATGGATTGAAGTGCAAGCATTGATCTTCATGTGAACACAACAAAGCAAGCTCTCACAATTTGGACCAATCATCCTAATTTAGCAGCAAATGATTTGCTTTTATTAACATAGCTCAGAAATAAATTGGGGGATCGACAACTCAAGGTGATTGATTACCATGTTTGTTTTGGATTTACCTCGTTCGGTGAGGAATAAGTATGGTTTATAGGTTTAAAAGACATCTTTGGAAGTTACCTCGTGCTGAATAGAACAGGTGCTTCGAAAATGGTTTCAAATGTACTCAAAGTGCATTGATGTTCATGGAGGGACATTTCATGCCATCCATTCCTCTGTACTTCAAAGTTCTTTTTTTAATTGAACAATAATCTTCTATTGGTCGCAATTCCGCATAATTAGGTTGATGGTATTTTTTTCATGAAAAAATTCTAGTGATTTGTTTCGATACGATCATTAGATCTGATCAAAATAATGGTTTTATTCCATTCATCATCCAAAATAAATTGGAAAATTTTGAATTATTTTTTATCAGATTACTAATACAATCTGCTAAATGCTTAGTAGACTTATCAAATCATAAATTTTATTTTAATTAGTCATAATAGCTTAATACATATAATTTCAATATTGTAGTTTCGTTAACAAGATTCTCTAGCTGTTATATATAATTCTTCAAAATCTAGTAATTTTAGAACAAGATCTAACATTTTTCCTGTGAATTTCATATTTAATTCAACTTAACTTGTTTCATGCTCAAAACTTTCCGAACAACCTTCATAAAAAGAAACATGAGTAATACATTTTTATCTGTGATACTGACATCAATTTTTAGCTAAAAGCGATTGTTTAAAGATAAATTATTTCAAATAATAACCAAAAAAAATAAAATCGTTCACATTTTAATAAAAACATATTAATATAACATTTAATTTAAAATATAAATAATTTATTCCAAGACAATAAAAAAACACAAACAAATCAACAAAACTGTTAAAAAAAAAATTCCAAAAAATATAACAAAATAAAAAAAATTTTTATAAGAATGTTTTAAATTAAAACGCCATTTTATATGAATTAATAAATATTTGAAAAAACAAAAACAAACATATTACATGTTTTTTAATAATTATAGTACATATACTACCTACTACAAATAAAATTAATAAGCATCACACAATAATATCATCAATAAAACAATAATAATAATAATACTAATAATATTGGCTGACAACAACAAACAATCATACTCAACAAAAAAATAAAAAATAAAACTAATTGCAAATTACATTTAAATACTGGACAAGGAAACATGAATTTATCCAAGGAAAATGTAAATATTGTTTATTTGTTTTCACAGTTTTGTTTTGTTTTAATTTTATTGTTCACCTTCAGTTTTTTTTTCCTACTGTTTTTTTTTTCCTACTACTTTTTTGTGTTTTCATTTGTAGCGCTTACATATGTTTAATTTGAAATAAATAATAATGTGACAAGTAAACTTTCTTTTCCGAATTCGTTGTGTATCTAAATCCCACCATCATATTACCACGACCACCTTTACGACCGCCACATTTAACACCTCTATTTCATCACTACCAGAGCAGCCATCACTCTTGCAACAGACAATAACAACTGTATTCGTACATTACGTTTGTTGTTTATACATACCATCAAAAAAAGATAGGGGGTATATTGAGTTTGTCATTGCGTTTGTAACACCTCAAAATATTTGTCGCAGACCCTCATTTGTATATATATATTCTGGGTCCTCATAGGATTCTAAGGCGATCTAGCTATGTTTGTCTACTACTGATAAGGTTTCTTTGATATTTAGAATGGGCTATGCAGCAATCCTGATAAAATTTTGCACAAATTAGTTCTAAGTACTCTGCAATTATACTCTAAAGCACGCATGTGTTAAACAGCTTTGAAAGCTCTTTTTTCAAAGTTCAAGGTACATAGCGTATCATAGACTGATCGTTGTTGGTTTGCAAAATAAACAGCAAGCATTATTGTCTAATTGCTTGTTGTACTCTTGTCGGTGTGAAAGCACAAAAGCTCTTTTGTAAAAGCTCGCACATTGTGCATATGAGCTGAACGTAACTGCTCTAAAGTATGGCGAAAATCGGGCAACATTTTTCCTTAGTCCCCATACAAGGTCCCCCTCAGAAAATGATTTGAACATTCATAGTTGTCTTATAATAATTAATATCGTGATGATATGGGACATAAACAAGTTTTATGTGAACCTAAATCTTTCTAACCACTTTTGTGAGAATCGGTCTATAATTGACCCCTATAACAAAAAATATATATATATATATGGTAGGTATACAAGATTCGGCACAGCCGAATATAACACTCTGTCTTGTTGTTTTTATGTTTTGTTTATCGTTTGCTTTAAATTTTCAAGATGCTTTGAAATTGTCCGTCTGCATGTGTTTTATTTTGTCATGTAGTCAGATGTTTTAAATAATGAATTCATTGTTTAGATACCCAGGGCCGTTTTCTCATTTGGTGATTATCTTTTTTCCCAACGAAAAACTGCTGATTAAAGAAATTTGGTTTTCTCAATGTCTCATTTGCATCTGTCGCAAAGCTAACCCGACCTCATCTGCCAATTATTTATTTATCGTACAGATAAATTGAATCAGCTGTTTAATAGAGGAATTAACATTAATTCGATGGAGCATGAACTCGAAGAACATGAGTTCCAAGTGAATGTTGAAAGAGTTTATCCTGCCAGGCCTAACTACCTGGCAGACATGGAGGATAATGAATTTTTCAAAAGATTCCGGCTGTCGATGGCCACATTAAACAGCTGATTTATGTAAACATGTTGTCATTTGAAGGCAGGGTTCCCAACTTTCACATCAATTTTGAGAGGTATTGCCAACTGAAAATAATGTTTTTTGTCGGTATATTGAGAAAACCAAAATTGTTAACGGACAGTTTATCGGCGTAATAAATTTAAGTTGACATTTAGTAGCAGGCTGTTTGTCGATACATTGAGAAAACGGGCCTTAGTGAGAAGCACGTATTCCTATCACTTTAAGATGGAGATTAAAGTCCTGAATTACATTTAAGACAGCGGGAAAGTGGTTAACGTTGTCATTTGAAGTTTGGTGAACATTGATGACTGCTATTTTTGTGTTGTAAAATTACTTGGTATGAATAAAAGGAAAATGACATATCCTGATTTATCGGCTACTTAAAGGTCTGAGTACAATAGACTCAGACGGAGTAACATCTACTATGAATCAACATCTATCAGATTTGACGGTTACAGAGATGGTGGAAGTTTTTTCAGATCAGCATGACAGCGATTTTGAAGTGTTAACGACGACTTCACTTTCTACACAAATTGCCTTAAGGGACTTGATAAGAGACCTTGAGAGATCTGAGTTGCTAGCATCTAGACTCAAAGCAATAAATCTTTTAACTCAAGCTACGAAAGTCACATTTTATCGCGGTGGCGAAAAAGAACTTCTTCCATTTTTTTAATGACATTGGTGGCATTTTAACGAAAATGGGACTCTCAAGCTAAAAAACTGATGACTGTTCATTTTTTTATGGACATGTAAAATCGAAGTTTGAATTTGGTAATAAGCATGCGTCTGTGCCTATTGTTCATTCTGAGAAATTAAAGGAGGAGTATCAACACGTAGATCATGTTTAAAAAAAAAAAACTTAAGTACTCGGATCACCAATGGGTTATATTGATTTAAAAATTATTAATTTCTTGTTAGGTCAACCAAATGGCTACACTAAATTTCCATGTTTCATCTGTGTTTGGGAAAGCAGAGCAAAACATGACCAGTAGATCCAAAAATGCTGGCCTCTGCCGGATAACATGATGGTTGGAAAATAAAATATTATAAACCCGCCTGTGGTTTCCAGAGATAAGATAATTTTGCCTTCATTACACATCAAATTGGGACTTATGAAGCTGCATGTGAAGCCGTTAGATAAAACTGGTCCACTGGCTTTGACTTTCTTTCAAGACAGTTTCCAGGTTTGAGTACAGAAAAACAAAAAGCTGGTGTTTTTTATGACCCACAACTAAGACTTTTAATGAAAAACAACGATTTCATTCATTCAATGAATGATTTAAAAACAGAGGCTTATTAGGAAGTCAGAAGGCTAAAAACTACAAGGAATTATTTATATACCTTTCAATTAGCTTAAACAATCTTGGATCGTATAGCGAAGCAGCATGAGAACGTTTCCATAACGATTTAAAAGTGATGTTAAATGGCAGATTACTGTTGGAGTATGACACGGGAGTGTCCTAAGGACCTCCATTGTAGAAAACCGTGCAATTTTTACCCTATTCCTAGAGCATAAAAAAGCGCGCTGCCTTGAGAATCCCAGAATCGTAAAAACTAATCCCTCATGGCACGCAGCGCCATCCTGTTGAAACCACATCTCGCCCGGATCAATGTCATCAATATATTCAAACAAAAAATCATTGAATAGGGCGCGGTAGCAATCTCCATTGACCGTAATGCGAGCTCCGGCTTAATGTTTGAAGAAATAAGTTCCGATGATGATACCAGCGCGTGTAAGCCGTATCAAACGGTGAATTTTTCTGGAGTCTGTAGGGTCTGTTGTGGATTTATTGCAATCCATATGCAATTTTGTTAAGCCAAAAATGAGCCTGATCGCTGAATAGAATTTTGCGATAAAACAGTCATTGCGCGAATCGATGACTGATTTTCAAAGTAAATTTGGATAATTTGGTAGCATTGTTCAAGCGTCAATCTATTCATGATGATTTGCCAGAGTATACTGATCATAAATGTCAAAAAGCGAGCGCAGATGACGGTTCGTTTGACAGTTAACCCTTTCGTAAGTTCTATGGGGCTAAAAAGAACATCATTTACTACTTCATATGGCGGTTCCAAGTATATTGCCCAGATATTTAAGTTAGTCGGAAGTATAAATATCACTCCTATGCATAGCAAACTATTCCAAGATTCAGTTAAGAGAAAAAAGTGCCAAAATATCTTAGGTTAGATTTATAGAGCAGTGATGATCATGCCATACAACAATTGTTTGAAAAATTTACACACATTTGTTATGCTCTTTTAAAAACTTTTATTCATTCATCGTTGAGCAAGCGATGAAAACACATGCGGCGGACTATCGTCATTTTTTTCAGAAATCATTAAGCATTGTTGTTGGTTGTTTTTGGACGAAGCATAGCAAACACATGCTTTTCAATTACAATTGAAGACAATAAAACAAAGTCAGCTATAAATAAAAAATTTAAGAGAATTTCGGCTGTATAATGTATATTTTTTCTTTTCCTTAACATTTAAATTACATTCATTTAATAATTTGGCTAAATCTGATAAAAAATCTATATCTAAACTTTTTTTATTTTTTTCTTATTTTAAGTTTTTGACATTATGTTTGCTGGGTAGCTCTCTCACCAATACATATTCATTTTTATTTTTGAACACCACTGTTATAGAGCCATAAATGACAACTAGATAGGTAACTGAGAGCCAAGAACCTAATTCATGGGAATGTATTGCCATGTATATTGTATCGTCCATATATGAGAAAAGAGAGTAATTTTGTTCAATATTTTTCATAAAAATTTCTCTCTCCTTTCCGTGTATGTTTTTATTCTATGCACAGAACTTTCTACCCCAAGTCATAATTTTAAAAGTGCCTCATGAAATGTTTGACTTAATTTGTACATAGAAAGTACTCAAAGACCTAACTCAGTTGTCAAAAACCTAAGTGGTGAGAATGTATTTGTAAAAAAACTATGTGAAAACAAAAACAACACTTGTATGTGTGATTATTTTGAGTAATTTTTTTTGTTTGAGTTTTTTTCTAGTTTCCGCTCTATGTTTCTCTATGACTCAAACCTAAGGACAAACCCTGGTTGAATTAACTGTAACCATAATGTTGCCCATAGATCTAATAATGTTCCTACTATCAAAGATGATCGGAATCTGCACTACAGTCAAAACATCTCTTGGCCGAAACATTGATTTTAGTTAGTTGTGAAAAGTGAATTACGCTTGTCATTGACAATGATTGCATTATTTAGAATATCTGTATTATGCTGGTGTTGTTGTCTACGTATTTATGTATATAAAATTCCCAATATCTTTGTTTTTTTGCATTTATTTTGATCATATTACCAAGTGACATGTATTTATATGTTGTTAATGTTGTGGTTGTTGCTGCTATTTTCATTTTGTTGTTGTATTCACATAAACAACCAATGTAATATATACCCAGCGGAAAATTATGAGGAAAAGCTTGTTTTTATTTTTTGCAAATATAAGGGCCCCAGATCATCTCCAAACAAAATGCACGGGATTGCATGGCCATGCCTTTCTTTAAAAGTCGAACTTTTAAAAGCCCTTATGTATTAAGAAGATCCGTCAATTTTGGCATATACTAACCATTTCGCAAAAAAGAGCACCTTTTCACTGAAAAATGGCTTCACTTCCATTCTGAAATATTTTTATTTTTACACTATAGAACTCTGATCGTTCTAGATTCAAATATTGTTCGGATCGCATTCAGAGGAAAATTTACATTCGAGATTCTGATGTTATTGCATTTAGATGAAACTTATTCAATTAGTAAACCCGTTAATTTGTTCGTTCTGAAAATTTTCAATTTAATCAAGATCTTGTAAGCAATTGTTAAAAGTGAAAATTGAGGTCATTTGTAACGCATTGTTCCAGGAAGCAGGCTGGAATATCAATTTAATCTTTTAGAAATACATAAAAATGAAGGCCTACACTTTGAAGGCCTTCTATTTCCCCCGCTGTGTACTTTATTTATGTATGCATGTGTGTGTTTTAAGTATTTTTGCAATTTCTTTTCGCCTTGATATTTGTTTATTTTCTAAAATCAGCGTGGTTGTTGTTGTTGCTATTTTTGCCGTTGTTTTTGTTTAAATTTGTTTACGCATTATTTTGTTGTGGCTGTTGTAGTTGTTGGTGCTGATGATTTTGTTTTTTTTTATAAGCCATTTTTTTCTGTCTTCTCTTTTTTAAGGGGAAATAAATAAATAGAAAAGAAAAATTGTGTTAAATTTTAATGTTAATCAATATTTTAAAATTTTTTCAATATAGACGGAATGTCATTCTTTATTTGTTGTCTATACTTTACACTGGAAATTTCTTGCGGTGCATTTTTTGTTTAAACCAGAGATGGAGAATGAAACTTTGTTAGTGCTTTTTCAACCTCAGAGTACTAAAATATAAATTTTTAATTATTTTCAAATATTTTATTAATAGGTCAGAATTCAATAAAATTCTTAATTTTTTAGTACTTCATTAATAAATGGTGTTTTTTAAGCCCGACAGCACTTACGAAAGTGTTAAGTGTAAAACGAACTGTCATTATGCTCTCTCTTTTTGCCATTTATGATCATTATACTCTGGCAAATCATTATTAATAGATTGAGGCCTGAACAACGCTACCAAATTATCAAAATTTACTTTGAAAATCAGTGTTTCTTCATTAATGATTAAAAAGAAAAACAAATTGAAGGAAGGAAAACTATTTAAATAAAATGCTTATTAGATTTGAATTAACAAATTTAACATTTAATCATTCAAAGGTTGGGTGAATTCTCTTATGAATTAATTCATAAGAGAATTTTCGAAAATCTTGACTATAGCCATTTTTACTAACTATGCTGCATTTAAAAAACTAATTGTTAGCTTTTATTTTGAAACATCTGTACAAAGTATTGGCCATTGTAAGCTATGACCTTTTCCCATCTTTCTGGCAACATATGGTTTCCGAGCGAAAAGAACTGCTTTGGAGTCGATTCGGCTGGTTTGGCCGGGCTTCACATACAACATACACAATATTTTCTATAGAAAATACTGCTATACACAAAATTGTCATTAGACATTTATTTCTTTATTCACAGAAGTACCTCGGTACTCTTACACTGAAATAGTATCAAAAAAATAATACTATCTTTTCAACTTTTCCATGTCTGGTATCATCTCTAAGTGATGGATAATATTGTTACGAATGTGCATTAGCGATTTGAATTTAACGGTCTGTAACGACTGCCAGCAGCATCCATCATGTTTATAAACACGTCCATTAGTAGCATGCGGTTATTAGCATTGTTTGTAAGTGTAGCAACGCTGAGTGTTTGGGCAGCTAGCATTGACATCGAAGGCTCTAGAATTCGAACAAACGAGTTTTGAACTTTAAGAACAATCTAGACTACTCGAATGAAGATGACAGTGTGTATATATTAGTCAGGGAGTTGATCATAGGCGCTGTTAGAGTTAACATCAACTGTCTTGTATATGAACATTATAAAGTGTGTGTGTATTTCTGCGAATTGATATACGTGTATAAAGTAGGGATGCCAAACGGGACTAGGTTTTACAAATCCCGGGATTCGGGATTTTAGAAATGTGAATCCCGGGATCCCGGGATTTTTCGGGATTTCGGGATTTTTCGGGACTTCGGGATTTTAGTTAAACGTAAAAGAATACAAAATTCAACAATAAAAACTATTTTTTTTTTCGTTAATATATTTATGTTAAAATATAACAAAGGAAAAACTAATGCATTGAATTAAAATAAATTTGACACAAAAGATATTTCATATTTATAATCGTATTCTGAACTTTATAACAGTGAGAAATCCATAACAAAACCGTATTGAGTACATACGCTAAGTTCATAGTAAAAGAATTTTTAGGAAAGAGTACATTACCATTACTATGAGACTAATCCTGTAAAAATTGGTAAGGCAGTTTAAAAGTTATTTGCAATTGAAATTTTTGTCGAAAATGTTTGTTGATAATAAAATTTAAATATAAAAAGTGTTGTTTTCTTTTATAACATAAAATTTCCGTCCGTCTGTCTGTTTAAAACACGATAGGACAGAAAAGAAAGGAGCCAGCTGGCTAAAATTATCCATAAATACTCTTTGTTTATAAGGCTTGTTTGGAATTGAAAATGGTCCATGATTTCCCCTAGAAACATACAGTTGTCCCCCGGAATACTATTTGAGCAGTCATAAGTATGTTGATTATGCGACAATCCTAATAAAATTTAGCATGAAATAAGTTTTAAGTACTCTCAAATTATACTGTGAAGTATTGCGGAAATCGGGCTACATTTGTCTCTAGTACCGATACATGGTCCCCTTCAGAAAATAACTTGAACATTCATAATTTTCTTATAGTTAATAATTTATATCGTAATGAAATTTAATAATCAAGTTATATATGAAAATAAACCCTTCTACCAACTTTTGTGAGAACCATAATAATATACCCCTATATAAGAAAAATATTTTGGATTTGAAGCAAAATTAGTATTATCAGTATGCTGAAATTTAGCTAAATTTTGTATTTTTGGAGCTTCAAAAATCTTCCTAAAATATCAAAAATCTCGTAATTTTCCGGGATTTGTTAATCCCGAAAAATCCCGGGATTTTTTTTCACAAATCCCGGGATTCGGGAAATCCCGATCCCAAAAAATCCCGGGATTTTCGGGATCGGGATTTCGGGATTGGCATCCCTAGTATAAAGACACTGTGACTATTTAATTCTGTTGTTGTTGTACATTCTAAATAAATCAAGAGTTGTTACAACTTGCCTTTATGTTCGTAATAGTAAAAGGTAACTTTAAGTAATATAAAAAGGTAGCTTTAAAGTTACCTTTTACTATTACGAACATAAAAGCAAGTTGTAATAATGGCACTAAAACTGCTTTTATATGCAATCAAAAGTATCCGGTTTATTTAAAGGAAATAAACCCCCGTTTTTAAAAGGTAAAAACGTAACAATATCTACATTAAAAGTTCAATGCTAAATTGTTGGTGGAAGTTTTTTAATATTTCAAATAAGTTTATTTTAAATACATTTACAAATATTTTAATAAATAAACAGTAGTGCGATTCACTAACTTTTAACGATCCGATAATCGCAATAGTAGTCGACAATTTTGTTGTTGTTTGCAGTAACGATTATGTGATTCACTAAGTCTGCTTTTACACAGACCAAGTTTTCTTGCCGCATGTCTGAGTTTATAGGAGAGTGAGGCGAGAAGAAAGAAGAGGGGTACACACTTGCTTGTACTGGCAAGTATCTTCAATTCTCTTTTGTTTTTTCATTTTCACTATGATGTTTATTAGGTTTTGACAGACTTGCTGTGTGTAAACAGACGAGTAAGTTTAAAAGAGAATCGAAGAGACTTGCTTCAAGTAAACTTACTGTTTATTAAAGCAGACTAACTTATTTTAAACAATAGTAGACAACTTCATATCATATTGATATCAAGTGGCATCTCTGTTAAAAAAAGCGAAAAACACAAAGGGGAATAGAAAAAAAACAATTGAATTTATGCAAGTCAAAAACTTTAGTTTGTAAATTTTATTAATTTTACATAATAGAAGTGAAATAAATACATAAATGCCTTCATATATTGCTCATTAATGATACATAATATTGTTGACAAAGAAGACGCATCTCAGCTGAACAGCTGACAATTGTCGATTTTGTTAACAACACAAAAATAGTTGTCGTTTGGAAATGTCGGTAATCGTTTAGCTAAAAACAAAAGCTTACTTCAACCGACCGCGAATATCGTTAACGAGGTTACTGAATAGCAAATTTGATAAAAGTTCGTTATATTTATTTTTGAATCTATATTTATTTGGTATTTAGAAACTTTTGTTATACAGAAGAAATATTTTCCGGTGATAATTAAACCCCAAAGTAGAAAGTTGATCTTGGGGATCTTAATTTGCACTATTTATAATTTTATATTTTTTATGTATATCTTCTTGCTATAATTTTCTAATGTCAACTAATTCTCTTTCCTTTCAGATGGGTTTAAATTTACCTATGATCCTTGCCGGCTCCCAGCCACTTGAGACGTGGAATCCACAATTTTCACCGCCACCCATCAGCGATCGAAGTCATCAGTTGCGCGTACCCTTGCCAATGGCATTCTCTAACGCTCCACAAAGCGATTTAAATACAAGCGGCACCAGTAGTGGCGGTGGTGGAGGTCCACGCAGTTTATTTGGTGGCAGTAGTAATAGTGATTTTGAGGGCAGTCCCCAAAAGCCCATGGACACAACTGATATTGAGAATGATGAAGGCAAGGAGCACGATACCAAATGTGAGCGTACAACACCGTCCAATCAGCACGACACTTCGGTGACATCCAATGAGGGACGGTTGAGTACGGGTCCGAATGGCACGCCGGGAGCGGTGGGCAGTGAAAATGGCACTTGTCATGGCGATGTGGGTAGTGGTGGCATAAGTAGCGGTGGGGGTGGTGGCGGTGGCGCGGGTAGACGTAGTGATGGCACCTCTGGTACTGAAGCCGGTTCTAGTCCTATACCAAATACAAATACTTTTGAAGCTCATAAACAAAGACATTTAATACCGGGAGGCGCCGTCTCCAGCGGGTCACGGGGTCATGAAGATCTCAGCATAAAGCAAGAACTATTAGAGAATTATTTTCACGCCCCCCATCCGCCGGCACCGCCCGATTCACATCGTTCCTACAGCTCAACGGACGAAAATCGCCAGTGCGCCGACTCAGCCGATGACTTTGCTCAAGATTTGCGTGTGAGTGCGGCCGCCGCGGCTGCCGCCAAAGGTCTTGATTTCAGCCGTTTTGTCCTGCCACCCGGTCTAAGACGTTCCACAGAATCGATAGACGAAAAATTTACACCTCTCAATATGCGTAAATTAAATCCGACCAGCGCTTCAAGCAGCCAGGCCGGCCAAGTGCTTATGAATTCCTTCCTCTCCGAAAGTATGTCCGAGGACAATACGTCCATTAGCGGACGCATCAAATCGGGTAGCTTAAGCGGCAATCCGAATGGCATGAGCGGCTCCCAGGATGCCAGCTCGTCTGCCGCAGCGGCGGCTGCTGCCGCTGCCATTTATGCTGAAAGTCTGAATAAAGATGACTGCGATTTTGTAGGTTCTAATGTTAGCGTTAAATTGCGTGCGATGGATCGTACACAGCGAATTATAGCTGAGAAACTAATAAGCGAGGTACTTTTCTACGGTCAGTTCAATGAATTGGAACGCAACGCTCGAATACAGCCCAAGTGACAATTCCTAGCCAAGTTTTTACGGTCAAGGTGTATAAATTAGGTGCTAAAGCAGGAAAGAAAATGGACACAAATTCGAATGTTCTATTATTTTAGCTAAAAATTTTGTTGGGTGATTAGGCGCGAATAAATTGTAAATAAATAATTGTAAATGAAATAGTGAGAATGAGTTTTAGACATAGAAACTTAAGACTTAAGTAAAGTGATAATTTGGTCATGATTTTGCTAAAATTAGAGCAAGAGAGAGAGAGGGTGAAAATTCTACTGCCAAGAACCTAAGTCTGTGATTAAAAAATAACTAAGTGTTGAGAAGATGTGATTTACAGGTACAGGCAAATCTGACAAGTACTAGAACATGTTCGAAATTTGAATTTTTTCCATATAAATCAATGTTGCGACTAGAGCTGACATTTCCTAAAACAAACGCCGTTTTTATTTCTAGAAACAAAATTCGTATTTTTGGTACTGAAATGCTGATACATTTTTTACTGGAATCGTTGACAGGAACATGACATTTCCTATAATAAAATATGACACTAAGTTATGAACTGAAAACTGTAAATTGTGTCTTAAAATAATTTAGTTTTCAAACGCTTTTCATTTAATTTCACAAATTGATTTAAATCATGATAATTTGTCTTTAAATAAAGTTGTAACACAAGCTATGATTTCTTGTTTCCATTTTATGTAAAGAAAATTTTGCCCTTTTTCTGCCCTCTTTTTATAAAATCGATTTTTTTACTGAAATTCACATACAATTGGTACCAAATTAAAAGTTTTTAACAGATCTATCAGATCTGTATACAAAATTTTATAATATTTTTCTTTAGCTATTCTTTATAGCAATAAGATAGATCTTTAATAAGTTATTTAATTGAACACCTTTTATGTGCAAATTCACCTCTCAATTGTTTTACATATTTTTAGCAAAAGAATGCAGAAAAAGGGCAACATTTTTATATCCAGAAAAGAAAATATTATAAATTATTGAAGAGCTTTCACTAAAGTAATCAAACGCGGAGTATAATAAAAAAATTGTGACCAAATTATATATTTTAAATTAAAAAAAAACATGGCAGAAAAAGGGCAACACTTATTTTCCCAGTAAAGAAAACATTTTAAGTTATGAAATAAGTTGCGGAGGATAATATCAAAATTGTGACCAACTTATAAATTTCAATTGTGTCTTTAAGTACTTTTAAGTTAATTTTTTTGCTCAAAATCTATGTCTAAAATTTCATCATTCTCAGCGCTCTGTTATTTCCCAACAAAAATTCAACTATTTCGCATTATGTATTTTCTTTCCTGTTTTAGTTTTGGAAAAATTTCCAAGTGACTTTGGTTACTTAAAGGCAACATTAGATGATCAAATATAATTATTAGGAAAAACATTTTAATATACATAATTTTTGTTAATTCTTTTGTAAAAATTAAGAAATTCTGATACAAGGTAACGATAGAACTACAAGAACAACATTTACAAAAACAACATGCATTTTCATTATGCCTTTTGTTTTTCGCCACAACAAACACAAGTGAACTTGATAGATCACACATCTAAACAAGTGATGGAGGAGACCTTCTACAAAATTCGCCTAGAATTTATACAGCGAAATTTCAAACTCCATATATATTCGCCTTAAAGCTGCTATGTCAAATTTCAAGATGACCTCAACTAAACATCTGATTTCTAGGTCAAACGTTAAACTCCATACATAAAAAATAGTTCGCCGCTTAGGCGAATATCAAACTCCATATATAAAAAAAATATAAGATTTAGGCTGATTTCATCGTGCTTCTACCATATATTAATAACCCTAGGTAAAATTCCTTATTAAGGCGAATATGTGGCATATTCAAAGAATTCGCTCGAATTAGCCTGATTTTACTCACTTGTATAGGTTCGTCTTGCGCCCTGTATACAAATTAAATGAATTCGCCTAAGGCGATATTAAATATGACAGCCAGCCAAACTGCTAGCCGTGGCGAGTTCAGCCAAATTTGAGCGAATTCATTAATTTGTTTATATAGAGTTTAACAAGGCGACAAACAAGGCAAAGTGGTGGAGAATGTCAAAATCCATATATAAAAAAATACAAGAATACGCCTGATTTCTTCGTGTTACTTACTACCTTGTATATCCTGGGTAAAATTCCTTATTAAGGCGAATGTGTGGCAAATTCAAAGAATTCGCTTGAATTTGCCTGATTAAACTTACTTGTATAGATTCGCCTTGCTCCGTGTATACAAATTAAATGAATTCGCCTAATGCGATATTAACAATGTGACAGCCAGGCAAATTCATACAAACTGCTAGCAGTGGCGAATTAAGCCAAACTTGAGCGAATTCATTAATTTACTTATATAGAGTTTAACAAGGCGACAACAAGGCAAAGTGGTGGCGAATGTCAAAATCCATATATAAAAAAATACAAGAATTCGCCTGATTTCTTCATGGTACTACTATGTATAAATAACACTGGGTAAAATTCCTTATTAAGGCGAATATGTGGCAAATTCAAAGAATTCGCTCGAATTTGCCTGGCTAAACTCACTTGTATAGATTCGCCTCGCTCCGTGTATACAAATTAAATTAATTCGCCTAAGGCGATATTAACAATGTGACAGCCAAGAAAATTCTGCTAGCAGTGGTGAATTCAGCCAAATTTGAGCGAATTCATTAATTTTTTTATACAGAGTTTAACAAGGCAAAGTGGTGGCGAATGTCAAACTCCATATATAAAAAAAATATAAGAATTCACCTGATTTCTTTGTGCTACTTTCTACCTTGTATTAATACCCATGGGTAAAATTCCTTATTAAGGCTAATATGTGGCAAATTCAAAGAATTCGCTCGTATTTGCCTGATTTTACTCACTTGTATAGATTTGCCCTGCTCCGTGCATACAAATTAAATGAATTCGCCTAAGGCGATATAAACAATGTGACAGCCAGAACAAATATATACAAACTGGTAGCAGTGGCGAATTCAGTCAAATTTGAGCGAATTCATTATTTTGTTTATATATAGTTTAGCAACTCTTCATGCTACTACCATGTATAAATAACCCTGGGTAAAATTCCTTATTAAGGCGAATATGTGGCAAATTCAAAGAATTCGCTCAAATTAGCCTGATTTTACTCACTTGTATAGGTTCGTCTTGCGTCCTGTATACAAATTAAATGAATTTGCCTAAGGCGATATTAACAATGTCACAGCCAGGCAAATGGCGAACTCAGCCAAATTCGAGCGAATTCATTACTTTGTTTATATAGAGTTTAACAAGGCTATAAACAAGGCAAATTGGTGGCAGTGGCGAATTCACATAAATTTGAGCGAATTCATTAATTGTTTATATATATATGGAGTTTGACATTCAAAACTCAATGCTCACTGTTGAGGATAAGGCGTATTAATTAGGTGACCGCATGAAATCAGCGGATTCTTAATTCGCCGTGGTTTAATGTAGGTCTTCTGTCAAACTTTGTTTAAGTTTACATTTGTTATTAAAACTAACAATTTTTTAATTCGCCTTGATTTTAAGATTTCTTTTACATTTGAACAAAATGCCAATTGTGTTCGCATTGTGTTCGCATTGCTGTATGTATTTGTTGCCGCGACGCACTCGCCTTGTTAATACGCGTTGATTGAGAATTTCGAAATTTGTATTTAAATTCGCTTGAATTTGCCTGTATTCGCCAAAGCCGAATTTATTATAAGGTGATGTCAATAGCACAGCAGATTATTTGTCTTTTTGCTTGTTTTGATGTTTGAGCTGTCAAATTCACTAGTGTTTGTTGCGGCGAATACTATAGCAAACGTAAAATAAACAAAAACAACTGGCAAACTTTGACAATCCAAACTACAGAAACAAATTGCATTTTCTTTTAGCAAATGTTGTAGAACTGACATCACATTATACTGAATTCGCCACAGCCACTACAAAGGCGAATTTATTATAAGGTGGTGTCAAATTTACTACAAATAAAACAAACGTAAAAGAAACAAAAACAACAGTTAGACTTTGACAGCTCAAACAACATAAACCAAAAGCAAATTGCAATTGGTTTTTTGTAAATGTTGTTCTTGTTGTTAATTCGCCTGGGCAAGTACCTTGTGTAAATTCGCCTTGACTGTAACACAGTTAAAATCGCCTTAGGCAAGAAGCATTGAAGTAAATTCAGTCTAATTCATAAATTTTTTTGATATGTAAAAAGCTGGTATGTCCAACCAGATTTTAGACGAATATTTTGTATAGGTGGTGTTTGAAATTTCACCATACAAATTCTATAATTAGCTGTACGATGAGACTTTATAAAATGCGTCTTGAATTCGCCCTTGCTGTGGCCTTGTTAAATTCGCCTTGTCTGAACTAATAAGACTTATTTTAATGAACGTTTTTAAAAACTGACAAATGGTTTCATTTAAAAAGAACATTTAGAATGTCGCCAACTATATTTGATTGTCTAATAAAGCCTTTTTAAAATCTTCAATATTTTAAATATTTTTTTTTTTTACTTTTTGCAATTTTAATGAAGTTTTTTGTTTAAAAAAAAAAAAAAAGTTTTTAACTGTCTTTTGTTTTTGAACGGCAACTAAAATTCCAAACTTTTAAAATCATTCTCTACAAAAGAAAATTTTATTTAGTTAAAGAAAATTGTTTAAGTATCAACAAACAAAAATGAAATTCCTTAAAAAAAATTAAATGATTTTTAAATTAAATTAAACCCTTAAAAAAGCAACTTAAACCAAAGAAAGTTTATTTATTGTTTCAACTATTTTCTAAACTTTTAATTTAATTAATTATAAATTAATAATAAAGAAAACACAATAATATAATTCCACTTTAAAACAATTTCTAGCTAAATAAAATTTTCCTAAAGAAAAAAAAAAACTAAAATAAAAACTCCAATATTTTACTTACAAAGTTTTTTATACAAACAAAAAAAAAGTACCTCGCTAATTTTTTTTTACAACATACTAATTAATAAAAAATAATTTGCATAAAAACCAGTCATTTTTTTTTTTTGTAAAACAAATTTTACGGAAAGTTCAATAGTTAAACAAATAAACAATAATTTTACAAAAAAATAATAAAAATACAAAACAACAACAAACAAACATAAAAAATAGTCATTATTTTAAACAAATCAAGTCATAAGTAGAACAGTCGTCTTGTGTTTAATTTTTTTTTTTACAAATATTTTATACAATTTATAATATTTTTTTTTTTTAAATTAAGAAAGTAACAAAAATTAAAAAAAAAACAATTGTAAAACCAGTTTTCTTAAGTAATTTATAATTAACTTAAATTTATTTACACATATTTTTTTAGAAAAATTATTTTTTTAGTAAAAAAATCAAAAAAAAAAAGAAAAACATTTTATAAATATTTTTAAAAAAAAAAAAAAAAAATGGAATTGTTAATTTAACTAAAAAAAATAAAAATAATTGTAAAATGTTTTCTTTTTTTTTAATAATTTTTATAAAAACAAAAAAGTAAAATATAAATACATATAGAATTTAATTGTTTCAAAAACACTTTAGTATTTAAGTTTCAAAAACACAAAATCTAAAAACCCAGAATTAATTGAAAATAATGTATTGTCTTTGTAAATGTTGGAAAAATTTAAAATTATGACAAGAAAAAAAACACTGGAATTTAATTTTTTTAAGAAATATAATTCCTTATTAAATATGAATGAATGAATGAATTTTGTTTGCAAAAAAATTATTTTAGGTTATTTTTAATTTTATACAAAAATTAAATGTAATTTAATTACATTTAGTTATAGATTATTTTATTTTTTTAACAAATTTAATCATCAAGTCATCGGTTTTTATACAAAATCTTAATAAAAAAAGTACTATAGCTTTGCCTCCCTACTGGTAAGATTTATAAGTTTTAGTCAAAACAAAAAAAAACAACAGATTTCTTAAGGAATTCCTGTAAATCTTGTCTAAAACCTGCAAATCTAACGTGTTCCGGATCAGAGCTATTATTGGATAGTTTTGTTAAAAAAATTTTTCACCAGATTTAGAATGAAAGTTTAAGTTCGTAATTTTTTGGGAAATTTATAAATTTTCTAGAGACTGGTGACTAGCCTAAACAAACAAATTGTTATGTAATTTTTGCAAATGTTGTAGAACTGACATCACCTTATACTGAATTCGCCACTCCCAGCACCTTGTGTAAATTCGCCTTGACTGTAACCTAGTAAAAATCGCATTAGTCCATTCGGCTTTGTGACAGCAAGGAGCATTGAAGTAAATTCAGTCTAATTCAAGGCGAATTTATATACCAGGTGGTGTCGATAGCACACCTAATTATTGTTTTCTTTACTTGTTTAGATATTTGAGCTGTCAAATGATCTTGTGTTTGTTGCGGCGAATGCTACAACAAACGTAAAAGTAAAAAAAAAAAGACAGCTAAACTTTGACAGCTTAAACTACATAAACAAAAACAAATTACATGTTTTTTTTTTCTTTAACCAGCACTCAAGGGATGATCCCTACTCATGCAAAGCATTGTGTTGGAACTAGGAAATTAGGTTATGGGAGGGAGAATAGAGGGTGTAGTGTTTGTGGACATTTGATTTGAATTTTCCTCTATTAAAAGTGAGAGGAAAGACAAGCTTATTCCACATACGGACAGTACGGCTAAAGAGCGAATTTTCCCTGTAATGTGTTGTGCAATCCACTGTCCAGTCGGACAACGAATTGATGAGCTCTTGCCGAAAATTTTAGCAGAGCACATACTATTGTAGTATCGGTAGAACAGTGAATCACAACCCACATTGTGACGATGTTCCAGTGAGTCAATACAGCTGGATACCCTACTTCTGTCACCGATAAGCACCTTCGCCCACTCCTGTACGCGGTCGAGCAACTCCAAAATAGACTTTGTAGCACCGGCCCACCCATGAGAGTTGTATTCTATTTTCGGTCGGATATAATACATGTGGTATATAAATATTTTTTACATGTGGTGTTTGACATTTCACCATACAGGGGCCGAATTAATGCATTCGATATCGAGTAAAATCGATCGTAATTTTCTTATTTGAGATTACGGCATTCGATATGGAGCATGAAATTTAGTACATTTTGTTATAATTACGATATCGAAATTATTTTTTGATACGATAGCTCATTCGATCACGAATGCGGTAATTCGGCCCCTGATTTTATTATCAGATTTTATTATGGGCGACAACACTTTATTAAAGAGTTTTATTGGTCTCCACCAGGGTTTGTCCAAATTAAAAGATACGAGGTTGGTGTAAACGACATAGAACAGCAACCGTTATACGAAGCTTTACATCACACACGCGCCAGAGTGAGACGCCAATTTGTCGAAGGCAAAAAAAACAAGTAAGAGAACTATATTATGCTGTGCCGAATCTTATATACCCTTCACCAAATTATACTTTAAAATAAAAATTTTAAATATTTTTAGGTAAATAAAATTATTTTTTTTTTTCAAAATTTAAAAAAAAAGTTTATTTTTTTCTAAATTGTTTTTCAAAATTTAATTTTTTTTTTTAAATTTTTTTTCACTTTCATCTTAAGTAAATTCAAATTGAAGATAAGTAATTCAATTTAATATTGAGAAAATATAAATTAAAACTCAGAATAACAAATTAATATTAAGGAAACCCAATTGAAATTGAGAAATCGCTATTAATGTTAAAAAAAACACATAAATTTATATTAAGAAAATAAAACTTGATGTCAAGAAATTAATAATTTGTATGAGATTTTTTAAATAAAATTTTCTTAAAAAATTTCAAATTTTCTTAAAAAATTTCAAATTTTCTTATGATTTCTCAATTTGAATTGTTTTTTTTTTAATATTACATTAAATTTCATACCTTCAATTTGTATTTCTTAATTTTTATTTTCATTTCTAATTGAAATTGTGTAATAATGAAGTATTGAATTGGAGACAGGTCCGCACTAGTGATTTTACCTATCATTTAAGGAGAAAACTAGTTACGTGACTAATTATTTTAACACGTGCATGTCCTGAACCTTTTAGATTACATTGACACTGACTGATAGCTGGTCCAAAGTAGTCAATGCATTGGATTCACATACCGGTTACGTAGAGTGAGTTACCTTACTAGCTAGCTAACTGGTTACTTAATCAGCTACATAACTAGTTATTTTAACATGTACAGGTGCTAATTGACCTTAAATAGCCAGTTATAAAAAATACATCTCATAAACAGTCCAATAACCGAGTGCTTTTAAACAAACCTTCCTCCGACAACTTTACTTAGAGTCAATAAAGTGACAATTGTCTTCACGCTTGACAACATGGGATGTATAAAGTAACCAATTGATTTCGCTCTGCACTACAAAGAGCATATACTTGTCAAATGACCCAAAATATATAAATTGGAGTTAGATCAGACATTAGTGGCAATTACTGTCTATAACTGATACATTGACTACTTGCTTAACTGCAGGGCTATCTCAGCTGTCAAAAAAAAAAATCAAACTCTGTGAATGTGTTAGTGAGAAACAATCCCCTATATTTGAAGTTCGTGTAATTTATATGTACGCTTTGAATCTTTCTTTCTAGTCGTCCTGTTCTGTGATCGAATCCCCTGATGAACAGTTAAACTAACTGAACTCGTTACTCATTGTTTAGCTCAAATTTTATTTTTATTTACCTGTCTATACTTGACAAATATTTATCATAACAATTAATGACGTATGTTGTCAAGACAAAGTTGTCTAAACAAAAGCACTAAGAATTTTGTCATAACGAAACAATAATACTAATAAATGGAGACTATACCTGATATTTTTTTTATTTTGACAACCATTTTGACGTTTTTCATGATACAAATTTATCAGGTATAGACAGGGTGTTACGTCCTTTTGAAAAAATTTATTTTTTTTCGAAATAGTAAGGATTAGTTAGAAACAACAAGTTATGCGTATTAAAATCATGAGAACCGGAAAGTATTTTTTCGGTTTCGGAAACAACATATTTAAACAATGTCTATTTATCAAAAATTTCTCTAGCCCCTGGCTATACTTGACAAATAATTATCATAACAATTAATACCAAGACAAAGTTGTCTGAGCAAAAGCACTAGCAATTTTGTTATAACGAAGCAATAATATCAATAAAATGAGACTATTGGTCAAATCACAAGGTCTCCTATCATGTCATAATGTCCTAATACTTCACAATGGTTTGAAAATGTTGTTATTGCCGTTCAAGCAAAAAATGTCCTAAAATATAACTACATACTCTGTATGCTATATTTATTGTTTTATCGTAACCAACCAGCAGAGACCTGCACCGAACGCCTAAGAGTCGGTTAAGCCGAGCTGCCGAGTCGTGAAATATTAGGACAATATGACATGATAAAACATAATACGACCCCTTGTGAATTGATCATATATATAGCTCATAATTGTATAACTTGACAACCATTTTAACTTTTATTATGACAACAATTTATCAGATATACCAATAGGGTTACAAATTGACAAATTTTGGTTTATATACTAAAAACCCATTTATACAATTTAAAACTTACTACAACCAATGTTTATTGTATTGTATATTGACCAGGGTTCTTAATGCTAGCAATGTTTTCAATATTGTGAGCAGAGGAAGGAAAATACATATATGAAATTGTTGCTAGCTTTAAAAAAAGCTTCATTCAAAATCTGGTGTTTTAAAATTTTTTTTATAAAATAACTAACATAAAACAATACAAAATAATAAAAATGTTCATAATAATATATGTAATAATACTAATAATAATAATAAATTTATATCAATGTACCTTGTTTAAACAGGATGTTTTTTTATACCATCAAATGAAAATATAAAATACATTACTATTTAAGTTTAGTTAATAAGTTGTTTTATTATTATCTTCTTTTTTTATTATTATTATTATTTTTATTAATAGTTATTTTATAATGTTTATTATTTAGTTTTTATATATGAACATTTTTTTTCTGTTTAATTAAAACTAAGTAAATATTTTTAAGATTTTATTACCTTTTTTGCATTGTAGTATACAAAATAATTATATATATATATAAAAAAAAATTAAAGAAAATCCTCTAGTTAGTGAAATAAATTTTTAGTAAAAATAATATAATTAATAAATACAAAAAAAAAAAAAACAAAAACAAATTAAGAAAAAAAATACCAACAACATATTTTGACTAAATGTTTTCATTTATTTTTTAATTTTTTTTTTTTAAGAAAAAAAAAGAAGCAAAATAATTGAATTGGTAAACATGAAAATGATAATTGTTAATGAAAAATTAAAAATAAATAAATGTGTACCTACCAAAAAGAAATATTAAAAAAAAAAACAAACAAACAAAAAACATAAAAATTAATAAAAAAAAAAAAACAATAAAATAAAAATATGTATGTGGACATAAAAAAATTAAAGAAAAAAATAAAGCGTTTTATTTATAAAACAAGTAAGAAAGTATGGTTGTTCAAGCCCTATGAGTAATTTTTTCAATTAAAATTTCAAGAATTTATTTTCGTGAATTATTTTCGAAAGTGGGCCTTATATGGGTGCTAAGTACATGCAATTATGTATCGATCGCCATGAAATTAGGTCGCGTGATTTATGTATATATGAAACTTATTTTTATGGCCGTTAAAGGAATTTTCGGAAACGAGCCTTCTATGGGAGCTATGTTCATTTATGGACGAAACATAATAAAATTAGATGACATGACTTCGGTATATATACATAAAACTTATTTGGAGCAAAATTTGTGTAGTTACTACGGTATTCAATCGACTAACCGTTAATCGGTTAACCGATTAATTTTGTTCGGTTAACTGTATGATGCAGTTTTGTTTCCATCCGGGGTATACTTAGTAAAAAATTTGCAATTTACATCTAATTGATTAATATAGTTTTTTTAGAAAAAATATTATGTTCTACTTTGCACATCTTATCAATAACAGGATTATTTACTTCCAAAAAAAAGTCCACTTCTCGGCCAGTCTCAAATTTTTGCTGCAAAAAACCTCGACAACCTCAATTTCTGACTTATTTTTCATCTATATTACTATATACAAATATGGATATATAGTAATAGATATGTCAAAGACCTTTCCAGCCACATATATAACGCCATAGTAATTCGGTCCCACAATGGGTCATAATCGGGAGAAGTATTTTTAACCATATTTTTTTTCATTAATAATTTTTTTTTTTAGTATAAAGTATACTTTGGTATACTTTAACTTTGGTTCTGGCTGACTATGACCCCAATTTCATGTTTATTCGTACATTGTAATGCAAAAATCTAAATATATACCATTAAGTCCCCCTTTGTGGATTCTAATCCATTTGGTATTATGATTTTAGTTCTAGTTGAATTTTTATTATAATAAATTTTATATATTTTTCGTAAAATAACATAGCTCAAATATGCTTTAATTACCGATTAATAGAAAATTTTCACGTTTTTACTGATTTTTGTAGACTATTTTTGATATTATATGTTTTCGATGACTCACCAAATATATATAAGATAAATTGACAAAATGGACTTACCTGTAAAGAAAGTAAAAAATTTGTTAATAAAAATATTTAAAAAAATGTTGTACAAAAAAATTTGAAGCAAAATTAAGCTATAGTAAAAAATATTTTGGAAATTCGCAAAAAAATGATGCCGGTAAAAAGTGGCCAGTGATTTCTTTTTTCTTTCTATTACAATCTTCATCCATTTGTTATTCAGATAGTAAATACACGTTTGAACTGTTTAACTCTCAATTTTAATTAACTTTACTCTACAGTACCAAAAAAGCAAAAATTTAGCATAATTCCATTGTTTTTCTACACTACGATTATCTACTTGTCAAAACAAACATTTTGATACCCATATTGTCAAACAAAACCCAACTTAGTCTTACAAAAAGTTAGTCAAGCATTCAAAGGTCTGCCGTCAAACTGTTTCCAATAATACTAAACAGTACCGGGAGAACTTGTCCGTTGATGGAAAACCTGGTCCACATGATGTTTCTAAAGCCAAACAAATAGAAAGCATTTTCAAAAGAGCTCCCAACACATCCGGTAGGAAAGCAGCCCGGTTAGCTTAGTGCTCGGACTATTTGGTACGAAAAGTTAAAGCTAAAACAAACAAGGCCCAAAACGATATTGGGTTCTTGTTAAAAAAAATTGAAGAGCACAAAAAAGGTATCCAAAAGTGTGGTAGATTTTAGACGGAGATGGACTACCTGTTCGAGCAAAGTGACAGAAAGCACTATAAAAACGTTAATGGAAAGGATTCCGAAAAAGGTTCAAAATTTCATCACTAGTGATTAAAACTATAAAAATATATATATATATTTTTTTGTAAATTGTAATAATAATTTCAATCAAATAAAAAAAGATTCAAAACTACAAGATTAGTGGTTTCGTTTTTATTAACATATATGTATTATAAGAATTTTTCTATCTCACTCCTTAATATATAAAAAATAGCACCAACATAGAAATCGATTAAAATAAACAAAAACTAACCAGGACAAAATTGAATTTAGTAACAATTATTATGGTTTGTAACGTTCTTAACACGTTGTTATTATTAAAATTAAAATATTGTTGTTTTTATTTTTTGTTATAATAAAGATTCTAAAATATTGCGATTTTTGTAACGAACTTGTATGCCAAATACATTTTTTCATTCCCCAAAATACATTCTTAAATGTTTTTGGTTTCCTTTTACCCTTTTTATGACTCTTGGCCAAGCTATTTTTAATAAAATTCTATTTAGGGATGTCACATCATGTGCCACGACATTGACCATTTAGCTTGAAACTCAAATTTATATAAATTTATCATTCCATAGATCATTCCTAAGGTCATAATTTCTTTGATTTATATCTGAGTATGATTTTATCAAGCATTTGATCATATAATATTGAATTATTTATTCCACATATTCAATATATTTTTCGAATGTTATAGTAGGAAAACCACGACCAAACTATAATTTTAAAATCTGTGTGTTTTATTCATCTTATCTTATATTTTTTACTTAAAAATCGTTTATTTAGGTTTTCATTTTTTGGAAATCATGACTAGCTATTTAAAAAACTTATTGTGCGAAAAAATTGAAAAAAAAAATAATCAAAATAAAATAAATATTGAAATAAGGGTCGTTTTCTTACACATTGTTACACTAGTGTTGCTGTTTAAAAACATTAACTAATACTTAGTACAACAAAATAATCACTCACCCACTCAATCAACATATGTATGTATGTAGTATGTTTCCTTTTCGCTTACATTTTAACTGGTACAAAATTGGTAATAGAAACACTTTTATTTATTCTTTAATTTATTTTACAACTTTTTTTTATTTTCTCATTTAGCTTTTAGCTTTCAAAGATCTGTACTTCATTTCGTACAATAAACTTAAAAGCTTATTTGACCTTTATTTTCTTTGTATGATGCTTTTTTACAACACTCCAAACACACACACACACTCCATTAACATTTTTCGCAACGAACGGCCAAACCAAAACAACACACCGACCGGCACAAAATTGCATTCATACAATAATTTTTTTTCTTACAATTTTATAACACTTTTTTCACAAATTTACTTGATAATTTTTAACACTATTTTTACACATATTTATTAAGAAATATTTAAATTTTATATTTCTGTAAAAATATTTTTAATTTTTTAACTTTTAACGCGATTTATTAATTAATTAAACGAACTCTAATGACCGAACAACCGAACGCTTGTTAAATTTGTAGAAAACTAAAAGAAGAATGCAAGTAACGGTACTGTTGTTGTTGTTGTTGTTGTGGTTGTCATTAGTGTGTAGTAAATTGTACAAATCCATATGAGAGTGTTTGTTGTTATTTATTGTAATGATGATTTGCGTGGGAAATATTGTAGTTAGTTGAGAGATTAAATGATAGATGTCAAGAGAGATTTGTCAGTGTTTTTGTGGTGCATTTGCAAGGGGAAAATTTTGGATGGCAAATATTGATGTTGGTTAAGAGATTAAAGATGTCAAGACAGATTTGTCAGTGATGCAAAGTGGTTTAGAATCGTTTTTTTTTTTTTTTTTTGGAAATAATTCGGTTCCTCTGTCATCATTTTCTAATGGAAGATGATTTTCGATAAAATTTAAGTAAAAATAAGTTAAAATATATATTTTAATGTACATTAGTGTTTTCAAAATTGTACAAATTAGTTATTGGTGTACCATTGTACTTATCAAGTTCGAATTGTACCAAAAAAAAAGTACAAATGTACCAACTTTGCCATTTCTGGCTAGTATAGTCCATAAGTTGTAGTTAGCCGACGAGAGCTGAAGAATTTATCTCCTCTGATTGCATCCATAAACCGTATTTACAAATAATTATTCGCTAGTCGACCGAGAGCCAAAGCATTTATCTCGTCGAATCCTCTATTAGAAGTTTCGCCCATTAACAAACATATTCCAAAAATCCAAGACAGCTCTGTGGTAAAGACGATTTCAAACGAAGAAGACCTTTGAAGAACCTGGACAGACTAAGTATACCCCGGATGGAAACAAAACTGCATCACACAGTTAACCGAACAAAATTAATCGGTTAACCGAAAATTAATCGGCTTCGGCTCTCGGTCGACTAGCGAATAATTATTTGTAAATACGGTTTATGGATGCAATCAGAGGAGATAAATTCTTCAGCTCTCGTCGGCTAACTACAACTTATGGACTATACTAGCCAGAAATGGCAAAGTTAGTACATTTGTACTTTTTTTTTGGTACAATTCGAACTTGATAAGTACAATGGTACACCAATAACTAATTTGTACAATTTTGAAAACACTAATGTACATTAAAATATATATTTTAACTTATTTTTACTTAAATTTTATCGAAAATCATCTTCCATTAGAAAATTATGACAGAGGAACCGAATTATTTCCAAAAAAAAAAAAACGATTCTAAACCACTTTGCATCACTGACAAATCTGTCTTGACATCTTTAATCTCTTAACCAACATCAATATTTGCCATCCAAAATTTTCCCCTTGCAAATGCACCACAAAAACACTGACAAATCTCTCTTGACATCTATCATTTAATCTCTTAACTAACTTCAATATTTCCCACGCAAATCATCATTACAATAAATAACAACAAACACTCTCATATGCATTTGTACAATTTACTACACACTAATGACAACCACAACAACAACAGTACCGTTACTTGCATTCTTCTTTTAGTTTTCTACAAATTTAACAAGCGTTCGGTTGTTCGGTCATTAGAGTTCGTTTAATTAATTAATAAATCGCGTTAAAAGTGAAAAAATTAAAAATATTTTTACAGAAATATAAAATGTAAATATTTCTTAATAAATATGTGTAAAAATAGTGTTAAAAATTATCAAGTAAATTTGTGAAAAAAGTGTTATAAAATTGTAAGAAAAAAAATTATTGTATGAATGCAATTTTGTGCCGGTCGGTGTGTTGTTTTGGTTTGGCCGTTCGTTGCGAAAAAATGTTAATGGAGTGTGTGTGTGTGTTTGGAGTGTTGTAAAAAAGCATCATACAAAGAAAATAAAGGTCAAATAAGCTTTTAAGTTTATTGTACGAAATGAAGTACAGATCTTTGAAAGCTAAAAGCTAAATGAGAAAATAAAAAAAAAGTTGTAAAATAAATTAAAGAATAAATAAAAGTGTTTCTTTTACCAATTTTGTACCAGTTAAAATGTAAGCGAAAAGGAAGGTGAGTGATTATTTTGTTATAGTAAGTATTAGTTAATGTTTTAAAAACAATGATTTTAAACACCAACAATAGTGTAACAATGTATAAGAAAACGGTGTTAAAAACACGACCCTTATTTCAATATTTTTTTTTTTTTGATTATTTTTTTTTTATTTTTTCGCACAATAACTTTTTTAAATAGCTAGTTATGATTTCCAAAAAATTAAAACCTAAATAAACGATTTTTAAGTAAAAAATGTAAGATAAGATGAATAAAACACACAGATTTTAAAATTATAGTTGGGTCGTGGTTTTCCTACTTTCACATTCGAAGAATATATTGAATATGTGGAATAAATAATTCAATATTATATGATCAAATGCTTGATAAAATCATACTCAGATATAAATCAAAGAAATTATGATCTTAGGAATGATCTATGGAATGATAAATTTATATAAATTTGAGATTCAAGCTAAATGGTCAATGTCGTGGCATATGATGTGTTATGCCCAAGCCGAATTTTATTAAAAATATATTGGCCGAGTCATAAAAAAGGTAAAAGGAAACCAAAAACATTTTAGAATGTACTTTGAGGAATGAAAAAATGTATTTGGCATACAAGTTCGTTACAAACTTGGCAAAATTTTAGAATCTTTGTTATAACAAAAAATAAAAACAACAATATTTTAATTTTAATAATAACAACGTGTTAAGAACGTTACAAACCACAATAATTGTTACTAAATTCAAATTTGTCCTGGTTAGTTTTTGTTTATTTTAATCGATTTCTATGTTGGTGCTATTTTTTTGATTGATGAATTTCTTAGGTATTTATATATTAAGGAGTGAGATCGAAAAATTCTTAAAATACATATATGTTAATAAAAACGAAACCACTAAACTTATAGTTTTGAATCTTTTTTATTTGATTAAAATTATTATTACAATTTACAAAAAAAAAAAATATATATATATATATATATATATATTTTTATAGTTCTAATCACTAGTGATGAAATTTTGAACCTTTTTCGTAATCCCTTCCATTAACGTTTTTATAGCGCTTTCTGTCACTTTGGTCGAACAGGTAGTACATCTCCGTCTAAAATCCACCACACTTTTGGATACCTTTTTTGTGCTCTTCAATTTTTTTTAACAAGAACCCAATATCGTTTTGGGCCTAGTATGTTTTAGCTTTAACTTTTCGTACCAAATAGTCCGAGCACTAAGCTAACCGGGCTGCTTTCCTACCGGATGTGTTGGGAGCTCTTTTGAAAATGTTTTCTATTTGTTTGGCTTTAGAAACATCATGTGGACCAGGTTTTCCATCAACGGACAAGTTCTCCCGGTACTGTTTAGTATTATTGGAAACAGTTTGACGGCAGACCTTTGAATGCTTGACTAACTTTTTGTAAGACTAAGTTGGGTTTTGTTTGACAATATGGCTATCAAAACGTTTGTTTTGACAAGTAGATAATCGTAGTGCAGAAAAACAATGGAATTATGCTAAATTTTTGCTTTTTTTGGTACTGTAGAGTAAAGTTAATTAAAATTGAGAGTTAAACAGTTCAAACGTGTATTTACTATCTGAATAACAAATGGATGAAGATTGTGATAGAAATAAAAAAGAAATCACTTTTTTTGCGTATTTCCAAAATATTTTTTACAATAGCTTAATTTTGCTTCAAATTTTTTTGTACAACATTTTTTTTAAATATTTTTATTAACAAATTTTTTTCTTTCTTTACAGGTAAGTCCATTTTGTCAATTTATCTTATATATATTTGGTGAGTCATCGAAAACATATAATATCAAAAATAGTCTACAAAAATCAGTAAAAACGTGAAAATTTTCTATTAATCGGTAATTAAAGCATATTTGAGCTATGTTATTTTACGAAAAATATATAAAATTTATTATAATAAAAATTCAACTAGAACTAAAATCATAATACCAAATGGATTAGAATCCACAAAGGGGGACTTAATGGTATATATTTAGATTTTTGCATTACAATGTACGAATAAACATGAAATTGGGGTCATAGTCAGCCAGAACCAAAGTTAAAGTATACCAAAGTATACTTTATACTAAAAAAAAATTATTAATGAAAAAAAATATGGTTAAAAATACTTCTCCCGATTATGACCCATTGTAGGACCGAATTACTATGGCGTTATATATGTGGCTGGAAAGGTCTTTGACATATCTATTACTATATATCCATATTTGTATATAGTAATGCAGATATAGATGAAAAATAAGTCAGAAATTGAGGTTGTCGTGGTTTTTTTTGGACTTTTTGGAAGTAAATAATCCTGTTATTGATAAGATGTGCAAAGTAGAACATAATATTTTTTCTAAAAAAACTATATATTGATCTTAATCAATTATATGTAAATTGCAAATTTTGACTTTTTTGGAATTTGATTTGACCATCAATTCCAATTAATATATTATGGAATGTGTACACAAAATTAATAATTTCATAAAAAGAAACATCAGAGATTATTTATCAAGAAATTTATTTTTAACTGTTCCATTATCCAACTGTTACGCCCAGATGATTATGATGTTTTCCAATACCCTTCAAATTTCAGACTTTCTAAAGTGAAAAACTGTCAAAATGTTTTTAAATTAAAACTAGTTTGAGAGTTTTTGGACTTTAAAATAAAAAGCGAGAAAAATAAGGCCATGAAACTCAAATAAGAGATAAGAAAAGTGCAAACATCGGTATTTCCAACGCCTGTATATAAATTTCTTCATAAATGCCAAAAAAGTACATGAGTAAACCGGAGTAGTCCGAGTACTGAGCTAACCGGACTGCTTTCCTACCGGATGTGTTGGGAGCTCTTTTGAAAATGCTTTCTATTTATTGGCTATAGAAACATCATGTGCACCATTCCTTCTACATGAACCAGGTTTCCTGTCAACGGAGAAGTTCTCCCGATACTGTTTAATAATATTGGAATCAGTTTGACAGCAGACCTTTGATTGTTTGGCCAACTTTTTGTAGGACCAAGTTGGGTTTTGTTGAAAATATTTAACAATTTTAATAATCACTTTTTTCTCGTTGTTAATCAGATTAACAACAAATGAACATATTTGACATTAATCATAAAAACTGACATGCTTTACAAAGGTAATTTGATCAAAGAAAATATTAATAATACTTGGGTTTAAAGTTTTAATGAAAAACGTGTGTTAAGTCCTTATACTCTACACCACCATTATGGGGAGGGTATATTGGATTAGTGCTGATGTTTGTAACGTAGAAAATATAGTCCTAATACCCACCTTAAAATATACCAATCTGCTCAGGATCACTTTCTGCGTCGATTAAGCGATTTCCGATCGCAATTTTAAAGATAATACGTCAAAATGGTTGGTACAATTTTAAAACGTCAATTGCCAACCCTGATACTAGCTAATGAGAATAATCCGGCAAGATAAATGCTTCGGCTCTCGGTCGACTAACGACTAATTATTTGTAAATACGGTTTATGGATGCAATCCGAAGAGATAAATTCTTCAACTCTCATCGGCTTACCACAACTTTTTGAGTATTACTAGCTAATGAGTACAATCCGACGAGATAAAATTAACCGATTAAATCTAAGGCCCGATTAATTATTTGCTCGATTAACCGATTAAATCAGAAAAAATTTAATACCCTAGTAGATACCTATATAAATTAAGCATTTATGACCGATAATGTCATAATTCGGGAGGACATTTGTATGGCGGCTAGGTGATATAATGGACCGAACTCTTCCAGTTTCAATGGACTTCATCTTTGAACCAATTTATGTACCAAAAATAATCGAAATATCTTCAAAATTGCGACTTGTACTTTGCGCACAGGTTTACATGGACAGCGAACCAGCCAGACGGACGGACGGACATCATTTAATCGAAAGTGATTCTGAGTCGATCGGTATACTTTAAGGACTAATTACAACTAGCTTTAGCAATTCTGTTCCATATTCTAAATATAAGGAACAGAATTTCTAAAGCTATACCATAGTCGAGGGTATTATGCGTTAGTGCTGATGTTTGTAACGCTCAAAGATATTTAAAATTTGAAAAAAAAACTAATCCAATCTTGAGAAAATACAAATTAAAATTCAGAATAGCTAATTAGTAATGAGAAAAAACCAATTGAAATTGAGAAATCTATAGAAATCCAATTTTTTCACTTTTCTTATTTTTAACATTGACTTTGAATAGGAAAAATGGGAAATGGGAAAAACTTCTATTTTAAAAACCATCCAAACCGGGACTATAGCTGATATATTGATATATTATGAATCATGTATGTTAGTTATTAGGGGGCTACGGAAATTTGATTTCAAAACATACAAACGGATAGACGGACAGACGGATATGCTATATCGACTCTGCTATCTATAACGATGTACAATATTGCATGGAAAAAATGAAACAAGTTTTTTCCAGTATTATAATGTCCCGGAGAATAATGAATTACATTATAAAAGGAATATTTTTTCTGAAGATTACTTTACTTAACACTTTTTTCTACTAGTCTATGGCTACAATTGTGGCGAAGACAGGAAAACGAAATTCCAATTGGTTTCCGAGATATAGCAGTGATAAATACAGCATGTCCTTCGGAAAAAGTTTTAACCAAAATATGAGGTCATAAAATCCGAATAGCAGCTAACACTAGCAAAACTCAAATGGGGTTTTGTTAGTTTTGATAAGAATTTCTAGAAATTCCACAAAAGGAGTTTCCACTCAATGACTTTAAAATCGTTGCACTATGTTATGAATGTTCAAGTCATTTTCTTGTATGGGGACTAGGAATAGCGGGTGTCTTTACGACATCTAGGTTAACCGGGGAATGGCGGATATCCCTAAATGAGATAGCGAAACATTCTAGGATAACGCTAATATGGGTCCCTGGACACGATGGAAATCAGGGTAATTGTATAGCAGATGATTTGGCCAAAAGGGGAGGGATGATGAGTGAGGAGGCGATCGACCCCTTTTCTGGTATTTCCCTTGTTAAATGCAAGATGGCTGTTCAGCAGAAATTATATGAGACTGCACAAAACAGGTGGACTAATAAACCTTCCTGTGCTACAGCGAGGTCGAGCTTGGCCCGTATATGATGCCAGTAGATTCGTCTACTTATAGATTACCGTCGTGAGCAAATGGGCCTACGCTACAATGATTACTATAGAAGCTGTCATAATGAAGAAGAGGAAGAGACTGTGTATCACCTTTTCTGCCAATGTCCGGCCCTGACAAACCTGAGGGAACGTATCCTCGGATCTCCATTCCTATCATGTTTGGTCGAGCTATCAGGGATGAATCTGAGACGAATCTATTCCTTCATCCGGGAATCTGGTTGGTTTAATTTGGATACCCCTTTGATATCACAATGGAATCAGATTTGAATGGACCCAAATGAGCTGCTTGAGGAGCGGCTATCCCATGGAACCTAACCTATGGGGGACTAGGGGGAAATTTTGCCCGATTGTCGATATACTTTACTTACTTCAGAGTACTTAGAACTAATTTGTGCAAAATTTTATCAGGATTGCCATAATCATAATTGTGTGACTGCTCACACAGTATTTCGGGGGAACATTTGTATGTGGGCTAGGAGAAATCATGGACCGATACTGACCATTTTCAATACCACACAAACCTTTTCAACAGAGAGTATTTGTGAGAGTTTCAGTCAGCTAGCTCCTTTCGTTTGGCCTTTATCGTGTTTTCAACTGAAATACAGTGAACGGACATAGCTAGATCGTCTTAGAATCTTATGAGGCCCGAGAAAATATATACTAATGTGGGTCTGCGACAAATATTTTGATGTGTTACAAATAGTTTTGTTTTCTAATACATTTCTCTATTGTTTTCTGTTTTAAGCGTAGATAAATACACATAGATCGGAAACTCTCCTGTCAAATACCTAACTCAGTTGTCAAAAACCTAAGTGGTGGGAATGTATTAGTAAAAAAAACTATGTGAGAACAAAAACAACACTCGTATGTGTAACATTTTTGAGTAATTTTTTTGTTTGAGTTTTTGGTTTTAAGTCTATGGTTTTAAGCATAGATAAATACACATAGATCGGAAACTCTCCTGTCAAAAACCTAACTCAGTTGTCATAAACCTAAGTGGTGAGAATGTATTAGTAAAAAAAACTATGTGAGAACAAAAACAACACTAGTATGTGTAACATTTTTAAGTAATTTTTTTGTTTGAGTTTTTTTCTAGTTTCCGCTCTTGTTTCTTTATGGTTTTAAGCATAGAGAAACATAGAGCGGAAACTAGAAAAAAACTCAAACAAAAAAATTACTCAAAAATGTTACACATACGAGTGTTGTTTTTGTTTTCACATAGTTTTTTTTACTAATACATTCTCACCACTTAGGTTTTTGACAACTGAGTTAGGTCTTTGACAGGAGAGTTTCCGATCTATGTGTATTTATCTATGGTTTTAAGTATGTTGAATATTATTGAGCACTAAAATTGATTTACACCAGAGCTTCGAATAAATTAGTTCAATACTAAAATCTTAATTGAGAATTAAAAATGATCAACAATTAATTTCACAAAACCATTACCCAAAAAAATAATTCTTTAGCTTAATTCAAAGACTTTTATTTGAATAGAATTCATTCATAGTGCAATAATACAAAATGGAATTAACTCAGAATAGAATTCATTAAAATTTTGATCAATTCAGTTTTTATTAATTCAAATTGAATGAAAATCTGGTATGTGATCGAAATCGATTTCGAAAATTATTTGTTTTCAATACGAAAATTAATATGATGTATTAATTGTTATAGCTTTGTAAACTTTTCAATTAATTCGTTTTACATTTCATGTCAAAAAAGCCTTTCGCTTCGTTCAGTAAATCGGATGTTATCAAAATAATTGAAAAAATAATATTCTTCAAATCGTACAATTTTGTACATTGGACGAGGTTTACTTACTTGAAAGTAAAATGAGTAAATCGTGTAGATTCGATGTACTGGACAGCAAAATATGTGAATTAATTTTAAATTCTAAAACGTTACTCGTATTAAAAACGATAGATTTTCATTACATACATATGGGCAATTCCACGAGAATGACTACCACAACTGAAAACCCATAAACCCTTGAAACTTTTTTTCAAGATGATTTGAATAGGAGAAAACACTAAAATATTACTTTTCAGATACTCTTATTTTTGGAAAATCTATTCCACTCTGTAGGCGTACAAATGTCACGTACGATGACATGGAATTGCCCATATGTGTCTGGATATATTTTTTTAATTTGTTATTTAAACATTTTATAAACAATGAATTCTCGAAGGAATGAATTAAATACGTTTAAAGTACTAAGAAATTGGCTAGAAATGCTTTAAGGGAATAATTAAGAGATCAAATTTAATTTTAAAAATTTAACTAAGAATGAATTAATTTTTTCGATACTTTGTTTACACTTGTATTTTTACCATTGATAAGAAAGTAAACTAAATCAATTTTTATTATTTTATTTATTTATAATTATTTATTTACCCATTTGTATATATTACTAATTCTTTGTAATTTTGTTTTTAATAATAATCATTTCAATGTACCTTATAACCAATAACTATTAATATTAAATAAATGACTAAGTTTTTTTTTTTTTTTTTTTTTTTGTTTTTCAATTTATTATAAGTATAAATAGTAGATATTTTTAAATGTTTGAGTAATTTTTATTTAAAAAATATTATTATAAGTATATCAATGAATACAAATATAAAATAGTTAGCTGAAAATAAAAAAAAAAAAAATTTAAAACATATTAAAAATAGTAGTTTTACAAATTGTTTAAGATTTGATTTGTGGTAAAAGAGGTAAAAATGAAATTGAGGGAAACATGTGAAACAGATTTACTAAATAATTTATTTGATTCTGTTTTCAAGCTAAACTCTATTAGAAGGTTTAGATGATGTTTATTAAAAATGTATCTAACTAGTGAAGAACTAAAATATTTTAGAAAGAAATTTGGCAAACAAAGCGGTTACTGCGTAACTCAATTCGAAAACGAAAATGTTCGAAATTGTTCCTTTCGAATCGAATTAGGGAGTAACCCTTCCCCCAGATTTACTAAGAATTTCGCAAAACAAAAATTTTTTTTGAGATAATTGAAGGGTTTTTATTTTGAATCTATACGACAACGGCTACTTCGTTTGATAATTATAAAAAAATGTATCTAACTAGCAAAGAAATAAAATATTTATTTTTCTAAAGCAAAAAATTAAATTTAAAACTAAAAAAAAAAAAAATAAAAAGTCTTTCAGTAAAAGGTTTCAGTAAATAGCAATAAATTAGAAAGAAGTATAAAATAGTAGTACGAAAGCAAACATTTTCGAATTGCAGTGAATTAGCCATACAAATTCAAATATTTATTTAAATATTCAAATCGAGTTTTGGAGTAAGTCATGATTCGGCTGTAGAAGAGTCATTTCAGTAAAATTTTCTAGACGAATGTCTATAGTAAAATTTTTAGACGTATGTTTCGTTTGGACATGTATTAATATTTGTCAGAAGTTTTAGTCAGAAATTGATGAAGAAAAAAAATACAATTTAAACATGCTATTACAAAGAATATTAAATTTTAATTTAATATTCGATATTTTTAACTATTTTAATTATTATTCAAAATTTTTTCTTACAAAAATAAACAAAATGTCAAAAATAGTTCAAAATATCCAAAATAATCGGAAAACCATTTTAAAATTTTTGTATGAAAATCACTCCGTTTTCAAACCATTATCATTTCATAGGAAAACATTTTTTGAACATATTTGTTTAACGCCAACATAAATGTTAAGTTAGTTCTCAAAATTAAAGTTTGAACCATAGATAAATACACATAGATCGGAAACTCTTCTGTCATAGACCTAACTCAGTTGTCAAAGACCTAATTGGTGAGAATGTATTAGTAAAAAAAAAAAATACCCAGCAGTTTGAAAAATTTCAATTGGAAACCTTACACTAGCTGTATTTTTTTTTTTAACAAACACAAACTGCGATAGCTTTTTGCTTGTCTGCAGATACACTCATAGTCTCTGGCGATAATCGAACTCGCAACACTCAAATTTTTAGACCAGCACACTGTCGTCTGTCTAGTCGAGGCACCAATTAGTACTTGTACAACAAACTAGTTCGCTGTGGCTGCTAAAGTGGTAGTTAAATGGTTACCATTTGTACTATATTTCGCCAGCGTATTTAGTAACAAACAATAGTCAGATATTCGCCTTAAGTTGTTTGAAAATAAATTCAAGTTAAATAAAATCCTCTAAAATATACCACTTCGATGGCCTTCATTCTCCCTGATAAAAAAAAAGCAAAAATTGAGAGTAGACTCACATGTAATTCCTGATAACAAATAGAGAGAGCATGTGAGATTTCGTTGTTTAAACTTCTCTTTTCGAGTTTCTGCTCTATGCTTATTTCTCTATGATTTGTGTGATTATTTTTTTTTGTTTGAGTTTTTTACTGGTTTGAATTCTTTATAACTTTTTTAATTATTATTTTTTCTTTGTTTTATTAATAAATAACTATACAAGCGAACAACGAAAAAGCTAAGGAAAATTGTTACTTTATTCACAATTTGGTAATAAGCGATGAAGTTATGTCAACAAGCTAAACTGCAGGATTTGGGCTATGGAGAATTCTAGAGCAGTTACAATTAGCTACAATTACACCCACTTAAGTGTACTTATTGGTGCGGTATTTCGTCCGAAAGGATAATTGGACCATATTTTTTTGGAAAATGACATTGATGTTTCAATCTTTGTCAACGGTGGTGCATATCGGACGATGTTGCAACATTTTGTTAGGCCAGCTGTGGTAAACCAATCCAAACCCAACTTTTGGTTTCAACAAGATGGAGCCACATCACATACTGCAGGTGCCTCAATAGTTTTGGTAAGGGAAATATTCTGCATAAGCATTATTTCGCGCACAAGCGATTTTAACTGGCCTTTACGTTCACCAGATTTAGCAGCTACGGACAGTTTTCTTTGGAGATATTAAAAAGAGTGTATGTTAACAAGCCAAGAACCATTCCACAACTAAAAACCAACATTCGAAATGAAATCATGGGCATTATATCCGAAATTTGGTTGGACAAATTTTAACAACAAATTTTTTTGGTATAAAAAAATTCGGGGTAAAAAATATTTTTTTCGATTTTTACCAATTTTAGGTCCGAGTTACTTTGGCCTAATATATGCCGTTGCAAAGGTCTTTGAAATATCTATTATTGAATATCCATATTGTCTATATTAATGACTTAGTAATCCAGATATAGATAAAATTAAATAGCAACCGAGCAGGAAGAATTCCCGATATATTGATGTATGAATCATGCATGCAAGTAATTTGGGGGCTACGGAAAGTTGATTTCAACATACAGACGGACATAGCTATATCGACTTCGCTATTTATAACGATCCAGAATGTTCGCCATGTTCTGGATCGCATTGTTTTCAAATCGCTTACCGTTTGAAAAACGCAAAACGCATTTTAGAATGTTCCGAAAACTTTGCTATTTGTTTCAGTATATATTAGCGTTTTGAAAACGCCAAATTTCTAGCATTTTCGTTTGCCAGAATAACTATATGGCGTTTTCAAACCGTAAGCGATTTGAAAACGATGCGTTTTTCACTCATGGTGAAGGGTATAAAAAATATATAATAATCGCATGAATAAAAAAAATTATGAACCATATAGCTTAACCTTTTGACAACTGAGTTAGGTCTTTGACAGGAGAGTTTCCGATCTATCTATTGTTTGAACAATTTACAAAACAAAAATATTTTTCTTTTAAAATCGATTTCCATCACATACATTTATAATTAATTCATTAAGGTTTCAAATAAATTGAATTCATTCCTTTAAGAATTAATTTTTTATAGAATTTATACCTTACTGAATTATTAAACTTGTCTTTAATTCAAATTCAGGTTCGTTGGTAAATACATCACTAATGCAATGACCAGCAAACTTTTGCAACAGTAAACAAATTGAAGCTATGGTTATATAAATTTTCGGCATCTCTGCCAAAATTTGCATTAAAAAACGGTTGACGTAAAGCAATGATAGCAAATATGCTTTTTCGAACGTTAAACTTTTATTATGCAGCAGTCCATGCAGTGTTACTGGGCGGTTACTGTCAATCCGAAAACGATATTCGGGGTTGTCATAGAATTTAATCATTGTCGGAATCGGTTTTGAAAACTACAGAAAAAGTACATTGGTCTCATGAAATCGAAATTTAACGGTTTTATATTCGATCTAGAATTAAATTCTTTATTGATTAAACAAAAAATTACATTGAATTTCCTAAGTAGATTTTTTGTCGTTTTCAAAACCGATTCCGACAATGATTGGATTCTATGACAACCCCGAATGTTTGAAAATGAGTGCTAAATACATAGTAATTCGAAAAGATTTCCCCCCTGCATTCACGAACACACCCTCCATTACAAGTTAGCTTAATACAATTAACTGTATAATTGAGGTTCTCTTCAATTAAAAATTGAATTTATAAAGTTTATCTTCTTCGGCAGCAGTTTAACTTTTATAATAATTGAAAATATAAAAAATAATTCCTTGAATTTATACTTAGAATGTATGAGGAAACAATTGCAACAAACTATAAATCGCTATATTTGTTTTAGCCTTTAACGAATTACCATATAAAAACCTTTGTAAAATATCTCATTGTATTAATTTAATGAAAGCAAAAAATGCATCACATCCATGCACTTTTATGGCAGTTTTAAAGGATGTTATCTATAGGTGTTTAAAATATTTGTGATCGCACCTTTTTCAAGCTCTTATTTGAGTTTAAATGTCTTATTTTTCTTCGATATTATTTTAAAATAATCTACAAACTCTATTATATTTAAAACAGTTGAAAACCCCTAAATTCATTTATTCACTTTAGAAATGCATGACATTTTAAAGGTGTTGAAAAATCATCAAAATCATCTTTGCCTGACAGTTGGATACTCGAACAGTTAAGAACTTTAGTTTTTCAAAAATAATCTCGGATGAATCGAATCCGTAGGATGTAACTCATTGCGACTATAACGCTCAAAACTGTGTAATACGAGCAAATTTGGAACTTTTGCCAGCTCACCCACCACTCAGTGAAATCTGTAGAAGCTCTTAAAATAAGAAAAATATGATTTATCATCTCATCTGTCTTCATTAAATTCTAAGTTAGCTTATACTTCTAAATTAACTATCGCTATCTCCTTTTATCTATTTTTAAGGTAACACAAAAGTTCAAAATTAGTTCAACCCAATTATCTATAACTAACTTCGCTAGCGAACAAATCCAAAACGAAAATAGAATCCTAATAGAACTTTCCTTTAATTCAACATTTATTAGATCCATACAGTAGTTGATGGCTGTTTGTCCTCTCCTTTTTTTCTTTTCTTTTCATGAGTCAAATACTCGCATTCGTTATCAAGCACAATCATTATAAATTTCTATACATTTTATTCGATATCGAATAAAAGAATCCGAAAAATAAAGAAAACTCACATGTTCGAATAAGTATTCGCTAGTATACGAATGCGTAACTCAAAAGTACACAATTTGTGGACCCTTAGCGAGCAAAGTTATAACGAACATTTGCTTATTCCAGAAGATTGCTGTCGACACTTTGTTCTTTATGCTTTTTGGGAGAAAAGGACCAAATTAGTGGATCCTGTAACTAACTTGCTTGCAAAAAATATGAAAACGATTATTTTCAGATCGCTGATAAAACTTTCCTTTAATTCAACGTTTTTTATAGTATCTTGTAACTTTTCTTTTCATATAAAACAAAAGGATCAAATTAGTTGTCCCAAATGAGTTGTAACTAGCGAACAAAGTGAAAACGATGGTTTTTCGCTTCCTGATAGAACTTTCCGTTAATTCTACGATTTAAGATCCATACAGTAGTTGATTTCTGTTAATTTTTAGTTTTCCAGACCATGTTTTGAGAATGTCCTCTTCTTTTAGCTTTTCTTTTCAGCTAACACAAAAGAACCAAACAATTGGCTCACGAACAAAGTGAAAACGAGCATATTTCGATCTCTTTAATTCTACCTGTTTGTTTTTTCTTCAGCCTTTCCTTTATTGGATAAAGTCCTCTCACTTCATCATGAGAGGCCCAAATTACTGGACCCAAATGAGTTGTAACTAATTCGCTCGCAAACAAAGTAAAAACGAGCATATTAATTTCCCACAAAAATCCAAAAATTTATTTTAAATAAAAGAATAAACAGCTAAGTTACTAAAAAAAAGCAACAAGTAGTTGCCAAACTAGACATTTTAATTAAAATTTAAAAGAATTTACACAAAATATAAATGTTTCATCATAGTTATACACAAAACAAAACTAACAAAAGATTTGCTTGCATAAAATTAAAAAACGAAATAAAAATAAAGAAAATTTCTTACGTCTCTAAAAATAATAGTAATAATAATTAGAAAAGCATACAAAAAGAAAAGATACTTATAACTAAAAGAAGCTGAAGAAACATGAAAAATTAATAAAGTTTGTTGCAAGAGCAGTAGGGCAGGACAACACAAAAAGTAAAAAATAAAAAATCTTATAATTATACAATGAATATTTGCTGCAAGACAGTAGTAGAATTTGTGTGAAATCCTGTTACAAACAAAAATAAATCATTTTAAAATAAATAACAATTTTGTTTTAATAAATTCTGGATTTTCTTGTTTCTTTTATCCTTTTTGTTGTTATTTGTTTGTTTGTTTTCATTCATTGTGTTGTTATTGTAAAATCTAGGTTTAATCTAAGTATAATTTGTGGTTTTTCTAGAAGGTATTTATTTTATTATTATATTTTTCTCAGTTATATTGATATTTGTTTTATATATTTATTAGTATTTTCTTTGTTTTTATTTTAACAATTTTATTTCTTGCTTTGAAGAGGGGGTTTTTCTATTAAGTCCACATTTATTTGATATTTTCTAACATGACGTTTATTTAATTTCTTATTGGTTGTTGTCTGTCGTGGCATTTGTTGGAATATCTTAAGTTTTTTTGTTATAATTTCAATTTTTTTATTAAATTGTTATTTAAAGTTTTATTTAAATTCATAAATTTTGTTTTCTTTTTAGATATTTGTTTCGGTTGTTTTTATTATTTATTTATTTATTAATTTTAATGAACATGCAAAATAATATTATTAATTTTTAAAGTTTTTAGTTGGTTGTTGCGTTTTATGTGGTTGTTGCTGTTGTTCTTGTTGAGTTTAACATTTAATAGGGATGTTTGAGGATGACAACGACGACGGCGGGTGGTGTAGTTGGTTGTTTTCAAGAGTTTTTTTGTTGTTGTTTCTTTTTTTTTTGTATATGTCAGTAATAACGCAACGCTTTTCTTCAGCTTTTGTTTAAAATTCAAAACCAAATGATTGGCCAGTGGGGCCACCACCGAATTGGAAGAAGTGACGGAACATTTGATTAGGATCAAAGTCAGCTGAAAGAAAAAGAGAAATTTGTTTTTAAGTTAAACTTTAAAATAGGAAAAATAAAAAATTTAAATAATTCCAACAAAACAGTTTCATAAAATATCGCTTGGTTCATATAGAGCAACATTTTCATAAATAATTAAGAATATAGTTCAGTTCTAGTTCATATTCAATTTGAGCTTAATTCATTAATATCTTAATCCGGAATTAACAAAACGTCAGCCATCCATTCCATAAATCTATTCCCAAAATCTAATTCTTTAACTTCATTTATTTTTGGTTTTGCTTTTAATCATTTACAAAGTGAATTTACAAAGTTCAGTTCTAGTTCAGTTCCAGTTCAGTTCCAGTTCAGTTCTAGTTCAGTTCTAGTTCAGTTCTAGTTCAGTTCTAGTTCAGTTCTAGTTCAGTTCTAGTTCAGTTCTAGTTCAGTTCTAGTTCAGTTCTAGTTCAGTTCTAGTTCAGTTCTAGTTCAGTTCTAGTTCAGTTCTAGTTCAGTTCTAGTTCAGTTCTAGTTCAGTTCTAGTTCAGTTCTAGTTCAGTTCTAGTTTAGTTCTAGTTCAGTTCTAGTTCAGTTCTAGTTCAGTTCTAGTTCAGTTCTAGTTCAGTTCTAGTTCAGTTCTAGTTCAGTTCTAGTTCAGTTCTAGTTCAGTTCTAGTTCAGTTCTAGTTCAGTTCTAGTTCAGTTCTAGTTCAGTTCTAGTTCAGTTCTAGTTCAGTTCTAGTTCAGTTCTAGTTCAGTTCTAGTTCAGTTCTAGTTCAGTTCTAGTTCAGTTCTAGTTCAGTTCTAGTTCAGTTCTAGTTCAGTTCTAGTTCAGTTCTAGTTCAGTTCTAGTTCAGTTCTAGTTCAGTTCTAGTTCAGTTCTAGTTTAGTTCTAGTTCAGTTCTAGTTTAGTTCTAGTTCAGTTCTAGTTCAGTTCTAGTTTAGTTCTAGTTCAGTTCTAGTTCAGTTCTAGTTCAGTTCTAGTTCAGTTCTAGTTCAGTTCTAGTTCAGTTCTAGTTCAGTTCTAGTTCAGTTCTAGTTCAGTTCTAGTTCAGTTCTAGTTCAGTTCTAGTTCAGTTCTAGTTCAGTTCTAGTTCAGTTCTAGTTCAGTTCTAGTTCAGTTCTAGTTCAGTTCTAGTTCAGTTCTAGTTCAGCTCTAGTTCAGTTCTAGTTCAGTTCTAGTTCAGTTCTAGTTCAGTTCTAGTTCAGTTCTAGTTCAGTTCTAGTTCAGTTCTAGTTCAGTTCTAGTTCAGTTCTAGTTCAGTTCTAGTTCAGTTCTAGTTCAGTTCTAGTTCAGTTCTAGTTCAGTTCTAGTTCAGTTCTAGTTCAGTTCTAGTTCAGTTCTAGTTCAGTTCTAGTTCAGTTCTAGTTCAGTTCTAGTTCAGTTCTAGTTCAGTTCTAGTTCAGTTCTAGTTCAGTTCTAGTTCAGTTCTAGTTCAGTTCTAGTTCAGTTCTAGTTCAGTTCTAGTTCAGTTCTAGTTCAGTTCTAGTTCAGTTCTAGTTCAGTTCTAGTTCAGTTCTAGTTCAGTTCTAGTTCAGTTCTAGTTCAGTTCTAGTTCAGTTCTAGTTCAGTTCTAGTTCAGTTCTAGTTCAGTTCTAGTTCAGTTCTAGTTCAGTTCTAGTTCAGTTCTAGTTCAGTTCTAGTTCAGTTCTATTTCAGTTCTAGTTCAGTTCTAGTTCAGTTCTATTTCAGTTCTAGTTCAGTTCTAGTTCAGTTCTAGTTCAGTTCTAGTTCAGTTCTAGTTCACTTCTAGTTCAGTTCTGAATTGTTTTAATTTACTTTTTTTTTTTTAAATTTATGTTTCATTTTTCATAAAATTAATGACATGACATAAACTTGGATGATCTTTGATTTCCATCAAACAATCGATCTTGTGAGCTATAAGTTCGCTAAACGTATAATAGGACAATCTTGGAGAAGCCAAATGGTTGTCTTAGAGCTGAGATTTGACCCTTTAAACCTTTACCATTGTTGCCAACAATGTTTCGGGTTGACAGCCTAAGGCAGATGTTTGTGATCCTGTATAGGTATTTGTATTTTCAAATAAAGCGATAATTTCAAATAATTCCAAAAGAAATTAGGTTTTATAAATTATAAATTATCTTTAAAAAAAACTATTATATGGACCAACTGGCTTCACTTAAATAAAAACTCATACATTAAACATCCCCTTAATCCACGCCCATTTAACCCACCCCACAACTTACCCTGTTCATGTTCCTCCATATCTTGACCGCTATCGTAACGCATCTTTTTCCGTTGATCCGATAAGATCGCATAAGCCTCACCAATCTCTTTAAATTTCAATTCCTGCTCTTTGCGCTCTTCGGGCGAACTGTTGGCATGACGATCGGGATGGTGAACTAAAGCCTTCTTGCGATAGGCCTTCTTAATCTCATCTTCGCCGGCACTGCGTGTGATGCCCAAAATCTTGTAATAATCTTTACGTTTTGATTTTTTCAATGCGAATTTCGCATCACGCAACAATTTCTTAATCTCGGCAGATTTTTGGATTTGTAAGGCGGTCTCATAATCATTGACACACTCATCGAACTTCTCTAGATCATTGTAGCAACGGGCACGCAACAATAGAGCCTTCAAGTATTTGTCATTGATTTCTAAAACGCGTGTACAATCGGCCACTGCTTCGCGTAAATTGTTGATTTTCGATTGGACCAAAGCGCGATTGTACAAAAGTTTGGAGTTGATGTCCTTGTTGAATTCGTCAATTTTTAAGGCATCCGTGTAGACAGCTTGAGCTTCACGATAGCGTCCGGATTTGAACAGAACATTGCCGTTCTCTTTCATATCCTTAAGGGTTTTGCTTCTGGTGCGCATCTCTTTGGCCTTTTTATGGTCGGGATCTAATTGTAAGGCCAATTCAAAGTGTTTAATACCCTTCTCCAAATTATCGGTGTAGTAGAAGCACAAGCCGCGCACATAGATGGCATCAGCCGAGGTACTATCCAACTTCATAACACTAATGGCAATGTCAACGGCTTCATCACAGCGTCCCAAATAAGCCAAACATTCGGCTTTTAAAAGACGATATCTAGGAAAAACATAGAAAAAACATATAAAATGTCCCAGACAAATCTAATCGAATAGACATACCTGTAACAAGCTGGCGCTAGTTTTATGGCCGAGTCCAAATAGTAGACAACATTACGATAAGCTTTGGCATCGCAATTAGACTGTATGGTCTGTTCCAATTGACGCAATTGTTGTACGGCCTGTTTTTCCGCATTGACAGCATTACTTTGAGCATCTATCTCTTCAATACGCTTGATGGCCTGCTCGGTGCCAATAATATCACCCTTGGCTACACAGCATTTGGCAATACGAACGTAGGCCTTCTCAAATTTAGGATCTAAACGCACTGCGGTACGGGCATCATTTAATGCATTCGTATAGTTGGACAACATCATGTAGCAGGCGGCACGATTGCCATAGTAGGTGGCCGAATCGGGACATAGTGATATGGCATCCGAATAGAATTTCAAAGCGGACTGATAGTTTTGTGCTTTGTATTGGTCGTTGCCAAGGTTTTTCTTTTCTTCAGCAATGCTAAAATTAGAGAGAAATAAAGGTTATTAGTATTTGAGAATTTTTTAAGGAATATTTTTAGTTTGTTTTAATTTTTTTTAATGAATTTATTTAATTTTTGTAGTAAAAAATATTTAATATAAGGAGCAAATATTAAGATCTCCATGCTCAAATAAATTTCTTAACCAGTTTTAACACATTTAATATTGAGATCCTCAAGTATGATGCTAAATTGGAGCAAAATATTGTTGAACCTTTCTGGTTTTCAATGAATGGTACAGTATTCCATTTAAGCCTCTATATCCACTAACTGAACCAGTAGTAGGGACAGAATAATTATATTACCCTGGCACTGGGAATTGCTGCGACATAATAATATCAAAAGCCGAACGGAGGAGGAGAAAGTTCGGAACGGCGCGAGAATGTCAATTCAAGGCAAGTAAGAACAGCCAGAGCCCTGAGAGTGTTATTCTGAACAGTCAGTGGTTGTTTAGTAAAAACAGTTGTGGAGGCTAGAAAACCCCCTAACCAGGATAATATGCAGATGGATCTCTTGAAGGCCACAGAAGAAGCTAGATCTAGAGATTATCAGCACACGAACACGCAAAGTAATTGTTACGGCAAAATATATGAAAGCCGAACTAAGAAGAAGAAGAAGGTGCGAGAATGTCTCTGGACTATCTGTATAAGATGGATCGGATGGATACTACATGAACACGCAGGGTGTCATGAAATATGAAAGAATTTAATCTCCTAACAGTGATATTCCTAGCAGTCGCAGGTTGTTTCGTAATTAGGTGACTTGTCTGTTATGAAATATGAAAGAATTTAAGCTCCTAATAGTGATATTCCTAATGATGTTATTAAGGGAGCTATATCTGAAGATTATTAGCCCCGACAACGAAGAAGATAAAGGATTGATGTATGGTTGTTATAGATCGCTATGATTCGGTTGGGAGGATCAGGCTATAAGTATATGCCACTAAGTTGAATAGTGAAAATGTGGATTCCACCGCTTCAATACCACTGAAAACCAAACTGGCTGTATTGAAACAAAATGCTGTAAACAGGTGGCTTAATGGCGAGAGAGATTGAATTAGAAAAGCTCTTGTTTCCAACAGTGGTCAAAGTCGCAAACTGCATACTCTTTGATTGGGTATTAAGGAGAACGAACATCATGATAAGATGAGCCCTGTGGTCGGCTCCAATAAATTAGCTTTTTTACGCTACTGAACGCATGGATCCCAGTGGATGTAATGGCCAAAAAGCTGGTACGTCAATATCAGCATTATTCGAAGTATACAGAATCTTCCCAATCACACTGATTACAGTAGTATTCTTCAGGCTGAGGTATCAGGTAAAAAAGAGCGGCTAACTGGCTTATATATAACAGTATATCGGGTAGGAATATTCGTATATATATTAACAGCCAAGCTGTGATAAAATTCCTAACAGATGTATACACAACATTGAGTCTGGTCTAGGAATAACTCGTATCCTTGAACAGGACGATAAGAAAATCGACAGTAGTTCTTATATGGGTACGTGGTCATAGGAATATTGCTGTCAACTGTATTACTGGTGACTTGGTGAAAAGGCGGCGCCATGCTTTCTGAAGGTGAGATAGACTTCATATGTTGTCCCCGACTAAACAATGTATTAATTATGTGTGCTATTAGCTCTCTCAGATAAGGTGGTAGGTGGATCCTACTTGTGTAATCACAAGGATGATATCCTCCATACACATCTGCCAACCATGACTTCTGCAGGAGTTGTCAAAATGAAGTAGATTATGCCACTGTACGGCACTGGGTGATCTATGTGCTAGGTTTTCAGAACAACGCTCCTTTGGCAGTCTTTCTGAACTATATGATAGGGAGCTGGGATGCATCGACGACTATATTAGGAATATCTAATGGTTAATCAACCCAAACATGTTAAACGCTTCTCATTGTGGCTCTGAATCCATCGAATGACTGGCATTTCTCTTCGATCTTTTATGCAACCTTTAAACACTACTTCTGTACGGGACTCTCTCTTTATTTCTTCTCTTTTCCGGACCAATCAAATGGAACCAAATGAGCGGTGCAAATTGCACGCCTACCAATTAAACTAAACATCTTATTCCATACTAAGATGACCTTTATCTTTTCTTTCTTGTTGTTGTAACAGCTCTGCTGTCGTGGAAAGTTCTTCTCTGGGGAAAAACTTCGGGTTGATTCGGCTGTTTGGCCGAGACAGAGTCGGGTCGCTCCGGAGGGAAGATCGAATTGTCGTCGAAACGTTATTTTCTTCCTCATCTTTTTCACTTTTATCATTCATATTATTTCTGAATTGCATCACAATGGTTCATAGCATAGGGTACAACTAGAGGAGCAACTGAGAGTAAGCTGAGAGTAATAATAATTACTCTCTTCACACGTACTTGTGATATGTGAATTCAACATACTTGTGAGAGAACTAAACGCATCAAAATACTCGAAATTTTAACTTTGATTTTCCGACTAAATATAGACCGAACCACTTTATTACTCTTCTACACAATTTTTGGCAAATTTTTTTAATACTTTGCAGGACACTTTTATTTCCGAAACACGTTAATTTTGCTCAAATGAAAAAAATAATTTTTTGTTAATTTTTGACACTTAAATTTATCTGTAGTAGAATTTTATTTATAGAACAGAGTTTCAATTTTTGATATTGAAAATAGAAGAAAATTTAAATAAATTAAAATTTAAACATTTTTATAGAACTCTGTGTGTCTGGTGAAAATTAAAAAGGTACCAATACAACCTCAAAACCATAGAATAATATATCCATAGAAGCGCTACTGAGAGGGAGAAAACCTAAGTCTGTTGTCAAAAACCTAAGTCGTGAGAATGTATTAGTACATAGTTTTGAGGTTGTATTAGTGCCTTTTTAATTTTCACCAGACACACAGAGTTCTATAAAAATGTTTAAATTTTAATTTATTTAAATTTTCTTCTATTTTCAATACCAAAAATTGAAACTCTGTTCTATAAATAAAATTCTACCACAGATAAATTTAAGTGTCAAAAATAAATAAAAAAATAAATTTGTTCATTTGAGCAAAATAAAAGTGTTTCAGAAATAAAAGTGTCCTGCAAGTATTAAAAAAATTTACAAAAACTGTGTGGAAGTGTAAAAAAGCGGTTCGGTCTATATTTAGTCGGGAAATCGAAGTTAAAATTTCAAGAATTCTGATGTGTTAAATTCTCTCGCAAGTATGTTGAATTCACATATCACAAGTACGTGTGAAGAGAGTAATTATTGTTACTCTCAGCTTACTCTCAGTTGCGCCTCTAGTTGTACCCTATGCTCAAAACTATGTACTAATACATTCTCACGACTTAGGTTTTTGACAACAGACTTAGGTTTTTTCCCTCTCAGTAACGCTTCTATGGATATATTATTCTATGGTTAATAGGGTTCCTAGAGTGAATGTGTTGAAACATATTTTTATATCCAATTTGAATTTGTCAAAAATAAATCGATATAGTAAAGTAAACTTAACTCCTCCTCCACTTTGTATATTTTAAACAGATTGTATCGATATCATTCCTTTCAATATATTCCACAGTAAGTTGTTAATTAATGACACTAACATTTATTTAAGCTAGTGTAATCAATATAACTAATAAAATATGACTTCATTTACAAAATATTGGAAAAAAAAACACGAAATAAATAAATGAAACATGATACAAATTTATCTTTAACCAAACAATTATACATATATCAGGTACTATGTATGTATATAAATGTAGGTTGTACCCATACGAGTATTTATCTCATCTTATCCTGGCATCATGCAGTACAAAACGTAGTTTTTACACAACCTTGTTAAGGATTGGGCGAGTAAATGAATGTGCTTGAAATACATGTCGGAGGAGAGAGAAACATTTTGTTGCTGTTAAAGTTTTTTTTTTTTTGTTAAAATACCATCATACAACATGTCAATTTTGATTTCCGCTTTCATTCATCAGTTAAGCCAGTCAGCCAGCCAGTCAGTCAGCCGGTAAGTTTGTGTGCTTTTTAGATATTGCAAGTTGTACGTTGGGTGGTTGGTTTGTTAGTGGTTGGATATTTTGTTGTGTTGTTCTGACATTGATAGGGTCGGGTCTGTGTATTTATGACTGCAATTTTTCCACCTGCTGCAATATAGCATTTTATCTATTTGTATGAATATTTTTAAACATACATATATTTTTACTTATCAAGCAATGAACTTTTGCCAGCTGTACAAAGTTATGTTACATACAAAGCGTACCTCGACTTCTGTTGGTGTTTTTTTGCGTGGCATGTTGCAAGTACATAAGTTTGGCCATAAATTAACCAAGAAAATACATACATAACTGCAACATATTTAACCATTATCCAAATCTACAATTACAAACAAAACAACAAAAGTGTTGTGGCAAAATATTAATGATAAACCCTATAAATGTTGTGCTACTTTTCCACATTTTGTTTTATTTATAGGAATATTGAAAAATCCTTGTAGAAAGAAAAACCGAAGACAAGAAATTTACTCTGTAATTACATTCATAGTTCTGGTTATTTTATTGTTATTTATTTGGTTTCACATTCTTACGCTGCTGTATGTATATTTACATGTAATGACTGAAGAATTCTAATTTTTCACAAAAAAAAAGTACTGGCTGGCTGACAGTCTGACAGCATTCTTAACGAGAACAACGAAAAGCCAAAAGAAAATTAAATACACAAACAGAACAAGAACAAGCAAAATGTGGAGAGAGAAAAAACACACACAAAAATAATGAAGGGATTACAAGTCCTATAGATACTCTTCAGACAAACAGTTTTGTAAATTATTTTTGTCGAATCAAAAAACATAACAAGTAAGAGTGTATATTCGGCTGTGCCGAATCTTGTATACCCAACATTAATATGTGACTGATATAGAGGTTATAAGGGGGGTAGGGTATGGACTGATTCTCACAAAAGTTGGTAGAAAGATTTAGATTGATATAAAACTTGTGTATATCCAATTCATCACGATATTAACTATTATAAGATAATTATGATTATTCATGTCATTTTCTGAGGGGTACCTTGTAAGGGGAACTAGGGCTAAATGTTGACCGATTTTCGAAATACTTTACAGTATGACTTCAGAGTGCTTAGAACTAATTTGTGCAAAATTGTATCAGGATTGCCGTATAATCAACATATTTATGACTGCTCAAACAGTATTCCGGGGGGGACATTTGTATGGGGGCTAGGTGAAATAATATTGCCCATTTTCTCCTTTCGTTTGGGCCCTATCGTGTTTTCAAAAGGTAGACAGACGGACGGACATAGCTAGATCGTCTTAGAATCTCATGCAAACCCAGAATATATATACTAACACGACAAATATTTTGATGTGTTACAAATGGAATGACAAAATCTATCTTGATGGTGTGTATAAAAATAATAAAAGAGGAAAAATGAAGAAATTAAAACCAAAAGCCATGAAGAAAGTTGTTGTTAGGGAAAACATAGTATTTTGCAGCAGATATGAACAACCTTAAAAATCCGGATTTTCAAAAATTTAATTGATTTTTTTAGCGAAATGAAACATTTGGCAGCTTCAAAACCATCCAAGGAAGGATAAATAAAATGTCTACTACATAACTTTAACTTCCAAATTCGCTGTACAATTTTCGCACACGAAAGAGGACAAGAATCGAACACACGATTACCATTATTAAGTGATTTATTACAATTGGTCAATTCACAAGGTCTCTTATCATGTCATATTGTCCTAATATTTCACGATTCGGCGACTCAGCTTAACCGACTCAAAGGCGTTCGGCGCATGTTTCTGCTGGTTGGTTACGATAACACAATAAACATTGCATACATAGTAGTATTATTTTAAGACATTTTTTACTTGAAAGGCAAAAACAACATTATCAAACCATTGTGAAATATTAGGACATTATGACAATACCACATGATAGGTTTTCAGAACAACGCTCCTTTGGCAGTCTTTCTGAACTATATGATAGGGAGCTGGGATGCATCGACGACTATATTAGGAATATCTAATGGTTAATCAACCCAAACATGTTAAACGCTTCTCATTGTGGCTCTGAATCCATCGAATGGCTGGCATTTTATGCAACCTTTAAACACTACTTCTGTACGGGACTCTCTCTTTATTTCTTCTTTTTTCAGGACCAATCAAATGGAACCAAATGATCGGTGAAAATTGCACGCCTACCAATAAAACTAAACATCTTATTCCATACTAAGATGACGTTTATTTTTTCTTTCTTGTTGTTGTAACAGCTCTGCTGTCGTGGAAAGTTCTTCCCTGGGGAAAAACTTCGGGTTGATTCGGCTGTTTGGCCGAGATAGAGTCGGGTCGTTTCTGAATTGCATCACAATGGTTCATAGGGTTCCTAGAGTGAATGTGTTGAAACATATTTTTATATCCAATTTGAATTTGTCAAATATAAATCGATATAGTATTTAATTTACTAAAGTTAACCTTGAGACCTTGTGAATTGACCAAATATTTTCTCGTATATAAAATTGGTTAATTCACAAGGTCTCTTATCAGTCATATTGTCATAATGTCCTAATTTATGACGACTCGGCTGCCATATAAAGCCCACTTACGAAAATCACTTTAAGAGCATAAAAATGTGTGCTACCTAATTTCATATCGATCGGTCCATAATTGTTAATTGCGCCCTTATAAGGACCACTTCCACTTTAAAAGAAAAAATTTTATCGAAAAACTCTTGGAAGATTTTAAAAGTCTTAACATCGCGATGGTGACCACTTTTTATACCCTTCACCTTCGTGAGAAGGGTATATATAAGTTTGTCATTGCGTTTGTAATTTCCACAATATAATTTTCCGACCCTCTAAAGTATATATATTCTGGATCCTTATAGACATGCTTTCGAGAAGTTTCCTATATAAAATAGCAAAATCCGTCCATAAATAACGGAGATATGAGCAAATCTCTGAAAATTTCATAAAAAAAAGACATGCTTTGACAAAAAGGCAACAAAACGTATGTTTGGATGTGTGTTGGTTTCATTGCTTTGCTTATTTTGTTTTTTTAGGTGTTTCGTTTCGTTTGGCGTTGTTGTTTTTATACCCTTCACCTTCGTGAGAAGGTTATAATAAGATTGTCATTTCGTTGGTAACTTCTATGAAATAAATGACTGCATTCAATAATTATATATACCCTCACTATGAGTGGTGAATTTTTAACATTTTACCAAAAAAAATTTGTTTTCCACGCTATTTGCAAGAATCTGTTGGGAAATTTGTATTTTTTGTTCGGTTAAATTATAGAATTAACAAGAAGACTTATATTTAGAGATAAACACCTTTGATAATAGATGAAAAATTGTTCCTAAAATATATATCTTTTGAAACATCCATGAGACATTTGAGACATTTCAGAAATTAGGTTTCTGGCCTATTTTAAATACAAAATGACTTAAACTATAACAAAATTATTACTATAATTAAATTAAATGTGTAAATTGGCCATTACTGTCGTAATGGTAAAGTATTTACCCAAGTATTTAGCAGTGTAAAGAAAAAGAAAATAAGAAAAGTGGCAGCTACTCGTTCTTATTTGCAACGTTTATTTAACTAGCATACATATGTATACAATTTTCTAGTAAGAGAATTTATACCATAAGTAAAGCAAACCCAGGGTATTTTATTACAATGCGACAACAACAAAACAAATTAAAACAACAAAGAAAAAAGGAAAAAAGAAAAATAAATAAGTGAAAACTATGGAAGAATAAGTAAAAAAAAAAGAACTATAAGAAGCGGAAAAGTTAAAATTCTTAAGATTACAACACAATGACAACGTTGTCGAAGTAGACGACCAGCTCTAAATGCATTTACACACAACCCCACAAAGAAGGCTAAATAAACTAACAATAAAATAATCCACAACAATAGCAGCAGCTGCAGCACCATCCACCAGCCCCAAACAACAAGTTGCTACACGCAGAGAAAAAAATATAGTTTTACATGGTTACTGTAACCATTTCAGCCTTTTAACAATATTATGGTCTCTGTAATTATTTATATGATTGAAATAATCATAATATGTTAAAGTTACGATTCACATGATTGTATTAATTATATATATATGATTGTAGTACATAAGTATATGTTTGTGACAACCATTTTTATGATTAAGGATTTACTACATTAATTTGTTCTCGTCTAATGGTTATCATAATCTGCGAACAACATATTATGATTCATCATGAACATGATTGCCATAAACATAAAGCTATTAACTACAATCATATATATGATTGATACAATCATGTGAATCGAAACTTTACCATATTATGATTTTCGGAATCATAGAAATAATTGTTAAAAAAAAAAAAAATATTTTTTTTTTCTCTGGGTGTAGCCAGCCAGCTAAATCCCACAAGAAAATAGAGTAGGAATAACTTTTAAGGTATTTTGAAATTTTACTCGATTTACTATTTTTTCAAAATGTTGCAAAGAAGACTTTGAAGACTGCTTTCGTCCTGAAACTAAAAAAAACCAAATCTAAAGAAAAGGAACAGTTTACAAACAATACTTCTCATACTTCCAAAAATGAGTGCATCCAGAATTTCTTTACGTTTCGTTAGAAAAGTGATGAATAAAATGTGAAGCAACAACAAAAAAAAAAGAATTCACAAGTTAACGAACTCCAGAAAATATCATCACCATTCATAGCCATAAAAGAACAATAAAATTGCAACAACTACAATATAAACATCATCAGCAACAACAACAAACAACAAACCCATTTACAATAATAATAACTATTAAAGAAAAACAATCAAAGACTACTCTCTGCCACACCAGCCTGGCTGGAGACTTTTGCAAGTCTCTCTAGCAAACATTCACCCACACATACACGGCCACAAAATAATAATAGTTTATAATAGTATTGCTTTGATTTTATATTTACAACATTCAACAACAACAACAACTACAATAAAATATTAAAAATTTATTATTATAAGAAAAAATTGGAACATATTTTCATATACGACTAAATCGACCTTAATTCACATTGAGTTCCAAAGTACTTGCTGATGATGCTGGAGGAGATGACGATCAGCTACAGCAGCATCAACACAATAAATAAAGAAATTTATTACAGCAATTTTTATCCTTTTTTTACATGTTTTGTTTTTGTCTAAAGGTTTTTTTTTTATTTTTTTACAATAAAACATACGTTTTGTTTTTGTTTGTCAGGAATTTCATTTTTAATTTATATCCTTTGATGATGATGATTATGATGTTTAAAAAGGATATGCCATGGTGTTGACCCTAATTTAATTTTGTCGTAAGTACGAGTATAGGGAAACAAAGAAGAAATGTTAATACTATTAATCATAATTATGTTGAATAATTTGAACAAAAGGTTTTAAAAAGGTGTGAATTAAGAGAAGTGAAAGGAAAAAAAGTTGAATAAATGATGATTCTTGAAGAGATATATAGATTTTCAAAGCGAAAGTCGAATGAATGGTATCCTGCATAACTTTCAATGCTAAGTATGTATGCAGTTCATTATAGACAAATTTGTTAAATGAAAGACTTGTGCAAAAGTGTTGAGTATACAATTCCTGATAATAAAGATATTTAATGCTGAAATAAAAATTATGAAAGTACTCGATAGAACAAATTTATATGGTAGACAATTTCTTGTCTTCTTTACATTTTCAAATTGTAATTATAATTCTAATAAACATTTGTAATTTATATTTCAATGCGAAATAATCTAAGCAATCAAATTTTAAAAATGAGGGATTCACAACAGATGGCATATCTTTTGAACTCGGTTTTTTCTTTAATAACTTATATGTCCTTTTGAAGAGTATATATTGTTAATTTATTCTCATTTAGTTATTGAACATTACAGTGTACACAAAGTTTTTTTTTTTTTTTTTTTGCTTCGAAAATTTCATATACGGGAAGTTTTGCTTTACTTCTTTAATTTGAACAAGTAAAAGTGCTATATTCGGCTATGCCAAATCTTATATACCCTTCACCTTTGTTGTGGATGCATTAATTGCCCACTTTTATCGTATAGCATCCTAAATATATCAAGAGAACTTTTAAAAATTTTACATTTAATTGCAGACGAACAGTTTATATTGTAGAAGTTACAAACGAAATGACAATCTTATATATACCCTTCTCACGAAGGTGAAGGGTATAAAAACAACAACGCCAAACAAAACGAAACACCAAAAAAATAAAAAAAAATACGCAAAGCAATGAAGGCAACACACATCCAAACATACGTTTTGTTGCTTTTTTGTCAAAGCATGCAAAAAATTGTCTTTTTTTCATGAATTTTTCTGAGCTTGTCTCGGATTTTTGCTCAAATCTCCATTATTTATGGACGGATTTTGCTGATTTTAAATAGGAAACTTCTCGAAAGCATGTCTGACAGAATTATTGAAGATTTGGATCCCGAAGATATCTGGGGTCTTCAGAAAATTGATTTCAACAGACGGACATGGCTTAATCGATTCCGCTATCTATAAGGATCCAGAATATGTATACTTTATAGGATCAGAAAATGATGTTGTGGAAAAAGGAAAAAAGCAGGGAAATTGGGTACCATACGAATTGAAGCTGAGAGACCTTGAAAGACGATTTTGTATGTTTGAACGCTAAAAAAACTCATTTTTGCACCGAATCATTACTTGCGATGAATAATGGATCAATTACGATAGCCAGAAGCGTAAGAGATCGTATTATGAGCTGCTGAAATATGGACAAATCATCACAGGGAACCTGTACCGAACTAAACTATTCCCGGGAACCCTGGTGGTGATACAAATTCGGGTTATTTCAACCAAAATTCTTCTTTGTCAACTGATTTTATGTTGTTAGAATCATAAAAACCTGTGGTTATAATGGAATCTTTCGATTGACAACAACTTTGTTTTCTCTGTGCAGAATTAAGAAAAAAACTGTAAAGAAATTCCCTAAATTTGCTAGGAAATTCAATGAAAATGGATTGCTTTCATAGTGTAAAAAATATATTTTTTTTTTCGAAATTATTTTTTAATTTTTTTTTTTTAAAAAGTTTTTTCCAAATTTTTTTTTTTAATTGTTTTTTTAGTTTATTAGTGAAAAAAATGTATGACAAAAAATTCGGGTTAAAAAATATTTTTCCGATTTTAACCAATTGTGGGTCCGGCTTACTTTGACCTCATATACGCCGTTGTAAAGGTCTTTAAAATATCTATTATTGGATATCTATATTAATATCTTAGTAATCCAGACATATATCAAAATAACAGTTATACTCAATTCCAATCCTATAATAATTTTTACTGGAATTCAAGTTGAAAGCAAGTGTAATTCAAGCCTTGAGTCCAGTGTCAAGCAATTGAATTACAGTTGTATTCGACATTATATCAAAAGCATTCTCCAGTAAAAGGGAAACATAAATTCAAGCCAAATAATTTTTTGTTTGAAAAAGACTAAATTTTTTTAAATATTTATCAAGTTTAAAACGTAATTATATTTGCATTCAAGTCAAATTGTGCCTGAAGGCTTGAATTTGGGAGCATTAATGTTTATGGGAATTTTACAATTTTGAACTTAAAAAACATTTGCATATAAAAACGAGAAAAAACTAAATAATTTTAAACTTTTTGTTACGCAGTGTATTTTTACTTATTCTAGAGTTTTGTATAAAAATCTCAGTTTTCCTAAAACGTGGACTTAGCACGTTTACACACTATGCTAACGATATTCAAAATAGGTTTTCCCTTTGATATTCCGTACTCTTAGATTTTCCTTTTGTAAAAGTTTCGATTTCGTTATTCGGCAAAATTTTAATCGAATACTGGTGGTATTAGAACAATATTTAGGCCAGTGGTTATGAAATTTTGTTCCATTTTTAGATTTTAATCACATATTTAAGAGTTCAATACATTTATATTGTATATCAAAATAAACAATAAATTTTATAGATAGCAAAACATACAATTTATAAAGAATCTCTCACACATGTATGTGTATAATAGTATTTCGCTATAAAATGTTCCCAAAACTATCATAATTTACTTACCGTGGCAAAAATGTAATTTCATCTGGATTCATAAATATCGTCCACAACAACAATAACAGCAAGAAATGTAATTAAAATAAACACAATGTATGAAAATATGTATGTGATGGCGACAGACAATTCACTTAAACAACACCCAACACTTGAGTAATAAACTCATGAACTGACTAAAAACTGGCTGGCTGCAACACGCCGCTCTACGAGTTGTAGGAGGAGAGGTGAGGGAGAACAATTAATGAAGCGTCGTGTGTGTGTGGAAAAGAACAATAAATGTTAAAATGACATGAAAAACACACTTGCCACAATAAACATATATAAAGGAAATAAACAAGTTGATGTCAAAATTTAATGGGTTTTTTTTGTATATTTTAACTGCTTCTTTGTTGTAGTTCTTTATGAAAGTGTTTTAAATATTATTTTTTTTTTTTTGGAGAATTTTTAATAAAGTTGTGTCTTCAACAATGGACCACACTAAATATTTCAACCATATAGAGACATGAACACAGTAGAACAATATGTGTGAACGTGCAGTTAACGTTAAAAAAAGACAACTTTAAATCATTCAATTGTGAAGGCAAACAACACTCATGCACGCAGACTTAACGATGCAACAGCAATCATTACCAGCACCAACAACCTCTAACACAGCCACTCCAACGCCACACACACGCACTACGCAACACACACGTCTTTCCAACGCACAGCACAGCAATCACTCCCCCACCCTTTCCTTTCCTTCCCTTCCTTCAAAATGTTGAAAAATTTTCAAAAATATTTTATATTTTATTTAAGTTTTCTTAAGTTTCAGCTTCTTTTTAAACGCAACCAAACAAAATACCGACAATGCTGCACCACACAACTTGCAACTTGAATGTTATGAAAACAACTAAATGTTTGCCACCAGAATTTCCATAGTCGAAGCACGTAAACGTAGTAAAAAAGCCAAAGCAGCACTCATTCTAGTCTGTGGATGCATCAGTAAATGCATGCAACAAAAATTCATATTAAAATAGAGAATTGTATTAAAATTTTGCACATAAAAGAGTACTACAAAACTGAGAGAGATAGAGAGTAAGCATTTAAAAGAATTTTATCATGATGATGATGATAAGAGAAATACTACTAGTTTATGCTACAAACATCTAAACAACTATATCAGACTTGTATGAATGATTTTAATAATAATAAAAAAACTTTTCTCCTGGCTCCACTACTCTAACAAAAAAAAAAAAATAAAAAAATGCATTACAACAAGATTTAAAGAGTCAGAGAGAAAATTTATAATAACCGCACTAGACATAATGACGACTTTAAAGTACTAAAACGTCGTCCAAATAGCAAGTTGACTATAAGATGGAAACAAAAAAAAAACAAAAAAACTAGATGACGACATGACGATTACTGCTGGCATACAAACAAACAAAAGGCGGATATTGAAAAAGCTACAACCGTAGGAGATTATTTTATGAAATGAAAGGGTAACTAACTGACTTACTACAAACGAGGAAACTGAATAACAAAAAAGTGTTATAATAAAAAACCATTTAAAATAAAAGTTGTGTGATTTAAATTATTTCCTCTATAAAAACTTTAAAATGTCATAAACACAAAATTACCACCTGAGCGAAATTTTACGATTAATTTAAAGTTTTGTTCTTTTTGACAGCAAATCACATTTATTTCAAATTGTAAAGTAAAGCTTTATGCGGTTGCTTTTGAGATTTAAACAATAAAATGTCAGCTATTGATATGAATTTTAAATGAAACTTTAATTTATACAAACGTATGAGTAATGTTAGTTGAACGCATATATTAAGTAATACTCATACGTTACCTTTTTATTATACCCTTCATCTTCGTGAGAAGGGTATATATAAATTTGTCATTCCGTTTGTATTTTCCACAATATAATTTTCCGACCCTATAGAGTATATATATTCTGGATCCTTATAGATAGCGGAGTCGATTAAGCCATGTCCGTCTGTCTGTTGAAATCAATTTTCTGAAGACCCCAGATATCTTCGGGGTCCAAATCTTCAGTAATTCTGTCAGACATGCTTTCGAGAAGTTTGCTATTTAAAATCAGCAAAATCGGTCCACAAATGGCTGAGATATAAGGAAAAAACCAGGGCAACCTCGATTTTTTACTTATTTTTTTACCTATATCTGGATTACTAAGTCATTAATATATAGAATATGGATATCTAATGATAGATATTTCAAATACCTTTGCAACGATGTATATAAGACCACAGTAAGTTGGACCTACAATGGGTCAAAATCGGGAAAAAAAATTTTAACCAGATTTTTTTTTTTCACCAAAATTTTTTTTTTTCGCTAAATATTAAAAAAGAAAATTTTAAATTAAAAAAAAAATTTTTTTAAATTTAAAAAAAAAAAATTTTTACATAAAAAATTTAAAAAAAAAAATTCGAAAAAATGTTTTTTCCAAAAAATTAAAAAAACCACTAAAAATATTTAAAATTTTTATTTTGAAGTATAGTTTGGTGAAGGGTATATAGGATTCGGCCCAGCCGAATATATCTCTCTTACTTGTTATTTATCAAATTTGTCTAAATACTAGGGTATTCAATTAATCGGGTTTCTCGGTTAATCGACCGAATCATTAATCGGGGTTTAGATTTAATCGGTTAATAATCTGATAATTTTAAATTATTCGATTAACCGAATAATATCTATTTTCATTTTAAATTGAAAATAAAACCACAAATTTTGTGTACTTATTTAAGCATATCAACAAAAAAAATAAATAATAGCAAAAAAAAAAGCAGCAATTTAAGATCCCTGTGAGATCTTCTGAAATAATCTTTCAAGAAAATAATGTAATTTCATAATAATTCTGAGAATAGAAAATAATATAAAAATTATTCATTACTAGCAGCTCGGTAGCTATTTACTTTTATTAAGTAAAATGAGAAGTGAAAAGGAGGCAATATATTAAACAATTATATTTCTGAATTTTTGAAATTCCGAATCGAATAAAAACAAATCAGCCAAATCGCTCCAGCCGTTCTCAAGTGATGCCATTACATACATGGACCATTTAATTGTTATATATATAGAAGATTATGGAATTGACAAAACAATGGAAACATAGATTTTTTTTTTTTTTTTTTTTTGAGGACTCAGTATTTTATTGGATATCGTCTTCTTTGATACATTTTGCCATTCCCTTATACCGCTTTCTTCACGGTATAATTTTGAGTTCGTATTTTGCGATTTAAAATTTCCCATAGATTTTCTATGGGATTAAGATCTGGCTATTGGCGAGGCCACTTCAAAACACCTACCTCATTAGATTGCACGAGGGCGGGTCAATAAGTCCGTGACTTTTTGAATGAAACACAGGTTTGTGGAAAAAATTTATTTTTCAACATAGTTTCCTATGAGCTCTATACACTTTGTCCAATGCTTCTCCATTTTTTCTATCCCTTCCAAAAACAAAGATTTATCGAGATCATCAAAATAGGTATTTGTGTGTGAGATATCATCGTTGGAGTCAACTTTCTTTCCGCCGAGCCATTTCATCTGGTTTGATAACAAGAAATAGTCACTAGGGGCTAAATCCGGAGAATAGGGCGGATGAGGGATCATTTCGTAGCATAATTCATGGATTTTTCGCACGGAAACTGCACATGTATGTAACCTCAAGTGCACCCGATTGTGAGCAAACGCGGCAACCATATTGCGGAAGCTTTTCTCATACCCAAGTGATTATTCAAAATGGAAACTAATGAGCCATGTGAAATGCCTATGGCTTTCACAATCTCTCGCACTTTCAAATTCCGATCGGCCAACACTATATCGTGATTTTTTTCAATTGTTTCGGGTGTAGAGACAGGGCGTCCAGAACATTCTGCATATTTCGTGCTTGTACGGACACAACGAAATTCAGTACACCACATTTTTACTATTGAAATTTATGGTGCAGAGTACGCATGATATTTATCATGGATTGAGTGATGGTTTTATTTCGCAAAAAATAATTCTTAATGAGGACACGAAATTCAGTTTTTTTCATTTTCTCAAGTCATGCGGTAGTCTGCTATTAATGGCTGTCAAACACAAACTAAATGAAGCAACTTGTTCAAATTCTTACAGGAGTCAACTGACAGATGTCTGTTGACAGCAGCATAAAGATCTACGACATAAGCTAAACTTACACTATATAAAGATCTACCATGGGAGTTAAACTCAGATCTACGATTGAGCTAAACTTATACTAGATTGAAGCTAACTTAGACTAGATTGAAGCTAAACATAGACTACATAAAGATCTACGGTTAAGCTAAATTATTGAAGGTAAACCTAGACTACATAAAGATCTACGACATAAGCTAAACGTAGACTACATAAAGATCTACGATCGAAGTTAAACTTAGACTAAATAAAGATCTACGATTGAAGCTACACTTAGACTAGACTGTAGCTAAACTTAGACTAGATTGAAGCTAAATTTAGACTACATATCAAAAGAATTTAAAAGAAAGATGTCAATATTTATTGTGATAGATATCTTATATGTCAAGAAAAAGAGCATAAGTATTTTTTTTAGTACATTTCAAATAAATAATAATGGAATTTAAGAGAAAGTTTTGACAGTTACAAGAGACCTGCTGGCTTTCATTTCACAAGGTTGATGTCGTTCAATTCGTCGTTTAGAGTAAAGTGATAATTTTAAAAGAAATTCCAATAAGTACATAACAATTTTGTATGTATGTATTTAAATAAAAAACCGAATGTGTGTTCGAACCATATATCACTAACATCAAATCCGTATAAATCATGGTAGGGAATGCGAAAAACATAATTTTCATCGACGAAAAAATCCACATCACACAATTTTCAAAGCCTCCTCAACACACAAAGTTAATTTGATGCATGAAACTTTGATTCAAGCCTATTTTTATAGGAAAACTTTTCTATAGTAAAGTTTCAGGCCACTTTTCTGTTGAAAAATAAGTTCTGTTTCCAGCAACATTTCAGTACAAAAAGTTGATTGAAGCATTTTTTCAGTATGCCGACAATTTCCATCATACAATTAAAATTGTTTTCATTTATTCCACTCAGACTTTAAAATTTTAGTTTAAAAGTTAACTAACCAACAAATTAATAAAATTCCAATACAGCCTTTAGCTACAAAAATTTTGATTTCAAAAGTTTGTTTTTTTTTGCAAAACTTTAACGAATTTTCTATTTCGGTTATATATTGTACATATTTTTAACTTTTTCCCATAAAAAATAACAAAAGTTTTTACAATTTATGCAAAAAGTTTTTAATGTGAACATTTGAAAAAAAAAAAAAAAAAATGCCTAAAATTTAACAAAATTTTCAATACATTTTCAAATTGACAACGTCTCTGCATTTCTTTCTTTGTTTTATTTAATTTTTTTTCTAATATTTTTTTGGTTTTTTTTTAACATGTTAGACAGCTAGACGCCAACACTTATTACAAGCTAATGTTTTAGGAAGTCAAACCTACTAACACAAAAAGTAAAAAAGAAATGTACCAAAAAAAAGTGCAACATGCTGTATGCAGTAGCCAGAGAGTAAAAAAAATCTCAAACAAGATGCCACTAAAAATTCCGGCCATACATCAAACCTTTGACTCAAACACATACACACACACACAGAAAAGAAATGAAATTGAAATAAAAAATAAAACAAATTTTCAATATAAAGGAATCTAAAAATTCTGGAGCAAACAAAAAAATATTTCATACGCCAAAGAGCATCAGAAACATGTCACACAGATGCATTTATGTAGTATATACCCACTTTTATAGACATAAACCATGTAGATTATAGAGATTAAAGAGTGAAAGAGATACCGAAAATTATATATGCAAACATTTAAAGACAGACAGACAGACGGACGGACGCACATACGGACAGCCGTATACAGTTTGATATCAATGAACATGACCTACCATAATGTTAGAATTGTTAAGTTTGTTGCTTTTGTTGCTGTTATTGTATTTCCTTTTGTTAGACATTTGTGTGACACACACACTCACCATCTCTCTCACTCACTTTACATGTGAATAATGCATGTGTGTTTTTTTGTATTTATTTATTATTATTTTTTTTTTTTTTGGAAGGATAAAATTTAATACATCCCAGCAAAAATTTCACCTACTAAATAACCTGAAAATTTATAGGAATTTATTGATATCACTGGTTAAAATTATACTACGGATAACTATTTATTTTTGTTCTCGATGTCCCATAAATAAGTAATTATAATTTATCCAGCAATAAAGTATTTTGTAAGCGATTTATGTACGTAGAAGAAAATTCGAATCCATCTACATCAACCATTTTTGCTTGTTAATCTAGCGCCTTACTCACTACACCACAGCCTACCCTGTAGGTAGTTAAACTTTCCTTTAAGCTTCAGTAGAGATACATTAGAGAGACAACAGTTCTACTTTATTTCTGGTGAAATTGTTAACGAACGCGTCAATAGTTAGGTTTTTTAGAGAGAGAGAGTAAGAGAGCTATATTCGGCTGTGCCAAATCTTACATACCCTTCACAAAATTATACTTTAAAATAAAAATTTTAAATATTTTTAGGTTAACAAAATTAAATTTTTTTTTTTCAAAATTGTTTTTCAAAATTTAAAAAAAAAAAATGTTTTCATATTGTTTTTCAAAATAAAAAAAAAGAAATTTCAAAATTGTTTTAAATTTTTTTTTTTTTAATTTTTTCCAATTTTTTTTTTTAATTTTTTCTAATTTTTTTTTTTAATTTTTTTCTAATTTTTTTTTTTTTAACTTTTTAAATTTATTAGTGAAAAAAAACTTGTTTGTGTTAAAAAAAATATTCGGGTTAAAAAATAATTTTCCCGATTTTGACCTAGGTCCAAATTACTATAGCCTTATATAAATCGTTGCAATGGACTTTGAAATATCTATCATTAGATATCCATATTGTCTATATTAATGACCTAGCAATCCAGATATAGATCAAAAATAGGCCAAAAATCTAGGTTGTCCTGGTTATATCTCAGCCATTTGTAGGCTGATTTTCTAGATTTTAAATAGCGACCGAGCCGGAAGAATTCCCGATATATTGATATATGTATCAATTATGTTTGCAAGTTATTTGGGGGCTACGGAAAGTTGATTTCAACATACAGACATGTCTATATCGACTTCGCTATGTATAACGATCCAGAATATATATACTTTGTGGGGTCGCAAATGAAAAATGTAGAAATTACAAACGGAATGACAAACATATACATATACCCTTGCCACTCATGGTGAAGGGTATAATAACTACCTAGTCAGTAGTGCTACAGTCTACTGGTGGATTTTCAATGACAAGCTAATGTTAAATGTCAATACAAGATCACATTGGCTGGGGTACATCTGGTTAGTAGTACTACTGACAATGTCACTACAAATTCACTATTGGCATTCCCTGCGATGATAAATGGATCCATTACGATAGCCCGAAACGTACATAAAGCCCAGCCAACCAGTTAACCAGCCGAATCGACACTAAAGCTAAATATCCAAGGCGCTAAATGCTCTGTAATTGGTGGGAGCAAAAGAGTCCCAGCTATTATGATCTGCTGAAATCTAGCCAGACCATCACAGTCAACCTGTACCGAAACGCAACTGACTCGTATTTCTATAAACTGGTGAGTTAAATAGATGATGTTTGCAAGTGACACTAACATCGACACAAAAGAGTGCTGAGGGAGGAGTGGTGGCTAACTTTTTCTGTATTCTTTAATATTATGAAAATTTAATAAATAAAAAAGGAAAACAATTTAATGACCTCGAGCCAGAAATAATTTACTAATATAATAATCAATCATAAATAGTTTGACAAAATAACCACTAGTATTAATTGTAATTACATAAAAACATTCTGACCCAACGGGGAGTTGAACTCGCGATCTCATCCTAAGATTTACATTTCACAAAATAAGGCATTAAGAAAGTTACATTTAAAATTGAAATCGAAGATATTGCTGGGTTATAAAATATGTGTATGAGAAGAGAATGAAGCATTTAGTATATGTTAAAGAGCATGATAGTTTAGCTTGAGTACGGTTATGTATGAGTAAAGTGGTGTTTGTATGAGGCTCGTATGAAAAGTTTCATAATATTGGCTTCTACAGGACATACAACTATTTCTTAATTTCTTCAAAAATACATTAGTTGCAACAATGGACTCCTTGTTGAAATATCTGTCAATAAAGAACCATATTTCCATGTTTGAAAACTGAAAAAAATGGGTACTATAACCCAAAATTTTGGCGGTTAAGGGACCAATTTCGGAATATCGCAATAACATTTACTATACCTAGCTTGAATAACCTTTTCGATTTCATATTACAAACTCTTGAGAGTTTTTAATGTCTACAACTCTTCTTGACTTCGCCATTAGAGTCATACATTAACATAAGGCAGATGTCGTTTTATTCGCCGCGCACAACCACCTTCTACAACTAGAGAGTGAATCAGTGTATTTTTGATGTGTTGAAGTTCCCCAACAAAACATTATTGACAGTTTTTCCACTTGTTAACACGCTGATTAGTTTGGAGTCGATGTTCTTCAACCTCTCGGTAATTTTTAATTCCTGTACCATTGTGTCTGCTTTTCACTATCGGAACTTTGCAATGTTTCACGGACAATCTATGATCTAAGTCGATTTTAATAATTTCTTTCGGCACTCCAATTGGAAATTTATTTCTTGGACAAATCAAACTATATTTGTACGCAACACAACATTATTTCTTACTTGTTCATACCCTGATTAGTACGGAGTTGATGTACTTGCACCTCTTGATATTGTGTACTCCCAGTACCATTGACGTCTACTTTTCGTTCTCTGAACTTCGCAACGTTTCACGGACATTCTATGATCTAAGTCGATGTTAACGATTTCTCTCGGATAATGGTTCAATTCTATTGGTTCATTGCAGCATCTCCACAATGTGAATGGTGTTTCCCTTCTTTTATCGACTTTTCAGCCTATCCCCGCTTAAAATTGTTTTCTATTGTATTCACATTTCACTATTCAAACGGAAATTGTTAAACTGTTTTTAATGACGTCGTCGTTTTAGGACCCCTCTTTATGCAATAACAACATACAAGCACATGTAAATGCGGCTGGAGGCACTAACAGTAGCAGCATCATTGCACGAGTGCAGCAGAAAAAAAAAAAACGGTTGAACATTAATTTTTTACTTCCTAGTTTGTTTGTTGGTTCTTTTCTTTCATTTTACAGTTTTTTTTTTTTTTATTATTATTATTATTATTGTAATTCAAATATGTCACTTCCAAACAATGCCAGCCAGTACACACTGGCTGGTGGTATTTGGGCATTTTGCCATCGACCATACAACAACAACAACATTTATACACGTACAAGGAAATGAGTAAAAAAATAAATATAAAATAGAAACACAACAACAGCTGCAAAAATATTAATAATATGCAAAAAAACCAATATTAAAGTTACTGACCGGGTCAAATATATTCAATTACTATAGCCTCACTCTCCTCTCTTGAAAGGGTCATACACAGTGAATGCAAAGTAAAATAGGAATTTTAATACAATATTTTACAGAAGAGTGGGGTTTCGTTAAAAACAAAAAAACGAAAGCTATTAAAGACTAAATTGGGAAAAAGGTTAGGTGAAGAGGTTCCTAAGATTTAAGTTTAAATAAAACTATATTTAACCCTTTGACGGACACCAAAATTTTAGGAGGTCTTCCCGTGGGACACTTGCTGTATCTCCGTTATTTGGAAGCAAACAATTTATGACGTGTATACACGTCATGTCCCCCCAGAAACCCTTGTTATGACGTCTATAGACGTCAGTGTCCGTCAAAGGGTTAAAAAAAAAATATCATCAATCATCTAAAATAGCTTAATTGTTCTATTAGATACAATATAAAAAGTATATTTTCCACTCCACAAACGAATTAACTCCAAAAGAAGTGTATATTCAGCCTTATCATATAAGGCGTGGCGTTTTACACCATCGACAGTTTCGTACTACATTAAATATCAAATTCAATCTATGTCTTTAATCTAGTAAGATGTCGTAAATCACCAACGCCTTACACGATAATGCTGATTAACTTCATTAGACATTGAAAAATGTTGAGACCTTAGTTCTTTTTATATTCCGAGATAAAAAAAATCTAACATTGGATTCCAAATCAAAGCTATTTTGCAAATAATCCTTTAATTTGTTCTTACATTTGAGCTGATATGTGAACGGTCGCAGTTCTGCATCCATTTGATCCAATATTAGAAACATATTTTAAACACCGAACATTGTTACTCTCACTTCGTCAAGTGTTCTCAACCTTGTCATCACAAATCCGAAGATGTTTACGAAAACTCAAACACTTCTACACACAATTGATCTAATTTGCGAAACCTACATTCCATTTCGAATGAGTTAACTCTTAAATAGGAGTTTAAAATTTATCAATTAGTTCTTCAAGTAGCGTAAATTCCTGACCTCGACCTCGAGGACGCCCTGGATACTGTAAATGGTGAGCGATACAAAACCATCATCAACTCGTTATTGCCTCAAATTGATGAATTGGGACTGGAGGACATCAGGTTTCAACTTCTGTTACAACAACTGCAACTGCACATACAACTCACGTGACAATGCACATTTTGAAGGCAATTCAGGGTCGCTAAATGTCTTTTTGTCAATTGGACCACCACACAATTCTTTCTATGGGGTCTTTTGAAGTTGTAGATTTATACGGGCTAGGCTGCAAGCTCTGATATCAGTGCTTACTGGGCACTGCTTGATTAGTGTGCATGCTAGGAGACTGAACAATCCATACAACAACTTCTTTAGAAGTTGCCATGATGAAGACGAGGAGGAAACGGTTGAACATATCCTCTGTCTTTGCCCAGCTCTATCGGGGGCTCGAACTGCGACAATATGCAGTTCTTTTTTGCACGGCCAAGCGGATCTATCCACTGTGGACGTCAGGAAGATAGATTCGTTCATTCGTGCGTCAGGTTGGTTCGACTCTGGACCTATTTCTGACATGTGAAGGACCTCTTGAGGACCTGAGCATGATCCTTAGGGTATCACAAAGGGACCAATTTATGGACCCCAGTGAGCTGGTTAATAGTGGCTGACTTTATAAGTTATTCGGTGGCTTCGGAAAGTTGATTTCATCAACCAGATATGGCTATATCGACTCACCTATCTATCTATAACGATCCAGAATAAATATACTTTATGGGAACGCAAATAATAAAAACTTCAAGTTGATTTGAAGTGTACTTTAGAGATTTTAACATAATCTCACTGAACTTTTACGTCATATTTTATCAAGGGCTAACACGTGGATCTATTATTATAAACCGGAATCTAACAAACAGCCGGCAGAGTGAAAAAAAGCCAGTGGTCGGCTCTCATAGTCTCCGTGGGCCGAACGAATGTGAGCGAAACTCGAAATTGAAGAAAGAACAAACAGAAATCTGCAACATTTACTAATGTGGCATCGAATATGAGTAACGATATCACATAATTTGGTGTTCTGTAAATCGTTTTACTTTAGAGTCAGCAAACCAGTTTCAATGTGATTCAAAATGATTTGTAGAACATCAATTTTTCGAGAATTCATTTTTGAAGTTACACGATTTACAGAACAGGCAGCATATATCTTGTTTAATCATGATCATAGACGATCAGTTTTTAGTCTTTGTATTGCTAATTACTTTGACACCCACATTTTGCTTCCAAACTTGAGAATATGTGATGGATTTATGCGATTAAGTTAATTCCATCGAAAACAGAGGCCTATTTAGAAGAGTTTAACATCGTGCTTATCAAAGGAATTGATATGTTACACAACCATTGAAATCACATTCTAAACTTGAAAAAAATATACTTTTCCAAGCAACTAATATGTTAAAGCATTAGATGATTGCAAACAAAACAATTATTACTAAAAGCTCAATTCTTTTTTCACTGTTAGGCCTGGAAATTTCCAATCCATAAATAATTATTCCTCATTTGTCAATTAATCAGTTTAGATTTGTTTAAACAATAAAAAAATAATAAACAATCAGTTTATAAACTATAAACAAAATAGAAACAAAAATAATTTAAATTAAAACGCAATGTTTCAAAAACTAAATAATGTACATAATAAAAATCTACATAAAATTTAACAAAATAAAAATACAAAATGCATTTTAATTACTCAGCCACCCCAGCGTCATTAGAATCGTCAATCATTATCATCAACAAACTGAATCATCATCATGTTTAACGTGGTTTACAAAAATAAAATTCTAAAAATGATAATTAGTTCAAACACTAAGACAGATAGACAGAGGCACAGATTCACAGACATACGCTGATAATGATGTGATGGATGCCCTTCATTCTCGGACAAAGTTAAACACTGTTTCAGACCAGCTAACCAACCAACCAACAGACCTAGAAAATAATGACACACTGCATTTAAGATTTATGCATCTTAAAGCCTAGAACTACAAAATTTAAACATTTTTATACCAATTTCCTAAATTTTGGTCAGGCAAAAAATTGAGAAACAACCCTGTGACAAACAAGAGCCACAAACTTTTTGTGAGGTTTTTTTCCTAGCAACTCAATTTTAATATGTAATAAATGCCACACAATTTGTTTTCAGAATCCAAAAAAAAAGCATGACATGGAGAGTCACGCCAAAAAACCCCAAAATGTGAATTAAAATGTTTAACAAATTTAAGAAAAACATTTAGTTTTTTGGGTGTGATGTACCAAAAATTTAAGCTTTTAAACGATTTTTTTTTTACATTTTTGTCATTGCTAGTTGATGGTTGCAGTGAAAAGTTGTTTTTCACACACACAGATACATACATATATTTTACTTGCTTAACATGTGGTTGTTGTCATTTGTTGCATTTAGTAAGTGTATTTTCCACTAAATTGACCCATATTTTCTTACTTTGTTTTTTACTACTTATTTTCGCCGTTTTTAGAACCATTTGCATGTGTGTGTGTGTCAGTTTGTGTAAAGCTAATGGAATGCATATTTTTAGTTTATCGTTTTCTTTGTTTATGGGTAAATTTTATATGGATTAGGGTGTTCCCCCAAATACAAAAAAAAAATTCTATAGGAATTATTGTTATTTACAAGATTTTCTATAGAAAATACTGTTATACACAAGATCATCTATAGAAAATAGTGTTATACATAAGATTTTCTATAGAAAATACTGTTATACACAAGATTTTCAATAGAAAATACTATTATACACAAGATTTTCTATAGAAAATAGTGTTATACACAATATTTTCTATAGAAAATACTGTTATACACAAGATTTTCTATAGAAAATAGTGTTATACACAATATTTTCTATAGAAAATACTGTTATACACAAGATTTTCTAAAGAAAATACTTTTATACACAAGATTAGTTATACAAGAAACTGTTATACACAATATTTTTAATAGAAAAACTGTTATACAAACTATTTTCTATAGAAAAACAGTTATACACAAAATTTTCTATAAAAAAAATATCTATAAACTTTATGAAAAAAAGACAATACATTTAATTTAAAGCATTTATATTTTTTATTGATTCTGATTAAAAAAGTTTTCAATCGTAGTGTTATACACAATATTTTCTACAGAAAATACTGTTATAAACAATATTTTCTACAGAAAATACTGTTATACACAAGATTTCCTATAGAGAATACTGTGATACTTAAGATTTCTATAGAAAATAGATTTTCTATAGAAAATAGATTTTCTATAGAAAATAGATTTTCTATAGAAAATAGATTTTCTATAGAAAATAGATTTTCTATAGAAAATACTGTTATACACAAGATTTTCTGTAGAAAATACTGCTATACACAAGATTTTCTATAGAAAATACTGTTATACACAAGATTTTCTATAGAAAATACTGTTATACACAAAATTGTCTACAGAAAATACTGTTATACACAAGATTTTCTAAAAAAAAATAGAGTTATACACAAGATTATTTAAACAAAAACTGTTATACACAAGATTTTTTATAGAAAAACTGTTATACACACGATTTTTTATAGAAAAACAGTTGTACACAAAATTTTCCATAGAAAAAAAACTATAAACTTTATGAAAAAAGACAATACATTTAATTTAAAGCATTTATATTTTTTTATTGATTCTGATTAAAAACGAAATTTTTACTTTGAGTTACAAGTAGAGTTCCTAGGCGGGAAAAAATTTGCAGGGAATATTTTTTTTTTGGGAAATTTTCTGCAGTTTTATAAGCTTTCTTCTTAAAGTTTCAATATTAAGGTTCGTTGCGATGGCCAAATTTGTTGCTAATTGAATTATTGTATTCTATCCATAGATTTGTTTGGTTCTAGCAACATTTAGTCAGTTGGCAAAGAAGGATTACGGTTGTAATAACCGAATTTTTTCACTCAACTCAAGCCACAGTGGAAAATATCGGTTATTTGGAATGAATTAAATTTAAATTTGATGCTCTTAAAGGAATTATTAAGGTGCCTAACATTACTAATTATAAATAAATTCATATTTAGAGAATACAATAACAATCTGATGTGAAAAATCTCTCTTTTGAAATTTAACATAAGGAGTGAGATGGAAAAAACCTTAACACACGTTTTCCTTAAAACTTTTAATTCATGTATTATTTGATTTTCTTTTTTTTTTTTTTTGATCAAGTTACCTTTGTAAATCATGTCAATTATTATGTTTTATGACAACAATGTTCATTTGTTGTTTATTTGATTAAAATGAGTGACGAGAAAAAAGTGCGTACTAAAATTATTAAATATTTTCAACAAAACCCAACTTGGCCCTACAAAAAGTTGGCCAAACAATCAAAAGTCTGACGTCAAACTGATTCCAATGTTATCGGGAGAACTTGTCCGTTGATAGAAAACCAGGTTCAGGTAGAAGGAATGGTCCACATGATGTTTCCAAAGCCAACAAATAGAAAGAATTTTCAAAAGAGCTCACAAAACATCCGGTAGGAAAGCAGTCCGGTTAGCTCAGTACTCGGACTATTTTGTACGAGAAGTTAAAGCTAATGCAGGTTTAAAAACATACAAGGCTCAAAAAGTTCCAGATAGGAAGTCTGCTAAAAATTTAGAGGCCAAAGACAGAGCACGGAAATTGAAGTCAAATGTTATACAAAAAATATAACTGCCGAAACGTACGTATGAACATTTTTCGCATGTTGCTGATGTTCGAAAGGAATGTTGTAGAAAAGTTTAGGATCCAAAAGCAGAAAATTTTCGCAAAAAGTTCTTGGTATGTCAAGCAATATGAAGTTGCGGCAAAAGAAGCCAAACATTTGTTACAAAGGGCTCTATAAATACGGAAATTTACAAGGTATGCTTACAAAAGAGGATAATTCCATTCATAAGACTTCTTAATGTGTCTACTTATTTTTGGCTTGATTTGGCATCCTGTCACTATGGTAAGAAAGGTCTTGAGTGGTACAAGACCAATAATGTGGTATTTGTACCAAGAGAGGGAATTCCCCCAAACTGCCTGAAGCTAAGGCCAGTTGTGAGATATTGGGCTCTTGTGAAAAGAGAATTGAAGAGCACAAAAAAGGTGTCCAAAATTGTGGTCGATTTTAAACGGAGATGGACTACCTGTTCGAACAAAGTGACAGAAAGCTCAATAAAAACCTTAACGGAAAGGTTTCCGGAAAAGGTTAATAAATTTATCACTATTGATTAGAACTATAAAAATTATGTTTTTTGTAAATCGTAATAAATTGCTGAACTGAACAGAAGATCTCAAAGAGTCTAAAACAAAGTCAACCAATCCAACAGATGATTTTTCGATAATAATGCGCCGCTCATTTGAATGTCAAACGCCATATATCTTCCCTAATTTACCGACAAGAGAAATGTATTAAAAAACGAATAATGTTCGTGCCCTGGGCTGTGTAGGTTCTCAAAGAGAATATCTGACAAGAGTGAGGGAACTTATCGACGAAGTTCTCTCCAGTATGGTTAATAAATTTTGAGATAGTTTAAACCCCAATTTATATCATTCATTTTTCGGCACACCCTAATATTCATACATAACTAGTAAGCATGGTGTCTGTCTATGTATGAATGTATATACATGTTTAGTTTGGCAAAAGTATAGATATAAAAGAATTTACATTTAGTTTTTTTCTCTTACTTTTAAGCTACGCATAATTTCGAATAAAAAATATACATACAAAAAAAGAAAAACTTTGGAAAAAGTTTGAATATGTAGTAGACTCTTGTTTTAGGAGTGTTGCTGCATGTATCGTATTGTGTGAACGAATGTATAAGAACGAGAGTATGTAAGTGAGTTTGCGAATAAAAAAGTTTCGATGGCAAATTTTTATGAGGGGAGCAACACAAATTCAGCATTAGTTAGTTTCTGAACTAACAACTTTTTTATACTTTTTATTCATAGTTTTCGTGACATTTTTACCTTTAAAGTGCATTTAGTTGGAAAATTTTTACCAGAAAATAAACAAAAAAAAAAAAAAAAGTTCTTATCAGTTTGCTTAAGAACGTCGTACAAATTTGGCATCAATTGAGAAGGAAAAATAAAAAAAAAAGAATTTTGGAATTTATTTAAGTTTTTAGCTTAAGAAAAGTGAATTTAAGTTTTAAATTTTACCAAACTCTATATAATAGAAAATATTAAATATATTAATAAGAACTATGTAAAATCCATATTAATTAAACCACAAAGAACCCGGAAATTTTCTCAAGTCCAAACTTTAATTTGCATACTCTCCAGTGTGTGTGCCCCAAATTTGAATTGTAAATTCGAGTTGACTTTATAGTTTTGTTTTATTTTTTGCTTGTATTGTAAATGTTTGCAAAACCACTTTAATATCTTGTGTTGTAATTTAATTAATTAAAATAAATGCACGTCAAAAGAAAATTGTCTACTTAGTAGTTAAAGAAGAAAAAAAAAAAAAGAAAAAAACATAAAAGCAAAACGACAACTATAATAAATGTGTTTAAACTTTCTACGGCACCATACTGAAAAATACCTGTTTGTGTTTGTGAAATGAAGACGTATTACTGGAAAATTACAATTCAAAAACTAAACCATATAATGCCACACTTTAATCATGTACTTTGCGTTTTGGGTAAAATGACATAAGCGACAAAAATTACAAGATTTTAATTCAAAGGAACTATTGTAACCCGATAGAATTTAGATTCATTCCTAGCGAAGACCTATGATTATGTTTGTTACTAGACATCTAAAAGACTAACGATTTAGCTTGTACCTAAGGTACTACAATACGTACGAGTGAACCTGTTCCTAGACTTCTAGTTATGTTATAATTTAGTTCTAGTTCAGTTCTAGTTCGGCTCTAGTTCGGCTCTAGTTCAGTTCAAGTTAAGTTCTAGTTCAGTTCTAGTTCAGTTCTAGTTCAGATCTAGTTTAGTTCTAGTTTAGTTCTAGTTCAGTTCCAGTTCAGTTCCAGTTCAGTTCCAGTTCAGTTCCAGTTCAGTTCTAGTTTAGTTCTAGTATAGTTCTAGTTCAATTCTAGTTCAGTTCTAGTTCAGTTCTAGTTGTAGTTCAGTTCTAGTTCAGTTCTAGTTCAGTTCTAGTTCAGTTCTAGTTCAGTTCTAGTTCAGTTCAGTTCTAGTTCAGTTCTAGTTCAGTTCTAGTTCAGTTCTAGTTCAGTTCTAGTTCAGTTCTAGTTCAGTTCTAGTTCAGTTCTAGTTCTAGTTCAGTTCTAGTTCAGTTCTAGTTCAGTTCTAGTTCAGTTCTAGTTCAGTTCTAGTTCAGTTCTAGTTCAGTTCTAGTTCAGTTCTAGTTCAGTTCTAGTTCAGTTCTAGTTCAGTTCTAGTTCAGTTCTAGTTCAGTTCTAGTTCAGTTCTAGTTCAGTTCTAGTTCAGTTCTAGTTCAGTTCTAGTTCAGTTCTAGTTCAGTTCTAGTTCAGTTCTAGTTCAGTTCTAGTTCAGTTCTAGTTCAGTTCTAGTTCAGTTCTAGTTCAGTTCTAGTTCAGTTCTAGTTCAGTTCTAGTTCAGTTCTAGTTCTAGTTCAGTTCTAGTTCAGTTCTAGTTCAGTTCTAGTTCAGTTCTAGTTCAGTTCTAGTTCAGTTCTAGTTCAGTTTTAGTTCAGTTCTAGTTCAGTTCTAGTTCAGTTCTAGTTCAGTTCTAGTTCAGTTCTATTTCAGTTCTAGTTCAGTTCTAGTTCAGTTCTAGTTCAGTTCTAGTTCAGTTCTAGTTCAGTTCTAGTTCAGTTCTAGTTCAGTTCTAGTTCAGTTCTAGTTCAGTTCTAGTTCAGTTCTAGTTCAGTTCTAGTTCAGTTCTAGTTCAGTTCTAGTTCAGTTCTAGTTCAGTTCTAGTTCAGTTCTAGTTCAGTTCTAGTTCTAGTTCAGTTCTATTTCAGTTCTAGTTCAGTTCTAGTTCAGTTCTAGTTCAGTTCTAGTTCAGTTCTAGTTCAGTTCTAGTTCAGATCTAGTTCAGTTCTAGTTCAGTTCTAGTTCAGTTCTAGTTCAGTTCTAGTTCAGTTCTAGTTCTAGTTCATCTCATAAATGTTGGCCTCATGGCAGTCAACTTGCTGACATATTATTCGATATATAACAGTCAGGTTGCTATAAAATCATCGGCTGTCTAAGCTACTTACAATTTGATCCGAGAGGGGTGTGCGATTCCTGGAAATTGGGTAGCGTTAAGTCTTTTTTACTTTTATACATTTATACTTTTATAAACTTTTATACTTTTACCACCATATTGATAAACAATTTTTAAATTTACAAAACAAAATTTCCACACAAAATTTAGAAACTGTTTAGGACGTTTATATTTTTGACTTTCTAGAACTCTGTTTAATTTTGATAATCCACGTATCCATTACATTCCCTTAATGTCACTACATTGATTGTCCATAAAACGAGGGTGCCGTATGTAATAGCCTTTTTGTGATCAAAGTGCTGGTTCACACACGTCAAGTTTACTTGAGCAAGTCTTGAGTTTATAGAAGAGAGAGGAAGAAAAAGATGAAAATCTTAATATAAACTCTAGACTTGCTCAAGTAAACTTGACGTGTGTAAACCAGCACAAAGTGTTTTTATTGTGAGAACTTATCCGCGGATGTTCTAGCCAGAAGTTGCATGCCTGCCACACGCCAAAAATGTCTCAAGGTCTTATTATTAATAAATTTTTATATTTATCAAACAAATTTTAATAAACATAAAATTTGATTATAAATAAGGGGGTTAGAAGTAATTTCAATATTTTTATATTTCAGAAGTGAGTCAGAATTCCAAAATATACGAATTAAATGAATCACCACTTTTTTCCAGCCAAATATAACTGATCTTGCAAGTAAGCTTTTAAGAACACAAATAAAAAGTTGTTATTGGTTGCCAAATCAGATCAGTGCGTAGTATAAACCATTAATTTGACATTTTATGAGCTCACGATTTTATAGCATTTTCGGTCCGTGATGATAAAATCAAATCTCGATAAGAAACTCATATAGTGCTTATATGACAAAAGGTTTTAAGGGGCATATGAGACTGGTTTCAGATTTTATTATTTGGTAATAAGGCGGAGTTTTTGAGATACCATTCTTGGTAAGTGCAATAGAAATGTACTTTTATTGGTGCAAATAAAGCAATATCAATCACATGATAATATTTGATCAAAATATTGATAAAACTTGTAAATAGCAGCACCTATTTGTCAAATTAAAAGAACATTTTCAGTGTAGATATTTTGGTGTGGATCTGGTTATATGATCTTCGTTATTTTACTAAGAAAATACTTATACTTAAATAGTTGTAAATCTAATAATAAGTAGTTAGTCCCTTTTACATTTCAACCATTTAAATGAGAAATGTCAGAGACACAAAGACACAGTTTCTGAACACACTTTAAGGTTGCAATATCTTGTTTGTGGTCAGATGCTACACGACCAACGACCGACTACAGTCAATCACACTTTACAAGAAACAATCTCCAAAACAAGCTAAAATATATACAACGACATTTGTATATATAAAGAAAGTAACCAAACGTCAGACATTTTAATGAATTTAATTAGAATTTAAAATTAGATTCTAAAGAATTCCCAGTTTTTTTTTTTTTTCATATACAATACACAAACATAGATGTTTAATTTTATAACAAATGTGTAGGTATTTCTACTTACAACTTTGATTAATGAAAAAAAATAAAAAAATACAAATGTCAAGAGTTTAAAAAGAAACACAGAAATTTTGTTTAATTTCAAATTAAAAACAACTCAAATAAATTGTATATAAAAATCTAATATTTCAACACTTTTTAATACTTACTAATTCATAATTCTGTTTAAAGACTAGAAGAGTTCCAGTTGCAATGAGTACTTTTAATGAAATGATTTCAAATCAAAAAACCATGGAAATTTTAATGATTTTTTTTTTTAATAAATTAAAACTAAAACACTTAGCAACACAATGCAATTTAATTTAATATAGTTACAGTTTTATCAGTTTTATTTTTATATGAATATTAGCAAATTTTTATAGATTTTTTTCAAATACATTTCATTATTGACACACTTTTTTGCACAAGATAATCATCTCATCATCATCGCCATGATCATTATTATTAAAACATAAATCATTTATTGGCAAAACAAAAAACTTTTTATCTGCACACGCAAACTGTGAATTTATATTTATTACTTGATTAAAAGATTTATATAAAAAAAAATTATACAAAAAGGCAGTTTTCTTTCTTTCTTTTTTTACAATACTTTTTTAAATATTTTCTATTTTAACTATTTTATTTATCTTTTTTAATATAAAAAAAATTATTAAACGCCTAAAAAAATATATATTTTTTTTTTTTAATAAAAAAAAAAAACTAGCGGCCCCACACGTTTCCACTTTATATTATTTTCTTGTGTGTTTACCGTGGGCTGTTTAAGAACGCACTGATGTATTTGAAACGCATTTTGGCAAACTTTTGCAAAAATAAATAAAAAAAATAAATAGAAACCACAGCAGAGCAACAATAATAAAAAAAAAAAAAAAACTGCAATCACAAAAGCTTAATGATCATTATTGTTTAAGTGTTGTATTTGATTCTCTCATTTATATATTAGTCACACTGCTGCTCTTTCACAATCATTTTTATACCCACCACCAACAAAAAGATAAGAGGTATATTGATTTGTCATTCCTATTGTAACACAACGAAATATTAATCGCAGACGCACAAAAGTACATAGAGCCACAATATATAAATAGGTCCTTATAAAATTCTAAGACGATCGTTCGTATGCCCGCCTCTCTGTCTGTTGGAAGGACCTAGGGGGATGAAATTTTCTTCAAATATTAATTGTTGATCAGAAATGTTCTGTATCGAAAATGGGCAAAATCGGCCAAGTAAAGCCAGAGTTATGGACCCTAGTCTGAAACAACCTATGAAAAAGTTGATATTTTCAAAAGATTCTGGCAATTTTCCTTAAAGATATTGCAATAATACTTTTAAATTTTGCTCACGTTATTTATTTTTTATAAAAACAAAATAGTTAATAATCGGTCCATGATTTTTCCTAGCACTCATGCAAATACCTTTCCGGGATATGGATCTATGATATATAAATGTCTATAGAATAGTCATATCCGTTAAAAAATTTGGTATTGATAAAAAATTTGCAAAATCTAATAAAAATAAATGATTTTTTATACAAATATACAAAAAACAGTGTCAGTATTATATTGGTGGTGGGTATATAAGATTCGGCACTGCCGAACATAACACTCCGACTTGTTTATTTGTGCTTTTGCAAAAAAAAAATAAGTTAAAGAAAACACAACAGAAAGTTTAATCATATCATATTTTTCAACAAAAAGCTTTTATTATATTTAACAGGGTCTGACATAAGTTGTGAAATTATAAACTGTATTTCATAGAAATCGACTTGAGCAAAATTGTTGTTACCAACACATTCACTCCACTGACAGCTGACTTAGGGGTTTGAATGGGATGGGTCTCTTGCAATAATAACAAAATAAATAACTCACGCAAAAATGTGAAGATCTCCAGATATTCTTTAACAAATATTTACTTTGTATGGGATGAGCCCATTGTTCCGATCTTTTAAATTCTAGCTTAGCATCAAAGTAATTTACACAAAGTTTGAAGACTCTCGCAATTACAGGTGGGTTTGGATTTTAAATAAAACTTTTTCGAAAATAACAATTTACATTTTTATTCCACCTATATACAGTGGTAACAAAATAACTCATAACAAGTTTTAAGTCTTTGCACAATAGTTAAAGCCTCGGTTATTCAGTTATAACTATTTACTTATATTTATTTATATGAAAGGGAACATGTCCGCTAATCCGGTTTTCAATCCATCTAAGTAAAATGATAATAAAGTAATTCTTACAATGTTTGAAGACCTCGCAATTATAGTTACCAAGATATCCGACAATAACTATTTATTGTTATGTGAGGTGCCACACCCACTGTTCCCATCCGCCCATTTTTAACATAACTAAGTGTAGAGATAAGAAAATGATTCATACAAAGTTTGAAAACGATTGTATGCCTGAAAAAGGCCTATGTATAATACAAAAAAAAAAAAAATAGCGTCCCAAATATCTCTTCGAAATCCAAAGTTATGACAAAGAATCATGTGCAAATGTCTATGGCTTTCATGTAAAAAAATTAACTGTTTCTGGCTCTTCTGAAAAGTTTTTAAAAATTTCACAGTCCTAGGTTCATTGGGCACTTTGATTTGATGTATTTTTAATCAAATTGCTGCGAATAATAGCAAAAATGCAATGAATTTGACACATGATTGACGTATACTTAGTAATTTTCGTGGATAGTAAAATAATCTGAAAGAGAAACACGCATATTAAGCCGGAATTCTTGAGTTAGAATTTGGCATTACAACAAAGTATAATAAACTGGGTGTACACATCGGTTCTGGACCCAATTCTTACGTATGTTTATTGGGAGTCTTGTAAAGAGTGATTGTTGTCTCACAGAGGGTGTTACCGGTATCATAAGGAACACACAGTAGGCGTACATTTGTAGTTGGAATGGCGGCGAGAACTTTAATCAGACTTTCTGAGTCGTCCAAGGCGGAGTAGAGATTCCAGATGTCTTGTTGGGATCTAAGAGACTACAGTTTTAATGGATGGATCAAGGACGGACGGGAGGATATAGATTTCCCTAGTATTTCAAGCTGATATAAACTTGTAATGTCAGAAGAGTTGAAATTTAATGATGACTAGAAGATCATTTCGTGGGCTAATGTAACTTTATGATTCGCCCAAGACGGATTATAGATCCCGGATGTTTTGTTGGAGACTGCTGTATTCATGGATTTATCAAGAATAGAGACACGCAGTGGTGCATATTGATTTTCCGACGAATGTAGAGTATTTAAGTGCTTCTATGTTTTTAAAGTCACGAAACATGTAACGGGTAATGTTAATAGGGGAAAAGGGGTGACATTTTATGTAGACATACAGGCGGTACCAAAGGCTTTTTGAAGTCATACGATAAAATTAAATTGTGTAGAAAACTGTATGACTGCAATAAGTGGTCTAAAGGAACTTCAGTATTCGTCCAAGACGGATAAGAGATCCGGGATGTTTTTTTAGATTTGGGAGAATGCAGTATTTATGGATGAATCAACGACATATGGATGAATCAATCACACACTGGAGCATATACACTTGCCGATGAATCGAAATTCCTTTAAGGTTAGATTCTATGTGTTTTTTTAAGACTCGAAACTGGTAACCGGTAATGTATATAGGGGAGAAGAAATGAAGTTTTATGTTGACAAACAGGCATGAAAGACTTTCAAATGGCATGCGGTTAAATTCAAGTTTGTTTACGACTAAAGAAGAGCATCTGTCAGACTTTGTAAAAAGTTTCTTGTTAAAAAGTTTTGTAATTGGATTTGAAGATTAAATAGATTGATAAAACCATTGATAAGTTCTTAATGATTCTGTGGAGGCAGGTTGAACTGTAAATTGTCTAGGAATCTATGGCCCAAGTTAGATATTGTTTGTACCAAACTCTTATTAGGTATGTACAGGATTAGTTTGAGAATCATTTCAGGATTTGAAGTGATGGAAAGATCGATAAATCCTTACTTTAGGATACTAAGAGAACAGATTTTGTACAGAACTAATGCTGAGGTGGCAGACTGCAATGTGTCAAGAGGTTTTTGACCCAAATACAGGAATTGAAGTGAAGAAGAGATCATTGAAATCGGCGATAAGTCATAGAAAAGGTACTGGAGGGTGGATTTTGAAGCCAACTGAATTATCCTTCGAATGGTTGGTATCAAACTGCTATTAGTTATGGACAGGAGTAGATTAAGAATTATTGTACATGTAATATCGATAAGTTTTCAATAAATGGTAGGACTGCTAAATGGAAAATGAGAGAATCAAGAAGAGATATAATCCGAAGACCAAAGTTTTAATGCAACCTATATATATGGGTAGGAAAACGATTTCATGATATACTGGATAACATAACGAGTAGACTGGAGAATGCTTTAATTTCTTTAGGGAGAAGTTGTAGTAAAGAACTTAACACTTTTGTGAGCACAGGAACAAAACGTTGGCAGAATTACGATTATATGTTAATGTAGATAATTTTCTACTTAATTGGCAAACAAATGTTCTGACAAGAATAGTCCACACGATAGTATTCAAATGAAATATATACCCCTGTCTAAAAACTTTATTAAGAAAATCTATAAAATCGTAATAATATTAGGTCTGTTCATTTACTTTCCCAGTAAATACTTGCAACGAGAGAATAAAATCAAAATATTCAAAATTACTCTCTTAAATTCTCAAAAATAGTAAAAAGTAAATGAACGCTTTTCCAGTAACAAACAATTTATACACACAATTTTCATATTTTTTCCTTTTAAAATGTATAAATATTCACATTTTCTTCAATTTTATTTTTTTCACCACAAAAATAAAATTGTAAATAAATAAACAATAACACAAGACATGTGAAATATAAGCTGCTAACTATTACGAGTTCAAAATAGAACTTGTAATAGTTTGCAACGAAAAAACACTCTCTAAAATTTATACGCTCTTGATTTTCTCTCTACTTGCTAGTTTTTTGAGTTAATGAACGCTTTTCCAGTATCAATTGTTACTAACTAGTAACAACTTTTAGTTATTGAACAGAGCTATTATTTATACAAACAAATTTCAATTGTTTTGTAAAACAAATATATCAAATTGCATAAAATCCAATAAACGTAATCATAACAAATACAAAATTCATAATATTTCAACAAAATGAACGTTAATTAAAGAAAATTATATAAAAATTATATTAATTAGTAGTAATATAGTGAACAATTAAAGACTTATCGAATAGATGCTAATTAAGGACACAACAACATTTAGATTTGAACAATTATTTTCCCATTCAATCATTCCAGAAATTAATTAACACTTTACCAAATAAAATGCCAATATTTCAAAAAATCTCTTAATTAAAATCGCTCATACGCACCAGGGGACTACTAACATATAGTGGGCAACAAAAAATAAACAACATTATAAACGATTCAATTAAAAATTGCATGATCAAACAAATTCTTATAAGTTTTTCAATGAATCAATTAAAAAAGAAATCAAAATTAATACAGCAAAACTAAAAACAAACAAAAAAAAAAAAAACAATAATAAACACTTTCATTTACAACAAGTGCAGTTGCCACAATTTATCAATACAAAAACAAAAATATTGAGAGCAACAAAGCCACATTTGAGAAAAAAAATCATGCATATATCTGCATAAATGTAGCTGTAAATACCCAGCAGTCCTAAGAGTCTGTACCGAACTACTGATTTTACTTATTATTCAGTGTGACAACTAGTTACATAACTAGCTACATTACTAGTTATTTTACCACGTGCGTGTCCTAAAACCCTTTTGGATTATAATGCGACTGTCTGATAGCTGGCCCAAAGTAGTCAACACATTGAATTCTTTTACCGGATACATAGAGTCGGTTACCCTACTAGCTACCTAACTAATTAGTGGATCATCTACATAACAGCTAATTTTAAAATGTACGAGTGCTAATTGACCTCACATAGTCATTTAAAAAGACATCTCAAAGACAGTCCTATAACCGATTGCTAGTAAACAAACCTTTCCAGACAACTCTCCAATAGATTACTTCTTCTAAGAACTACTTTCTAAATGCAGTACAAAATAAACTTTTAAAGTGACTACACTCTAGGTTACTTAGAGATCCTAAAGTGACAATTGACTTCCCGCTAGGTTACATGGAATGTCAGTATTCAAAAAAAGCAAAAAGAAAATTAACTTTATAAGAATTATATCAATAGACTTTGTATAAAACCAGTTTGTACGAATTACTCACAACAAATTACAGTACATAATAAACGTTGAAAGTGACTACACTCTTAATTACATAGACACACTTAAATGACGATTGACTTCATGCTAGATTACCTGAGATGTATAAAGTAACCAATTGACTTCTCTCTGCACTACACATGTCCAATTACCCAAAATATATAAATTAGAGTCAGCCAAGTGGTCAGACATTAGTGACTGTCTATAACGGGATACATTGACTACTTGCTTAACTGCTGGGTATATTTAAAGCCTTAGTATGTATGTTAAATATGTATAAATCCTTTTATTGCCGCCACAATGAATAATTTATGAGACTCAACTCTTTGTTTTTCCACATGACTACAAAACAGACAAACAAAAAAATACATAAAAATAACTGATACCAACAACTAGTCTTCATGTTTTTTTTGCTATCTCAGTATTTTTATTTGCAATATATAACAAACAAAATGCCTTAAGTCGAATTTATGATATTGTTGCAAATCTATACAATTGTTGCTACTGACTGTTCAACTCCTGGGGGAATTGTTGTATTTATTGTTTTGTACGAAAACATCATGTTAAAATGACAGCATTAAAATGGAATGGTTTAAAAGAGGACACTATATCATATACATGGCCAATATTTATAGAAATTATTAAGGGCGAATATTATTCTCAAAGCAGAATGTTAGTTAAACTACGTTTAAACTTGCAATTAGTTAAACTAAAGACATATTAAAGTCGTCTTGATGTGCTGGGAAAATAAGCCCACCATCTATCTATTCAACTGTATTTTTGGATTAAACTGAAGTTAATCTATCTGTGAAAGGCAAAATCTTTACAAGTTTTCGTTTAAAGTCAAAGCATTTATGTATTTAAGTATAATTCAACTAAAAATCCGTACCTTGAAACTGCCTGAGGCAGCAATGGAGGTGATACAACATGACTACACAAAGATGTAGCTGTCGGCGGTAGCAAATGTTGTTGACCGTAATTATTGCTTCCACAATTGTCACAATCACCTTGATCAAAGACACTTTCATTGTTAAACATTTTAACTACAGATTTATGGCAGCATTTGTTGTCCATGGCCGCTTGTCGGCTACCCTTCCTTGATCAAAGACACTTTCATTGTTAAACATTTTAACTACAGATTTATGGCAGCATTTGTTGTCCATGGCCGCTTGTCGGCTACCCTTCCTACAGCGAACTTGTTTGCCACCACCACTGTTTTTATAAGCTGACTGTTCGCTGTAGATTCGTACCAATGAATTGTTGTCAGCAGTTTTGTAGTTATTGCTATAGAAAGAGTTGTTGACTGACCGCGGGCGTTTCTTTGTAAATGTCATAATTGGTTTTAGTTTTTTGCACTTTAAGTAATTTTCATTTATTATTTTTACTCTTTACTTTGCAAGTGTTTGCTTTAGTGAATTTTCTTTGCAACTGTTTTAATTAACAATTTGATATATTAATTTCGTATTATTAAATGCACATTAAGTCCAGCAATATTTTTATTGTTATAAAGAAAATATAAAAAGTTTTTTTTTTAAAATTTTTTGAAAGTTTAATAGAAAAATAAACAAAACTTTCACTCAGCCTTCTTGAGAATATTTTGAAATTAGATTTTTTAACTAATTAGAACAGGGTGATTATAAAAATATTCGTAATTTTCAGCCAATAATAACAAATTTGGAAAACACATATATTTACGACTTTATTCAATCCTTTCATTAGCATTCATATTCCTTAAAATGTTGTCATAAAAAATCTTTAAATTAAAATCTCCATTTGAAACTAAAAGTTGAAAATTTTTCAACAATTTAAGAAAGTCCCCAGAGATGCGACATTGGCAAAATAAGTCAATGAATCATTTTCGTTATTCAGACTATTGATGCTATCACTTGTATTTAACTAGTGCACTTCTTATCCATAATTGTAACTCTGGATTGACTAAACAATCTCATCCTTCTCGAGTGTCTCACGTGTACATGTGGTCCACACTGTATTTTTAAGTCAGCATTAGCTGGAGCAGTGATACTCTTGTGAAATTTGCTGTATTGGACATAGAATTACCAATCTTACTGGTGATATTAGCAGGTTGCTGATCAAGGACAAGCGAAAAGACGATTGATTTATTTAAACAAGGAGTTGCTTAGTTATCATGTAAGGTCTCTCTCTAACCCAGCGAAGAAGGATAGGATGGATATTTCACGCATATTTCACTAAGAACGCCATAAAATAAAATGCGACATTAACATGTTGGTATCTATCCACTGTCAGGTCTCCCTCTAAGCAAACGCAGAAGATCGATATATTCGCTATCATATTTTCAGACATATCCCATACTAAGCCCCCATAACTGTGTTTATCAAGCTCTTTATCGAACATCCAGAAATAGATTCAATTAAAAAAACTCAGTGATAAAGGATAACATTATAGCGATAATTTCTGTCGACATATCATTCATTATCTTTTCAGTCATGCTAAATGAAATATTGCCGAAAGACGAATTCTGAAGAATACATTCCGAAACTACAAATTCAACCGAATTCTTGCCAGATTACTTCCACAATCTCAATATTGATCAAGGCATTATAAAGCCGATCTACCACTCTGCTAAAGTTAGGCCTAATAACTAAAAGCATATTCAATAAATAAAAACAATGATAGTAGAGACACTTTCTTTAAATCCAGTAAAAATAAACAAAAAGTTTAACAGAGTTTTGATTTATATTGAAGACGACTGCATTCCATCATAGTGACGAGCCACAATGTCGATGGCCGACCTCTAAATTTCTAAGTGAAATCCCTCTAAATCTTTAGCAACTCTCTGTACAGAAGGAGGGAGATGAAGGCCGAATTTATGTGTCGAAATCAATAGAAAACAAATTTCGAATATAAATCACTCAAAAACTGGCACCTGGTATTTCCTCTTGAGATGAGTAATGTTGGCTTGAATTCTTTGCAAAATATATTTGAAAAGATCATCGCATGCACGAGAGCAGGAATATGTACAATATCTATTATATCGTACCCAGAGAAAACTGGGGGGTTACTCTCTAATTCGATTCCAAAGGAAATCGTTTCGAATTTCAATGTATTTAGCACACATTTTCGAACATTTCCGTTTTCGGATTGAGTTACGCGGTAACCCCCCTGTTTCGTTGTAGGCGTCAAATCATTGCCAATTGATCGATTTAATTGCATTAACAGCGAACGAAATTCAATTGACACCCAAGAAATTTGTTGACTCAACAAGAGCTTGCTAAATCATTGGAAGCTGCTCAAGCAGCAATTTCAAAATGTTTGCGAGCAGTAAGATTCATCCAAAAGCAGGGAGATTGGGTACCATACGAATTGAAATGATGTTTGAACGCTATAAAATAAACTAATTTTTGCACCGAATCATTAATTGCGATGAAAAATTGATCCTTTACGATAACCCGAAGCGCAAGAGATCTTATGTGAAGCCCGGCCAACCAGCCGAATCGATAACAAAGCCAAATATCCATGTCGCTAAGGTAATTCTCTGTATTTGGTGGGAGCAAAATAGACCTATCTATTATGAGAAGCTGAAATCGGACCAAACCATCAGAGGGAACCTGAACCGAAAGCAACTAATTCGTTTGAAGCGAGCATTGGCCGAAAAACGTCTAGAATATAAGGCCAGACATGAAATCGTAATATTCGATCATGAACTCTTCTACCATTATGAAGTGGTTGTAGTTTTACCTCACCCGCCTTATAGTCCAGACCCCGACCCGACCCCGACATTTATTTGTTTCGATTGATGCAGAAGGCTCTCTCTGCGGTATGCTTCACTTAGGAATAGATGAGTTCTTTTGGCTCGGAATCCATATGTTGCCATAAAGATGTGAAAAGGTCATAGCTAACAGTGGCCAATACTTTGAATACATTTATATTGTACAACTGTTTCAAAATAAAAGCCAAACATTTTGAAAAAATCCTACATTTTTAAATGATACACCCAATAAATATCATTTGAAAAGCTTCGTTTTGTTTTGGATTATGCCGAATATTAGGTTCGATTTTGGATAGAAAAAAATGGTTTCGTTCGAACTCAAATAATTTATTAGCCAGGATAAAACTATAACGAGATTGATACAATAATTCTTAATTCCTCCAAACAACATATATTGATTTTATATATGGAAATTCACATAAACTAACTGAGAAGTACAACCCATTTCAAAGTGTATTTATATCAAATACACATTATACAGTAGCTAGTATTGAAAATAAGAAGACAGTCAGACTCCAAGTTTTAATTAAGGACCGGGAGAACTTTTTCTTTGATAGAAAACCTGGTTCAGGTAGAAGGAATGGTCCACATGACTTTTCTAAAGCCAAAAAAATAGAAAGCATTTTCAAAAGAGCTCCCAACACATCCGGTATGAAAGCAGCCCGGTTAGCTCAGTGCTCGGACTATTTGGTACGAAAAGTTAAAGCCAATGCAGCTTTAAAAACACACATGATTCATAAAGTTCCTGACATGAACACTGCTAGAAATTTAGAGGCCAAAGACAGAGCACGGAAATTGAAGTTAAGAATTTTTCGATCTCACTCCTTATATTTATACACATTATACAATAGCTAGTATTGAAAATATGAAGATTGTCAGATTTTTTAATTAACTTTTGTAACTTTTAATTAGATGGCATTTGTAGGCCTGTACATTGGATCTCTTATAGAAATTAGGTTTTAATTATGTTTTTAATAGAAAGCTGACTTTACTATTTCTTCCAGTAATTATTTAGGAAATATTTTTCTATTTTTGTTTTTTAAACCCCTCTGATGTCACACAAATCCCACCGTAATTAGTCAGGACGATTATTAAGGTTAACAGGCAAAATAAACCAAGGTTAACAGGCAAACTAAACCAAAAGGAAACCTCATTAAAATTAATAATTTAAGCAAAATTTTACTATTTAAAAATCAACTTGGTTAAAAAAGGAATTACAGACATTATTAAACCATTTTGTTTTTTAAATAGAATAGTCTTAAAATAGCCCAAACTAAAAAATAAAAATAATAAATTAACACATACTGACATTTTTTCCTAAAATTGTTATTTAATTGTTTGAGACATGCAAACCTTTTCAATAATCTAATAAAATTTTAGCAACAAATAATGTTGACTATCACGTAATGTTGAAGATATAATGTGGTAAGAAAATACTTGTTATTAAAAAAAATATATATATAATTAATCAAGTACTAGTTGCGGTTGTAAAATGAAACCTACATTTGAATAAAAACAAATAAATTTTACAGAAAAAAAATTAAAAAAAAAAAAAAAATGTTTAGAGTATTAAATTTTTTAAAAATAAATAAGAAAATGAACAAGTGTTTAATGACATGGCAACATAAAGTCATTGGCAAAAGTCATTCGCCTTTATTCTATGAAACAGGGACAACTGAAAGCGAAATAATGTGATTTTTTCAGTTTCATTTAGCATGCAAAATTTATTTTGTATAAAAATTAAAAACTATTTTTGGATTTTCAAATCTTATTTGCAATTTTAATTTACAATAATAGAATACAAATAGTTCTAAATTCTAAAATTGTCTAAATATTTTCAAATTTAAATAAATAAATGTCTTATAATTTAAATCTTTTTTTTTTTTTTTGAATCTTTGAAATACCTATCAGCTTAAACTACTTTAAATATTTGAAATGATTAAATTGATTTCTTTTAAACTGCACTAACTTTAAGCTAATGCAATTCCTTTCATTACTCATATTGACAGTAGCCAGCAAACAGAAAATAGCTACACAATTCTTGCTTTTAAAACAGCATAATGAAATTATGGCGGAAATTCAATGAAAATTTTATAATAGAAAAGATACTTGCAGAAAAACTGAATGAATATTTATATATTTTTGTTCTGTTGACTGACGTCGTTCAAGAATATAAACAACAAACAAAAACTGAATGAATAAATAAATACAAATTATTCATATTTTTAAAGAAAGAAAAATTTTAAATAAAACAAAACACAGGTTGTTGGCTTTAATTGTAAAATTAAAAGTAAAGAAATAGAAACAAATTCAATTATACAAAAAAAGTCAAAGATTTTTAATACATCCTACATGTTGCTTTGAAATAAGAATATTTAATAAACAAATACATATTTTGTTTATTATATAATTTACCGTGAACTTTTTTCTAGTGTTTAATAAGATTAACAGTTAAAAGTTTTTAATTAGCACCACCTTCTTAGAATCAAAACTTAAAATATATTATAAAATTCTTAAACAAAATATGGGTTTCATTTTAAGTTGTCTAAAACAGACTAGGATTATTCTGTAAACCTATTGTTTTTGTCTATATAACTTTTAAGAGTGTGCTAATTTGTTGTCCAAAGCTGTTTCAATAAAATTTATTTCTAATATTATGAAATTCATTATTTAATGATATCATTTATACTTCAAATGAAAGATTAAAAATAACTCGTCCAAAAATCAAAGTGTTAGAAATTATCACTTATTTTTTTAGGATTTTTTGCTGGGAGTGAATGGTTATCTCTGCGAAATACATAATTTCTGCACGTAACCTGCAGCTATCTCCAGCAAAGTCTTCAGTAACACTTTTTACCATCAACACTCTTTATCAACCTTGGCGTCATAGTTGATGAGGCCCAAATTCCGACTGGGCACCACCAAACAATTTTGGGGATCACCATTGACAGCCTATTTACCTCCTCAGCTAATGCCACTGCAATCACGCAGAAATTGCGAAGTAGAAATAAACTTCTCAAAGCCCTAGCCGGCAGCACTTGGAGGATTGATAAAGAATCCTTGTTGGTTACCTACAGTAGTCAACTATCCAGTGTGGTCCCCATCGCTGAGTAATACCCAGTGGAGGAATATTCAAAGCTGCCAAAATGCTGCCTTAAGAACTGTCACAGACAGCATGCAAATTACCTCGTAACACCATCTGCACGAGTAAACAAAGATTCTTCCAGTAAAGGAACACAATGTCATGTTGTCGAAATAGAGTTCCTCCTGGGATGTCATCAGAGCACTACATTTTCTGTAGAAAAAGCTCTTATATACAAATATTTCTTTAGCAAGTAAGAGACTTAGGTAACAAAAAAATTTTTTTTTTTTTTTTTTTAAAAATTATGGCAAACAAATTTTTTGGTAAAAAAAAAATAAAAAATTCGAGTTAAAAAATATTTTTCCCGATTTTGACCCATTGTAGATACTTATTATATAGATCGTTGCAATGGACTTTGAAATATCTATCGTTAGATATCCATATTGTCTATTTTAATGACTTAGTAATCCAGATATAGATCAAAAATAGGCCAAAAATCGAGGTTGGCCCTGTTTTTTGCTTATATCTCAGCCATTTGTTGGCCGAGTTTCTCGATTTTAAATAGCAACCGAGCCGGAACAATTCTCGATATATTGATGTATGAATCAAGTTTGTAAGTTATTTCGGGTCTTCAGAAAATTGTTTTCAACAGATAGACAGACGAACATAGCTTAATCGTATCCGCTATCTATAAGGATGCAGAATATATATACTTTATAGGGTCGGAAAATTTGGCATCAGATCGAGATACTTAGGAGTTGTGTAACTATAAAATTTTGAAGGACTATGCCTCAGTCAGTACATTTTTTGCTCTTTTTGCAGTTTTCGAAATATTTTGAAAAACGATTTTATTTTAGTAATTTAATAGAGTGTTAAAATTCAGACAAAATGTTAATTTCTTGGTAAAGAAGAAGCTAACTAGTCATTGTTGGACAATGAAGACATAATATATGACGTATTCAACATGTAAACTAGTTCAGGAACAGATAACGTTATTAATTTCAATTGGAAACAAATTAAATGAAAATGGTGTGTCCAATATAGGGTCCAAATTGTGTTTATTTTTTAAAAAGTTATTTTGGCACTATTGATATTATTTTGGAATGTTTAAGCCACCAATTTGATACAAAGTTTCATTACAGAATTCATTTCTACTGTATAAGAGCATTAGGACTAAGAGTTTTCAAGATCTCAACTTCACTGTGTTTATAATATAGGAAATATAAAAAAAAGCAAAAGTTGGCCCAGAATTTCCTATCTTCGGTTAACTAGGGCTGGTCGGCGGCTGAGAAGGTGCTTCACTGTTATATAAAGCTATTTTGCCCTAGTCGTTGCACATGTGGTCTCAAGTGACAATCTGGTTTGCGCAAAGTGGGTATACCCATCAAACGGTCAACCTTATTTTCTAAGAATGAGAATCCCCTTTTGGCTACTGAATCCGCAATACAATTTCCAGCGACATTTTGGTGTCTCGGTATCCAGAAGAGTCTCTCCATATCGTTCAGATAAGCCCGGCATTTTAGATGTCGTGTACATACCAATAAGATATATCAGGGTGTCCTGAGTATCAGTATAAATCCTAAATGACACACGCATCCCTGGAGGCATTGAGTCACAACAGTTCTTCCATCCGTGATTTACTGATTATAGCCCCTATCAATTTGGGATTGCTGTAAAGAATGTTATCCGGGAGTCTATCCACACTGGCCAATATGGTTGTTGGGTGAATTTCCTTCGGTTCCTCTTGCCAGAGTATGAAGTCTCATGGCAGCATTAAGAGCAACTCTTTTGACCATAAGGTCAAGGACGGATTTTTTTCGCAAAAAATAATGTATAATGAGCATTCGAAATTCACTTTTTTCCATTTTTAAAAAAATACAAGAGATTGTATGTTTTGAACAGCTGTTAAACGCAAAGTAAATCACGACACTTGCTCAAATTTTGATAGTAGCCTGTTAACAGGTGGTACTTGATGGTATCAGTGTTGCATTTCATATAACTACGAGGGAAGTTCAAAAAGTCACGGAAATATTGATCCACTCTCGTATCTTCAAAATTGCGACCTGTACGTTGCGCACAAGGTTTACATGGACAGCCTGCCTGCCAGACGGACGGACATCATTTAATCGACTCAGAAAGCGATTCTAAGTCGATCTTCTGAGTAAGACTAATATTATTGGACGTTACAAATATCACCACAAACGCATCATAACCTCCCCACTATGGTGGTGTAGGGCAAAATTATTGATATCAAAAAATCCCATTTTCTTTTAAATTGTTAAACAAATTTTGTAAAGATTTACTAAAATTATGACTGCATTATTTTGTCTATTTCATAATAAATTTCGCTTTCACATGTGCTCATTATTTAAAAGAAAAAAAAATAACAACATATAAATAAATGAATTTATAAAGTAAATAAATATAAACACACCAGCAAGTGTGGCATCATACAGAGTACAGTGGTAGACATTCGTTTGTACGCAACATATTTTTTTCGTTTATTGAAGGAATAAAGAAGTTTTGTAATTATTTTTTTTTACTATTTTACTTATTTTTTTCATAGTTCAAATATAAAAATAAAAAATTTAAAAAAAAAATAATTTTTCTAATATTTTTTTATAAAATACTATAAATATGACTAGACATTCATTTGTACGCATGTTAAAAAAACTAACAAATTCATTACAAAATTAAGAAAAAAATTAAAATTAGTATTTTGTGTGGCCACCTTTATTTAATATGACTGAATACATCCTGTTTGGCATCGACTCCACCAAATTTTGAATGGTTTGTATACGAATATCCTGCCAACATTCCTTTATGGTATATCTTAACTCATTTACAGATGTAAATTGCCTTCCTTTTTCATAAACCTTGGATGCAAGAATGCCCCATAGGTTTTCCATTGGATTGCAATCAGGACTGCAAGCCGGCCATCCCATTACCTCTATATTTTTCTCAGAAAACCAAGCTTTACGTGCCTAGATACATGTATTGCGGCATTATCCTGCTGAAATACATAATCCTTTTCAGGATATTCATCAAACTGTGTTAACAGGACGTCTTCTAACAGTTCTGTGTACATTTCGGAATTCATTTTCGTTGATATAAAGCAAATGGGAAGCTTGAAATCGTAGGAGAAAGCTCCCCACACCATAAGACTTCCTCCACCAAAATTCCTCTTCGATCTAACAACATTGTGTTGGTTTAAATCGTGCCAATAACAGCTGTAGCAATCAGGACCGTCCAGGTTAAACTTTTTTTCATCAGAAAAAATTATTTGTTTCCACTCCTCCTTCCAAGACATGTGGGCTTTTGCAAACTCCAGACGACGTTCCTTATGCAGTGAGGATAGGCGAGGCTTTGACTTTAGTTTTGACCATTTTATGGATGGAGTCGCATTTAAAACTCGTGCTATGGTTCGTGGAGTTACTGGTAGTTGCAGTTTTTCCTTAATTTCCCTACAGGAAAGGTGATTTTTTAAAGCTTCATGTCGTATTTTACCTCTTTGACGCAACGTTAGTTTGGTATTTCCTTTAGTTTTATATTTTATTCCATATTTCTGGCCTTTTTTAAGGTAATTCCTGATGACACCCTCGGAACGATTTATAATACGAGCAATTTCCCGGTTTGAATAACTTTTTTTTTTCAACGTATCAATTAAATTCTTTTCCGTTTCATTTAAACGTTTTGCTGAGCCCATTTCTTATAAAAATGTCAATAGAAATTAATTTTTCTGTACTAATTAAATTTAATACAATTTATTTCACCTTATTTTTGATAAAAATACCCTCGAATAAACTTTGACACTGACAATTTAATCATATTTGTTACTGCGCACAAACGATTGTCTTACTGAATTATGTTGTTTTTTTTAAAGCGACAAGTGTATTTTTTTTTAGAAACAGTTACAAGCCTAACGGTACCGATTCTGAGTTACTCTCTCTTTAGTGGTATATACACTAATTGAATTTAAAAAAAAATTTGTTGTATAAAAAATGCCAAAAGAATATTTATAAAAAAATTATATGCGTACAAACGATTGTCTATCACTGTATTAATTAAAAACTATTGAATCAACAAAATCTACTAACATTTCACAGCAAATGAATCACCACGCCTCATGATGGTTACCGTCATAAATGGTGTCATTTATTTTGGCCACAACACAAACAAACAAAAAAAAAATATATAAAGTTTATTTTAAGAGTTTTTGCAAAGAATTAAGCAAAACTTTCCAGTTGATAATAAAAATAAACCAAAACAAAAATAAAAATTAAAAAAAAAACTTGTTTTAACCAAAATAGATAGACAAAAATAATGTTCAAGTCATAATGTTGGTGGTCGGTAGTTAGATGAAGTTAAAATAACCTCAAAATGAACAAGATATGACTAATTTTGTGTTTAAAACTAAGTTAAAAATGAGTTGAATGTGTTTAATGTAAATTATTTGTTTATATTTATAATTTAATGTTTGTTTAACGGTGAAATTTTTAAAATATCAATAAATTGCCAAAAACAGAAACATTTTAAGGGGTTTTTACTTCAAAATTCATAAAATTTTATTTAATATGGCAGCATAATGAAAATTTATTGAATTCCTTTTATGTTTATTACCTTTTTTAAACAAAAAACTTACGGGTAAATTATTTAAAAATTGTTTAAATATTGTTTATGTTGTATTAACATTATTTAATTGTACTGGTTGTTATTGGCTTCTTTTATAAAAAAAAAGTCAAGGCTGTTTGTTCCATCGTGTTCATTTTCAATGTAAAGTTCAAGTGTTTGTTGAACCCCGCACACAAAGTTTGTTGTGCGAAAAAAAAACTACAAGAATTGGCAAGTGGGTCGTTAAAAAGTCTTTGACTTTTATAACAATTTGTTGTTTTTTGAGTTGAAATTTAACAAATTTTTAAGTGGGTTTCTTTTTAACAAGGGCAAAAAACAAAGTTGTTTAATTTAATTTTTTTAATGATTATTATAATGTTAGCTTTCAAATTGAGTAATAATTCAAACTTAAGGATCTTCATTTTCTGGTGAAAATGGTCCTAGAAATTTTTAATAGACAGCATGTGCCAGTAGAATTTTCATCAACTCATTTGGTGTTTAAAATTCCATTCAAATTAAAGGTTTAAATAAACAAAATGGAACTTTAATGAACGTTTGTCAATCAATAGAAAGCATGGAAGGGGAATAGAATGAATACATTTATTAAATTTTTACATTTTACTAAACCGCATTAGCACGAAGTCTATTTATATGTTAACTTAGAGTTAAACTGTTGTCTTGTATAAAAACTGTCCATATAACTTTAGGTTAAAACTTAAATATACATTGCTATAATGGGGGTTACTCATTTATATGCGTGCCTTTTAACTAGACCATAAATTATTAACAACTCGTTTTAACAAATATAAATTTTACAAAAATTCTAAAATTCTGACGCAGTTGAGTTTAGTCTGCAACAAACAACTTGCTGTTGCTCATTTACTTCTTTGTGTTGTTAAATTGTGTGTTGTTTCTTTAACGTGACCATGGGAATGGTGACGTGCTGGCTGATATTATCTTTGCCAACACCCACATTTACTTGCGACATAATTTTTTATTTAACATTTATTAGAATTTAACATTTATGGGCACAATTTAACAGGGGTTTAACGAACTCATATTATAAGGAACTATACACGAACCACTTTTTTTTGGAAATCCATAGTTGAAATTATATACAAAGATACTTACGCAAAACAAAATAAATAAATATATCGATTTCCTGGAGTTCGTTATAACCTTAAACGACTGTATATACATATATGTTTTAGCGTAGGACTAAGCATGTATTTATATATTTCTGAGAATATTTTTGTTAAAGGATATTTGGCAGGCATGGACAATTACTTCCGTGACTAATTTAGAAAACTCTAAAAATTTTAATTTTTTATACCACATTGTTATAGACTCAAAATTATTTATTGCATACATTTTGTGTATAACCGATTTTCTGAAGAAAAAATTGTGTATAACAGTTCTTCCTATAAACAAAATTTTGTATAACAGTCTTTTCTATAAAAAAAAAAAAATATGCGTATAGCAGATTTTTCTTTGGACAATTTTGAGTATAACAGTTTTTCAATAGAAAAATGTTTGTATAACAATTTTCTCTATAGAAAAAATTGTGTATAATAGTTCTACCTATAAAAAAATTTATTTATAAGTCTTTTCTATAAAAAAAATTGCGTATGACAGTTTTTCTTTAGACAGTTTCCTCTATATGCAAATTTGTGTATAACATTATTTTTCATTAAACAAATTTCGTATAACAGTTTTTTCGTTAGACAATTTTGTGTATAACATTTTATTTCAAAGAAAAATTAGTATATAATAGTTTTCCTATAAAAAAATTTGTAGAACAGTATTTTCTATGAAACAAATTATGCATATAACAGTTTTTTCTTTAGGCAAATTTGTGTATAACAGTTTTTCAATAGAAAAATGATTGTATAACAGTTTTCTCTATAGAAAAATTTGTGTATAACAGTTTTAGCTATAAAAAATGTGTGTATAATAATAGTCTTTTTTAATAAAAAAATAGCATATAACAGTTTTTTCTTTATACAATTTTTTGTATAACTGTTTTTCAATAGAAAAATGTTTGTATAACAATTTTCTCTATAGAAAAATTTGAGTATAACAGTTTTACCTATAAAACAATTTATTTATGTTTAAGTACAAATTAATAAATTTCTCACTTTTTACATTATTTGGTTTGTTGGGTTAATACTAGTTAGTAGTTTGGTCTACTCCTGTTTATATACATCTTTGAAAGGAGTTTCTACACCAAAAACTAACTAGTAAAACCGTTAACGGTACTTAAATATTGTTGGCCACCAACACAATAGTTTTTTAGTTAGTTATAATTATAACTTCGTCTCGCTACCATACCATATCTAAAGGTAATAAATAAATTGAGATCTTTTCTCAACTTTATAAATTGAAGAAAAACTATTGTGTTTTTATTTCTCTTGTTTTTATTCCTTTCTTTTTCATAAATTGCCGCTGCGCAAACAATTTATAATAGTGTTTTCTATAAAAAAATGCGTATAACAGTTTTTCTTTAGACAGTTTTCTCTATATACAAATTTGTGTATAACAGTTTTTCCTATAAAAACTGTATGTATAACAGTCTTTTTCATTAAAAAAATTGTGTATAACAGTTTTTTCGTTAGACAATTTTGTGTATAACATTTTATTTCAAAGAAAAATTAGTGTATAACAGTTTTTCCTATAAAAAAATTTGTATAACAGTCTTTTCTATGAAAAAAAAATATGCGTATAACAGTTTTTTCTTTAGACAATTTTATGTAAAACAGTTTTTCAATAGAAAAATGTTTGTATAACAATTTTCCCTATAGAAAAATTTGTGTATAACAGTTTTACCTATAAAAAAAATTTATTTATAAGTCTTTTCTATAAAAAGAATTGCGTATAACAGTTTTTTCGTTAGACAGTTTTCTCTATACACAAATTTGTTTATAACAGTTTTCCTATACAAAAATTTATGTATAACAGTCTTTTTCATAAAAAAAAAATTGCGTATAACAGTTTTTTCGTTAGACAATTTTGTGTATAACATTTTGTTTCGAAGAAAAATTAGTGTATAACAGTTTTTTCAATAAAAAAATTTTTTCTATAAAAAAATTATGCGTATAACAGTTTTTCCGTTAGACAGTTTTGTGTATAACAGTTTTTCAATAAAAAAAATGTTTGTATAACAGTTACCTCTATAGAAAAATTAATGTATAACAGTTTTACCTATAAAAAAATGTTTTTATGAGTCTTTTCTATAAAAAATTCCATATAACAGTTTTTCTTTAGGCAACTTGTGTATAATATTTTTTCTATAGATGTATAACAGTTTTTCCTATAAAAAATTGTATGTGCGACAATCTTTTTCATTTAAAAAATTGCGTATAACAGTTCTTTTCCTTAGACAATTTTGTGTATAACATTTTGTTTCAAAGAAAACTTAGTGTATAACAGTTTTTCCAATAGAAAAATTTATGTATAACAGTTTTCTCTATAAGAAAATTTGTGTATGAATGATCCAAAAAAAAACTTTTATTAAGAGAAAACGCGGTTTTTGTTTCTAATAACTAGACTTGTGCTTTATATTTCAAATCAATGACCGCTCATTTTAATTCATAGTGCAACAATGAACTAGGTAGCTCATCTAGTTTAATCGCTCTTTTTTGATTTTAAACGACTTACGTGAATAAACAACTTCATTCAATTGATGTTTGCCATGAAGCAATGAAGTTAGAATACAATAAAAACGGTTATATAAACCTTTTATGTCAGGAGCTGCAGGGCAACCAAAAATGCTACTTACTAGCTTATGCAGTGATGCCAAAATGAAAATTTCTGATATTTTCTTTGATAAAATAAACTATTGGACTTTTGTATGGCAATTACATTACAGTCAGAATGAGTATAAAAATAAATTTGAAAAACAACATACAATCCTTGGTCATTGTGCGTACTTTTGGATAATTTAAATTCATAGTTAAAAAATTTAACTAAGTGAGCGAAAAAATTTGAACTAGTTCATTTATCTCAACAAAGTTTTTTTGCTTCGAAAATGTCGAATTTTGTACCAACAAAGCGTCATATGCGGGAAGTTTTGCTTTATTTCTTAAATTTGAAAAAAAAGTGCCGCTGAAGCACACCGATTGCTCAACAAAGCTTGTGGTGAATGTGTTCTATCGATTTCATCTTGCGAGAGATGGATTGTGCGGTTCAGAAATGGTGATTTTAACACAGAAGTCAAAGATCTCCCAGGCTAGCCAAAAAAGTTTGAAGACCAAGAATTGGAGCCATTAGTTTATGAAGATGGTTGTCAAACTCAACAAGAGCTTGGAAAGTCATTGGGAGCAACTAAAGCAGCAATTTCAAAATGTTTGCTAGCAGCAGGATTCATCCAAAGGCAGGGAAGTTGGGTACTATACGAATTGAAGCCGAGAGATCTTGAAAGAAGATTTTGCATGTCGGAAGTGATGCTTGAACGCTATAAAAGAAAATCATTTTGCACCAAATTATTACTTGCAATGAAAAATGAAACCATTACAATAACCCGAAGCGTAAGAGATCGTATGTGAAGCCCGGAAAACCAGCTGAATCGACACTAAAGCCAAATATCCATGGCGCTAAGGTAATTCTCCGTATTTTGTGGGAGCAAAAGAGTCCTATATATTATAATCTGGCCACAACATCACATGGAATCTGTACCGAACGCAACATATTCGTTTGAAGCAAGCATTTGCCAAAAAAACTTCCAGAATATGCGGCCAGACATGAAACCGTAATATTCCATCATGACAACGCTCGACCACATTATGCAATACCTGTTAAAAACTATTTAGAAAGAAGTGGTTGGGAAGTTTTGCTTCAAACGCCTTATAGTCCGGACCTTGCCCCGTCTTTTTTTCTATAGAAAAAATTGTGTATAACAGTTTTTTCAATGGAAAAATTTGTATATAAAAATAATTTCGAATGAAAATACAAAAAATCTATTATAGTACTATTCGTGTGGAGAAATTACCAATTGAATATTATTTATATATCAAAAAAAAATTAATTTTCCATTCCTGATATTTGTTTATTTTCATATCCATGAATTTTATTTATTTCTGTGTGGGAGTGAATAACTGTTGTGTTCAGGATAGAAACAGGATGCCAGCATGACAACAATACAATATTACTAGACACTTTTTTAAATATATTCATATTTATGAACAAACTTCATGCTAGAAATATAGAAAAAATGAAAAACTTTGATTTTTTAAATATTCAGAGTACTTTAGTAACTGAAAATTAAATTATTTTCCCCAAATTCCTATTAATTGCTGTTAATGAGAACCTCTCAATGTTCTTTTGAAATCCAGTAATTTTTAAGCATTCAAAAAACAAAAAAGCATACCAATGCAATATAAACAATTGCGTTATTGTTAAATTTTCTTTGTTCAAATTTCAATAACAGAAATAGCAATAAATGGAATAAACAAAATGTATAAACAAATTAATTTAATTCCAAAAAAAAAATAAATAAAAAATACAGTCAGACAATTCCATGAATGCAATACAAATAAACAAAACAAGATAACAACAAAATAAGTTATTATCAAATTATTATATAGATGTTTGAGAGAGAAGTGTGGTTTTTATTTTACACCTTAACAAAAGAAAACAATAACAAATATTAAACCCAAATAAACATAAAAATCAAATAATTCATAGCCATCATTTCGTTTTAAATAAAACAAAATTGAGTTTTCAAAGTCTATTGCAAAATTCTAAATTTATTTGTTGATACATTTTACGTTGGAAAAATTCTTTTAGTTTTGCATGTTGGTTTCCTTGAGCAAGTTTCTATGTTTGGTTATGATCTCCTTTTTAGTACAATTGAATAAATTTTATTTAGAATTAAATGTAACTACTACTACACACATTTCTCTACACTGCACCTAAAATGGTATTTCCGCTAAATAATATTAAAAAAAAATGCTGTTAATAATGTTGTAATTTGTTATAAACTAAATAAATGTACAAATGGAAAATTGTGGAAATAATGTAGAGGAAATAAACAATAAATTAGCTAATTTATTGTAACAAATTATAGATTTCATAAAGAAGACATTATTTTCAAATATGTTATACATATCGCAATCAAACAAGGACAAAGACAAGCAAAGGTTGTATAATTTTAAGATTCTAATAAATAAAATGAGGACAGTTTTGTTCACATTTACTAAAATGCTAGACCAATAAATTTTAAGAATTTTTAAAAACAACAATTTACATTTGTTTACAATTAGTTAAGTAATGCTGAGTACCTAAGTGAAATCAAACTAAAATTTAGTACAAATTGCAGTTTGATTGAATTGCATATTAATTCTATATTCTACGAAAACAATTGCAGTTTACCATGTCTTAGATTGTAAAAACTTTAAAGACTTTCATAGCCGTGGTCAAAGGTCAATTTATTGATTAGATATTTGCAATTTTTCTTGAAAAGTTAGTCAAAAATATTTTTTGTTATGGTGATATTGAGGAAGGACCGGAAGCTATAAATTTTAATATGGGCCAAAACAAAACCAAATAATCTTAAGACCATTTCGCTACTGGTTCTTAGCTGTGATCAAAGTTAAAATTCTTAAATACCTATTTAAAAAAAAAAAAATATTTTTTAATCAGTCATGGAAAAGTTTATACGATCATACTATTTCTGCTACTATTTCTCATAAAAACGTTTTTTTGAACTTTTTTTGTTCTCTCCGTGACTAATTTGTTACTCTCAATTATTTTTTGAGATTTGTATTATTCGTGTTGGTTGGTTGGTTAATGTGGTAGTTCCCTGCGCGCAAACTGTCAAATAGCGTCAAAAGGATCCCATTTTGACAAGACCACAACACTCGTCAAATGTAGGGCCCCATTTTATAAAATGCAAAGACAAACGTTAAAAAAATTGTTTATGGAATAAAATTAAAGTTTAAAACCTTTTTCCCAATAATCTTCATAGAAATTGTTTTCGTTTTATAAAATGTCATCCGTAGGTCATTTACATAGTATTGTGTACTAAAATGTTGAAGTTAGCCGTAAGATATCTAAATAGGTCATTAAGTCTAGACTCAGATACCTCACCAAGGTTGGTTAGTATGTATTTGCCCAGGAAACTGTGCCTCTTAACACTTGCAGCTACGACAATGATCGTTAAAGGGGAGTACAAGAGGACTTGCATGCTTGCATCAAGTGATAATACTGCCAGCAACCTTGATATATCCCTTCTACCACGGGCTATCAGTTGCATAGTTCGTTTTTCGTTAAAACTTGGCCACCCTACATGTATCAAAGTTGCTCCATCTATTCTCAGCATTTGTAAGAAAGTGCCTAAAGAAAATACGTTTAATAGTCCCCAGCGGATTTGCTACTGAAGATATCAAAAGCAGATCACATGCGGGCTAACTCGTCTGCCTGTTCATTGCTATAGTACTCATTATGCCCGGTAGCCAAACTAAAGCAATGTCAGATAGACTACCTAGCCTTGACAGAGCATTCTTACACTGCCTGACTAATGAAGGTGCAGTTCTATTGGCATTTTTAGGTCTGAAAAACACTACATTTATTCGAGAGACGGTTTGAGTTACCTATCGGAAGTTCGTCACAGAATAATTTGTATATTTTCTATAGAAAATTTTATGATTAACAATTCTATATACATATAGCATTTTTTCGGAATAATCAACAATTTTTTTCTATAGATAAGTTCCTATATAAGAGTTTTATCTATCGAAATATTTCAGTATAACAGTTGTTTTTAAAGAAATTTGTATGTATAACAGTTTTGTGTATAGAAATATTTCCGTAAAACAGGTTTTACTAACGAAAATGTTCTTTATAACAGGTTTTTTATAGGAAATTTGTATGTATAAAAGTTTGTTTCAAAAAAGTTGTCAGTATGTATAACAGTTTTTATAGCAAAATTTCAATATAACAGTTTTTTTTTAAAGAAAATTTTTTGGTGCAAGAGTTTTATATAGTATAACAGGGTTTTATAGAACATTTTCTGTATAACAGTTTTATTTTTTCTTTAATTTTTCATTAGAAAATTTTCTGTATAACAGTTTTTGTCAAAAAATTGTTTCACTTATAACAGTTTTATTTTTTCTTTAATTTTTCATTAGAAAATTTTCTGTATAACAGTTTTTGTCAAAAAATTGTTTTACTGATAAATTAAAACAAAAAAAAAAAAAAATTTTTTTTTAAATGTGCAATAAAATCATTTTCACTTAATAAATTTTAAAAAAATAATATATATTTAGTTTACCTAAAAATATTTTAAATTTTTATTTTAAAATATAATTTGGTGAAGGGTGTATAAGATTCGGCACAGCCCAATATACATACCTCTCCTACTTGTTTATAGGTAATATAGCTTATCTTGTGTTGGAAAAGTTGTACGATATACTACAAACAGCTGCGGTCAAAATAATAGCACCATGACATTCATATTGTTATATAATATTACGTAAAAACTGTTAAATTGATTTTTGTTGTTTTTGTATAAATTTATACTTAATTCAATAAACTTTCAAACAATAAAAATAATTTTGAAAATTAGATGCTAATTTTAAAGAAAATCTACATAATATATAAATATCTAAGAAATTCATCAGTCAAAAAAAGAGCACCAAGATAGAAATCGATTAAAATAAACAAAAATTAACCAGGACAAAACTTAATTTAGTAACAAAATATTATGGTATGAAACGTTCTTAATACGTTATTATTAAAATTAAAATATTGCTGTCTTTTATTTTCGTATTTTTTTGGAAAAAAAAAAACAGGACGACCATGGCCTACCGATAAAGATTCTAAAATTTTGCAATTTTTGTATCGAACTTTTATGCCAAATATATTTTTTCATTCCTCAAAGTACATTCTTAAATGTTTTTGCTTTCCTTTAACCTTTTTTGTGACTCTTGGCCATCTACTTTTAATAAAATTCGGTTTGGGGATAACACATCAAATGGGCAATTCCACGAGAATGACTACCACGACTGAAAACCCAAAAACCCTTGAAACTTTTTTCAAGATGATAGGAGAAAACACTAAAATATTACTATGTGTCAGTATTTAAAGCTTATTACAATATTTTATTGGCAAAAATAAAAGTTTAAACTGACTATATTTAATTTTTTAATTTAATTGAAGTGTTTTATGCTAAAATTGCGGTAAAAACTAAGCTCCCAATTAGCTTATAGTGTGAAATGAATTTGACTCTGATTGTTTATTTGCTATTATAAAATTGTTTATTGAAACCGAATGTATATTTTCTATTCATTTTTTTAGTTTTTGTATACATATATTTACAGAATATATATTGTTTTATTATAAGAGAAAAATCTGTCACCTACGGTATGTCACGTACGATATTAAATTTTATTTATTATAAATGATTGTTTTTATTTAAATATGACGGATTGTAAAGGAAAAATATTTCGTATAGTGTAAGAAATTAAAAGAAAACATAACGCCTCTCACGATTCGCAAATTTTCGCATATTTCTACATGTACCTCAAAATGACTTCCGTATTATGTCACGTACGATATAACCTTATTTCGCTCGATATTTTGGATAACAATGTTTCGAAAGAACTTATTATTTTTTTAAAACATAGCACCCTCTGAATGAAACATACAGACAAAATTATTTTTCAGATACTCTTATTTTTGGAAAATCTATTCCACTCTATAGGCGTACAAATTTCACGTACGATGACATGGAATTGCTTGAAACCTAATTTTATACAAATTTATCATTCCAGATATATCTGAGTATGATTTTATTAAGCATTTGATCATATAATATTGAATTATTTTTTCCACATATTCAATATATTCTTCGAATGTTATAGTAGGAAAACCACGATCAAATTATAATTTTAAAATCTGTGTGTATTATTCATCTTATCTTATATTTTTGGATTTAGTGTACATTCTGTAGAAGTCTGATATCAAACAATATAATTTGTTTAATTATTTTTTTTTTCATGTTGTAGACAGGCATTATGTTGGTACTGGTATTGTGGTGCATGAATAACCCGTGTCTTGATGTGTACAGTAGCATCAGACTCTTTGTTGTATGTTTTATTGTGGTAAAATTCCTTAGTATTTCAGTATTTTCATGACTTCTGAAAGGTCACTTGTTATCTTTAATTGCACTCTGACGTTTGGTTCTGGTTTTAAACTCCAATTGTTTACTATTAGAGTGAGCTGAGAGGTTGTTACATCTATATTTCTGTTTGTTATTGTTTTTTCTTTATCTTTATTGTTAGACAGATGAATTTATAGGGACCCAATCATGAATTTAATTCAATTTAAAAAAAATTGTAATTTGCATAATATAGGGAAATTCTACTCATTTCCTTAATGGTTAACTGTTCATTATCTAAAATGAATTTGGTTGTTATATTTTGTTTAACTGCATTTTGAATGTTCATTTATATGCATGTAAATAGTAGGGTTCTCTATGTTGATTCCTGTTAATCACTGCTTTAAATTCGAAATTACTGGATAAACAACATTTATAATTCATACTATGCTCTATGGGATAGATGGCATCTATTAATTTGTATCATGACTTTGTGGGACTGTATGTTGTATGTAGCCTTTCACGTAATGCTTTTGATTTGATCTATGATTGGTTATATCAAAGTCTGGGTAATTACTCATATTATTTCTTGCTACATATTTTATATCTTTTTTGTTGTCAGTTTATCAGGTTGTTATGCGGTGGTAGTCCGATTGCATTGGACAGCTGGTTGACAATGTTTTGGTTTGTATAATTTTTGTAGATATGTTTTCTGGGTTGAGTTTTATTTGATGTTCATTGTTCTGATAATGGCATGTGATATAGATCTAAATTATTTGATGCTATTGCAAAAGTTTTCTTCCTTATTTGATAATAGTTTAGCAACTTCCAATATGATGTAACAGTGGTTTTGGTTGTAGATTGCAAGTAGTTGTTGATGTCATTGTAATTGACTTGTGTGTTGAATTTTCATTGCTTCAAATATTTTCTTTATATTGATAAATGCCGATAACATGTCATTGGTATCTATTGCACATAAGAGTTTTTATTGTTTGGTTTGTGGAAATTTCATTCGTGTTTTTTCAAACTCAGATTGATTATAAAGAGGGAATTGTCTTGATCATCGGGACCGGCACTCTTAGTATTGTCATTCCAATCTGCTACCTCATACTTTAGTTTTTGATACACTAATCTTAATATTGTTTTTTTTTCCCTGCTTTGCTCATAGTCATGTGTCAATTGCTTTGTTTTCTTGTAATTTATTTGGCTTGTTTTCTTTTCCGTCAGGTTGTCATTCAGTTATTTTTGCTCCTAATATGTTGATATATTCTGAAGATACTGAGTCTAATTTGGCTATGATAATATATTGGTTCATTGATCCTCTTATGCTTTTTGACTACTATCAAATGTGGTTCTCTAGGGGGTAATTGATATAAACATTGTTAATGGATTTTTTAAATTATCATATGATTTTCTGCATTTTTTTTAGTCATTGTCATGTTAGTTTATTTCCATTCCGATGTTGTGGATTTTATGAGACTCGCTTGACTGCGTTATGTTTGTGAATTCTTGAAGTTTTGTTTAGTAAACTGTCGTTGTGTTTGAGTTACATATTAGTGTTTGATTGACATGTTGCACTAGTGCATTTGGTTGGGCACCAAAATAATATATACGTTTGGAGTTTAATTTGCGGATAGTGTGTAGATATTGATTTGTTGAGTGAGATAAGTACCCTTCCGGTGAATTTATCAGTCTCTTATAGACTTATTTGTATTTATTTTGATTATTGTTTGAATCACTTATAATATTAGTGTTTGAGTATTGGAATTGATTATTAGGTATTCACCCTTTTGGTGATATTGTTTGTCATATAGGTTGGGTCCTCTATTGTTTATATCTTTGAAGGTTGTATCAACTAATAGACACTCAGTGACTAATACTTCTATATACATATATCTGGCCCTTTATAGTTTCTAGGTTGTACTGAGTACCTTGCTTTCTTTTTTACTTGGTTGATTATTTCTGATACACATGTACTTTATCAAATTTATTTTTTTTCTAGTGAAAACTATTTTTTCTTATCAAGTTGCTTATTAACTGATTTCAATTTAATAATCATTATCCAATAAGGATGTTTTATAGTATAATATATTTTGGAGTTAAGCTTTTGACTTTGTTAAATTTTTTTTTATTATAATTTATACCTATCATAATTAATTTATATCATAATTATTTAATTTACTTATATATATATATTTTTAATGTAAACTTTGTTTAAAGTAGAAATTTGTAACCGGTTATGGCCAATAGGCTAGGTTATTGAAAATAAATAAATAAATTAAAAAAAAAATTAAAAAAAAAAAAGAGTTTTGGTACTTGAATGTTGAAGAATGGTAATGCGACTATTGAAATTTTACCTATAATAGAGAATGTTATATTGTTATTGGTGAAACTTTTATAGGATTTAAATAATTTAAATTGTGTTACCTTAATGGTCAACGAATAACTAAAACACTAGCGTCACTTTTGACCACAGTAGAGAACATAAAGGCCTGATTTTCTAAACGGTGGTCCAAGAGTGTTGTAATTAAAAGCGATAAGCGGTTTCGCAACCTAAAATTTATATTTTTATTTGAACGCATTGTTTTTTAATTCCATTTCTTAATATGTATAAATATTTTTATTCTGAATTCAGTTGAGAAATCATACATTTTTAAACTAGGACACAACTTTTTTGTTACTAAAAAAAATTATAAAATATTTTTTTTTTAATTTTGCTCAATTCGATATAAAAAGATTCAAATTTTTTTAAACGAAAATATAAATATTCTTTATTTTTCGACAATTTCTTACTATGGTACTATTATTGTGACTGCACAAAATCTGGGTATTTTTCAAAAGTACCATATAATTGACTGAAAGGGTAATATTTCTTAAAGAAAACTTTACTCATAGAAGAAATAGAGATTAATAAATGATTTTTTTTTATATTTAATTAAAATTACTATGGAAATAAAAATATTTCCCATGATAATTGCTTTAAGGTTCTGTGGTGCTATTATTTTGACCGGCACTGTATATCAAAAAAATAAAAATATGACCTAATAATTTAAAAAATATGAACTTATATTTTTGTGCGGAAATATAAAATAATTAACTATGGATCGCCAAAAAATATACAACAGATTTTCCAGAAAATATGTTAAAGTTTTAAAATTATTTTCTGTGAAAACGATGAATATATTAATTCTAATAGGTATCTTGAGATTAATAGTTATTTAATTACTCATTTTTTAGAGCCACCATAATACTTTTTCGAAGCTAAATTTTCATTGCTGATAGGGAAATGGCGAAGAGTCTCTGGCAGTTTCTCGATGTCGAATGAACCTAGTCGGCAATATTTTATGCTATTTCCATAAAAAAACCTTTTTTCAAGCGAATATATTTCCCATTGAGGACAAAAATTCATATTTTTTAACAAATTTTAATAAATATGCATATAAATATGAATTTTAAATAAAAAAAAATATTTTCATTTCCAAAGTTCCGTAGAAACTCATTTGAATAGCCAATTTCTGAAGCCCTCTTCATTTCAAATTTTAGACCTTCGACATGGATTATCAAAAATCGGAGTCGGAAAAAATGTTCTTATTCTACATATATATGTATGTATATTGAAAAATGTCATGGCATATCTTTCTCTTAATAGCAGGTTTATGGCCGAATGAACGCGTTTCATCTCCGACACATGAAATACTATTAATGGTGAAAAAATTGCAGAGTCGTAGGTATATTTAAGAATTTCCGGACAAATGAACCACAGGTTACTAATTTTTGGCAAAATGTTAGATCTTATGCAAATATTATTTTCTCTAATTGTACTACCATATACCTAAATGAATTTAAACAAAAAAATTTTATCAATTTGTGTTATTTTTCTTTTCTTTAAAAATTTATGTTTATAAACAAACTGCCAAATATTCTAAATTTTGTATAATATATTTAGTATTTACGCAAATAAATTAAAAATAGCTTCAAATTCAATAATAGAATTTGCAAAAATAAAAAAACTAAAACTCATTATACATACTAAAGAAATTTCTTAATTGAAATCTTTTTCAGAAGGAAAAATAAAAAAAACAAATCAAAACAATAAAACATGTAAGATAGAGACTAGGATTTTGCCCCAACTTTTACATAGACCGTCTATAATCTAAAATCCTAAATACATGTTGGTGGAAAGTACTAAATAAGTACTTTTTGTAGTATAAGTCATGGTCTACATGGTGCAATTTGTTGTAACGCAACAACAAATCTGTCATTAAACAAAATGAAACGTAAATGCATTAAAAAAGAACACAAAACCAAAATTTACAAAGAACAAGGAAATAGCAGAGTCACTCGCAAATAAAATAAAACATATTAAATTTCTTATATTATTGTTTTTAAGCTTAAATTTCCAAAAAAATAACTGTTTTTATTAACAATTTATTATAAAGAAAACATATGTGAATACATAATAAAGATATATATACAAGAAAAACAAAACATAAAGAATAAGCGATTATGTAAAAAGCAGGAAAAGAAATAAAGAAATGGGAAAAAAACAACACTACATTATTTTATTGTTGTTGTTGTTATTACTTTTCCACATTACTCTGCATACCCATATTCGAAATCCAATTGGATTTTTTTTTTTTCTTCAAATTAACGCTATTTTCTGCATTAATACGATTCTTATTTTCTAATTAACCTATTCTACTTACGTTGCATTGTCCTTGGGTACAATGGTTTCGCTGGTGTTTTCAATTTCAACTGGTTCAATATCCATGTCTGATCCGGAACTGGTTGACGATTCGCTATCACTGCTTAAAACAATGACGTCTTCCATGAAATTTATTAAAATTTTGTGTTAAATTCAATACAAATTGTAGTCAAAAACACACGCGTACAAACACAAACAAAATATGAAGCGCAGTTATTAATTTCGTTTAGCTAATTTCTTTTTAGTTAATTTAAAAAGGTTCTTGGTTACTCAAGCCAGCTAAAGCAAAAATTTCACAAATTTTCCTAAAAATTTTCCCCAAAAAAAGCTAATTATTTAAAATTTAATCACGTTTTTTTCTTTTTTGGATGTTTGAAAAAATCTATTCTCTAGATTTTTTTCTTTTGTTGCACTAAACTTTTTTTTTTTTTGTCGTTTTTCTTTCAACACAGCTGTGTCTATTGGATTTTGTTTTGTGAAATTTTTCTTTAGTGGCTGCTTTTAACTTGAGTTGTTAATTAAAAGCACGTTTTTTATTTAATTACCCCGTTGTTTTTAATTTATGTATTTTTTGTGCAATTAAACAAAAAATTAAATAAAAATTCGCACGAAGTCGGCTGATGACCAAATAAACGTTTCACGCGTTATACTTCGTTAAGCGAATATTTATTAAAATGAACAAGAAACGACAAAAAAAATTGTGGAGAATTTCATAAAGAAGGTTAAGCTTCAGGGTTGCAATTTTGTGTAGACTTTTGTTAATAGTTGTACAAAAGAGAAGTAGAATTAAAAGGGGATACATTAAACGTACCAAATGATTGAACTTTACACTGTTTCCAAAATGCATTATATGTCTTTATGAAAAACAAAAGGAAAAGTGGCAATTGACTATAAAGAGATGAAATTTTTAATAAATTATTATTTTCTGTCCTTGTCCCATATACAAAATTATTTTAAACCTAGTGGCAAAGCTTTGGTGGCAATTTTTATAATAATATTATGCTCATAAGGACCAATCCTATAAAAATTGGTTGAAATAGGTCCTTGATAGTCTTCAATTAAATATAAATAAAAAAGATAATTTAATAGCAACAGCTATTTGTCTAGTGAATTTAGATGGAAAGTGATTTTTTAACACTTTCTCTTATGAAGTGTCAAAATAACAAACGGAGTTGCCCAATTAAAAAATTTAACAATTTTAATGGATTGTGGTAAAATAATTACCATATTTTTAACTTATTTCATGTATATTTGAAAAAGAATATAGTACAAATGGCAATTAATGCGTATCATTTTCGTAAAAATCACCAATTTCATAAGTTTTTATAAATAAAATTGTTAACACAAACATTTTCCCCAGAAATGTTTGTATTTGAAAATTATGTAATTTAATTCGCTGTAATTTTCTTATATTTGTGGCTTTTTGGCGAAATAATTTTCCTTTGCTAACATTTGCAAAATTCACTTTTACTTGCATGTGTAAACATTCAAGCAACTCGTAAACAATTCGATGTATTTTTCGAAATTTTCGACAATAATAATATGTATACTCAACTTTTATCAATCTACTTGCATGTGTAAACATAGGGTAAGATTCGGCATAGCCGCATATAGTATTTCAAATTGTTTTAAATTATTTTCTTTTGTTTATTTATAACCTATTTTGTTTTGGTGTAACCACCTGTTTTGACAAGACATAAATCTGTTCACGCAGCGTACAGTTTCTTGTCTGACATAAATTTATCTTGTTAAGTTAACTCTAGTTGATGCTAAGTTCTTGTTCGCACAACTATGTCTAAAAAGACTGCCAATTTAAAAAAATTACAAAGAAAACTATGACATTAAACATAGTCAATCAATACAGAAGACATGAAACAATTTGTCTTTGTAATTCTGCTGAAGTTTTGTTCTAGTGCGAACAAAACTAGTGTTTGTCAAGACGTGGGGATAACAGACTGTAACATTTATAAATAAAAACTATGTCAAGTGTAGCAATGGTTAATATGTATTTTTCATGTAAACCAGGTTAAAATACAACCCTATTTTCTGTTTCTTTTGACATTTTCATATTGGCAGAAAGAGACAACCATATATTACACAAATTCCAATTGGAAAGCGGTGGCGGTTGTGACACTTGTCAAACCAATTCAAAAGAAACGTTGAAAATTTTTTACAGCAAGTAGAAAATTGGAGCTCAACGTAAATGGACGTCATCACTACGTGTTATCGAATTTCGTATTAACGCGTTTTTTTTTTTTTAATTTAACACTAGAAAATTTGTTGTGTTTTAAGTTTACACAAAATTTTCTGTACAAAAACACACATATTTATTTAAACAAATATTAACGAAATGGTGAAAAAAGAAATGTGACAAATAATAACAAAAAAACATGAAAATATAGAAAAAAAAGAATAGTAAAAACGCAATTTTTTTGTTAAAAAATTTAAAGCTGTTAATAAGGGGGGAAATATAAAACCCCAAAAAAAAAAAAAACATAAAATTAAGCAAATTGAAGATAAAACAAAAATAAAATTGTTAGTTAATCAACATTATGAATTGTTAACAAATTTCTTGTTATAATTTTTTTTATGGAGTTTTACGGATTATTGAACTAAAAAAAATAAAATTAAAAATTTAAGTGCATGAATAAAATTAAGTGATAAATATATATGAAAATAAATTCTAACGGAATTTGGAGTATTTTAAGAAAAAAAAAAAAACAATTTTAGTTGAGGTAAGTGTTATTTGTTGGTTCTTTTTTTTCGTAATGGACACTTATTTTTGTGTTCTTTCATCATCATTCTTAGTTATTCTTGTTGTTTTTGTTTTTAAGAAAATCTCTTCGCTGAGAAGAAAAAGAAAAACTGTTTACGCAGCCTTTTTATTAATTTTTATTCCATATTGTTTTATGATTCTTCATTTCTCTGTTATTATTATTTTTTTTCTTTCACCTTTTGTTTTTAGTTTTCTACAATGTGGTGGAGCATTTTTGTATTATTTTTATTTATCACACTACTATAACGAGAAAAACAACAACAAGAACTACGGCGTTAATGTAAAATTGTTTGACAAATCATTTTTGTAATGTTGTTGTTTTTTATTTTCTTGTGAGATTTCATTGCTTTTTATTCTTTATCTCTCTTTCTGTTTTTATAATTATACGTTTTTTTACGTGTTTTTGTGTATGTGTGGTTTGTTGATGTTTCCTTTTTTTTGGATGTAAATGTGTGTGTTAATTAATTTGTTGGTAAAGGGTAGAGTAAATTCTGATTATAAAACAGAGTTAATTATGAAATATTACTGTTGTTGTGGCTGTATTAAATGTGGAATTCCAATTAACAGTCGTTTAATCAGTTTTTATGGGACAGTTAAATTAAAATGCTTAAAATATAGAATTAAAATAACACCTATTCAATTATTGAAAAAGTAAAATGAATGTTTACTGATTTATTAATTCTTTAAGCATATTGGTGTAATAGGTTGGTATTATACCTACAAATGTTTGACAAACAAAATTATTAGTGCGAATTATATTTATTTAGAAATGATATCTTATACAAATACATATAGGGTTAATTTGAAATAGGTTACTTGTCATTTATTATTTAATTCAATTTGTACAAAAATTTAATTAACAATTAGGTACCTACATACTATATTATAAGTAGAGTCCTAAGTAATTTTAAAGTTATTTGCCGAGAGTTTTGACTTCAAAACTAAACGATATTTGCTTGTCAAAGTAGATGTGTATTATTTAAGATAAATTTCTTCAACCTGTTAATCTTTAATTATTATTGATTTCCTAAAAATATTTAAACTTCTAACTTTCTTAATTTCCCTTTTCTTTATGGTTAATGTTGCCTTTAACAATTATCATTGCATCGAAAAATTGTGCAACCCTTAAATTGTCTTCTTATCTTCTAATTTTCCACTTGAATTTTATGGCACCCAAAGATTTTATCACTTACACATTAAGTATTCCTAACAGTTCTAGCAATTGTTTGTTCCGTTTTCAATAAACAAACATTTAAGAAAATTTATTTTAAATGCTAAAAATAAAATTAACTTTTCTTTATATGTGTAAATAGCACATAAAAATAGCTCGTCTAAATACAATGAATTTCTTTAATATATTTTGTACAATATTAAATTGAAAGGCACGTTTTCTGAAAACATCTCATGAGTGTCTAGTAGGGTATTCAATTAATCGGGGTTCTGATTTAATCGGTTAATCGTGCAAATGATTAATCGGGGTTTAGATTTAATCGGTTATTAATCGGTTAATCCTGAATTATTCGATTAACCGAATTATTTCTATTTTTTCTCCAAAGTTCTTAAGACTTGGCTACATAGCAATAAGATTCAAGTTCATCATTGACCTGCTCAATATTTCGATCTCAATCCTGTTCAGAACTTGTGGGGATTGTTAATATTTTCACGACTTATTTCGATTTTGCAAAAAAAAAAATTGTATGACTTTAGTTGCAAAATATTTATTTTGATATCCCACTCGCATTCCACTAAGAGATGAAAACCTTCTTAAAGAATAGACCTAAGCTTTCTTTTGAAAAAAATTAAAAAAGAGCCCATTTTTTTAAAAAAAAAGTTTTTGATTTTGCAAAAAAACTCAAAAAATTGTATATTTTGAGCTATAAAACATTTATTTTGATAGATATCCAACTCGCATTTATTATTTTTTAAATTTTTTTCCGTAAGATTGAAGAAATAGCTATCTAAATATGTTACAGGGATGAGAAAAAACACCTGCTTGGCCAAAATGTAAAATTTTGACCCCCTCTAACTCAGAAAGTTCTCGACCGAAAAATTGTGTCTTAATTACTATACAATAGAACTATCAATGGTGCAAATTTGGAAGACATCGATATCAAAAGTTGGTTCATTTGACATGAAATGCCCCATATACATATATTTAAGTATACTTTGGTGAATGATACATTAGATTTGACACAGCCGAATATAGCACTCTTACTTGTTTGCTACCAATTAAGTTAATCAATCGCCTCCTTTGAAATATTTTGAACCGCTTTTTTCCTACAATTCAAAACACGTACATAATTGGATACATAACATAATTTAAAATGGAAATGTATTAAATTCCAGTCATTGTATTTCTTAGGAGATGAATTTGACCCACCCCATATCTTGCAATGAAAATCAAATCAAGGCTTAAATATTAAATTAATAAATCATTGAAGGTAGAAGTTTTAATTTCAATCGAACATTTTTAAAAATTCTTGAATTTTTTTTAAAACATGTATATTTTTTTTAAAATTGAAAATTTTTATAAAATCAAAAAATTTTCAACAAATCTTAAATTTTTCCAAAAATCTGAAATTTTACATAAAATAAATTTTTTTTTTTAATCAACAATTTTTATGAATTCTCCAAAAAATTTGAAAATTATAAAGAAAAAATCTGAAATTTTTTAAAAAATCAAACATTTTTAAAAATTCTCCAATTTTATAAAATATTTACAAATCGTTAATTCCATAAGTTAAATTGAAAAAAAAAATCGCATCTGTTAATTTTTCGAACCATGATATGTAGTATCCCCTGATTCAAAAAGAATTTTAATGATGTTTTTTCCACCAAACTAAAAAAATATTCTAGTTAAATGAATTGCTTTAAAAATCAGAGCTATAGAAATACAAAATGGCTTTTTTCGAACCATTTCGGCACTACATTTCTTCATATTCATCATATTATTTATATAATTGTTAAATAATTATAAAAATACGTTATTGTATGTAAATAAATAATGGTAACAGATATAAAGATCAACCACAATTGAATTGCACTGAAAAACATCAACAGTCTAATTAATATCTTGACCTTCGATTGTCTTACAAATGTTCTACCACGACTGGCTTTAAAATTATATTTGGATCATCGTAAAAGAGAACCAGTATTCCATTTCAGTATTTCCAGTTCGTACAACCAAATGTTTAACATTAACTCCTTTTAAAACGATTGTTTAAAAATCTTTGTGCTAAAAGAACGATCAAATTTTTAACATTGACAATTATATCAAACTTTCAAGAATGGCTCGAATAATCGAGTGGATCTGTAAAAAAATATGAGTAGTATCCCCTGGTGCAAAAGGAATTTTAATGATTATGTCTCGACCAAACTAAAAAAATATTCTAGTTAAATGAATTGATTTAAAAACCAGAGCTATAGAAATACAAAATGGCTTTACAATGATGGATTTCATGCAATTGATGGTTGGACTTCTTAAAGAATGAGGAGAGAAATTATCATAAGGAGATGATTTAGTGTAGTTTTTGAGAACTGAAATTACGAAATATAGTTATCAAAAAGATTTCCATTGTATTGTCAGTCACTGTATTATAGATTAATGTTGAAACATTCTCTTAATATAATGAATTTACGCATTTAACGCGTAATTATTTATTATTATTATTATACCTATTTAGTTTAGTACATATTTCGTACTTGTGTACTTTCATTCATATTGTTGTTGTTGTTGTTATTATTTAATAAGAGGATAAGTCAACATGCTTGATTTTTGTTTGACAGTTATCAAATATTTTTAAAAAAAATATTTTGTTATTCACTCTCTTTTATTTAAATTATCTCTCCCACACTTTCTTGTTTTTTACCCTCTAGCTCCTTTTCATTAATTTGTATGGTTAGTTTTTCCATTAGTTTATCACTTTTTTTTTGTTGTTTAATAATTTATGTATGGATGGATGTTTATTTGTACAAACACATTTTATTTATTTGTTGCTGTTAAAGAAATAAATAAAAATAATCACGTGGGGATTCGTTCGTTTTCTTTTTTAATGTTTTTGTTTTGATGTATGTATAAGATGTGTGTGCGTAAAGAGAATATGACAAATATATTTTATGTTGTCTCAGGTTTAAGGTTACGTAGTTTCTTTTTGTTGCTGGCTACATTTCTCTAAGGATTTTTGTGTTGCCATTACAAAGTGCGTACCTAGATGTTTTTCTATTTGTTAATTAGAATAAAATATTTTAATATAAAAATTTGTTAAAAATGATTTTAATACAAGTTTTATTTTACGTTTGAATTTTAAGCAGCTATTCTTGGGAAATTTTTCTTTTTAAGAAATTCATTTGAGGGAATTATTTTTCTTTGAAATTTTAGCAAAATCTTGTGAAAGCATTTATATTTTGTGATGAGATTTACATAAGAACTTTGTCGGTACAATTAATATACGCTATTTAATAATGTTGGATCAAAAATTAATATTTAATTATTGATTTTTAAATTAAAATATATTTCATAAACATTCCATGCGTCTAAAGCGATTCATGATTAAATTTTCCATCTTTGTACTAAGGAAATGTCAAAGAATGACAGCTTATTTATTGGCATTTCATCATACGACAGCAGCGACCGAAAATAATGGGTTGAATTTAATTTCACAGACTTAACAAACTATTTAACCCGCCAATGGTTACACACTGTCTGTGATACCGGATAACTTTATTCTCCGTTATTATTTTTTTTTTGCAATTTCGAGTAGTAATTTATGTGTGCTCAGTAAGCAGTTCACGTCAAAACTGCTTACCGAGCTCACATTAATTAAAAAATAAAACAAATCAGGCCAAAAATAAATGGACACACTAAGAAATCTTATGAATGGAAGCATCCTTTTTTGTAAACATTCCTTGATGTAAATTTCGGTATTTATAGAGCCCTTTGTAACAAACGTTTGGCTTTTTTGCCGCAACTCCATATTGCTTGCCATACCGAGAACATTTTGAAAAATTTTGTCTGCTTTTGGGTCCTAAACTTTTCTTCAACATTCCCTCGAGCATCAGCTACATCAAAATTTTGACCCGGAAGCTGCGAAAAATCTGCCAGAACATACATTTCGTCATCCATTATGCAGAACGAATATTTTTTTTATAAAATTTTACTTCAATTTCCCTACTCTGTTTTTGGCCTCCAAATTTTAGGAGCGTTTCTGTCAGGAACTTTTTGAGCCTTGTATGTTTTTGAACCTGCATTGGTTTTAACTTTTCGTACCAAATAGTCCGAGCACTGAGCTAACCGGGCTGCTTTCCTACCGGATATGTTCTATTTTTATGGCTTAATAAACATCATGTGAACCATTCCTTCTACCTGAACCATGATTTCTATCAACGGACAAGTTCTCCCGGTGTTGCTTTACAAAGGTAACTTGATAAAAAAAAAATAAAAATCAAATAATACTTGGGTTAAAAGTTTTAATGAAAAACGTGTGTTACGAATTTTTCGATCTCAGTCCTTAGTAACTCATTTCGAAAAATCTTTAGTTGAAATCTTCAAATCAATCAAACACTCAAGTTTATTAGAGCAAGTCTTGAGTTTATAAAAGAGGGTTAAAGAAAATGAGGAAAATCTTTCCAATCTCATCCCCTCTCTTTTACAAACTCAAGTCTTGCTCAAGTAAACTTGACGTGTGTCAACCAGCAATTAAAAAAAATCATTGAATGAAATATTTCCTAAAAACCGACAATTTTATTAAAAAAAATCATAAATCTTGGAAAAAATCGAAAATTTTCATAATTATTTTTAAAAATAAAAATTTTAAAAAAATCATAAATTTTGAAAAAATTGTAAATTTAAAAAAATCTGTTATTTTACATAAAATTATAAAAAAATCATAAATTTTGATTTTTTATTTTGTTTGAAAAACGATAATTTTATAAAAAAAATCATAAATCTTGGAAAAAATCGAAAATTTTCAAAAAAAAAAAAAAATTTAAATTTTACAAAAATTCATAAATTTTTTTAAAAATAAAAATTTAAAAAAAATCATCAATTTTTAAAAATATTGAAAATTTAAAAAAATCTGTTATTTTACATAAAATTATAAAAAATCATAAATTTTTAAAAAATCAAAAATATTTAAATATTTTTTAAAAAATGTACAAATCGTTAATTTCCAAAGTTAAATAAAAAAAGTTTCGCCATTCCGTTACTTTCTCGGTCCATTTCTGGACACTGCATTACTTCATATTCATCATATTATTTCTATAATTTTAAAAATTGCTTTAATAAAAACATTATTGTATTTAAATAAAAAAGAAATAATGGTAACAATTATTAAGATCAACCAGAATCGAAACTGTTTATCTCTTTTTTTATGCACTAAAAAAACACAAAAAACTAGTAAAAGTCCTTCCAAACCATGTAAACAAAATAAATGTTATTTTTAGTGATTTATTATACCCTTCATCTTCGTGAGAAGGGTATAAATAAGTTTGTCATTCCGTTTGTAATTTCCACAATACAATTTTCCGACCCTATAAAGTATATATATAGCGGATATAGCGGAGTAGATTAAGCCATGTCCGTCTGTCTGTCTGTTGAAATCAATTTTCTGAAGACCAAAGATATCTTCGGGATGCAAATCTTCAATAATTCTGTCAGACAAGCTTTTGAGAAGTTTCCTATTTAAAATCAGCAAAATTACGGAGATACGAGCAAAAATCCGAGACAACCTCTATTTTTGGCCTATTTTTGATCTATATCTCGATTACTAAGTCATAAATATAGACATAATGGATATCAAATGATAGATATTCAAATTTCCATTGCAACGATGTATATTAGGCTATAGTAAGTTGGACCTACCTACAATGGGTCAAAATCGGGAAAAATATTTTTTAACCCGAATTTTTTTTTTCACAAAAAAAATTTTCAAATTCAAAATTTTTTTTTAAAAAAATGGGAAAAAACTTTTAGAAAACATTTTCGAAAAAAAAAAAAAAATTTTTCATTTTATTTATCTTTTAAAATCTTTGCTTTTAAGTTATACTTAAATTAAAAATAATAATACAGAAATTCCTTAACGTTTCTACAAAAAGGTAAAAAACCTTTTTTCATCATCATAAAAAATATATATATGTACCTAAAACACCTTCCTTTTCATACATTTTTTTTTCGCAATACAAACTTTTCTAAACACCCACTCTTCGTTTACAAAATAAATAACAATTTTGTGCATTTTGCCATAATAAAAATATTTATGTTTTAATTTTTCCTTCTTCTAAATTACACTGTTAAAATGTCGTTAACTCAATTTTCTGTTATGACATCCTTTAAACGACATACAACGTCAACTACAACAACAACACCAAAAAATGATAATTGAAATAACAGTAACAAGAAGAAAAAGACACCAAGAAAATAAACAAAACGAACGATGATGTCGTCAAATGACTGTGATGACAAGTCCTTTAATTATTTGCTTAAACGCCTTGTACTCGGTACTTTTTCTATCTCTCTCTCTCTTTCTTCTTGTCTTTATATTTCTTATGTGTTATTTAACAACAGAATGAAAAGTCATTAGATTTTTTTATTTGAGTTTGTATTGTCTGAATAAATATTGGTCTAAAAAGATGGGAAATTTTTATTGAAAATGAAGCAACATTTTCGATTAATTTTGTAAGTTTCTCAGAATAGTTATTTCAATATTTCGCAACTATCCGGTTTATAAATTAGTTTTAACCATTGTCGGTCCGAATTACTACGTCCTTGGAACGGTCCTTGGAAATATCTATCGTTAGATATCCATATTGTCTATATTAATGGCGTAGTAATACGAATAGTCGTGGTTCTTTTGCTTATATCTCAACCATTTGTGTACCGATTTTCCCGATTTTAAATATCAACCTAATGTATCAATTATGTATGTCGGAAAGTTGATTTCAACATTTATATCTATAACGATACAGAATATCTATACCATTTATGGGGTCGCAAAACAAAAATCTAGAAATTACAAACTTTCACATGGTGGAGGGTATAAAAATAGAGAAAATGGTGCATAAAATCCGCCAAGTTTTCAAATACGACAAGCTAAGTTGCTGAGAACGACGACGAATCGATTCGTTATGGCCTTCGCGTACACTCTCAGCTACAGCTGGTATATTTACATCACTACGTGCTGGATATATGGTCTAACCGGTTGAGTATCATCTCCTAATGTAAACTGGGTCTCAAATTTGTGAATGATGTTGGCAATAGTGGTTTTAGTAGTACGTTATTGCGTAAGTTCCTCGAATCGCACGAAAAATATTAATTTCAATCTGTATTTTATTTGAACCAGGTCTTCAGTTGCTAAGTTAACTTATCCATAGAATATTGAAATGCTTTTTTTTAATAACTTTACAAGAAAAAGAACTTTGCAAGGAATACTTATTCAAGATTTGTTTAACGAAATTTAATTACATATTTTGTTCTGAATTTAGTTTCTTCTCGATACACATCTAGTTACGTTCTACTTTAACAAAAAACCCTTGAGTTAATTATAACCCACAAAATGTCTTCAGGTAGAAGGAATGGTTCACATGATGTTTCTAAAGCCAAAAAACTAGAAAGCATTTTCAAAAGAGCTCCCAACAAATCCGGAAGGAAAGCACCCCTGTTAGCTCAGTGCTCGGACTATTTGGTACGAAAAGTTGAAGCCAATGCAGGTTCAAAAAGGCTCATAAAGTTCCTGACAGGAACGCTGCTAAAACTTTAGAGGCCAAAAACAGAGCACGGCAATTGAAGTCAAGTTTTATAAAAAAAATATTCTTGCTGCATAATGGATAACGAAACGTATGTTCTGGCAGATTTTTCGCCACTTCCGGGTCAAAATCTTGATGTTGCTGATGCTCGAGGGAATGCTGAAGAAAAGTTTAGGATCCAAAAGCAGACAAAATTTCCCAAAAAGTTCATGGTATGGCAAGCAATATGTAGTTGTGCCAAAAAAGCCAAACATTTGTTAAAACGAAATTTACATCAAGAAATGTTTACAAAAAAAGGATGGTTCCATTCATAAGACTTCTTAGTGTTTCCACTTATTTTTGGCCTGATTTGGCATCCTGTCACTATGGTAAGAAAGGTCTTGACAGTAATTTGTTATTTGTATCAAGAGTGGCAAATTCTCCATACTGCCTGGAGCTAGGTTAGGTTAGGTTATCAGGCAGCCGTCCAAAATCTTCATTTGTACAGCTCACTTGGGTCCAATAAACGTTCCCTTTGTGGTACCTGAAAGGAGATGAAAAAACACAGAGGGGAAAGAAATAGAAGTGGATGAAAGGAATTCTATACATTATTAAGCAAGAGGAGAAAGGAGAAATCGGAGGAGTAAGAGGAGAAGGTGCTGAGAGTCAAGTAACGCAGACCATCATGGGACAGTTGTCGGGTCGCCATGAGGTGTAATTTGCAAGTCCGGTCTTATCAACCACCTGCTTTCCCTAATAAAGGCGTCTATGCACCTTAATTTCTTCACTGATAGCCCGGAGAAGGTATCAAGGGATCTCTCACCTAAAAGTCTGGCCCGTAGATCACCAAGTGCCGGACAATAACAAAAGAAGTGTAGAATAGTTTCTTCCTCATTCTGACAGCTTCTACAGAAGTCGTACCCAAGTCTTGCAGAGGGCTCTTAATCCTGCCAAGTGATCGGCGATACAATTGCCTTCATTGTCCCTGTGTCCACGTACCCATGTGAGTACAACTGACGAATGTCTCACCAACTTAGTTAAGGATGCCCGGCATTCCTGGACCATATTTGATGTTGTATAAACACCTATCAGGGACTTAATTGCGGCTTTACTGTCAGTATATATATGGATATCCCTACCAGATACACTGTAATATCTGAGCCAGTTGGCCGCTCTTTTAATAGCCGATACTTCGGCCTGAAGAATGCTGCATACATCTGGAAGTCTAAAAGACATTCTTACTCCAAATTCAGGGATGTATACACCACCGCCCACTCTGTCCCCGTTTTTAGATGGATAGCCTCATCTCATCAGCAGGGAGACCATCGACAGCTTCCATATTGGATGGGATTGGGAAACCGAAGTTCCTCAGGAGGAAGGGCTTGGGAGTGCAGTAATCAATATGATCAGGAAGATTGCGTATACTTCCTATTATGCAAGCATGTCCATAGGATCTGTAATTCCATGCATTGCAGGCGTTAAGCCTGAAGGCCGTATTCAATGCCAGTTTTCTGGCCATAAGATCTACTGGTATCCAGTTGAGTAGAGTGAATAGCGACTTCGTCGCGGTTGTTCGCAATGCACCTGTTATCAGGATTGCCATGCTTCTTAATACCCTCTCAAAGAGTATACGATTTGAGGCCCTATCCATTGCCCTCCACCAGACAGAGACCCCATAGAATAATATAGGTTTAGTAACCGTATCAACTAGCCAATTCATGTTCCAGGGTCTAATAGCATACATAGCCGTCATGGCTTTAGCCGCTCTTGCCTCTGTATTGAGTTTCCAGGATAATTTCCTGTCGAGTATGATACCCAGGTACCTTGCATTGTCCAAGAGTGACAATTCGGTTCCGTTAAGTCGGGGTATCTTGAAGTTAGGAATTTTATTCCTTTGAGTGAACAGTACTAGTTCAGTTTTGCTGGGATTTACACTTAAACCACCATAGCCTGGAGCTAAGGCCAGTGGAGAGATATTGGACTCTTGTTAAAAGAGAATTGAAGAGCACAAAAAAGGTGTCCAAAAATGTGGTCGATTTTAAACGGAGATGGACAACCTGTTCGAACAAAGTGACAGAAATCACTATAAAAACCATTATGGAAGGGTTTCCGAAAAGAACTATAAAAATATTTTTTTTTTTTTTTTGTAAATTGTAATAATAATTTCAATCAAGTAAAAAAAATCAAAACTGTAAGTTTAGTGGTTTCATTAACATATATGTATGTTAAGAATTTCTCGATCTTACTCCTTATGTACTTAGTTTCTTCTCTATACTCCAACTAATCCTAGTTATTTAACACTTTTCTTATAAAAACAATTGTTGTTTTTTTTTTGTATTATAGTTGTTGTTGTTACTGTTTACACTAACCGCAACCACATCATGTTGATCAATATCTTTATACCAGTGTATCTATTTAAGTATAACCAACCAACTATGTAAGTAAGTAAATAACAACAAAAGGACGTCGAAGGACTTGTTTGAATAGCTCAGCAAAATAATAGCTATATATACTAGATACATCGTCTATCTTAACGTGCTTTAATCCAATGCACAACTCGTGCTATAGCAGGGACTTAAGAACAACAGTAACTAAGACAGCTATTCAGCTACCCCAATGCTCCCCTGATCTGCAATAATTTTCATTCTTAAAAAAAAAACCAAATAAATAGCAAATGTCTACAGTATAATATAATTTTTTTTATGAGGAAAAACTAAAGAAAAAAAACGGCAATAATAACAACAAAATCAACAACGTTTTTACTTAAACAACTGAGTCAGTATGTCAGACCAGAAACAACAACAACATCACCACTAACTAAAATAATATACTAAGTACTACTACAATAACAAATGACTGGCTAGAGAGTATTTGGTTTTAAGTTTATGCAGCCACATCTATGAGTACACGAGTACGAGTACTTTTCTATAGGCTGCTTTAATTTTAGACGCGCCGCCACTCTACTGTTGTAAGCACAAAATAATTTTTAAATACTTTTTTTTTTTTTTTTTTGGCAAAAACTGCAAATACAAACACAAAAACTGAGAAAAACAAATAAAATATCTAATAAATAGTTTACACAACAGCCAACAAATAAGCTGTTGTTTGCTTACAAATTAAGCAGATATGTCGTCGACGTTTTTGGTCAGTTTGTTTGCGGTGCAACATTTTGTTTTAGATAGCGAAACAATTTAGAATTGGGTCGTCAAGACCACAGACGACAAAATGATGAAGCAATTAAGAAAAATTTGTTGAAATCAGTGATAATTGTTTAACATCAAAATAGGGTTAGAGAAAGTATTTTCTTTTTATGCTCTGCAACATAAGTTGCAATAAGTTTATTTCTTTTCAATCATCAAAAATGGTTTTATGGTTTTTAATAAGGCCTGAGATCGAAAAATTTTTAACATACATATATGTTAATAAAAATGAAACCACTAAACTTACAGTTTCGATTTTTTTCTTTGATTGAAATTATTATTAGAATTTACAAAAAAATGAAATGTTGAACCTTTTTCGAAAACCCTTCCATTAACGTTTTTATAGAACTTTCTGTCACTTTGTTCGAACAGGTAGTACATCTCCGTTTAAAATCTTCCACACTTTTGGACACCTTTTTTGTGCTTTTCAATTCTCTTTTAACAAGAGCTCCATTGGCCTTATCTCCAGGCAGTTTAGAGAATTTGTCTCTCTTGGTACAAAAACCACATTATTGTTCTTGTACCACTCAAGGGCATGATGGTAAAATGACAGGATGCCAAGTCAGGCCAAAAATAAGTGGACACATTATGCAGTCTTATGAATGGAAGCATCCTCTTTTCTAAACATTCCTTGATGTAAATTTCGGTATTTACAGAGGTTCTTTGTAACAAATGTTTGGCTTTTTTTACCGCAACTGCATATTGCTTGCCATGTCAAGAACTTTTTGGGAAAATGTTCTGCTTTTGGGACCTAAACATTTCTACAACATTCCCTCGAGCATCAGTAACATACAAATACTGACCCGGAAGCTGCGAAAAATTTTCCAAACGTACGTTTCGTCATCCATTATGCAGCAGGTATATTTTTTGTATAAAATTTTACTTCAATATTCGTGCTCTGTCTTTGGCCTCTACATTTTTAGCAGAGTTCCTGACAGGAACTTTTTAAGCCTTGTATGTTTTTAAACCTTCATTGGTTTTAACTTTTCGCACCAAATAGTCCGAATACTGAGATAACCGTACTGCTTTCCTACCGGATGTGTTGAGAGCACTTTTGAAAATGCTTTCTGTTTGTTGGCTTTAGAAACATCATGTGAACCATTCCTTCTACATGAACCAGGTTTTCTATCAACGGAGAAGTTCTCCCGATACTGTTTTATAACATTGGAATCAGTTTGACGGCAGACCTTTGATTGTTTGGCCAACTTTTTATAGGGCCAAGTTGAGTTTTCTTGAAAATATTTACTAATTTTAGTACGCACTTTTTTCTGGTCACTCATTTTAATCAGGTTAACAACAAATGAACATAATTGACATTAAATATAATAACTGACATGAATTTTACGATCTCAGTCCTTATGCTCTCCTTGATGATCAATATACTGTTTGCATAAGTTTGAATCATTTTTCGCATCACTTTTTCAATTTCGAGTATTCTAACTGCACAACATGCCTTTTAAACTAATAAACCTCTTCTACAAAAGTTGAAAATCATTAGGTTTGCATGAGAGAGAGTAAAATGAAATCTTTGGATCCCAAATATATATGTCTATTGTATTATGTTAGGAGATGAATCCAAAACAACTGCTTCACAGAGACGATGTATTGAATCTATTAAAGAGTCAATCGTCTCTTAATCTCAACATTTGCTGAAGATACAGCTATTCTTAGCTCGCACTAAAACCCACTGAGCAACTATATTAAACGTGTGGTGATATTTTTAAAAAATTGGAGAATATAAGTAAATGGACTCAAAAGTAAACATATTCACCTCTTCCGGCAATTACATGTGACATTTAAGTTCCCATGAAATATTCATTTCCCCCGAAGGGAAAATTCCTACCGTGATATTCCCATGAACTTTTCATTCACAATAGTTGATTTTGTTCGTAACAGCTGTTAATTGTTTATAAAATTCCAACTAAAAATTTCACAACATGGGGAATTTTTTCACGTGAACAAAGATGATGAACGAAAAATGGGAAAGGGGAACATATTTCATGTGATTTAAGTTTGCACTCAGAAGGGCAAAAGATTGTCCACCTGTCTCACTGAATGATATAAACATTTCACAAGCTGATACTGTTAGCTACCTTGGAATTTATTTGGATGTATCTCTTACTTGACGTCGTCACATAGAAGCCAAGCGAACGCACAAAAAGACTAAAGCTTCACGATTGCATTCGTTAATCAACGGGAAATCAAAACTTAGCCTTGATAGCAAAGCAGGCGCGGATCCAGGGAGTGAAATTCCCCCTACCCCAAACCCAAAAATTGTAATAACGTGGTTTCCAACTAGAGTTGTTATTTTGGTATTCAAAGAAAAAATGGCATATTTTTTTAGATAAATTATCGGATGTTTATTTCATAATGAAGAGGAAGGTATGCCGTTAATAATGAAAAACAACATCAGGCAAATGGCCACCGTAAGCATGGTCGTATGCTTACAGGATCATGTCCTTTTCATTAAATTTTCTATAACCAAATCGCAAACTGGATGTCATATATTCTCGATAGTCTCACGAATTCTATCTTTGAGGCCTTGCATAGACGCTGGGCTATTGGCGTAGACCTTATCTTTCACGTGGCCTCAAAGAAAGAAGTCGCAAGATGTTAAATCATAAGATATTTGTGGCCAATTGTGATCACCTCTTCGAGTGATAACACGGTCCGGAAACTTTTCCCGTAAGAGAGCAATGGTTTCGTTTGGCCGGCTTGAGTTCTTGTGTTAACTGAACTTTATAAGCCTTAAGACACACGTCTTTATGCAAAATACGGTGTAACGACGTTTGTGGAATGCCCAATTGCAAAGAACGACGAGGAATGGACAAACCTGGGGTTTCTTCAACACTTTGGTCTACAGCAGCAATATTCTCAGTTGTTCTTGAGCGTCGTGCACGGGTTTTATTCATCACAAAACTAACTTGTCCCAACAGCTCGAATTTTTCCACCAATTTCTGTATTGCGGTCCGACGACCCAAAAATGCTTTAGTTTTGCGAACTGTGACTGCAAGATTTTCACCATATTTGTAGTGAATTTTAATAATTTCAATGCGTTGTTGAAGCGTGTATCGTTCCATTTTCAGTAATGGCGAAGTTTCTACTTGTCAAATGTCAAAAAATAAAAGCTTCAAAAGTTACAGCTACCGAAATACCGGTTGATTCAAAATAACACCTCTTGTTGGAAAACCCTTTATTAAAAAGGGAAAAAAGAAGCATGTAAAATAAATGGTTGAACAGGATCCGCGGTTGCTGTAACCACATGGTTACAATCCAAGAGGTGTGTTTGGTCTCATTGTCGTGCTGAAATGGTACAATGGATCTGTATGGGATTTCAGTCATAGTATCTTTTATAATATGAATTCGACGCATACATTGCCCTAAAAACACCCACACTCCATAATATTGCCACCGCCAAACTTGACTGGCTTAATTGTTTACTTGTGATCCAGTTATTTACCTTCGGCCTTCTTACAAATATTCTCCCATCACTGCTTCTTAAATTGTATTTCAATTCAATGTTCTTAGGAAAGGTTTTTCGCGGGGCGATAGCAATCAAGTCCATCCTCAGTTCAAAAACTAATTCCCAATTTTAGATATTCACCCCTATCGCGAGTCAATATTTCACATAAAATATGTTCCCTTTTCCAATTTTTCGTTCACGTGAAAAAATTCACCAAGTTGTGAAATTTTTAGATGGAATTTTGTAAACAATAAACAGCTGTTACGAACAAAATCAACTAATGTGAATGAAAAGTTCATGGGAATATCTGATAGCAATTTTCCCTTCGAAGGAAATGGATATTTCATGGGAACATAAATTTCACATGTTTTTCACGAAGCTGCCGGGGAGTAATTTTTTGGAATCTCTTAAACTCTCTTGCTATTAAATTATCTTGGAATAGTTTACAAGGTCTTTCCACCAAATGTTAAGTTTTTACTGTAACCGCCCTACGATTTTTTTTATAATTTTCGAAACTGCGGTTTTTTAATTGAATATTTATCACAGATAGATTTTTCCTTTGCTTTTTGAAATTTTCGCAAATTTTGGCTCTATTTAAACAACTTATTGTGCTAAAGTGCTAACTATTTAAATAACGGTAAAAAATTATGATTTTTACGTCGTTTTCATATATGAAACCATCAGCGCAAAAGTGGTATAACCCACAATTTTTTTTTGGTTGCCGTTCTGGTGTTACATACAGTCCATTATCAATACAAAAGTGGGGTAAGCTTCCTTTTGGTATTCAAAAGCAGATGGAGGTGAAAAAATCGTTTTTGCACAGTGCATAATATAACAAAGTATTGTAGCAAAAGTGGCGTGGTTCGGGGTTACACCACTTACACCTCATATATTCTTTTGGTTTTAGTTTTCTTTCTTGCAGAATTTACTATATTTTAATAGAAACCCAGTTTCCATTGTATTATCACTTTACGGTTCCTAATTCCGTTTGTAATTTCCAAATTTTTAATTTGCGATCCCATAAAGTATCTATATTCTGGATCGTTTAAGATAGCTGATGTTGAAATAAATTTCCGAACCCCACAAATAATCTACTTACATGATATACCAATCGTTTCACCAATTTTTTCACTATCTATTAGTCTATCAATTATGTTTATAGTGGTGATAATGATCTGTGTTTCATTGTTGCTTTTACTTATTTCTTCAAAGACAATGGTTACAGTTTTAAATTTAAAATCTAAGACGAAACAAGTTTTTGAAGAAATATTTCATAAAATATTGAATAAATTCAAGTAGAAATCATGCTCAAGCATGCATAAAATTCACTGCAAGTCACATGATTTTCTTACAATATTAGGTGAATTTAGAACAACTTTAAAAACTTTTAACAAATATTGAATTTGGTATACTATCTTAAAATGGAGGCTGCAATAGTATGAAAGTTTTACCAGTGGAAATGATATCAATGCTTTGATTTAACGATAAGTCACATGTGCATCTAGCAATATTAATTTCCGCACAAATACACGATTAGAAACCGATTGAACTTTAAAAACTACCGTTTCACGGTGTCTGCTCTAACATCATTTGTTGAATTGAGAAATCTTAAATATATTCAAGTGCAAACATGTTTAAACAGTTCTGAGGTTACATGAGGATTTAGAAATATCCATTTCCGCACAACGTGGATGTTTGCTGGTTCAATAATAGAATTGGGAAAATCAGCGAAAATTGGTAGCTAGCGGCAGACTTTTGAAAAACCATGAAGGAAATTAAAAAAGATTGTTGCCTGAAAATAATTATGGAGACAATTTCTTAAACACTTTGTAGGAACTAATTAAGTTCTCATCTGAGTTGAAAAGTAAAAACTCGGTTAGAAATTATATGTACAAAAAAAAATTTACTTTAAATCTAATAGAGTCTATTTCCCATCATTTTCATATTCCGCATGGGAAATGTTCAATCCAATACCGTGTTGTGTCTTCGCTTACATACTTAATGTGTCTTAGCTAAATTTCTTCGAAAATAAAATGGCGTTTGTGAATGCTAGCACAAACAGAGTTTGAGAGATAAACATCTCTTTACAAAACAAAATGTTAATTTGTTTTGGATAATTAACCATTAAAAAAGTAGTTCGAATAATAACGAAACTCTTACAACATGGAAAAAACACTTTGTCTTGATTTACTCCCAGTTTTTATAAAAAAGATTTTCTCAATAGTTTGCTTAACAAATATTCCGCGGTAGCATAAGTATTAAGAATTCCAGATTTCCTTTTAAAATATAGCAATACTTTTATTTAACTTATCTACTCCTCTTCAAATGACTCAACTGTTCCCATATAATAAACTCATTCGCTCACTCATAATACAAACATAAATTCGTTATAAAGTAAAGTTTCTTTCTGATTTACTTTATTTTATTTCTCGAAACCCCATAACAGTTGAAAAACTTAAAGCCACAAACAACAGTCAAGCCAATGATGTCAGGAAATATTGTTACGCCACTCCAGCAAACTGAAAAAAAAACTTTGAAAAAAAAAATACAAATACTGACCATAAAAAACACAAACACATACCACAATCAGACGACGGCAAAGAAAAAAAAGTCACAGCTAAAGAATGAAATAAAAAACAGTTTTGACATAAATCAGAATTGTAAAGTTCAATTTAAATAGACAAAAAAATAAAGAAAAACAAATACCAAACCCCAACTACAATGAATAAAACTTGTCATCGAATAATGTGTTATTTAATAGAGCATTTTCAAAAGCAATAGTTGAATAAAGAAAAAACCTACTTTGTTGTTCATACCGACCGTGTGACGATGTCCCTCAGCCTGTTAGTCAGTCTAAACGACCAATGAATAGAATAATTGACATAGATATTCCATCTTAAAATGTCTCATTCATTTTCAACGTGCTAAAAAAGGGAAATGAATGTCTAAGAATGTTTTATGTTTTAGTTCCAGTTTAGTTTCTATACAAAATTATATGTGGAGAGTGCTATCATGTACTTAGCACATAAAATAACGGGTTAAAGTTATAAAGAGTAGGGTTTCCTATAGATGATACGGCTGATTTAACACTGTGGTTTGTGTCTTATTCGCTTAGACCACAAGGAAAAGACTAACGGGGTCGCACGATCCCGGTGGCCATTTCACATCACCGCCATATGAGATGACCATGCCCTTAAATCGCTCGTGAAGAATTCAAGCCAAAAGAAGTTGGTAATCATCGACCTAAAGACCTATGATTGAAGCTAAAATTGAACTACATAAAGACCTATGATTGAAGCTAAAATTGAACTACATAAAGACCTACGATTGAAGCTAAAATTAAACAGCATAAAGACCTACGATTGAAGGTAAAATTGAATAACATAAAGACCTATGATTGAAGCTAAAAATTAACAACATAAAGACCTACGATTGAAGCTAAAATTTAACTACAAAAAACCAACGATTGAAGCTAAAATTGAACTACATAAAGACCTACGATTGAAGCTAAAATTTAACAACATAAAGACCTACCATTGAAGCTAAAATTGAACTACATAAAGACCTACGATTGAAGCTAAAATTGAACTACATAAAGACCTACGATTGAAGCTAAAATTTAACAACATAAAGACCTACGATTGAAGCTAAAATTGAACTACATAAAGCATGTGGCAAATTTTAGTCTTCATTTACTTCCAACTCTTCCAAAACTCTTAGCTCTTGGACACCCTTAAAATGCATGCCTACAAACTAACAACAAAAAAATAAAAACAAAAGCCGATACATGTTTGTGGTCATCTACCGTTTTACGTTGACCACATTTCATTGTAGTATATAGATTGTGGCCGGAAAAAAAAGCAAAATGTATCAAAAGAAATGTTAAAAGTTCACCAAGATAAGGTTAAAATATAACAAAAAAGAAAATACGTAAATAAAATACTCATTTCAAGGTTGATAGAGAACTGTTAGAAGGAAGTTTAGTTTTAAATTCCTTTAAAATCTGATTATTTAAAAACAACTAGCTAAAAATGCTGGTGTATTATTACCAATTGACCCCTACCTTGCTGCAATATGTATTTGGAATAAACGTTACAGAGAAAACATATATCGTTATGATTAGCAAATGTATTACTAAGGACTGAGATCGAAAAATTTTTAACATACATATATGTTAATAAAAATGAAACCACTAAACATACAGTTTTGAGTCTTTTTTTATTTGATTGAAATTATTGTTACAATTTACAAACAAAATTGCTTTTATTGTTCTAATCACTAATGATGAAATTTTGAACCTTTTTCGAAAATCCTTCCATTATGGTTTTTATAGTGCTTTATGTCGCTTTGTTCGAACAGGTTGTCCATCTCCGTTTAAATTCTACCACACTTTTGGACACCTTTTTTGTGCTCTTCAATTCTCTTTTAACAAGAGTCCAATATCTATCCACTGGACTCAGCTCCTGGCAGTTTGGAGGATTTGTCTCTCTTGGTACAAATACCACATTATTGGTCTTGTACCACTCAAGACCTTTCTTACCAGGGTGACAGATGCCAAATCAGGCCAAAAATAAGTGGACACATTTAGAAGTCTTATGGATAGAAACATCCTTTTTTGTAAAGATTCCTTGATGTAAATTTCGGTATTTATAGAGCCCTTCATTGCAAATGTTTGGCTTCTTTTGCCACAACTGCATATTGCTTGACATACCAAGAACTTTTTGGGAAATTTTGTGTGCTTTTGGATCCTAAACTTTTTTTCAACATTCTCTCGAGCATCTGAAACATAAAAAAATTGACCCAGAAGCTGCGAAAAATTGCAGGTATATTTTTTGTATAAAATTTGACTTCAATTTTCGTGCTCTGTCTTTGGCCTTTTAATTTTTAGCAGAGCTCCTGTCGGGAACTTTTTGAGCCTTGTATGCTTTTATTCCTTCATTGGCTTCAACTTTTCGTACCAAATTGTCCGAGTACTGACCTAACCGGGCTGCTTTCCTACCGTATGTGTTGGGAACACTTTTGAAAATGCTTTCTATTTTGTTGGCTTTAGAAACATCATGTGGACCATTCCTTCTACCTGAACCAGGTTTTATATCCACGGACAAGTTCTCCCGGTACTGTTTAATAACATTGGATACAGTTCGACGGCAGACCTTTGATTGTCTGGTCAACTTTTTGTAGGACCAAGTTGGGTTTTGTTGAAAATATTCAATAATTTTAGTACGCACTTTTTTCTGGTCACTCTTTTTAATCAGATTAACAACATATTAACATAATTTACATTAAACATAAACTGAGATGCTTGAGAAATGTAACTTGATCAAAAATAAAAATCAAATAATACTTGGGTTAAAAGTTTTAATGAAAAACGTGTGATAACAATTTAATCGAATGGTTAAAAAAATGCTTCCATATGAAGTTGGAATAAACGACATAGAGAAAACAGAGATCGCTGTAACTACCAAATGTATTACTAATCGAATAGTTAAAAAAATCATCTGTGGGCATGTCTAAATTTCAAGATATTGATATTTTGGCTCGGCATTTACAATATTCGTAACGGAGCAAATGGCGTCTACGATTTAATTCGCAATACAACGTGGAACGGTTGCCCGAGATGATGCCTCATCACCAAAAGTCAAAGTGATTTGATCGGTAGACTGTCGTTGAGTTTATAAATGTCTAAACACATAAAAGGCTTCATCTGGAAATCAATGTCTATTTGATCACGATTTCGTAAAATTGTTTGTAAGAGTTGATGTTTTCAAGTCCCTGCACTGAAAAATGTTAAATTTCTTAAAAAACATGAGATTCGTTTTGATATAACTCTTGTGGAAAACTAGTATTTCAGTTTATTCTAATACCAGAGAGTCCAGTATTATTATAAGTAGGAGAACTTTAAGAAGGTCGTGTGAATTTCACAACTCTATGAAAAAGAGTCAGTTGCCTTCTACATAAAATGCTAAAATTAGTTAGAACCGGACCCAAAGATCCAGAAATGTAACTAGTTCAGAGTCAGTTCTCCACACTCTGGGGATATGGTATCGTAGGGCATGACGGCGCAATAAAAATACTGTCCCAATCAATAGAATTCTATTTTTTCGTTCTGATTACGGATTTTCATGAAATGTCTGCACGTGAATGACGGTTTATGTGATGGGATCCCAAAGACTGGTTTTGTATTCAGAAATACTTAATTTCTCTCTAAATTAGCGTACACTAATGTAATTCACTGTCTATTCCTTCACGTTGTTGGGAATTGTAAATTGCTGGATCTCCTGAAGGAGTGTTGTGCGTTCGTTAATATAATTCAAGAACTATTCTTTCACGTTGTTGGGAATTGTAATTTGGTGGGTCTCCTGAAGGAGTGTAATAAAGTTAATATTATCGAAGGTTTTTGCTAGGTCCATGAGAACGAGTACTTTCACAAGGCCTCTGCAGGTTAAAGTCCTCTAAGATTATCTCCCCTGCTCTGTAAACCGAAACCGAGTAACGTACTCGATTATAAAACGAATTCACATAGTGTTGTGTTGAAAATCACTCTTTTTGAAATAACTCGATTGATTTCTCGTTCATATGACCGATTTTCATAAAATATCTGGATATGAATCATGGTTTACCTGATGGGATCCCAAAAAAACCTACAGTAAGATTAGTGTTGTATTCTTAATTTCTCTTTAAATTCTAGCAACGACTAGCGGCCACTCAGCTAATTCACGATCAGTCCTTTCATGTTGTTGGACATTGTGGATTGCTGTATTTCCTCTGCGAACTGTTTGTCTGGAAATCCAGACGCGACCTAATCTCGTTCTTCTTCGTCGGGTAGTAAAGAAACCGAACTGTAGACAATAACTTACCAATAGTGGTCTAGCAGTTCTTTCAGCTTGTCCTCGTTCTCTTACCTACTGATTTCATTGGAATCTGGCTGTACTTTTGGTTTTAGAAATTAAAATTTGACAATTTCGTTTCTACTTTTGCCAGATTACATATCAAATATGTAGACTATTGTTGGGTTAATTTTCTGAGAATCGATTTGAGAATCTTGTTCCTACTTAAGTCGCATTACATTGATTCTAAAGTTTTAAATCACGATTTATATTTCTCTAGAAGTTATTCAGTTTTTCCATAAAATCTTTATTCTATGGTGAGTTTGTATTTCAAATATAGATTTTCTTTAATTCTATATATTTCTACATGTAGCTAGCTCAAAAGTTTACTTACTTACTCTACAATAAATCCTCACACATCAATGTGTATAAAAACACTATTCAAATATTACCTTCATTTACAAAAGAGTTGTTGTGTAAGAACTTAACAAAACTTTTAACAAATGTTGTTTAATACTAAAAAAAAAAAATAGACACTCAGAAGAGCTCATCTTCTCCTTTCTTCCCTCCACAAACCTTTTAACAAAATTTCAATTACGTCGACCAAAAAAAAAAATAACGCTAAACCTTCGTTTATAACTTGATACCAAACGAACCAACCAACCAACCAACCAGTATCAAACACTCCCTAAACATAATGAAATTGCTGTTCCAAGAAATAGAAAATCTCTGCTGTTATAAATACTATTTTTCTTTTCTCAACTCTCAACAACACATGAAAATACTTTGGGAAAATAAGCTTCGTTAGATGAAGAAAATTTGTTTCTTTGGCGCATTAATGTCGACGTCAACGACGACTGTTGCATTTTGCTATTTCTGTTGCAGTTTTTTTTTTTTTTTTCTATTCATTTTGCAACTTTGCTTAGTTTTCCTCTTCTCTTTCTCTCTCCCGCTCTCCACCATTTTACAGTATGGTTGGCTGTGCATATTTAATGCACAATTTTATGCGTTTTTTCTTTCATTAACTTGAATGTGCAACAAAGTAGAGAAGACTTGTATGAGTTGCTGGCGGTAAATGGATGTGTAAGATGGTTGCAGAGGATTTTGAAGTATTCACACCAATTCCGAGTGTAAAAGTTTAGGATTTTAGCAAAGAAATAATCTGATATAAAACACTTAATCTCAAAAATCGCAAATTATAAGAAGTGTTGACAGTGACAGTGTTAATGGGTATAATAATTGCATAACCATATTTTTAGGCTTTTTTGTTTTCTTAATAGAAATGGTGTAAAATGCCTGAATAGATTTAAGTACTAAACGATGTCACTCTTTACAAATACATTTATTTACACTATGAAAAATATAAAACGAAATCTTTGACGCATTTGGCGCCAGTAACAAAATTTTGTAAAAAAGAAAAAAAAAAATCCGAAAACTGTTTACTGTTTGTAGAAACTTCAAAGCACTCTCTTCACTTCATGGGTTAAAACTTTGGTTGGATTTGGATTCAACTTCTAATCGACTGCTGTCTAGTTTTGGATTCATATGCATATCTTCATAATGCGTCGAATTTTTTTCATGTTACGATCTTTATGGAAAACTTAATTTTCAAAGATTTCGAAATCCAATGTAAACAATAATTTTGTCAACTAAATGTTTCAGCAATATTAGCTGTATGCTAGCGGAACTAGTGTTCAATAATGCATTAGTTTAACAATAATTCACATGATATGATATCCGTATTAATTGACAATTTGGCACGACCCTCTTTCCGGTACGAATGAGGACTACGATAGTGTTGAGAATACCAGCGAAACTAACTGGCACCGTATTTAGAAAACTGTAAAAACCAGATATAACTTTCTAAGCTCATTTATGGTTACGTTACAAAGGCTAGTGTACACTTCTACACGAATACCCCAAGAATCCTTTCTCCATTCTCTTTGAAAATAAAAAATGGAGAAACACGATAAATATAAGAAAGATAAGAAACATTCACCCGCTCCCTTCCTTAAGCCTTCCGATTTACTTAATGAAACAGAAAATATTCCCAAGTCTGCAACCAGTAATGTCCCTAAGACAATACTAGAATCGTTTGCTCAGCCATTTAATTCTATTGTCTCCTCGACATCTTCGCCCATGCTACACAAACCCGGAGTTTCATTGTGTCTATTCTATTCACCCCTGAAAAGTTTCTCAAACTGAACCTGACCAACCTTCGCAGTAATCTGGATCCACCCATGACTAACATGGCCCCATATCCTTTGACACTTGGTAGTCCATTCTACACTCCCAGGTTTGGTTGAAAGCGTCCAAGTACTTCTCATATATAACACTATAATAGTGAATCCTCCCCATTTCCAAGCCCAGTTCAGAACCTTGTGTACTTTATAATGCCCCAGTACCTAACAGATCCCAAAATTTACCATTAGTCCAAGTAGAGCTCTCTTATAGTCGCCTATACTACAATGACATGGTTCTTTAAAGCCTTCAGCGCAGATTGAATATCTACATAGATCTACCTTCCAGTGATGTTCTACATTATCCATACCGAAGCTCTTGGGATCGCCAAGATCTCAGTCTGGAATAAACTGCTTTCTCTATCTTAGATCCGTATGTGACCCTTTCTGGTAACGCTATTGCCGTTGTAATACCGACATCGAGTACCGAGACCATGTAGTCCGTTATTCCAGTGACGTTCGACATTATCAATTCCGATGTTCTCGATGTTCTAGAATAAAATGCATTCTCCATTTTAGATCTGTATATGTCCCTTTTTGGGAACGCTATTGGGGTTGTAATACCAACTTCGAGTCCATTATTCCTGAAATAATAATTGACAAGAAACATATCGTTGCTAATCTATATATATAACAAGTAAGAAATGAGCAAAAACATTTTTCTTTCAAAATTTCAATAATTTATATTCGTGAGTGATTTTCGGAAGTGGGCCTTATATGGGAGCTATGACCAATTATGGACCGATCACCATGAAATTAGGCGGTGTTATTAATGTCTATATGAAAGTTATTTGTGTTGCATTTTATGTGTATACCAACATTTTAAGGAGATTTATGCTCGTTAAAGTGATTATCGGAAGCAGGCCTTATATGGGAGCTATGACTAATTATGGACCGATCACCATAAAATTTGGTGACATGAATTCTGTATATATAAAACTTATTTAGAGAAAAACTTGTGTAGATACATATATAAATTAAGCATTTATGACCGATAAAGTCCAATTTTGGTAGGACATTTGTAGGGGGGCTAGGTGAAATAATGAACCGATTTCAGCCAGTTTCAATAGGGTTCGTCCTTAAGCAGAAAAAATGATATGGACCAAATTTTATCGAAATATCTTCAAAAATGCGACCTGTACTCTGCGCACAAGGTTTACATGGACAGCCAGCCAGCCAGACGGCCGGACGGACGGACGGACATCGTTTAATCGACTCAGAAAGTGATTCTGAGTCGATCGGTATACTTTAAGGTGGGTGTTAGACTAATATTTTTGGGCGTTACAAACATCTGCACAAATCCCCACTATGGTGGTGTAGGGTATAAAAATGGTGTAAAAAATGTATAGTAATTCATAAAATGAGAACGGCTGTGCCGATTTCTGTAAAATTTTTCGTCAGTTGTTCGTATTTTCGAGGAGAAGGTTTTTACGGAAGAAAATTTTGGAAAATCCCTCCGGAAAAGTCGGAAAATTGGAAAGGTCTAAAATCGAGTTTACTCTAAAGTTTGTCTGAAGGCTTAAAATTGGGGCGAGGTGAAGTTCGAACACACTTCAAACAGTCTATCGTACCTTTCTAGGAACGCTTTTGGGCTTGTAATGCCGAAATCGAATACCGAAGAAGAAGAGTAATAAAACTTTCCCTCCAACAAGACGGCAAGTGACCAGATGATAACGAAATATTGAAAATCTTGGTAAATGGAAGATGTAATTTATAAGTATACAACTTGAATGCGTGAATGGGACAGTTGGACACGACATTCGCATGTTAATAGCAATAAGTATGATACAGATTCAGAAGTCTTATTTGTGTGCAGGCTGTTCCAAGAGAATGTAAGAAACAGACAGAAAGTAAATAAAAAATTTCAGCCACTTTAGAACAGTTGGGCTCGGTGCACGAAAACTATTTCCCACAGCTGAATAATTTCGTAATACAGCTGAACAATTTTGAGACGTTGTTCCGAGTTTGTTTAAGCTTAATATTAAACTAAACCGGAACCAAACTGACACTTCTAGCTTTAACAATCCCTTTGAATAAAACATAAAATAAACATAGGCTATATATAGAAATTAAAACCAGACTGGTGCAAAGACGAATCACAAAAAACCCTTAACAAACGCTTCTTTGTTTTCTCAAAGTTTTGAGATAATTCACCACCTTTTATAGAAGATGGATCTATAAATAGATTCGAATGATAATTGTCCTCAAAGGGCGATCTTATACTTGATGTACAATGTGTACTTAGTCGTTCTTGATCTCACACCTTACATATTGCATAAAGTCTCGCTTGAGTTTTCATACAACGGCGAGATCTATAAATATACCTTCATATCCTACATTGCCTCGTCCCTAGCAGTCGTAAAATATTTAATAATTCCACAAACAGTACGATCGAAATTCTATATTAAACGTCTGATATTGCCCCCACAAAACGTATATTAGATTTGTTAAAGAAAATAAATATTAAATCTGTTCATAGTCAAAATTATTAAAACTCTTGACTTTTTCAACTAAAATGTTGCAGAGAGGTGAATGTCGGAGGTTATTGTATATTGATAATGATTTGGTTTTTATAGCTGAGATAAGAAAACATACAATTAAATTTTATGCTTAAAATGCGACTGTCTAGGCAGTAAAATATTCACTTTGTTATTTTTAAGTTAGCGTAAGTTTGTTGAAATATATACTGCATTTGAGGAAAATCAGAGCAATAAACTTTTGACGATATTTATCACTAACATTTGAAATTTTATGAAATTAAAAACGAACAGAGAATTAGTAATGACTATTGATATTTCATACTGACATTGAATTGGTTTGAGTCTTTATCGATCGATAACCAGATTGATTTCTTGAGCTTAATAAATTAAAGAAATTGCAACTAAAATAATTGTCTATATTTTAACTATTTTCTATAAATCATACCTCAGTATTGTCTTCTTTTCATTACATAGAGATCGAAATTATAAATAACTCTCTAACTACATTTAACGGCTTGCAATTATTTTGCTCGGTGTATTAAATGCAACTCTGACTGCAATAATACAAGTGTTGCTGCAGTTGTTGTTGTTGCATTCTCTATACAATGTATTACATGTGTACGTGTAGTAAACAATCCCACTGGAATTGAAAAAAAAAATGAATAAAATAACGGTGGTTATAAAAGTACATATGTATGTATAGAAGAGTATGATTCTTGAATCACACTCATCATAGGTACATTTTTCGTTCTAAATGTATTTAATAAAATAAAAGAAACAACACAAAAGCATAAAAAAATACACAACACATGAAAAAGTTTAAAAGAGGTTTCTTGAATTTCTTTATTTTAACAATAATTTAAAAAAAGAAGGGTTGTTGTCACAAAAATACAAATAAAAGAGGAAAAAAATAAATGAAAGAATTTTGCGTCATAATATGTTTGTTTTGTTTCGCATTTGCTTTTGTTTTAAAGTTTTTTTTTTATATTTAAATTTTTTAGTTGGTTTTTTAATGGTATAACGAGACGTGAAAGGTGTTTTGGTTTTGGTGAATGACAATTTTTTGTTTGGCTTTAGTTAGTTGTTTTTAGTAAAATTAATTTTGGGGTAAAAATAATATGTATTTTTTATAACATTTGCTTTATTTTCTATTTTGTTTTATAAGTGTATTTTTGCAGTGGCTGTTAATTGTTTGCTGTTGTGGTGTGTTCACAATGTAAATTTTTGAAAAAAAAAAAAAACTTGTATACCTACATATTTAATATAAATATTTTATCATTATTTTTACAGTTATTGTAATATCAGTTAGTTTTTGTTAACAGATAAATCAATATTTTTATGGTTTATTTATTATTTACAATTGGTCAATTCACAAGGTCTCTTATCATATTGTCATAATGTCCTAATATTTTACAATAGTTTTTATTGCTTTTCAAGCAGAAAATCTCCTAAAATAATACTAATTTCTATGCTATGTTTATTGTGTTATCTTAACGAATCAGCAAAGACCAACGCCGAATGCTTAAGAGTCGGTTAAGCCGATCCACCAAGTCGTGATATATTAGGACATTATGACAATATGACTGATAAGAGACTTTGTGAATTGAGCAAATATGTTTTTCTGTGCAGGTACGGTTACACCTGCATTTTGTAAGAATTATTTTAATGTTGCTTGAAATGTCATCTTAATGATGCCACTAAATCATTATATGAATTTATTTTAATTATTCAAAATATCAATAATAGGTTTTGAAAGTTTGTTAAAATATTTTTTTATACGATTTTTAAAAATAAATACTTTAAAATATCATATTTCATTAGAAAATAAGTGACACCAGTGACTGAAAACATCGAATTTATGTTAAAGCCATGCAGAACTCATTTAATGAGACATGGAAACACCAGTGTGTATACCTAAATAGAAAAAGTTGTGTAAAACAGTTTTTTCTGTCAAAAAATTTGTGTATAACTGTTTTTTTATAGACAATCAATTTTTTTTCTACAGTATTTTTTATAGATAAATTTTGTTATAACAGTTTTTCCTATAGAAGCATTTGTGTATAACAGTTTTTTGGTTTGGACAAATTTTTGTATACAAAATTTTTTTATAGAAAATGTTTGTATACGTTTTTTCTACAAAACAAATTTTGTATAACTGTTTTTTTCTAAAGAAAAATTTGTTTATAACAGTTTTTTCTATAGAAAATTTGTGTATAACTTTTTTGTATAGACATTTATGTATATCAGTTTTTTTCTATAGATAAATTTGTGTATAACAGTTTTTTCTATGTGTATAACAGTTTCTTCTATAGAAAAAGTTGTGTGTAACTGTTACATTTTTTTTTTCTATAGATAACAGTTTTTTTTCTATAGAAAAATTTGTGTATAACAGTTTTTCCATAAAGAAATGTATGTATAACAGTTTTTTTCTATAGATAAATTTGTTATAACAGCATTTCCTTTAGAAAAATTTGTGTATAACAGTTTTTGCTATAGAAAAATTTATGTATAACGGCATTTTTGTATAGAACAATTTTTGTATAACAGTTTTTTCCTACAGAAAAAATTGTGTATAACAGTTTTTTTATAAAGAAAAATTTGTTTAAACGAGTTTTTTCTATAATAAAATTTGTGTATACCAGATTTTTCTATGAAAAAATTTATAACAGTTGTTGTATAACAGTTTTTCCTATAGAAAAATTTGTTTATAACTGTTTTTTATTCTATAGAAAAATTTGTGTATAACAGATTTTTGTATAGAACAATTTTTGTATAACAGTTTTTTTCTACAGAAAAAATTGTGTATAACAGTTTTTTTATAAAGAAAAATTTGTTTATAACAGTTTTTTCTATAATAAAATTTGTGTATACCAGATTTTTATATGAAAAAATTTGTGTATAACTGTTTTTTTTGGTATAAAAATTTATGTATGTATAACAGTTTTTTTCTTTGAAAAAGTATAACAGTTTTTCCTATAGAAAATGTTGTATGTACTGCTTTTCTATAGAAAAATTTGACTGTCGACTGTCCGAGAATTTTAAAACTGCCTAAATCTTTATGCTGCATTAGGCAGCAATCCGTTAATAATTCCAGTGCTAGTCGCAGCTATGTAAACATCAGTTTCCATCACTTATTCATCCATGAATACTATATACCTTTAAAAAAGACTAACGACAGCCTGAATGTCGACATACATAGTCACCTTCACCTCCCTATTGACTCAGCAAGTTATCAGTTTTGAGGATTTCAATACCGCCAATATCTCTACCTGTAAGATGCTGCATTCGGCAGAAATCTGTAAATAAGGACTGAGATCGATTATTTTTTTTTTTTTTTTTATCAAGTTACCTTTGTAAAGCATGTTTAATGTCAATTATGTTAATTTGTTGTTAATCTGATTAAAATGAGTGACAAGATAAAAGTGCATACTAAAATTATTAAATATTTTCGACAAAACCCAACTTGGTCCTACAAAAAGTTGGCCAAACAATCAATATATACATACCTTCAGCATAATGGATGACGAAATGTACGTATGGAAAATTTTTCGCAGCTTCTGGGTAAATTTTTTTATGTTGCAGAAAACTGTAGTTCTTGGTATGGCAAGCAATATGCAGTTACGTCAAAAAACCAAACATTTTTTACAAAGGGCTCTGTAAATACCGAAATCAAGGAATGTTTACAAAAAAGGGTGCTTCCATTCATAAGACTTGTTAGTGTATCCACTTATTTTTGGCCTGATTTGGCACACTGTCACTATGGTAAGAAAGGTCTTGAGTGGTAAAGGAACAATAATTTGATATTTGTAATAAGCAGGGCAAGGATTTCTATGCAAATGCATGTTTGTAGTCAGTAACTCAAAATCACTTTTGACAATTAATCTTTCCGAATCGAAGAATTTGCAACAAAATGGCATCGATTTGTTGTTGCATATTTTTGCATATTTTGTTATAAATGCATATTTTGCATATTTTTCTTTTAAATGCATATATTTAGCATATTTTTCCATTTTATTGCATACATATCAGTGTACACTGTACATACATATATTTGGCAACTCCATTTAGTGTTGTAAAAATAGGAAATATATTAACACTAGAATTCTATTGTTGAAAGAAAAAGTCTACTTTTAAACTTTTCAATTTATGAATCGATTTTTTAGCTTTTCGAAATTATCGACTTTTCGATTTTTCGAAAATTTTTTTAATATCGACTTTTCGACTTTGTTCTCTTTGTGACACATAATATTAAAGCCAATTATCACTTCTGTGCTCAAATTACATCTTTATTTATGAAACTATTACTAAACTACAGGAATTCAATTCGCTGAATGCACAAGTAAAATTAATTTCTTACCAAATTAAAACAAAACTAAAGAATATATTACAGAAATAATAAAAAAATGTTTGACATATTAGATAGCAATTTTAATGAAGAAAATCAAATTGAAAATTAATATTCTCCAATTGAACTGGCTTCATTTAAATATGCACCTTTAACTTCTGTTGACGAACAGACAAAGTTTTCTTTTTGGAAATTTAAAAAAAAAAATTTATTTGTTTATACAAATAGAAATCTAAATTAAGTAATTTTGTAACATGAAAATAAATAACTGACTAATTTTTTTTAATATAAATATTGTATAATTTACATACATACATGAATTTTCTTATTTTTACTTTGAAAAAATATATTTTAAACCTTTTATGTCCTTTATATGTACATATATATTGAAAATGTGACGTGAAATTTATATCTGTCTTTTATTAATAAATATATTTCAAATAAAAAACTTGTTTTTATTGCATATTTTTGTCATTTTTAGTGCATATTTTCTCTCTTTATAGTGCATATTATAAGCACATATTTTTAGTTTTTTAGTGCATGAAAATCCTTGCCTTGGTAATAAGAGAAACAAATTCTCCAAACTGCCTGGAGCTTAGGCCAGTGGAGAGATATTGGGATCTTGTTAAAAGAAAATTGAAGAGCACAAAAAAGGTGTCCAAATGTGTGCTAGATTTTAAACGGAGATGGACAACCTGTTCGAACAAAGTGACAGAAATCACTATAGAAACCATAATGGAAAGGTTTCCGAAAAGGGTTCAAAATTTCATCACTAGTGATTAGAACTATAAAAATATTTTATTTTTGTAAATTGTAATAATTTCAATCAAATAAAAAAAAAAACGTAAGTTTAGTGGTTTCAGTTTTATTAACATATATGTATGTTAAGAATTTTTCGATCTCAGTCCTTAGTTTCAGTGCAACTTTCCGCTATGTATCCCACCATTGATTCATCTGTTAATACTGTACACCCTTCACACAGTGTCTCGAATTTAAACCAAATACCACTGTCTGAGATCTATATACTACATATGTAACACTGCGTTTAGATGATGATTTTTGTGACGTTGCTTTTTCGACGACTCTTTTTGTTTGCTGGCGAACGGTGTAGAGAAGCATGGGGTGTAAACAAATTGACTCGATTTGTGTTTTTCGTGTCTTTTTTCATATGTCTCTTTACACTAATTTCTTTTCTTGTTACGTTTTTTCTTTTTCTTATTTTGAAGTTTAATAAAGAAGATTAGCCGATTTAACAATAAAATTCAGCCCTGGCAGCAAAAATAGACATGCAACCAAAATTCATCGTATAAACGCAAAAGGTTTTTGAAAGCAACTTTAAAAGGGAATTATGAAAAAAAAAACGACGTCTTAAAAATCATGTTCTAAACTCAGCCTAACTGTTATTGAAAATTTATTACTAGACTTTCATGAATTTTAAGCATATTGTACATCATTTATACAGTCTCTCGGATTCAAGTTAGACAGTCCTGTCAATGATCTTTATGCTGTGCTGGTAAATAATATTGAATAGTAGTCATTAGACTTTTATGAATTTGATGTATTACACGTATAACTCCTTTATCTACTCTAATGGGTAGGGTTCTGGGCCAAGCTAAAAAAACCTCACCATACTTACAACAGAGAGTAGTGAAAAAGTGAGTAGAGTTGAATTATGTCTTAAAATGTTTTGTGCTTATACTCATTCATATTTATTATAATGTTGTCTAGACTCATATCCACTCGTAAAGTTTGTGGTAATCATCATACTCACTCATACTTAACAATATTTATGACGTTGTTGATTTCGTCTCTACTTAACTCAATTTGTATATACGATGCAAAATAAGTATGATTCGAATACGAACATTAAAATGTGTGTTACAGTGTTGCAGAATTCTGTATAATTTACACAACAAAAAAAAAGCATGCATGAGTCGAATCAATCCTAAGTATCATGAGTATTTTCCTAAAATTATAAGTCAGGCTGATGACGGTTAATCCAAAGAAATATGGAATAAAAATCGATCACGGTGTTTTAAAAACCTTATTGGTAAGGAATCTTTAAATATACACAGCGAAAACTAAACAGCAGCCGACTGTATGTTAATTGAAAGTCGAGCTAAATCCAACAAAAATGGAGTTAAAGTAAATGCTTATGTCTTTCTTTGGATCACTGGAAATGTCTTCAGCGTTTCATTAGAACATAAGCTTAATAATTCGAAAATCAACTAAAAAGAACCCAACTTCTACCACCAATGTCGGCGTCAGCCTACTGCACTGGATTCTTAATTCTATAAATGGTTAATCCTACAGCTGAATCAAACTATTTTGGAAATAAATCTTTCATATCTAACTGCGATCTCCGGCTTCATTTTTAAAAAAATAAGGTCAGATGATGCCACCAGTGTGTAAACAGCACCAAATGCTGCATGTGGTTTGCTCTTGCTATCGAAAATGAGACTCATCGCTGAATACAATTTTGCGATAAAACAGTCGTCTATAAGTTGCGCATTGTTCAAGCGTCAATCTATTCACGATGTATACTGATCATAAATGTCAAAAAGTGAGCTTAATTTGACATTTCGTTTGACAGTTAACCCTTTCGTAAGTTCTATTGGGCTTAAAAAACCTCACAAATTTGTTGATTATTAAAAATGTCATCATTTTAATTAAAACATTCATGCCATCAATCAATTTCTTCAACTAATTAATATTACATCATGTATTAGATTAGAAAACGTAATAGTGACGTGCACTCAAGTATTTTCACTTTTAATGCAACAATTGCTACAAATTAAAATTCGCCTGACATTTTTCTTCTTGAAGCAAAAGGAGGAAAAAAGACCTGGCAAAAGGTGGGCTACAGCAGAACTACATAGAAATGAAACCAAAGTGATAAACAATCATAATATTTTTTGAATAAATGCCAAATTTTGTGCGGTGGTGCATTTGCAAAACTAATATCAACTGCAAAAAATAATTCAAATAGAAATCAAAGAGCAGCACAAATAAACCAACCACTATAAAGGTGAAAAAAACACACACACACATGCAAACAGAAATTGCCACTAAATGTTGCACAAAAATGGGCATTGCAGATATAAAGAACTAATTAAATCATTTCTCTATATTTTTGTAATTATTTCCACAAATAATTGCAATTAAAATTGAAAAATGTTAAAAAAAGAAGATTTTCATTTGTTTAAGGTAAAATCCTAAAGGGGGGACTATCTAAATATTTTGAAATTTTATTGTACATTTGAAATAAGGGTCAATGACTTGACAATTTTATATAATTATTTGTTTGTGTTTTTTCTTCTTCTTTCTATAATACATATTTCTAAATTGTAAAACTATTTTTTTTATATTGTATCTTTATTGTGCATTATTTTTTATGGATTTTTTTTTTAGTTCATGGTGTGTTTGTGACTTTTACTTGTATTATTTTTTTTTCTTTCTGCACTAAAAATAGATGATACATTTTTCTAAAAGCAAAGAATAAAAAAAAAACATTGTCATGAGTGCAAGCAGGCATTTTTTAACAAAAAAAAAAAAGGAAAAAATATTAGATTTTCTTTTTGATTTGTCATGTGTAGTCATGGAGAGATTCATTCAGCAACAGAAACATGTTCATACAAAAAAAAAGAAAAAGGAAAAATAAAAAAAGATCACACATAGAACATTATATTTTAAACGGAAATGTCTATGAAGAGGTGAGAATGTAATTTCTTCTTTTATTAAAAATAGATTAATATTAGAAACATGCTACGATGAATTCAATTAAAGAATATATGAATAATAATTGTGTAAATGATGATGATGATTTTTCTGTTAAAAGGAAGTGATTAGTTGTTACTGTTGCTTAATAACAAGGGTTACGAACATAAACATATTGAATGCCAGTGTAAACTAGATTTTCTTCTATGCATGCAAACCTTTCAATCACGTATTGAAAACAATGCAAACTATTGTCTCTGAGTAGAATTATACTTATAAATATATGGGCCTATTACTATCAGCAACATAGATCAGACTACAATTCCTACAGACATAAAACTCCAAAAATATATGGGCATTCTTTTTTTTTAATGACTAAAAAATGCGGTATTTACAATAGATGTTATTAATAACTTATATGTCATTTTGAAGGGTACATATCTGTCATTTATTCTCACTTAGTTCTTGAACATTATAGTGTAAAAAAAATATTTTTTTTTCTTCGAAAACTTCGAATTTTGTACCAACAGAACGTCATATGATGGACGTTTTGCTTTACTTCTTTAATTTGAAATAAAAAGTGCCGCTGACGCACACCGATGGCTCACCAGAACTAAGGATGAATGTGTTCCATCGGTTTCAACGTACGAAAGATGGACAAAAAGACAAAAAGTTTGAACACATAGAATTGGAGGCATTACTCCATGCATATTGTTGTAAAACTCAACAGGAGCTTGCAAAATCTTTGGGAGCTACTCAAGCAGCAATTTCAAAACGTTTGCGAGCAACAGGATTCATCCAAAAGCAGGGAAATTGGGTACCGTACGAATTGAAGCTGAGAGACCTTGAAATTCGATTTTGTATGTCCGAAATGATGCTTGAACGCTATAAAAGAAAAATTTTTTTTTCACCGAATCATTACTTGATGAAAAATTGATCCATTACAATAACTCGAAGCGTAAGAGATCGTATGTAAAGCCGGCCAACCAGCCGAATCGACAACAAAGTCAAATGACGCTAAAGTAATTCTTTGTATTTGGTGGAAGCAAAAGGGTCCTATCTATTATGAGCTGCTGAAATCTGGCCAAACCATCACACGAAACCTGTACCGAACGTAATTGATTCGTTTGAAGGGAGCATTGTTCGAAAAACGCCCAGAATATGCGGCCAGACATGACACCGTAATATTCCATCTCGACATCGCTCGGCCACATGTTGCAATACCTATTAAAAAGTATTTAGAATGAAGTGGTTGGGAAGTTTTGCCCAACCTACTTTATAGTCCAGACCAATGGTGCCCAAGCCCTATACTCTTGGTGCTCATTTGTTTTTGTAAATGCTCTTAGCTATAGGCTGTATATAGCACTATAGCACTAGCAATATGAAATACACAAACAACTTTGTCTTGTGTGTTTTTTTTGTCGATCTACACTGTATATACGCAAGTGCAAAGCAACAACACTTTCGTATGCTTTGCTGGTAAACATTGACGACAGCGATCATCAATGTTGATTTTGGTTTTGTTTATCGTATGGTATTGTTTAAAAAAGTGTGTATTTTTTTCTTTATTCTTTGTATGTTTTGATTTTTACAACAAAAAAAATTGCATAAAAATTAGTTTTTCTTCAAATGTATTGGTGTTTGCTCTTCCATAAGGAACTTTTGGGCACCCCTGGTCTAGACCGTGCCCCGCCCGACTACTTTATGTTTCGATCGAAGCAGAATGCTTCACTTTGGAACAGAGTATCCGAACTTGGGTTGTTGCCAGAATGATGGGAAAGGGTCATAACTAACAATGGTCAATACTTTGAATAAATTTACACCAATATATTTCGTTATTTCTGTTTTCAAATAGGCTTTTCAGAACTTTGACAGTTGATAGCAGCCATATTGTTGAAGCTACATTTATCGCATTAACTGTCCTTTATTCAGTTTGTTTTGTCTAATCACCATGGACGGATATAGCGTTCAACAGCACGTGCAATGATATATATCAAAATGGGTATTTTGTTGGGCAATGTTCCCCACGCTTCGGCCATTTAAAGTCATCTTCAGAGAAACACCTTTTCATTTCTCGATGATCTGGAAGAACTGGGTTCTTTTTATATTCCTTGCTATTTACTTGTTCTGTTAGTAAATTTGGATGGGGCTCCCAAAACTCACGCCGCTTAGTATCAGAAGTTTTGGAACTGGTATTTTGGCATTCTGCTTTTGTAAAATGGTTGGAATATGTTGAATGAAATCTTTGTATGTGGTTAGAATTTGTCAATTCTACATCAAACTAAATTATCGAATTTGGGATATGGTTTCAACAGGACTCCGGTACGTGACTTGAGGGGATGATCATCTCACGTGGAGTTGATTGAACATTTATACACACAGAAAACAGATTGGTTGTAAAATGGTTCCAGTTATAAAAATTTAATAATCTAAACTAACAGTTGATTGTATTTATTAAAAAATGATTACCTTAATATATTTTCTGTGTTAAGGATTATAAAAACATTATTGCAATTGAATTATGGTTCAGACTATTCCTATATAGGTTGATTTAACCGAATTGTCTATTTATAAATTTGTTGCTACTAATTCGATACACACAACCTACTAAATTCTGTTATAATATGTTTAAATTCGGAATAAAGGTGACTATAACCAAATTGTTCGGCTGTGATATTAAAAGTTGAATACCATAATCACAACCGAATGAAATTTTAAATTAGTAGATTATATTTTGAAGTTTTTAAATAATAAAACAAACAATTTTAAATTACAGAATCAAATAAATTATGAAAAACAAGAAAGAAAAGGGTATTTTAGAAATTCTTGGTAAGAATAATATCTCGATAAATATGTATGTACATATGTACACTAACATGTGGCCAATAACCAAGAAGTGCTTGCATTTTTGTGTGCCTACATACGTACATTCATATGTATGTAAATTTAGTAGAAATATATTTTCACATATTCTATATTCTATATAGGAATTTTGTCACAAATCTTTTGAGAAGAAATTGTAATGACTGGTGCCAACACTACAAATCCATTTCTAACAACTTATATAGGTTTTTGATTACTACGACTTCGGCCAATATCGTAAGTCCCTGCAAAACTCTGCAGTCTTCAGTTTGTGTACGACTTTTGTTGCAGATTCAACCACACGATTTATCTTAAAATCTGAAAATAGACCTGTACCACTGACCAAATTTAACTGCAGAGGTGTCCAGTCTATCATACAATTATTTATGTTAAGTTTGTTTTTAAAATATAATTGTATTGTATGTTTTTATTTTTGAGAATTTATTTTGTATTTTTAATAAAAGGAATTGAAAGAAAATGTCAAATAATTCACAATAGTTAAATATATTTTATACCGAAAACAGTTGGGTGCACCAATATCATAGAATAAATTCAGTAATTACAATCGAATTTTGTGATAGTACACAGAACCTCATAAATTCGATTGGCGACAAATTCGGTTGTGATCACGAATCTGTTTTCTCTGTGTATGGTTAAATCGTAAAACATTTTCACATCAATGCAACTGAATTATTCTAGCAAATAGTTTCTTATTGCTTTAACGACACTTTGATTACTAAGTTTTGAAAAGTCGATGGATTAAAACGAATTGCGTTAAAAAGATATGACCAGTCAAAGTTGTTATTTTCCAAAAAAAATAAAAAATATATGTTGAAACGAACTGAAAACTTGACATTCTTTACAGTACTATGCTCGTGTAAATCAATATTTTCATCTTCTAAAATTTTGTTTAGTTCTCGATAAATTTATGTGCCATCAACCGGTCAATGGTCAAGAAAATTGTTCGTGTTTTGTAGAACAACCTCCACCAAACTCCATTTCCCTTAAGTAAAAACCCTTCAACATATCAGCTAATGGTTACCACCATGTCTTTCACAGCCGAGAAAAAAAAATTGCAGCCAAATATGATGATAGCTGACTGGTACCTAGTCTATTTTAGTGACGATTTCTTCGTCCCTATAAGTCTGATTATGGTTAAGTTTCTTTCATATACGGCTGGCGGTAATTTATTTATTTCTTTTGATAGTTAATTCTACCGTTTAACATTAGAAATTGGATGAGTAATTTCCACTCTTGAAAAACCGGTCTTATACTCGTTAGTTTGTTTTGAGATTCTTTCGGAAATTTTCATAGGAGTTCCGCGAGTTTTGTGGGAATTTCAAGATTCGTCAACTCATAACAGACAGTTATCTGAAAAGGCAATAGTCTACTTACTAAGGTCTGACTGTAAGAATTCAACAGGCACAGAATGCTTGTTATTTTGTTCAGATGTCGTTCTTAACAATAAAATTTAAAAATGTATTCTCGCTGGAGATTAATTCACATTTCAATTTATTTGAAAGAAAACCATATATTGTCGAAGGCTTTTTTCTATTTAAGTGAAGATTTCCTAAAAATATACGTGCACCTTGTACCATGTGTGTGAAGTTAAATTCGAATTTAACTAGCACAGACAAAAACCAAATTTTTTAACATTGATGATGTTACAGTCAACATAGCACTGTTAAGCACTTAACAGTCATCATAAATAAATTATAGTACATAAAATATGTCTGAAATATGTATCTGAAATAAGTTCAGAACTCCAAAAAATAAAAAAAATTATAAAAAAATAAATTTCTGACCTGAAATAATAATAAGATATCAGAAGTAATATTGGAATTTAAATAAATTTGAGTTTTTTGAAAACAAATGCTGGAGAGGATTAGTGACCATTTTGGGAATTGGGTGAATGGTTCGCATACTACACTATATAGAAATGTTGGTCGAAGAGGTACTTGTTGGAACTGTAATAGTGGGATAGCTGAAATAATCTTGGGATTTGAGAAAATTTGAGTTTTTTGAAAAAAAAGCTCGAGAGGATATGTGACCATTTTGGAAACTGGGTGAATGGTTCGCATACTACACTATATGGAAATGTTGGTCCAAGGAGCACTTACTAGAACTGTTATAGTGGGATATCTGAAATAATCTTGGGATTTGAGAAAATTTAATTTGAAAAATTGTATTTTTTTGAAAAATTTTCTGGAGGGGATTTGTGACCATTTTGGGAATTGGGTGAATGGTTCGCATATTACACTATATAGATATGGTGGTCCAAGAGATACTTGTTGGAACTGTAGTAGTGGGATATCTGAAATAATCTTGGGATTTGAGAAATTTCGATTTGAAAAATGTAATATTGCTGGAGAGGATTAGTGACCATTTTGGGAATTGGGTGAATGGTTCGCATACTACACTATATAGAAATGTTGGTCGAAGAGGTACTTGTTGGAACTGTAATAGTGGGATATCTGAAATAATCTTGGGATTTGAGAAAATTTGAGTTTTTTGAAAAAAAAGCTCGAGAGGATATGTGACCATTTTGGAAACTGGGTGAATGGTTCGCATACTACACTATATGGAAATGTTGGTCCAAGGAGCACTTACTAGAACTGTTATAGTGGGATATCTGAAATAATCTTGGGATTTGAGAAAATTTAATTTGAAAAATTGTATTTTTTGAAAAATTTTCTGGAGGGGATTTGTGACCATTTTGGGAATTGGGTGAATGGTTCGCATATTACACTATATAGATATGGTGGTCCAAGAGATACTTGTTGGAACTGTAGTAGTGGGATATCTGAAATAATCTTGGGATTTGAGAAATTTCGATTTGAAAAATGTAATATTGCTGGAGAGGATTAGTGACCATTTTGGGAATTGGGTGAATGGTTCGCATACTACACTATATAGAAATGTTGGTCCAAGGAGCACTTACTAGAACTGTTATAGTGGGATATCTGAAATAATCTTGGGATTTGAGAAAATTTAATTTGAAAAATTGTATTTTTTTGAAAAATTTTCTGGAGAGGATTAGTGACCATCTTGGGAATTGGGTGAATGGTTCGCATATTACACTATATAGATATGGTGGTCCAAGAGATACTTGTTGGAACTGTTATAGTGGGATATCTGAAATAATCTTGGGATTTGAGAAATTTCGATTTGAAAAATGTAATATTGCTGGAGAGGATTAGTGACCATTTTGGGAATTGGGTGAATGGTTCGCATACTACACTATATAGAAATGTTGGTCGAAGAGGTACTTGTTGGAACTGTAATAGTGGGATAGCTGAAATAATCTTGGGATTTGAGAAAATTTGAGTTTTTTGAAAAAAAAGCTCGAGAGGATATGTGACCATTTTGGAAACTGGGTGAATGGTTCGCATACTACACTATATGGAAATGTTGGTCCAAGGAGCACTTACTAGAACTGTTATAGTGGGATATCTGAAATAATCTTGGGATTTGAGAAAATTTAATTTGAAAAATTGTATTTTTTTGAAAAATTTTCTGGAGGGGATTTGTGACCATTTTGGGAATTGGGTGAATGGTTCGCATATTACACTATATAGATATGGTGGTCCAAGAGATACTTGTTGGAACTGTAGTAGTGGGATATCTGAAATAATCTTGGGATTTGAGAAATTTCGATTTGAAAAATGTAATATTGCTGGAGAGGATTAGTGACCATTTTGGGAGTTGGGTGAATGGTTCGTATACTACACTATATAGAAATGTTGGTCGAAGAGGTACTTGTTGGAACTGTAATAGTGGGATAGCTGAAATAATCTTGGGATTTGAGAAAATTTGAGTTTTTTGAAAAAAAAGCTCGAGAGGATATGTGACCATTTTGGAAACTGGGTGAATGGTTCGCATACTACACTATATGGAAATGTTGGTCCAAGGAGCACTAACTAGAACTGTTATAGTGGGATATCTGAAATAATCTTGGGATTTGAGAAAATTTAATTTGAAAAAATGTATTTTTTTGAAAAATTTTCTGGAGGGGATTTGTGACCATTTTGGGAATTGGGTGAATGGTTCGCATATTACACTATATAGATATGGTGGTCCAAGAGATACTTGTTGGAACTGTAGTAGTGGGATATCTGAAATAATCTTGGGATTTGAGAAATTTCGATTTGAAAAATGTAATATTGCTGGAGAGGATTAGTGACCATTTTGGGAGTTGGGTGAATGGTTCGTATACTACACTATATAGAAATGTTGGTCGAAGAGGTACTTGTTGGAACTGTAATAGTGGGATAGCTGAAATAATCTTGGGATTTGAGAAAATTTGAGTTTTTTGAAAAAAAAGCTCGAGAGGATATGTGACCATTTTGGAAACTGGGTGAATGGTTCGCATACTACACTATATGGAAATGTTGGTCCAAGGAGCACTAACTAGAACTGTTATAGTGGGATATCTGAAATAATCTTGGGATTTGAGAAAATTTAATTTGAAAAATTGTATTTTTTTGAAAAATTTTCTGGAGGGGATTTGTGACCATTTTGGGAATTGGGTGAATGGTTCGCATATTACACTATATAGATATGGTGGTCCAAGAGATACTTGTTGGAACTGTAGTAGTGGGATATCTGAAATAATCTTGGGATTTGAGAAATTTCGATTTGAAAAATGTAATATTGCTGGAGAGGATTAGTGACCATTTTGGGAATTGGGTGAATGGTTCGCATACTACACTATATAGAAATGTTGGTTGAAGAGGTACTTGTTGGAACTGTAATAGTGGGATATCTGAAATAATCTTGGGATTTGAGAAAATTTGAGTTTTTTGAAAAAAAAGCTCGAGAGGATATGTGACCATTTTGGAAACTGGGTGAATGGTTCGCATACTACACTATATGGAAATGTTGGTCCAAGGAGCACTTACTAGAACTGTTATAGTGGGATATCTGAAATAATCTTGGGATTTGAGAAAATTTAATTTGAAAAATTGTATTTTTTTGAAAAATTTTCTGGAGGGGATTTGTGACCATTTTGGGAATTGGGTGAATGGTTCGCATATTACACTATATAGATATGGTGGTCCAAGAGATACTTGTTGGAACTGTAGTAGTGGGATATCTGAAATAATCTTGGGATTTGAGAAATTTCGATTTGAAAAATGTAATATTGCTGGAGAGGATTAGTGACCATTTTGGGAATTGGGTGAATGGTTCGCATACTACACTATATAGAAATGTTGGTCCAAGGAGCCCTTACTAGAACTGTTATAGTGGGATATCTGAAATAATCTTGGGATTTGAGAAAATTTAATTTGAAAAATTGTATTTTTTTGAAAAATTTTCTGGAGAGGATTAGTGACCATCTTGGGAATTGGGTGAATGGTTCGCATATTACACTATATAGATATGGTGGTCCAAGAGATACTTGTTGGAACTGTTATAGTGGGATATCTGAAATAATCTTGGGATTTGAGAAATTTCGATTTGAAAAATGTAATATTGCTGGAGAGGATTAGTGACCATTTTGGGAATTGGGTGAATGGTTCGCATACTACACTACATAGAAATGTTGGTCGAAGAGGTACTTGTTGGAACTGTAATAGTGGGATAGCTGAAATAATCTTGGGATTTGAGAAAATTTAATTTGAAAAATTGTATTTTTTTGAAAAATTTTCTGGAGGGGATTTGTGACCATTTTGGGAATTGGGTGAATGGTTCGCATATTACACTATATAGATATGGTGGTCCAAGAGATACTTGTTGGAACTGTAGTAGTGAGATATCTGAAATAATCTTGGGATTTGAGAAATTTCGATTTGAAAAATGTAATATTGCTGGAGAGGATTAGTGACCATTTTGGGAATTGGGTGAATGGTTCGCATACTACACTATATAGAAATGTTGGTCGAAGAGGTACTTGTTGGAACTGTAATAGTGGGATAGCTGAAATAATCTTGGGATTTGAGAAAATTTGAGTTTTTTGAAAAAAAAGCTCGAGAGGATATGTGACCATTTTGGAAACTGGGTGAATGGTTCGCATACTACACTATATGGAAATGTTGGTCCAAGGAGCACTTACTAGAACTGTTATAGTGGGATATCTGAAATAATCTTGGGATTTGAGAAATATGCGAACCATTCACCCAATTCCCAAAATGGTCACAAATCCCCTCCAGAAAATTTTTCAAAAAAATACAATTTTTCAAATTAAATTTTCTCAAATCCCAAGATTATTTCAGATATCCCACTATAACAGTTCTAGTAAGTGCTCCTTGGACCACCATATCTATATAGTGTAATATGCGAACCATTCACCCAATTCCCAAAATGGTCACAAATCCCCTCCAGAAAATTTTTCAAAAAAATACAATTTTTCAAATTAAATTTTCTCAAATCCCAAGATTATTTCAGATATCCCACTATAACAGTTCTAGTAAGTGCTCCTTGGACCAACATTTCCATATAGTGTAGTATGCGAACCATTCACCCAGTTTCCAAAATGGTCACATATCCTCTCGAGCTTTTTTTTCAAAAAACTCAAATTTTCTCAAATCCCAAGATTATTTCAGCTATCCCACTATTACAGTTCCAACAAGTACCTCTTCGACCAACATTTCTATATAGTGTAGTATGCGAACCATTCACCCAATTCCCAAAATGGTCACTAATCCTCTCCAGCAATATTACATTTTTCAAATCGAAATTTCTCAAATCCCAAGATTATTTCAGATATCCCACTACTACAGTTCCAACAAGTATCTCTTGGACCACCATATTTATATAGTGTAATATGCGAACCATTCACCCAATTCCCAAGATGGTCACAAATCCCCTCCAGAAAATTTTTCAAAAAAATACAATTTTTCAAATTAAATTTTCTCAAAACCCAAGATTATTTCAGCTATCCCACTATTACAGTTCCAACAAGTACCTCTTCGACCAACATGTCTATATAGTGTAGTATGCGAACCATTCACCCAATTCCCAAAATGGTCACTAATCCTCTCCAGCAATATTACATTTTTCAAATCGAAATTTCTCAAATCCCAAGATTATTTCAGATATCCCACTACTACAGTTCCAACAAGTATCTCTTGGACCACCATATCTATATAGTGTAATATGCGAACCATTCACCCAATTCCCAAAATGGTCACAAATCCCCTCCAGAAAATTTTTCAAAAAAATACAATTTTTCAAATTAAATTTTGTCAAATCCCAAGATTATTTCAGATATCCCACTATAACAGTTCTAGTAAGTGCTCCTTGGACCAACATTTCCATATAGTGTAGTATGCGAACCATTCACCCAGTTTCCAAAATGGTCACATATCCTCTCGAGCTTTTTTTTCAAAAAACTCAAATTTTCTCAAATCCCAAGATTATTTCAGCTATCCCACTATTACAGTTCCAACAAGTACCTCTTCGACCAATATTTCTATATAGTGTAGTATGCGAACCATTCACCCAATTCCCAAAATGGTCACTAATCCTCTCCAGCAATATTACATTTTTCAAATCGAAATTTCTCAAATCCCAAGATTATTTCAGATATCCCACTACTACAGTTCCAACAAGTATCTCTTGGACCACCATATCTATATAGTGTAATATGCGAACCATTCACCCAATTCCCAAAATGGTCACAAATCCCCTCCAGAAAATTTTTCAAAAAAATACAATTTTTCAAATTAAATTTTCTCAAATCCCAAGATTATTTCAGATATCCCACTATAACAGTTCTAGTAAGTGCTCCTTGGACCAACATTTCCATATAGTGTAGTATGCGAACCATTCACCCAGTTTCCAAAATGGTCACATATCCTCTCGAGCTTTTTTTTCAAAAAACTCAAATTTTCTCAAATCCCAAGATTATTTCAGATATCCCACTATTACAGTTCCAACAAGTACCTCTTCAACCAACATTTCTATATAGTGTAGTATGCGAACCATTCACCCAATTCCCAAAATGGTCACTAATCCTCTCCAGCAATATTACATTTTTCAAATCGAAATTTCTCAAATCCCAAGATTATTTCAGATATCCCACTACTACAGTTCCAACAAGTATCTCTTGGACCACCATATCTATATAGTGTAATATGCGAACCATTCACCCAATTCCCAAAATGGTCACAAATCCCCTCCAGAAAATTTTTCAAAAAAATACAATTTTTCAAATTAAATTTTCTCAAATCCCAAGATTATTTCAGATATCCCACTATAACAGTTCTAGTTAGTGCTCCTTGGACCAACATTTCCATATAGTGTAGTATGCGAACCATTCACCCAGTTTCCAAAATGGTCACATATCCTCTCGAGCTTTTTTTTCAAAAAACTCAAATTTTCTCAAATCCCAAGATTATTTCAGCTATCCCACTATTACAGTTCCAACAAGTACCTCTTCGACCAACATTTCTATATAGTGTAGTATGCGAACCATTCACCCAATTCCCAAAATGGTCACTAATCCTCTCCAGCAATATTACATTTTTCAAATCGAAATTTCTCAAATCCCAAGATTATTTCAGATATCCCACTATAACAGTTCCAACAAGTATCTCTTGGACCACCATATCTATATAGTGTAATATGCGAACCATTCACCCAATTCCCAAGATGGTCACTAATCCTCTCCAGAAAATTTTTCAAAAAAATACAATTTTTCAAATTAAATTTTCTCAAATCCCAAGATTATTTCAGATATCCCACTATAACAGTTCTAGTAAGTGCTCCTTCGACCAACATTTCTATATAGTGTAGTATGCGAACCATTCACCCAATTCCCAAAATGGTCACTAATCCTCTCCAGCAATATTACATTTTTCAAATCGAAATTTCTCAAATCCCAAGATTATTTCAGATATCCCACTACTACAGTTCCAACAAGTATCTCTTGGACCACCATATATATATAGTGTAATATGCGAACCATTCACCCAATTCCCAAAATGGTCACAAATCCCCTCCAGAAAATTTTTCAAAAAAATACAATTTTTCAAATTAAATTTTCTCAAATCCCAAGATTATTTCAGATATCCCACTATAACAGTTCTAGTAAGTGCTCCTTGGACCAACATTTCCATATAGTGTAGTATGCGAACCATTCACCCAGTTTCCAAAATGGTCACATATCCTCTCGAGCTTTTTTTTCAAAAAACTCAAATTTTCTCAAATCCCAAGATTATTTCAGATATCCCACTATTACAGTTCCAACAAGTACCTCTTCGACCAACATTTCTATATAGTGTAGTATGCGAACCATTCACCCAATTCCCAAAATGGTCACTAATCCTCTCCAGCAATATTACTTTTTTCAAATCGAAATTTCTCAAATCCCAAGATTATTTCAGATATCCCACTACTACAGTTCCAACAAGTATCTCTTGGACCACCATATCTATATAGTGTAATATGCGAACCATTCACCCAATTCCCAAAATGGTCACAAATCCCCTCCAGAAAATTTTTCAAAAAAATACAATTTTTCAAATTAAATTTTCTCAAATCCCAAGATTATTTCAGATATCCCACTATAACAGTTCTAGTAAGTGCTCCTTGGACCAACATTTCCATACAGTGTAGTATGCGAACCATTCACCCAGTTTCCAAAATGGTCACATATCCTCTCGAGCTTTTTTTTCAAAAAACTCAAATTTTCTCAAATCCCAAGATTATTTCAGCTATCCCACTATTACAGTTCCAACAAGTACCTCTTCGACCAACATTTCTATATAGTGTAGTATGCGAACCATTCACCCAATTCCCAAAATGGTCACTAATCCTCTCCAGCATTTGTTTTCAAAAAACTCAAATTTATTTAAATTCCAATATTACTTCTGATATCTTATTATTATTTCAGGTCAGAAATTTATTTTTTTATAATTTTTTTTTATTTTTTGGAGTTCTGAACTTATTTCAGACATATTTTATGTACTATAATTTATTTATGATGACTGTTAAGTGCTTAACAGTGCTATGTTGACTGTAACATCATCAATGTTAAAAAATTTGGTTTTTGTCTGTGCTAGTTAAATTCGAATTTAACTTCACACACATCCTTGTACCCTGTCCCTTTCCAAGTTGACCGTTATTAGTGCATATACAAATTTTTCGTCCATTTTTGTTGAAGAAAGGGACGATCATTCGTTTGATTCTCATGGGAATAACATTATTTAAATTTAACTTGTGAAATATATGGTGAATCAGTCGTTAGTTGTTGTAACAGTTCCACTGTTGTCAAAAGTTGCCTTTCACTACCGAAAAATCAGGGGGTGTTTATTCTGAAGCTTGTTGGCATCAATTGCGATTAATGGCTTCAGAGGTCGCCATTTTATGCAATGTTCTCTGAAAATTTGGATCTACAGAGAGCCATTTGGTTACAGGACAAATATGGTCAATGCTGTTGTTTATAGTGGTACATCACACCGAATAGATTATTATAAAATTATCTTAGTGCCTGTTGGCTATATGTCTGATTTTTTGCACTAATTTATTTGCATTGAATTGCTTGGCGAAAGATTTGGCTTGAAAGAATTAAACAGTCGATTGCTATTTAGGTTCGGATCATATGCGTAGGTAGGTTAGGTTGGTAGGTTGGCAATAAAATAAAGTTTGTGTGAAATCTGTTGCTTATTGCTCAAGAGATATCAACATCACGTCTGAAATCGATCGAATTAATGGTGGTGCCGATGTGATGTATACACTCTCTAGATTTAATTATATCCAAATTTTTAATATAAATTTTATTTTTTGTAGTCTATGTAAATATGTGGATATCCCTGTTCGACATCCCTTGATACTGATTTTTTTTCGGCGGATTCTTTTATAGCTAATGTTTCAGCTTAAATTTTGGTACCCAAATTCAGTAGCTTAAGAAATAATTTCTAAATTTTCGTAATATCAAATGCGAAAAAATCTTTTGGAATGTAAAATTTTGCAGAAATATTGATGTCATATTAATGTCATAGCAAGTTGATCGTCTTACTATCGTAAGACTAATTATCGTAAGCGAATTATCGCATGAAAATATTCACGATTTAAAGAAATTTGTTTTCCAATTACAAGTTAAAATTTCTTCTGAAGTTCAAGTTTCTTCTAAAATAACTAAATAGTATTTGCATGACATAGCACTCTAACCAAGTGTACCATTCAAGTCTTTTCATACGATGATTATATAAAATTTTAAATATCTACACTGTTTATTGCCACATCTCATAACATAAAAAGTTATGCTCGTTTATTAACATAAATTTATACTACAACAGTGTATCTAAACAAACTTGTCACACTTCATGTCAAATTTCTACAATATTTCAACTTTCGAATCCTTTTTACATCTTACTCAAACGAAATTATAAACAAAACTTTTTAAATTAATATGACAAATTGATTTTAATCAACTTTTTCTCTACTGCTATTGATTTGTTAAAAATAAATAAACCAGAAACAAAACTTTATTGTTTAATCAAAATAAATTTAAATTGTTTTTTTTTTTTGTTCGAGGTTTCGGGGTTTTAAAAACTTTGTTTTTTTTCCATCTACTACTCGAATTATAATAACTACTATTTTATACAACTGTAAGAGTGTTTGCTGTAGTTGTATGAATGTAGGTTTGGTGGATGGATGTTGTTGGTTGGTATTGTAAAACTGCTTATTATGCAAACAAGAATCAAGGTATATTAATTATAAGGTAGTGTTATCAGACCAGCTGATCGTTTTTTGCTACTATGTTCATTTTTCGCCGTGGTGCAGTATAAATGTCAAACTTTGTTTACATTTTGCAAATGTCAAACTTTGTTTTGCTGTTAAATTCGTTTATGTTTTAAAACCAATAATAATACTACACGAAATTAGTTTTATTTTTAAAAACATAAATTAAATTACAAAAAGATTCAAATTTATAAACATTTTTTGTTTAACAAAAATTCGCTTTGATTTATTTGTCAGCTGTTTTTGATATTTTTCCCTGACAGCCAATTCGCCTTCAAGTGCAGGCACAATGTCAAACTACATATAAAAAAAATATAACCAATTCGCTCGGTATTCTGAATTCGCCGATGACACTACCTTATAAATTAATATACCTTGACAAGAATTATTTATTTGTCATCAGCATCTACAGCAACAGCAACAACGACTACATCAACAACAGAAACAAACAAAACCTCTATACAATTACTTTCTCTACAACAACGACAACTTAAATTTCATTTGTTTTTTTTTTTCTTCACACCAAAATACAATAATAAAAAAATAACAACAAACAAAAAAGGCTTTTTCTGTTGAGGGAGAGACAAAGTTTTCGGTTTTCTCTAGATTTTTGTAGAGGACAGGACAAGTTTAAAATACAGAGAACAGGGAAGAGAAGCAATTTTCTTCTTCTTAAGTTTGCGATAAAGCTGCCAGATTTATTAAAATATAATGTATTTATTTAAAGGATGTGTCAAAATTTAAGAGATTTTTATGTAATAGATGTTCTGAGTTTTAGGGAAAATTAAGTAAAGTTTTGGTTATAGAAACTTAATTCTATAAAATATGGTAGGTTTTATCAAATTGGCTTTAAATTTAAACCAAAAAAAGTGTCTACCGCATTATCTTTTATATACAGTGTGTAACAATACATTGAAAACTTTTCAAAATATTAAAGAGTGAGCCAGAAAAAACATATACTTGTATTTAGTTAAATAAAAACTAAGAACTGAGGTCGAAAAAATCTTAACATACATATATGTTAATAAAAAATGAAACCACTAAACTTATAGTTTTGATTTTTTTTATTTGATTGAAATTATTATTACAATTTACAAAAAATATTATAAAAAGATATTCCGGAAACCCTTCCATTAAGGTTTTCATTGAGCTTTCTGTCACTTTGTTCGAACAGTTAGTACATCTCCGTTTAAAATCTACCACACTTTTGAACACCTTTTTTGTGCTCTTCAATTCTCAAGAATTGGTCCCAATATCTCTCTTTTGGCCTTAGCTACAGCAGTGATGTTAACTTTTTTGTATCGATTTCCGTACAGCCCTAAAAAAATTACCGTTTTTTGGGTAAAATTACCGTACTCAAAGTCTTATACAAAAATCAATTTGTTATTATAACTCCGAAACAATTGAGCCGATTGAAAGAAGAATATTAACTACTCAATTGTATGTATATCAAACAAAAAACAAAAATTTTGTGAAAATGAACGAATTCACTTAATTGTGAATAAATTCGAAAAGAATTCATCGATTTTTATGATCGATATATCATTTTATTCCTATTACATGTGGCTTTGCGATAAAGTAATAAATCTGAACAATTTCTGTCATTTTCGATTTTTCACGATATGTTTAAAACAAAAAAATGCTATTTTCACCTAAAAAATTAATTTATTGCTTAAATATTATAACTCCGAAACTACTAAGCCGATTGAAACGCAATATATCATATATATATTTTTGTACTTAGGTAGCCATGATACATCAAATCCATATATTATGTGTAGACACTTTATGAAAATAAATATAACTTTTGTGGTCGAATGCTTAAAAGTTGAAACTTTTTCAAATTACCGTACAAATGTAGAAATTACCTGCCTACCGTTCGGAGGTCTAAATTACCGTACAATACGGTAATTACCGTACGGTTAACACCACTGAGCTACAGGCAGTTTGGAGGATTTACCTCTCTTGGTACAAATAACACATTATTGTTCTTGTACTACTCAAGACCTTGCTTACCATAGTGACATGGCAAAGAAGTCTTATGAATGCAAGCATCCTCTTGTGTAAACATTCCTTAATGTAAATTTCGGCATTTATAGAGCCCTTTGTAACAAATGTTTGGATTCTTTTGCCGCAACTGCATATATCTTGCCATTCCAAGAACTTTTTGGAAAATTTTCTGCTTTTGGGTCCTAAACTTTTCTAAAACATTCTCTCGAGCATCAGCAACATAAAAATATTGACCCGGAAGCTGCGAAAAATATTTCATACGTATGTTTTGTCATCCATTATGCAGCAGGTATATTTTTTGCATAAATTTGACTTCAATTTCCGTGCTCTGTCTTTGGCCTCTAAATTTTTAGCAGAGTTCCTGTCAGGAACTTTTTGAGCCTTGTATGTTTTTAAATCTGCATTGGCTTTAACTTTTCGTACCAAATAGTCGGAGTACTGAGCTAACCGGACTGCTTTCCTACTGGATGTGTTGGAAGCTCTTTTGAAAATGTTTTCTCTTTTTTGGCTTTAGAAACATCATGTAGACCATTTCTCCTACATGAACTAGGTTTTCTATCAACAGACAAGTTCTCTCGATACTGGAAACAGTTTGACGGCAGACCTTTGATTGTTTGTCCAACTTGTTGTAGGACCAAGTTGGGTTTTGTTGAAAATATTTAATAATTTTAGTAAGCACTTTTTTCTTGTCACTCATTTTAATCAGATGATAATAATTGACATTAAACATAATAACTGATATGTTTTACAAAGGTAACTTGATCAACAAAAAAATCAAATAATACTTGGGTTAAAAGTTTTAATGAAAAACGTGTATTAAGGTTTTTTCGATCTCAGTCCTTAAACCGTTCAATATAAAAATTCTCAACAATTTAACATTAAAATATTGCCATATTACTCGATATTTATAAATTTATCCACGGAAATTGGACATGTCCTGGGATACCTTTCCTGTGTTCTTTAATTCTTTTTTTACAAGAGCCCAGTACCTTTCCACAAGCCGAAGTTCTCGTTGTACAAAATTGACATTATTGTTTGAATACTATTCAAGGGAATGTTTCCATAGTGGCATGATGCCAAATCAGGCCAGAAATATGAAGGCACTCTGTGCTGTTTTAAGAAAGGTAAAAACTGTTTCTGTTTATACCCCGTAATATATTTCTGTGTTTATCGCCTGATGTCATGAGAATATTTGGCTTCTTTTGCCAAAACTGCAAATGGCTTACCACTAGAGTTGTCTTTTCTTTTTAAAACTTGTTTAAAATTAAATCAGTGGAATAAAGAATGCGTTGCTGTACTCCGCGAAAGTAAGTTTATCGTCTTTATGATTTTAGCAGTCAGTAGTTTTTTAGCTGTTTGACAGCTAGGAAATATTTTTACAAAACAAAAAAATTTCAAATTCATTTCAATTTCAATTCAAACACATTTGGAATAACAGTATTGTTTAAAGTAGTCGCTAATTATTAAAAGTAATCGCATATAATTTTAAAATAAATTTAAAAAATATTTGATTTTGTCGAATTATTCGAGACAAAAAAACCGGTTTGTCGAATAACTCGAAAACCGTCCTTTTGTAAAAACCGGTTTTAAAAAACAAAAAAACCGGTTTTTCGAATAATTCGAAAACCGGTTTGACAAATCTACTTGCCACACAAGAAACTTCTTGGGAAATTTTGTTTTTTTTTGTCCGGTACTGTTTTTGAACAGTACCTCATCTATCAGCCACATAAAAATCTTGACCCGAAAGTTGTGAAAAGTCTGCCCTGTACTGGCAGTGTATTTTTTTTTTTATAAAATTTTACCTCAATTTGTTCGCTCGTTCTTTTGCTTCTAAGTTCTTCACCGCATTGCGATCTGGAACTTTCTGAACTTTATACGACTTCAACCCAGCATTAGCTTTGGCTCTGCGCACAGAAGAATCCGAGCATTTAACTGCTTTTTCTTCCACTGTTCAAGTCTTGCTTATACTATTTATTGGCTCTTGAAGCAGTGTGACGATGAACCTTCAGATCATAGGGTAACATAGAGACGATACGAAATTGTCAAAAACCTAACTCTTGCAACAACAAAATACATGCTAGTCAATGTATTTTGTTGTTGTATCATACTTATAATTTGTTGTTTTTTTGCTTCATAAATCGTATTGTCTCGTCTCTATGTATAATTCTCTATGCTTCAGATCGTTTGCTATTTTTTTTTTTTTTTGAAAGTCTATATTGGATTTTTTTGAAAATTTTAAATATTTTTCCACGTACATTTTGACCAAAATAATAATTGAAAATTAATGATTTAGAAAAGATAATATCTGACATATTTTTATAACCTTCACCATTAGTGTCATTCCGTTTGTAATTTCTACATATTTCATTTGTGACCCCAAAAAGTATATATATTCGGGATCGTTATAAATAGCGAAGTCGATAAAGCCATGTCCGTCTGTATGTTTGAAATCAATATTCCGTAGCCCTCAAATATCTTACATCGGTTCTACAACAGACATGAAATGCTGTTAAAACATTATGTTATAAAAGAGTTGTTAAAACACGTGGTTTAACTAGAGTTTCCAAAAAACCGAAGAATTTCAAAACCGCGATTTCGGTTTTAAAAAATTGAAAACCGATCGGTTTCGGTTCGGTTTTGTGATAATTTATTAACTATTAAATCAGTAGATAATATAGGAACTGCTAAACAAATTTAAAATTCAAATTTGACGAGTGTTTACGAGGATAAAGGAAAATTGGTACTTTTTCTTTTAATGGTACCTTATTAATATACTAAGTTAGTTAAAGTTGGCTAATATGCTTCTCAGTAAAGAAATAATCAAGAATAGGGTGCTCAATTGTATTATGATACCTAAAATGGAGAACTAAACCAAACTAAGGAGTACTTTTTCGTTCATCAAAATTAATTTTAGAAATTTTTAACTTGGCAGTGGTTTAAGTGTGGAAAATTTTTACTTTTTCTTCTAATGATACTTTTTATTATAATAGTTGGCTGATATGCTTCTGAGTAAAGAAAGAATCAAGGATAGAGGGCATAATGATATTGAGGTAACAGAAACTATTATTGAAATTTCTATAATAATGAACCTATAAGCTGGATATTAAACACACATGATCCTGACTGAGTTAGAATATAAAAAAAGGGAATTGCAGGTACTTTTTCGAACAAGTAGTACTTTTTGAATATTTTATAACGATGGACCTAGAAACGCGAATTCAAAACGGATAATTAATGTTACTATTTCTTTATTGTAAAGGTACTTTTTGAATATTTTATAATAATAAACCTTAAAATTAGGCACAAATGATTCTGAATGAGTAAGAATTCACGAAAGGTGATTATAGTCTTACCTTTCTTTTGTATTTTCTATAATAATGGACACTGAAATATGAAATTAAACATTCATGATGCTGAGTAGGAATACAAAATGTGTGTCTTTATGGTACTGTTTTTATTCTAATAATACGACTAGAATGAGCTACAATCCAGATTACAATGAATCAATAAACATGAAACTACAGACATGTTTTAGTATTAATTTGCAAAGGGAGACTTAATAGTACTATTCCTTTATTCCAATTGAGATGGCGAAGCGCACCGGTCAGCTAGTACTCCATACTTTTATTGGATATTTGTTAAAAAAATTTTGCATTATTTAGCCTGCTATCTTTATATATTTTTACCGATCTGTGTTTAGAGATATTGGATGAAAAAGTTTGTTTCTCATTGTCGCTTTCGGGTTTAGGCCTTGAAAAACCGCGGTTTCGGTTTCGGTTAAAACCGTATTGGAAACTCTAGGTTTAACAACATGATAAGTCTATACCTAGCACTAACATGTTAAGCATTTTATGTCAGTTGTAGACCCAGTGTAACAAACATGATTGATAGATCAATATATCGAGAATTCTCCCGGCACGGTTGCTATTTAAAATAGAGAAAATCGGCCCACAAATGTCTGATATATAAGGAACAAATCGCGACAACCTCGATCGGGATTACTAAGTCATTAATATAGACAATATGGATATCTAATGATAGATATTTCAAAGTCCATTGCAACGATGTGTATAGTGTATATTAATTTGACATACAATGGGTCAAAATCGGGAAAGATATTTTTTAACGCCATTTTTTTGTCATAATTTTTTTTTTTTTAAAAAGTTTGGAAAAAAAGAATTAAATTTTTTTAAATTTGGAAAAAAAAATATTTTTTAAATTTTGAAAAAAAAATTTTTTTTTAAATTTTGAAAAAAAAAAATATTTTTCAAATTTTGAAAAAAAAGTTTTTTTTAAATTTTTTAAAAACAAAAATTAATTTTGTTTACCTAAAAATATTTAAATTTTGTATTTTAAAGTATAATTTGGTGAAGGGTATATAAGATTCGTCACAGCCGAATATAGCTCTTACTTGTTAAAAGCTAACGTTATTAAAATAATAATTTGTTGGACCAAGGATAAGTTATGGCTGGAATAGTGTGTATAAGTTTTTTCTGACTCACTCTTTAATGTTTTTGTAAACTGAAATTACAGAATATAATTTCCAATGTAGAGCAACACACTGTATATTTTTCCCCACTTACAAAATCATTTTCCTACCATTTTTAACACTTCAATAGACAACAAAAAAAAAACTGAAAATTGTATCTCAACTGTAATAAAAATCCAAGTCAATGACAATATGAGCAATACAAGCTTAAAAAAAAATCAAATAAAATAAAGAAGAAAAAATATATTGATAATAACACATACTTGTACTTACAAAATATAATAAAATTCCGGGAAAAATTACATCATATTACAAATAACAAAAAACAACGTTGATTAAAATGTTGAAAAAAAAAAATTTGTTTTGAGGAAAATTCGTATAAAGAAACAAATTACTCATGACTCCCCTGACTTCTTCCCTCTAACTCAGCCTTAAAATCATTTGTTTATTTGTCTGTGTTTTTATTTGTAATTTTAATTAAATTGTTTTTCTCTACTACAACATTTTGTTTTAATTAATTTTATGTATTTATTTATTTATTTTTTTCATTTTCTTTGCAGTTCAAAATTTTTCTTATTTAACTGGTGAATAAAACAGAATTAAATTGCGAGTAAAAGCTAACAAATAAAATAAAACAATGTAAGTAAGTACTTTTTTTTAACATTTTTACATCATTAAACATTAAATTTATGTTATTGTTGTTAATCTTTAACACCTGACAGTTTGTATATTGAGTTTACGAACATATAGAAAATTAAGAATTTAGTTTAAGTAAGTAACGGCTAAGAGTTACGCTATATTAATATTGTGATATTAAAGCTACAGCGTCTCTAATGAAAGAATTGAAGGGTTTATTGTCAAATCATAAACTTAAGTAGTTGTCTGCTTGGCCTATGTCAAATTGTACGTCAATTGGATTAGCCAGTTAGAAATAACAGATTAATTTCCAAAATATGTTGATTCTTACTGTGCAAAGAAATTTGTAGCAATGAACGAATTTTTCAGTTATGCTTACACATATTTTGTTCTTTGGGTTTACCCTATTTATACTTTTACACATCTTTTAATACACTAAAAATAACCTTAACTCCTACATTCAGTTTACTTAAACAAATTAGACACATTATTTACTGCTCACTTACAACTACACCCCGCCTCCTTTTCCTTATTTTCCAAGACTTTATACGTTAAGTTTTGACTTCCTAATTTTTCCACGTTTTTTGATCAATTGTTGTAGTAGTAGTATTTGATTCTTTCCGACAACATTGGTAAACAAGGTCACGTTTGTTAATAATGTTATTTTATATATGTACACTTCACAGTAAGTGGTGTTCCACTCATTAAACGCAATTTTATTCAATATTTTCCTTGAGTTTTACCTTTGTTCTTTTGTAAGCCTAATGTTAAGCAAATGAAAAGGAAAATGCTCTTTCTCTTTTAAAGATTTCCATAAGATTATGTGGAAAATTACAGGATGTACACAAGTATATTGTAGGTTGTTGTTGACAAATCGAGTACAACCAGTACCACCAGTATGACTAATGATTACAGCAGGAACAGTTTGAAAGAAAATTCGTTTTTTTTTTTTGGGGGTTTTTTTGTAAGGAAATGTCTTGTTTTTCTATGTTTGTATTGTTATTTAGCTGTTTTTATGTTATGACATTGATGAAATATTCTTTTATATATGGTTCTTTCACCAGACAAGGTTGGTTCTTATTTCTTATGGTATTTTTGACAAGCATAATTCCGTTAATAAATTGTATTATAAGGCTTAATAGATTTCTTTTTTTTGTGTTGCTACTTAGCTTAATGGTATTTATTTTGAGTTATGAATACAATACATTTAAATCAGCATTTTAAAAATTGAATTTTTTTCCAAATTGTTTTCAATTAAAGGAAATTTATTAATATCCTAAAATATCTTAAACAAATTTCAACAAAAATATGACATATGGAATCCAACTGTGGGGAACTACGAGCAATACCAATATTGATCTTATACAGAGGGCCTAATTGAATTCTTCCATGAAGGATGCACCATGGTTAATAAGAAATAAGAACATACACATGGACTTAGAAGTAACGTTAGTGAAGAATCAGTTTAAAAAAGTCCGTGATAAATATATTATAAAACAAGTAAGAGTGCTATATTCGGCTATGCCGAATCTTATATACCCTTCACCTTTGTTGTGGATGCATTAATTACACACTTTAAGCGTATAGCATCCTAAATATATCAAGAAAATTTTACATTTAATTGCTGACGAACAGATTATATTGTAGAAGTTACAAACGAAATGACAATCTTATATATACCCTTCTCACGAAGGTGAAAAACAAAATACGCAAAGCAATGAAACCAACACACATCCAAACATACGTTTTGTTGCTTTTTTTGTCAAAGCATGCAATAAATTGTCTTTTTTTGATGAAATTTTCAGAGATATTTATGGATTTTGCTGATTTTAAATAGGAAACTTCTCGAAAACATGTCTCACAGAATTATTGAAGATTTGGATCCCGAAGATATCTAGGGTCTTCAAAAAATTGATTTCAACAGACAGACGGACAGATTATATATACTTTATAGGGTCGGAAAATTATATTGTGGAAATTACAAACGAAATGACAAACTTATATATACTCTTCTCACGAAGATGAAGCGTATAATTACAACGTCACCCGAACCCAACCGCTATCAAGGCTTCGTAGAGCCGATCTACCACCCAGCTAAGATGATTCCCATTTGTCCACAATGCTCTTGGTGGAGAGCAATTATTTTTGATTTTAGTTATAAGTTTTAAATATTTATTATTGGGCCAGGCTTTGCATGACGCTCTTCATGAAAGTCAATATAAATATTATCCGATGTTAAAAGTTCCATGACCTTTTCACTTACACAAATCGCTACATTCATATGAAATTCCTGCACAGAGAAAACAGGTTTGTTGTTTCCAATCGAATGATTCGATTGCGAATATAGATATAACATTACCAACTTTTATTTTTTGTTCATCGGTCATGTACCATGCCTTAACGATTTTTTTAAACAAACGCAAACTGCTAAGCGTTTTGTTTGTCTGCAGGTACAGGGACATTCACTGGCGGGAATCGAACCCGCAACCCCCACATTGATAGTCCAGCACACTATCGTCTAATCTATTGGGGCACCCGTCTCATTTTACATATGATCGGAGGGCGTCCACGTCAAACGCCTCGTCTATTCGACAGAGACAGAGTTGGTATTTTCCGTGTCGATTGAACCGACGGTATCTCCATGACTTTTTCTAAAAGCTTGGGTTTTACATCACTTGTGAATGTATCGCCTTTGTTGCTTTGGAAAACGCGCAAAATGATCGTACCAAATCCATAGAAGAACTTCCTTTGCATTTTCCTTAGCGGCTCCAAAGAGTCCTTGTTCAGGACAACGATCGCCTTTCTCGAGGATTCCTCAGCGTCCGTAACTTTCACAACTTTCCAATCGTGAGTTGGAAGCTGTGGGTTACATAGCTGGAGAATCTCTAAGATCTCCTCCGGAATAGATGGCTCAGCTGGAATTTTTTCTATAGATCTAGACCTTCGGGGTATCTCATTCACCGATACCAATTCAAGCCTAGATCCCTAGAACTTCTCTTGGGTTTTCCTTAGCGGCTCCAAAGAGTCCTTGTTCAGGACAACGATCGCCATTCTAGAGGATCCCTCAGCGTCCGTAACTTTCACAACTTTCCAATCGTGAGTTAGAAGTTGTGGGTTACATAACTGGATCTTCTCCGGAATAGATGGCTCAGCGGAATAGATGGCTCAGCGTCCGTAACTTTCACAACTTTCCAATCGTGAGTTGGAAGCTGTGGGTTACATAACTGGAGAATCTCCAAAATTTCCTACGGAATAGATGGCTCAGCTGGAATTTTAGCTATGGATCTAGACTTTCGGAGTATCTCATTCACCGATACCACATCAAACCTAGATTCCTAGAACTTCCCTTGCGTTTTCCTTAGCGGCTCCAAAGAGTCCTTGTTCAGGATCGCCTTTCTCGAGGATCCCTCAGCGTCCGTAATTTTCACAACTTTCCAATCGTGAGTAGGAAGTTGTGGGTTACATAATTGGAGAATCTCCAAGATCTCCTCCGGAATAGATGGCTCTGCTGGAATTTTAGCTATAGATCTAGGCTTTCGGGGTATCTCATTAACCGATACCACCTCAAGCCTAGATACCGGCCATACTTCACCCAGCGACGCTACAGCCGTCTTCAGTAGCAACCCTGAGCGTTCATCTACACAAGACATCAACTTTACGTTACTCTGGTATCAACCAGAATCATCAACACACGTTTATCTTTAAAACTTTTAACCCAAGTATTATTTGATTTTTTTTTGATCTAGTTACCTTTGTAAGGCATATCAGCTATTATGTTTAATGTCAATTATGTTCATTTGTTGTTAATCTGATAAAAATGAGTGACAAGAAAAAAGTGCTCACTAAAATTATTAAATATTTTCAACAAAACCCAACTTGGTCCTACAAAAAGTTGGCCAAATAATCAAATGTCTGCTATCAAACTGTTTCCAATGTTATTAAACAGTACCGGGAGAACTTGTCCGTTGATATAAAACCTGGTTCAGGTAGAAGGAATGGTCCACATGATGTTTCTAAAGCCATAAAAATAGAAAGCATTTTCAAAAGAGTTCCCAACACATCCGGTAGGAAAGCAGCCCGGTTAGGTCAGTACTCGGACTATTTGGTACGAAAGTTAAAGCCAATGCAGGTTTATAAGCATACAAGGCTCAAAAAGTTCCTAACAGGAACTCCGCTAAAAATTTAGATGCCAAAGACAGAGCACAGAAATTGAAGTCAAATTTTGTACAAAAAATATACCTGCTGCATAATGGATGACGAAATGCAGGTATTGAAAATTTTTCGCAGCTTTTGGGTAAATTTCTTTATGTTGCAGATGCAGACAAAATTTCCCAAAAAGTTCTTGGTATGGCAAGCAATATGCAGTTGCGACTAAAAAGCCAAACATTTGTTACAACGGGCTCTATAAATACCGAAATTTACATCAAGGAATGTTTACAAAAAAGATGTTTCCATTCATAAGACTTCTTAGTGTTTCCACTTATTTTTGGCCTGATTTGGCATCTGTCACTATGGTAAGAAAGGGGTTGAGTGGTACAAGATCAATAATGTGGTATTTGTACCAAGAGAGGCAATTCATCCAAACTGCTTGGAGCTGAGTCCAGTGGATAGATATTGGGCTCTTGTTAAAAGGGAATTGAAGAGCACAAAAAAGGTGTCCAAAATTGTGGTCGATTTTAAACGGATATGGACAACCTGTTCGAACAAGTGACATTAATCACTATAAAAACCATAATGGAAGGGTTTCCGAAAAAGGTTCAAAATTTCATCATTAGTGATTAAAACTATATTAATAATATATTTTTTTTTAAATTCTAATAATAATTTCAATCAAATAAAAAAAGGTTCATAAGTGGAAGTTTAGTGGTTTCATTTATATTAACATATATGTATGTTGAAAATTTTTCGATCTCAGTCCTTATGTTGTCTTTAAAAACTACTTTTCTGCTGCTTTGGAACGAATGGGTTTCGGTTGCTGGTTCTTGATTATCGCATGCTCATCTGAACGTTGCCGTTTAGGCACCACTGATGTATTAGCGGGAAGAGGTGCGGTGGTGAGACCAGCTATGTGGGCTTTCGCCCAGGAGAAGGAAGCTTGTTGTTCCTTTATGAGTTCCTCGGCTGTTTTTAGAGCCGAGAGCCTCCATGAAGCGATAGGCGGAACGCCTTATGGTAGGAGCTATTCGGGCAGGATTTTTATGCCTGGGATTACTTTCAGATCCATCCGGAGTTGTCCAGGGGTGCTGCTTGTGGGAGACTACTGCCTGGGGCGACTTAACTGTCTTTTACAGATATCCACCTGGGTGTCCCTGATTGACCTACTGACCCTCCAAGAAATGTATGGATGAGTTCTCAAAATATTCTTTAGCTTTGAGTTCATTGTTTTTATCATTCCAGATTCCTTTGTAACATTAGGTACTTTTTGAGCGTTTTGGAAACTCATGTTTCCTAGTCAAATGTACACCCATTTAAAATGTTTAGATATAACTTCAATTTTGATGATTTTGAATAGTTTGATTTGTGTTTTTTTTTATTATCTTCTTTGTCAAAAAAAATTCCTTCTTAGCTTAAATTTATATCAATTTCGCCTTCAAAACTTATTAGATTACATTCCAAGGAAAATAACGAATTGAATGAGTGAGTGAGTGCAATTCCCGAAACAACAATTCAATCAAATAATGTACCAGATACACATAAATAAATATTCTTTCACTATTTTTTTTTGCAATCATTTTATTATTTTTTATTTCAAATGGCTTTTTTCAAATTTATGTTGGTTCTTGTTCTGGTTTTTTTTTTTGTTTGCTGCAACTACATTGTTGAAGTGAATGAAGCTTCAGTTTATGTGTTCTTTTTTTCGGTTTGGCTTCATTTTTCCTAATAGTATTTTGGCATGATGTGGAGCTGGCGGCTGAGTGTTGTCGTTCTTTATTTTCTTGTACACCGGTCGTTAAAGTAAATTTACATTTATTGCCACCATTGACTATTTCAACCAATAATCGATTTGAACTGAATTGAATTGAACAAGCCAAGCCGTGCACAGCACTGCTCTCTTTAGCTATGAAGTGTTTAAGGAGCAGGTAAGTGTTGTGCCGCCACATAGCTGCAGTGCAGGCAGAGAATAGTAGTAAAGGGGAGGCAAGGTGGGTGGCTGTTGGTGGTATGGCAAGTGCAAAGTGCTGCATACAGTTTTAATATGTTGGTGTTTAGGTTTTTGGTTGCCAAATTAACATTAGCCATATTCATGTGTTTTCTATGGTGGGCTTTCTTCATAAACAGGGTGAAAGGATATTGATGGAACAAGACAAATTTATTAACAAATATGCTTCAAACTCTCGGGGGCTTACTTTGTAAATCGGATTCATTAATTTATTGTTAAACTCGATTCGAATTTGGCTGTGAATCAAAGTTGTCTCCTATATTTTTAGTTCCCCTAACTAACAAACCACTTCTATTCTATCTAGTTATTATGTACATTTATGTTCCAATTAAGTAACAAGTAGTAGTGCTTTGACCGTGTTTATCAATTCTCTTTTATGTAAAATTTCTTTATATAAAATAATAATTTCATAATTTATATTCTATGTTAAAAGGTGGCTTGGTTTTCCAGAGTGCTCTTTGCTTCCTCTCTCAATATCAGTTTCTAATATATTCAATAAATCTAATTAGAATTTATAATATTTTGCACGTACTACTTACGTTTGTAAGATTGCATTTGTTTAATTACTTTCTAGTTAATATGATTATAAAGCAATTAATGGAAATGGGAGTAATATAAATAAATAAAATATGTAATTAAACAATTCAAAATGCTGTCATTGTGTTTAGTAGACCATTCAAACATTATTATATGGTCTAGTACATTTATGGTTAAATGACACATTGAAGAATGTGGTATTTTTAAAGATTTTTTTGTCTCGAGTTCTGCAGAATTTTTAGATGAGAATGCTAAGGAGTGAGATCAGTCAATCGCAGAACGCTCTCTCTGGGGTACGCTTCACTTTAGAACAGATTATTTTTGGCTCGGAATCCTTATGTTGCCAGAAAGATAGGAAAAGTTCATAGCTAACAATGCACAGTGGGGCAGAATCAAAAATTTTTGGAAATAAATCTGGCATTTCTAAACGGATAGTCCGATCGGACTAAAATTTTACACGGACGTAGCCAAGGAGTATTCCAGTTTAAGTTATTCAAATGAAGCCCACAAATGCGTTAGGGGCGGCGCTATGGGGGCTCAAAGTAGGGTACTAAAAAATTTGTGTAAATATTCTTAATACTATTTTATTCAGCAACAATTCAATGGTTCTGACTTAATCACGTTCTATACTAAAATATAAAAATGTGAAATATTTTTGAAGAACGGAGTTTTAAAGTGGAATATTTTTGAATCTAATTGAGATATTGACTTGAAATTTTTTTGTAAGACCAAAAATTAACTTGTCTAAACAAAAGCAATTAGTTCGGAATAAACATGGATCAAATTGATCCTAATATTTGCAATCCTATCAAAATTTTGATACAATTTTTAGTTTTAGAAACTCCGTAAATATGTAATATGCAATAAAATCTTTATTTATTTACAAAACTCAATGAAATTTTCAACGGTTTTATAACATGTTATTCTAAAGTACAAAGTGTAAAAAAACTTGTCAAAGGGCATCCTGCAATTCCTAAAAATTGTAGCAAAAATCCCAAAAATGGTATTTTTTACAATTTTGCCCATAGGGTCCACATTTCCTTCGGGGCTGGGAAAATACTTTGGGAATAAATAGGGATCACATCAAGGTTTTCAAAGCTGCTTTCCGTTTTCTGATTCCAGCTTTGGGATTTTAGAACATGTGGCCCAAATTTGAAATTTTGATAAAAAATAGGTCAAATTCCGAAGAGCGTTGGGCCGACATATTCGAAAAACAAGACATGTCTTTTATACCAAAATGTTCTCTGTAAAGATATCTTACGGAAACACATAAAATTTTTGTATGTCCTTAAGGAAAATTTTTTTTTTCGTCCAAAAAACTGCAAAAATTTACTATTTTTTTAATTTTTAAATTGCAAATCGTTTATTTTTGGATCCATATTGATATTGCCCTGAAATCTTTTGTATGTTATTGGTAATTTAGTTGTCTAACTAACAAAAGAAATCTGAGTCCAGTCGGTCAAAACTAAGCCCAATATTTTTAAAAAAGCGGACCAAGGTATGGCAAAATTTTAAAAGTTCAATTTTGAAATGCCTATAACTCGGAAAATATAAGAGATAAATAGCACTAGCCAAGCGCTTTCCAAAAATTTACAAATCTTTGAAATCGGATGGGAATCAAAAAAATGGCACGTGTTTAAAAATTGTACATGTCGAAGGTACCCTACTTTGACCCCCCATTGCGCCGCCCCTAGAACATTTGTGGGGTTCGTTTCAATAATTTAAACTCGAATACTCATTGGCTACGTCGGTGTCAAATTGTATCCCGATCCAGCCAGCCGTTTAGAAATGCCAGATTTATTTCCAAAAAATTTTGATTCTGTCCCACTGTGCAATGGCCAATACTTTGAATTAATTTATATGGTACAAATGTTTCGAAATAAAAGCCAAACATTTTTAAAAACCCCGCATTTTTAAGTCATACATCAAATATTTTTCTGATAGGTAACATTTTGAGAAGTAATATAAAATAAAAATAATTTAAAAATTTGTTTTATTGCAAGGTCCAGAGCCTTCCGAAGTTAACCGATTTTTTATGTAAATTTCAACTTTAAGCCAAATATTCTCCAATCGCAATATCTACTTTAAAAAAAATTAAAACCTGTTTTATATGTCCCCAATATGTTCTTAAATATTATGCAAAATTTTTGGGGATTTTTAAATAGTTTTTTTTTTTTTGGGGAATTGTGGTTTTCTCAATTTTATCTTTTCCACTTTTGTATTTCAATCAAAAATGTCTATATAATTTTATTAAAATTTTCAACAAAAATTCTATAATTTTTTTAATTCTTAAAAAATGTTTACGTTTCTAAAAAGAAGACTCAATTTCCTATACTACTGCACATTATACAATCATCCCTACCGCGAATCAATATTTCAAATGAAAAATGTTTCCTTTTCCCATTTTTCGTTCATGAACTTTGTTCACGTGAAAAAATTCCTCATGTTGTGAAATTTTTAGATGGAATTTTGTAAACAATAAACAGCTGTTACGAACAAAATCAACTATTGTGAATGAAAAGTTCATGGGAATATCACGATAGCATTTTTCCCTTCGAGAGAAATGGGTATTTCATGAGAACATAAATTTCACATATTTGTCACGATAGGGGTGAATATGTATATTAGGGTGACATCCGTTTTTCTTTTTTAGATTTCAAAGAGTGCCGGGTGGAATATTGTGATACTAATTCTAAAAGTTAAGTGCTGAAAATTTTGAGGCAAATCGGACAACGATTTCGGGACCTGCATCGAGGTCAAAAGTCAGATATATGAACAATTTTTCTATTTATATGAAATCAATTTGTGAAACTCCTTAACTTTCTCCATTATGTTACAGAAATATGTAGATTTATTTATATTAATGAAAATTACAGTAAAAAAAATCTTTTTGTCCAACTTTTCATTTAATTTTTTTATCCCTTCCAAAAAATTAGATTTTTGAGGTAATTTTTTGTGAGATGTTTTCATAGTTGGAGTCAAATCTCTTTCCACCGAGACTTTTTTTCAGGTTTGGACACAAGAAATGGTCACTCGGTGCAAAATCTGGTTAATAAGGCGGAAGAGGTACCATTTCGTAGCTATGGAAAGCTTTCTCATAGCCAAGTGATTATTCAAACCACTGAGTCATCTGAGATGCCTATGGCTTCCACAATCTATAGCACTTTCAATCTACGATCGGCCAAAACCATATTGTTACGAAATTGTACTTGAATTCAAATATAACGGTATTAACGGCTTGTTTAAAGTTGCATAATATTCCTCAACAGTTGTTAACATATCTGTGGGTATTATAACATAGCTGTGGAATATACAACATTGAATAAAAGCTTTGAGTTGATAATTATTTGTCCGTTAAGATCATTGTAGAAGATTCACGAAAGATGGCGTGTGTATAAATAGTGGCAGAGGTTGCAGTCGTTAGTGAGTTTATCAGAGACGCTGTTCGAATAAACATCAACTGTATTACCAGTGTATTGTTGTACATTACCAGTGTTTAATTTAAGTGTTTGTGTGTTTCTGCGAATTTATAAACGTGTATAAAACACTGATTGACTATTGAAACTGTTGTTGTCTGTCTATAGCACGTTCAATCTACGAAAGTATGGCTGCTAACATTAACATCGAAAGCTCTAGAATTCGAATATACTAGTTTGTCCGTTAAGATCATTGTAGAAGGTTCATGAAAGATGACGTGTGTATAAATAGTGGCAGAGGTTGCAGTCGTTAGTGAGTTTATCAGAAACGCAGTTCAAATAAACATCAACTGTATTACCAGTGTCTTGTACATTACCAGTGTTTAATTTAAGTGTTTGTGTTTTTCTGTGAATTTATAAACGTGTATAAAACACTGATTGACTACAGAAACTGTTGTTGTTGTACATTTAAAATAAATAAAGAGTTGATACAATTTTAAGCTACTAAAGGGCTTTTATTTGCAATCAAAAGTATTTCCTTTAAATAAACCAACGTTTTTAAAAAGGTAAAAACGTAACAATATTGTGAATTTGTTCAAATGTTTCGGGTTTTGAGACTTCAACTGAGCGTCCAGAAAGTTCGGCACCTTCCGTGCTTGTACGGCCACAACGAAATTCAGTAATCCACTTTATTACCAATTTCTCCTCAAGTCACGAGGTAGTCTGCTATCAATTGCAGTCAAACACAAACTAAAAGACGCAGTTTGTTCAAATTTTGACAGGAGTCAACTGACATATGTCTGTTGACAGGAGCAGTGTTAACCTTTCAGTTAAGTGCCGGGAAATTCAAAAAGTCGCGGACTTATTGAATTATCCTCGTGTAAATATTATATGTCAACGTGTAGGAAATTATGTCTTCTTTTCAAAAATTAATAAAATTTTTAAGGAAAAAAACTTACAAAACATAATCACCCCTATCGTGAAAAACATGTGAAATTTATGTTCCCATGAAATATCCATTTTCCTCGAAGGGAAAATTGCTATCGTGCTATTCCCATTAACTTTTCATTCACAATAGTTGACTTTGTTCGTAACAGCTGTTTTTTGTTTACAAATTCCACAATTTTTTCACATGAACAAAATTCATGAACGAAAAATGGTAAAAGGGAACATGTTTCATGTGAAATATTGACTCGCGATAGGGGTGAATAATTTTCGCCTTTTTGTGAATTTTGGCGATAAAGTTTAAATATCGTTAGGGTATTGTTAAAAATGAAAATGTATGATTTGGAATACTTCATAGTTTCTAAAACTGTTGCCCGTTTTGGAATCCGAGTTTTGGGATTTTCGTCTATACTCAAAATGTTGATAAAACATAGGTTAAATTCGAAAGGGCCTAGGTAAACCTCTATTATTATATTTAAGGTGTTTTCTATTTGAAAGTTATCCATATTGATATGCCTTTGATATAAATATAAAAAACATTATTATAAGTTCCTAAAGAAAACTTTTTTTCAAGGAAGCAAAGAGTAATACTAAAATTCAACATTTTTTCAGTTTTCAAATATTGCTTTGACTGTTATAAACAAAGTAATACCTTTATAATTTGAAGATGTATGTTATTTTTACATAATATCATATTTATTTAATGTTTATTATTTTTAACAGAAATTTCACTGAAATGTGATAAACATTTTTTTTGGAGAAAAAATAGCAGTTTGATAAATAAAACCAAAGAAAATAAACTTTTAAACAAACTAAAACTATAATTAAAAGTTTAAAACTACCTTTTATAAAAACAAATAAAAAAGCAACAACTAGCATCGCTTTTTAACACGAAACCTCAAAGAAATTCAAAAATAGTATTCATTCATAACCAGGGATGGGAAGTGTTTTCAGTATTTTTTTTTTCATAACTGTAAATTAAGGTTGGATACTGATACCGCTAAGCTAACGTTATCCTTTAAATACCCAAACAACTTGGCTATCGTTACCGAAATATATGCAACTACCGTTACAGCTAAAATACCATTATCGATATAATCGTAAATATGCTATAAATAATTTTAAATTATGATAATATAAATTTTTGACTTCATTGAAATCTACAGAATTTATTAATCATTATGCATTTGAGTCAGACCTAAATTACCGTTACCGGAATAAAAGCAAATACAAACCGTTACTGTTAAAATTATCTTACCGTAATAAGCCAAAATACCGTTACCGAAAAAGTCTAAGATTGCGTACAGAACCTGATACAGTCTGATTATTTATATTTCACTCGAAGTTATCTAGATTTTAAAAATGTGATGCAGTTTTTGTTTCCATCCGGGATATGCTTAGTCTGTCCAGGTTCTTCAAAGGTCTGCTTTCTTTGGTCAATTCACAAGCTCTCCTATCATGTCATATTGTCATAATTTCCTAATATTTCACAATGGTTTGAAAATGTTGTTTGTCCTAAAATAATACTACTTTCTATGCTATGTTACCTTATGAATTGACCAATTGTATTAGTATTAATTATGTTAAGTTGATGGAGTGAGTTTTGTAACTGAGCGTTACAAAATTAAATTAATATTTTAATTTATTTTTCCTTTTTTTGTTTTCAGGTACGTTAAAGATTTTTACTATTTTGTATAAGTAATAAGTGAGTAAAAAAATTTAATATTTTTACAAATTTAAACATTTATATTGAATTATTAAGTTAAAAATCACTCTTACATAATTTATAGTTTAAAACAGTTACGTCCAAGCACGCATACATCGGTATTTGAGTTTGTGTTAAACAGCTTTGAAAGCTCTAATACTGATACACCAAGCATTCTTGTCTTATAGCTTGTTGTAATCTTGTCGGTGTGAAAGCACAAAAGCTCTTTTGTAAAAGCTCGCACATTGTGCATATGAGCTGGACGTAACTGGTTTAAAATTAAATATTTTTCCTGAAAATTGCTAAAATCTCAAGATGGCTTTAAAATATGAACCACACGCAGAAAAAAAATATAGTTGTACATTATAGTCAATATTATAGTCACAATAACTATATATATGATTGTGGTAACAATAATATGGTTAATTTACGATTCACATGAATATTTCAACCATATATATGGTTACAGTAACCATGTATATGTTTGTGACAACCATTTATATGATGAAGGACTTACCATATTATGATGCTCTCATATCATAATCTGAGAACAACATATTATGATAAAATTATTCATCATATAAATGGTTGTCACAAACATATACATGGTTACTGTAACCATATATATGGTTGAAATATTCATGTGAATCGTAAATTAACCATATTATTGTTACCACAATCATATATATAGTTACTGTGACTATAATATTGTTAAAAATTTTTAAATTGTTACAGTAACCATGCACAAATTTGAAATGGTTACAGTAACAATGTACAACTATATTTTTTTTCTGCGTGGAGTTACGGGACTGGTTTATAGTCACACTAGCTATCCCGGTGCTCATCACCCCCGAATCGTAGTAAAATTAAAATGAACTGAAACATAAACCTGGCTATAAGTCGATAAATAGTGGTCACAATGAAAAACGGATGGGTTAACTGTGGCCGATTTTTCATGTGAAAAATAACTGAATCATAAAATCGATAAATAGTAGTCCAAATGGAAAAAGAAAGAGTTTGTTAATATACAGAATCAAAACAGTATCAATAGAAGAAATAGAAGTTACTATGATAACATGTTCTCAAATTTCATGTTTATTGGTTCATTTCAATAGAAAAATTTAAAAGTACCATTAGGTCCCCTTAAGATTCTAATTCATTTCGGATTATATGTGTCTAATTTCATGATTCTAGGTTCATTATTATAAAATATTGAGAAAGTATTGTACCATTCGAATAAAAAAAGTACAAATAATCTCCAGCTTCAGATTATTATTCACTCTGAAACATATATGCTTAATTTCATGTTTCTGGAACCATTATTATAAAATATTCAAAAAGTATGTACTTTTATTAGGAAAAATGTACCTATACGTACGTCCCATTTTTGTGGATTCTAACTCATTTAGAATCATGTGTGTCTAATTACATGATTCTAGTTTGATTATTGTAAATTATTCAAATAGTACCATTAGAATAAAGAAAAAGTACCAAAATAGGGTCCTTATGGTTTCTAACTTACTCAGTACCATATAGGCTTAATTTCTTGGTGAATTGTTATATAAATATTAAAAAAATAACCATTAGAGAAACGAAAAAGTACTATTTGGTATTAAGCACGTTAATCTTATTTAATACTTCACTCAGAATCATATCAGCTAACTTTTATGTCGATATGTTAAATAATTTAAAATTTAAAAAAAGTACCATTAGGAGGAAAGGTACCAATTTCTCCTTTCTCTCTGGAACACCCTTTAAGTTTGAAATATTAAAATCTTAAAGTTTGGTGAATGTTTTTGTTACACATATATGTATGTGTGTGACAAACGATTCAAGTCTGTTTTAATTTTCTAAAAAAAAACATATGTTTTAAGAAAGTATGCACCAAACTGTTTTCCCGGATTTGACCCAACCTTCGCTCTTGAGCTACAAATAACAAGCTGTTAGTTAATTTTTGTTTGACTGCAAGAACCAATGTTTAAAATTTTATCAAAATTCACTTAATAATTTCGGATAAAATGTATTTTTCCCGATTTTACGCCTTTTTTGGTCCAAATTGAGATGATACAAATTTTATTCAAATAAGTTTTAGTGTCATAGTGGTAGCTCATATGTCTATGTCAATTTATAGAAAACATATATTTTCTGAAAAAAAGTACCAAAAATAAATAAAATTTTTAAATCTTAAAGGTTCGAGTTTCTTAAAAGTACCAAATATGTATTTAGTATTTTTTGAGATGTTAAGTTGGCAAAAAAGTACCAAATCATATTTTTTCCAATTTTCTCCCCTAAAGGGTACTAATTTCAAAAAAGTACCAGAGACCTGTATGCATGAAGATACATTTTAGATACGTTTACTGATTTTACTCTTTTTATCCCCTAAACCTTCTTAGTGGATCTACATAAGGAAAGGAGAACCTATAGTTCAAATTTCAAGTCTGTACCTTTTCGCGTTTAGGCTGAGCGATGTTGAATCAGTCAGTCACTCAGTAACGTTACTCTTTTATCTATATAGATAGTGCAAAGATTGGTTTGTGACAAATCGTAAAAGATAAAAAGTTAAAACTGAATTTTTGGGTCGAAATAGTAATGCCAACTATTTATAACTAAAACGCCAGGAGTATCCTACAAAATGTACTAAAAGTTGAATAATGTTTGAGCTTTATGATGATGAACTTCTAAATATGTGTATTCAATTATGTTAAACGAGTTTCTTCTGCCTAAAATGTAGAAGTTTTAAGAATATGTTCCTGCCTGGACGTTGCAATTGCACGAGTTATAAGTTTGTCATTCCGTGTGTTATTTCTAAATTATTCATATATTCTGCATCGTTATAGATAGCGGAGTCGATATAGCTATGTCCGTCTGCCCGTCTGTATGTTAAAATCAATCAATAACTTACATACAATTTTTGACCTATTATAATCTATTACTTAGTGAATGGTTTTTAAAATTCAGCACAAGGGTATTTAAGATTCGGAATATAGCACTCTTATTTGTTTTTCACACAATATTTCCCGGTTGTTTAATTGACCATTTTGATGATTTGTAAATGTCTGGCTCAGGCTGCCCTAAAAGAGCACATAAAAGAACATTTAAGATACGTGAAGGGAAAGCCTCTTGAGGTCTCTCAGTTGAGAATGATAGTAGTTAATCAAAATGTAAGCTACAATTTTGTCATTTCAGCGCATTGCTCAAAAAAACTCTGGTAAGCATTTACTTGCGAGTTATTAAAAGCATTAAATTTAGATCGAATCTTGCAAAATTGGCAACGCTGTTGAGAAGGATTTTCTTCTCAAATGTTTATCAAATCAATCTCAAACGTTTGGAATTTTAAAAAGAGCTTAATTTTAAATCATTCTCAATTTGATATCAAATCTAAATGTTGACTGAGCTCTAAGTTATTTTTTATAGAAAATAATTAAGCTATTTTTCTCAATAGTTTGTCAGAATTAATTTTGTTTTTTAGTCACACAATTGAGCATTTAAAGTTTTCCAATAAGTCGAACAATTTGAAAGAAATGTTCAACAACCCATTAAACATTCCATCCCAGATCTATCGTGTAAAATGGTAAACTTTAAATTCTATAAACTTGTGGCTGCCTTAAAAAAAACATACAAACATTTCAGTCAAATTGAGTTTGCTGTTTAACTTGATAAAATGTCTGCAAATGGGGTTAAATTAAGTTTTACTTTAAGTAAATTTTAGTTCTTATAACAATAAGAAAAAGAAAATCCAAAAACTGTTACAATTAAGCTAACAAACAAATAATAATTGGAAAGAAATCTAAATGTCTGATTACTTGGCTGCCAGTAATTTCTATATTTTTAGGTCAGTGGAGATATGCTCTTTGTAATGCAAAGTTAGGTCAATTGGTTACTTTGTACATCCTTGGTAATTTAGCGTCAAGTCAGTTATCACTTTAGTGAATCTAAGTAATCTAGGACGTAGTCAGTTTAATTTTTGTATGTACTGAACTTTAGAAAGTAGTTATTTTACCCATCAGGAGTAATATAATGGAGAGTAAATTGTCTCCAAGTGTCCTTTTGTAATCCTTATTACTAATTCTATAATTATAGGTCATTTGATACCTATATGCTCTTTGTAATACAAAGAGAAGTTAATTGGTTACTGTATATATCCCAGGTAATCTAGCGTGAAGTCAATTGTCTCCATGTAATCTATATTGTAGTCACTTTAAACTATGTTTTGTACTGAATTTTATAAAGTAGTTATTTTACAAAGCAGAATTTAATATACTTTATATAATTATGTGTCCTTTTGTAGTTTAGACTTTATATTCTATGAAGGGTTAAATGACTTCTGCCTAGGACACGAACATGTTAAAGTAACTAGTCACAATGTTAATTCTTAAACCATTGGAGATAGCTAAAATCATTACATCGAGACAGCCATCCAGAAAGTCTGGGTCGTTTATACATATATTCCTATTTTCTTTTATCTGCCATCATAATGACTAAAACATTGTGAAAATTAATCATTAAAGACTATGACAAATTGCCAGTTTCTACTCATATGTAACCGCCATTATTTGTTCATCATAAAAAAATTCTACTTATTTGTAAAAAATCGACGTGTTAAATTGCTTTTAGAATTTGTTTGAAACAAAATAGAAAAACAAAACTAATTTTAAGTCAATATTACTTAGTCACACTTTTTTTGTATGGTTTAGTTTGTGCAAATTGGAAAAATATTTCAAAAATTTAACATTGATTTAATTGACTGCAAAAAAAAAAAAATAGAAAAAATATGACACCGTATGTAAATATTAAACACAGTGGCTCTTTTCTGGGTGCTCAACGAGGGTCGTACGTTTTTTTTAATAAAAATTAGACAAAATAATTTATGTGTTAATAAGATATTTTTTGTAAAGATGTATTTAAAGAGTCTTCCAATAGGGACTTTCGAACTTTGGCAGTTGATAGCGGCCATATTGTTGATTGTAAATTGATCGAATTGGCTGTCATTTATTCAGTTTGTTTTGCCAAATCACCATGGATGGATGTAGCTTTTAACAATTGGTCAATTCACAAGGTCTCTCTCTTATCATGTCATATTGTCATAATGTCCTAATATTTCACAATGGTTTTATTGCTTTTTAAGAAAAAAATGTCCTAAAATAATACTACTTTCTATGCTATGTTTATTATTATCATCCCATTTGTGGATGAATAGGTATATCAACAAACAAAATTTTGGAATTTGGGACGATACCAATCCACATGATATCCAAGAGAGTCCAATGCATCCCAAAAACATTGGATTTTGGGCTGGTCCATATTTCTTTGAGACCGACGTTGGCCAGGCCATTACCAGCGCTATAGCTCTATGATTACCAACTTCTTTTGGCCTGAATCGGTTAATATGGTGTTCAACGACATTGTCTTTCAACAGGACGACGCGGCGTTACCTCCCAGACAGCTCATGGCACATTGGAAATTCTGCAAGAGCGATTTGAGGGCATGATCATCTCACGTGGAGGAGATGTGAACTCCTAACAGATATCATACGTTATACTTTTTCTTACGGAGTTTTTTTAATTTGCTGGTCTGCTAATAAACTACAGCGGCCTTCAAAGCCAAAATAACCCATATCATCGGTAAAATACAGGCTGATTTATACGCCATAGTTATGAACAATTGGACATTTCGGCATAATGGCATCGATAGGCCTTTCATACGAATAAAAAATTTCGATGATACGAACGTGGGTCAATAAGCCCGCGACTTTTTGAATTTCCTGGCTCTTAACTGCAAGGGAAATACTGCTTCTCTCAACTGGCAGCTGTCAGTTGACTCCTGTCTGCATAATTTAGTTTCTGTTTGACAGTCATTAATAGCAGACTACCTCGTGTCTTGAGTAGAAATTGAAAAAAAGTGATTTCCGTCTGCTCATTAAGCATTATTTTTTGCGAAAAGAAACCATCACTCAAATAAAGGCTAAGCTTAATAAATACTATGGGAACCCTGGATCATCAATTTCAATGGTAAAAAGTGGTTTACTGAATTTCGGCGTGGCCGTACAAGCACTGAAGATGCCGAACGTTCTGGACGATCAGTTGAGGTCACTACACCCGAAACAATCACGATATGGTGTTGGCCGATCGGAGATTGAAAGTGTGAGAGATTGTGGAAGCTATAAGCATCTCATATGGTTCAGTTGTTTCAACTTTGAATGATCACTTGGGTATAAAAAAGCTTTCCGCAAGATGTCTATAATGAATTAGGCTAAGAAATGCTCCCTCTTCCGCACCATTCTCCGGATTTAGCCCCGTGTGGGGCGGAAAGAGATTTAACTTCAACGATGAAATCATCTCACAAATAATAACTATTTTGATGACCTCGACAAATCTTATTTTTTGGAAGGGATAAAGTGACTATGTTGACAAAATAAAATGATTTTTTTTTTATCCGAAATCCTGTGTTTCATTCGCACGGACTTTTTGACCCACCCTCGAATCTGAAACAAACTTTGTTTTATTTATATTTAAATAGGAAGCGCTTAATGAAAACCCCTATACTTTAAAATGTAGCTGCTATGTCAGAATTAATGCTGACTTGTCAAAATCTTAGCTGCCCTGTTCAAATCTTCGTTAACATGTCAGAATTCAGTTATTTTTAAGAAAAATCTGGATTTAAGATTTTCCGCTCTAACCACGTATCTTGAATTTTTAGTACTAATATAAGTATCTGTGTAATTTTCTCCCAAAGCAATTGTATGTATTTGGAAAATACTACAACTATATACAACATCAAGTATGTTGCTGTAGGTATACACGAACAACAATAACGACAATAGAAACGAGAAAAAAACTATAATGCTAAAAACCTTAAACACAATTTAACGTCAAAATCACTCGACTGTAAAATAAATAACAAACCCAACCATTATTATTTGTTTGTTGCTTTTGTTATTATAATATTTAACACAATGACACCAACAACAATCACAGCAACATTAGAAATCATCTGAACTAAAAACAAATAAATTTAGAGAAAAGCAATCTAAGGAGTGTGTCGTTAAAAAAGGTAACAAATATTTTTCCAAATAAAGACTGTAATAAGTTATTTTGAGAAATTCCTAGTAGACCGACTACTGGGATTTGAGAAAATAAAAATTTTATAAACGATTTGAAAAATATTTGTCAGCATTATGGAATTGTTATCAAATTGAATCATTCTCTATATACCTAAAAATACGTGCACAATAAAGAATCAAGAAAAGCGTTTTAAATTTAAAATCGACAAATGTAAACTTGTATGTATATAACCAGTAAAAACTTACATTGCAAAGTAATGAGTTAAAATTCTAATACATATATTTATTCTTCACTATTTATACATTGGCATTTTAACACGGTGATGTAATTGGAGGCAAAAACATACCACGTTCGCTTACAAATAAATAGGGACTTAAATAAGTCATTGTCACGTTCGCTTACAAATAGGGACTTAAAAAAGTAATCTATTGCACAGGGACACCGGTGTCCCAACACAAAAATATTGAATATTGAAATAATGGGTTCTATTTTATTTAAAATTAGTTCATAAACGTCTCTCTTATTAATGTGTTTAGATTAAAACAAGTTCGGTTACAGCTTTTATTTTTTACTCTCTTCGAAAATTGACAGTTTTATTGGTACTGTGTTCAAGATTTGTTCAAAAATTAGTCTATGGTCGTGAAAGGGTTAAAAAATTATTCTTCATTTAGTTTGTAAAACATAAAAAAAATATATTGAATGAAAAAAAAAATATTTTAAATCAATTTGAATTAACAAAAATATAATCATTCAAAGGTTTATAAAGAGTTTTATAATGACTTAATTATGAATTTGGGGAAAAGTACTATATATCAGATTAAATGTTACTCATTACCAAACTACTTCTAAGTAATGCAGACGTTATGAAGTAGTTTTTGAAAAGTAAGTTGTTGAGTAATTGCAAGTCTTTAACAAGTTTTTACATTTTTAAACTATTAATTCCTACAACATTGTACATTTCATAAGCCATGTTATATTTTTTATTACCAAATATTTAAAAATTTTCTAATCTTTTTGATATTTCAGGTACATAACTTAATGATCATTGCTCATAAAATTTACAATTTTGTAGGCAGATTATTCAGTTTTGTCCAGTTTTAGCTCTTGTCAAAGAATCTGCTATCATCTCATCTGTCTTTATAGGAAAAAATTCTGCTCCATGGAATAGCACCGGATTGTAAAATGCCCAATCGGCTCTTTATTACCGTCTTGACTGTATTGTTTTGTTCTTTTCAGATATCTGAACACTCTTTTCGCAGCATTCCAATGTTCTTGGCTAGGATTGTTATTAAAACGACTTAAAAAACTTACTGCATGACTAATATCAAGTCTAATACACTGTGTTAAGTACATCAGGCTTGCTTGCTGATAAGAAACAACTTTCTTAGCTTTTGATTTGGATCTATATGCACTTGAACGACATTACATTCTGACATATTGAACTTCTGGTTATTAGAATATTTAAACACATTTTTGCTTCTCCAAGCAACTTCATGTGTAGCTTCTGTTTTATGGATTCTCGAAATGTTGAATCATTTTAAATTACTAAATACGTTCGCTTTCTATTTGAAACCAATCTTATGCAACACTTTATTTAATTTGTTGTTCCATACTAAACACACTTGTTTTAATCCATACAAAGCCTTATTGAGTTTTAGAATAGAGGTTGAATTTGCACACTTTAAACCCTCTGGCTGGTGAATAAATATTTCCTCATCCAATTCTCCTTGTAATCCATTTGTACAGATTGTATTTTACAGCTAAGGCGATTAACATTCTTAAGGATGTCTAGCGAATCACTGGAGAATATGTTTCTTTGAAGTTGATGCCTTTTTTCGTCCTTAACTTTAAAAACCCACTTGGTTTTGATTGCATTTTGGCAGCTTGAATGATTTACTTCAGTCCAAGTATGGTTTCTTCTTCTTAAAGTTTCTTCGTACGTTATTGGTTCATCAGTAATATCTGTTGCAATAACACCATTCTCCGATTTCTTAGCTAAAAGTTCACTACGTCTTGGAAGCGTAACTATGTCATGAGATTCAACTACTTTATTATGTTTATTTGAAGTTGTAATATTTTCGTCGTCGAAAACAAAACTAGATTAAATATTATCCGTTTTAAATATGGAAAATAATTATAAACGTCGTTATATGTTACAAATTTTATATGTACCAACTAATCTTAGAATAAATTTTAAAGCAGATACAGATATTATTGCACAGAACTATAGTTTATAACAAGTAAGAGAGCTATATTCGGCTGTGCCGAATCTTATATACCTTTCACCTAATTATACTTTAAAATAAAATAAAAAAAAAAACATTTTTTTTTTCGAAATTGTTCTTTAAAAGTTGTTTCCAATTTTTAAAAAAAAAATTTTTTTAATTTTAAAATTTATTTTTTTAAATTTATTAGTGAAAAAAATTTATAACAAAAAAATGTGTTTTGTAAAAGAAAAAATCGGGTTAAAAAATATTTTTCCCGATTTTGACCCATTGTAGGTCCAACTTATAATAACCTTATATACACCGTTGCAATGGACTTTGAAAAATCCATCATCTATATGACTTAGTAATCGAGATATATGTAGATCAAAAATAGAGGTTGCCTCGGATTTTTGCTCATATCTGCGTTATTTATGGACGGATTTTGCTGATTTTAAATAGGAAACTTCTCGAAAGCATGTCTGACAGAATTATTGAAGATTTGGATACCGAAGATATCTGGGGTCTTCAGAAAATTGATTTCAGCAGACAGACAGACGGGCATGGCTAAATCGACTCCGCTAACTATGAGGATCCAGAATATATATACTTTATAGGGTCGAAAAATTGTATTGTGGAAATTACAAACGGAATGACAAACTAATATATGCCCTTCTCACGATGGTGAAGGGTATAAAAACGGAAACGGAATTTAAATATTTTAAAATATTTATTTTCTGCATAATTTTAAAAATTTTTCATTTTGTTTATTGTATCATTTAAAAACGTTATGTTATACAATATACTGGGTGTATGACTTAAAAATGCGGGATTTTAGCTTTTATTTTGAAATTTATTCAAAGTATTGGTCATTGTTACCTATGACGTTTTCCCATCTTTCTGGCAACATATGCATTCCGAGCCTAAACAACTACATACTCATCTTTTGAGGCCAAAAACGATTTAAGCCAATATCTGATACTCTGTTCTGAAGTGAAGTGAATCCCAGAGAGAGCGTTCTGCATCGATCTCAACAAATAGTAGTCGGACGGAGCAAAGTCTGTACTTTAAGGCGGGTGAGGCAAAACTTCCCAACCACTTCTTTCTAAATAGTTTTTAACAGGTATTGGAACATATAGCCCAGCGTTGTCATGATGGAATATTACGGTTTCATGTCTGTCCGCATATTCTGGGCGTTTTTCGGCCATAGCACGCTTCATACGAATATGTTGCGTTTGGTACAGGTTCCCTGTGATGGTCAGGCCATATTTCAGCAGCTCATAATAGATAAGACCCTTTACGTCATGGATATTTGGCATTGGTTTCGATTCGGCTGGTTGGCCGGTCTTCACATACGATCTCTTACGCTTCGTGTTATCGAAATGGATCCATTTTTCATCGCAGGTAATGACTCTGTGCAAAAATGATTTTCTTTTATCAGTTCGGACACGCAAAATCGTCTTTCAAGGTCTCTCGGCTTCAATTCGTATGGTACCCAATTTCCCTGCTTTTAGTTAAATCCTGTTGCTCGCAAACGTTTTGAAATTCCTGATTGAGTAGCTCCCAATGATTTTGTAAGATCTTGTTGAGTTTGACAACAATCTTCTTGGAGTAATGCTGCCAATTCTACGTCTTCCAACTTTTTTGTCTTTTTGTCCATCTGTCGTACGGTGAAACTGATGAAACCCATTCACCATAAGCTTCGGTGAGCAATTGGTGTACTTCAACGTCTAAATAGCGATGCCGATATAATTTCAAATACAGTTACCGAAATAATAATAATAAAATGAATACCGACACCGTTATTCGATTCGGCTAAACTTGGCATAAGTGCAACTGGGACTAACGATGAATTATTAACAATGAATATTCGTTGTTTGTGTGTATGAAAATGCACACAATTAGTGCGTTAAACTACCACTTCAGTTGTGAATTAAACAATTTTATTCATAAGTGGCTAAAAAGATTAAAAGATTCAGTCTTATTGTATACTTATAATTTACTCTTAATTATATGTATGTGATTTTTGAAGATCACCCCTATGAAACATTTGACAAATTAAGTACTTATTTAAGCACATATTTTAACAAATACTTGATGTGTATGTATAAATAATTCATAAATACCACTTATAAAAGTTTATATTTAATTTGTTGTTGTTGTTTTTTTTTTTTTTTAATAATTTCTCGCTACAATTCGTTCAATTTGTTTTAGTGGGTTGAGTTGGTTTGTTTGGAATGCTGCCAGATGATAAATAAATAAAAATCGCTTAATTAATAACCGGTTTTTATAAAATGTATGACCCATTCGATACGTTAAAATAATGAAAGATAGATAATTCATTTAGCTTTTTATTAAATTCAAATGAATTCAAATGAATTTCTTTGAATATTTGAAATGTGTGAATTTCGAATTTGTTTGATATTTAATTCCTAAGTTATTTAACATTAAGCAGGGAAAACTCATTCCTATTGTACTTTATTTAGCCTTAAACTGTGTGGCTATAAGCAAATGTCATCCGCATAATCAACATCCTATAGGTGGAACCATGGCAGACTCAATTTCAATAATGATAGGCTTGTCGATATTGTCTTCAAGTACTATCTCTAAAAAGAATGCAATCAACGGATTATAGAGATAATAGAGATATATAGAGAGTCTCGTCACTTTAATATGACGTTGCCCTAGAACACGGATGTCCAAAGCTAAACTGTATTTGTGTTGCTGAGCGAAAGAGAGCTCCACTGAAAGAATGTTTTAGTGAAATAAATAAAAGATTTTTAAGGCTTTGTTAACAATAATCAAGTCAACAATCTTAATCAAATTGTCTGCGACATATTACCATAGCTCATTAATTGAGAGTTCGACATTAATAATTTTCGACAAATTTAAAAATATTTAAAATATGTAAACCATTTACGCTGTCTTGATTAAAATCATTTCAAATATGAAAAAAATTTTTCACAAAGGTAAATTGAGGGAAAAAACCAGACAACATTTCAATGATTTTTTAAAGTTGCAAATATATTAAACAATCCAAATATTTCTTTCAGTGATCATGAAAAATAAATTTAAAAAAATGAAAAAATAACAATACACGCTTAGCGTGTGCATTCGTCGCTGTCTCAGTGACTACTAAACAAAAGAGAATAAGAATATGTGTGTTGTTAGTCAGCGCGAAAGCACAATGAAATGGACAACATTGCCCTAGAATGAAGCACTCTGACATGTGACGGATCTATTCCAAATGAACGTGTTCTTGTTTTAAAATTCATTCATTAATTACCAAGTATATTATTCATTCTTCCATGTGTTTGAAGATAAATACGTATTTAATTAGCACAGACAAAAACCACATTTTTTAACATTGCTAATGTTACAGTCAACATAGCACTGTTAATCGCTTAACAGTCTTGATACTTGAATTATGATACCGAAAATATGACTGAATCAGAAATAATTTCAGAAATATAAAAAGTGTTATTATAATAATAACAAAAAAAGACATTACTTACATTAAAAAATTGTATTCGTGCTTGAAAATATGAAAGTAAAATTTATCATAAATGAGTTCTCTGAGGGATGTGCACACTGTGACCAAATCATACTACCTCAAGGAATAAAACCTAGGGGGAAATGAAGGTAATGAATAGTGCTTTTAAACTGCATTAACAGTTTTTCCCAATTGTATTTGTGAAAAATTATATTCATCTTAGAAAATGTGAAATAATACAAAATTCTCATATATGAATTAGTTCTCTGAGCGATGTGCACACTGTGACCAAATCCTACTACCTCAAGGAATAAAACCTATTGGGGAATAAAGGTAAAGTATACTGCTTTTAAACTGCATTAACAGTTTTACCTAATTGTATTTGTGAAAAATTATATTCATCTTAGAAAATGTGAAATAATACAAAATTCTCATATATGAGTTCTCTGAGGGATGTGGTCACTGTGACGAAAACCTACTACCTCAAGGAATTAAACCTAGGGGGAAATGAAGGTAATGAATAGTGATTTTAAACTGCATTAACAGTTTTTCCCAATTGTATTTGTGAAAAATTATTTTCATCTTAGAAAATGTGAAATAATACAAAATTCTCATATATGAGTTCTCTGAGTGATGTGGTCACTGTGACGAAAACCTACTTCCACAAGGAATTAAACCTAGCGATTAACAGTGCTATGTTGACTGTAACATTATCAATGTTAAAAAATGTGGTTTTTGTCTGTGCTAGTTAAATACGTATTTATCTTCACACACATCATACTTCCTTCAGTTCACCACAAAGATCTTCCATAAGACCCAGTCTTATTATAATGTTCTTTATAAGACTTGTATTCGTAAGGATTTAGCTTTCAAGAGTTGATTTCTGTTGATTACTTGACTCTTGTTATTTCTATTTTACCCTTGTTATTTCTATGGGAAGTTTCTTGTTGGTAAGGTTTTTGGTAATCTTATAAAGGCGTATATTAGTTTAAGCGACCGCCTTTGCATCTCCAGCTAAATCATCAAGCCATTGACTGGTATTTAGTTATTTCCAACACTACATTTCATTTTCATAATGAGTAACCATATGATGAAAATCGATCGATGGTGGGTCGTTTCGTTTTCGAAATCGATTTCCATCTCATCCTGGTTGAAATAAGATCTCAAAGCACGATTAATTATTTATTAAATTAAATAAAAAATTTTGTTTAAAAAAAAACTGTGTCAAAATATGTAATTGTTTTTTAATTTGTTTTTGTTAAGACGTAATGTTTTCACTTTATTTGCATAAATCTGGCATCACTAGTTTGGTGTTTAGCTTCAATGTGTTACAGAGAGAGAGAAAGAGACAGAGAGCTCGTGAAAGAGAGTAAATAAACGTGTATCTAGCGGATGTTTTACACGTTTATGACCTTGAAATATATAAACAAACAACAAAAATTTAATTACCCAACTTTATGGAACCGCCAAAAAAATATCTAGTCATTTACTAATAAATACAATTTGTTGTTTTCTGTATAAAATGCACAACAAATTTGTTGGTGGTACTTTTTGTATGGAAGTGTGTTTTATGTTAAAGATTACTTTTAAATGATGAGATACCAAATCAATAGCAAAATTCTTTAAATGAGTTTTTGTTATTTGTTATTTCTTTAGGGGGAAACAGCCATTAATGTCACTAAAATTGGTTAAATATTTCAAAAGACCAACATTGTTTTGGTTTTGAAATATCTATACTGTCTTGTGTTTAGTTTTGTTTTTTTTGGTCATTAAACAGACACAACACACACGCCTTTAATATTAGCTTTAAAGTGCTAAAAAAGGTGTGTTTGTTAGATTTAATTGTTAAAATATTTAATTTGAGATTATTTTTTTTTTACAAACTTATTGACATTTAACTTAGGTGACCTCTTGACTTTTAAACTTTAAGTGAAAAATAAAAATGAAAATTATTTAAAAAAATTCAAAATAAAATAAAATCCAAAACGGAAACAATTTCTCTAGTACTTAAAGCTAAAAATGAACGAAATTAAAAACATGCAATGTATAAGTGTAGCTAGTCATAAATTACTTGTACAAATGTTAATTTTCTAAAATGAATTTAAAATTTATGAAATGAAACTCTTACGTTTACTTACACTAACAATTTTTTTGAAATGCAATTTTTTTTTTTCACAGGATATTCTTCATTTATTTGAAAAAAGTAAAAACGGAAAATTGAAACCACTACAAAAGTGGTAAATACATATACACACACACACACTGGTTGTTATGGCCAAAAATACCTTTAGAACAATGGAAATTACTTTTTAAGCACTTTAGAAAAATAAACTGCATAAAACAGAAATGCAAATACTTAATACTGGCTCACAAACATAGATATATGCATATGTAAGTACTAAGATTTGGCCAACAATTTATATGTACCAAGTTGAATTAAAGTTACTAGTTTATTAACCCTTAAAAGAGCGGGATAGTTAAAAATGGTTCAAGCGGTATATTGTACAGAAATCATGTCAATCATTATATTAAATAGCAAAGGACAGTGGAAAAGACGAACATAAATCAATATTGCTGATATTCACCCTTATTGTGGTTGGCGTAAACGTCTTACACATACGACTGTTTCGTACTAGATTAAAGATAAAATGCAAACTGTTTCTTTAATCTAGTACGAAACTGTCGTAGGCGTATGACGTTTACGCCAACCACGATAAGGAGGATTATCTCATGACCTCAACTCTAAAGGGTCTTTCATTAAGCGCTTCATATCATTAAATTTAAGTAAAACAAAGTGTGTGTGAGATATCATCGACATTTTTTATTAATTTGAAAGGTCTAGCGATGTCATTATGTATGGGATATAACGTGGTGGGTGGCGCGCATCCGAAATGTCTAATTTTCCACGACTCTGGCACATAAATCAGGCTGAATTTGACCGATGGTATGTGTTTTGTTTGTTTTGAAGGCCGTTGTTATTGGTGGCTTATTCGCATAGATCTGCGACTAAAGAAACCCCTACAAGAAAAATGCTAATGGGGTAAAATCGTACGATTTCGGTGGCCAGTACACATCATCTCCACGTGAGCTGACCATGCCCTCAAGTCGCTCGTACAAAATGTCCAATGTGGCATGAGTTGTTTGGCGCCGTTCTGTTGAAACTACATGTCGTTGGTGGCCATATCATCTGATTCAGCCCAAAATAAGTTGATAATTATTGACATATAGCGCTCGCGGTTGATGATGAGGTCCGGGCGAATGTCGTTTTCAAAGAAATATGTATTGATGACGCCGACAACCCAAAATCCACACCAAACAATGACAATGACTACATTGGTGTTCTTGTTATTCTTTATAAAGGGTTTTCCAACAAGAGGTGTTATTTTAAATCACCCGGTATTTCGGTAGATGTCACTTTTGAAGCTTTTATTCTTTGACATTTGACAAGTAGAAACTACGCCATTACTAAAAATGGAACGCTACACGCTTCAACAACGCATTGAAATTACTAAAATTCACTACAAAAATGGTGAAAATCTTGCAGTCACAGTTCGCAAAACTAAAGCATTTTTGGACTTGTCGGACCGTAATACAGAAATTGGTGGACAAATTCAAGCTGTTGGGACAAGTTAGTGATGTGAAGAATAAAACCCGTGCATGTCGCTCAAGAACAACTGAGAATATTGCTGCTGTAGCCCAAAGTGTTGAAGAAAACCCAGGTTTGTCTATTCCTCGTCGTTCTTTGGAATTGGGCATTCCACAAACGTCATTACACCGTATTTTGGATGATATTGATCTGGACAACGTTTACTTTCAACAAGACGGCGCTACGTGCCACACAAGCAACGAAACCATTGCTCTTTTACGGGAAAAGTTTCCGGACCGTGTTATCTCTCGAAGAGGTGATCACAATTGGCCACCGAGATCTTGTGATTTAACACCTTGCGACTTCTTCCTTTGGGGTCACGTGAAAGATAAGGTCTACGCCAACAGCCCAGCATCGATTCAAGACCTCAAAGATAGAAATCTTGAGGCTATCGAGGACAAAGGGCAGCCACTTTAAGATTTGGTTATAGAAAATTTCATGAAAAGGATATGATCCTGTGAGCGTGGTCGTGGTGGCCATTTGGCTGATGTTGTTTTTCATTAATAACGGCATACCTTCCTCTTTATTATGAAATAAACATCCGATCATTTATCTCAAAAAATGCCATTTTTCTTTGAATACCAAAATAATACCTCTTGTTGGAAAACCCGTATCTCTTATGGCGTAAATGGTTTCATCCAAAGTTCTTGCGAAAATTTTATTGGTGATCTTATAAAAATCCCTGGATCTATTAGACCTACAGACCTCTGACTCACACTCGACGACATAAAATTCCAGTAGAGTCAGACATTCATAGATCTTATCGGTGTTCCTGTAAACAATATGTTTTCATTACCCACGTTGCGGGAATAGAGATCTCTGCAGCAATCCAAGTTTAACTTGTTTCAATCTGATGGAAAAACGCATGTGAGACGTCCTGCAAAGATAGCCTTAGATCCCAGGTACACTGTGAAAACGGTGTAACATGCTTATGCTGCATGTGATCTTTATTGAATTCCAAAACTCTGAGAAATATATTACAGAATCATGTTAGTCTTTCTTAATTTTTATTTAAATTTTGACATTTAGAGGTTAATTTTTTTTTGTTTGTAAAATATATACACAAAATACATACAGAAACATAAGAGCCAAACTAAAATGCATATTATAAAGCTTCTATTTTGCTTAACATGCAAATTTTCACAATGAGCAAAACTAAAAATTACATACAAACCCATCGTTCTTTTTTTTTTTTGTTCTTTCTCTTTCCATGTACACAATAATGAAGGTACTCTTTCACACTTTCACTCATACGTGTACTCTTTCGTATACAAATTAGACATTGTATAAAATAGTACGAAGCAGAAATGAGAAAAATTGTACAGTTTATGAGTGAAATTAAGCAATGAAAAGTACTTATTTGGTACAATTGAAGGATAAACAATTGCGGCTCCACTTTCATTTCAATGTTAATATCTCAGACTTATCCATTTAAAAATCGTTTATTATGTTATATCACTGAGGGAGTGATTTATAAGATTATTATTTTACAATTTAAATTAAAAAAATATATATCTTTTAGTTTTCGACCCATCTTAGAAATTAATAAATAATGGTAACAGTTATTAAAATCAATCACAATTGAAATGGTTCGTTGCACACTAAAGCATTAAGAAACCACAAATACTAATAAAGGTCATACATATAAATCACAATTTGGGTATTTTGATTATTTAGTTATATATATATATATATATATATATATATGCACAGCGCATAGTTTGGGGACAGTAAAAATTGGTCATTTTTTTTAGGTAAAATTATTGATTTTATATTTATTAATCATTTTAAAAAGGAATTTTAAATTTGTTTTGGCTAAATTAATTTTTATTTCAAATTAACTATACTCCGCATACTTTGAGGACAATCATATACGTTGCGCCTAGTTTGGGCACATGTCCCCAAATTATGCGGTATATAGAAAAAAAATCATGTTGCCACATGTTTGCCAATGTTTGGCGATTTTGGCATTTTTTCCAAGTGGTGCCAATGTTACATTTTCTTTGCGAATCGCTACTTTGGTACAATAAATCACCTAAAGAAAGAAAACACGCCACAAATTTATTGAAATTAAGTTAAATCGCTATTTTAGTATTTCCAAATGGCATGACATTTAATTTGATAGTGTTTTGTGTTTTTATTCATAACTATTTTAATATAAAATGCAACAATATTATTTAATAAACATTATCACATATTTAAAATATTATATATGTTAATAAAATTCAAAATTGTTTTCTAAAAATGCAATAGCACTAATTTTATATTTAACTTAACTTCTAAATATTTATGTCTGGTGTAAGACATAAAATGTCTGTCATATTTTAAAACAAAATGGTTTTAGGAACATATATAAAAAACAAATTTATATAATTGAATTTGACGATAAAAGCCATATATTTTGTTCCATGCTAGTTTACGAGTAGGCTTATATCTTTGAAACTACGGAATGTTCGATGAAAAACTTGTACTATATAATAAATTGTATTGCAAAGTATGGAGCTATATCTGATTTAAATTTTGGAAGGCTAATAGTCAAGTCAGTGTTCTGCAGGGACATATCCGCAAGTTACAGATATATAGAAGATCAATATTCAATAAATCTTTTTTTAATGTAATATCAAAATGTTCTGCTCACTATTATTCTAAAACAATATTATCGTCAGCCCAAATTCAAGAAATTTGACTATACATAAAAGTTGTAATAACAACAAAATTTATAGATCTTGTAATAAGCAAGATATATGCAAGAAAATGAGTTTTGTGATTTTTCGCATACAAAACCGTTGGATATACGAAAATATTAATTGAAACCAAAATGTAGTGATTTTTTCTCTATAAATGTTGTTATAACTGCTAAACACATAGGATGCCTAACAAACGAGATATATGCAAAAAATAGATTTTTTGTGATATTTTACATTCAATGTCTCAAAAACCGTTAGAGGTACGCACTAATTGTTATCTAAAAATGTTGTAATAACTCCTTAACTCGTAGGACGCATAATAACCGAGATATATGGAAAAAACAGATTTTATATGATTTTTGACATCCACTATCTCGAAAATCGTTGGAGGTATGCAAAAATTATATTTTACGAAGATATAGTGATTTTTATTCTATAAAAATGTTGTGATAACTCATAAATACATAGGACGCCTAACAACCGAGATATATACAAGAAACTGAGTTTTTGTGATATTTTACATTCAATATCTCAAAAACCGTTGGAGGTACGGCAAATTATATGTTACCAAAATTTAGGGATTATTATTCTCTCAAAATAACTCCTAAACTTATAGTGTGCATAATAACCGAGATAAATCTAAAAAACAGATTTTGTATGATTTTTGACATCCAATATCTCGAAAACCGTTGGAGGTACACACAAATTATATATCACCCAAATCTAGGGATTATTATTCTCTAAAAATGTTGTAATAACTCCTTAACTCGTAGGACGCATAATAACCGAGATATATGGCAAAAACAGATTTTATATGATTTTTGACATCCAATATCTCGAAAACCGTTGGAGGTACACACATATTATGTGTTACCCAAATGTAGGGATTATTATTCTCTAAAAATGTTGAAATAACTAATAAACTCGTAGAATGCATAATAACCGAGATATATGTCAAAAACTGATTTTTGTAATTTTTGATATCCAAAATCTCGAAAATCGTTGGAGGTATGCAAAAATTGTATGTTACCAAAATATAGGGATTTGTATTCTTTAAATATTTTGTAATAACTCCTAATCTCATACAACGCCTAATAACCGAGATAAATCTAAAAAACAGATTTTTTATGATTTTTGACATCCAATATCTCGAAAACCGTTGGAGGTACACACAAATTATTTATCACCCAAATCTAGGGATTATTATTCTCTAAAAATGTTGTAATAACTCCTTAACTCGTAGGACGCATAATAACAGAGATATATGACAAAAACAGATTTTATATGATTTTTGACATCCAATATCTCGAAACCCGTTGGAGGTACACACATATTATATGTTACCCAAATGTAGGAATTATTATTCTCTAAAAATGTTGTAATAACTAATAAACTCATACAACGCCTAATAACCGAGATAAATCTAAAAAACTGTATTTTGTAATTTTTGGCATCCTATATCTCGAAAATCGTTGGAAGTATGGAAAAATTATATGTTGCCAAAATGTAGGGATTATTATTCTTTAAAAATGTTGTAATAACTCCTAAACTCATAGGACGCATAAAAACCGAGATATATGGCAAGTACAGTTTTTTTGTAATTTTTTACATTCAATATCTCGAAAACCGTTTGAGGTAACCACGAATTATGTGTAACCAAAATGTAGGGATTGTTATTATCTAAAAATGCTGTACTAACGCCTAAACTCTTAGGACGCCTAACAACTGAGATTTATGCAAAGAATTGATTTTTGACATCCAGTATCTCGAAAACCGTTGGAGGTACTCAAAAATTATGTTACCAAAATGTAGCTCATAGGGCGCTAACTAACCGATATATATGCAAAAAATATTTATTTTTGTGATATTTTAGGAACAACATTGACCAAACAAGCAGCAAAAGTAAACATACACCACCTTGTACAATTTCATCTTGTTCCCGCTTTTTTTGTTCACGCCAAATTTAAACAAGGTGGTGTCGATTCTACAACAACAACATTGACCAAACAAGCAGCAAAAGAAAACAGACACCATCTTCTACAATTTCGTCTTGTTCCCGGTTTTTTTTGTTTATGGTAAATTTAAACAAGGTGGTGTCGGTTCTACAACAACAACATTGACCAAACAAGCAGCAAAAGAAAACAGACACCATCTTCTACAATTTCGTCTTGTTCCCGCTTTTTTTTGTTTATGGTAAATTTAAACAAGGTGGTGTGGGTTCTACAACAACAAGAATTGGTCAAAGTAGTCAACACCATCTTGTATAAATTCGACTTTAAAGGTACATGCAACCAAAATGTAGGAACTTTTATTGTCTAAAAATTTAGTTATAACTCCTAAACTCCTAAAACATGATTTGATTTTGATGTTTGACATCCAATATCTCGAAAACCGTTAGGGGTAGGCAATCATTATGTGTAACCAAAATGTATCGATTATTATTCTCTAAAAATGTTGCGATAACTTCTAAACTAGTAGGACGCATAATAAAAGAGATAAATGCAATAAACAGATTTTTGTAATTTTTAACATCCAATATTTAGCAAATAGTTGGAGGTATGCACGAATTATTTGTAACCAAAATGTAGGGATTGCATAATAATCCAGATATATGCAAAAAATATATATTATTAAAATCGTTGGAGGTAAACAAAATTTATATGTTTTCAAAATGTACACCCAGAGAAAAAACAACTTAAAATCAATAAGAACCATATTAAATCAATTAGAAACATTAACGAAAATTTAGAAATGTTGAATTTTTTTCTTTCAATATGGAACATTATTAATTTATTATTAAGTTAAAAATAATTAATTTATTGTGTTTATGAATGGGTTTTGTATGGTTTTTCTATTAAAATAAACATTATTGAATTAATATATCGCATTCTTGTTTTTAAGTTGCTGTTTTCCCCGAGTGTAGGGATTATTATTCTTTAAAAATTATGTAATAACTCCTAATCTCACAGGAACCGAAATAACCGGTTGGTAAAAAGCCGAATTTTGAACTGCCTAAAAATTTCGTTAAGTTTAAATAGTCGTAGTCTAACTTTTTATCGTGATTATAAAAAAATGCTTGTTTTCATTACTAAATTAGGTAACCATATGTCCTTTATACTAAAACAGTATAAAGTACGAAAAAACTACTTTTCATAAATTAGCAAAAGTCGTAACGTCGACTTTTTGTTTTATAAATAAATCTATTTAATGATTTTATGATTATTTTTTAAATAAAATGTTGGAATTATTATCTAAAAATAGTAACTATATATATGATTGTGGTAACAATAATATGGTTAATTTACGATTCGCATGAATATTTCAACCATATATATGGTTGCAGTAACCATGTATATGTTTGTGACAACCATTTATATGATGAAGGACTTACCATATTATGATGCTCTCGTATCATAATCTGAGAACAACATATTATGATAAAATTATTCATCATATAAATGGTTGTCACAAACATATACATGTTTACTGTAACCATATATATGGTTGAAACATTCATGTGAATCGTAAATTAACCATATTATTGTTACTACAATCATATATATAGTTACTGTGACTATAATATTGTTAAAAATTTTGATATTGTTACAGTAACCATGCACAAATTTGAAACGGTTACAGTAACAATGTACAACTATATTTTTTTTCTGCGTGTAGGACGCATAATAATTGAGATATATTCCTAAAACTTATTGTTTATGATTTTTGACATCCAATATCTCGAAAACCGTTGGAGGTACACACAAATTATTTATCACCCAAATTTAGGGATTATTATTCTCTAAAAATGTTGTAAAAACTCCTTAACTCGTAGAACGCATAATAACCGAGATATATGGCAAAAACAGATTTTATATGATTTTTGATATCCAATATCTCGAAAACCGTTGGAGATACACACATATTATGTGTTACCCAAATGTAGGGATTATTATTCTCTTATAATGTTGAAATAACTAATAAACTCGTAGAATGCATAATAACCGAGAGATATGTCAAAAACTGATTTTTGTAATTTTTATATCCAAAATCTCGAAAATCGTTGGAGGTATGCAAAAATTGTATATTACCAAAATATAGGGATTTGTATTCTTTAAATATTTTGTAATAACTCCTAATCTCATACAACGCCTAGTAACCGAGATAAATCTAAAAAACTGATTTTTTGTGATTTTTGACATCCAATATCTCGAAAACCGTTGGAGGTACACACAAATTATATATCACCCAAGTCTAGGGATTATTATTCTCTAAAAATGTTGTAATAACTCCTTAACTCGTAGGATGCATAATAACCGAGATATATGGCAAAAACAGATTTTATATGATTTTTGACATCCAATATCTCGAAAACCGTTGGAGATACACACATATTATGTGTTACCCAAATGTAGGGATTATTATTCTCTAAAAATGTTGAAATAACTGATAAACTCGTAGAATGCATAATAACCGAGATATATGTCAAAAACTGATTTTTGTAATTTTTGATATCCAAAATCTCGAAAATCGTTGGAGGTATGGAAAAATTGTATGTTACCAAAATGTAGGGATTATTATTCTTTATATATTTTGTAATAACTCCTAATCTCATACAACGCCTAATAACCGAGATAAATCTAAAAAACAGATTTTTTATGATTTTTGACATCCAATATCTCGAAAACCGTTGGAGGTACACACAAATTATTTATCACCCAAATCTAGGGATTATTATTCTCTAAAAATGTTGTAATAACTCCTTAACTCGTAGGACGCATAATAACCGAGATATATGGCAAAAACAGATTTTATTTTTGACATCCAATATCTCGAAAACCGTTGGAGGTACACACATATTATGTGTTACCCAAATGTAGGGATTATTATTCTCTAAAAATGTTGAAATAACTAATAAACTCGTAGAATGCATAATAACCGAGATATATGTCAAAAACTGATTTTTGTAATTTTTGATATCCAAAATCTCGAAAATCGTTGGAGGTATGCAAAAATTGTATGTTACCAAAATATAGGGATTTGTATTCTTTAAATATTTTGTAATAACTCCTAATCTCATACAACGCCTAGTAACCGAGATAAATCTAAAAAACAGATTTTTTGTGATTTTTGACATCCAATATCTCGAAAACCGTTGGAGGTACACACAAATTATATATCACCCAAATCTAGGGATTATTATTCTCTAAAAATGTTGTAAAAACTCCTTAACTCGTAGAACGCATAATAACCGAGATATATGGCAAAAACAGATTTTATATGATTTTTGATATCCAATATCTCGAAAACCGTTGGAGATACACACATATTATGTGTTACCCAAATGTAGGGATTATTATTCTCTAAAAATGTTGTAATAACTCCTTAACTCGTAGGACGCATAATAACAGAGATATATGGCAAAAACAGATTTTATATGATTTTTGACATCCGATATCTCGAAAACCGTTGGAAGTACACACAATTATATATTACCCAAATGTAGGAATTATTATTCTCTAAAAATTTTGTAATAACTAATAAACTCATACAACGCCTAATAACCGAGATAAGTCCAAAAAACTGATTTTTATAGTTTTTTACAGCCAATATCTCGAAAATCGTTGGAAGTATGGAAAAATTATATGTTACCAAAATGTAGGTATTATTATTCTTTAAATATGTTTGATTGGGACCTATCGTAGAAGGCATAATAACCGAGATATATTTAAAAATCTGATTTTTGTTGATTTTTGACATCTAATATCTCGAAAACCGTTGGAGGTACGCACAAACTATCTGTTGAAAATTAATAAATGCATATTTGCATTAATAAATTTGGTAGCTATATGTCTTTTATATTAAAACAGTCTAAAAAGACGAAAAATTTATTTTTCATAAATTAGCAAAAGTCGTAACGTCGACTTTTTGTTTCATCTATAAATCTATTCAAAGATTTTATGATTATTTTTTAAGCTAATAACCGAGATATATGATAAAAACGATTTCTGACATCCAATTTCTCGACTTTAAGTATGAAAGATAATGGTATGTGCCATTTCGCTATGATTTAATCTTATATTACTCGCGTTTTTATAAAAAATCGTATAATAGAGTTAAATTTGTCTGGTCTATCCATATGAAAATATGGCTACCCTGAAAACAATATTTGCTGAGTCATGCAATAATCCAGCCATAGGACAATATGGCAACTCTAAACTATGTGTTTGTTAGCGCCATTTTTTGCCCGGAAAAAAAATTCTTGGCTAAAAATCGCTAGTTTTAGAGCATAAGTACGGCAACATCGATAGTGATATTATTTCTTAAAAACTTAAAATTTTTATACTTAAAGCATATATATAGCTATTGGAACTAGCTTAAACGATATTTAACATATCGCGGAATCTAATTATGTAATAAAAAAAAAATCGAAAAAAATGTCCCCAAACTATCATGTCCCCAAAGTATGCGCAAGATATATGATTAGTTTGAGGACAGTCCCCAAAGTATGCAATTGTCCTCAAACAATGCGGTAGATCGAAAAAATGTCCCCAAAGCATGCGCTGTGCATATATATATATATATATTAGAGAAATATTCATGCAATTCATAGTAAAAGCATACCACATAAATTCTCAGGGAGTTGGTAAGTTTTCCCTAATTAATTTTTCACGAAAAAAACATAAGGCATGTCTGTTATAATGGATGGGAGATTTTGGATATTCTTCAAAAATATATATAACTTTTGACAATTAAACAAGTAAGAGAGCTATATTCGTCTGTGCCGAATTCACTTTAAAATACAAATTTTTAATATTTTTAGGTAAACAAAATTAATTTTTTTTTTTTTCAAAATTTAAAAAAAAATTTTTGTTTTCAAAATTTTTTTTTTCAAATTTTTTTTTTTTTTTAAATTTATTAATGAAAAAAATTTTGACAAAAAAAATTTTTTTGTTAAAAAAAAAATTCGGTTTAAAAAATATTTTTTTCCGATTTTGACCCACTGTAGGTCCAAATTACTATAGCCTTATATACATCGTTGCAATTGACTTTGAAATATCTATCATTAGATATCCATATTGTCTATAGTAATGACTTAGTAATCCAGATATAGATTAAAAATAGGCCAAAAATCAAGGTTGTGCCGGTTTTTCCCCTATATCTCAGCCTTTTGTGGGCCGATTTTCTCGCGACCGTGCCGGAAGAATTCTTGATATATTGATGTATCAATTATGTTTGTAAGTTATTTGGGGGCTACGGAAAGTTGATTTCAACATACAGTCGGACAGACGGACATGGCTATATCGACTTCGCTATCTATGAGGATCCAGAATATATATACTATGTGGGGTCGCAAACGAAAAATGTAGAAATTACAAACGGTATGACAAACTTATATATACCCTTGGAACTCATGGTGCCATGAAATACTTTTTTGAAAACTATGACAAAAAATGTTTTGTATTGAGTTTTTGCAAAGATACAAATTTTTCAAATTGAGATTAAATTTTTATTTACTAATATTTTTTAATGAAATTTTACAGTTATATAGATTTTTCTATTGGAAATGAAAAAATAAAAAAAAATTTTGAAATTTGTAATCAGAAATCCCACAATTTCCAAAAAAGTGTTCAAAAATCCCAAAAATTAGATTTTTTAGTTATTTAGCTATTATATTTATACAGAGGCCCTTTACAAAATTATTAGGAACATATCTGGCCGTCTAAAACGGGTTACTGTATTTTGATATCGACTATGCGATTTAAAAATGTTTGCCTTAAAGTTGAATTTTACACAAAAAAATAGGCGTTCTTTGGGTGGACGTCCCCTCGGTATCAAAAATTTTAAATTTTTTTTCATTTAAAATATTTATTCTAAAGCTTGCTTTTCAAAAAGTATAAATTCTTTGTACATCTTCATAGGAACGTTTTGCGATAACTTTTTCCAAAAAAAATAGCGAAAAATCGCCAATTTAAAATTTTTTTAAATTCAAATGCATATCGGTCATTATTTTTAAACAATCCTTTTTTGTTTTGACTCATACATATGTTGTTAGTCCAACAAATGAAAAATAGAGAAAATCGGGATATATTTGGATCCGCTGTTATCAAAAAACTGGAGTAGGGTGGGTAAAAATTTTGAAAATTTAATTTTCAATTGCGAATATCTCCTAAGCTTTATGAGATAATTTCTAGCTACGACGATGTTTTTTGTAGCAGATTCTATATGTGTATTATTTTCTTTTTTTTTTGAATTCGGAACACAAACGAAGAAATAGATTGGTTTTAAAAATGTAACATATCCGAGGTGTCCTATTTTGGGACCCCTGGTCGCGCCCCTGGTGGGTCCATTAGGTCCAAATTCAAAACTTAAACTTGATAACACTTTCTCTTTGCGCTTGTGAAATTTCATTCAAACCAGACTAACGGTTTAGAACTTACAGATTTATTTCCCTCTATTTTTTTTTAGCGCTTTTCGCAATAGTTTTGGTACTATTTAATCATTAAAAAGTTACGTAATTTTTTTTTTTAGAAAAACATGCTAGATTAAAGTCCTTTTAATTTATTTTTCTTAAAACGGCATAGTTTTACCTTATAAATTTAACAAAGTAGTCAAAGACTCTGCTGATCGCTTTTAAAAGGATTTTTCTTTAAGAATCCAGACGATAAATATGCACTTTCATGTGATAATCATTCATTCAATTAATATATCAGCGATTTAAAAAATTATACAAACATTTGGTAAGATAGTTACTGTAACAACTCAACATTTAGAAGGAGTACGTGGCAAAACTACTCCAAGACAAGATAATTTAATAGCAAGAGAGTTTAAGAAATTCCCAAAAATTACTCCCAGAGAAATTAGTTATCGAAATGATAAACTCTTATTTAAAAAAAAACACCTTACTGAATTCACCAAGGACATTTACAGAAATGTAATACTGTTCTCTTTTCGGATGAATCCAAATAAAATAACAAGTACACAATAAGACAGTCAAGCTTGGCGGTGGCAATATTATGGTGTGGGGCTGTTTTTCAGGGCAAGTTATGGGTCCTATTCATTATAAAATATACTATGGCTGGTATCGGATACAGATCAATTTTTAACGATATTATGTATCCATAGCCTGAGAATAGCCTATAGCCCCTAGTTTGGAGAGGCACTTGTTTTGAAGTGTCTAATATCCAGATGTCAATCCCATAGAAACCTATGCGAAATTGTAGATCGCAAAATAGGGACTCAAAATTATAACACGAAGGAAAGTAGATGCGGTTATAAGGTAATGAAAATATTTTAAAGCCGACGATTGACTCTAGTTGATTCAATGTATCGTCGCTAAAAGGGCCCAGAAAATGTTAGTAAAAATTAAACCAAAGTTTCCATCGTTTGTTTTCTAATACACAAACTGAACAAACTTAAAAGGTACAATTTTTCACTATCAATGGGTAGAAATTATACCATTATTTTAACATCTCTAGCACGAGTATATATTTACTAATGGGTGCATAATAACACTATGATACTTACAACACTCGTTCTCACAACAAACATATCTTGGGCAATTGTTTTATTTAGTACTACTCATTGTGTAGAGAAAGGACGAGCGAGGTTGGTGATGTTGGTTGATATACAATGTTGATGATGATGATGATGTATAATTGTTTGTAGAAACTAGCAACTGCTGCTTGTTGTTGCTACCTTGACCTAATAATACAATTACATACATATACAGCAACAATATAACGACAATGCAACACATACAACACTTGTCACTTTTCAAAATGTGCAACACTTGCAGTGTGCCAGCAAGTGTCAGGAGGCAAGCGGGAAGTCCAAGAGTAAATAGAGAGAGAGAAGGAGTTAAATGTTTCTTTTAACAATAATAAATTTATTTGTAGTTGTGGTCATTTAACTATTGTACAAAGGACTACAATTAAAATCCTTAATATTTTCAAACTTTTCTAAACAAAAAAAAAAACTGCCAAGAGAGTAGTATAATATGTAATTAAGTATTACATGGAAAAACACTTGTCACGAGATGTCAACTGTTAAATATAATAAACAAATATTAAGTAAAAACTACAATTTAAATCTTTAAAATGTATATAATTTGACAATCTTAAATATTGTGTAATGCAACAATTAATAAAGAAATACAATATTTGCTAAATTTATTATTAAATTCGTTTGTGCTAAATTTCTTATGTAAAAGAGAAATTCTAAAATTTTATTTAAAAAAAAGTTGTATTAGATAAATATTTTACATTTTTAGGAATTTTGTGCTTCATTTCACACTTTTATAAAAATTCGACAAATAAATTCTTTAAACGATTTTTTTTTTTATATTTTCAATTTAAAATATTAAAGCCACTGGAAATAATATGATAGGTAAAGCTGATAGGTTTCTGGAAATTCTAGAGAATAGAATTACAAAGTGTTTATTCAGCCCAAAAACTTAAAAATTGTAAAACTATAGAAATACAATTTTGAACTACTACATGCTGTCAGCATTACCAAGAAGTAGTTTAGTAATGGCTGTCTTATGATCTGATATATAGGTAGTTTTTTATTAGTCATTTGCTAGGGTATAAGGTTTAAGGTATTAAGGAGTGAGATCGAAAAAAACTTAACACACGTTTTTCCTTTAAACTGTTAACCCAAGTATTATTTGTTTTTTTTTTTTTGTTCAAATTATATTCATTTATTGTTAATTTGATTAAAATGAGTGACCAGAAAAAAGTGCGTACTAAAATTATTAAATATTTTCAACAAAACCCAACTTGGTCCTACAAAAAGTTGGCCAAACAATCAAAGTTCTGCCGTCAAACTGATGCCAATGTTATTAAACAGTATCGGGAGAACTTGTCCGTTGATATAAAACCTGGTACAGGTAGCAGGAATGGTCCACATGATGTTTCTAAAGCCAAAAAATAGAAAGCATTTTCAAAAGAGTTGCCAACACATCCGGTAGGAAAGCAGCCCGGTTAGCTCAGTACTCTGACTATTTGTTACGAAAAGCTAAAGCCAATGCAGGTTTAAAAACATACAAGGCTCAAAAAGTTCCTGACAGGAACTCTGCCAAAAATTTTAGAGGCCAAAGACAGAGCACGGAAATTGAAGTCAAATTTTATAAAAAAAAAAATATACCTGCTTCATAATGCATGACGAAACGTATATTTTTATGTTGCTGATGCTCGAGGGAATGTTGTAGAAAAGTTTAGGACCCAAAAGGTGAAAATTTTCCCAAAAATTTCTTGACATGACAAGCATACATTTGTTACAAAGGGCTCTATAAATACCGAAATTTACATCAAGGAATGTTTACAAAAAAGGATGCTTCCATTCATAAGACTTCTTAATGTGTCCACTTATTTTTGGCTTGATTTGACATCCTGTCACTATGGCAAGGTCTTTAGAGGTACACGAATATTAATGTGGTATTTGTACTAAGAGAGGCAGATCCTCCAAAATGCCTGCAGCTAAGGTCAGTGGAGTGATATTGGGCTCTTGTTAAAAGAGAACTGAAGAGCACAAAAAAAGTGTCCAAAAGTGTGGTGTGGATTTTAAACGGAGATGGACTACCTGTTCGAACAAAGTGACAGAAAGCACTATAAAACCTTTATTAACCATAAATTCATCACTATAAATTTATTCAAAGTATTGGCCATTGTTAGCTATGACAATCGAGACATACTGGCTTCTACAACATAAATAAGAATATATAAGCTTGCAAGCCAAAAACGATAAATCAAAATGCCGCAATAATTTTACCACAAGTCTTGAATGTATAACCCTCTCAAAAGCTTTCGATAAATCAAGAGAGATAAGAACAACATTCTTGCCTTTATCTACAAAATTTCGTATTGAATCTGTTAAACCAACAAGAAGTGCACTGGAACTATAGCCACATCGAAACCCTGATTGAGCTGAATGTAACAATGAGTTACCATCAAGATGAAGCAACATTTGATTCATAAAAATATGTTCAACAACTTTAGACAGAATCGGAAGGACAGATATCGGACGCAAATTATTAAAAGAAACAGAATCACCTTCTTTCTTTATAGGAACTACTTTAGCAAAAAATGTTGTAGTCCCCTTGTTCTGGATTAAGATTTTCTACATTAAACAACTTTTTAACGTTGTCATAATTGAATATTACGGTTTCATGTCTGGCCTCATATTCTGGGCGTTTTTTGACCAATGCTAGCTTCAAACGTATCAGTTGCGTTCGGTACAGGTTCCCTGTGATGGTCTGGTCAGATTTCAGCAGCTCATAATATATAGGACCCTGTTGCTCCCACCAATTACAGAGCAGTACCTTAGCGCCTTGGATATTTGACTTTGGTGTCGATTCGGCTGGTTGGCCGGGCTTCACGTACCATCTCTTACGCTTCGAGTTATCGTAATGGATCCATTTTTCATTGAAAATAATGATTCGGTGCAAAAATGATTTTCAAACGACTCAAATCTGTGTACATCTGTCCAAGTAAAAATTTGTTTTAAAAAAGTACTAAACTGCTTACCTGGATTTGGACCAATCTACCTACACCTTCGCAATAAAGATCCAAATTTTTAACATTTTATCAAACAATATTTAACGTTTTATCAAAATTGGATTTATCATCTTTAATAAAATGTATTTTTAAATAATTTTAGTGAAAAAATCGGGCCAAGGTATGGTGCGGTCTCTGCGCTCCATCGTCAGAGCTTAAACTCCTCTGCTACTCCTATGTGAAATTTCATGTTAATCGGATTAGCCAGTTAGAAATGGCATTAATTCTGTCGCACATTGTGACAGTAGTAATTTTTGTCTTTCGTTATGAAATATATTGAACGTTTAATATTTTCCTTCCATATTTATTTCCATTAGTTCGACCATTCTAAGAATTTTAAGATTATTTTGATTGATCACTGCAGGATTTACTTTATTGCGCATTAATGACAGACATTATTTACGCAAACTTGTGTATACAAACCTTTTAAAAGTGAAATTATCTATAAAACATTATTTTAATCTTTAACATTTAAGCAATTCATTACCTCATGTATGAAAATATTTCTATATGCATGTGTTTTGTTATCTGTGAATTGATGTTTAAACAACTCATTAGTTGTTTAATCCAATCAAATTGTAAGCATTTTAAAGTGCAATATTGTTGATGTTAATAAATGTTGTTTCATTTATTTAAAAAAATAAAATAATAATATTTATTTTGTTTAACAACATTTTTATTTATAAACCGCCCACCGTTTAACAATAAAATAATTTATAGAATTTTCAACTTTTTAATAATGGTGATGATGTTGTTGTTAGTGCTATTTTTTTGTAATTCAAAAACATATAAACGTTATATTTTTTGAAATTTAATTTTATGATGGCAGCTGTGGAAAGGAATTGAATGATTAAAATGTAGAAAAAAGAGGACTTTAACGTACTATGGGGTATAGATTACTTAAGGACTTTGCAAACAAGTATTTTATAAGCAAGAATCAAAGATTTCATCCTAATCGAGAGGTCTTTATGTACTTCAATTTTAGCTTCAATCGTAGGTCTTTATGTAGTTCAATGTTAGCGTCAATCGTAAGTCTTTATATAGTTCAGTTTTCAATCGTAGGTCTTTATGTAGTTCAGTTTTAGCTTGAATCGTATGTCTTTATGTAGTTCAATTTTAGCTTCAATCGTAGGTCTTTATGTAGTTCAATTTTAGCTTTAATCGTAGGTCTTTTTGTATAAGAGCCCAATATCATAATAAGAGCCCAATATCTATCCACTGGACTCAGCTCCAGGCGATTTGGAGGAATACCACATTATTGGTCTTGTACCACTCAATACCTTGCTTACCATAGTTACAGATGCCAAATCAGGCCAAATATAAGGAAACATCCCTTTTTGTAAACATTCCTTGATGTAAATTTCGGCATTTATAGAGCCCTTTGTAACAAATGTTTGGCTTCTTTTGCCGCAACTGCATATTGCTTGACATGCGAAGAACTTTTTGGGAAGACTTTTCTTCAACATTCCCTCGAGCATCTGCAACATAAGAAAATTGACCCAGAACCTGCGAAAAATTTTCCATACGTACATTTCGTCATCTATTATGCTGCAGGTTTATTTTTTGTTTAAAATTTGACTTCAATTTCCATGCTCTGCTTTTGGCCTCTAAATTTTTAGCAAAGTTCCTGTAAGGAACTTTTTGAGCCTTGTATGCTTTTAAACCTGCATTTGCTTTAACTTTTCGTACCAAATAGTCCGAGTACTGACCTAACCGTTCTGCTTTCCTAGCGGATGTGTTGAGAGCTATTTTAAAAATGCTTTCTAATTATTGGCTTTAGAAACAACATGTGGACCATTCCTTCTTCCTGAATCAGGTTTTCTATCCACGGACAAGTTCTCTTGATACTGTTTAATAACATTTGAATCAGTTTGACGGCAGACCTTTGATTGTAGCACCAAGTTGGGTTTTGTTGAAAATATTTAATAATTTTAGTACGCACTTTTTTCTGGTCACTCATTTTAATCAGATTTACAACAAATGAACATAATTGACATTAAACATAATAACTGACATGATATTGTTGCTGGGTTTAAAAGTTTTATTGGAAAACTTGTGTTAAGGTTTTTTCTATCTCAGTCCTTAATCCATACATATTAACATCGATAGATAGACCTTTCAAACGAATAGAAAATGTCCATGATATCTCACACATACTTTGTTTTAATAAAATTGAATGATAGGAAGCGCTTAATGAAATACTTTTTATACTCTGGATTGCTGTAGATAGCGAAGTCTATATAGGCATGTCCGTTTGTCTGTCTGTATGATGAAATCAAGTTTCCGAAGCCCCCAAATAACGTACATGTATGATGGATACATCAATATCCGCTATAGCCCAACTTAGATTTATACAAGGTGGCGCAAAAGTAAACTTCCGATGTTTTTTGGCTGTAATTAAAAAGAAAAATGAAAAACTTTGATTCTTCTTGTGGATTATTTTTATTTGGTTTTTAATTTGTTTTACATCAAGTCGAGAATATGATGTCATGTAAATGGCCGCCGCCACAGTAGATTGTCATTTGATTTTTATGGCATTTTCCATCACTTTGGCCAAAACTTCCGGCGATAGGTCCTCACATTCTTGACGGATATTGTCTTTAAGAGCTGCAAGAGTCTGAGGCATGATGACATAAACCCGCGACTTCAAAAAGCCCCACAAAAAGAAGTCTGGAGCGGTAAAATCAGGCGATCTTGCTGGCCAGTGCAAATCGCCAAAACGGGAGATTAGGCGCCCGGGAAATGCATCCTTCAGCATATCGGTTGTGGCACGTGCAGTGTGTGCCGTTGCACCGTCCTGTTGGAACCACATGTTTTCCAATCCCAATTCATCAAGTTGCGGCAAAAAGAACTCGTTGATCATTGCTCTGTAGCGCTCACCATTCACAGTAACCGTTTGGCCCGCGACGTCTTCGAAGAAAAAAGTTCCGATGACTCCTCCAGCGAAAACAGCACACCATACAGTGACTTTGAGCGGGTGTAATGGTTCTTCGTGGGTTACACGCGGATTTTCAGTGCTCCAGAAGCGTAAATTTTGCTTATTTACGTTCCCGCTAAGATGGAAATGGGACTCATCACTCATGATTATTTTTGATGAAAAATCATCTTCCTCTTGGTGGTGATTAAGGATGGCTTGAGCGTATGTTAGACGCGATTGGCGGTCAGCAGCTAACAGCTGATGCACCGTCTGGACTTTGTACGGAAACATCTTTAAATCTTGTACCAAAATTCGCTGTAAAGACCGTCGACTGATACCCATTTGTGTGGCACATCGTCTGGTCGATGTCGACGGCGCTTCCATGACATCCTCGGCTACAGCAACAATATTCTCTGCAGAACGGCTACTCCGGGTCTGCTACGCCTGGCAGCATCTCGTGTTGTGCCAATCTCTTCGAGGCGATCGGCTAAACGTCGCAGTGTTTCACCAGTAGGCGTTGGACGGCCAGGAAATCTGCGACGAAATTCACGTTGTGCCAAAGTCACCGACCGATTATTGGTCAAATATTCCGCAATATTCCGCGTTCTGGAGCAGTGTAGCGTAACATTGTTTATTAACGTGTATTTCGCATGTGTTTACTACACAAATGTCAAAACAGAACTGACATTAGGGGCCAATCGCAAAATTTATAGTATTTTCTGATAGGAGGATTACTTTTGCGCCACCTTGTATTTAAAATCTAGAATATCGGCCCACAAGTGGACATATATGAGCATAAAACCGCTTCCACCTTGATTTTTTCCACCTAATTTGCACTAACATTTTTTTCTCTTAAAATTGTTTTTAATATTTATCTTAAAGAATACTTCGGTAAAGGGTATATAAGACTCGGCACAGCCGAATTTAACACTCTTGTGGTTAAGGTATTTTCAGACGAGAATAATGTACATTAATACTTTTAGAGTGTTAGTTAGTTGGCTCAACAAAAAAATGTAAGCGCAACTAGATAAAACGATTCCTGTTACAAAAACATAAAGACGCCAAAAAATATATTCTATTTCTGATTAAAAACATTCTTTTAAATGTCCGGTTGACTCAGTTTTAGATTTTTTTCAAGTTCATAACATTATTCTCTTGTTCAAATACGAGTAACAAACAAAAAATAAAATGTATTATATGGCGGCGGTTACCAAATATGAGTACAATTCTATTCAATTACGGTTTTTATTTATTTATTTTATTTTTTTGTAGGTTTCAAAAACAAAAGCCAGTTCATTTTTATTTCAAATTGTCAATGCAGAAACACCACACGGAAGCTTAAGCCTCCAGCTACATGCTACATTCATTCAGCAAACAAACAGCAAACTGTACAAAAAAGATTCTACTAAAGTACAACCACTGCTCGCTCTCCTCCGCTTAAAACATTAAAAAAACACAGATATGTACTTTGAATGGTGGAATAAAAGTAAGATTTTGTGTGTGGGTTTCCAAGCGGTTCTCCCCATATACAACATACATACATTCATTCAAACTTTGAATGAAACAGCAAATCTAAAATTTGTTTTATTTCAAATGCCATAAATTAAAATTTATACTCGAAAATCAAAAAAATCAGCAGGTTGTATGAATTAAAAATTCTATTTTTGTTTTGCATTTGGTGTCAAAATCTGTTTCTCATTATTTTATTGTATTTATTTGAATAGCCAATGACGACGTCATACTATATTCGGGTTTTGCGGTCCTAAGTTCGATTCCAAAGTTTAACTAGTAGAGCGTCATTTTATTTTTTTCTATTATAATAATCTATTTAAATAGTTCAGTTTCAGTATACAGACATTGTAATCAGTTTTCTTTATTTGCCCACAAATACATATGTATTTATTTATATTTGTTTATTTCTTTAGTTGTTTGTTTTGTATGAGTATATTTTTACTTTTGAATCGATTTTAATTAAATAATTAATTACTATGAATGAGTGTTATTTTTTTTACAATACCATATTAAATAATAATAATTATTTTTTTATTTTTATTTATTTTGTATTTATTAATGTCTTATATTGGCAATAAGTGTCAGAGGTTCTTAATATGTTTTAAAATGGGGACAACTGATGTTTTTTTTATTGTTCAATTGGGATTGCAGAATCAAAATATTTTGGCAATAAATCTGCAAAGTGGTTCACTTCGGGTCTACACAATTTAAAAAAAAAAAACAAATCACCAATAATTCAGTTCTGATGCGAATCCAAGAAATCTATTAGGTGTATGACTTAAAAAATGCGGGATTTTTTTTAAATTTTTAGCCTTTATTTTGAAGCTTTTGTACAACATAAATTTATTCAAAGTATTGTCCATTGTTAGCTATGACCTTTTCCCATCTTTCTGGCATCATATGGATTCCGAGCCAAAAGAACTGCTGATCTTTTGAGGCCAAGAACGAATCAAGCCAATTCCGGATACTCTGTTCCAATGTGAAGCGTTATGTATCGATCGAAAGAAATAGTAGTCGGACGGGACTGGTTGGCCGTGCTTCACATACGATCTCTTACGCTTCGGGTTATCGTAATGGATCCATTTTTCATCGCAACTAATGATTCGGTGCAAAAATGATTTTCTTTTAAAGCGTTCAAGCATCATTTCGGACATGCAAAATCGTCTTTCAAGGTCTCTTGGCTTCAAGTCGTATGTTACCCAATATCACTGCTTTTGGATGAATCCTGCTGAAAGCAAACGTGTTGAATATGGTGATTGAGTAGCTCTCAATGATTTTGCAAGCTGATGTTGAGTTTGATGTCAATATTTATGGAGCCGCACAAACCATCTTTCGCATTTTGAAAGCGATAGAACACATTCATCACTTTTTAAAATTAAAGAAGTAAAGCAAAACTTTCCGAATATGACGATTCGTTGCTATAAAATTCGACATTTTCGAAGCAAAAAAAGACTTTGTTGTTACACTTAATGTTCCATAACTAAGTGAGAATAAATGACAGATTTATACCCTTAAAAATGACATATCATCATTGTTTGGTGCTACAGCCCGGTTGTGGACCTTAACTTCGTTCATTCTCTTCTTCCAATCGGATCTGTCTTGTGCAGCATTCTTCCACTCTGCTATATTGACTTTCCTGCAATCGACTCCATCAAGCCATCTTGACCTTCATAATTCTTTGTTGAGCAAAATGACATAAGTTATTAAAGACAAAAAACCGCGTTCAAAAGATACGCCATATTTGTAAAACAATGTTCTTCGGGCTCGTATATATTTTGTATCTGTTTCTGAAAGAAAACTGAACCTGTGTGTAAAATAAAAACAAGTAAGAGAGGTATAGTCGGCTATATACCCTTCACCAAACTATACTTTAAAATAAAAATTTTAAATATTAATTTAAACAAAATAATTTTTTTTTTAAATAGTTTTTCAAATTTAAAAAAAAAAAAATTTTTTAAATTGTTTTTCAAATTTAAAAAAAAAATTTTTTCAAAATAGTTTTCAAATTTTTTTTTAAATATTTTTTTTAATTTTTTTTTTTTTTTTAAATTTACTAGTGAAAAAAAATTTATGAAAAAAAATTTTTCAGGTTAAAAAAATTTTTTCCCAGTTTTGACCCATTGTAGGTCCGGAAGAATTCCCGATATATTGATGTATGAATCAAGTTTGTAAGTTATTTGGGGTCTTCAGAAAATTGATTTCAACAGACAGACAGATAGACGGACATGGCTTAATCGACTCCGCTATCTATAAGGATCCAGAATATATATTCTTTATAGGGTCGGAAAATTATATTGTGGAAATTACAAACGGAATGACAAACTTATATATACCCTTCTCACGAAGTTGAAGGGTATAATAACCTTGACAAATTCTGAAGAAAAATTTCAGATTTATCTTAGCTTAGTTTATAAAAGGAACAACATTTTTGGATGCCCCTATATGTAATTTAAATACACGAACATTTAATAAGATATCTCGCAGTAAATAACGACAGAGCGGCATTATTTGTGAAAAGACACAATTTTTGTAACATAATTTTCCAGTTCTAGGAATTTTGGTATTGAAATAAATAAAATGGCAAGCTTTATCAGTATATTGATTCGATCTATCTAAGTTTAAAATTTTATTGGAATATCTTCGAATTTTACACTAATTTGAATTTAAAATTTTTCTTAACCAAAAATCAATAAATTATGAAATTTCTGGTATTTAAATTAATCGGATAAATTTGTTTCATTAAAATGTTAATCCTCTAGTCCTAAGGTGTTCAATAATATCAAATACTTGTACAAAATGCTTATATTATTTACCCTTCAGGAGACTCATAAGCTTTGTGTTGTCTTAAAATTTTCAACGTTTTTTTTTTTTTGGTACATTACTAGAGTGTCCAAAAAACCGGCAAATTCAAGAAACCGGTTTCCGGTTTAACCGAAAACAGTGTTTTATAAAAAAACCGGTTTCGATTTTCTCATTCTAAAAACCGGTTAACCAGTTTTTTCTAAAAAATAAATGAATATTTTTAAAAATGTTATCAAAATATTTTTAAGCTATATGTTCAAATAAGCTTTACAAAGTATTTCGTTAAAACTGGTTAACCGTCTTAAAAAACCGGTTTGTCAAAAAACCGAAAAGTTAAAGAAAACCGAAACCGGTCGATTTTACAAAGATGAAAAAACCGGTTGACTGGATTTCGGTTTCGGTTTTGGATACTCTATACATTACTCAGTGGGACAGAATAAAAATATATTGGTTATGCCATGAAATTTCACATAAACGTAGCAGAAGAGTATTCAAGTTTATGTTTTGTCGACGGACACCAAATACTCATTAGGAGCGGCGCTGTGTGGTCTCAAATAATCGTTTTTAAATTTGGAAATTGAGAAAATGTTGAGCTTTGCTTCCTAGAAAAAAGGTTCTTAAGAAACTTATAATGTTTTCATATATTTTTTGAAAGTCATCCCAACTGGGCTAGCTTTAAAATAGAAAACTCCTAAAATATGCTAATAGGGCGCTTCCGAATTAAACCTTTTTTTAACAAATTCCAATCCTGGGATTCCATGATGTTTTCCAAACCAATAATATTAGTTTACCAGTCACGAAACATATGTGTACTGAATGGGCATAATTCAAATAAATACAAAAATTAGGATTTTTAGTTTTTTTTTTTTTTGGGGAATTGCGAGATTCTCCTTTTCTAAATAGAACAGTTGTTTCCACTTTTACATGCAAATTTAATCCATTTTATGACGAAATTTCGGATTTAGCCAATTTGTTTTAAAATCACAAAACAGGGAATCCCAAATGGAATACAGCTTAATATAACCTAGTACAAGCACGGATCCTGGTCAACCATTTGGGGAGGGGAAATAAAGTAAAATTTATTTTACATTTTTCTTTTTTTCCTTTTTATATTGTTACGAAATTGCACTATCAATTTAAATTTAACGGTCTGTAAGGACTACTTGCAACATTCATCATGTTTATAAACATGTCTGTCCATCAATAGAAGCTTCTAATTTTCAACAATATTGATAGCACGCAGTTATTAGTATGGTTTGTAAGTATGGCAACATTTAACATTAACATTGAAACTGCTAAAATCTCTAGAATTCGAACATTCTAGTTTGTCCGTTAAGATCATTCATGAAGCTACTCGAAGGAAGATGGCGCTGTGTTTAAATATTGGCAGAGGTTGCAGTCGGTAGTTAGTTTATCATAGACGCTGTAAGAAGTAACTTCAACTGTATTACTAGTGTATACTTGTATCCTTAGGACATGGATAAGCACATTGATGTTATGCCTCAAGGGCATAACGAAACCTGGTAAGAATTTAATTGATTAAATTCGCAGCTAACTAGAGTCTTATCTAGTGCCACGGGTATCTTATGGCCATAGGACTTGAGCATTGGTGAGGTCACTTCGGTGAGCACGTGGTGGCTGTGGTTCAAAACCCAAAGCGGGTAGAAGATCGTTGGTTAAATGACTTATATTTGGGCTAGTGACAAATTTCTGGCCACCAAATGTATTTTACTAGGTGCTGTTGCCGATACATCAGAGCCATTGAAAGTAGCAGACAGCAACTAGCGTTGTGCTCAGGAAACGTATTAATGTAGTAGAATACGTGATGTACTGGTCGTTGGGCTTGGTTCTCGGTCGAGGTCAAAAGTGTGTGTTACAGTACGCTTACTTTGACTTTTATCGACTGTGAACTTTTGAAGTCAGAGACCATACAACGGACTGGATTACTAGGCAAGCGGTTTGTGCTTTGATCTGTGCAGTCAATGTACAAGATAGACGCATTGTTTCTATCCGGTGTTAAGACAACCGTGCGGTTTAGCCCTTTGCGGCAGGTATCCACGATAAACTTAGACACAATTCTGTATACTCGTACATTATAAAGTGTGTTTTTAAATTGTGTAATATAAGTGTGTACATTAAAAGAAAGTGACTATATAAATTGTGTAAATTTAAATAAAGAGTTGTTACAATTTTTAAACTACTGAACTGCTTTTATTTGCAATCAAAAGTATCCAGTTAAAGGAAATAAACCACCGTTTTTAAAAGGTGAAAACGTAACAATAAAGCATTTTGATTTTAGTATGCATATATTATGTAAGTCTTTTATCAGCCTCGGTCCAAATGGGCAAACATTTTTTAAAATATTTTGTTAGGAATAAACTACTTGCTATTATTTACCTTATTACTACTTTTCCCTATCGCCTGCAATGATAATTTTTTTTTAGATCTATTCCGAAAATCATTTACTTGTTTAAGAATCTCTGCCTAAACAAACATGCTTCAATTCATTTCTTTCAATACAATTGTATTCTAATTCCATTTTATTGATTGATTTTTTTTTTTCTTTCTTATAAATTAATAGTTTTGCTTTGCTTTTTATGTATTTTTACTTTTATTTTCTGTTTGTTGTATTAGTTTTTAATTATTTGTATTGCTGGTGTTTTATTAATATGTAATTTGAAAAGTGTAGATTCCCATTTAGAAATAATCAACAATCATTAAGTATCTGACTGTATATTTATTTATTTATTTATTTATTTATTTATTTATTTATTTATTTATTTATTTATTTATTTATTTATTTATTTATTTATTTATTTATTTATTTATTTATTTATTTATTTATTTATTTATTTATTTATTTATTTATTTATTTATTTATTTATTTATTTATTTATTTATTTATTTATTTATTTATTTATTTATTTATTTATTTATTTATTTATTTATTTATTTATTTATTTATTTATTTATTTATTTATTTATTTATTTATTTATTTATTTATTTATTTATTTATTTATTTATTTATTTATTTATTTATTTATTTATTTATTTATTTATTTATTTATTTATTTATTTATTTATTTATTTATTTATTTATTTATTTATTTATTTATTTATTTATTTATTTATTTATTTATTTATTTATTTATTTATTTATTTATTTATTTATTTATTTATTTATTTATTTATTTATTTATTTATTTATTTATTTATTTATTTATTTATTTATTTATTTATTTATTTATTTATTTATTTATTTATTTATTTATTTATTTATTTATTTATTTATTTATTTATTTATTTATTTATTTATTTATTTATTTATTTATTTATTTATTTATTTATTTATTTATTTATTTATTTATTTATTTATTTATTTATTTATTTATTTATTTATTTATTTATTTATTTATTTATTTATTTATTTATTTATTTATTTATTTATTTATTTATTTATTTATTTATTTATTTATTTATTTATTTATTTATTTATTTATTTATTTATTTATTTATTTATTTATTTATTTATTTATTTATTTATTTATTTATTTATTTATTTATTTATTTATTTATTTATTTATTTATTTATTTATTTATTTATTTATTTATTTATTTATTTATTTATTTATTTATTTATTTATTTATTTATTTATTTATTTATTTATTTATTTATTTATTTATTTATTTATTTATTTATTTATTTATTTATTTATTTATTTATTTATTTATTTATTTATTTATTTATTTATTTATTTATTTATTTATTTATTTATTTATTTATTTATTTATTTATTTATTTATTTATTTATTTATTTATTTATTTATTTATTTATTTATTTATTTATTTATTTATTTATTTATTTATTTATTTATTTATTTATTTATTTATTTATTTATTTATTTATTTATTTATTTATTTATTTATTTATTTATTTATTTATTTATTTATTTATTTATTTATTTATTTATTTATTTATTTATTTATTTATTTATTTATTTATTTATTTATTTATTTATTTATTTATTTATTTATTTATTTATTTATTTATTTATTTATTTATTTATTTATTTATTTATTTATTTATTTATTTATTTATTTATTTATTTATTTATTTATTTATTTATTTATTTATTTATTTATTTATTTATTTATTTATTTATTTATTTATTTATTTATTTATTTATTTATTTATTTATTTATTTATTTATTTATTTATTTATTTATTTATTTATTTATTTATTTATTTATTTATTTATTTATTTATTTATTTATTTATTTATTTATTTATTTATTTATTTATTTATTTATTTATTTATTTATTTATTTATTTATTTATTTATTTATTTATTTATTTATTTATTTATTTATTTATTTATTTATTTATTTATTTATTTATTTATTTATTTATTTATTTATTTATTTATTTATTTATTTATTTATTTATTTATTTATTTATTTATTTATTTATTTATTTATTTATTTATTTATTTATTTATTTATTTATTTATTTATTTATTTATTTATTTATTTATTTATTTATTTATTTATTTATTTATTTATTTATTTATTTATTTATTTATTTATTTATTTATTTATTTATTTATTTATTTATTTATTTATTTATTTATTTATTTATTTATTTATTTATTTATTTATTTATTTATTTATTTATTTATTTATTTATTTATTTATTTATTTATTTATTTATTTATTTATTTATTTATTTATTTATTTATTTATTTATTTATTTATTTATTTATTTATTTATTTATTTATTTATTTATTTATTTATTTATTTATTTATTTATTTATTTATTTATTTATTTATTTATTTATTTATTTATTTATTTATTTATTTATTTATTTATTTATTTATTTATTTATTTATTTATTTATTTATTTATTTATTTATTTATTTATTTATTTATTTATTTATTTATTTATTTATTTATTTATTTATTTATTTATTTATTTATTTATTTATTTATTTATTTATTTATTTATTTATTTATTTATTTATTTATTTATTTATTTATTTATTTATTTATTTATTTATTTATTTATTTATTTATTTATTTATTTATTTATTTATTTATTTATTTATTTATTTATTTATTTATTTATTTATTTATTTATTTATTTATTTATTTATTTATTTATTTATTTATTTATTTATTTATTTATTTATTTATTTATTTATTTATTTATTTATTTATTTATTTATTTATTTATTTATTTATTTATTTATTTATTTATTTATTTATTTATTTATTTATTTATTTATTTATTTATTTATTTATTTATTTATTTATTTATTTATTTATTTATTTATTTATTTATTTATTTATTTATTTATTTATTTATTTATTTATTTATTTATTTATTTATTTATTTATTTATTTATTTATTTATTTATTTATTTATTTATTTATTTATTTATTTATTTATTTATTTATTTATTTATTTATTTATTTATTTATTTATTTATTTATTTATTTATTTATTTATTTATTTATTTATTTATTTATTTATTTATTTATTTATTTATTTATTTATTTATTTATTTATTTATTTATTTATTTATTTATTTATTTATTTATTTATTTATTTATTTATTTATTTATTTATTTATTTATTTATTTATTTATTTATTTATTTATTTATTTATTTATTTATTTATTTATTTATTTATTTATTTATTTATTTATTTATTTATTTATTTATTTATTTATTTATTTATTTATTTATTTATTTATTTATTTATTTATTTATTTATTTATTTATTTATTTATTTATTTATTTATTTATTTATTTATTTATTTATTTATTTATTTATTTATTTATTTATTTATTTATTTATTTATTTATTTATTTATTTATTTATTTATTTATTTATTTATTTATTTATTTATTTATTTATTTATTTATTTATTTATTTATTTATTTATTTATTTATTTATTTATTTATTTATTTATTTATTTATTTATTTATTTATTTATTTATTTATTTATTTATTTATTTATTTATTTATTTATTTATTTATTTATTTATTTATTTATTTATTTATTTATTTATTTATTTATTTATTTATTTATTTATTTATTTATTTATTTATTTATTTATTTATTTATTTATTTATTTATTTATTTATTTATTTATTTATTTATTTATTTATTTATTTATTTATTTATTTATTTATTTATTTATTTATTTATTTATTTATTTATTTATTTATTTATTTATTTATTTATTTATTTATTTATTTATTTATTTATTTATTTATTTATTTATTTATTTATTTATTTATTTATTTATTTATTTATTTATTTATTTATTTATTTATTTATTTATTTATTTATTTATTTATTTATTTATTTATTTATTTATTTATTTATTTATTTATTTATTTATTTATTTATTTATTTATTTATTTATTTATTTATTTATTTATTTATTTATTTATTTATTTATTTATTTATTTATTTATTTATTTATTTATTTATTTATTTATTTATTTATTTATTTATTTATTTATTTATTTATTTATTTATTTATTTATTTATTTATTTATTTATTTATTTATTTATTTATTTATTTATTTATTTATTTATTTATTTATTTATTTATTTATTTATTTATTTATTTATTTATTTATTTATTTATTTATTTATTTATTTATTTATTTATTTATTTATTTATTTATTTATTTATTTATTTATTTATTTATTTATTTATTTATTTATTTATTTATTTATTTATTTATTTATTTATTTATTTATTTATTTATTTATTTATTTATTTATTTATTTATTTATTTATTTATTTATTTATTTATTTATTTATTTAATAGTAATTTAGTGTTGCATTTAGTAATACATTTCAAGTGATTAGAGGAGGTATTAAACTTAATCAAATGCATAGAATAAATAGTAGATAATAAATGTAACAGCAAGCAGTATTAAATAAAACAATTATTCTTCAGTAAAGAACGGCAAACAAAAAAATCAAGTGACTAATTTATTGAACGTAGTACATATTGCCCAGTGGGGCTAAATCAAAATATTTTGTAACTAAATCTTTGAAATTGTAGAATTCATAAATATATTTTGATTTTTCTTTTTATTGTTTAACTAACAGCAAAATATTTAAGGAGATGGGTAATCGTGTCCGAAATTTAAAAAAAAAAACAGGACCATCTTTTGAATTTTCATATGCGTATAAATACTTTGCACTCGCAAGCATGTTTTTGATAAGCCTAGCCGAGGGCTTTAAGAATATAAAGAAATCTTTGAAATTGTACAAACCACAAAATATTTGAAAGTGTTTAAGAATGTTGCATATCTGAGGTGAGGGATGTGAGCTATGTCTTCCAATACTCCCCTGCTATGCCTGTGTGAAGTTTCATGTCAATCTGATCAGCTAGTTAGAAATGACAGATTTATTTCAAAAAAATATTTTCATTTCGGCCCACTGTGCATTGTTGCAAAAAATTTGTTGTCATTAAATTATGCAGCAATCAAGATATTCAATTGCAGTGAAAACAAAAAAATAAAAAAAAACAGTGGAAATAACGAGTAAAAGTAATATTTTATGAGTTATCCCATAAAATCTAAATAAATTTGAATGTAAAGTTTTCAAACAGCTGAAATATTAATAGCAAATTGTCTTGAATTGGTGTTTTTATTGGAATTGTAACAAATACACACCACCCATTGTAAATAGTACTTATAAGAACAACGACATCATCACCTTACAACTATCCCAGCAGATAAGCAAGTAGTCAATGTATCCCTTATAAGCAGTGAGATCGAAAAAACCTTAACACACATTTTCCTCAAAACTTTTAACCCAAGTATTATTTGATTTTTTTATCAAGTTACTTATGTTTAATGTCAGTTATGTTCATTTGTTGTTAATCTGATTAAAATGAGTGACGAGAAAAAGGTGTGTACTAAAACTATTAAATATGATTAACAAAACCCAACTTGGTCCTACAAATAGTTGGCCAAACTATCAAAGGTCTGCCGTCAAACTGATTCCAATGTTATTAAACAGTATCGGGAGAACTTGTCCGTTGATAGAAAACCTGGTTCAGGTAGAAGGAATGCTCCACATGATGTTACTAAAGCCAAACAAACAGAAAGCATTTTCAAAAGAGCTCCCTACACATATGGTAGGAAAGCAGTCCGGTTAGCTCAGTACTCAGACTATTTGGTACGAAAAGTTAAAGCCAATGCAGGTTTAATAACATACAAGGCTCAAAAAGTTCCTGACATGATCTCAGCTAAAAATTTAGAGGCCAAAGACAGAACACGGAAATTGATGTAAAATTGTATACAACAAATATTCCAAATATGGATGACGAAAGGTACGCATGAAAATTGTTCGCAGCTTCCGGGTCAATATTTTTATGTTGCTGATGCTCGAGGGAATGTTGTAGAAAAGTTTAGGTCGCAGAAGCAGAAAATTTTCCCAAAAAGTTCTTCATATGGCAAGACATATGTAGTTGCGACTAAAGAAGCCAAACATTTGTTACAACGGGCTCTATAAATACCGAAATTTACATGAAGGAATGTTTACAAAAGAGGATGCTTTCATTCATAAGACTTCTTAATGTGTTCACTTATTGTTGGCCTGATTTGGCACCCTGTCACTATGGTAAGAAATGTGGTAAAAAAACAATAATTTTGTACAAAGAGAGGCAAATCCTCCAAACTGCCCGGAGCTAAGGCCAGTTGAGAGATATTGGGCTCTTGTTAAAAGAGAATTAAAGAGCACAAAAAAGGTAGTAGATTTTAAACGGAGATGGACAGGAACAAAGTGACAGAAAGCTATATAAAAAACTTAATGGAAGGGTTTCCGGAAAAAGTTCACAAATTTATCACTATTGATTGGAACTATAAAAATAATATTTGTTGTAAGTTGTAATAATAATTTCAATCAAATAAAAAATCAAAACTGTAATTTTAGTGGTTTCTTTTTTATTACTTCTTAGAATCACTCACTAATGTCTGACCACTTGGCTAACTCCAATTTATATATTGTTACGTTTTAACCTTTTTAAAACGTTAGTTTATTTCGTTTAAATAAACTGGATACTTTTGATTGCAAATAAAAGCAGTTTTAGTAGTTTAAAATTGTAACAACTCTTTATTTATTCAAATGTACAATAACAACAGTCTAAATAGTTTAATACACACACACACACGTTTATCATGCACAAATTAAAATGTGCAAGACAGTTGATGTTAACTCTAACAGCGTATATGAAAAACTCACTGACTACTGCAACCGCAGTCACTATTTGTTCGAATTCTAGAGCTTTCGATGTTAATGTTAGCAGCTTAAACATTTAGTGTTGCCATACTTACAAACAATGCTAATAACCACATGCTATCAACATTGTTTCTACTGATTGACGTGTTTATAAACTTGATGAATGTTGTAGGCAGTCGTTACAGACTGTTAAATTCAAATCGCTATTGCAAACGCGTAACAGTATTTTGGGTCATTTGACACGTATGTGCTGTGCTCTTTATAGTGCAGAGAGTAGTTAATTGGTTACTTTATACATCCCATGTAATCTAACGTGAACACAATTATCACTTAAGTGTCTCTAAGTAATCTAGAGGGAAGTCAAAATAAGTAATCTATTTGAGAGTTGTCAGATGCAAGTTTTTTTACAATAACCAATTGCTGTCTATGAGAAGTCTACTATTTGAGATAAATTAGAACTCGTACTTGTTAAAATAACTAGTTATGTAGCTGGTCAAGTAACTAGTTAAGTAGCTAGTAAACTAACTGACTCTATGTAACCGGTATGTGAATCGAATTCGTTGACTTCTTTGTACCAGCTATCAGACAGTCTCATTGTAATCCAATATGGTCAATTGTCTCCCTGCTTAAGACATGCACGTGTTAAAATAACTAATCACGTAGCTAGTTATATAATTAGTTGTCATCCTAAATGATGAGTAAAATCACTAGTTCTCCTAAAACTGCTGGGTAAATATCACAAATAGATCGTATTATATCACACACATTTATGGACAGATTCTGTTGATACATATCCATATATTGTTTGGACTATCGAAATGTTGATTTTGTTTTATGGGTCCCAAATAAATATTATTGAAATTACAAACGAATTAAGAAATATTGCTACTCATTTCGTGTTTAAACTTTTATATTAAAATTAATTGGTTTTCAAATAATTCTGTTTATAATTTCCCTTTATTAGATTTATAAGCAAATAATGCTTATTTGCAAAAAATTATATTTTAATATATTACAAAAGCCAATTCAAAAAAAGTGTTTCATACTAATTTATGCATTTGAGATTGAAACTTATCCTAATCCACCCGATCATTAGTTAGTGAGTGGATTTATTAACACTAAAACAAAATTACTTTATTTTTGTAGTTGGTTTATATTGTTGTTTTAACCATATATGAATGTTTATTTTAAACTGTGACTCTCTTTCACACCCTCTTTGGAAAATTAGTTAGTTAGTCATAAAAGGGTGGCCCATAAGCACAATACTACTTGCATTTAGATAAGAAGCAAGGTTGGCTATTGTATTATTATTCTATAGATAAAAATTCAATTACATTATATTCTAAATCGTTATAAGCAAATGTTCCATTTGAAATTTGCCAGACTTAATAGCGCCATGTGAAGCTATGTGAAGTATTTAATTATCATTCTGTCCAATTAAACAAACTATTATTGGGTTACCCTTTGCTTTGGAAAACAGCTTGACTGTTTAGATTTTAATTATTTAATGCCATTTGAGTGTAGGTGGCAAAATTATTATACAAACTTTCATATTTACTACGACATGTTATTTAGCTTAATGTGCAAACATGTTAAGTCCACTTTTTTAAAAAAAAATTGAGATTTTAATACAAACTACATAGTTAATTACTAATAAATAGGAGTGTTACATTCGGCTGTGCCGAATCTTGTATAGCCAACATCAATATGTAGTTTTGGTCTTCTATGGGGACTTGAATCAGTTTTCGATATTACAATTATGAAGGTTCAAGTAATTTTTTGGCGATTTTCGCCATACTTTACAGTATAATTTCAGAGTATTTAGAACTAATTTGTGCAAAATTTTATCAGGTTTGCCGGATAATCAACTTATTTATGACTGCTTAAACAGAATACTGGAGGGACATTTGTATGGGGGGGCTAGATGAAATCACGACCGTTATATTGCCCATTTTCAATACCAAACAAACCTTATCAACAGAGACTATTTATAGAAAATATCAGCTAGTTAGATCATTTCGATATAGCTACATCGTCTTAGAATCTTATGAGGACTCATATTTATTTGATGGTGTGTATAAAAATGTGATGTTTCCATAATACATGGTGAAATGAAGGTTGGCATATTATGAAATGTTAACAACTGAGCTATCGTCCTTTAACATTCATTTCATACAAAGATGGGAAATTTTAACCATGGAATGCTCCACTTGTGAACAACGAATCTGAAAATTTAATGTCAAAATGTTGAAAATTTTTCTGTAATAATGCTCCTTCAGGGACCTTAATGGAATTTACACACACAGTGGTTTAAAAGTATTTTATTTTTTAAATATTTTGGTAGTTTGTGAACGATTGAGACACATCAATGAAATTTTATGGTGTTTCTGAGTTAATTTGTATTTAGATGGCTCCCTAGTTGGAAACATGGCTCCCTAACTTTGAAACATGTATTGGCTGCATGACTTAAAAATGCGAGATTTTTCCAATTTTTAGCTTTTATTTTGAAAATTTATTCAAAGTATTGGCCATTGTTAGCTATGACCTTTTACAATCTTTCTGGCAACATATGGATATCGATCCAAAATAACTGCGAATCTTATAAGGCCAAGAACCAATCAAGCCAATATCGGATACTCTGTTCCAAAGTAAAGCGTATCCCAGAGAGATCGTTCTACGTCGATCGAAACAAATATTAGTCGGACGGGGCACAGTCTAGACTATAAAGCTTGTGAGGCAAAACATCCCAACCACTTCATTCTAAATACTTTTTAACAGGTATTGCAACATGTGGCCGGATATTCTGGGCGTTTATCGGCCAATGCTCACTTCAAACGTATCAGTTTCATTCGGTACAGGTTCCCAGTGATGGTCTGGTAAGATTTCAACAGCTCATAATAGATAGGACCCTTTTGCTCCCACCAAATACAGATAATTACTTTAGCGCCATGGATATTTGGCTTTGGTGTCGATTCGGCTGGTTTTCCGGGCTTCACATACGACCTCTTAGGCTTCGGGTTATCGTAATGGATTTATTTTTCATCACAATTTATTATTCGGTGCAAAAATTATTTTCTTTTATAGCGTTCAAACATCAATTCGGACATGTAAAATATTCTTTCAATCAATTCGTATGGTACCCAATTAACCAGCTTTTGGATGAATCCTGCTGCTCGCAACAGTTTTTAAATTGCTGCTTAAGTAGCTTCCAAAGATTTTGCAAGCTCTAGTTAAGTTTTACAACAATATTCATGGAGTCATGCCTCAATTCTTGGTCTTCAAACTTGTTTGGCTGACCTGGACGGTTTTTGTCTTCCGTGTCAAAATCACCACATGTTGAAACCGATGGGACACATTCACCATAAGCTTTGGTGAGCAATCGATGTGTTTCAACGGATCTTTTTTCAAATTAAAGAATTAAGACAAATCTTCTCGCATTTGACGCTTTGTTTGCACAAAATTCACCATTTTCGGAGAAATGAAAATCTTTGTTGTTTACACTATAATGTTCAATAACTAAAGCTGCCCACACACGAGAGATTTGTGCATGTAATTTGTTGGCATACCATTTCTCCACACAAGACGAACAAATCACAATAACCATAAACGTCAAATTGAATTCTGAAGCGGATGACGAATTTTCTTCTTTTAAAATTTCAATAAATTCAATTAAAAATTGTTTGCTAGCCATCTTCGCGACACATTCACTTTTACCACAAACAATTCTTTGACTTTTCTTTGTAAACATAAATATAAATTGAAGAATACAAACAATTTTTGTATGCTAACATCTCCGCAATAGATACAATTTGAAGTTTCGTTGTACACTAAAATGAAAAACTTGTAAAATGTTCGCGCACAAGCCCAATAACAATCGAACAAATCAGAAGAAATTTAAAATTTTCTATTACTTCTGATTTGTACGCACACAGCTCCATTAACAAGTAACCCAGAAGTTCTAGGAGACAGTCTAGAACTAGTGATTTTACCCATCATTTAGGGTGGGGACTAATTATTTCAATAGATACGTGACTAGTTATTTTAACACGTGCTTGACCCTTATTGACTACAATGAGACTGTCTAATAGCTGGTCCAAAGTAGTCAACGCATTGGATTCACATACTGGTTAAATAACGTCAGTTACCTTACTAGCTACCTAACTGGTAACTTGATCAGCTACATAACTAGTTATTTTAACATGTACGTGTGCTAATTGACCTCAAATAGTCAGCTAAAAGACATATCATAGGCAGTCCAATAAACGATAGCTTGTAAGCAAACCTTTCTTCGACAACTATCCAATGATTGCTTCTGTTGGGTAAAATAACTACTTTCTAAAGAGCAGTACAAAATAAACGTTTAAAGTGACTTCACTGTAGGTTACTAAGAGACACTAAAGTGACTATTGACTTCATGCTATGTTACATGAGATATCAGTATACTTAAGCAAAAATAAAAATTAATTGTATGAGAATTATATCAAAACAATTTGTATAAAACCAGTTTTAACGAATTATCACACAACACGTTTAAAGTGACTACACTCCAGATTACTTAGAGGCACTTAAGTGACTATTGTCTTCACGTTAGATTACCTGGGATGTATAAAGTAACCAATTGTCTCCTGTCTGCACAACAAAGACCACATACGTGTCAAATAACCAAAATATATAAATTGGAGTCAGCCAAGTGATAAGACATATGTTACGATTACTGTCTATAAGGGATACATTGACTACATGCTTAACTGCTGAGAACAAGATGTCGAACACAAACAAATCACACGCAGCATAAGTGAGGATAAATGATAAATTTTAAAAACAAATACCGTATTCAAAAGATACGGCTTCTATTTTATATCCCGCATTTTGAAGTCATATACCCAATAATAGACGACTTTTCCACTTTATATCCTATTTTATTGTAATAAATATTGTTACGTTTTTACCTTCAAATATTTACTCAGTGTCTTTATACACGTTTATCAATTCGCAGAAATGCACACACACTCTATAACGTACAAGCTTAAATGTACAATACAGTTGATGTTAACTCTATCAGCGTCTATGATCAACTCCGCTCACGACTGCCGCATCTGCCACTATTTATACACACGCCATTTTTCGTTAATCTTCTACAATAATCTTAACGGACAACTAGAACATTCGAATTCTAGAGCTTTCAATATTAATGTTAGCAGCTCAAACATTTAGTGTTGCCATACTTACAAACTATGCTAGTAACCGCATGCCATCAACACTGTTGATAAGTAGAAGCCTCCACTAATGGACGTGTTCATAAACATGATGAATGTTGCAGGCAGTCGTTACATACCGTTAAATTCAAATCGCTATTGCACATTCGTAACAATATGTTGATGAGAAAAACGAATTTTTTAAATTATAAAACAAATTCAACTTTTTCTAAGGTAATCGATTGTTCGACTTTTTTCCAACCAAAATATCGATTTATATAATATAAACATAATACAAATGTCCTACCGGAATAAGGATTTATAAATGTCTAAATTTATCTGTGTTCATATAAAATTCAATAAGTCTAATATTTGTCAAATTAACAATACCAAATTTGGATGAATCGCATTTGAAGATCGGATGAATTGAACTTTGTTAACGAACGATTTAACACCATATGTTTTTGTTAACATAAATCTCCATTGAAATTTTTATACAAGTTCCATTCGGATGATTTTATAAAAACTCGGAGGAATATTAAATTTTTCATATTTCTCAAATATACAATTTTTATCAGTAAACTGCATTATTTTATTGCCAGAAAAAATTATGAATAAAAATAAGTGTTACCTGTTTATAGGATTAAATTATTATTTCATTCCTTATTTTATTCTTGAATTCATATACGGTTGCCAAGTAAATCATTTGTTTTGACCAATATCCTTTAAAACCTATTTTTTTTCTGATCCTGATGGTTTTACTAGTCTTTCATAAATTATAATGCTTTTCTAAAATTTAATTAAATTAAACATTTATTTTAAAATTTCTCTTTCATTGCAGATTTTCCACAGAATTTTATGTAAATAATCTATAAATTCTTGGTTTTACGGACAAAAAAAAAACTGGGTTTTGCATGCAACCGAAAAACCAACAGAAACTAACAACAACAACAGCTAAATTCTAATGCCAACAATAATAAAATCAACATACATTTTCTACAGCAACAACCCAGGCGGTTTTAGCATTTTTAATCGTTTATTCCTGTTAAATGCAGTTGGCGTATAAAAGTCGGTCACGTATTTAGTGCCAACACAACAACAACAAACAACAAAAATCAATCAAAAAGTGTACAAGAAGAAGAACAGGAGGAGGAAGACATTTTGCAAAATTTTACAATTGAGTTGTTGTGGTCATTATTGCTCAGAGCGGATAATAAAAACACAACAACAAGAACTAAAACTAAAACAAAAAAAAACAATAGCCACTAGGCTGTGTATGTATGCTGCCACCATTAAGAATATACAAACACACGCACGCACACACCAATCAATACATTGTCAAGAGTTTTGACAATTGTTATCCTCCAATAACAGCAACACAGGCTTTTAAACAGCATCATCGGGACAGAAGAGGAATTAGAGGGCGTAAATGTTTAAAAACGTTCAATATTTTAAAAAATCCCAAACGTTTTTCAAAAGTTGCAATAATATTTATACACTCACAGCATTATTATTGCCATACATGTTGTGATTGCAATTTGGGCTAAATTCTAGTTTTATTGACTAGTGTTTTCGGTTCTTTTTTGATTTGTTTAACTTTACTAAAATACAAATTAGTTTGTTGCTGTTTGTACTATTATATTGATATTGTTGTTGCGCGTTAAACCATTAAATAAATACCAGCCCGCCTCAAAATGTTGGATGATGACAACAATGATTTGCTGGCTGCGGCTTCAGAAATACAACGCAGTAAGTATTTTTTCCATTTTCATATACATTTTTTTGTTTTTCTGCTCTAAATTTTTCTTAAATTAGTTTATAACTTTATGATGATTATATTTAACACTTGATTGATTTTTGTAATCTACTCAATTTAAACTATAGAGTGGGAGTAGAAGAGTTACTGGTTTTCTCTATGCTGATAAACCTCTATTTGTTTTTGTATAATAACTTGTCGGCATGGTGCTCTGTTTTGTTTTTGTTTTTTTTTATAAATTCAATCATATTCCAACAATAACTGTTTACATCATTTTCAATATTACATTATCTAAAAAGGCAGTAGATACACTAAAAGAAATTAGTATTATTTGTATTATTTGTTACGAGTATTATTTGAATTTTTTTTTTATCAAGTTTTGTAAAACTTGTCAGTTATTATGTTTAATATCAATTATATTCATTTGTTGTTAATCTGATTAAAATGAGTGACCAGAAAAAAGTGCGTACTAAAATTATTAAATATTTTCAACAAAACCCAACTTGGTCCTACAAAGAGTTGGCCAAGCATTCAAAGGTCTGAGGTCAAACTGTTTCCAATGTTATTCAACAGTACCGGGAGAACTTGTCCGTTGATAGAAAACCTGGTGCAGGTAGAAGGACAGTTTCACATGATGTTTATTAAGCCAAAAAAATAGAAAGCATTTTCAAAAGAGCTCCCAACACATCCGATAGGAAAGCAGCCCGGTTAGCTCAGTGCTCGGACTATTTGTTACGAAAAGTTAAAGCTAATGCAGGTTTAAAAACATACAAGGCTCAAAAAGTTACTGACAGGAACGCTGCTAAAAATTTAGAGGCCAAAAACAGAGCATGGAAATTGAAGTTGAGAATTTTTCGATATCACTCCTTATATAACAGAGATGTACATGAATACCATTCAAATGACATATTTTTTATTTTGCAAAAATGAATACTGAGTTATCACTACACATAAACTAAACGGAAACTGTCTTTGCATGATTCACCACAGCAAGTGTTTTGTTACAAAATGCATGTAATTGCTTGCATATTCTGTAAACTCTTACCATTCACAAAAGCAGGGAATCAATATGAGTGTTATGAATATAAGAAGAGCTTTTTGAGTTAATATACACATTCCTATATGAGTATGTTTGAATTAATTTAAGACTGTATTTAGAAGGATTTTTCTTGCATATTTCTATTTTTAACAATACGGAAAACACCATTTTCAATATTTTTTATTATTTCGGAGTTTATTGTATCAAAATAAGACGAAATTTAGTTCTTGAACCACGCGCGAAAAGTTATTTAAAACAAATTAATGCACTGATTTTGTACTATACATTCAAGTTATCATCGAGCTTTGGTGAATCATTTGAATACTTTGCATACAAGTCAAAACACAGTAATCATTTTTGAGTTGTTATTGCTAACGGCATTTAAAAAATGATTGAGAAAATGGCAATCATTTGTGAAACCGCAAGCACTGCAAGCAATATAATTTGCACATGTTGATGATTGAAAACACAACAAATGCAGTGCTTTCATTCATATAGAAAAAAAGTGAATCAACTCATGTACATCTCTGTTATATAACGAAAACCCACATTTATTTTCAGCAAATGTTTATTTGATTAAGAGCAAAAAATAGCCCTTCAAAGAGTGATATATTTCTAAATAATGTTGCTTACAAATAAGGCTTGATTGTTTGGTAATTCTCATTCGATTTATACAATAGTTTTATTTGTAGGGTATCCAAATTATTAGATTTTTCTTTTATCCGAATAAAATGAATAATTCGAATAAGAGATTTTAACATGTTCAAATAATTCGATCACACATTTAAATATCATCCTCAATATCAAAGTCCGATATAAATGCATTTATATGGGAAATATTTCGAAAAATTACCCAAAATTAGCCAATTTTTGAACGACTGCATCGTAAATCGTAATTTCAAAGGCCATAAAAGAGCTAGGAAGTTAGATTTTTGTAATTTTGGATTGACTGGGATGTAGCTTTGCAATAAGGTATAGCTTTAGTAGCTTTTTCCTTTTTTTTTTTTACTAAATAAAATTTAGTTTTAGAATTATAACTTCTTGCGGTAACATTTACATATATACGAGGGCGGATCAATATTTCCGTGACTTTTCGAACTTTCCTGGTAGTTATATGAAATGCAACACTGTTCCCATCAAGTACCACCTGTTAATAGACTACTGTCAAAACATACAACCTCGTGTATTTTTCTAAAGATGGAACAAAGTGAATTTCGAGTGCTCAATAAACATTATTTTTTGCAAAAAAAGTCGTCAATCAAACCATAGAATAGCTCGATAAATACTATGGGGAATCAATGATAAAAAAGTGGTTTACTGACTTTCGTTGTGGTCGCACAAGTACAAATGACGCTGAACGTTCTGGTCGGCCAATTGAGATCAGTACAGCCGAAAATTTCGAAAAAATCCACGATATGGTGTTGGCCGACCGAAGAGTAAAAATGCTTGAGATTGTTGATGCCATAGGCATTTCATATGGCAGTGTGGTTTCGATTTTAAATGATCAGCTGGGTTTAAGAAAGTTGTCTGCAAGATGGGTGCCGCGTTTGAATGAGTTTTTAATAATGCACGGGTGCACACGTGTGTAGTATCAATGGCAAAACTCTATGAATATGGGCTACGAATTGGCACCTCATCCGCCATATTCTCCGGATTTAGTCCCTAAGGACTACTTCCTATTTCCAAACCTAAATAAATGGCTGGGTGGAAAGAGATTCAGCTCCAACGATGAAACAAATGCCTGTTTTAAGGACTTCGAAAAATCGTATTTTTTGGTAGGGATACAAAAACTGGAGAAACGTTAGACTAAGTGTATTGAATTAAAAGGAGATTATGTTGAAAAAATAAATGTTTGTTTTACAAAAAAAAAAAAAAAAAAAAAAAAAAAACTGTGTTTCATTCAAAAAGTCACGGACTTATTGATCCGCCCTCATATTTATAGAAAGAACTATCGGACCACTTATCTACAATGATTGAAAGACTCCCTTTAACTTTAGAATTTTTTGGATTTCAATAACAATATCGAGCCCTAACCGCGAAAATATCATAAGTGCCTAAGAACAAACTTTACAGAAGACGATTTTTTTGTTTTAATTAAAAGTAAACATATGTACGATGTGGATTTAAGCATAAATTGTTTTTTGCTATAAAACATTTATGAAATTCCAACAGATTATGTAAACTATTCGGAATTATCAATTTGCATTCAAAATTAAAATCAAATATATATTTTGTGGGTTAAGATATTTTCGCTGTTAGGGCTATTTTCGTTCAAAATAAAAATTTCATTTTGTAGCTTCTATAGACGAAAAATGTCATCATAAAAAAATATTTTTATTCTTTTTATTCGGTTATTCTACATAAAATTATACGAATTATTCGTTATTCGAAAACGGAAATTTTTAAATTACATATTCGAATAATTATTCAATATTCGAATGAATACTCTAATATTTAGATTCCCTAAAGCCTTTGGGAAAAGGTTTTTGGCCTAAGCAACCAGTGAAATGCGCACCTCCAAAAATAGCTTATCCTCCAAAAATAATTTTCCAAAAAAAAAAAAAAAAAATTGGGATGAAAACACGTTGTTTATTAACAAAAACTTATTAAAGCTTGTTTAATTCATTAATTATTTGTTCAATGAAAGTGAAATATTTTGTCTAATATTTCAATAATGTAAAATTTGTTGTTCGTTATTTCTATTTTAAATTTTAGTTTTTCTGAAAATTAAAAAAATTTTTAAGTGTATCTTGCGAGCATTACTATGAAGTTTTTTTTTTATTTAATTTATCTGTTTGGGTGTGTTTTAACTTTTTATTATTATTTTCTTCGTCATAATAATAAAATTAAAGAAAAAAAGAAGAGTATAGAGGTATATTGAGTTTTCCAAATCACTTGTGACACATCAATTACAAATATCGAAATTTATTTTATTCAATCGGTTGATAACTTTTGTCATTGTCTTTATTTAAATACCGAAATTGCTAAAATTGGGAAAATATGTTCCAAAAGTTGAGTTTTTTTTATTAAAGATGCCACTCTGTCATTATTTACCTTGTGATAGTATTAATTGTTGATGTATTTCAGATTTATCTAAAAATGCCTATGGGGGACATTTTATTATTATTTAACACGCATTTACGTTCAGCCAAAGAAATTGTTTTCTATACGAAATAATCATTTGGGAAAATACGAAAAAATATATTGTATTTTACATGATCTGAATTCGGAAACAACTCTGCCATTCATAAGCTACCGAATGAATTCAAAATAAAACAATAACCTTTAAAGTCTAAGCTAACGATATTTCTGTATGTTTATTTGTTTTGATGTTAATTTAATAATTAAATTTTTTCCGTACGTAGAAAATACTCTGCCTTTTATAGATTTTATAGCATTTCTTAAGTTAAAACTATTGGCTGTCCTAATCCCAAGGTGCTACTAAATCACACAGAGTTGTATACAATAGTATGTTTGTTTTTCTTTCTTCATTGTTGTATTTTTTTCCATTACAACTTTTTGTTTATTATTCTTCTTGTTTGCATTTTGTTGTTGTTTATAACAGAACAAACAATACAGCCTTGATCTGATGCAACAGTTTGTTTGTTGTTGTTCGTTTATTTGTTTTTTTTTCTTTTTTGTTTTTTGCTTCATAATTGTGTATGTCTCATAATTGTTTGAGTTTTTTTAATTGATTTTCTGTTGTTGCATTGAATTTTAACACAGAATTATTGTATTTTCTTTGATTTTGCTGTTTTGTTGTTGCGTATACATAATTTTAATTATTTATTTAATTAAACGTAACGTATACAACTGGTTGCTGGGTGAATTCTGTTGTTGGTTGTCATATGATTGGATAAATACGGAATTTATTTTAAATTAACGGATTTTTATTAAGTTTAAAGGTCAAGTGAGATTGAGGGAAATTTATAGAGAATTGTGAGGATAAAATGAAAATATATTATTATGAATAAAAAACATACCTAAGAACTGAGATCGTAAAACACGTTTTTCATTAAAACTTTTAACCCAAGTATTATTTGATTTTTTTTTTTTTTTTTTTTGATCAAGTTACCTTTGTAAAGCATGTCAGTTATTATGTTTAATGTCAATTATGTTCATTTGTTGTTAATCTGATTAAAATGAGTGACCAGAAAAAAGTGCGTACTAAAATTATTAAATTTTTTCAACAAAACCCAACTTGGTCTTACAAAAAGTTAGTCAAGCATTCAAAGGTATGCCGTCAAACTGTTTCCAATGTTATTAAACAGTACCGGGAAAACTTGTCCGTTGATAGAAAACCTGGTTCAGGTAGAAGGAATGGTCCACATGAAGTTTCTAAAGCCAAACAAATAGAAAGCATTTTCAAAAGAGCTCCCAACGCATCCGGTAGGAAAGCAGTCCGATTAGCTCAGTGCTCGGACTATTTAGTACGAAAAGTTAAAGCTAATGCAGGTTTAAAAACATACAAGGCTCAACATGTTCCGACCGGAACGCTGCTAAAAATTTACAGGCCAAAAACAGAGCACGGAAATTGAAGTCAAATTGTATACAAAAAATATATCTGCTGCATAATGGACGACGAAATGTTCGTATGGAAAATTTTCGCAGCTTCTGGGTCAATTTTTGTATGTTACAGATGCAAAATTAGACAAAATTTCTCAAAAAGTTCTTGATATGGAAAGCTATATGCAGTTGTGGCAAAAAAGCCAAACATTTGTTACAAAGGACTCTATAAATACCGAAATTTACATCAAGGAATGTTTACAAAAAAGGATATTTCCATTCATAAGACTTCTTAATGTGTCCACTTATTTTTGACCTGATTTGGCATCCTGTCACTATGGTACAAGAACAATAATGTGGTATTTGTACCAAGAGAGGCAATTCCTCCAAACTGACTGGAGCTGAGTCCAGTGGATAGCTATTAGGCTCTTGTTAAAAGAGAATTGAAGAGCACAAAGAAGGTGTCTAAATATGTGGTAGACTTTAAACGGAGATGAACAACCTGTTCGTACAAAGTGACATAAAGCTCTATAAAAACCATAATGGAAGGGTTTTCGAAAAAGGTTCAAAATTTCATCATTAGTGATTAGAACTATAAAAATAATTGTTTTTTGTAAATTGTAACATCAATTTCAATCAAATAAAAAAAGATTAAAAACTGTAAGTTTAGTGATTTAATTTGTATTATATTATAAGGATTCCATTTAATGTTTTATTTCTCAAATTAAGAATATAAAGCCATTATGTATTCTCAAATTATTTTAAAGTCATTATTGTACGTTTGACTTTAGCTTGATTTCAAATCATTCTCAAATTGAGGATTACCTCCATTTTGCTGGGTCGTTTTGCTTATATAATAAGTTAAGCCCATTTTGTTTCTATATTTAAAATATGTACTTATTTATTTGAAACTCCAGCTAAATATAATTCATTTTCTTAAATACATCTTTATTGTCATAATAAGTCTTCCTTTAAATCCTAAATAATAATAATAATATGTACATTGTAAATTGTTATTAGCATTTGCGTCTTCTCCATTCAAGTAGACACAAGCCAGATAAATCATGTTTTAAATTAAAGTATAAAAAAATTAAAAGAATTTCGTATGATTAATGATTATTCTGTAGCAAAAAATAATAGCACAAGAAATTAACACTTATTTTTAGTTAAAACAAGTAAATTATTTAAAATTTCTGTTATAAAATGATTTTGGTTAGGTTTCTTATCAAAATCTGTTTCATATTTTTATTCATCGATTGAAAAACCATCTCATGATTCGTATACTTAACCATACATTAGAAATTAACTCATATTTTAGTTTTAAATTAACTGTTTATAATTCGTTTTTGATTACTTATGAAAATCGGATTGCTTATGAGATTATTACAAATAAAATTAAATAGCTACTAGGGTGGTTCAAAAAGTCAGTGGCTTTTTGAATAAAACACACTTTTTTGGATAAATTTTTTTTTTTATTTTTCAAGATAGACTCCTTTGTGCTCTATACAATTGATGTATCCCTTTTAATAAGATTTGTCGATGTCATCAAAATATGTATAACCTAGAAAGATCGGCATATTCCGTGCTTGTACGGCCACAACGAAATTTAGTAAACCACTTTTTTACCATTGAAATTTATGGTGCAGAGTTCCTTAGCCTTTATTCGAGTAATGGTTTTTTCCGCAAAAAAAAATAATGCCAATTTGCTAATGGAGAAGATATTTAAAGATACAAAAATTAAAACCACGGGTATTATCTACAGCAAAAGTATTATGCTGCTTGCATATGCTGACGACATCGACATCATTGGTCGCCACACACGAGAAGTAAGCAGAGTCTTAGCAGAACTCGAAAAACAGTCAAATAATTTGGGTCTAAAAGTGAACGAAAATAAAACGAAGTACTTTATTTCGAGTAGTTAAATGTCACAGCTTATCGAACAGCGCAAAACTTTCGAAGACTACAACTTTGAGGTTGTTAAAGACTTCGTTTCTTTAGGTTTCAGTGTTACTAACAACAACGAACTTAGGCTAGAAATCAAGCGGAGAATAACTCTTGCTAATATATGTTACTTTGGGCTTAGTAGGCAATTGAGAAGTAAAGTCTTCTATCGAAGGACGAAGATAACACTGTATAAATCGCTCATTTTATCCGTCCTGTTCTATGGTGCTGAAACATGGACTATGAAAATATCAGACGAGTCATTGTTGGCAGTGTTTGAGCGGAAAATTCTTCGTAAGATTTACGGCCCTATACGCGTTGATGATGGATTTAGAATTAGAACCATGAACTGTACGAGCTTATACGCCGGCGTAGATGTAGTCAAGCGCATTGAAATCCAACGAATCCGCTGGCTCGGGCACGTTTAGCGAATGGATAATGACGCGCCAGCTCTAAAGGCATACAAGCAGGAACCCACCGATGGGCAACGCAGAAAAGGTGTTACAAGATCTGAAAATACTTGGTGTCTCCAATTGGCTTCAGACAGACAGGAATAGCTGGCGTTCTATTTTGCTTCAGGCTCAAAGCGTCCCCCGGTTCTATACATAGAAAACAGATTCGTAATAGCAACCGAATTTGTTGCCAATCGAATGCTTCGGTTGCACATATAGAATTTTTCGGTTCTAGTAACAGGAAATCAGTAGATAAAGAAGAATGTTGATTGATGCAACCAAACTTTTGACAACACTTCCAAAAAGTTTGTAGCCACAACTGTAAAATTTGGTTACCAAATGCGATTGGCAACAAATTCTCTGTGTAATAGCTGTGTAAAAGTAATGTAAGAAAATCAGCAGACGAAGTTCACTTTTTTCCAATTTCTACTCAAGTCACGAGGTAATCTGCTATCAATGGCTGTCAAATACAAGCTAAATGACGCAGCTGGGTAACATTTTGACAGGTGTCAACTGACAGATGCCTGTTGATGCAGTGTTGGTGTTTCAGTTAAGAGCCGGGAAATTAAAAAAGTCGTGGATCTCTCGCACTTTCAATCTGCGATCGTCCAACACAATATTGTGATTTTTTTCAATTGTTTCAGGTGTAGAAACTCAACTGGGCGTCCAGAATTTATCATTTTAAAAAAGATGTAGGTACTTCACTTTCGCCACAATAGAGCCATGATTTACTATTTTGGCAATTTCTGAATTACTGGATCTGTCTTGATGAATTTTGAAAATTTGTTTTGATATTTCTGTTCAGCGATCACAAATCTAAAAGTGATAAAGAAACAATGCCCAACATATTAAAGCTACCATTTTTATACCCTACACCACCATAGTGGAGAGGGTATATTGGATTTGTGCAGATGTTTGTAACGCCCAAAAATATTAGTCTAACACCCACCTTAAAGTATACCGATCGACTCAGAATCACTTTCTGAGTCGATTAAACGATGTCCGTCCGTCCGTCTGGCTGGTTGTCCAGCCGCAATCTTGAAGATATTTCGACAAAAAATTGGTACATATCATTTTTTCTACCAAAGGACCAAGCCTATTGAAAATGGCTGAAATCGGTTCATTATTTCACCTAGCCCCCATACAAATGTCCTACCGAAATTAGTATTTATCTGTCATAAATGTTTAATTTATTTTGTATCTACACAAGTTTTTCTCAAAATAAGTTTTATATATGCAAAATTCATGTTACCAAATTTTATGATGATCGGTCCATAATTAGTCATAGCTCCCATATAAGGCCTGCTTCCGATATTCACTTTAACGATCATAAATCTCCTAAAAATGTTTGTTTACACATAAAATGCAACATAAATAACTTTCATATAGACATTAACCACACCACCTAATTTCATGGTGATCGGTCCATAATTGGTCATAGCTCCCAATTATGGACCGATCACCGAAAATCGCTCACGAATATAAATTATTGAAATTTTGAAAGAAAAATGTATTTGCTCATTTACTTAGTGTAGGGTATTATATGGTCGGGCTTGACCGACCATACTTTCTTACTTGTTAGTTATAAAAACAATCGTTTTAGAACTGTAATAATCTACCATAAAATCAATTTTCTAATGTAAAGGATCCTAGCCCATAGTGCAGCCTATAAAATAAGATTATAACAATCATTTCACGCACGAAGTGTTTAGTTTTCTTTATTTAATAATAATAATAATACCCTTATCACGTATGTATGATGTCAAAGAATTTGTGATATATAATCTATAACTTTAAATCATATTTCATACAATTACACCCCAACCCACCCCTTTACAAACACGTGTAAGTAGTCTTGGTTACAAAACTGAAAATAATGTTTAAAACACAAAAGTGTGTAACGAAAAAATTGGATTTAAATTTCATATTTTTCCTTCTTTCTTTTACTCTTTTATAATTCTCTAACACTTCTTTGTTATTAAGTGTTAAAAATAAAAAAAAAAAAATCAATCTTATTTGCTTTCAGATTTTAGATTTTCAGGCAGACACAATTGATAACGCACGTTGACACTTCACTATAAATAGTTGGGTGTTTGTCTTATTGCTTTATTAAACTCTATAAGATTTTAAAATATTATGAATTGTAGAAAAAAAACTTTGAGGAGAAATATTGATTGAAATGCAGAATATGTTTGAAATTCTTTGGGTGTTTTAGAATTAATCAGAAAATAGTCAAAATTATCGAGAGTAATTACAAATTTTGTAATATAGATGGGGGCAATTTTAAGTATACGAAATAAATTTGCTTGAAAACTCACTTTTTGGATACCAATGTAAAGTAGAAATATGAGATTTAATAGTGAAATATGATGCTGGGTAAATGTCTACCCCTTCAGCACTTTTTATAAAATTTTGAAACACATTTTGTAAAAAACGCTTCTCTGATTTTATGGCTTATGGTTTGTACGTAAACCCGGGTATTCAAATGGACCCAGAGAATATACTACAGTGCCCTTTGTTGTGGTTGTTGTTGTTAAAACAGTTTCTATGTAGTCGAGAGTTCTTTACTTGGAGAAATTTTTTGACAGTATTTAGCCGAATGAGACTAGTATCGTTTCGAGATTAGATGCAATTGTTTTGGGAAAAATAATAAGTTGTAACATTTGAATTGTTGGACAAGTTATTTTTAGTCTCTTGCGGTAAGAAATGTATATTTAACTTCTATTATTTTAAGCCTTTATTGTAATATATTGTTCTAATTATCGGCTTTCAGTTCATTTGAAGTATTCATTTTTTATTTCCAAATTTAATTCTTTTATTTTTTTTTGTTTGCCAGAGATTTTTTTATTCCTTTTTTTTTACAAAAATAATAAAATGAAAAACTTTTCCTTTTTTTAAAATTGAAATTCAAACCAATTTTTGTTGGTGTGAAATTAATAACAACAGGCAGCACTACCAGCAAACGAACCATCAAACACACAAGAACAAAAAAATTGAGTTCAAACGTTTGTTTTGTTGTTTTAAGAACAGAATTTTTTTTTTGTATTTCAAATTGCAAACAAAACATGGAAACCTAATAAATTCTATGTAAATTCTCCCTGCGCACTTTCTAACACACACAATTATATTTTACAGAAAGAATAAAATTGTAATGAAAAGAAAAAAAAAAAAACAACAAGGAAAACATGTACTCTAAATAAAATTTATTAGAAACACACAAAAATATCCAAACAACTTTTGTTTGTATTTTCATTCATATACTTATATATTACTTGTATTGTGCAAACTTATAACAATTGCTCAGAGGGTTGCTTGGCAAAAGGGTTGCCTGATCCAACATCTAAATACTGGGGAGAAGTTGTTGGAATGTTATTTTATTGCGACAGATTGTGGAAGCCATAGGCATCTCACATGACTCAGTGAGTTAAATTTTGAATAATCACTTGTGTATGAGATAGCTTTCCGCAAGATGGGTGCCGTGTTCGTTCACAATCGACCACCAACGCAATCGTGTGACAACTTCGTCGGAGTGTTTGGCGTCTTCAATCACTATGTTGACGAGTTTTTGCGCCGTTCGTATCCGAGGACGAAACGTGGATCCACCACAACACACCACAGACCAAACAGCAGTCAAAACAGTGGGTTTCGGGCTGAATCGGCGCCAAAGAAGGCTTTGGCAGCCAATAAAGTCATGTAGGCCGTTTTTGGCATGCACAACAAACAATCAATGGCGAATATTATTCCAACTTATTGGGACGATTTAATGAGGATTTGAAAAAAACGACCGCATTTGGCCAATAATAAAGTTCTTTTTCATTCTTTTCAGGACAATGCAAAGATGCACACATGTGCAGTTTCCATGGCATAAATCCATGAATTAGGCTACGAATTGCTCCCTTATCCCCCCTATTCTGCGAAATTAGCCCCAAGTGACTATTTATTGTTTCTAAAGCTGTGTAAATGTTTAGGCGTTAAGAGATTTCACTCAAACGATGAAATCATCTCACAAACACATACATACCTATTTTGAAGACCTTGACAAATCTTGTTTTTTGGAAGGGATACACAAATTGGAGAAGCGTTGGACAAAGTGTGTAGAGCTCAAAATAAAATTATTTTTTTTTTTATCCAAAAGCCAGTGTTTCATTTAAAAAGTCGTTGTATCGACCGTATCGTAATATTGCCAAAAATTACACAATTGTGGCACTAATGTCTTCACTGGCTGACATCAAGTGACGGCCGGCCAAAACAATTCAGTTGTTGCATGAGAAATTTCCTGGTCGCGTAATTTCCCGATTTGACGATGACAATTAGCCATCTCTTTCTTGTGATTGAACCTCGCCTTACTACAGTATCGGCCATAACTAAAGCACCCCATCAGTGAATTTTTTTCATACTATATTTTTTTTTATAAAAACAAAGATTTAAATTTCTATTATGTATTAGTTTCAATCGTTAATATAATTACTATTAATAAACAAATACTTTTTAAGTTAATCTTTCTATAAGAGGTAACTTTAAATCATAAAATATTTGAAGCTAGAAAATAAAACGGACAAAACTGAAGCACCCCTTCAGGGATATAATATAAATTTTTGTTTAATTTATATTTTGTTGCAAATCCTTTGTTTTGGATGACACAAGCACATCTCTTATGTATAAAATAAATTAAGTTTTTTATGGTGTCTTGCGATATTCCTTCCCAGGCTATAATAACGGCTTGAAATAAAAAGTGAAAATTGCTGATCCTTATTTCGGCAATTTTCACGATTTATTTTCATATTAAAATTCTCCCACAAGTTCGCAATAGGATTGAAATCGGGAGATTGAGCAGGCCAATGAAGAACTTGAATCTTATTGCACTGTATCTACTTTGGAGATTTGCTTAGGATCGTTATCCTGTTGGAAACTCCCTATAAGTGGCATCTCTTCACTGGCATAAGCTAACATTACATCTTTCCATATATTACGGTACATGAACCGATCCATAATCCCATTAACTTTATGAATTGGCCCAATTTCTTGACCAGAAAAGCAACCCCAGACCATTACATTGCCCCCTCCATGTTTAATTGTTCCTTTGCAATAATTAGGATTCAGTCTTTCTCCTTTTCGTCTGCGTACACGTCTTATTCCATCGGAACTTTTTAATCTGTATTTGGATTCGTCAGAGAACAGTACTGTCTTCCATTTTTGGACACTGCAGTTAATGTGGGCTTTGGCAAACTCCAGTCTAGCTTTCTTGTTCTTAGCTGATATAAACGGTTTTTTTTGCTGGTCGTCGGCTGAATAATCCTGCGTCTACTGCTCTTCTACGGATTGTTATTTCGCTAACCCTTAATCTTGTTCTTACTTGACTAGCTGATGCTGTAGGATCTTTTTGTATTGCTCCTTTGATCAAGGAATCACCATATCATTTTACGCGGGCGTCCTCCAGAATGCCCCGGTGAAATACGACCATTCTGCAAAAACTTTGGAATCAGCCTGGAAATAATTGATCTGTTAATTGAGTATTTTTTACTCAATTCATGCCGTGATAAGCTTGCCCATTAACTGACATTGCAAATATGCAGAAAAATAGTCAAATTTTTAAACATCTTATAAGGGGGTGTTTTGTTTTTTTAATTCCAATTTAATAACCATGATTTTTATTGTAATTTTTCATATCCCATACAATTTATATTAATAGGAATTCACCTATATTATTTCTAGACGTTTTACTCACGAATCAATTTAACTTAAACGAGAATCGTGACACTATACGTAAAAACTACTCTGCATTGTTGAATCAAAGAGTTGCAAACTTCATGGGCAAGTTGTAAACACCTACTTTCGGGTGGGCGTGGCCTTAAATTTGCATATACTTTTGCCTATATCTCTGGTACTAAGTTCTTTATATTTCCTTTTAAAAGAGTAGGTTTTTTCAATTTGGCCACCCTTTTTCTTAACTTTTTATACTGCACTTGTAAGACATTAAATATTTCTTCTTTTTTTTTGTTGTTTGTTTGTTGTTCGAATATGAAGAATAAACATGACATGAGAAGTTCATATTGCATAAAATATATGTACATACTACTACGTAACAACCATAACTGCTTATTTCTTTCTATTATTCTACTTTAAAATACTCTGTACAAAAGCAAAGAAAAGTGGATAGTAACAAAGTATTTGTAATAGTATCTATGTAAATACATAGCAACGCATATAATTTAACCTATTTTCGAAAAAAATCTAAAAATACCCCAACAATACTGCATAAATATATTTATTTACATAAATTGTCTTGCAAAAAATAAAACGATTTCAAAACATGCTTCATTTATTTAAGAAACCAATATATGTATAAAAATAGCTTTAAATTTATTTTATTTACAAATATTTCCTTTTTCTTTTTAAATGGCAAATAAATAATCATTTTGTACAGCAGTTGTTAAAGTTCCCTTGGATCTTGTTAACAATTGTTGAAATATATGTATATGTAATACATATTGGTAAACCAAATATCGTTATTAAATTTTGGTAAAAAAAAGAGTAGTAACTTAAAAACCTGTAAATTGCAAACCACTAACTGTTAGAAAATTCGGGTTTTATTTCCCTTAACGGGTGGTGTTTATTTGCCGATGATTGATTTTAAAGGCTGTTATTTTAAGACCGATAGAACTTGCAGTTGTAAAAAATAACACAAAAAAGTAAATTATAATAAATGTCAATCCATATTTTCCAACAAAAAATTATTGATCATTTTGCGGTAATGATCTCCGTCGACCGTGTTACTCCATATGCGACAATTTTGTTTATAAACAACCTCGTTAAACTAGCTGAACACAATTTTACGATAAAACAGTTGTCTATAAGTTGCGCGAATCGATGATTGATTTTCAAAGTAAATTTGGATAATTTGGTAGCTTTGTTCAAGCAGCAACCTATTCATGATGATTTTCCAGAGTATACTGATTAAAATATCAAAAAGTAAGCGCAGTATGACAGTTGGTAAGATCTATCGGGCTTAAAAAAACACCCTTTGTAAATATTTGGCTACAGCTGCATAAACTTTGTATTCCTTACACTTCCTGTGTTTCCGTTAAGCTACATAATAAGGTTTACAGTGAAGAGTAAATGTTTTATAACTGTTAAAACTAACAAGGGTTGCTAATAAAAGTAGTGTTACGTTTTTACCTTTTAAAAACGTTGGTTTATTTCCTTTAAATAAACCGGATACTTTTGATTGCAAATAAAAGCAGTTTTAGTAGTTTAAAATTGTAACAACTCTTTATTTATTTAAAATCTACAACAACAACAGTTCAAATAGTCACATAGTGTCTTTATACAAGTTTATCAATTCGCAGAAATGCACACACACTTTATAATGTACAAACTTAAATGTACTCGACAGTTGATGTTAACTCTAACAGCGCCAATGATGAACTCAACTCACGACTGCCACTATTTATACACACGCCATCTATCGTGAATCTTCTACAAAGATCTCAACGGACAAACTAGTACATTCGAATTCTAGAGCTTTCGATGTTAATGATAGCAGCTTAAACATTTAGTATTGCCATACTTACAAACAATGCTAATAACCGCATGCTATTGATGGACGTGTTTATAAACATGATGAATGTTGCAGGCCGTTAAATTCAGATAGCTATTGCACATTCGTAACAATAGTATTCATAACCAGCAAATACTTGTCAATGACTTCCAGTTTCTAAACAACTTAATTTTCAGTGACTACATCATGATATATGCATTACTTACAAGTAGTTTGGTAATGAGTGGCTCATAATATGTACATAAGTACATACTTGTTTTGGAAATTCAGAATTTATTTATAAAAAAATGCATTCACCGGAATAATTACTTTTTTCTAAATTCAAATATATTGATTTAAAATATTTTTATACCCTTCACCATGAGTGGCAAAGGTATATCGGTTTATCATTCCGTTTGTAATTTCTACATTTTTAATTTGCGACCCCAGAAAGAAAACGAAGTCGATATAGCCATGTCCGTCTGTATGTTGAAATCAACTTTCAAAATGGAGACAACCGGCCCACAAATGGCTGAGATATAAAGAAAAAACCTGGACAAACCTCGATTTTTTACCTATTTTTGATATATATCTGAATTACTAAGTCATTAATATAGACAATATGGATATCCAATAATGGATATTTCAAAGACCTTTGCAACGGCGTATACAAGGCCAAAGTAAGTTGGACCTACAATTAGTTAAAATCGGGAAAATATTTCTTATCCCGAATTTTTTTTTTACCCCAAAAATTATTTTTTTTAAAAACTTTTTTTAGATAATAAATTTGCATGAGAAATTTCCCGGTCGCGTAGTTTCTCGATTTTGGCAATACCAATTGGCCGCCTCGTCATTGTGATATAACGATGCTGTATTATTTTTATTTGGCCAGCATAAAAGTGTTCAATGTTCTATTTTATGTTCTCATCTCTGCATTACCATAATCCTTACTATTGAGTAGCCAGTCGCTGCGAATGTCTTCCAGTGAATCAGTGTCCAGATATCAGATATAAAACTTCTACTAATTCGTAAGATAGCGCTCAATCTGGCGAACTTGTTAGGAGATACGTGGAATTCGAGAGCTGTATTCATCCTCACGATCGAGAACGGCTGTTGTGAAGACAGCATTCGATCCAAGCCAGTCAACAATTTCCTTAATCCCAAAAATCTCTGACTGAATACTAAGTTTGTGATCCAGTATTCTTTGTGTTATACAAATATTAATATCTCTGGAATATACTCCTTATAACTCACCTAACAATCCTTAAGATAACGAACCGTCTTGTAAACTCATGGTCTGACATTTTTAAACTGTCCATACGGTCTTGTTAATAGAATCGTGGTTTGGCTTGAATGGCTCCAGAGCAATTTCCTTTATCACCAGAATTTCTGCCTGAAGACCACAGCATATTGAAGTATTTTCAATACATCAATACAATTCGGAAGACTATTTGCGTTGTATAGAGACGTTCTATCGTTACTACAGGGAAGGTATATGATACACCATACATTATGAACCTTCAGTATCTAAAATCTGACAACAAAGTACAATTCGAAGACGAATTCCCAAATTCATCACTAGCTCCTACCAGAGGTCCGAACGAATTAATTCTTAATTCAATTTTCAAAATCAGAAGTTTTGTGTTTTAACTATTACGTTAATGAATTAATTCATTACGAATTAATTTACAATCGTAATATTTAGTATTTCCTTAGTATTTCAAACGTATTGAAATCATTCCTTTGAGAATACATTCCATATTGAATCATTTATATTATCTTTAATTGAAATCCATTACAAAATAGCTTAAACGAATTTATTGAATGATTAAAATTTTCTGTAATTCAAAACTAAATTGAATACAGAAAAATATTAAATTAAATTTGAAATAGATTTGAATGGACAAAAATTGAATATATGTAATTGGAAATTTCTGAAATTCAATTGGAATTTTCTTAAATATAATTAGAAACTTCTGAAATACAATCAGTAACTTCTGAAATACAATTGGAAATTGTGTAGATTTAGAATGACAATTGAAGTGCGAACATATTTGATATTGATGTAAAGGACAAAGATCCAAGTCTCAGTTGTGTTCCCTTTGATGATGAGATAATAAATTTATTGATACTATTGTAAAGACAAAATATGGGAATTAATAATGAAATATGAGTTCAGGCAGGTGGAGGTTTCTTTATTGAAAACTTTGGGATAAAATCCTATTTTAGGCTACCTTACTTCTGTACTGCTCTTCAGGTGGAAATTAATGCCATTAAACGTGCATCCAACTGGCTGAGGTATTATCACGACATCTAGGTTAACCGAGGAATGCCGGGTATCCCTAAATGAGATAGCAAGACATTCTAGGATAACGCTTATATGGGTCCCTGGACCCGATGGAAATCAGGGTAATTGTATAGCAGATGATTTTGCCAAACGGGTAACAATGATGAATGAGGAGGCGATCGACCCCTTTTCTGGTATTTCCCTTGTTAAACTATATGAGACTGCACAAAACAGGTGGACTAATGAACCTTCCTGTGCTACAGCGAGGTCGACTTGGCCCGTATATGATGCCAGCAGGACGAATCTACTTATAGAATACCGTCGTGTGCAAATAAGGCTAATTGTCACCTTTATTACAGGACACTGTTTAATCGGGAAACATGCTAGTAAAATGGGCCTACGGTACAATGATTACTGTAGAAGCTGCCATATTGAAAAAATGGAAGAGACTGTGTATCACCTTTTCTGCTAATGTCCGGCTCTAACAAACCTGAGGGAACCCATCCTCGGATTTCCTTTCCTATCTGAATCTTAGACGAATCTATTCCATCATCCGGGAATCTGGTTGATTTAATTTGGAGTCAACGGAAGTATTGTAAATACCATGCTGTCTACCTTTTGGGTATCACAATGAGATCAGATTTGAATGCACCCAAGTGAACTGCTTTGAACCTAACCTAACTAAAAGGGCAACACTGTTCCTGACAACAGGCATCTGTCAGTTGACACCTGTCAAAATATAAGCAAGCTGCGTCACAAGGCGAATTTATACCAGGTGGAGTCAGTCAATCAGCTGATAACTTTTTTTTTCGTATTTTGGTTCTAACAGTTGTCAAGGCTTGTTTTTATATTTCAATATCTACACATTCAAAGCTTATTAACAAAATATTTATTTTTTACATAAATAAGTGAAGCCCTCACTATTCAATTATATACACTATATTAAGTTATAATACATATTTGTATAATTTTAAATTTTTGTTTTTTGACATTAGTTAAGACCAATTGTTGTTTTTGTAGAACTGCCACCACCTTGTATGAATTCGCCTTGCTGCGTCATTTAGTTTTTGTCATTGATAGCAGACTAACTCGTGACTTGAGTAGAAATTGCAGGAAAGCGAATTTCGTCGCTCAGCATTATTTTTTGCGAAAAGAAAACATCACTCAAATAAAGTCTAAGTTTGATAAATACTATGGGAATTCTGCAGCATCAATTTCAATGGTAAAAAGTGGTTTACTGAATTTCGTTGTGGCCGTACAAGAACGGAAGATGTCAAAAGTTCTGAACGCCCAGTTGTGGTCTCTATACCCGAAATAGTTGAACAAATCGCGGTATGGTGTTGGAAGTGCGAGAGACTGTGGAAGCCACAATCATCTCATATGGCTCAGTGGTTTCAATGATCACTTGGGTATGAGAAAGCTTTCCGCAAGATGGCTGTCGCCTTTGCTCACAATCAGGTGGTGCACAAAAGGGTGCATACATGTGTAGTTTCCACGGCAAACATCCATGAATAAGGCTACGAAATTCTCCCTCTTCCTCCCCATTTTTCGGATTTAGCTCCGAGTAACAAATTCTTGTTTGCAAACCTGAAGAAATGACTCGGCGGAAAAATATTTGACTCCAACAGTGAAATAATCTCACAAAAAATACCTTTTTGATGACTTCGACAAATCTTATTTTTTGGAAGGGGTAAAAAAATTGGAGAAACGTTGAATTAAGTGAATAGAGCTCAGGAGACTATGTTGGATAAGAAAACATTTTTTTTCCAAAAACCTGTGTTTCATTCAAAAAACCAAGGAATGTTTGACCCATCCTCGTATAACAATTTCTTGCATACCTCTCCTTACACTGTAATTTATTTTGTACTACACTGTTTTTGGAAGTTTATTATTCATATATGCCAGTCAATATTTCAATATCTTCCTTATTTTTTTTTTTTTTTTTGGCAATTTTTCTATTACTTTTGTTTGTAGACTCCATATAGCCATAACCGCCGTCTTATCAACTTATGACATTTATAATTTCTAAAAAAAAAAATATGTATTTTTTATTTTGCACATTTTTAAGTCAACATCTAAACATGCAACATTTCTCTTCTACATGATGCCTTCATTACCATTTCAAATATTATGTTTGTTTCCTTTTCTTAAAAATAAAGTACTTTTGTTATTGCTTTTAGAATCCTTTAACATGGTTTTACCAACTGTTGAAATTTTAAAATTTAAGGTTCTTTACATTTTTTATTTGATTGGCGTTTCATACACATTTTTTGGGACTTTTGCCACTCTTAAGTAACAAATGTGTGGCACGTAAATGCCAACATTAAATTTTAATTAGGTTTACTTCAGTTGGGTAAGTGCTGCTTTTTAATAGTCGTAATTCAAATGAGTTGTAGAAATAAAATAAATTTATTAAAGTCTTTTAATGGAAATTTATTATAATTTTAAGGGGTTTATTAAAATAAAATGTATTAAATAACAAAAAGTATTTTATTTTTTAAATTATTTAATTAGTGCCATTTTCTTTTCTATTTCCTAGATCGTTTATATTTTGTGGCATTTAAAAAGAATTTCAAACCAAAAAACACTGCAACCAGTCATTATTTTAGCATAGATGATGATTTCATTTACGAAAATTTCTACAATGATTTTGGTCCCTTAAACATTTGCATGCTGTACAGATATTGCCAGAAATTGAATGCCAAATTAAGTAATAAAACTTTGGCCAATAAGAAAATTGTCCACTACACCTCCATGAATCCGGCTAAAAGGGTAAATGCAGCCTATTTAATAGGAGCATTTTCGGTAAGTGGAAAATTATTTGAAGAATAAAAAAAGTGTAAAGCAATAATGAAATGTTCTTCTTTCCCCAGATAATTTACCTCAACAAATCACCCGAAGAAGCTTATCGTCCCCTGGTTATGGGCGAAATACCAGCCTATACACGTTTTTGTGATGCTTCTTATGGTCCCAGTGGCTATAAAATTTCCCTTATCGATTGTCTGAATGCCGTCTCGAAATCATTAAAGGCTGGTTTCTTTAATTTTGATGATTTCCACGCCGAGGAATATGAATATTTTGAGCGTGTGGAGAACGGTGATTTCAATTGGATTGTACCGCAAAAGTTTATTGCCTTTTGTGGACCCCATCAAAAGTCCAAAACACTGCCAAACGGTTATCCGTGTCATTCGCCGGAAACCTATTTTGAATACTTTCGCGACAATAATGTAACAACCATTATACGTTTGAATGCCAAGGTTTATCATGCTTCCAGTTTTGAGAATGCCGGTTTCGAGCATAAAGATCTATTTTTCATAGATGGTAGTACGCCAAGCGATTTAATATTGAAGAAATTCTTAACGATATGTGAAACGACAAAGGGTGCCATAGCAGTGCATTGTAAAGGTGGGTGGAGAGAAATGTTTTTATTTTTTAAAGTCTTGATTGCTTAATAATTTTGATAATTTAACTTTTTTACACATAATTTTGTTCACAAATATGATTTTCAGCAAGTTAAAGATATCGATATTACTTCTATAAAAGAATTAAGACATTGTTATTAAGTACTTCTATTAAATTATCCTATCGATAAATTTCTGTACAAAAATTATGTTGTCTATAATTTGTCTATAGAAAAATTATGTTATCTGTTACTTTTCTATAGAAAAATAAAGTTATCAAAACAATACAGTCATCGACCATTTTCCTATAAAAAAATAATTTTATCATTAATTTTTTTTATAGAAAATTAAAGTTATCGATAATTTTTCTATAGAAAAAAAACTTATCGATAATTTTTCTATAAAAATAAAGTTATCGGCCATTTCGCTGTGAATTTTTATAGAAAAATGGTCGATAAATCTGAAAAGTTATCGATAATATTACTATTGAAATATTAAGTTATCGATAAATTTTCTATAGAAATTAATATTATCGATAACTTTTCTATAGAAAATTAAACTTATCGATAATATTTTGTAGAAAATTAAACTTACTGATAACTTGTCTATAGAAAATTTATTTTATCGATAACATTTCTATAGAAAAATTAAATTATCGACCATTTTTCTATAGAAAAATAAAAATATTGATTATTTTTCTATAAATTTATCGTTAATTATACCCTTCACCATAGTTTGTCATTCCGTTTGTAATTTCTACATTTTTCATTTACGACCCCACAAAGTATATAAGTATATTCTGGATCGTTATAGATGGCGATGTCGATATAGCCATGTCCGTCTGTCCATCTGTATGTTGAAATCAACTTTCCGTAGCCCCCAAATAATTTACAAAAATAATTGATACATCAATATATCGGAAATTCTTCCGGCTCTGTCGCCCAAAAATGACTGAGACATAAGGAAAAAACCGTGACAACCTCGATTTTTGGCCTATTTTTGATCTATGTCTGGATCAGTGTTGTCAGATTAGGGGATTTTTCCCCAAATTGGGGATTTTATTTTGTAAATGGGGATAAATAATTGGGTTTGGGGATATGGGGAACAGTTGGGGCAATATTGTATGTTTTGGGGATTTTTTGAATATTTTTAGGGTTTTTTATTTTTATTTTAATTTTTATTTTTTGTGTTTTAGTTTTCGTATTTACGGAATTGTTCTTAGTATTTAATTTATGTAAGAGTTTGTTTTAAATCGAAAGAAAACATTGGGATACAAATTTAAGTCTGTTAAGTCCTTGTTATTATGTATTATCAATAGATAATATTTTATTCCTAAAAAAGTGATTGATAAGGGGTTTTAATTTTTAAAAATTACAATATAAAATTCTTACTTCCATTAATACGAAGCCTAGTTAGGCGTTAACTAATAGTTATACTGTCGGTTAAAATTATTTTTTATGATAACTGTCAGTATAAATATTAGTTATTGGGGGTTAAAGTATTTTCTCTTTTTAAAAGTTAAAAAACTAACAAACTCTAGAATTAAAAAAATAATATCTGAATGGCTTAGTAAATAAAAAAATGTATTTCTTATGGAATAAAATCACAAATTTTAATTTATAAGTTTTTATTTTTAAATTATTTTACACACGTACATAAATAAAATTAATAGTAGTGCAAATAATGTATGTATGAATTAAAATTAAACTATTATTTTTATTGGGGATTTTTGGGGATAACACAAACTGTTTTTTGGGGAATTTCGGGGATGAAAAATTTAAGTTTGGGGAAAAGTCTCGAAAAAAATCTGGGAACCCTGGTCTGGATTACTAAGTCATTAATATAGACAATATGGATATCTAATGATAGATATTTTAAAGTTCATTGCAACGATGTATATAAGGCTATAGTAATTTGGGACCCTACAATGGGTCAAAATCGGGATAATTTTTTAACCCGAATTTTTTTTACCAAAAAAAGTTTTTGTTATACATTTTTTTCACTAATAAATTTAAAAAAATTAAAAAAAAAATTTTGAAAAAAAAAATTTTAAATTTTGAAAAACAATTTTGAAAAAAAAAATTAAGTTTGTTTACCTAAAAATATTTAAAATTCATATTTTAAAGTATAATTTGGTGAAGGGTATATAAAATTCGGCACAGCAATATAGCTCTCTTACTTGTTTTTATATAGAAAATTAATGTTATCGATAACTATGTTCAGAAAAGTTGTGTTATCGATATCCATATAAAAATAAAGCTATTGGTAGATTTTCTATAGAAAAATTTGTTATCGAAAATTTCCTCTAAATCAAGTACATATGTAATAGAGCAATATTCAAAGTATACTTTAAGATAAATGCTGAAATCAATTTTTGTTGAAAAAAAATCGTGAAACACTTTTTTGGTAAAAAAAAACAATTCTATAAAAAAATGTTGGCACTAATTTTGTAAATCACGTCACCAAAGTGATATTTATGTGGAAAGCAAAAACAAAATTTCAAAAATTTGTTTTTGTTTTATATACAAATTCTGAACAGAACAAACACACCAAAATTCAGGCATTGATTTGCCCATAGATAAATACACATAGATCGGAAACTCTCCTGTCAAAGACCTAACTCAGTTGTCAAAAACCTAAGTGGTGAGAATATTAGTAAAAAAAAACTATGTGAAAACAAAAACAACACTCGTAGTGTAACTTTTTTGAGTAATTTTTTTGTATGAGTTTTTTTCTAGTTTCCGCTCTATGTTTTTCTATGGATTTGCCTTTCATAATTTTAAAAAACAAAAACAAATTTTAAAAATTTTTGAAATTTGTTTTTGCTTTCCACATAAATTTCACTTTGGTGACGTGATTTACAAAATTAGGGCCTTTATTATGAAAAAAATTTATGTAAAAACACTTTTTTTAGTGAAAAAAAATTTAGGTGGAAATTAAATTTTTCTTCTAAATATTAGTTAATACAGCTTAAAATGTGAAATTTTTAACATGAATCTGGTCTACATAAACATATGTCTCTTTTAAGTATAATAATTCTGGTGGATGTTTTGGAATATTTATCTGACCTTTCAGGAATGTTGACATTTTACTCTTAGTTTTATCCTCAATAAAATTTTGTATTCCGAAAATTCGAAATAAAAATTTAACACTGGACATTCAAGGCATTACAGTGAACATGGTTTTTAATTAAAATGAAAAATTACTTATAAATTTAATTAAATATTTACCCCCATATGCATAAACAGTTTATAAATTTAATAAAGGTTTATAAAACAAATGTTGTATCTAAATTTTACATCCAAAAAAAATATTTTTTTTATAAATAAATTTTTTAAAACACATTTGAATCTAACTACAGCAATAAAAATACTTCAATTGTAGCTTTTTAAATACCGCGAATTTGGTTTTTACGGTGATATTCAGCGTTTTTGGGGAATATATATTGATTTATTTCTACATTATATATGCAGGAATTGTCTAAGTTGCAAATGTGAATACCAAAGTAAGCAAAATACAATCGGAAAACAGTGTCTGTAATTGATTTTCGCTGAGCTTTTAACATATATTCGCCACAAATGTAATACAACATATTAGGATCTTTAATACAGCAGCTCATCTTACCAGCCACAATGAAATAAAAATTATATTTATAAAAAAAACAGGAAATTAAAGCAAAGTTTTATTTTCGAGGAGTTCGCTGTCAATTACAGAAAAACAGACGCTTACCTAATGGCACACAGAATTTCTGTAGGATTTGTGGGGATGTTGATAAGCTAGATACTGTAGAGCATATCATGTGCAACTGCCCTAGGTTACAGGGTCATAGATTTAAATGGCTAGGAAACACATTTCTGGATGAACTCAGTAATGTTGCTGTCTGTAAACTGAATAACATACTAGGTTTCATTAGAGAAATAGGGTGGCTATTTAAAGGACATTCTACAGCGATTCCAAATCCGCAATAAAATCTTTCTTTTTCTTTTACTAGGCGGTTTTGGACTATTTTTTCTTCGCAATCTCTCTTCACTGTTTATATACATCTAATGAAGGGAATCACAATGGACCTCACGGTCAATTACAGAAAAACAGACACTTACCTAACGCACACAGAATTTCTGTAGGATGTGTGGGGATGAAGAGGAGCTAGAGATAGTAGACCACATCATGTGCAACTGCCCTAGGTTACAGGGTCATAGATTTAAATGGCTAGGAAACAGATTTCTGGATGAACTCGGTAATGTTGCTGGCTGTAAACTGAGTAACATATTCTAGGTTTCATTAGAGGAATAGGGTGGCTATTTTAAGGACGTTCTACAGCTATTCCAAATAGGCAATAAAATTCGCGGAGTTCACTGTCAATTACAGAAAAACAGACGCTTACCTAACGGCCCATATAATTTCTGTAGGATGTGTGGGGATGTAGAGGAGCTAGAGACAGTAGATCATATCATGTGCAACTGCCCTAGGTTACAGGGTCTTAGATTTAAATGGCTAGGAAACAGATTTCTGGATGAACTCAGTAATGATGCTGGCTGTAAACTGAGTAACATACTAGGTTTCATTAGAGGAATAGGGTGGCTATTTAAAGGACGTTCTACAGCGATTCCAAATCCGCAATAAAATCTTTCTTTCTTTTTCTTTTACTAGGCGGTTTTGGACTATTTTTTCTTCGCAATCTCTCTTCACTGTTTATATACATCTAATGAAGGGAATCACAATGGACCTCACGGTCTCCGAGTGGAAGTGCACATAGTGGTCACCCCTTCCAAACCAAACTAAAACAATAGAATAACCAAAAAAATTATAAATTATATATTTAAAAAACAAGAGCTGCCCAAAAAAAACTAAAGCTAGTTTTGAAATGAAACTTTTTCATTAAAAATGTTTTTTTTTTCGAACTGTTTTTTTTTAAATTTTATTTGTATTAATTTATTTTATAGCTGGTCTTGGACGCACTGGTAGTTTAATTGGTGCTTATATTATGAAACATTACAATTTCTCAGCTATGGAAGCTATTGCTTGGTTGCGTTTATGCCGTCCTGGCTCTGTTATCGGCCATCAACAACAATGGATGGAAGAGTAAATATCGTTAATTGCTCTACTTTCAAAATAAACCAATTATATTTAAAAATTTTTATTTGTCACACTTTAGCAAACAATCTTGGCTGTGGTCTGAGGGCGAACGCATGCGTAAACGTGCTGGTACATGTTGTCCCGTACACAAATATGGCATTTATAGTTTATTGTATAAAAGTGGTTCTGCTGGTCAGTTACATTCGAATGAGAATAATACCGAAATGTTAATGACTCGAGTTAAAGGCATTTCGCAAAAGGTCGATACCATGCATTTGAATGAAGAGGATCGAACGGATTCGTTGGAGTCTTATGAAAATGGTAATAAAACTATAACGCCTAGAACACGTATGCTAATGGCGGCCAAAGATGGTGCCATAACACCGCCTACAAGTGCTAGTGATAATGACAATGATGTTACAGAAACAGAAGAAGATTCAACAACTTCTAATACCAATAGTACATTTATAGTGTCACGTAGACGCAAATCACCTACTACAGTGGCTAGTACTAAGACCAGCAGTGTCACCACTACTACCACGACCTTAAGAAGTTCACCAACTCCCACGGGTGGTGGGGGAGGAGGAGGTGGTGGTGTTAATGTTACGCCTGCAGTAACAGAAATAACATTGCGTAGAACACCGCCCCTAATAGGAAATGGTCATGCTTTGATTTCAACTACAACTGCAACTAGCTCAACAACTGCCACAACCAACACAAATGTGGCGGCACCTTTGTATTCTGAAAAGAAATTGAAAAAACCCTCGACTACCTATGAACCGGCAGCCTTACAAAGGCCTACCATAGCGTCAACGGTTAAAATGACTCAGGCAGCTATAGAAAAGACCAAGGCACAAACTCAGGGTGATAAGCTGAATCAAATTAAGGCCATGAGACGTCAACATAATTCTAGATCTGGTGGTAGTACCGGGTAAATACTTAAATACATTCCGTTATATTACTAATATTTATAGTTCAAAATTATCTAATTTCTCCTTTTTAGTGAAACTGACAATCCTTTGCGACATACCCGGGCCCGTTCACAACCCTTTCGCAATAACAACAATTTGGTTAATATGTTGGCCACAACTACTACAACAACAACCGGCCTCAAAGGCCAAGATTGTTTGGATTCGAATGCAGCTGTGACAGCTACAAATAACTTATTGAATAATATTAATAACAACAATAACAACAATAACAATTGCAATAGTAATATTAACAACAATAATAATAACAACAATAACAGTGTTGGTTCAACTACAACATCAACAACAGCAACAACAAATCTAACCTCAGCTACCACAACCATTGGTGTGAATAATGTTAACAGTACAATAACAACACGGGCACGCAGTTTAGCTATTTATAGCAAAAGGTAAGTTTTAACATCATCACCCACTAAAGAATTCCTTTTACAAAATCCTTGTTTTCATACATATATCCCCCACTTTTTGAATTCCTCTTTTTTTTTTAATACGATTAACAAATTTCTAATTTCTTTGCCATTTTTTAATAACATAAATAAATATTCCTTCCCCACTAATACATTTTGCTAATTTAATATGCGTTTTTGAAAAATTAGCTGCTAGCTTTTTAAGCCTTTTGTTAGACATATGTTGCTGTCTATTTAACGTAATTCTGTTGTCCAATTTTGATTTTTTTATTTAAAAATTTTACAAAAAATATAAATTTTAAGTTTTTAAAGTTTTTATTACTTCTTTTGCTGTTTTAAATTTACTTACCATAATTAATTTGTTCATATTGCCGTTATTACTTGCATTTTGATTATTACGTTATTTTTTAAAATGAATTTTTAACATTTTATTGGTAGATTTTTGGTTTAGTCTTTGGATTTTTGTTGGGAAATATATTAATTTTTTAAAATAATAACATTTAAGACATTATTAAATTAAATTAAAATTAGTGTTAAAAAAGTTAATTAAATCATTATACATTTTGTAGACAATAGAACCAAATGTTTATCATTGAAAATTACTTTATCGTTTTTCAAAATACTAACTCTCGAAATCTATATATTTAGATTAAAGGCCTTTTAAGCATTGATATGTTGTAATGATGCCAACAAAGACATTGTCGTGTTATGTTATTGCAACTGTGTTATAAAGTCTATTTAATTTTTTATTTAGCAAACAATAAGTTCAGTGAAATCTGCTTCCTTCGTATGTCCAGTTTGATTGAAGGGCACGACACGACAATGTTTAGGTTGACACTTGTCTCCAATTTTGGTAGTTTAATTGCATCATCCGCTTTTTCAGATGTCAATAATGTTGATATAGCAATTCATTTTTGTGCGTTTTTATTGATCTATCAAGTGCTTAAAATATTAGGGCGGTCTTTGAAAGTTTTCATTCCATTTTATTTAATTCTCCAAAAAAATACGGAATTTAAACTATTCTACATGATAGTAAAGTCCATGTACTAACAAAGAAAAACAAGATAAATTTCCCGGTACATACCCTTCAGTTCATCGAACTAGTTGCGCTACATCGAATTAATTAGCCACTTCAATAGTACTAATTCTACTGCATTCAGAGAGCGGAGTTGAACTCATAAACTCTCGTTTTCTAGTCAAATGCTCTAACCACTAAGCCACAGAGCTCTTATTTGTACTGCTCTCTATTTGTTATTAAGCATTAGATGTGGTCATCGAAGTGATATATTTGAGAGTATTTTATTTTTCTCAAATTTATTTTCAAAAACTTGAGACAAATATCTTACTAATGTTTATAACTGAATGAAATGTAATGCAAATCATGACCATTTAACTACCACTTTAGCACCAACATCGAACTAGTTAGTTGTATCAGTAGTAATATAGCTAGTGTAAGGTTTCCAATTGGCACTTTTCAAACTGCAGTGTTGTTTTTAACAGCTCGATCTCGAAAATATGGGGTGAGAAAGTAAGTCGTAATGCAACGAATTAAATTTGTTCGTAGACAAAGTTGAGTGTCCCTGTACATGAAATGATTTATTTTATTTAAAGAGGTTATCTCCGAAAACACTGGTTGTTCTAAAACCGTATTCATAGCTAAGACCACAGAAGATGAACAGATACGTCGCGGTGTTAAAATGTATCAAAGTGGCATCACACATTTAACCCCATCGGAAGAAAGGAATAGCAAATATATATGTAAAATGTATGGATATCCTTTTTCTTCGATGGGGTTAAATGAAGAAAAGCTGATACACCACTTTTGTAAACGTCAGTTTTGACGAATCTGTATATATATGTGGTTAAGACCAAAGCCGAGATGTTGTGCCACTTCAACTGGATGTCTCCACAGATCTTCAGGATGGATTGAAATAGTGCTGGGTAAACAGTCAAATAGATTGTGAAGAGCCTCTCTTTAGGGTCGCATTTTAAATATTATAATTGTCATCCATTAAGTTTCTCAGATGTGTCTCAACTACCTACGCTTATTTTCCGTAGCAGCTTTTCAAATATTGTGCCTTCAAGTACAGTATTTATTCGGCAACCTGCTGTCATATCGCTCATTGTAAAAGTTCAGACTTTTGGGAGTATTATCCGATTTCCATGTGCTTGCAGTCACTTTCCAGACTGTAATATAATCGTCCGTATGACTGAAATTAATGTAAATATTCCTTTTCGGAATTAAATGAATTATGATGAGTTTCGTGCAAGTGGAAGAAAATTGTATAGGACCAGTTCCACATATGGCATACCACTCAACTAGGGTTCATATTCGGGGAAAAGTTCTCGCGCATATATTAAAGACAAACCTGTGAATTTTTGTGGGGAATTTTCGAGAATTTCTTTATAAGTTAAAGTTACTGTATTTTTTCTTCACAGCTAAAACTGATTCACTGTGATTTGTTCTTAATGTTTTGATTATATTCATAGATTTGATTGACACAGAAGAATAAACATTTAAATAAACGAATTCTTGTCACCTAGACTAAAAATTTTCAGTCACAATAGAAAAATTCAGTCATTCTGGCTGAATCTGTTGATTAAAAATAAGTTCGGTTATGACAGCAAAACGTTTTTCACTGTGTGATGGAAATAGAAAAAATTTGAATTCAAAACAGGAAACTTAACTTTCCTATCTTTAAATTTAAATTAAACAAAGTGAGATATCATCGAAAGTTTATATTCATTTGTAGGGTATCGATGCAATTATGTATATATAACATCGATGCGGCTTCGCTGGGTGGCACGCATCCGAAATGTCCAATTTTCCATTACTCTCGCGCACAAATCAGGCTGAATTTGACCGATGGCAAGGGTCAAATCGCACGATCTCGATGGCCAGTTCACATCATCTCCAAGTGAGATGACTATGCCCTCAAATCGCTCGTGCAGAATGCCCAATGTGGCATGAGCTGTATGGCATGTAACGCAGTTTGTTCATTGTTGAATTAATTCACAATTTATTATTCATAACAACACTCATTCAACCTTAAGCTAAGTACTCTGTTCAAAATTTCGTGCGAACTGCTGTGAAACTATATATAAAATATTTGGAATGAAATATATGCGAAATAATTTCGCAAAAGCAGTACTCTGTTCTTATTGTGGAAAACATGTGAAATACATTTGGCAACTTTAATTTTTCACACGAAATAACATAAGCAGCACTTCTTTCGCACGAAATTAAATCCAACAGCTGATCATCATATGAACAGAGTACTAGGCTTTAGAATGAACCAATTTCTGTTAATTCAAATCAATTTGAATCATTTACTAACCGCCATTAACACAAAGTCTTGTTATGTTTTAACTTATAGTTATACTGCTGGTTAAATTAATTTTTGTATGAAAACTGACAGTTTAACTTTATGGGGTTTAATGAATTAAAACAAATTGTTTATACTTATTTTTATTAAACTATTTTGTAATTGATTTGAATTAAGGAAAACATGAATAATTTAATAAGGTATTAATAAAGGCTGAAATCTCAAAGGAATTTATTTTAAAGTGTTGGATGTACTAAGGTTTTAAGCCTATCAAGTAATTCTTAATGAATTCTTTAATATAATGGTAAAGATATAAACAGCCTGGCCCACGATGTCGCAAGAAAATTGAAGCGAATGAAAGTCAGTCACTCACTTTCATACGAAACAGTGGGCCACTATCTTACCACTTATCGTTCGCTTTGCTTTACATTTCAAACGTTATCCACAATAAAATAACTAAGCAGTGGTGTAGTGAGTACAACAGTTGACTAGTAGACGGAAGATTGTTGGTTCAACTCGTTGCTTGCGACTTTTTTTTGTAAATACATAATTCTATAAATAACTCTACTAAAGAATATAAAGGATTACTTTTGGGACATCTCGAACAAAAATAAGTACTTTTTCTAGTAAAAGAAATAAGTAGTCACTTCGTCAAATTCTACTTATTATAATAATAAATACGTTCGCATCCGTTTTGTACTAGATTCTTGCACAGACGACAATGAATAAAAATTTAATGAATTTAATATTTCAGTCCGTACAAATATCAGAAAATGTAAATAGTGAGCCTCTATTTTGTATTAAGTTGCTTACGTTATCGTTCGTATTTTTTTTTTTTTTCGACTAAGAATATTAGTGAGCCGCAAAACACCGTTTAAAACGACAACGTTTTATAGAATTTAATTTATAACTAAATGCACTTTATAAATAAATTTAAGCACAAACATTTGCCTATAACTTTTAACATTCATTAAAATGTTTTAAAAATCTTAAATATATTTCCCTTCAGAATTCAAAGTATAGAATTGTAGAAAAAAACACTTATTTCATTATGAAAACATTTTACAAACTAATACAGTTGAGGTGCATTATTTTTAAATTTATTTCACTAATTATAAATAGTGGTTGCAATAACAAAATATTTAACATAATTATTAACTTTTGTATTAATAAAAAGGGAAATAAATGTATTTGTTTGTTTAATTAAAACTTTGTAAACATTTAAATTTCTTTTTATTTTAACAACAAAAACAAACAACTTTATCAAGCTTTAAACGAAGTCAAATGCAATACTTTAATCGCCACCGTTGATGGTTGCAATAATTTCCCCCCCTCCTTCCACAAAAACAAAAAATATATAAATATATATAACTATATTTTAAACAGTTATTTTAAAAAATCAGAAAATAAAAATACTAAAAAATTATTTTAAACAATAAGCTATACAAACATATATATTTTTTTATATACACTCGAATACCTTTTTAATATTGTACAAATTCCAGTTTTCTTTCGTTTACCTTAAAATTATTTCCAAATTGTATAAATATTGTAAAATTTATTTTGCAGCCGTTGTAATTATATTATGTATTTAAAACTAATTATTACTTCAGTACTACTTTTATTTTTATAGTCCTTTTTATTCAAAATTTATTTAACCTAAAATTTTTGTTTGTTAATGTAAAATGTATTTTATTTATATTTTAGTTTAAAACACATCTTTCAATATATTTTTGATTAAATTTCTGTAGATATCAAAATTTTAAATTTTATGTATAATTTATTAGTAATACATAAGACTTTATTAACTTATTTGTACTAAATATTTTAACATTTTTTTTTTTTTTTTGTTAATGCATGATAATGACTCAATAAATATTTACAAATTTTAAAATTTCCCCCCAAAAAAACCAAATTTTGTTTGTATTTTTATTTAATTATATTATTTTGTTTATTTGTTATTTACTTTCTTTCTTCCCTCTTCCTACATTTTTGGCTTTTGTCCCTTGTTGTATTATTTTGTTGTTGTATTTATTGCCTGTTTAACTTTTTGGCTTTTGGTATGTTTTGTTTTCTATTCTTTATTGTAGCTTTAATGGTTCCCTATTTTTCTAACCTAAAACTGTTTTCCACAGTATGAAGTTAGTATGTGAAATTAAACTATGTTGCTAAAATGTTAAAACAAACTTTTAATTTTGAATTAAAGTTTAAATTAAAAAAGAATCATTTTGTAAAACGAAAACGTAAGAAATTTGTGTAAAACTTTTTATCATCACAATTTCAAATTGGTTTGTAGCGGTTTCCTCAGACATACTTCTTAAAGATATGTTTATCATCTGGTTGATTGATTGAATTATTGAAAGTATGCAATTCCCAATTTCTCAAGACGAGTTGACATCGACATCACCGCAACGCTAAATCTGTATTTACTAACAATGTTGTGTTGATGTCGACTTGTTATTGATAATTTAAAAGAAATAAGTACCATCGCTTTGCATTGCTTGACAGCTGTTGAATTTTTTTTATTATTCATATAAAAAATGCCTTTTTGTATTGGATTGCAGTGAAACAAATGCGTAGGCTTCAAAGTAAAGAATATTTCGAACACCGGCTTCGCTAGTAAAGATTAAAGACTTTCAGCATAACATGCCTTTACGTAGCATTAAAACATTTCGTATGCAGAAAAATCATAATTTTTACATATTATAGCTTAAATTAAACCTTAATCGCTTGACTAATCTAGATTATTACTCGTATAGGTCTATGTCCCGAATTTTTCGTTTTTGTTTTTTAAATATTTTTCCCGGATTTTGGACATAGATGGACCATAATAGTATGTCAAGTTATATATCGATGAAAACGTTAATATCTATCATTTGATATATATTATCTAAGAACAAAATACAGTTTTAAAGATATATCCTGACTACTTGAAAATAGGAGTGGCAGACCAAACTCCGCTAATGGCAACATTTTTTTAAGTGATTTAAAAAGTGTCACTAGAACTGAATTAAGCCTGATTTCACCCATCCATGTTTAAAATTATTTGAAATTGAACTTTTAAGTTCTGCCATTACGGTTTTAAATTACTTCCCATTGTTTTAATTTCATTATTTTAATTTCTCTATTCGCAACTATTTTTAATTTTAGTCGTTGTCAAATATCGTCTCGACTGAAAAGACTCGTTTTAAATCAATGTTGACTTTAACGCGTGAATAGTGACTAAATATTATCGATAACATGTTGACAACGACATATTTAATAGGGGTGAATATAAAAACGTATATTCTAGGCATCAGCAACAACTTATGAAAGGAACTTTTCGTTCCGGAACGACCCGATACTCACTCGGCCAAAGATTGTCAACTCCAGACAATCTTTTTGGAAATTTTTTTTTGAAACGCTTGCTAGTTTTCTAATTGATTTGCTAAGGCTTTCAGTGTTTTCTTTGCATCTTTTGTGCCATTTTAATGGAGTTTCTTTTCTAAAACAATTCACAATCTGTTCAAAAATATACACTTGTAACTGTCAGCAATTGCTGTCCTATGTTCAAGGACAATACAATTTTTTTTCACAAGATTAATCACAAACCGTTTGGTAAACAAATGAATTAGTATAAATTGATGTTTACAATTCGTTCTGATTTTGAAATATTTGACGAAATAAGTGTGAGAAATATTATTCCTCCTGTTCAGATAAATAGTTCCCTGAATATGTGGCTTATTACTAGTGGATACGTAAACTCTGCCTGCACCCCTTCTCCGGTTACGATGTAAAAGTTGTGAATATTGAAAGCCATTTTACTTCATTTACTAGCCCACTACTTTTAATAGTACCAAGAGGTATTGGTACAGAAACAGAAAAAATACTGTACGATTTGAGTGACAGAAGAGCCACCAGACTGGCGACAAAGATACGAATGATTACATGAATATTCCTGACACATGTCAGATCTCCAGGACGACTATATGAAGATGTTATCTCGAATCAGAGTCTACACCACAATTTATCTTATAAAGTGTGGGCAACTTTGAGGTAATGAAGCAAATAGGTTTAAAAACACAATTTTTTAAGTTAATTTTATTGATACCAATGTGAAGTAGAAATATGAACCACGTTCTGCAAAAACGCTTCGCTTATCTCGTAAATGCAGCACCAAATAGCATCTTTAAGAGCATCGATTGTTTGTGTGTTTTTTTTTTTTTCTTAAACCCGGTCTTTGATGGCACCAGAAAAAGCAGAATCAAATCACAAGAACGCGGCCAATTGACATCGACAAAACGAGAAATTACGCGACCGTGAACTTTCTTATGCAACAACTGAATTATTTGTCTGGCTGTGCGGAGCCCTCTACCAGAAACTAATGATCACTGATGTAAACCTTAATCAATTGTGGCGTTCCATGGTTAAAATGTTTGCACTAAATAAATTTCATTTGATGACAGCTTAATTCTTGACATTTCATAAATTTACTTTATAACCTCAAATTTGCCCAAGCTTTACTATGGTGACAAGCATTTATCAAGTTATCTATCCACTGTGTAGTCAAAAGGTTCGATCGATTTTGTTTTTTAAATGTTTTCAATGCTTATGATGATAATAATAAGTTCAATTTCCTATTTTATTCCTTTCTCTAAAGTTGTTTTGCTTATTCTCTGCATGTTTCCTCATATTATTTAAATTTAAGCATTTGCAACATAGTTTTATTTTCGTTTAGCCGTTTAAACATACTAAATACTTTTCATTTTCTCTATATTTAAATACCAAGAAATAACTTTTACAATTTTATATATTTCCAATATTTATTTTCTTTTTCTACTCTCTATAAATTGCGGTGACTTTCTGGGATTTTATGTGTATCAAAAACAAAAACAAACAAAAAAAAAAAATAAAATAAAACAACAACACAAATACATAAATCTATAAATATACAACAAAAACTACTAACAATTGTAAATATTCTTAAACATTAAATGAAGAATGGGTCTAATGCATTTACGTAAAGCTGAACAGCAACAACAACAACAGATTTCAAATAATGTCACTGCCGCCAATAATAACAACAACAATAATGCCAATACTGTAAGTTCCACAACAACGCCATCTTTGGTACCACATCATCACCACCATCATCATCATGATGCAACTTCTCCCACACTCAGTAGTTTGAGTAAACAAACGAAAACCTACAACAATACTTTGATAAGTTCCACCACAAATGAAAGTAAAATCCCCATAGTGCGAGCAACTGCAGCATTAATTGACTTGAATGTGGCCATTAATCATAGCGGGGGCGTAGTGGGTTCCTCGGCCACCATACCTCCGTCGCGAAGTTCTAATAGATTGTCGGCAGCTGCAGCTATGAATGTAACCTCACATCATCATATGACATTGAGAGGAAGATCACGTTTACGCTATCATCGTCATCAGGATGGTGGTGGCGGTGCAGGTGGTGGACAACAAGCGCCGCCTTGCACTATGACAACAGCTAGATACTATCGAGATGTTTCAGCTCTACCCTCGGCCATACAGTTAGGTGGTGGTGCTAGTGGCGGCGGCGGCGGCGGCGGCGGTGGCATAACAACACGTTCATCTTCAGCTACACTGGATTTGAATTCGAATCCTTTACCCTCTGGCACACTGTTGGGCAATATGAACAAATCGAATATTAACAATAATAACTCCAACAACAGCAACAACAATAGCAATAGTAGTAGTACAACAACAACCACAACACGTAGCAATAACACCCATAGTAGTAGTAACAAATTGGAAGAACGTATACTGCGTACCAATACAAAATCCTCTTGTACCTCTGCCAATCATTCAAATTCCTCTTCTGACGCTGAAACCCTTAAATCCACACATTCAAACAGTAATTTATCCTTAGATAATAATAATTCAATACAGCAAACACAATTAAACATAAATTTCTTATCATCTTCTTCTCCCCCCATTGCCGTCGACACAACGGAAACCTCTAACACCTCATTCCCTCACGACCAACCACAACCACATCACAATCTCACCTCAACCACCATGCCCAACCTACTATCCTATTCAACCTCCCTATCACTGGCAACCACTCCCACGCCCTGCTCCTCGTCTGCCTCCTCTACCCCACAAAATTTAGATACAAATCGTCTTAGTCGTACATCCCAGCGTTCCTTGCCTTCAACGACAGGTATACCTTGTAGTAGCCAGTATGGCGGAGTTGGTGGAGGCGGTTTTAGTAATATAAAACGCAATAAGAGATCACTGAGCAGTACACGCATTGAAAAGGATAAGTGCGATGAATACAACACCAAATTACTGAGAAAGACCAACAATCAAATTTCCTCCTCGTCCGCCTCCAACAACAATAACAACTCTTCTACCACCAATTCTGCAGGCAACACTCTAACTTCTACAACGGGCGGCGGCGGTAGTTTTCGTACCAGACATCGTCAGGCGGCCGCCTCAAATTTGGAATCTTCAACAGCTTCTTCGACTTCTTCGGCCTCCACCTCAGGTATACCAACGCCTACGAGCCAGGGTCTCTATATGCCACGTAGTGCTAAATATGCTGCTGCAGTTATGGCTGCAGAACAACGTGATCATCAGCAACAGCAGCACCAACACCAGCAGCAACAACGTTTGTCTTTAAAGCTGCGCAAGAAAATCAGTTACTAGAATTTGGAGTCACTACCTACAACTAGTAGGTATAACAAGAGGGCCAAAAGATAAATTAAGGTTATAGGGTGAGAAACAGAGACAGAATGAAATGTTACAGATCGAAATAGCTATAATATGAGAATTGAGAATTAGTAAAAATAAAGAGAGAGATACAACATAAGACTTAAATTTAGTTTAAGAAATTTCAAACTGATTTGGAATTTGATCTCTGAAAGTGCAATAAAATGGTAGTAAAAATAAAATGATACTAAAAAGTCCAAGTTTTAAATATGAATCTTAACGATATGTTATTCGATTTGAAAATGTTTAGGAATTAAAACATATTTTGGATTAAACCCTATACTATAATTTGAACTCGTATTTAAACTGAAAAGTTGTTATCAAGTGGTAAGAAAAGAGAGCGATATATGTTATGATAAAAATCATAAGATTTATATAATGAAATCTTTATTTAGAGACTTATTATAAAAAAGTGTATTCTAGGCGAAATAGAGATATATGTAGATAGAAATCTGTTAACCTAAACTGAATGAAGACATAAAGAAATTTTTCATATTGTATTAAGCCGACAAATTGGAAAGTTTTAATTTTTTGCATTCAGTACTTTTCACAAAGTGAGGATATTTGACCAAATGTCAGGGGATGTATCAGATTTTTTTGTAAGAAATAATAAAAATAATGTGAAAAGAATGAAAGGTTATAAGTATGAGTTCTCCATTATACAATTAAAGAAGGAGAAATAAAATTAAAGAGTTTTTTAAATTACTTTTCTTGAGTGCAATATAAAACTAAAATTATTTGTAGTTTATTGTTCCTTATAAATACGATCTTAAATTATATAAGCTATATTAAAGTTTATTTAGCTTAAGCCCCATTTTCTTGTTATTTCTTAACCTAAAGTTATACAGTGTTAAAATATTTTTTGTATGAAAACTATCAGTATAACTAGATATTATATATTAACTTTCCTCAAAAGAATTAGTCAACAAAACAAATTTGTTATCAACTAAAAACAGATCATTGATTTTAAAGTTATTTTGTTTTATTTTAATCGTATACTTCTCTGAAATCACTATAACTCTTTTAGTTTTTGAGTTATAAGCTGATATCTCTACATTTTTGCATGTCTCAAATCCTTAAACGAAAATAGTTTATAATACTTTTAAGCTTCACTTAAAAGAATTTTAATAAACAATAAAAAAAATATGACATTTTTTCCAAAAGAATTCTTTATGATTTGTTGACTAATTTTTCTAACGCCCTCCAATGTCAGCCAAACAACATCAATAGGTTGTCTGTCAATCGTATTGAATTAACATATTGAGAAAATTTTGTACGTTTTTCATTGCTATTAACAATCAAATTAATAAGATGAACGAAGAAATGTAAATTACTAATTGGGAACACATATATATACTAGACTAAAAAATTAAATTTATCGAAATATTTGTTCATTATAATTCATTTAATAAGTAACCATAGAGAAAATATACATAGAGCGGAAACTAGAAAAAAACTCAAACAAAAAAGTGTTGTTTTTGCCCTACAGTTCATTGAACTAGTTCCACTATGTCGTATTAGTTAGCCACAGAGAACTGCTACTGAATTTTCAACCTACTCGCAATGTTATTGACTGGTGAATTTAACACGCGGATGCAGGTGGCCGATTAGCAAATTCTGCATTGGTACACTCAAATATTCCAGCATTTGAGAAAAAAAGAAAAAATTAATTTTTCAGAGAGCAGTTAACACATAACCTCTCGTTTTATACTGAAATGCGCTAATCACTAAGCCACCGAGCTCTTATTTGTACTGCTCTCTATTTGTTATTAAGAATTACATGTGAGTCTACACTCAATTTTTGTATTTTTTCATCATTAGAGAGAACGAAAATACCAACGGCCACATTCAGCATTACATGTGGCCATCGAAGTGGTAATTTTAAAAGATTTTATTTTTCTCGAATTTATTTTCAAAAACGTAAGACGAATATCTGTCTGTTTATTACTGAATATACTGGTGAAATGTAGTGCAAATGATAACCATTTAACTACCACTTTAGCAGCCACAGTGAACAAGTTTGTTGTAAAGATAGTGTAACGTTTCCAAATGGCATTTTTCAAACTGCTGGGTGTTTTAACTTTTAGTTAGGTCTTTGACAGGAGAGTTTCCGCTCTATGTATATTTTCTCTATATCAACAACACTTTGTTACTCTTGAAGTTATGTATTTGAATCTTTATCTCTCTCTCTCTCTCTGGAATTGTTCAAATTATATGTAAAAAAGGGTCTCCTCACATTTTAAAAAAAAATTCCATTCTGAAAATTACAAAGTTCAAACTTGACTCGTTTTTAGTCCATTTTTACTCATTGTGTCATAGTATTTTGAACTTTGTAACTTTCGTATGTGCATACTTTGTAATAATTTTTTTAGAAAATAGTTTATCTGTCTCTCTAAACTTGAAAACAAATATGTTTCAATAACAAAAGATGTGAGGCCGAATTATCGCATTCGATATCGTGTAAAACTGATCGTAATTTTCTTAATTGAGATTATGGCATTCGATATCGAGCTTCATTGCATTTTATTATAATCACGAATGCGGTAATACGGTCCTTTGTTTAATAGAAAATATTTTGACGACAAAATTAGTTAGTTGTCAGTTTACTATGACATAGGGTAACATAGAGACGAGACATAATTGTTAAAAACCTAAGTCTGTTGTCAAAAACCTATCTCAAAATACATGTAACTCAATGTATTTTGTTGTTGTATCAGACATATGATTTGTTGTATTTTTGTTTGACAAATTGGAGTGTTTCGTCTCTATGCCCTCAGATTTTCTTGAAAATTTCTTTTTTTACTTTTTAATAATCAACTGGGCGGTTACTCTCTATTGCGATAAGAATACAATTTGGTACCCAGCATCGTCTACGCAAATGATTTCGCAAAAAGAAGCAACACTGGCACCACAAAATAAACAATAGCGAAAAATTACAAAATGAAATGTCAAAACTTGTAAATAAAAACATTTTAAACAAATTTTTAGTGCGATGCGAAAACGCAATAAAGGATACCAATTGTTCAATTATTCTCAATTTTTCTTTCGCAATAGAGAGTAATCCCCCTGTTTTCCAGTTTTAAGTGAAAACTTTTCAATACGAAAATAAAAGTTTTAAAACTATTTCTATTCGGAAGAATTGAAACAAATGTTGTATTAATTGTTATTGACATCTTTTCTAAAAGAGACAAGTTTTCTATAGAAAAACGTTTTCTAATAGAGCACTTTTCTTCTATAGAAAAATGTTTTCTAAAAGAGACAAGTTTTCTACGATATATAATAGATACGGTTTTTGATAAACGTTATTAAAACAGTCAAGTTTTCTTAGAAATATTTATTAATAGATACCAGTTTTCTATAGAAAAACGTTTCTAATAGAGTTGCCAATAGAAAAATCTTTTTAATAGACACAAGTTTTCTATACAAAAGCTTTTATATTAAACACACGTTTTGTATAGAAAACTATATTTAATACAAACAAATCAAAATATTTCTAATACAAAAAAGAGTTCAATAGATGATCCTTCTCTAATAGTTATGAGTTTTCCATAGATTTCTATATATGTAGATAATTTTGAAAAAATTGTTGAATGTTATCTATTTTAGAAAAATGTTTGTCACTTTCTCTCACCTTATAATCATAATAATACATGAACACAATTTGTATTTTCAATATTCCTTCCAAATTTGTTGTATTAAGCCTTAAACTTTTAATTTAATTAAAAATTCTAAATATAAATATAAATTACTAAGTGCAAATATTTGTATGTATAAAAACTTTATGATAATTGAATTATGTATTTTTATAAAAAAAAAAAAATAAAAAAAACTATAATCAAATTTTATATAAATATTAGAACAAATATTTATCTAACAAAAATATATATAAAATATTTAACAAAATGAATATTCTAAAATGTCATTAAAACACATACATATATACATAAATATAAATAAAACATCTTGTTATATACTTCAACACATAAAAAAAAAGTATGTAGAATTATGTACCTTAAGTAAAAAAATTAATTATAAATTAAATTTTTTTCATTTCAATCATTGTGTGCATTATATTCTTATTATTATTATTATTATTTATATTTATACTATAATTAAAAAAAAGCAAGCATCTTGTTATTGTTGTCATTAAATTTTTTTCTTAGCTGTAAATTTCTAACAAAAATTTATAATTTTTTTTATAATAAAAATTAAAAAGCAAACATCATTGTAATATGCCTTAAATTTTGTACAAATTATAAATACACCACAGTAAAACAAACAAAATATTTGCAATTTTTCTTTACACAATTTTCTGTTTTAATTTAATACCAGAAAAGTAAAACAAAATATATTTATTATCAATAAAATAGTGTAAAATTAGCAACTAATATTATTCATATGCAATGCAAATAAAATAAAAGAAAATTAAGATTTTTTAACGCTTTAATATACATTTTAAATTTATATTTTAGGTTGTAAATTTTTATTATTATTACTATTACTACAATACAATATTAATTGCAATTTATTGTGTATGTATATAATTATGAAATATAAAGAATATATGTATTCTATTGACTTGTTATACATTAAATAAATATAAGTATGATAAATATATAATGTAATTGCAAAACATAATAACACTATTTATCAAATATTAGTCTTAGAAGTCGAGTCAAATCATGTGTAATATTAACTTAAAGTCAAAACTTTAATCATTTGAATTTTCATATTATAAACAAAAACAAAATGTTGAATTAATAATAAAAATATATACTACAATACATATAATTATTAAAATCTCAATAAAGGTAAGGTTCGTAAATGCAGGATTTTAATAAAATGCACTGACTGATGTAATGCGTGTATAGAAAAACATTATTTAAAAGACTACAAGTTTTCTATTGAAAAACATTTCTAATAAACCCCTGCTTTTTAGAGAAAATTTGTTTCTAATAAAGACAAGTTTTCTATAGAATATCGTTCTCTTATAGACAAGTTTTCTATAGAAAATCGTTCTCTAATATAGAGACAAGTTTTCTATAGAAAATCATTCTCTAATAGAGACAGTTTTCTATAGAAAATTGTTCTCTAATTGAGACAGTTTTCTATAGAAAATCGTTCTCTAATAGAGGCAGTTTTCTATAGAAAATCATTCTCTAATAGAGACAAGATTTCTATAGAAAATCGTTCTATAATAGAGACAAGTTTTCTATAGAAATGCGATCTTTAATTGAGACAAGTTTTCTATGGAAGTTTTCTATAGAAAATCATTCTCTAATAGAGACAGTTTTCTATAGAAAATCGTTCTCTAACAGAGACAAGTTTAATATAGAAAATCGTTCTCTTACAAGTTTTCTATAGAAAATCGTTCTATAATATAGAGACAAGTTTTCTATAGAAAATCATTCTCTAATAGAGACATGTTTTCTTAGAAAATAGAGACAAGTTTTCTATAGAACATTGTTCTCTAATAGAGAAAAATTTTCTACAGAAAAAAGTTCTCTACTAGTTTTCTAATAGACTAAAATTTTTTTTTGTAGATAAACGTTCTCTAATAGCCTAAAAGATTTCTATAGAAAAATGTTTCTAACAGAGACAAGTTTTTAAAGAAAGGCTTTCTCTGATGGAGACAAGTTGGCAAATGGTATTTTCCAATGCGATAAGTTTGTGGTGTTTACCTTAGTGATATATACTGCTTTTACGAACCTACCCTATGTTTTATTTTAAACAATCTAAGGCACAAAATAGCCAAAGAAAACGTTTGTATATTACAATTTAAATATAAATTACTAGTTCTGTAGTACTATTTACACATTTGTTTTAGACTAGTTCTATAGAACACAAACTATGTAGTTTGGAAAAAACTTCATGGATCCAAAATAAAAATTTGTTGTTTTCAATATAATGGGTCAATTATGGACGGCAACCGAACTTCAGAAGGTAACAAGAAATATCTGGTTGCCAATTTGGCAACAGAAATTAATAGCTGCAAGTTGTCATCTCTAATACCATTTTAGAAACTGACAACGCAACTTCAGTTCGATTTCCAACCATAATATACCCATAAAATAAGAAATAAAATGTTCAGGCCCACAATATAAAATGTTGTTCTAATAACGATGAACAAAAATGGAGCATATGATGGATTTGAACGGATCTATTAATCTAATTCCATTACGTAGGCCAAACCAAAAACTGAGATTTTGTGTTTATTAAAAGCAATAGATTCTTTTACAAAATATTTATTAAGAGGAATGCAACAAAGATTTTAAAAGAAACGTATTTTTGTCCTATTTACAAACATATACTCCAACATTTTATGTGGAATAATGATTCTTTTAAGTTTTTCTTAAATATGTATATCCGCTACTACTAAATGATATCGTACATTTAACAAAACAATACAAAGACATAGATATACGTCCTCCGCTTTCTGATCGAAATAGTTACATCTGACACCGTTAAAATTCAACTTTATATGGAATAAGGGAGCTTCAAAAAGATCTGGAAGGAAGCAAATAAACACACATTAAAAAGTTTTGTAAATTATACATATAATTAAAGGATTTAGACACTTTCAGCGCTTTTTGTTTACAAATAGTTGACATCACTTTTTAACACTCTACAAAAGCAACAACATCAAATTGCTCTCTTCGTATTTTGCTTACTCAGCCAATATAAAACCTTTGGACTAAAAAAGCTAAATCATTTGTTTACATTAGGGCAGAAAAAGTTGATCTAGGAAACTATGCATCCTAGATAAAATTGGATTGGATTTTTGAACTCAGCGGGTAGAATTATAGCTTAGAGTCGTTTCCAGCTCATTTGGGCCCGTAGTTTCCTAAATAAATGCAAAAAATCATTTAATTGGGATTTTACTAAAAATCACATATATAAATTGTTGCTGTAATTTCGCGTTAGGATTCTTCCAAAATCCCAAATTCATATTTTTGTATTTATCTTGGAAAATACTGGCCCAAATGAGCTGGAAATGACTCTAAGCTATAATTCCACCCGCTGATTTCAAAAATCCAATCCAAATTTGTCCAGGATGCATAGTTTCCGAGATCAGATTTTTCAGTCCAAAGGTCAACAATTTCACGACTCTCAATATAGCATAATAATAAGAGAACAATTTAAAGTGAGAGAATATTTTGTTTACATTAACACAGAAAAAGTTGATCTAGGAAACTATGCATCCTAGACAAATTTGGATTGGATTTTTGAACTCAGCGGGTGGAATTATGGCTTAGAGTCATTTCCAGCTCATTTGGGCCAGTATTTTCCAAGATAAATGCAAAAAACATGAATTTGGGATTTTGAAAGAATCCTATCATCAAATTACAGCAACAATTTATGCATGTGTGGTTTTTGCTAAAATCCCAATTGAATGTTTTTTTACATTTATCTTGGAAACTACTGGCCCAAATGAGCTGGAAACGACTCTAAGCTATAATTCCACCCTCTGGAAACTACTGGCCCAAATGAGCTGGAAACGACTCTAAGCTATAATTCCACCCTCTGAATTCAAAAATCCAATCCAAATTTGTCTAGGGTGCATAGTTTCCTAGATCAGTTTTTACAGTCCAAAGGTCAACAATTTTACGACTCTCAATGTAGCATAATAATAAGAGAACAATTTAAAGTGAGAGAATGTTTTGTTTACATTAACACAGAAAAATCTGATCTCGGAAAGTATGCATCCTAGACAAATTTGGATTGGATTTTTGAAATCAGCGGGTGGAATTATAGCTTAGAGTCATTTCCAGCTCATTTGGGCCAGTATTTTCCAAGATAAATGCAAAAAACATGAATTTGGGACTTTGAAAAAATCCTATTATGAAATTACAGCAACAATTTATGCATGTGACTTTTGATAAAATCCCAATTAAATGTTTTTTTGCATTTATCTTGGAAAATACTGGCCCAAATGAGCCGGAAACGACTCTAAGCTATAATTCCACCCGCTGAGTTCAAAAATCCAATCCAAATTTGTCTAGGATGCATAGTTTCCGAGATCCGATTTTTCTGTGTTAATGTAAACAAAACATTCTCTCACTTTAAATTGTTCTCTTATTATTATGCTACATTGAGAGTCGTAAAATTGTTGACCTTTGGACTGTAAAAACTGATCTAGGAAACTATTCACCCTAGACAAATTTGGATTGGATTTTTGAAATCAGCGTGTGGAATTATAGCTTAGAGTCATTTCCAGCTCATTTGGGCCAGTAGTTTCCAAGATAAATGCAAAAAAACATTTAATTGGGATTTTACCATAAATTGTTGCTGTAATTTCATGATAGGATTCTTTCAAAATCCCAAATTCATGTTTTTTGCATTTTTCTTGGAAAATACTGGCCCAAATGAGCTGGAAATGACTCTAAGCTATAATTCCACCCGCTGATTTCAAAAATCCAATCCAAATTTGTCTAGGATGCATAGTTTCCTAGATCAACTTTTTCTGTGTTAATGTAAACAAAATATTCTCTCACTTTAAATTGTTCTCTTATTATTATGCTATATTGAGAGTCGTAAAATTGTTGACCTTTGGACTGTAAAAACTGATCTAGGAAACTATGCATCCTAGACAAATTTGGATTAGATTTTTGAATTCAGCGGGTGGAATTATAGCTTAGAGTCATTTCCAGCTCATTTGGCCCAGTAGTTTCCAAGATAAATGCAAAAAAAAACATTTAATTGGGATTTTACCAAAAACCACACATACATAAATTGTTGAAACTATGCATCCTAGACAAATTTGGATTGGATTTTTGAACTCAGCGGGTGGAATTATAGCTTAGAGTCGTTTCCAGCTCATTTGGGCCAGTAGTTTCCAAGATAAATGCAAAAAACATGAATTTGGGATTTTGAAAGAATCCTATCATGAAATTACAGCAACAATTTATGCATGTGATTTTTGCTAAAATAACAATTAAATGTTTTTTTCATTTATCTTGGAAAATACTGGTCCAAATGAGCTGGAAACGACTCTAAGCTATAATTCCACCCGCTGAGTTCAAAAATCCAATCCAAATTCGTCTACGACGCACCAATTCCTAGATCATATTTTGTCGTCCAAATGTAAACAAATGATGCTCTTAAATATTACTAGAATATAAAAGAGAAATTACGTACGTTCTCATTAAAGCAAAAATGAAAGAGTAAAGTGTGAAAATAACAACTTAACCTTTAAGTTGTTTTTGAAGAGTAATGTTTTATTATAAATCCCAATTTAACTACTTTTCATGTATTTTTTTTTTAATATCCTGAACCGTGTGAATTATGCAAGTCCCTATTTACTGTAATATGAATTGTCAATTCGAGGGTATACCAATTGCTTAATCAGGTCCGAATTAATGCATTCGTGATTGAATGTCTATTGCAGTTTCAGCTAATTTTTAAAATTTTGCTTAAAATTCGTATGAATTTCTAGAATTCAATACTATTTTATAGTCGTGAAAAACTGTATTTAAAAAACAAACTCAGTTACATACATATGTATTAAAGGAAACATAAATATGTCAGTTTTTTACAACCGGATTTTTATTAAAATAAAACACATTACTTTATTTTATTTTTTAAAAAATGTATTAAAAAGTCACTTTTATTAAAAAACATAAATGTTGTCTACCTACTTAGCCTAAAACAATGGGTTCCATTTAAGGCAATTCCTTTTTTATACATGCCTGTCACATATTTCATTCGAAATGGTTTCAATTTCGTAGATATTACTCCGATCGATTTTGTTTTAGCTTCTTACGATTAATTTGCCAAAGAGTTAATAATTCTATGTTTCCGATTTTAATTTGGCAATGTCTTGTATTTTGAAACAAAAGTCAAGTTTATGTTAAAGAAATGATTTTAAAAATTTGAGAAAAACGTAGACATACAAACCAATATCAATTGCACTTACCGCCATTATCACAATATATAGTTGTGTTTTAACCTAAAGTTATACTGACAGTTTTCATATAAAAATTATTTTAACCGACAGTATAACTATAAGTTAACTTGCAACCAGATTTCGTGTTAATGGGGGTTAGAAAATTAAAAGTGGTTTTATTTCGCAAACATTTTTCTGAAGAGGCAAAACGGGGAATTAATCAGAATGGAATTCTGTGACAGGCGGGATAGTATAGTTTAGTTTTTTGTTTAAATTAAAAAGTCAATAATTTAAGAGGAGTTTTAGGAATAAAATAAGACATACTAAAAAACAAACAAACAATTATCATATGACCAAGAAATAGTAAAACGTTATACATATAAATTAAAACAATTAAAATAAATTTAAGATAAATAAAGTTGCATATACATTTAAGGCACACAATTGGTGGCAATAGCTATGGGCCAAGTGACGGGTCCTTTCAGAACAACATCCTCCATAAGTTGTTTGATTTTAATAAAACGCCGCTTGAACTCCAAACCACAGCCCTTGGATAAACGGAAATCTAGCAAGATTTTACCATCCATTTCGATAATGTGAGCCTTGAATACTAAACGTAATTTGCGTCTATCTATGGTGGAGATAGTCACCACTAAATTATCTTCACTAATTTTGCAGGTATAGCCGAGACGCTCGATGTCGGTGACCAAACGTTTAATGGTGTCATCTTGGCGTAGTGTCACAAAGAAACGTGTCATACGTCTGACCAAACGTTGGAAAACATTTTGCGAAGCGGATTGTGTTTGATTCATTTGCGTGCACAGCAACAGATCGTCCAACAGTGCCGGCTGTGAGAAACAGAAGCCGAGACGATGTTCTTGGGCCGCCGTTTGTTTATTGGCTTCATCACGATTGCTGGGAGCTTCGAAATCATGCTTCACAATCGGCATGGGTTGTGAGCAATAATTGCGTGATATGGAATCATCCATATTGTGACTGCTGTGATGATTAGACATTTGTCGTTGACGTTTGGCTTTGGGCGAGCGTATCTCTAAGGCAGCGGCCGAGTCGACCAAATCACGTGAACGATCTATGAAAGAAATTGTTAAAATATGGCGAATTAGTAAAAAAAAACTTTTACAATGTTTCTTAAATGATTATAATAAGTAATAAATTTTAAGCAAAATAAATAAAAAAAAATATGTAATGAACTGATGAAACAACTTAAGATGAATACAAAAGCAAAAACCATTTGGTTTTTGGTAATAAAGCTCTATGGAAGTTTATGAATGTTTAACCATACAGCTAAAATCACCAAAGAACAAATAATATGCAAAATTATAAAGTGTTTAATTGAAATAATGAAAAACGTTAACATAAAATGTGGTAATAAAACAAATATTTTATTGATATTTAGATACATTTAGCACTTTTAATAACTTCTTTTTTAAAAAAACTTTCTTCTAGATTTTGCTGTTTGGAACGCATTTTCAATGCTTTGGTAATCTAGCTTTATGAAGGTATCAAAGCTATCATACAGCTAAAGCGCCAAAGCTATGATAACCTGCGCGATTTATATACACACTTTTTAGAGATAGTTGATCTAGATTTCTTTTGTAGTTTTTAACGGAAAATCAAGGGGAATTCCTTTGCAAATTAATTTCCTTGGAGATCACTGTAATTTTTTCCTAATTTCATTTAACAAATACAATATTTTCGTTTCACTTCAAATTGAATTGAAGTTCAGTACGAGCTTCGATGAAGTCAGTCCTAATTCAAGGTATTGTATTCAACATCCTAAGGCTAAAAAGTCGCACGACCGTTAAATTAAACTTTATACGCTTAAACTAATGAGTCGATTGTGGATGGCCACCGAACTTCAATTGCGTTGTCAGTTGACTAAATGGTATTACATATGGCAACTGGCAGTTATCATTTTTGTTGCCAAATTGGAAACCAGAAATTTATGGCTGTTCAGTAAACATCCATAATCTACCCATTAATGATTCGGTGAGTGATCTAATATTAGCTGTCAAGCATATCAGTTTGTATTTGGTCGTCTAATGGACCATTTTGTTTGTTATTTGTTATGAGTCATATGAAAAAAAACATTTTTTAAGTAATAATAAAACATTGTTCAAAAATAATACTTGAAAATTATCGAAATTCATCACACCATTTCAAATCGACAGATTTCACTATTAAACGTTTGTAGTTGAACTAATGCTAACCTGTGGATGTATGAACAACAAATATTTACATTCATGTCAAAATTTTATATATCTTTTAACTTTATCACAATTCTTAAAAGTATCACTTGTTAAAAATACTTAATTTTATATTATATTCATAGTTTTAAAGCTGTCAGCAGAAAACTTTCGGTCAAGTACAAAGTGAAACTCAAATATCTATAACCATTGAGAGTCACTAAGTACCTGAACAAAAGATTTCGGTTTTCTAATTTCAATCACAAATTTTTAAACGAATAACTTTATTTTAATTGAAACAACAACATTTTAAAGAATCTGATTTTTGCCAAATAAAACTAATTTTACATAGAACCGGATATCAAAGAAGCATTGAGTATTCCTTTTTAAAGGTAGGATCATTTAGGAGTTTGATTTTTAATTGTATTAGTTATAATGATTGTATAATTATAATGAAAATCCTAAAATCTATCCATCGATTAAAATTTAAAAGTTTCGGTTTGTTGGAGATTGGCCTGAATAATAGATTCAGTTCTGAAAGATAAAAAAATTAAGTCGGACTATAATGATTTCCATGATCTTAAAAAAATCAAAAATTCACTGGTGTTTACTCATTGTTGAGCCTGTGTGTATCAGAAATGTGCATGAATACCATTCAAATGACATATTTTTTATTTTGCAAAATATGAATACTGAGTTATCACTATACATAAACTAAACGAAAACTTTCATTGCATGATTCACCACAGCAAGTGTTTTGTTACAAAATGCATGTAATTGCTTGGATATTCTATAAACTCCTTACTATTCACAAAAGCAGCGAATCGATATGTGTTATGAATATAAGAATAGCTTTTTGAGTTAATATACACTTTCCTATATGTTTGAATTAATTTAAGACTGTATTTAGAAGGATTTTTCTTGCATATTTCTATTTTTAACAATACGGAAAACAGCATTTTCAATATTTTTTATTATTTCGGAATTTATTGTATCAAAATAAGACGAAATGTAGTTCTTGAACCACACGCGAAAAGTTATTTAAAATAATTAATGCACTGATTTTGAACTATACATTCAATGTGTCATCGAGCTTTTGTGAATACGTTGCATACAAATAAAAAACAGTAATAATTTTTGAGTTGTTATTGCTACCAGCATTAAAAAAATGATTGACAAAATAGCAATCAATTGTGAGACCGCAAGCACTGCAAGCAACATAATTAGCACATGTTGATGATTGAAAACACAACAAATGCTGTGATTTCATTCATATAGAAAAAAGCGAATCAACTCATGTACATCTCTGGTGTGTATATTGACATGATTACGTGTTAATTTTTAAATTACGTGAAATGATCACATTTGATATTGAGTTTCTTTTAAATTTTATTTGTTATTTATGACAATAATATGGGATAAATGTCGAATGGTTTGGTGTGATCACATTTGATAATGGTTAAAGAAACATTAGCTGAACTCTTTGTAGTATATTTACAAGAGTAGGAAATATGCTTTGATTTTTTTCTACAAAGTTTGTATGATTTGTTCAATCACATTGAAAAAATTACCTATATCTTTTGTTTTTTACGAAATTGCCTAATTTACTATGAGGTAGAAGGATTGTTCATGTAAATTTAATGTGTTTAATTTTTGTTAACAAAATTATCATCTGTTTAGGACTAGCATGTTTACAAGACTTGTTATGGAATGGGTTAAGTCTTGCAAATTTGCTCAAATATAGTAAATCACAGTTTCATGTATTTCCTTGTTTTGGGAAACTTTTAGCTTGACTTACTACATATGCAAGTTTTACAAGGACAGTTTACTATGAACAGTGAACTTTACTATAAAGTTTTAAAACTTTGTTTAATTTTTTTTACATGAAAACACTACTATGTTTAGGTGTAGCATATTTAAAAGATATGTTAGGAATAGATTTTAGTTTACTATAAATAGTGAATTTTCTTAAAGAATGTATTCAGTTGTTAAGAGTGGGTAATTTGATTAAGATGGAAATATGATCTGATGATAATGGCTAATGAAATATTAGTTGAATTTTCTCTTCTAAGTGTAAGCACATACTCACTCATTAATTGTTTGTTTGAATATTAAAATGAAATTGTATTCGTTTTAAGTTTCTTTTTTTTACTCGTCAAAATTAATTTTCAAAACTCTCATCTCTTAGTACAGGGTTTTCCAACAAGAGATGTTATTTTGGTATTCAAAGAAAAATTGCATTTTTTGAGATAAATCATCGAATGTTTATTTCAAATTAAAGAGGAAGGTATGCCGTTAGTAATGAAAAACAACATCAGCCAAATGGCCACCACGACCTAGCTTACAGGACCATATCCTTTTCATGAAATTTTCCAAAACCAAAGCGTAAAGTGGCTGCCCTATGTCCTCGAATTCGAATCTTTGAGGTATTGAATCGACGCTAGGCTGTTGTCGCAAGGTGTTAAATCACAAGATTTTGGTGGCCAATTGTGATCACCTCTTAGAGAGAAAACACGGTCCGGAAAATTTTCCTGTAAAATAGCAATGGTTTCGTTGCTTGTGTGGTACGTAGCGCCGTCTTGTTGAAAGTAAACCTTGTCCAGATCAATATTATCCAACTACGACCATAAGATACGGTGTAATGACTTTTGTGAAATGCCTGATTCCAAAGAACGACGAGGAATGGACAAAGATGGGTTTTCTTCAACACTTTGGGCTGCAGCAGCAATATTCTCAGTTGTTCTTGAGCAAAGTGCACGGGTTTTATTCTTTACATCACTAACTTGTCCCAACAGCTCGAATTTTTCCACCAATTTCTGTATTGCGGTCCGACAAGGTGCTTCACGACTACCCAAAAATGATTTAGTTTTGCGAACTGTGACTGCAAGATTTTCAAATGTCAAAGAATAAAAGCTACAAAAGTGACAGCTACCGAAATACCGGGTAATTCAAAATAACACCTCTTGTTGGAAACCCTCTATATTTACAAGAATTATTTGGAATAGGGTTTTAGTCTTGCTAATTTGCTCAAGTGTAGTAAATCACCGTTTACTACATTTTCAATTATTGAAGAGTGAACTCTGCTATTGAATGCCCTCTTTAAGACTGAAGAGTTCTGCTTCTATTATTGCTATTCACTGTAAAAGCCTATAGAAATGCAACAAAGAAATAATAATGTAAGGGATTCTTTTATGATTATCATGTTGGAAACAATTACTATTGCTTTTTAGAGGCTCATCTCGAACAAAAATCATGCGCAGCAGTAATGACTCTATTTTTTTAGATCTTCCGAAAATTTCATAACAAAATAGCTTAATAAAATGTATTGAATGGTTAAATTTTACTTCAATTCAAACTACAGTGAGGCCTCGATTATCCGTGAATGGATTAACCGGCAACATCAATTATCCGGGAAAGAAAAAAAATGCTTTTAGATCGATTTAAATTTTTGTGCATCGATTAACCGTAATTACCTCTATTATCCGGGATTATAATATTTTTTAGTTTATCTTTGAACAATCAAACACAATGTGAATAAAACGAAAAAGGGGAATTCCCTCGATCGATTTGTAAGGCCAACATTTTTTGATATTGTGCCATCGATTTTTCTATAGCTTTTGGCATGTGGAGTGTTAGACATTATAAAAACCAAAGTGATTCTGTTATTGGCTTTGGAAACCGAAAAACTTTAAAAACTGCTGAAGAACCAAACGTAGGTTTTGAAGTTTATGAATGGTTCCAGAAGGGAACTCCAATTTCTGGATTAACATTGAAAGAAAGTCTAAAATATTCCACTCAAAATTTAAGAAAAAACGACATGGTATTTACAAACTTAATGCTGCAGGAAAAATATAAAAAATAGCTGCCACAATTTTTGTGGAAAAATTAAAAGAATTAAAATCAATGAAAAAACTCACCAATGAGATAATGGAGAATGGAAAGTGTTTACTTGAGAGAAGTTTGGCTTGGCATAATGAAAATTGCATAGAATGACACAAGGTCTCAAAGGAGAGACTAACATCATTAGTTTGCGTCAATGCTGCTGTTACACACAAGTGCAAAGCATTAGTTATTGGAAAGACCATGAGAATGGTTAAACAATAACTAAGTACCAGAAGTGAGAGAGAATTTTAAGAAAATCAGTGTAAAAGATGATAGTAAACTCATTCTGCCATTGGACTTCAATGCTGAAAACGTTATTGTGAAATTTATTCCACCAAATTGGACAACTTTGATCCAACCGATGGATCAGTGAAAAATATGAAGCTTTAAATGTCATTATTGAAAACTATCGTTATTAAAAAACTACTAAAAATTGGTACTCAATTAACCGGGAAAATTGATTATCCAGAATGCTCCCGGTATTACAAATAGTCATTAGACAATTTATTTCGATTCATTTTGTAAATTATTAAAAACAAATTGAATAAAGACACAATATTATCTTCATTCAATTTGGATTAGGATTTAACAAAAATTTAACCATTCAAATTGAACCCTTGAATGAAGCTAAATAAAAAAAAATTGTTTTGTTGGGAATAGTATTTTTTATGGAAGGAATTGCAGGCATTTTCTAATTCTCAATTAAGATTTTAAGAGAATTAAGCTTAAATTGAAGTAATTAATTCGAAGTTAATTCATAGCTTTCGAGTAAAAACCCACTGGTTATCGAATGAAATAAATCGGCTCTATCGCCAATAACATGTAAAATTTATGTTCCCAAGAAATATACATTTTCCTCGAAGGGAAAATTGCTATCGTGATATTCCCATGAACATTTCTTGTTTCGTAACAGCTTTTTATTGTTTACAAAATTCTATCTAAAAATTTCACAACATGGGGATTTTCTTCACGTAAAATGAGATAAGGGAAGATAATTAGAGTAAAATATTGATTCACGATAGGGGTCACTATAAATATCTATACATTTTATTCAATTCGAATAAGAAGATCCCAAAATAATAAAAAATCGCAGGTTCGAATAAGAATTCGCTCGTATACAAAAGCTGGTCGTAAAATTTGATAAAAATCACTGGTAATATAATTTCTACACAAATTACTGGATTAATTCAAGGTTTTTAAAATTGCATACAATTGATTTTGTTGTGCAAAACTTGGAATGATTTTGTTTCAAAACTTACTTGTATTTGTAGAACAAAATATCCGATGTACATAAACTAAGGGCCTCATTTTATAAAACGAAACGTTTAGAAGCGTAAGTAATTTGTATGAAGAATACTGGGAAAAGGGTTTAAAACTTGAATATTTTCCATAAAATTTTATTTTAACGTTTGTCGTTTCGTTTTATAAAAAAAAAACTTTTCAAGCTCTTAATCCGAGCTTTAACTTTAAAATACAAGATTATTCAATCTTTTACTCTAAAATTTGTTTTAGTAAAACGAATTTGTTTGGCAAAAATCTATTAAGTTCCTTAAAAACATTGCAATTGAACACTTTTAAGACACTTCACTTATTTCTTTAAAAAAAAAAAACTAATTGAAAGAAACAAATAATGAAATTTCTGAAACTCACCACTATCAACAAATTGCATATTAGACCATTTGTGATCTAAAATTTTTTCCAAAGACAAACGATAGGTAGGATTTGTAGCTAAAACTTTGCGCAGCAGTGATATAGCCAATGTGTCCAATTTACTCCAGGGCGTTTGGGTGGACCAACGATCATTGTCCTTCCAGTTGATAAACTCTTGACATTGAACAGAAGGCTGATCCCAGGGTAGTTCTAAATAAAAGTAAATAAAGTTTAATAAGATAAAATATAAATAAAAAATAACCAATCAATTTAAATTAAACTAAAATAGATGTTAAATAAAATAACCAAATGTATGTATGTATTTTAAATTGACAAATAAATAATTATATAGAGTGCAGCAAGCAATTTAAGCTGGAGCTTTGGTATAAAAGCTTTAGATGATATATAAAGAGTTTCAAATAAATCTACAGCTAGAATACCAAAGAAACAGCAAAAAATGTTAATGGTGAGAAATGGTAAGTTTATGGTGGTTGGTAGGTGGTGATTTTTTTTTAGTTTAATTATTTATTTCGATATTTTTTTTTTTTAATTTTTTATACAAATGACACAAACACACAGACACAATAAATAAAAACAATAATTTACATAAATTTATAATTTTTTTTGTAGAATATTTAGTGCAGTGCTTTTACAACGATGTTGCTGAGGGTGAATTTAAAATGTCCCTGTTTCAAATTTCACATTTTTTGTTAACACTTAATTATTTTGTTATATTTTTGTTAAAATAAAATGCTTTATTACATAAACATTGAAAATCACATGCAAAATTAGTAGAATAAAAATAAAACTTTGTATTTTACATTGATAAATATTTGTTTAAAAAACAAATAAACAAAAAATGCAAAATAATTAAAACAAAAATTAATAGAATTTTAGACACATCTTTTGATTCTTAGGATGACACTTATTTTTTTTTAATCATGAACATGAATGAATACGATCAACTTTATTTTTCTTGCTTTTAAATGAAAAAAATAACTGAAAACTGAAATCATCCATGAAATAAAAACAACTTTAAGTGATTAAGGGGCAGACGGTTGTGATGGCCAAAGTAATTAAACAAGCATAGTACTTACCACCAGCTAACATTGTCACCAGGATAACACCGCATGACCAAATATCAGCAGGTTGTGCATGGTAGGGTTTTAAGAGCACTTCAGGAGCCACATACGGCAATGTACCACAGCGTTTATCTAATAGACGTTCTTTGCCTTTACATCTATATGGGGAAGAGAGAGAGAGAGAGCCAGAAAGTTATTATCAATTATATTATAGAGGAAATTGTATTTTGAAGTAGGAATTTAATTTAAAGGAATTTTTGTATAACAATTTAACTTTTTTTACATAACTTAAATACACAATTCAAATTGTTTTCTTTTTTTTGGTTTAAGAACAGATTTTCCGTACTCAAATTCACTAATTCTGTGGCTGAATTACCGCATTCGTGATCGAATGAGCTTTCGTATCGTAAAATAATTTCGATAGCAAACTTATTATAGAATATACTAAGGTAATTCATGTCACCGTTTTTAACGCTTGCGAAAATGCAAACTTTTTCACAACAACATGCAAAATATAATAAAAAACGATGACGTGAATTATCTTACTAGATTTTTTGTTCGATATCCAAACTCATAATATCAAATGCGAAAATTACAATCAATTTTACTCGATCAAAATTACGGGAACAAAGCAAAACTTTAAATTTTAAACTATTTGAATTTAGTCGTAGAAAAAATTCTAGAATTGAACTGGAACTAGAACTGAACTAGAACTGAACTAGAACTGAACTATAACTGAACTATAACTGACTAGAACTGAACTAGAACAGAACCAGAACTGAACTAGAACTGAACTGAACTAGAACTGAACTAGAACTGAACTAGAACTGAGCTAGAACTGAACTAGAACTGAACTAGAACTGAACTAGAACAGAACTAGAACTGAACTAGAACTCTACTAGAACTGAACTAGAACTGAACTAGAACTGAACTAGAACTGAACTCAACTAGAACTGAACTCAACTAGAACTGAACTAGAACTCAACTAGAACTGAACTAGAACTGAACTAGAACTAGAACTGAACTAGAACTGAACTAGACCTGAACTAGAACTGAACTAAACTAGAACTGAACTAAACTAGAACTGAACTAAACTAGAACTGAACTAAACTAGAACTGAACTAAACTAGAACTGAACTAAACTAGAACTGAACTAGAACTGAACTAGAACTGAACTAGAACTGAACTAGAACTGAACTAGAACTAGAACTGAACTAGAACTGAACTAGAACTGAACTAGAACTGAACTAGAACTGAACTAGAACTGAACTAGAACTGAACTAGAACTGAACTAGAACTGAACTAGAACTGAACTAGAACTGAACTAGAACTGAACTAGAACTGAACTAGAACTGAACTAGAACTGAACTAGAACTGAACTAGAACTGAACTAGAACTGAACTAGAACTGAACTAGAACTGAACTAGAACTGAACTAGAACTGAACTAGAACTGAACTAGAACTGAACTAGAACTGAACTAGAACTGAACTAGAACTGAACTAGAACTGAACTAGAACTGAACTAGAACTGAACTAGAACTGAACTAGAACTGAACTAGAACTGAACTAGAACTGAACTAGAACTGAACTAGAACTGAACTAGAACTGAACTAGAACTGAACTAGAACTGAACTAGAACTGAACTAGAACTGAACTAGAACTGAACTAGAACTGAACTAGAACTGAACTAGAACTGAACTAGAACTGAACTAGAACTGAACTAGAACTGAACTAGAACTGAACTAGAACTGAACTAGAACTGAACTAGAACTGAACTAGAACTGAACTAGAACTGAACTAGAACTGAACTAGAACTGAACTAGAACTGAACTAGAACTGAACTAGAACTGAACTAGAACTGAACTAGAACTGAACTAGAACTGAACTAGAACTGAACTAGAACTAGAACTAGAACTAGAACTAGAACTGAACTAGAACTGAACTGAACTAGAATATTCCTGGGAAATTTTTCATTAGTAATGTTTGAGATAATTTAGATTCATCTACATAATGAAGCCAGGAACTACAGCGTAGTTCAATTCCAATTATTATTCATACAAATTCAAATGATTTTCTTTTTGCATACACCAAGGTTACAAAATATACAAACAAAAATGCATAAATATATTTAACATTTGACTTTTTTAAAATTCATAATATTCCTTTTTTCAAATTATATTAAGTACATGTTATTTTAATTGGCAACAATATGAAACAAAAAAGTTCTTATTAAATTAATGTTTTAAATACAAATTTTTTGTATGTAAACTACAATAATAGTTTAAGTACGTGATACTTTTATATTGCTTTTTACAATTTTCATTTTGTTATTAGTTTTTCTTCTGTTTTTTTTTTTTTTTTTTTGTTGTAATAAGTTGTGTACCTAAATACCTAAACATGGTTGCCATTCCAAAATCGGATATTTTAATATTATCATGCTCATCCAATAGCAAGTTTTCTGGCTTCAAGTCACGATGTGCGATGCCACGTTGATGCAAATACTGCAATCCCGATAGTAATTGTGTGAAATAACGTTGTGCCTCATGCTGTGGCATGCCAATATCGGGTTCTGCAAATAGAAAGAAAGAAAAAAAATGGAAAAATAAATAAATGCTAAATAAATAATACATGTATTAAGTTAATGTTAGCAGAAAGTAGGATTATAAAAAAGAGAAAAAAAAAAAGTTTCGTTAAACAAAGTTTAATAAAATTAAATCTAAACATATGACCGCATGCTGTAAACTGATATACTTGTAGTTGTTTACACTATATGTAATGTGTGTGTGTGTGTGGTAGGTAGGTGGTCATGAAGTGACCTCATGTCAAGTGCTGTTTTGAAAGTGATTCATAATATTTTATGTGCAGGGAGCAATAGTTGTAATGAGGGTTTGTACTTATGTTTAGATCAGTGGTCGGCACTCATTAAACACTAGAACAGGTGGTTATTATATTGTAATTCGATTCGAAAGGAAAATTATTCGAATTTGTATGCTTTATACATGGAAATTCGAAAATGATTTCTTTCCGTTAGAATTACACAATAACGTACCTGATCTGAGGTAACTACAAAACAAAAGTTTTAATTTTCTATAGACATTGCAATACTGAACACGTTATTCATGTTTTGAGAGCTTGATCTTATTTTAGCTGACATGTGATGACTTGGCGCTTTTCGTTTTGAAGGTGGGATAATATAGAATGCGATTATAAATTGAATTCCAAAGGAGGTCTTTTTGGCACAGACCAGTGTGTACTGTTTGTTAACCAAATGGTGGGGTAATAGTAGTGAATTTGAGGGCTATATTCCAAATTTTCCGATCAACTTTTACTTAATGGAAGCTGATACGATCGAAATTCATTAAGTTAAAACAAGATAAATGTCACAATGTTTTTGTGTAATAGTACTATTAAAACTCCTAAACTTTACGATGCTGACTTCAGATTTGGAGAATATTTTTGTAACAGATCCGATAATGACGATAGATCTTTCTAAAGAAAAAACTTCCAGTTAGTAAAATTGTCAACTTCCCGTTAATAAAACTGTTAACTAACAATTATTAAAACTTTCAACATCCAGTTAATAAAATTGTTATTATTTGGCCGAGTGAAATTAGTGTCGTTTTGGAAAGATTATTCAATTGTAGGCAAGTGAATTAAAAATATTAGAGATCACAAATTTGATGTACAATGTAGCCATATGACAAAAGGAAATAACTAGCCCTATTAGGTTCATTATCCTGCAAGCAAATGCGGTGAATTCCACAATCTCCAGTCTGAGTTTGCAAGCATATCAAGCCTAGTGGATTCCTTAACTAATTTTACGCAATCTGATTAGCTCATCTGTCCCGAAATTCTTCTATATAATACAAATGATCCTCGCTAAGAAATGAGTGGCAGTCAAAAGCAGCTTTCGTTCTCAAGAACGACAATAACTAGGCCGTAATGGAGGTTCAAATGTCACAATACATTTTCACGGCAGGTTTAACGAAGTTCTACAACATAGAGTTTGCAATTGCGAAGAGGAGGATTATGTTGAAGACTTTGTATGTCAAGTTGGCAAGGAAATGATCGACGAATTCGTTATACGGTGGTCACTCCTTGAACATAATTTCACGATAAATTTGAGATTAAGAAGTAAATTCTCTGTGAAATGTCAGGAATTACACTTTGGAAGCATGGAACATTTGTGAATTGGCTTTTTGATAAACTGAACAAAATAAACTTTAGTGATGACGGTTATTTTCAAATGATGAGGTTATGTAAACAAACTAATATTGACATCAATGATCTTTGGTTTTAACACAGCCAATTCAGTTGTTGAATGTAAAATTTCTCGGTCGCGTAATTTCTTGATTTGGCGATTTTAATTAGCTGCGTCTATCTTGAGATTAAACGCTGCTGGACCATTTCCTTGGGCCCATTTGAAAGATAGGGAATACGTGAAAATACCTTAAGCAACTGATACTCTGAAAGACTAAATTAAAAATTTGGACATGGTTGACATTTTTCCGCTTTGGACACATGAAACGTTTGTGAATTTAATTTTTGAAAAACAGAACGAAAACAATGCAGTGGAATTTTTTCATACTAAATCGATTTTGACAACTGGCTAGTCCAGTGGTGTGATATCTTATAAATGGTAATAGGCGTTTTTAAAGATTATTCTCCATAAATTTCACTCTTTATTATAACAGTTGGAAGGCAAATGTTTTGATTTTCTTCCACCAAAATGTGTACATAATTTTAGGTTTATAATGATGTGGAGCATCTCTAAGGCTATATGTGGTATAAATGACTTATCCTGCAATGTACTTGAAGTTACCAAAGCTATAGATTTTGTTAGTGGCATTTGGAGATGTCAATTTGTTGCCTCGTTCTTGTGATTTAATGCCGCTGTACTATTTTCTCTTAGGCCATTTGAAAGACCAGGTTTACGTGAACAAACAAACCGCATTGAAGATAAAAGCGAACCGTTTTTGCAAAATGCAATTCAAAATTTTGTGAAATGAGTGGACATCTGCCAACGTGCTAGACACGAATATTTGCCCGACATCATATTTTAATATTAATTAATATATTTCCACTTAACATTGGTTCAATAAAGCTGAATTTTCAAAAATAAGTTCGTTTTAAGCAAATTTACTTTTCATAACCTCAAATTTCAAATCAGTGTCTAAATGATGGGGAATTCATTACGAAAACCACACAATCCACATAGGATAATCATAACGAAATACTATTTTAATAGGTCTCCATTTAATGAAACTATTTCAAGAGATTAAATCGTTTATAACAATTCTATGTAGTCCTCTGAGCCTGAGGTGGTATGAGCTCGGATTTAACTTCCTAACAAAAAATGGCGCAATATTTTAAAACATTTTAATTGTTTCTTTTTTAAACTGTGAAGTTCCTCCATTTACTAATAACATTATACAAACAATTGTTGCATGCTACCATGTTTGACAAAATGGAAAAACTGATGGCCAATAGAATTTTAAACAAATATAAAAAAATACACAGAATTTCTATTTTAATTATAAAAGGACTTTCTATAGAAAATCAATATTGAAACAAAATAGTGGCATTTGTTGTACGTACCATAAAGGAAAATATGAAATAGAGTAGAGTACATACATATATTTTTAAGCTGATTTCCTGGGAAAAACTAACAAACTGCAAATAAAACAAGTTAATGAAATGCACACAATACAAAGAGTGTGCTAAATTTAAGCAAAAATAAAGTATACAATAGTAGTTACACAAAATTCATATTTATTTTCTATAGAAAAATTTATTTAAATATTGAAAATAACATACCCAACTCAATGCCATCAAATTTGTATTTTAGAATAACTGTGATATTAAAATATTGTCACGCAGGATATAAAAACTGTTGCAAACATTCACTACCATTCAATATTGTATTGCAGTGGCATTTAAATGAATTTTCTTTTTGCTTTCTTTTCCATATATGAATACACAAACACATTTTTTAAATACACACACACACACACAATTCTAGCCATATCCGTTATTATAATACAAAAACTTCCGGTGGCCGACACACATTTTAACATTTCACCATGGAGCCCGGCTATTAAAGCAAATTTTAGTTATTTTATTTTTCGTCTATAATTCATCGAATGTCAGCACCAGAACTGTATGAGATGAGAGTTAAAAGCAAACTGAATTTCGTTTGTGCCACAAAATCATTGTAACAGTTGGCCAAAATATATCAGCATACCGAAAAAACAAATGTAAAAAAGGATAACCAGCAGGTAGTTTTGATGAAGGAAGAATTATTTTAAGAGTACATCAGAAAAAAAAAATTACTTAACACAACAGCAACAACATAATTGGTTGCATGCGAGGTAAAGGACTTTTTAGGAGTAAGAGAGAAAAAGTACGTATACAGATAGCATGAAGAATGAACTGCACATAAAATGCAATCAACAGATTTATGAAAAATTTATATTATAGTGCACAGAGGCGTAGTAGGGTAGTTTTCGAAGATTATGTTATTATATTATATTTTTATATAATCTAACAATAATTTAATTTTTGAAATATGTTTTAAAACATTTAACCATTTTTGAAATAAGTTTGCAAATTTATGAAGCTGAATAGGTTCTTAAGTATTAATTGATAATTATTAAATAATTTAATACGAATTAATTCACATTCACATTCCCTAGTACTTTAAACGTATTGAATGCATTTCATTAAGAATACATTCTTTATAGAATTTATTCCTGAATCCCTCAATTCCCTTTTAATTCAAATCCATTACAAAATAACTTAATAAAATATAGTTTTCTTCAATTCAAATTATTAAAAATACATACATACATATCGCACTCGTTCAATAATACTGTATTAACTCAAAAACTTGTAAGTGTTCAGGAGAGACAAGAAACTGTTTGTGGTTAATTTTTTTGAAGATAATTTGAAAATCCGAATACATCATACTAAGCAAATTCCATTTGAAAATATATTTACGGTGTTTTTCTTTAAAATTTTTGAAATTATTGCAAAATAAATCTATTTTTTATAACCAAAACGGCATCAACTCAAAATACAACCAAATTTAAATAAAACAGTTTGATTATTTTTGAGGAATTAATTCAAAAACGAGTGAATTCTTTTCAAATAAAAGCCTTGGTTTTATGAAAAAATCAAGTGAATTAAATTTAAATTTAAACTTATATTATTTAAAAATTGGAATGAGAAAAATAAATAACATATTTTATGACATAAAATTATATTCGAAATAAATTTCAAATTTTAATAAGTAAATATTCCGCAATTATTTAAATATTATAATTCGAAATTAAGTTGTAACTCATTAGACTAACAATTTTAATGTTCAAAATATATTTGAAAAATATAATTCGATATTAATTTTTTTAAAATGAAAGAATATTTCTATTAACAAGTTGAACTTATGTATTATAAAGAAAATATTTGAAAACTAACGTTATTATCAAATTAACAAATTTAATATAATTCGCAACTAATTTAAAAAAAAACAATGGCCCATAATCATAGTCAAACAATAAAGTCGGTTCTTTTTGAAAACAACTTTAAAATAAAAACCCGATTTTTATTATTTTCCAACTATAGTCAAAATTAAAGTATGTTTTAAATTGAACCGACTTTAACTGGGTGTCACCTTTTAAAGCTAAGTACTCTGTTCAAAATTTCGTGCGAACTGCTGTCAAACTACATATAAAATATTTGGAATGAAATACATACGAAATAATTTCGCAAAAGCAGTACTCTGTTCTTATTGTGGAAAACACGTGAAATACATCTGGCAACCTTGCTTTTCCACACGAAATAACATAAGCAGCACTTATTTCGCACGAAATGAAAACCAACAGCTGATCATTTTTTGCATATAAATTTTTTCGCATGAAAAAACTAACATTTTTCGCAAATATGAACAGAGTACTAGGCTTAATGTAGAAAATGTTTTCATACAATATACAACAAAATATAGACAAGTGGCATCGCTGAACAGCTGACTTAGAAAATTAAAAAAAAACTAAAAGTGACAAACAATAAATGTAACCGGGAAGCTAAAGAAAAAAACATTTTGTGGTGGAAATATAGAAAAGGAAAGATTAATATTATATTTGGTACTAATTTTATTGATTGAATATTCAATAATTTTCAAAATCTCTGCCAATATCTTGCATCTTAAACATTTTTTACTTTTTGTCGAGCTTTTTTACATGGCGAAAAACAGCTGATGCTGTTGTTAAATGAGTTAAAAACAACTTCAGCTAGTTTTACATTTACAGTCGACTTTAACGTCAGAAGTATACTTTAACTTGTCTATGGTAGACCTAAAGTCCACTCTTAAGTAAAGACGACTTTATTTCTCTTAAAATATACTTTATTTTTGACTATGATTATGGGCCAATAAGTTTAGAAATTTAAAATAAAAAAAAAACAAATTAATAAGCAAGTATATAAATTTGAAAAAATTACAAAATATTAAAATTTAAAAATTTTCAAAAAAACGTTGATTCAGTAGAAAATCGAATTAAAAATTAAGATTATTATGCATTTAAACTAAATTCATTATACAGTGCAACTTCGATACTCCGGATATGCGCATGTCCGGTCACTCCAAAAATTCGGTCGCTTTTACATTTCGGACAATTTAACATTTTTACCTCTATAATCCGAATAAATTTTTCTTTGCAAGAACAAAAATTAAATGCCGTTATTTTACTGTTTTTACCTCGAATGTTTTGTTATTCACACTTTGATTCACATTTTGCACTGTCATTGATACCAAACGTCATGTTTTTAAATAATAAACCAAACATAAAACACCAACTTTAAAGGAAAACTGTGATATTTTACAAATTCGAATAATTCTATGTTCCCTATTCTATATGTGATTAAAAAAATAAGGAGAAGATAAAATAATTTATTTCGAATACCAGTAATGGACCGGGTAACTATAGTCCGGACAACTCGATAATTTGACAGAGCCTAAAACTGTATGTGTCCGGATTATCGAAGTTGCACTGTAACTAATGTAATTACAAATTTAATATAATTTGAAATTAATTTTGAAAAAATATAAGTTTCGAAATTTTAAATTTGAAAATACAGTGAGACCTCGATTATCCGTAATGGTCGGGACCGGGAGCGTTCTGGATAATAAATTTTACCGGTTAATTGAGTACCCAGTTTTAGTAGTTTTTTAATGATGACAGTTTTTTGATTATTTCGACATTTAAAGCTCCATATTGCACACTGATCCATCGGTTGGATCAAGGTCGTCCGATTTGGTGGAAAAAATTTCACAATAAGGTTTTTAGCATTGATATTCTGCACGTTTGGATGTTGTCCAATGGCAGAATGATTTTACTATAATCTTTTAGACCGATTTTCTTTAAATTCTCTCCCACTTCTGGTACCATTCTCATGGACATTTTTTGTGTGTAACAGCAACATTAACGCAAACTAATGAGGTTAGTCTCTCCTTTGAGAAATTGTGTCATTCTATGAAATTTTCATTATGGCAAGCCAAACTTCTCTCAAGTAAACACTTTCCATTCTCCATTATATCATTGGTGAGTTTTTTCATTGATTTGAATTCATTTAATTTATCCACAAAATTGTTGCAGCTAATCAGCTGAATATTTTTCTCCTGCAGCATTAAGTTTGTGAATACAATGTCGTTTTTTTCTTAAATTTTGAGTGGAATATGTTAGGCTTTCCTTCACTGTTAATCCAGAAATTGGAGTTCCTTTAAATCGTTCCTTCCGGAATTATTCATAAACTGCAAAATCTACTTTTGGTTCTTCAGCAGTTTTTAAAGTTTTTCGGTTTCTAAAGCCAAGAATCACTTTGTTTTTTTTATAATGTCTAACACTACTTACGCCAAAAGTTATCGAAAAATCAATGGCACAATATCAAAAAATGTTGGCCTTACAAATCGATGGTGGAAATTCTCCTTTTTTCGTTTTATTCACATTGCGTTAGGATTGTTCAAAAATAATCGAAATAAATTATAATCCCGGATAATAGAGGTTATTACGGTTAATCGATGCAAACAAATTTAAATCGATCCAAAAACATTTTCTTTTTCTTTCCCGGATAACTGATAATCGAGGCCTCACTGTATTGAAATTTCGAAATTTGCATATTAAAAAAACAAGTCGATTAAGTAGAAAATCGAATCCGATATTAAGATTATGAATAAAGTTATTAGCAGGGCAACCAAAAATAAAATATGCACTTAAAAACGAAAAATATGCTCTTAAAATATAAAAAATATGCACTTAAAAATTGGTTTGACTTAAAAATATAAATATGTATAAATAAAAAGTAAATAAAATATTGAGCTCATAAATTCAAATTGAATATTATAGGATTAAATTTAGATTTTTAAAACTATGGCACTACATGACAATAGTTTAATTGGATTCATTTTATTATTGCAATAATAGTAATTTATAGCTTGTTTCAAATTTTCAAACTAAATCTTAATTTAGATTTCAGTAGAATTTCTGAGACAATCCTAATCAATTGATTAATTAAATTTTAAACATCAAACTTTTTTTAGAAATTATGTAGTTTACTTTTTGAATCTTCTAAATACATTTCTCTAAATGTTTCTATTCTACAAAACCAATTTTTTATCATTTGAATTATGTTTCAAAAACTCTATGGAGAGCGTAATTTTTTGGTAAACATTTAAATGGATTTTGGATAATTCATAATGTATGTAGATTAACAAGCTTCCAAAATTTAATAGAATTACCGCAAAGCCTTACAATAGTTGAATGATTCGTTCGATTTTAGACTGCAGCGATTAAAAAACATTTTTGTTGCAGTTTTATCGTTAGGACTATTTTGTGTCGCATGACATTTGCTATGATTCTTCCTTTCTCATCCATTGTTTCCTATATCGATATCCATGTATATTGTTGTTTAATGATTTCTTAATATCTTCGTTACAATTTTTGTAAATTTATCATCGGGCATTGAACGCGAGGTTTTCAATGGATATTAATATTTTGAACATTTGGTAAATAGTTTTTTAATTTTATATTAGTATTAACTAAAGTTTTTTTTTTGGAAAATGTTTCAAAAATAAAGTATATTTTAAGAGAAATAAAGTTCACTTAAGAGTGGACTTTAGGTCTACCATAGACAAGTTAAAGTATACTTCTGACGTTAAAGGCGACCGTAAATATAAAACTAGCTGAAGTTGTTTTTAACTCATTTAACAACAGCATCAGCTGTTCTTCGCCATGTAAAAAACTTCGACAAAAAGTCAAAAATGTTTAAGTTACAAGATAAAGGCAGAGATTTTGCAATTATTGAATATTGAATAAATAAAATTAGTACCAAAATAGAATAAATTTGATATTAATCTTTCCTTTTCTATGTTTCCACCACAAACTGTTTTTTTCATTAGTTTCCCGGTTACATTTGTTGTTTGTCACTTGTTTTTTTTAAATTTTCTAAGTCAGCTGTTCAGCGATGCCACTTGTCTATATTTTGTTGTATATTGTATGAAAACATTGTCTGCATTTGAGGTGACACCCAGTTAAAGTCGGTTCAATTAAAAACATACTTTAATTTTGACTATAGTTAGATAATGATATAAAGCGGGTTTTTATTTTAAAGTTGTTTTTAAAAAGAAACGACTTTATTGTTTGACTATGATTATGGGCCAATAATGATCAAAAAAGAATATATGCCAAAAAAATATGCCGTTGTGCTACAAAAAGCTAAATATGCTAAAACATGTTGTAAAGTGCAAAATATCAAATCTACGCCAAAATTCTTAAAATTCTCAGAAACGGATAAATAACTATCTAATACGTTTGGTTGCCCTATTAAGTTAAAAAAAAAAAATTAAATATTGACATTTCGCAATTTTCATAATAAAAAAATATTTAATTTAGTAGAAGAAAACAGAATTCCCAATTACGTTAAGTATTTGAACTATATTCGAAAATATTATAACTAAAGTTATTACAAATTTATTATAATTCGAACCAAAATTGTTTTAAATAGTAAATATTGAAATTTAAAAATGTTCCTAATAAAAAACACATTGATAGAAAATCGTAATTAAGATTATTTATTATGCATTTAGAAATTTTAAACATTAAAACAAAATTACAGATTAGAAAATTGTGAAAAAAAATTTAAAAAACAATATTGAATTTTCGAAATTTATTGAAAAATAAAATATAAAAAAAATATGTATATATCAAATTCACAATTACGTTGATGGTTCTTAAAATCGAATAAAAACTTTCTACGTTGTTTTCGTTCAGTTTCCCAAGTTCTTACTAAATGAATGTCTAAGGACAGCCAATTTCATTATTTCAAAATTGCCCACCCTTTATAACAAATTCACTTAAGATTTGAATTTGTCGCCATTTGTGCAACAAAAATATAACCAGTTTGACAGGTGCCAGTTTAGGCTTAGTAAAAACTAGGGTATTTAATAGATTAACCGTTAATCGGTTAACCGATTAATTTTGGTCGGCTAATTGTTCGAAAAATTTAAATTGCTGATTTTCAAATAACAAATAAACCGATTAATTTGTGTCGATTAACCGATTAACCGAAATTTGTTTTTTTTATATAGAAATATAGTTTTAAACAAACAAATTTTATTTCTTAACTCAGGAACTTTCCCTTCTAGCAATAGTTTTTTGAAGTATAACTCAAAAATTGAAAGTAAGTAATTTGGAAATGACCTTTTTTCTAGAATGTTCCATGATGAGTTCTGTCTTAATGAGTCGGAATAAGACATGATAATATACGAAAATGAAGACTTTACTGAAACGAGTCCAATGGTATAATGCAGGATTTAATAGGCTTAAAAAAAACTAAACAAAGAACTGAGATATTGTATAGTCTTTCTCATGCCTTACATTCGATTTCTACACATCTACAATCAGTGAGAGAGTTTTTTCAAAGTCAGGACTTATTAAAACTAAAGAGAAATCGTTTAAAAGGAAACCTTTTATATTATATTCTTTTCTTAAAAGATTATTTTAGCAGATCTCAATAAAATCCTAAAAATTACATGTGTTACCAAAAGAATCTCAAATACCATATTTTTTGCTATTATTTATTTTTTGTTTAAATGCTTAAATAAGTACACAAAATTCGTGGTTTTATTTTTAATTTAAAATTAATATATAAATTATTCGGTTAATCGAATAATTTGAAATTTAACGATTATTAACCGATTAAATCTAAACCCCGATTAATTATTCGCTCGATTAACCGATTTAACCAGAAACCCGATTAATTTAATACCCTAGTAAAAACGGAGCATAAAACTATTAACAATATTTCAAAAATTATGAAAGTTTGGAGACCATAGATCAAGCAAAGTCATTATAATCGATGAAAGGTCAAATTTGCTGCAATAATTTTTCTTGATATCTAGTTGTAATATCTTATACTTCTCAGTTACCAGTCTCCGCTTAACATGGCGTTATTACGAGACTTTGCAATTGAAGAGACTAATCGAATATTAAACTCAAATGAGCAGATTTCTATTATTTGTAAGAGAAGCTATATAAATGAAAATGACCCATGGATAACTCTGCTGTTTAATCCTATATCCTTCCAAAAAAAAAAAAAAAATAAAAAAAACTCCATCTCTGTTTTCATATCTATACCTCATAAATAATTGTAAAAGACAGCATAATGTAACTAGAAATATTTATGCATGTATGTATGTATGTACTTTGTCATTAAAAGGTACAATCGTAAATTATTTTTTGTGTATTAGTCTAAAACAAGTGCGTACTTTTGCACTAGATGATGATGATGATACTCAGAGCAGTTATAGTCTCCTCTTTAGGGATTTAAAGTTCAGATTTTTGTTTTATAGTCTTTTACGTTTCATTTTGTTTTTTGTTTTCCTTTTTCTTTTTGCATCCTAGAAGACAATAAAACATGTGTTTGCGCAGGTAATTTTCCATGAGATAAACAGGAGGAGGTGTATTCTGTATTGTATTGTGCATAGCATGACACTGCAAAAACATCCGAAACAAAAAGCAAAAAAAGGTTTCTTCTAATTAACTAAAAATTTTGTTGATGGGATCAATTTTAATGTTGGTGTTTTCTTTTTTATACCTGTACTTTATATAAACTAGAGTTTAAATGAGTATAAACTATGGTGCAAGTGTCGTTAGTTAAAGAGAAATTATGATTAAAACATGAAGGAGTTTGTTTTCAAAAGGGAATTTTCAAAGTAGGGATATAAATAAGGCAAGTCAAAAAGTGACAGTGTTGGTAAAGATTTAATTGTGGTAGTTTTTTGAGAGTTGCGAGGGAAATAACTTATGTGCTGCTGTATAAAATGGAAAATATTAGAGAATGGGGAGTACATTTTTAAATAAATAAGATATGCACAAACAAATTCATAGTTGCAGCATTTCAGATATACAAAATCGTCTTTAAAGGTCTCTCGGCTTCAATTCATATGGTACCCAATTACCCTGCTTTTGGATGAATCCTGTTGCTTGCAAACGTTTTGAAATAGCTAATTGAGTAGCTCCCAATGATTTGCAAGCTCTTGTTGGGTTTGCCACAATCTTCATAACTGGCCTACCTAACTAAAAGCGTAATTCGGAACGTTTTTTTCCGCTTAGTTTTAACGCTGAAATGTCATACCTAAATAAAAGCGGCAACGCTACGTCAATCAATAAAAACAAGGTTATCAAAAAAATAAATATAACAATCCGGGTTATTTAAACAATAAAGTACATTGCAGTATTGGTGTTTCTGATTTTAAATTTTATCAAAAAAACTAAATATTAAAGTTTAAAAAATGAGTTTCTTGCATATTTGTTTATCCTTTTGCATGTATGTGTTTACATTTATTGTGTTTTGCAACTAACTTCACTATTAAACGCGCTGTCAAAATAGGATTTTCCAATTGCAAAGCGTTGCCGCCGCGTTATTTCGGTATACTGCATACAAATTGTATGGGCATGAGAATTTTTGACAAGTAAAAAACGCCTTCCGCTCCAATTTAGGTATGCGTGTAAAGTAATTTATCCAATTCTTCGACTGGTCTGGGCGATATTTCAAAATCACCACTTCTGAACCGTACAAACCAACTCTCGCACCTTGGAACCACATTCACCATAAGCTTCGGTGGCTTCAGCGTCACTTTTTTTCAAATTAAAGAAGTAATGCCAAACATCCCGCATATGACGCTTTGTTGGCACACAAGTCGACATTTTCGAAAAAAAACTTTGTTGTTTACACTATAATGTTCAATAACTAAGTGAGAATAAATGACAGATATGTACCCTTCAAAATGACATATAAGTTATTAAAAACAAAAACTGCGTTCAAAATATCTATTGTAAATCCTGCATTTAAAAGTATATGTTGGAGAAGGGTACTTAAGATTCGGCACAGTCGAATAAACTTGTTTCAATTTCACTATTTCAGTCTTCAGCAAACCCCTTTTTTACTGGACCCTCAATTTTTTCAATACCGTTTAATTCAAACAGAATTATGAACACTAATTTGAAAATCTCTCCTATTTTATCTATTTCAGAATATTCATGCCTTATTTTTAAATTAACTATAGAATTTTTATTTTAAATATGTACTTGCAGCTGTCTATCAAATGTGGTGGGGTCTGTCCATTTGTCTGTATCTTGTTTTTTATTTTTTTATTTTCAAACCAAAAAGAAAATAGTTTGTGTCACATTTTTATCAAAACATTTTGATCGCATAAATTTTACGCTTTTTTGTCTTTATTTAGCCCAAGGAGAAAATCAAAACAGACAGTATTTAATATAAAATTTAAATCATACTCTATTCCAAACTGTCTACACATGGCTGAATATCTGTATGCGAAAATGTGATTGACTACTACTCTCATGTTCATACATTTGTATGTAAATTAGAATAGTGGGTAAACAAAATCATAGTGTAACAACACCATCCAAGAGTACGAGAATGTATGTACAACACACACAAATAATAAATGAGTACGATTGTATTCCAAGATTCATTTAATACACCAAGTGGGTGACAAATAGATGGACGTGAATAGACATGACATTTACAGATATATCTATCTATCTTTTTTTTAGTTCTATATAAATATTTATATACACTCCTGGCTTGGTACATCAGTATTTATAGAAGTATTAAATAAATAGCAAAGAGTATTGTAACAGGAGGAGTCATTAAGAACATAGTTATTTTAAGTCAAATTGAAATATGTCAAACATTTAAGTAACTATTTATGATATGATTATAGAAATATCTGAAGTTAGAGTGTCAACAAAATGACAATTACATTGAAGGGTATTAACATTTATATACAATTCTTTAGAAAACTGATTTTTGCAAGGTAAAGTAGTATGTTTAATGTAATTCCAAGTCATTTTTGTTTGATATTGAATGAATTTAATATCGAAAACATTCCTATACCCCCCCCCCCCCCCCCCTCTTTCATAATAAAGGTTTATAAAACAAAATTTCAATATAAAATATGAATGAATAATGAATGAACTTTAACTAACTAGATCGACCAAAACACCACAAAAACTTTACATTTATTTAACATCAATCTTAAAAATTATGTAAATTCTTAGAAATTTACAATCTTTATTAAATTCCTGCATCCGTTTTAAACCAGCAGAGTTAATAATGAAAACAGGATCAATGCATTCCATATTAGAAAAATACTTAACTAAATTAAACATGTTTTCAAAAAATATTTAGACATTTATTAATTTGAATTGAGATTGTTTCATAGTTACATTTTAGATGCGAAATTACAGCATGAAAGAGCGAATATTTAAAACGGTAACATTTAGATAGAACGGAAATGCGAAGAAGATGAAAATATATGTTTTGCAAAACACCAGTAAATGTCCTTATTGTTTTCCAAAACACTCTTTATTAAGATTTACCCGATAAACACAAACTCAAAAGTTTGAAAAATTAAGTTATTTCCATTTGATAACAAACATAATTTTTAAAGATTTGTCAAACCTAAACAGACCCTGCAGGAAATGTCAATGGTGAAACTGTACTGACTTACTATTGACACAGTCACCAGTACTATTGACTTATTATACCCCAGATAATGCCATTTACTATAGACATTTAACATGTGCATGTCATTGGAAGTCTACTACTGACGATGGTACAATTGACTAGGTACTTCTTTTATGACCTTATGTAGACATTGGAACTAGAGACTCTCTAGTACATTTTAATAATTCAAGTCTACACTTTTGGTACTTTTCTGAAGTAGATATTGTTAACGAAACTGCATATTTTGTTAACATTTGACGTTGTTTAAAAAAAAAACAAAAAGCTACGAATTCATAACAGTTGGAAGAGTCGTCTTCAAATTCATGTTTTTCTTCTTTTTTTTCTCATCAAAGACAAATATAAAAATGTACACCAAAATAGTTGACAAAACTGGTGACTTGGAGACACTTGTCCCCAGGCTTCCTTCATGAGAAGTTTGAATTTCACATTTGTATTTATTTTTATATTGATTTAAAGATAAATGTTTTATATCAAATCTTATTCTCAAACCAATTCGCAATTTGATATACAATTTTATTCTCAAATCATTCCCGAACCTAAAGACACTACTTTATTATTTTAAAATAAAAAAAAACACAAATTTCCATCCAGAGAGAAAAAGGTTTCAGCACAATTTGAGAATAAAGAAATTTCTAAAATTTACATTGTTTTTGTTATCGTTGAGGCTTTTATTCTTAATGCTTATCAAATAGTTCACAAGTGTTTAACATTTCAGAAAGTGCTTGATTTCAATTCACCCTTATCGTGGTTGGCGTAATGTTTTACCCCTACGACTGTTTCGTACTAGATTAAAGATAAAATACAAACTGTTTCTTTAATCTAGTACAAAACCGTCGTAGGTTTACGCCAACCACGATAACGATGAATACCAAACCTTTGGGAATATACTTTCCTAATTTAGTACGTCTTAAAAGTCTCGTACAATAGATTTCTATTTAGATTCAAACTCATCTCTATATATTCCTGATTCGTCTATTATCACTATTACGTTTATTTGTCAATTTTCAATAGATCAATCGACTAAAAGCGCTTCTTAAGCTACCGCCAAATTATGCGTTATACAAAGCCAAGTGGAACTAGTCCGCAATCATGTCCCAATTTCTTACAAATATCAGTTCCCGCGTAGCATCTTGGCAATTAGTATTGCACGGACAATGGAATGTGCTTCATAATCAACTGTCAAAGCTGGTGAATGATACAATGTAGTTCAGTTAATTCTCGTCAAACATTGAGACTCCTTCAAGAATTACATAAGGAGAACATAGAACGTATGAACGTATAGAACAATGGACGGCACAAGGAGAACATAGAACGTTCATTGTAATTTTGTTTCTTATGTGATAATTTGTATAAACTTTGTTGACACTCGTATTGTTAACAGGTAAATAAATTATCTTGTTTGCCCTCTAATGTCTATGAGTGCCTACCACTGCTTTTTTCTCTCATAACGAGGACGAATTAACTCGAAAATAATTTTGTTTATGCACAGAGAAACAGATGCTTGGTAGCAACCGAATTTGTTGTCAATCGAATTATTATGTCTTTAGTGGCTGAATTTTATGGTTGTTATTTAGAAATGATAATAAAAGTTTGGTTGCTTCAACCGAAATTTTTCGTTATCAAGTGACTTTCTGTTGATAGAATCGAAAAATTATATGCGTGCACCCGAATCATTCGATTGGCAACAAATTCGGTTGCTACTACGAATCCGTTTTATTGCTGTGTACGAGGATTTTAAGAAATTCGTCCTGAAGAAAACGACAACGATAGAATTTGGCAATAACCCCTGTTTGACAATGAAGAGTTTAATTAAGGTCGAAAATCATAAATAATCATTTAACAATATTGTTAATTGCCAATTTTTATATGGCACACAATTGTGTGACACTTCGAAATGACACCAATATTCAATTGCAATTGGTACAATTAGGACCTTTTCGTAATGATGAACTCAAATGATGATCTTGTATTATCAGTGTTCGCAGAATATTTCCTGTACAAAAAAAAAAATCACTCTGGTGCGAACGATGACTACAATTTTATCGAAAGTACACCAAAATATGTTTACTCGGTTTACTGAGCTCTTGTTGAGTTCATTCACGTGGAAAATTATAAAACATTTTGGACAATTTAATTCTATTAGCCAATACGATCGAATTATGTAGTGTACATGCCTCTATTTCAATACATGACGATCTAGCAATGTCAAGAATTATTATTTTTTTTTTTTTTTGCTTGAAATCAATTTTTCAATTAAGTTTTGTTTAAAGATTAATTTCCTTCATATTGGAATTGAGAATAAAACATTAGAATTAATTAGAAAATAATTTACATTTTTTAAACAAACTATTGGAAAACCTTAAATAACACTTCTTACACATTCGCTCTATTTTCCAAACTCTAACGACTGCCAATATTATTCTGTAGCCAACCATTAGTTTATTTATTTGGTCATTTTTTCTTCCTTCTACTTTCAGAAATGTGTAGCAAAATATAAATGGGTGGAAATGTCTATGACCAAAGTCCATATACATACATACACATTTGGCCCATTCACACAATTCAATTCAACTGGCCAAAAAGAGATTGACATCTTCATTGGAAATGCAAAAAAAAAAAAAAATGAATTAATAGTTTTTTTCTGACTTATCAAAAAGAAATAAGTGATCGTTGTGGTAGTTGGGTACCTTTTAAATTATTATATTGTGAAAGCAATAGATTTTCAATTAAGTCTTAAATGACTTAGTCTTAAATGACTTAAATATGTTAATATAGATATCCCTATTAAATAAGGTTATGGTTACAAGGATGGTGAAGTTTAATACGAAATAAAGCTTACAAACTCAAACAAATGTGTTTCAAATTGCATCACATCCCAAGTTTCCAAAAACTACGTTTCAGCTTTTATAGCAATTAAACAGCCGGCATTTATTTTCTGCTACACATGAATCGATTCAAATTGTGTCATATTTAATCACACTAAACTACTTTCTAATTTAAAGTCTTTCAAACATGAACTTTCGAATTGCTCAAACGAACATTTTTCTAATTGTCAAAGTTCGCATAAAATGAATTTATAGCTATTCAAACATCAATTTCAGGATTGCTCATACGAATTTGTTTTAAAAGGTTAAAGTTCACTGTTAAATAAGTGAAATTAATATATAGTTTCTCTCTTAAAGAGTTCAACGAATTTTGATATATGTATAAAAAATAATACATAATTTTCAGCATTCACTACAATTTCATACAGCAGATTCATCTCGTTATTTAAAAACAACTCTTCTCGCTGTCGTTTCATTGCATTTTAAGCCGCAAATGAAAAAAGTACACAACCTAACAAGTGGTGGTGGGTACTTGAATGTTAAAAAAGTACCACTTTTCATGTCATTGTTTCAAAATATCAAAGCTCTCAACTTTGATAAAACCACAAAACAAGAGGGGGAAAGGCTCTTTTTGAAAGCAAAAACCCATACATATGTACGTACAGCAAATACATACACTCTAACTGAATCATATCGAGAAAATTCACTTTATAAATGTTGTGTAGGGATACTTGCTACAAATACTAATATGTATCTACATATAACTACATCCCAGCAGTTCTAGGAGACAGTACCGAACTAGTGATTTTACCCATCTTTTAGGGTGGGAAATAGGTACTTCAATAGCTACGTGACTAGTTATTTTAACACGTTCATGTCCTAAGCTGACCCCCTGTTTGGGACATGAACAAGGATTGCAAGGAGTGACCCTTTTTGACTACAATGATACTGTCTAATAGCTGGTCCAAAGTAGTCAACGCATTGGATTCACATAATGGTTAAATAGCGTCAGTTACCTTACTAGCTACATAACTGGTTAGTTGATCAGCTACATAACTAGTTATTTTAACATGTACGGGTGCTAATTGACCTCAAATAGTCAGCTAAAAAGACATATCATAGGCAGTCCAAAAAACGATTGCTTGTAAACAAACCTTTCTTCGACAACTCTAACATAGATTACTTCTGGTGGGTAAAATAACCACTTTCTAAAGTGCAGTACAAAATAAACGTTTAAAGTGACTTCACTGTAGGATACTAAGAGACACTAAAGTGACTATAACGTGGTATATCAGTATACTTAAACAAAAATAAAAATGAACTATATGATAATTATATCAACACAATTTGTATAAAACCAGTTTGAACGAATTACTCACAAAATGTTTAAAATGACTACACTCCAGATTACTTAGAGACACTTAAGTGACAACTGTCTTCACGCTAGATTACCTGGGATGTATAAAGTAACCAATTGTCTTCTCTCTGCACTACAAAAAGCACTTACGTGTCAAATGACCAAAATATATAAATTGAAGTAAGCCAAGTGATATGACATTTGTGACGATTACTGTCAATAAAGGGTACATTGACTACTTGCTTAACTGCTGGGCTGTTTGTAGAACGGGTTGTTGTAGTGGTAGGAGCAACAAATGTCTTGTTTGTATTTTTTTTATTTTTTTAATTTACCTCTATTTTTACAGGAAATGCATTTTACTAAAAACATTTCACAATGCATGCAGGAACATGCATATAGATTCTCAGTTATGGTATGGAATTTTTATATTGGAGATAAATATGAAAACATGGTTCATATATGAAAAAGGAATATTGTAACCTTTAAAAGAGAAAAACACTGACAAACAAACGATTATAAAAAAAGCTGAAATAAATAGAAACTGGGTACAGCATGTACTCATATCGAGTCATCGTTGCAGATACAAATTGAAGCTGTCCTTGTTGCTGTTTCATAATACGAGAGCAGGCTGTAGAGTTCTTTGAAAACGAAAGGGAAACATGACAAAATCAAAATTAAAGTTGGCAATCGATTCGAAACAGTAAAAAGGTTATGCCTTTTTCGGTAAAGGTATTTTAGCGGTAACGGTATTTGGGAAACAAAAATGACTATTTTCATAATTTAGAATTATGTATACAACGGTATTTTAGAGGTAATGGTATTTTAGAGTTAACGTTAATCGAAATGAACAAGTATTTCAGAGCGGTAACGTCATAGGATAGGTTAGGTTTCCAGGCAGCCGCGAAGTTGGAAAGTAAAAGAACAGCTCACGTGGGTCCAAAAAATCATCCCTTTGTGTTACCTGAAATTAGAAGTTAGAAAGAAAGAGGGGCAGATAGAAATGTAAAGAAAGAAGTGGAAGATTGAGTAGTTAAGAAGAAGAAAGAGAGAAGGAGATTTACAACAGTTGCATATCAATTAGGTTACACTCGAGAGGTTCCCATATCTGTACCTATTAACCAGTTACTACTCCTTGTAAAGGCGTTGATGCCCTCAAGCCTCATATTCGAGAGCTCAGAAAGACTATTTATGGAACGGTGTCCCAGAAACCGTAAGCGTAGATCACCTAATGCCGGACAGTGTCAAAGAAGATGAAAAATGGTTTCATCCTCCTCCTCGTTTTGACAACTTCTACAGAAGTCGTTGTAGGACAAGCCAAGTCTCCTCGCATGGTTGCCAAAAGTGCAGTGTCCGGTAATGACCGCCACTACGCCACGCAATTGTGAGCGTGACAAGCCAAGAATATATGTTGTTCGCCCACGATTCAGTTGGGGCCATATCATTCTGGCATAGGATAGCTTAGCATTGAATTAATGAGTCTGCTTATCTACACATCTGATTGTCACACATTAGACATTAAGGACTGAGATCGAAAAATTCTTAACACACGTTTTTCATTAAAACTTTTAACCCAAGTATTATTAGACTTTTTTTATCAAGTTACCTTTGTAAAGCATGTCAGTTATTATATTTAATGTCAATTATGTTCATTTGTTGTTAATCTCATTTATATGAGTGACGAGAAAAAAGTGTGTACTAAAATTATTAAAAATGTTCAACAAAACTCAACTTGGTCCTACAAAAAGTTGGCCAACTATCAAAGGTCTGTCGTCAAACTGATTCCAATGTTATTAAACAGTATCAGGAGAACTTGACCGTTGTTAGAAAACCTGGTTCGTGTAGAAGGAATGGTCCGCATGATGTTTCTAAAGCCAATAAATACAAAGCATTTTCAAAAGAGATCCCAATACATCTGGTAGGAAAGCAGTCCCGTTAGCTCAATACTCGGACTATTTGGTACGAAATATTAAAGCCAATGCAGGTTTAAAAACATACAAGGCTCAAAAAGTTCCTGACAGGAACTCTGCTAAAAATTTAGAGGCCAAAGACAGAGCTCGGAAGTTGAAGTCAAATTTTATACAGAAAATATACCTGCTACATAATGAATGCCGAAACATACGGACAATATTTCGCAGCTTCCGGGTCAATATTTGTATGTTGCTGATGCTCGAGGGAATGTTGTAGAAAAGTTTACGACCCAAAAGCAGAAAATTTTCCCAAAAAGTGTTTGGCATGGCAAGCAATATGCAGTTGGGGCAAAATAAGCCAAACATTTGTTACAAATGGCTAAATAAATACCGAAATTTAGATCAAGGAATGTTTACAAAAGAGGATGCTGCCATTCATAAGACATCTTAATGTGTCCACTTATTTTTGGCCTGATTTGGCGTCCTGTCACTATGGTTGAGTGGTAAAAGAACAATAATGTGTTATTTTTAGAGAGGTAAATCCTCAAACTGATATTGGGATAATGGTACCCATTTATAAAAATATTGGTGTACACTTTGTTATTATGAGTTTGATGCCAAACATTTTATACAAATCTATTGAAAGATACTCCTTGAAATAAACTATTCTTTGAAAAGCTACTGTCTTGTTTAAAGGATATTTCAAATTGTCCTCGTTTCTACCTGTAGTTTAAAAAATAAATAAAAATAAACAAACAGTTTTCTGCACTGTACTATATTTTAACATTCATTTCAATGTGGTTGTTAGTTTACTAATTCCAAAGGATTATAATTTTGTTAAAATTGTTTTTATAGTCTGCCTTTCTTGCTATTCTATTCTCTCTATTATTTCTGCTGAGTTAGTTGGAATTTTATGCAAATTCCAAGAATTTTACTCTTGTTGGTGGATGACATTTTAAACTGTGTTATTACAATATTAAATACAAGATTTATATTGTACTTTGCTGCATCTTTCTGCCACACAGGTGGTGCTGAAAGTGTTGGTTGTTGTTTGTTGCATAAATATTTCTTTAAATCTGTGTTATAATAATATTTACAAAAACAAACAAATGTGTTCTTAATATTTATTTCAAGTACTTTGTTGTGTCTAAAAATATGCTTATATTTGCACTCTTGAACTAAGAGGAAGGAGGAAAAAAAAACAGAAAACTGAAAAATTGCACTCAAAATAGACACAAATAAGATGAGAAGAACTTGTTTGAAGGATTTTGACACGATTTCGAAGTTAAAAGGCAGAACAATTTTTTATTATTTTTTATTAAGAGAAAAGAGAAACTTAAGTTTTGTGATTGAGTTTATTTTAAGAAGAATCAAATACGAATAATTTATTCCTAAAGTATTTGTTAAGGTTTTGTCATTATAATTTAAAATTTGCAGGCATAAATGGTTTCCTTATTATTTAAAATTAAACTACTTAGTCTAGGCTTAAACAGAACTTTTATGACATTTTATTAGTGCGTACTTAAAAGCAATTCTTAATTATTAACTTCCAAAACTTTCTATAGCATTGTAGTCCACCTTTGTTAAACTCATTTAGTGTAGCACTCCCTCTTGAATTTGTTTCTCCATACAACAGCAAAATTAAATACCACCTCCAATAAATAGAAACCTTATTACAATTATTTGAACAACCTTTTTTTTATTTGTTTGGCCGACAGGTCATTAAAAGCAAATAGATTTAAATTTTAATTAAATCATTAAACACAAACAAAAACATACTTCTATTAGCGATGTTACTTATTTGATTTGATTTTTTTTTTTTATTATTTCAATTTTATTTTACGGCCATTTAAAAATAGAAGTTCATTATTTTACAAATAAACCACCTACTAACCAGGGGAAAAGGAACAATTAAATAGGGAAAAAAGGAAACCAAATAAAACAGCAGGAGCAACAACAACTACAACAAACAAAAAGGGACTTAAATGTGTATAAATATGCAAAATACTCACGATAGATGATAGATAGAATGAACGAACAAATATAAAATGCAAATGACTACAATAATAAAAAATTTGTTTATTTTGTATTTGTTTAAAGTATCTACTACATTGGTCTATGGTTGGTTACACTCAAAGAAATTGTGGGTTTAAATTGTAATATTTATGAAAAATCAGAATTTTCCAAGGTGTATTCAGGTGAATATTTCAGTACTCAGATACTAATGCATTCAGTTCTCACTCTTTTGAATCATTTTGAAGGGTACATATCTGGAATTTATTCTCACTTAGTTATTGAACATTATAGTGTAAACAACAAAGTTTTTTTTTGCTTCGAAAATTTCGAATTTTGTGCTAACAAAGCGTTATATTCGGGAAGTTTTACTTTACTTCTTTAATTAAAAAAAGTAAGAGTGCTATATTCGGCTATGCCGAATCCTATATACCCTTCACCTTTGTTGTGGATGCATTAATTGCCCACTTTCAGCGTTTAGCATCCTAAATATATCAAAAAAACTTTTAAAAATTTTACATTTAATTGCTGACGATCAGATTATATTGTAGAAGTTACAAACGAAATGACAATCTTATATATACCCTTCTCACGAAGGTGAAGGGTATAAAAACAACAACGCCAAACGAAACGAAACACCAAACAAACAAAAAATAAAATAAAATACACAAAGCAATGAAACCAACACACATCCAAACATACGCTTTGTTGGATTTTTGTCAAAGCATTGCAATAAATTGTCTTTTTTTTGATAAAATTTTCAGAGGTAGTATCGGATTTCTGCTTATTTTATTTATTTATTTATTTCAATGTCAGTCGTAAGCCTATAAGGCCAATTAACTGCAGGTAAATCTTATAATATGACAATATAATTAATTTTATATATAAACTTAAATTAATTCGCCTTTACATTTTACAAAATTAACCCCCCAAAAATATTTGTACAAACGCAACTGTTAAAAATATAATATTCAAAATTTAGTTTAAAAACAAGAAGAAAAAATGATTTGGTAATAATCAGCAATAAGATTTTATGCTTATAGATGCATTTTAAAAATGTTAGCAAAGTCTGACACCTTATGCGTAAACTTCCTTTCTGAATATGGAATAACCGAATTCCAAAGCCTAGCTACTTTCATTAGAAATGATCTGTTCATAGCTAATGTTGAAAATGTTGGATATATTACTGAATGAGTCCTATTTGAAATACCGAACTCAAATTTATTAGCTAGATAGGGAGGACAGTTATACTTTTTGATCCTGTAAAACAAAATCATTTGTCTGGAACTAATGAAGTCTTCAAAATCATAGCCTAGTAAAGCTAATCTATGTCCAGAAACGTGCTCTCTTACTCTGAGCCTGTATATATATCTGATAACCCTATTAAAACACAATTTTAGAATATTTATATTATCACGTGATGTACAACTAAACATTTCCAATCCATACAGAAATAAAGGATAACATAAAGCCATTCCCACTCTGCGTCTGATCGCCAAAGGTAAGTAAGTTGAAACACTGTATAATCTTCGTAAAGTGAAAGACACCCGTGAGACCACAAAATTTATATGTCGATCAAAGCTCAATTTATTATCTAAATAAAATCCAAGTGACTTATGAACATCAACTAACTCAATTCTTTCATTATTCAAAAAAATATTTAAACGACAATCATTATTCCCAGAAAAAATCATCATTTTACATTTGGTTGGATTAAGATCTAAGAAATTGAGTTTGGACCAGTCAAAAACCCTGCCAAGATCACTATTTATTTTTTCTTCAAATCTTCCCAAGTCATTTAAGTCAGAAAATCCTAATAATTGTATGTCGTCCGCATAAGTATAGCACTTGACTGTAAGAAAAATATCAAATATATCATTAATGTACAATAAAAAAAGCAATGGTCCCAATATAGATCCCTGTGGAACACCTCTAAAAAGATGCATCAACGCAGAGTCCTGATCCGCAACTCTAACAATTTGAGTACGATTATTAAGAAAAGAAAATATAAGTTTGCTTGATAGTGGGTCAAAATTATATTGTTCAATCAACTTAATAGCCAACAAATCACTGCTCAAGGAATCAAACGCTTTATGAAAATCTAGAAATACAAGTACACAGATCGATTCCCTATCAAGATGGTACCGTATGGATTCAACGATATCGAGCATCAATGTAGATGTGTTATATCCTTTGCGAAATCCGGACTGAAAAGGATTGATAATTCGTAATTCATCCAAGTGCGACTGAATCTGATCCTTTAAGATAATTTCAAATATTTTTGCAAAACATGATAAAATAGTAATAGGTCGAAAATCCTCAACTGAACTCGGATTCCTAACCTTAGGTATAGGTATCACCCTCCCATATATCTCCGTTATTTACGAATGGATTTTGCTGATTTTAAATAGGAAACTTCTCGAAAGCATGTTTGACAGAATTATTGAAGATTTGGATCCCGAAGATATCTGGGGTCTTCAGAAAATTGATTTCAACAGACAGACAGATTTACGGACATATATGTACTTTATAGGGTCGGAAAATTATATTGTGGAAATTACAAACTTATATATACACTTCTCACAAAGGTGAAGGGTATAAAAAGTGCCGCTGAAGCACACCGATTGCTTAACAAAGCTATGGTAAATGTGTTCCATCGGTTTCAACATGCAAGAGGTGGTTTTAAGTGGTGATTTTGACACGGAAGATAAATATCTCCCAGGTCAGCTTAAAAAGTTTGAAGACCAAGAATTGATGGCATTACTCCATGGAGATTGTTGTCCAAGTCAACAAGAGCATGTAAAATCATTGGGAGCTATTCCAGCAGCAATTGAAAGTAGCAGGATTCATCCAAAAGCAGGAAAATGGGGAAATTTCGCCTCAACCGCTTTCCGACTGCTATTTATTTCGATCGAAGCAGAACGTTCACTCTGGGATACGCTTCACTTTGGAACAGAGTATCCGATATGGGCTTGATTCGTTCTTGGCCTCAAAATATGAGCAGTTCTTTTGGCTCGAAATCCATATGTTGCCAGAAAGATGGGAAAAGCTTATAGCTAACAATGGCTAATACTTTGAATGTTTAAAAATAACAGCTAAAAATGTTAAAAAATTCAGCATTTTTTAAATAATTTGAAATCTTTTAAATCTATATTTCATTGAAGTAGTTCAAGCTGAGGTTCAACTGATGATGAAGTGGTTGGATTTTAGTATTTAAAGAGTGATTTTTTCATTAGATCATAAAACCAATGCAAGTTCGATAAATTTCGTTATTATATTTTATACATTTTAATGGATTTTCGAGAAGAAGCACAATGCATCATAAATTTTAATAACAAAAGTATATAAGATCGTGCAAATGTCCGTCGTGGCTTCGCTGGGTGGCCCGCATTTGAAATGTAAAATTTTCCATGATTCTGGCTGAATTTGACAGAAGACATGTTATGTTATGGTTATGTTGCCGCTGTGGTTTTTAGCTTATTCGCATCGAGAATTAAAGAAAACCCCACAAAAAATTTTCTAACGGGGTCATATTGGTCAATCAATGTGGCATGAGCAGTGTGGCACGTAGTGCCGTCCTGTGTCTATATCATCCAATTCGGGCCATAAGTTGGTAATCATCGTCCTATAGCGTTCGCCGTTGACGGTAATGGCCTGGCCAATGTCTTTCTTAAAGAAATACGAACTAATGTCACCACCAGCCAAAAATCCACACCAAACAGTTACTTTTTCGGGATGGATTGGACGCTCTTGGATCTCATGTGGATTGGTATCGTCCAAAATTCGACAATTTTAAGGATGCTATCAACTGTAAAATTTCGAAGTTCCCTATTGGAAGACCCTTTATAAGAAAAAACACGACTACCTCAATATTTTTACCTATTTCTTATCTATATCTGGATTACTAAGTTATTAACTTAGACAATATAGACATTTCAAATACCAATCTAACACCGTATATTAAGTAATAGAAATTCGGAGCCAAACTCGGGAAAAATATTATTAATGCGTTTTTTTTTTTTCAACCAAATTTTTTTTTAAGTTTTGAACAGAGCCACATAAATATTGATAGAGTGGTTATAAAGCAGTCGTGAATGGCAACACATTTTTCTTTCAGTGTAGGCCAACAATCCAAAAAACAGATACATAAATATAACAATAGACAAATTTTACACAAAATAAAAGATGGCAAATGTATTTTACTTGTTTGCATTTGTATTTGAAAGCCTGTTAATTGTAATCACTTTGGCTTGAAACATTACTAACACAAAAGAGCCAAAAATAAATAAAATTGTTTGTAAATTGAGAGGATTTCAGTAATGATTACATTGACATTTAAAGGCTACAAAATGGAATATTTATACAAAGAACAGGTACAATTTTTTAATTATAATTAAACGAAATTTAGTAAGGCACTTGTTAAATTAATACATTAAATGTTGCACTTTTTAAAACAATTTACTTTAACTAATTAAAAAATTTTAATTTATGGTACTTACCAATACGATCGAATAATTCACCACCGGCTGCATATTCCAAAAATATATATTCGATGTGGCCATGTGAACGATTACCGAAAAATCGTAGTATATATTGGTCCTGTAGCATTTTCTGTATGCAAATTTCTTTACGTACCGACAGAACAGCATCCGAATGTTTTTTCAAATCGACCATTTTCATAGCAACAGCTTCACCGGTTTGACGATTAATCAACAATTTTACTCTGCAAAATAGAAAACAATGGAACATGAGAAAAGGGGGGAACCAAAAAGAAGAAGATGAACAGACAACGAGCCATAGAGAAGAGAGTAAATTTCATAGTAAAACAGTTAGTTAATATACATACAAACATACGGTTATTAAAGCTCTCTTTATTAGTGTTTTTGTTTTGGGAGAACATGAAAAAATATTAACAATAAAAAAAGTAACATTTTCTTTTATGAAACTCTCTCTCTCTCTAAAACGTGGGTGTCTTTGTTGTATTTATTATCCTGCCGCATAAAAAGAAAATTGTGTGAGTATTCGGGTTTCAAACACGTTGTTTTATCCTGTTTGTAAAAATACTATACAGTAGAATGCGGTGCGGTACGGTACGTTCTTGAAGTATAAATAATAAAAAAAAAAAAACGTATGCTTCACACATCTAAGGTTTCATTGTTAAAATGTTAAAAGTACTAAACACAAAACTGTAGTATACAATTGGGGATATTGTATTTTTTTTATTTTAATAAACGTTTATCTGTTTGTACTCCCCTGACATGCGCAAAGTTATAAGTAAATCGACAGTCGTATGTGTAAAATGTCAAAAAGGTTTTGTGTTTTTATGTAGTAGAGAAATTTATATTGGAGTATAAAAAGCAAAATGTAACGTTATACAACGTCAACAAAAAAGGAGAGGAAAAACACGCCGGAAGGAAGTGTTTGATAGGTTTCCGGTTTATTGACTTGTTTCTTTTATTCATTCATTCATTCGTTAGTTCATTTTGTTTGTTTATTTTGGTTTAAATAACCATCACTTGTTTTCAATTTTATTTTGATGATACTAGCTCGTTGTATATTCTACTCTAATTTTGTTTATTTCTTTTGCTATTTTATGGTAATAGCAATTATTTGATTGCAAAAGTTTTTAACCATATATGTATAACTTATAAAACAAACATTTTGTTTTATTAAAAAGTACAAAATTAAGGAAATCCTATATAAATTGGAGAATTAATAAAAAAAACTGTAACCATAAAGTTTTTAACATAAGGAAATTGAAATCGGTCAAACAGTAAGTGTTATGTATCCCTTATTAAAACAGGATACTTAATCTTGATTAGAATGTTTTTAAAGCGTTAAAACATAATTATTTGTTTTATGATCAGGGAAACCGGTATCATGAAAATGCATGTTTTTTTCTGTACTTCTTATGGAGCCATGTATATGGTATTTATCCGTTTTAGATTATTTTAAGAATTTTGCCATCGCATGTTTTTTTCTTTAATAGCATATTTATGCATATTTTGGCCTTAATAACATATTAGAGGCATGTTTTTAATTTTTTAATGCATATTTGAGCTTTTTAGAGCATATTTTGCCTTTTCATATAAATTGTTTTGCATTTTTCTAACGTTATATTTATTTTTTATCAAAGAATTTTTTTCAATTCAACAATTCAATTTTATCTTCTACACGGGTTGTTGAACGCTATATCCTTTCATGGTGATTTGGCAAAACAAACTGAATAAATGACAGCCAATTCGACAGATATAGCTTCAACAATATGGCCGCTGACAAAGTTCTTAATAAATATCAGAAAAATAATTTCGAAAAACTTAATTTCTGTGCAATTAAAAAATTATATTAAAAAATGTACTATTTTTCAAAAAACTGGGAGGGTGGGTAACGTTTAGAGGACAGATTAATACCATTAAAAACATGTTTATAATAATTTGTGAATAAAATTATAAACTAGATATGTATTTTTCTCTTTGAATGATAAATTTGGATTTAAAAAAAAAAATCATTATGGTTCACATTGCCTGAAGTAGAGTACATATCGATTTAAACATTTCTTATTAGTCATTTTTGAAGCCAGTTCTTATCAAATATGTAAAAACATTATAACTTTTTAATGAGTAAGAGACTTATATTCGGCTGTGCTGAATCTTATATACCCTTCACCAAATTATACTTTAAAATAAAAATTTTAAATATTTTTAGGTAAACAAAATTAATTTTTTTTTTTTTTTTAATTAAAAAAATATTTTTTTTTTTTTTCAAAATTGTTTTCAATATTTTTTTTTTTTCGAAATAGTTTTTTTTTAATTTTTTTCCAAAAAATTTTTTAATGTTTTATTTTTTTAAATTTAGTACTGAAAAAAAATTATGACAATAACATTTTTTTTGGTTAAAAAAAAATCGGGTTAAAAAATATTTTTCCCGATTTTGACCTATTGTAGGTCCAAATTACTATACCCTTATACAGATCGTTGCAATGGACTTTGAAATATCAATCATTAGATATCCATATTGTCTAGATTAATGACTTAGTAATCCAGATATAGATCAAAAATAGGCCAAAAATCGAGGTAGGCCCGGTTTTTTCCTTATATCTCAGCCATTTGTGGACCGATTTTAAATAGCAACCGAGCCGAAAGAATATATTGATGAATGAATCAAGTTTGTAAGTTATTTGGGGTCTTCAGAAAATTGATTGATTTTAACAGACAGACGGACATGTCATAATCGACTCCGCTATCTATAAGGATCCAGAATATATATAATTATAGGGTCGGAAAATTATATTGTGGAAATTACAAACGGAATGACAAACTTATATATACCCTTTTCACGAAGGTGAAGGGTATAAAAAATCGTTCAGGAATATTAAACACAATTAAGCTCCATTATTCTAAAAATTTTGCAATTTTTTAAAATTAATTTTAAAATTTAAAATTTAATATTTTTTATTAAAAATAAGACGATATTTTTAGAAAAATATTTGAACATCTGTTACCGATGATATTGCCAAAAAGAAAATAAAGAAAAGTTATGGTATAAATCGAAAATTTAAATATATTTTAAACTACAGGAAACACCTTAGATTAAACATGAATATTTTTATCTTTACACTGGCTTTATTTCAAAGTTTCATTTATTATAATCTGTACATATTTGTAAAAGTTACAAGCTGTACAAAGTTCGAACAGGGTGGTCACAAATATAATTTTCTTGAAGCATATGTCCACCTTTACAATTTTTACTATCGACTCCACTGTGCATCGTTCCATCAATTAAATAATTCAACAAACGATTTTGGACTACGTTTAATACATAATTTCTCAACGATATAAAAAGGAAACATTATTTTTTATTAACTTTCGACATTTTAATCCTTGTTGATCTTTATTTTTTCGTAACACAGGTAAATATCAGAACAAGTGTACACTTTATCTTCATATCATCTTGTACTCTAACTACCGTTTTGTACCCAAACTAATGTCATGTACTCAAACTAACGTATTATAGTTAGAATTATTAAAACTATATTTTAAAACTGAATATGGGCTATATTATTGTCGTTGTAGTCATTTTTTTTCAGTTCAAACCCAAAAGTCGTGACACTTCACCGATTTAGTTCAATTCAATCTATCTTCTCTGACTGAATCAGTTCTCGAACAAACTCTAAGTGTTTATCCGTATCTGCATGGATTAACTCAACGATCGACTAGCTCTAACTTAACAACTATAAACATTACAGGTCATCGTCGCACAGTGAAAGAAGTGGTAATAAATATGTATCTTCTAAACTTCTGGCCCGATTGCAAAATAATATATGAGCGAATTGTAGAGGACATAGTCTTCCTCTCGTATGCAAAACTTTGTAGAGTAACCCCACTGTGCATCGTAAGGACCGAGATCGAAAAAACCTTAACACACGTTTTTCATTTAAACTTTTAGTATTATTTGATTTTCTTGATCAAGACTTTTGTAAACCATGTCAGTTATTATGTTTAGTGTCAATTATGTTCATTTGTTGTTAATCTGATTAAAATGAGTGACGAGAAGAAAGTGCGTACTAAAATTATTAAATATGTTCAACAAAACCCAACTTGGTCCTACAAAAAGTCTGTTTGGCCAACTTTCAAAGGTCTGCCGTCAAACTGATTCCAATGGTATTAAACAATACCGGGAGAACTTGTCCCTTGATAGAAAATCTGGTTCATGTAGAAGGAATGGTCCATGTGATGTTTCTAAAGCCAATAAATAGAAAGCATTTTCAAAAGAGCTCCCAACACATCCGGTAGGAAAGCAGTCCGGTTAGCTCAGTACTCAGTACAGGTTTAAAAACATACAAGGCTCAAAAAGTTCCTGACAGGAACTCTGCTAAAAATTTAGAGACCAAAGGCAGAGCACGGAAATAGAAGTCAAATTTTGTACAAAAAATATACCTGCTGCATAATGGATGACGAAACGTATGTTCTAGAAAATTGTTCGTAGCTTCCGGGTCAAAATTTATATGTTTCTGATGCTCGAGGGAACGTTGTAGAAAAGTAGAAAATTTTCCGAAAAAGTTCTTGGTATGGCAAGTAATATACAGTTGCGGCAAAAGAAGCCAAACATTTGTTACATAGGGCTCTAGAAATACGGAAAATTTACAGCAAGGAATGTTTACAAAAAAGGATGCTTCCATTCATAAGACTTCTTAATGTGTCCACTTATTTTTGGCTTGATTTGACATCCTGTCTCTTTGTACCAAGAGAGGCAAATCCTTCAAAATGCATGGAGCTAAGGCCAATGGAGAGATATTAGGCTCTTGTTAAATGAGAATTGAAGAGCACAAAAAAGTTGTGCAAAAGTGTGGTAGATTTTAAACGGAGATGGACTACCTCACACTGGGCCAGAGATCCCATTTTTTGGCAAAAAGTCCATTTCAGGTAGAGAAGAAAGAAGGTTATATATTTCAAGTCTGGGGACTTTGAGCTTTACATCAGTAAAATTTTGTATCATTGTGGGTCACCGTTTACAAATGACATGAGGTCAAATTCAAATTTTCATATTTTTGTGAATATAATTTATATTTCAAAAATATTATATAATATTCACATGAGTCAAAAATATTTACATGAAATGATAGTTAATTAAACAGATGAAACTGGCGCTTAAAATAAAAATTAAAATTATTAGTAATTTGAAGATAATTATTAAAAATTTGTTATTTAAACCTTATAAATATGATTTTTTTTCAAAAACTTTAAGTTTCAAAACCTAGTGCCAAGCAGTGCCAGAGGATATTTTAATGGTTATAGCACCAATCGACGCATTGATATGTTCTCTGTCCAGAATTTTGCGACCGTCTGCGACCGTTCATAAACTTAAGAGTTATTGCCGATAATATAAAAATAGTCGTTGAAACTTAGGATATTTTTACCATGTAAAAATTTAATGAAAAAATTAAAATTAATTTTTAGTAATATAACATTTTGATGGTAAAATTGGCAGATATTAGTCTCACATTTAACGATGTTCGAAACAGAAAAAATTTTTACCTGATCAGAATTCCTTACAGTATGGAAAAAAGAAATCACAAATTAAAAAAAAAATTTGGGAAGTTTTAGCTTTAAAAGTTGACCAAGTCAAGCGTGGAGGTTGTGGAACAACCAATGACGGCAACACAGCACGTCATGCATTCAAGAACCCAGAGTTGTTTGCCAAAGCTTTGGAAATTGATACGCAGTTAGTTTCAAATTTTTCGACTATACTTATTGCTTTGTCATCACATCTTCCCGTCGATCCAAAAAAACTTGAACTTTTGTGCGACGAAACCTATAAAATATATATCGAAAAATACGATTGGTATATAATGCCAGCAACACTCCATAAAATACTTATTCACAGTTCATCAATTATTGAAAATAGTGTATTACCAGTTGGTATGCTTGCCGAAGAAGCGTCTGAAGCAAGGAATAAGCATTATAAAAACTTTAGGGAGTTTCATAGCAGGGGATGTTCACGTAAAGCTACGATGGAAGATATTTTTTATAGAGCCATGAATACATCCGATCCCAAAATATCTACGGAAAGCTTACGTTTTAGAATAGGCCGAAACAAACATTTACCACTCCCAGAAGCTGTAATTAATCTACTAGCTATACCCGAAATTTCAAAAGCAAATAATTTTATAGAAAATGAAGGGAATAATTGGGATCTACTAAAACAATTTAAAGGATTAAGTAACTTGGAACTTATGACCGAAAAGGATTAATTTATTAAAAATTTATTTCCCTAATGAATTTCTATAATTTTTTTTTATTATTTTTATTTATTGTTATTAATATTGTTTCGCATTTTTACTTCCTGTATGTATATTACTTTTTAATATTATTAATTATTACTTTTCTCATAAAAAGCAAAAAATTCATTTACTACCACTTAATTAGAAAACATACTTGGCTGAATAATTTTCATATTACTAATTTTGGATATTGGATTCTCATTTTTAGTTTTTAGCAATACGAATTAAGATTCATAATTATCAAGTTATTTTAATTATATATTTTCAGTAATAGTTATATATAATAACAATAAATAAAATTTGATCCGCCATTTTTAATATTTCAAGTATTTCAAATTTAATTAAGGTATGGCATAGTTTTATGTCTGTAATACATAAGCTAATGATTTCATAATATCTTCATCTTAAATACTGCTAAGAAATGAAATATTTAATTTTTTCTTATGTTTGATCCGCCATTTTGGATTCAGTTTATTCAATTTTCAAAATCTGACTTCATATTTGTAATCAGTGACCATAGGTCTACAAAACGTGTTCAATAAAAATTTAATTAATTGAATTTTTAAAAATTTTGACCACCATTTTTGGTCCGCCATTTTGAATTTTTACTTTTTTTTGCAGAATCGTAATCAGCGTCACCGAAAACCTTATATCTGATATTTATTTATTTCATACATCCACTGCTCTAATTATGGCCAAAAAATGGGATCTCTGGCCCAGTGTGTACCTGTTCGAACAAATTGACAGAAAACTCAATAAAAACCTTAATGGAAGGGTTTCCGGAGAAGGTTCACAAATTCATCACTATTGATTAGAACTATAAAAATATTTTTTTTTTGTAAATTGTAATAATAATTTCAATCAAATAAAAAAATCAAAATTTTAAGTTTAGTATGTTAAGATTTTTTCGATCTCAGTTCTTAGTTCCACAACTAGTTCTAGAATGCGACCAATGATTTTTGTTTGAAACTTTTACGGAGCAAACACACATTCTAAGGAACCGTTCTACGACTAGTTATTAGTGATTTTTGTTGAAATTGTCAAGCTTGGAACTAGTTTCAAGAATCCGATCAAAAATTTTGATTTGTTCTTTTACTTATTTATAGAATTAGCCTTAGAAGACGTATGTTTACAGAAAATATGCATAATAGCTTAAGTTTTTGCTGTATTATATCCAACATTCCCAGTACATTTGTTTAATTATTTAAACAAAATTTCAAACCGGTTCCAAAAAGTTGTTTTGTAACTAATAAGTGATGCTAGTACGAAGGCTGTTATTAAAGAATCTGGAGTGGTTCTGATTACACTCTGTCTGAAAGTAGTAATTCTGAAAACTTCCCTGGGCTCATACATATTTATTAAATTATATTAATAATGATTCTAGCTACATATACGCGATTTTACTATAATCTAGTGCTTTAAATTCAAAATTACTTACTCGCCATATGCACCTTCGCCCAGTGTTTGTGCCAGTGTCCAACCTTCAACAAATTCACGATTATTGCCAGTCGTGGTAGCAGCAATATTTGTCGGATTGTCATTGTTATTGCTGCTGCCAGAGTTGTTGCCATTGTTAGTAGTGTTATTTCCGTTACCATTAGAGGACGATAATGCCAATATTGAAGCGGACATGGCAAAAGTATTTTACAACAAGAAAATAACAAAGATGATGCCAATGCTAGCAGATAAGTAGAGGAGACGAAACAAGCAGCAATGATTGGTGGCGAGAATAGTTTCTCTATTTGAAAATGAGTTTTTAATGTTGCTAATTTTTACTTTTTTGTATAAATGGTTTTTGGTTAAAGCTGATATCTTTTTGTTGTTATTATTGTTTATATTTGTTCGAAGGCAAAAACTAAAACTAGTTTTTCCTTTTTTTTATATATGATTTATTTTTAACTTTTCTCTGGCAAATGGCCAAAAAAAACCAACCAGCCAAAGATGTAAAAAAGAAAAGCTGTTGTAAATGAATCGACTGGACTGGATGGATGTGTATAATTTCGAGAGATTTAATGCTGGTTTATGTGTACGTTTGTATGTTTGTAGAGATTTTAAATGAAAATCACAAAAACTACAACAAAAAAATGGTTGGTTGGTTGAATAATGTGTCTGGCCTTCAAGTCATAACGTTAATAATAAAAAATGAAGGAACAAACAATTTTAAACTTCCAAATAAAATGAAATTTGTATACAGCTGGTTGCTTTTTGGCCGGTTGACTGGATGGTTCGTTCGATGGTTGGCTTGACTGACTGAGTGACTGGTTGTATGTTTGTTTGGTTGGTTTTGCTTGGCTGGGCTGACTGCTTGGTTACTTTGTGAGGTAGGTTTGATATTTTGATTTTTCGATTTTAATAAGGACTCTTGCTGCAGCAGCAAGCAGTACGTGTTGCTTTAGACGACGACAATGTCAAATTTGTTGATTTTCTTAATAATTCATTACTTTTAATCAACCAAGCAGCGATTGATTTGACAGGAAATCTTGTTTTTTTTCTTTTTGTGTAAGCTCTCTTTTTTAAATTATTTCCTTTTGTATACTTTTTGTGGCAATTGCTGATGGTGACGATGATTTGCTGAATCTGAAATGATATGGAAAGTAAAAAATAGTATGAATATTAATTGGATGTGGGAATTATGTTATACATATGTATGTCATGTTATACTTCTTTTTTTCAAAGAAATTTAAAATGTAAGCTATATTTTAAATAAATAAATTTAAGTTTAACCAGTTGTTATATACTTAGATAACAAAATATTGAAAATAACTGATATTTAAAAAAAAATTTCCTTCTTTCAGATATTCACTGGAATGTCAGCAGGACGAAACTAGCAATGCTATTGACAACCTCCATAACAAATATTGTAAACTTATATGAAGTCTCATATACTTAGAATTTTATATATAAATAGGCTACACGTTTTTTTGTGGTACACTTTTAAGTATGTTATTGTCCACCAATATTGATGAAAGATATATGGTTTAAAAGGTTATTTTCTCTAGATATGCACAATGCAAAAATTATTTCAATAAAAGTGGTAAAAAGAGTTTTAAAAGTGGTCGAATTTCGGCCATGATTAGTTTTATAAACGACTACTGTCCTATAATGACACTCAGACTTTTACCGTCTTATACATAGACTTATGCTTTCTTATTCTTAGACTTATATTGTCTTATACTCGGCCTACTACCATTTTATACTCAGACTTCTGCCGTCTTACACACATGACTACTATCGTCCTATACTTCTACCGTGTTATACTCAAAATAAGATTAGTTTTATAAAATACCTATAATGTCCTATAATAAGACTTATATCGTCTTACACGTAGACTACATTTTTGTACTCAGGCTCCTACCGTCTTATACTAAGACTTCTACCATCTTATACTCGGACTACTACCGTCTTACACGTAGACTACATTTTTGTACTCGGACTCTTACCGTCTTATACATGACTTCTACCGTCTTATACTCATAGTACTACCGTCTCATACTCAGACTACTACAGTATTATACTCAGACTACTACAGTCTCATACTCAGACTACCGTCTTATACTCAGACTACCGTCTTATACTCAGACTACCGCCTTATAATCAGACTACCGTCTTATACTCGGACTACCGCCTTATACTCAGACTACCGTCTTATACTCAGACTACCATCATATACTTAGACTACCGTCTTATACTCAGACTACCGTCTCATACTCAGACTACCGTCATATACTCAGACTACCGTCTTATACTCAGACTACCGTCTTATACTCAGACAACCGTCTTATACTCAGACTACCGTCTTATACTCAGAATACCGTCTTATACTCGGACTACCGTCTTCAACTAAGAGTACCGTCTCTAATAGACAATTTCGTTCTAAGCTGGGAACACCCTGAAAAATTCAGTATTTCTTTTCTGATTGAATCTGGGGTTTAAAACTACAAACGCTTAATCAATTCAGTAAATCCAACAAAATTTACAGATATCAGTAGGACACTACAACCAAATTAGTCTTAGTCCGGAATTCCAGTACAAAATTAAATGTCGTGTATATAATCCGATATCGCTAGAAACGAATATGTCCTCCAAATAACCAGCAATACAATTGGCTGCCAATTAAGAAACAGAAATACCAATTTAAAAGAAGCTCCACTTAACTACCATCCTAAGAAACCCTCAAACAGGGCAATGTTAAATAACACCTTGTCAACCCATCTTCCAATTCAAATTAGAGCCATACGTATTAACGTATTAAGCACCTCATCACCAGAGTCACATCTTTCATTTTGTTACGTTTTAACCTTTTTAAAACGTTGGTTTAGTTCCTTTAAATAAACAGGATACTTTTGATTGCAAATAAAAGGAGTTTTAGTAGTTTAAAATTTGTAACAACTCTTTATTTATTTAAAATGTACAACAACAACAGTTCGAATAGTCACTCAGTGTCTATTTACACGTTTATCAATTCGCAGAAATGCACACACACTTTATAATGTACAAACTTAAATGTACAAGACAGTTGATGTTAACTCTAACAGCGCCTATGATAAACTCAACTCACTACTGCAACCTCTGCCACTATTTATACACGCGCTATCTTTCGTGAATCTCCTACAATGCTCTTTACGAACAAACTAGTATGTTCGAATTCTAGAGCTTTCGATGTGGACTTTTGTATGGGAACTAGGACAAATGTTGCCCGATTTTCACCATACTACAATATGATTTCAGAGTACTTGGAACTAATTCATGCAGAATTTTATCAGGATTGCCTCATAATCAACATATTTATGACTGCTCAAACAGTATTCCGGTGGTACATTTGTATGAGGGCTAGGTTAAATCATGGACCGATATTGTCCATTTTCAATACCAAATAAATCTTATCAACAGAGTATTTGTGGAAAATTTTAGCCAGCTACCTCCTTTCGCTTGGGCCCTATCGTGTTATCAACAGACAGACAGACGGACAGACAGAACTTTTTGGTTCTACGATCAATATTTCAATATGCTACAAACGGAATGACAAAATCAATATACCCCCATCTTATTTGATTCTAAGAATCTTCAAGTAGGGAAATCATACAAGATTATGTAATTATTTTTTCATAGAGTTTGGCAAATTGTACTTTGCCAATATTATGGAAACTTTATAGGAATTACATTACTACAACAAAGAAATTAAGATGAATTGCAAAACACAAATTGTTGTCATTATAACAACAGGGACTTTTTAAACCAACCAAAAAAAAAAAACATTTACTTAGTAAGTAATATAATTCCATCATTCACAAACCCCAAACGAGTCTTAACAAATTACAATTGCTTTAATACCTAAACGACCATATTTAAATATTGATGCTGAACTTCTGGAACAAATTGAACTCGATAATCAAATTAATTTTTTATTAAATTGAATAATGATGATAAAGTGTGTTGGCGTGGTAAAATGGTAGCCGGTAGTGAGTGGTTGAAAGTTGAAAAACCACGAAAATATTTCAAGTTTAACTATTTCGCAAAATAAATAACAACAATTACAAACAAATAAACACAAAAACAAACACATGCCAATATTATGTATAAAGTGTAGAGCAGTGTACAGCGAGAGTGTGTATTATTTTAGCTTTCCCTGAATCCAAACGATGACAAGGATAAAATAACAATACATGTACAACAACGATGTCGACGACGACGACAACAAAAAAAAAAAAAATATTTCCATTTCAATAAACATGGTATCGAATGAACTCTAGTTAGTGGTGGCTTGGATGGCTTGCGTTGCACAGTGGGTTCAATCGAAAAAAAGTGATAATAGATCTTGAATCTTCTGAACTATTTGTTCAAATACAAAACGATGTATGAACGAATCGCAGAGAAGGACATGGACCACCTGTTAGAATAAAGTCAAGTTAAAGAACGAAAATTTGAAAATTTTAACTTTAAGAGATTTTACACTATAAGAGATAACTTAGTGAAATAAACAGGAATTTTTTTACCTTCTCACTTGATTTATAACAAAGTTTTTTTTTGTCCATATTTGTACAAATTACAAGATGTACTCTTACAATGTTTTCCTAACTGGATGCAGTCAATTTAGACTTGTATTCTAATAGGGTGGTCACAAATTTCCTTTTCTTAAAGGTTATCTCCTATGCTACGATTCGTTCATACATAAATTTGCAATCGGACTAGTAGTTTAGAAGATTCAGATTTATTATCTCTTTTTTTTGCAATCGACTCCACTGTGCTTTCGTGGTGTTTCACAGAAATTTCCAATTTATACCAATATTTCAAACTTTTGGCATGGTCATGGTTTGTTTTACTCTGCAAAAATGTATTCCTTGTTTTCTTTTCTTTCTATTCATTTTTGCCTTTTAATTCTACAATATTTATCATACTCATGGTTCATTATTTTTTTTTTACAGGATAGCATGCGCAAACATGTCTAAGTGTGAGCACACGCAAAAACTGAAAAAATCGGTAGAAAGGATAAAAGTATGGGAAAGTTTTATAATGGACAAAATTGAGAGTTTTTGTTCACATAATAATAAAACAAGGAATAGGGAATATACTCGCAGTACTAGTACAACATTTAAAAGCAAGAGGGAAAAAAATATATGTACATATGTACATAAATGTATATGGGTAAACTATAGAAAGGAGTTGGAGTTGTAGTCGGCAGAATTTCATCATAATGAATGTGTATAACATATTATGGTTTCCATAATACATACATATTTACACAACAGGAATAGCAGTAGTAGGAGTTAGGAAAGAGCTGAGAGTCTGGCTTTAGAGTACAGGGATAATGAAAGCAACAAAGTTTGGGGTGCGGGGAAAATGGATATTTAAAATTTAATATGTTTTTAAAAATGTACAAAACAAACCAAAATATCAAGACATTACATTACGTTGTTGTATCGCTTTGAATGTTATAATAAAACTTTGAAAATTATTATAATCATAATAAATATAAAAAAGGATATTAAGGTATTTGGTTGTGCGTTATTTTTTTTTCTCGTGCTGTTCATTCTTTCATCTTGTTTGAGAAAAAGTTGTTTGTGATGTTTATTGTAAATGGACCACACCCATTTTTATTCTAAGGATTATTTTTGTGCTATTAAAGAGAGTTTTAAATTGGGAGCAGTAACCTTGTACTTTATGTACTTAGTGAAAAATCATAAAAAAACTTTACAATTTAAGGCTATTTTCGCTTTTTATTAAAAAGTCAGTAGTGATTTTCTTAGGTATTGTAATAGTTTTAAAGAATATTAAGAAATACAAGTAAACATTAATAGGCCTAAAATAATTTGAAAGTTTTTCTCAATACATAGCAAAAAAGAACTCGAAGGGAAATTAAATAAGATATTGGAAATGTAAATTTTAATGAATTGTATTAAAATCTAACACAATTGACAGTTATCTCTAAATCATAACGACTCGCCATCTTATTTGTCTTAATCAGGGAACTGTAGGGCAAAATTTAGTATCGTGTAGATAGCCGATATAGATTGGTATCGATAAAAAAAAACTAATATGTCTTCAAATTAATCAAAAATACATATGCCAATTGACAGTCATTTGAATTACAAAAATCTCAGTTTAAAAATTGCTGTACTTAACTGACATCCTATGAAGCCCTTGTTTCAAATAAGGCAACATGAACTAACACTATCTGGAATAATTCACACACAAATCAAAATAACCTTATATTTAAAATGTCTTGGGCTCCGTGGGATTCCAGGGTACATACTAAGGCCATTCTTAGTAAACGATCTTAAAACAACCATCCTCGTAGGCAAACTTAGAGTATATATTTTCAATATGATTAAATTGATAAAAAACAAGTAACATAGCTATATTCGACTGTACCGAATCTTTTATACCATTCACCAAATTATACTTTAAAAAGGGCAACATTTTTTTTATTTTTTGTTTAATTTTAAATTTATTTGTGAAAAAAAAATTTTTTTTTGATGAAAAAAAAAAATTCGGAGTAAAAAATATTTTTCCCGATCTGACCAATTGTAGGTCTGACTTACTTTAGTTTACGCCGTTGCAAAGGTCTTTGAAATATCTGACTTAGTTCCAGATATAGATCAAAAATAGGTCTAAAATCGAGGTTGTCCTGATTTTTTCCTTAGATCTCAGCCGATTTTCTCGACTTAAAATAGCAACCGAATTGGAAGAATTCCCGATATATTGATATATCAATCAAGTTTGTAAGTTATTTAGGGGATTTGGAAAGTTGATTTCAACCGACTGACGGATAGACGGACATGGCTATATCGACTCCGCTATTTATAACGATCCAGAATATATATACTTTATGGGGTCGCAAATGAAAAATGTAAAAATTACAAACGGAGTGACAAACTTATATATACTCTTGCCACTCATGATGAAGCGTATAAAAAAGAACGAGAATTCCACTCTACATTAAACACCTCACCAAGAGGCTATATTTTTTCATGTAGAATCGACTTTAAAGAACTCCAAGAAAGGAGATATGATAAGATTAAATAATGGTTTCCTCATAGAATTTGACAAAATGTACTTTTCAATATTATGAATACTTTACGGATCAGTGATTTTCATATGTATTTTTGGAGAATATGAAGAGAATATTATAAGACTTTATAAGTCTAAAAATGTATTTCGAGCTTTTCTTAAGAAACATCCAATACATAGCAAAAAAGGCCAGCAAGAGCAATTAAATAAGATATTGGAAATGTATCGGGCATTGCCATTCGTTGGCTTTCAAAATTCCTACTATCCTATTTGTCGAGCACTTAAGGAGGAATTTCGCAAAAGGTTGTACCAAAAAATCTATCACAAAATGTCGATGCTGAGGAATATAGTCGTCATAACACTTATAGTCATATAAATACACACAGCCTCAAAAGAGAGTTAACACCAGCCTTTTTTTTCAGAACCGAAACTTTGAAATTTCAATCGGTAAATTTATGATAAAAAAATCAAATAATTAACTGGAGTTTATTCATTTTTAATGCTGTGTGTAATTATATTCCCTATCATTAGATTAAATCATATAGTGTAGATAGCCGATATGTCTTCCAAATATCCAATAGTAACAAAAATCTCAGTTTAAAATGAGCTGTAATGATGCTGGCGGTTAGCATAAGAAGCTCCTGCCTTAAATTAATCACTACAAAATAGCAAGTATTCAACTCATCTTCCAATTCGAATTAGAGCCTTACACGAAGAATTTTTTTTTCGAATCGGTCTATATAACGCTTCCAAATTCGGAATATGTAAGATAGAGTATATTTCTGTATAACTGCAAATGGTTAGCCACACACGTACATCAGCCACATACAAATCTTGACTCGGAAGTTTTGAAAAGTCTTCCAGTACATACGTTTCATTAGCCATCACACAACAGGTGTATTTTTTATAAAATGTTACCTCGATTTTTTCTCTCGTTCATTTAACTTTACAAGCTGCTTCTCTTAAAGAAGTGTTCGGTGCTTTTCGAAAGAGTTGTTCGACTTCTTTTGCCTTACCAATATCTGTTAGACCTTTTTTCTTCCTGAGCCAGGTTTTATTTCAATGATCATGCCTTACTTATACAGTTTAATCGCTTCGGAAATAGTGTGTATACGTTTTTTTGGCTCATTTTTTATATAGTACTAGCTTGACCCGGTGCGCTTCGCTACCCCTGTCGTAGTCAAAAAAAATATATAAGGATTTTATAAAAAAAATAAATGAATATAATTAATACCGGAATTTCTTGCTTCCTTTTTATCACTTTAAAGTCCAAGTAGTGAAAAAGGGTAAAGCCTATTGATGCTTCTAAATAACAGTGTATCTATATTGGAAATTTCAATAAAATCGTTTCGGCCGTTTAGTATTTATTGTTTAAGAACTAAAGGTACCAATTTTACCGGTTTCCCCCTGTTTATCCCTTTCTGGTCCAAGTATTGAAAAAAGTTATAGCCTATTGACGCTTCCAAGTAAGGATCTATCTACGTTCCAAATTTCAATAAAATCAATTCAGCCGTTTAGGCGTAATGCTCAAACAAACCAACAAACCAACAAACCAACAAACAAACAAACTTACAAAGACTTACAAAGGTAGGTATTTTGCATTTATTTCTAGAAGGTTTTAGAAAAGAAATTTAACATCATTCAATTCATGACTTGTCAAATCCAAACAAAAGTAGTTTACACGAATTTTAAAGCATTTCGAACTAAATTATCGCTGCTTCCTTCTAAATTAAATGGTTGTGTAATTTAGATTGATAAATTGCATTAATTATACAGATGTCTTTGAAAAATAACGAAAAACAACCATCAATCTTTCACCAACGCATTGGATGAAATAATTGGCTAATTAATATAGGTTGGTTGGTTTACGTGGTAGTTCACTGCGTGCGAACAATCAAGTAGAGTCGAAGGGACTCCGTTTTGACAAGACCACACCACTCGTCAGATGTAATGTTGTTTACATCGTAATGTATGTAGAATGTATACAAAAAAAAGTCGAGTTTTCTTAGACCCAACCTGTAGCTGTGAGATATCTCAGTAGGTCATTGAGTTTAGACCCGGCTATCTCACCAAGGTTGGTAATATATAGTTGCCCAGAAATGTATGTCTCTTGACACTCAGGGCTGGGCATTCGCAGAGAAGGTGGAAAATAATTTCCTCTTTTTCCCAATCCTTACAGCTACGACAATGGTCGTTAAAAGGGAGTCCCAGGCGATTTGCATGCTTCCCTAACGTCCAGTGCCCTGTTAATACTGCCTTGATATATCCCTTCTATTCCCGGTTATCAGTTGCATAGTTCGTTTCTCGTTACAAGATGGCCACATCAACTTGGCTATCCTACATGTGTCTAAATTACGCCATCTATTCTCGGCCTTTGTAAGAAAGTGTCTGAAGATAATACCTTTAATAGTCTAAGGCAGATCCCATTCTGGCTAGTTCGTCAACCTTTTCATTACCGTAGTGGTCTCTGTGCGCAGGGACCCAAACCAAAGTAATGTCAGATAACCGACCTAGCGGCTAATTAATATACTCTATTGATCTTTTCGCACAAAAGATCTGGACAATTTTATTAAGTCACTTGAATAGTTGGAGTATAGCCAGGCAACTGTTGCCCCAACGACTAGGAAGTATATATTTGCTAAGGTCTCTGTGATAACTGGACACTGCCTCACGGGACGAAATGCTCAACGACTGGGTGTTAAATAAAATGATTTCTGTAAAAACTGAGGAGATGTTAACGAGCAGGAGGAGAACGTTTAATACAATCACGCGTTTGTAAGAAACCGAATGATGGAATTCATGGGACTGGCTGTATTTTTCTTGGGCAGCATGTCGTGGTATCACAGTGGACCAATAAGTTTAAGAGTATTGAATTTTACTGTGACAATTTAGCTTACTTGACCTACATCCTATCCAACTGGAAAATTCGTTCATTAAGGAACCATTCGATTGGCAACGAAACTTTGTTCTCTGTGTGGGAGGGCTTGGTACCTTATCTGAAGAAAGATGTCCTTAAATTTTAAATGTGAAAGATTAACAAAAATATATCTTTATAAACAAAACACTTTCACAAAATTAACAAACTATATGCTTTAAACGTAACAAAAACTTAACTCGTCTCATATTACATGAACTTTAACATTTGGGGATTTAATCACTTTTTATTATGTGCAAAATTTAATACCTAAATGACGAAATTAAAGACAAACAACATGGTTATAAAAACATATTTCTCGAAACTCATTTTTTATGTAGTACTCGTATATTCTTGGTTTATAAGTATAATTTTTTCCTTTTTGTTATTTTATTTTTTTTTTATTTTTTGGTCTGAACTCAAGCTGAGATATTTATGATTTTCAACATATATGAATGTATGTTTAAGAATACAAATAAAAAATATTATAAAATATAAAATATGTGGGTAAAATCCCTAAGATTATTATACAACAGGGAATTTAATTTACATGCATACATTTAAACAAACATACAGTGTGGGTCAAAACAAAAACTCACAACAATAACTTTCATCCAAATGGTGTTATGTGTTATGTTTTATTTACTTTATTTGTTTAAACATAAGCTGCTTTTGGTCAGAATTTACAGGAAAGCGTTACCGTGCACAAAATTACTTTATATTTGCAGTTTGTTTTTATTATTTCTTACTAAATCTTTTAAATCCAACTAATACCGGAACAGTAAACAAATATAATTTAATTTTAAATTGGATTAAAAACATGCATTTACCCAGACATTATTTTACACTAGACAGAAGGGAGATTTTTTGTTCCAACCATATTTTCACCCACACTGTATACCTATGAATGAATATCTATCTGCACATGCATATTTAATATGTAAATAAACATTATATTTATTTCATTTAGTTTTAAAAGAAATCTGAACAACAGTTACTGTTAGTAAATAATGTTTAACAAATAGAGTAAGAGAATTATTATAATCATAATAATAACAATAAGTTACATTTTATATTCGTTTTCTACCCCGGCATGTCTTCATGTACACACAAATTTAGAGACAGGAAATTGCAGTAAAAAAAAAGAAAACGTTAAGTATTCCCTTAAAAGTATAGTGTCGTCCTCTTTATAGTCATTTATAGGCCACATCATGTGATGGGAATAACAGTCCGTTTTTATGTTATGTTCTCTTACTCTCTCTCTCTTATTCCTTTATGTCATTTTGCCTACCTTGTGCTTTTTTGTGTATTATTTAAAATAAGAAGTTATTTAATGAAAGTTTTATTTAAACAGGAAAGGACAATATATTTAAATTTGTGGAAACATCTAAGTATCAGTTATATATTTTGAAAATTATAATGAATTTATAAGGTAATATAAATGTAAGACTGTAAGTCTTTGGAAAATATTTGCAAAATTGTAAAATAAAACAATTATATTAAGAAGAATGTTATTTAGGCATTTACAGACAACAATACAGAGTATAAGAGCTCTTCAGAACATCATCAATATGTATTATCTTATAGTGAGGTATTTATCTATTTTGGCCACATATGATCCAACATATTGGACCTAATTCTGAAAATCTGATTTCATATAAGTATTCATCGACTACAAATTTGTTTTATGTGATTATTAAAAATAAAAATCTAAATCCGTTGAAGGCACGATATGGCCTGGAGGGATACCCATATGGAGATTTCATTTTCTCTGTTGGTCAGAAATTTTTGGTATTGAAAATGGGCAAAATCGGTCTAACCAAAGCAAAATTTTAGAAGAAAACATCTGTCCGACGTTTAAAAAGAGGAGACTAATAATAACAAAATTTAGCACAAATATATTGAACCGGTAAAAAGTTTTGGATCGAAATATACGAAAAAAATTCCTTATATATGAAAATGCATGAATCAAGCTAAAATTTACCACTGATATTTCTTAATGCTACATGGCTTTATATAAAACTACCTGACCACAACGGCTTCGCTCGTTATGTATTTACTAATGTTAGTTCTTCAAGTTCCTCCAAAGGAGGCAATATACTAAAAATTTAAATTTCCGAATTTCTGAATTTTTTTCTTTACAAACCATCTCCTGAACATTTCAAATCGAATAAAAAAAAAATCATCCAAATCCCTCCAGCCGTTCTCACGTGATGACATTACATACATGGACCATTTCATTTTTATATATATAGATGGATAAAACTCGATACTTGTATTATTTTGGAAAACAACACTTGTTAATTGTTAAAAATGTATTTCAGATACCTATCACTCGCCATACTAAAGTCATATTCTATTATTAAATGGAATCTCACTCTTTTGGTTATTTATGATCCACCATTTTGTTACCTCCATTTTCGAACTTAGAGACCACAAACTTTTAGATTAGTTTATTTAAATTAACATCAAATAAGAAACGATTAACTGCCAACCAAAAGGGATTCACCCTTTCGAATTTTTAAAACTTAAATCTAACCAGGGACGCCACGCCAAACATGTTTCACAAGCTATAACTTCTTTACGTACAATCTTTTCTTTAATTAAGGCAAAAATCCCTAATCTTGGTCCAGAGTGCATTGGCTGCAAATCAGATCTGTACTGGCCAACGCTGATCTACCAATTTCATATTATCAGTTTAAATCATGCGTATTTATTTACAGATTACTTTCTTCTTATTATTTTTAAGGAATTCTCTCTCTCAAATGAATTGAAACATCTACGTACGATATCAGCATGTCAAGATTGCAAAACTATTGAATTTGGCTAGTTGAGTAAGATTCACACAGTCGTCGACTTGAAACCGAACTTGTTTTATCATTTCATCCCAGCAAATATTCAGGTAGGATTTTACATTGATAATGATTTAAAATCAAAATATTGTCCAAATGTCAAATGTTTGTGAAAGATCCATACAGTCGACTCGATCCCGATCTTTCTTAAGAAATGTAATTTTGTCCTAATTAAAACGCTTATTTTTTCCAAAGATTTTTAAAATATACGTGTATATGTGGTTTTGGTCACATGTTCATATACTATTAAATATAATAATGAGCATCCCATCTTGCAGGATCAACTCCCATCAAAGTTTTCGAGAATAACAAAAGACTTCGTTCGTAAATGCAGTCAATTTTCACGTCACTGATACATTGACCTGAAGAAATTATGGCAAATATGCATTTTCGGACGCTTAACTTTAGTTCTGCTGCAGATATTTGACCCAGTATTTCATAACGTGTGATTATAAATGAAGTCAATTATAAAGATAAAGTTTGGCAGATGGTCCATAACAGTCAAGAAATGGCAACCCATTGAGAATGAGGAGTCTTATTATTTTAACATGTACGTGTCCTTGGAGGAAGTAAAATCGAACCTTATACTAAATCGAAAAATTTAGAATTGATCCTATTGCAGAATAATTGACGTAAAGTAACTAGTCACAAATGTAAAAAAAATGTTTATTAAATACTCTTCTAAGATACAGTAATATTGAATTAAACAGATATTATTTGTTGTGAGTAAAGAGCAATATACATAAACTTTTGAATTGATTACACCTTGGTCTAATAAAGTACAAGAAAATGACAATAGATCCAACGATATATGGGCAATTCCGCGAGAATGACTACCACGACTGAAAAAACAAAAACCCTTGAAACTTTTTTCAAGATGATTTGAATAGAAGAAAACACTAAAATGTTACTATGTGAAAGTATTTAGAGCTTATTACAACATTTTAAGTGCAAAAATTATAGTTCAAACTTACTTTATTTAATTTTTTAATTTAATTGGTATGTTTTAGGCTAAAATTGCAGCGAAAACTAAGCTCCCAATTAGCATATAGTATGAAATGAATTTGACTCTGATTGTTTTTTTGCTATTATGAAATTGTTTATTAGAACCGAATATATATTTTCTATTTATTTTTTTAGGTTTTGTATACATATATTTACAGAATACACATTGATTTACTATAAGAGAAAAATCTGTCACGTACGATATTAAATTGTATTTATTGTATTTATTATATATTGTTTTTATTTAAATATGACGGATTGTAAAGGAAAAATATTTGGTTTAGTGTAACAAATTAAAAGAAATCCTAACGCCTCCCACGATTCGCAAATTTTCGCATATTTCTACATGTACCTCAAAATGACTTACGTTTTATGTTACGTACGATATACCCTTTTTTCGCTCGATATTTTGGACAACAATGTTTCGAAAGAACTTATTATTTCTTTAAAATATAGTACCCTCTGAATGGAACATAAAGGCAACTTATTTTTCAGAAACTCTTATTTTTGCAAAATCTATTCCACTCTATAGGCGTACAAATGTCACGTACAATGACATGGAATTGCCCATATGTTTTATAATGAGTCAAATGGCTTGTTCTTAAAACAAACATGTCAGAGTGCTGGGGCCGAATTTTCACATTCGATATCGAGTAAAATTTAAAATAAATTAAAAAATTTCGGATTACAATGGTACACTAATTGAAACTGACTCCACAAAATATAACTTCTGGTGAGTAAAACAACTATGTACATCCTAAAGTGAAATATAAATACTTAAGTTTATACTCACTACACTTTACATTACTTAGGGACACTAAATGAACAATTGACTCTATGCTGGATTACCTGGGATAGGTAAAAAACTAATTGCCTCCCTTAACATTACAAAGTACTCATTAGTAGCAAACGACCTGACTATCCATTGCCACAAACAAATCTCATGGAATCGTTCTGAAATGTGGATATATTCTACATTTGAAGGTTGCCCACTTTTGGACTTTTATTTTTTTTAAACAGACAACAATAAGCTTTGTTTTCTTGCAACATTAAAATAAGGTGTTTCATTTATGCCCGGTTCTATTTTGCCACCTATACAAGTATTTTTGGCAATAGAGGAGTATTTGTGAACTAGGTAAAGGAGGTGTAGGGGTGTTGCAAGAACAAAGTGTAATCTATTTTGTAATAGAGAAAAGGAAAATAACTGTTGCTACAAAGAAAGAAGAAAAGAAAAAAAAATAATTTATTTCATCATAACCATCATACTGACTCCCATACTCCCCCATGCAATAAAAACAAAAGCAACTACTACTTTATGTATGTGTGAATTTAATACAAACAATTTTTTTTTTTTGGTATTGTAATATTTTCATTGTTTTAGACACATATATACACAGAGGGCTTTTAGTACATACAACTTTTGTTGTTGTTTGTAATTTTAATGGTGTTTTTCTTAACATGTGTTGTGTTGCTTTTGTTGTTGCTGCTGTTATATGGTGTTGATGATAATGATTATCATCATCTTTATTATCGGAACAAATGGTTATAGTGTGACGTCGGGTGTTGCCAAATGATAATGCCTTCATAGCACAGCAACAGAAACAACAATTTAACATCTTTAAAAACAAATAAGAACAAGAAACCCGAAGAACAAAAACGGGGAGCAATTAACAGGGCTTTTAAATTTGATTTTGCTAAAATTTTAGTAACAAATTAAATTACCAGCAAATGAGAAAAGTTTTTGTGGTAGAAAATTGAGGTCTCGAAGGAGTCTGACAAAATTTTGATGGAATATAAGGAAAACAGAAGATGTAGAATTAACAAAAATTGGTGTCTGATTGGGGATTTGCAAATTAATTATCTATATTCAAAGTATAACATTAACATCCTATACTTTGACGATTTTAATGGTATATAAAGTAGCGATAAGATATTTAGGGATAAATATTTGAATTTTTGTTAATTTCTGAAAGTGCGATAGGGCATAAGAAGGTCCTAAGGGTCTCGAAATGTTTGGTGTTGTAAAGGTTGTTCAAAAATCGGTTGTAGTTCTAGAAGTCTGTGCTGACTTGTCGTGATATTGTGGTATACTTGCCACAATACTAAACCCATGATGAATATATGACGAAAACACCCATAATTTCATAATGTATTCATTTGATGTGCTGGAAAAATTTTAGTTGGGTTGACAAAAATTCAGTCATTTCAACTGTTGCTAAAACCGAATGCAATCTACGGATATAACGGAATTATTAGATTGCCAACAAATTTGGTGATCACAGCAAATCTGTTTTCTCTGTGCAGAAATAAAACTGTAAGAAGAACAAGTAATAGAGCTATATTCGGGTGTGCCGCATCTTATATACACTTCACCAAATTATACTTTAAATAAAAATTTTAAATATTTTTAGGTAAACAAAATTATTATTTTTTTTTTTTCAAAATTGTTTTTCAAAATTTAAAATATAATACATTTTTTAAATTTTTTTTTTTTCGATTTTGACCCACTGTAGGTCCAATTAACTATAGCCTTATATAAATCGTTGCAATGGACTTTGAAATATCTATCATTAGATATCCATATTGCCTATATTAATGACTTAGTAATCCAGATATAGATCAAAAATAGAGGTTGACCCGGTTTTATTCTTATATCTCAGCCATTTGTGGACCGATTTTCTCGATTTTAAATAGCAACCGAGCCGGAAGAATTCCCGATATATTGATGTATGAATCAAGTTTGTAAGTTATTTGGGGTCTTCAGAAAATTGATTTCAACAGACAGACAAACAATTTTGAAAAAAAAAAAAATAATTTTGTTTACCTAAAAATATTTAAAAATTTTATTTTCAAGTACAATTTCGTGAAGGGTATATAACATTCGGCACACCCGAATATAGCTCTCTTACTTGTTCTTCTTACAGTTTTATTTCTGCACAGACAGACAGACGGACATGGCTTAATCGACTCCGCTATCTATAAGGATCCAGAATATATATACTTTACAGGGTCGGAAAATTATATTGTGGAAATTACAAACGGAATGAGAAACTTATATATACCCTTCTCACGAAGGTGAAGAGTATATAAAGAAGAAAACTTTTAAAGAAATTCCCGAAATTCCCATCAATTAAAGCTATGCGAAATATTCAACTATTTGTCTTTGAAGAAATGGAAAAATTCAACTGTCGTATACGCCAGCTCTCACAGGTCGGCTTAAATAAATTATTTTCGATGTGTTGAAAACATGGAATCGTGAAGTTAGCGGATTTGGTACTAAAAACTAATTTTTTGTTGACACAATACAAAAATACATGCGGGGTAAATCTTTAACCAATACAAAAATAGGAAAATAACTTTTGTTTATAAAAGTACTCATCAATGCTTTCTAGTAAAATTCAAATTATGGAATTACTTGCTGTAAAAATAATTTGTATGTATTAAAAATAAGTAAAAACTTCTACAAATATCTGTGTAAATATTTATTTTAAGTAAGAGGGATTATAATTGTCTGATATTTATTTGAAATAACATAAATAGAAGAAAGGGAAAAGTGTCTGTAAATCTGTATACTAACAACAGCGAGCATTATAAAACTTTTCTAAAAATTTTGTTTAAAAGTTAATTAAAAATGTAAAGAAATCAAACACAGTTTGTTTGCAAATAGAAAGGAAACGGCGAACAACGAAAAAAAAACAAAAAAAATCATGGAAAAGTTGAAAACAAACAAAAAATCCTTTAAATAAATTTACATAAAGTCAGATTTAATACAGTAATAAATCTTTTTAAAAGCTGACATATCAATTGCAAAGAAAACACAAATAAACATACAGAAAAACTTTCACAAAATAAGCAACAAATATTAAATTACACTGAATGCCAAAAAGGAATAAAATTGTAATGAAAAAATAAAATATAATACCCACAAACAAACAAAAATAGTAGAGTTCAGTTTTATCTATTGTATTGTTTGTTACCAAGCGCTATAGAAAGTATTTATGTGCCTACACAATCAAGCCCCTGCATGCACATACATGCTTTTAGGCTAATTCTACTTATAAGCCAGTTTAGGCCGGGTTTCAACTACAAATTATTGCAGCAATGCCTTTTGGTCTATTACTCTATCTGTTAATGTTTCGTTTTTTTTTTTTTTTTTTTTGAATTTACGCCAACTTTTTTCATTATTCTTTTTTATTTTTTCTATCCTAAAGACAGGTTAAGGCTAAAAATACATTTTTAAGCCTGTTACCAATTTGCTATTTTTAGAATTTAAGTTAAATAAATAAACATTTTATATTTTCTTAGTTTTTTTTTTTTTTGTATTGTACTATTATTACTTTAAGCTGGTTTTATATATTTTTTGTTTGTATTTGTCATAGATTGTTTGTAGGAGATTGCAATATATTTTCTGAAACTTAGACAGAAATAAAACAAACTATAGATACAGTCAGAGCAAAGCTTAAAATTATTTCAAATGTGTAACGTTTTTCTTGGGATTTTTCAATTCTGTGGTCTAATCCTCAAATGATATTGCAGCAAACGAAAAATGAAATGAGATAAATTCAAGATGAGAAAAAAAAAAGAAAATGCAGCAAACATGAGTGCATGTTTAGTTTTTTTTTGCGATATTTATATAAGTGCAAAGGATATTTTACAGGGTTTGGCAGAATGTTTAAATGAAAACCGTTACATGTATTGGGTGTATGACTTAAAAAAAAAGTATTGGCCATTGTTAGCTATGACCTTTTCCCTTATTTCTGGCAACATATGAATTCCGAGCCAAAAGAAATGCTCAAGGCGAATTTATATACAAGGTGGTGTCGGTGGCGAATTCAGGAAAATACGAGCGAATTCATTAATTTTTTATATATGGAGTTTAACATTCGAAACAACTCTCTCATTGTTTCGAATGTCAAACTCCATATATAAAAAATTAATGAATTCGCTCGTATTTTCCTGAATTCGCCACTGACATCACCTTGTATATAAATTCGCCTCGGAAGTGCCCATCTTTTGAGGACATGTTCGAATCAAGTCAATTTTTTAAGCGAAGTGTATCCCAGAGTGATCATTCTGCATCGATTGAAACAAAGAGTAGTCGGACGGGGCACTGTCTAAATACTTTTTGAAAGGTATTGCAACATGTGGCCTAGCATTTTCATAATGAAATATTACGGTTTCATGTCTGGTCGCAAATTTTGGGCGTTTTTCGTCCAATGCTCGCTTCAAATGAATCAGTTGATTTCGGTAAAGGTTCCCTGTGATAGTCTGGTCAGATTTCAGCAGCTCATTTTGCTCTCATCAAACACAGAGAATTACCTTAGCGCTATGGATATTTGGCTTTGGTGTTGATTCGGCAAGTTGGCAGGGCTTCACATACGTTCTCTTACGTTTCGGATTATCGTAATGGATTCATTTTTCATCGCAAGTAATGATTTGAAGCAAAAAATAATTTTCTTTTATAGCGTTCAAGCTGCATTTCAGACATACAAAATCGTCTTTCAATGTCTCTCAGCTTTAATTTCCCTGCTTTTCGATGAATCCTGCTGCTTGCAAACGTTTTGAAATTGCTGATTGAGTAGCTCCCAATTATTTTTTAAGGTTTAACAACAATCTTTATGGAGTAATGCATACAATTCTTGGCCTTCAAACTTTTTTGGCTGGTCTGGGCAATCTTTGTCTTCCGTGTCAAAATCACCACTTCTGAACCGAACAAACTATTTCTCGCACGTTGAAACCGATGAAACACATTCACCATAAGCATATGACGCTTTGTTGGCATAAAGTTCAACATTTTCAAAGTAAAAAATAACAAAAAACGCGTTCAAAATATACGCCATGTATTGTAAATCCCACATTTTTAAGTCATACATCTAATATTTCCACTTTTGTTTAAATTCAACACCCCCCCTGAGCTACGTTTAAAACTTTAAATAAATAATCGTGTATGAACCATAAACCAATATTTGGTTAAAACCCTAACCCTGTCTACTTAATGGCAGAATATTAAAGAGAGGAGAAGCTCAACATTGCAATTTTTGTATAGAAGTAAATGTGTGTGTGTGTGAGTGAATTGTGTGCATTTTACCCTGGGGACTAGTTTAAGTCAAGTGTTGCGCCCATTTTCACGGATTAACAAAAATGAATAAAAATACAAACAAAAAAAAAACGACTACGACAAACTTCAAATACTCGTTTGGATGAAAAAGGAATCATAGACAAAAAATATATATTATCATCATTATTATCAACAGCAGAACAGAACCGAGCACAGTTGAGTGGAGTGGAGAACACAATTTATTACATACAAACAATACAACACCATATACGTTGAATGATACATGCGTTGGCTGGTTGGTTGATTGGTTGGATGGTTGGATGGTTGGTTGGTTAGTTTGGTAGGAATCGTAGCTATAATAACAATAAAAAATTGGAGCCTTTAATGAAACAACAAATTTAGCAGCAGTATCTCATCACAACGCCAACAAACACACAATAACTGCATTGGAGCAAATAATACAAAGACAACACACGAGGTAATAATGATGACTGCTGCCTGCCTGCATACTAGTAAATGGGTTTAAATTAAGAAACGTAAATTTATGTTTAAATTTACACCATTTCCATAGGCATTTTAAGGTTTTAATTAAAAATGTTTTGAAATACATTTTGAAGACAGTTAGAACTTGCAAGTTAGTTGTGTTTCTGAACTCTAACCATATGAAAAGCCTCATGTTATTCCTACTCTCTTATGTATTATATCAAAAGTCAGTTGGACAAAATCATTAGCTTGTCAAAATACTTAAAATATACCTTTGAATCATATAAAGCTGCGAAAAAAAAATAGCATCACCCCCAAAAAACCCCCTCGATGTTTAAAGCTTTTTGTAGTATATTTTGGATTGTATTCGGAGTTTTGAGGACATAACAACTTTACTATCATCTGTCCATAAAATATTATTCCACTTTTGGACTGGCGAATTTAGATGTTCCTTTGCGAACATGCGCTTGCGATATGTCTTGCGTTTAAAAGATCTTCTTTAAAAGAAAAAAAAAAATTAAAGAAAAAACAAACACAAACTGCGAAGTGTTTTGCTTGTCTGCAGATACTCCCAGTCTCTGTCGGGATTCGAACACGCAACGCTCAGGTTGATAGTCCAGCACTCTATCGTCAAGTCTATGGGGGCACCCTGCGTTAAAAAACGGCATTATTTTGTAACTTTCAAGGAATGATATATATTTAGCAAAAGGTCATGTTATTGAAAACCGAAATTCCCATTGTATTGTCAGTCACCGTAAAGATCTCTAGTAGTGGTCGGCACTCGTAGCTAACAGGATACGAATCTGTTTATCTCCAAACAACACGAATATCAACGAAGTTCATACAAATTATAAAATAAGAAACAAAAATCACTACTAATAGTTGAACAGATTTCAACAGAGAAAGAAAATGCATAAAATGTTATTTTAATCTATATGCCCTTTATGCCGAACACGGATATAGAGTATCGAGAAACCATTTCAATCTATTGGAACAATAGAAGTTGAGTTTATAAAAAAAATAATCCTTATCTCAACTACTTTAGAACTAGCACTCACCATGAAATTGCAAAACCTCATGTAAGGTCAAGAAGAGGTCAAATAAGGTCTAGAAGAAGTCAAATGAAACCCATCAGATCTTTTAAGGAAACAGAAAACGACAAAATTTTTAAATTCTTATTGTTCTGCTCTTGGAAACAGTGTAAATAGTAAAACTACTAGCAGAGACTCTAAAATAATGCCGGTTAAAATGAGTTAAAAGATAGAAAAGAGGATTTGCAGCATGAGTTGTAAATTTTACAAACGAAATAATGTTGAACGTTGGGTGCCCAACGCCAAATTAATGTGCCAGTATAGAATTTCATTCGCCAACTGGACTGGGACGCGGTGGCAGTTATACAGCTAAAGCATCTGTAACATTTGTATGCCATCTTCAACATCCTTTTGTAAACTACAAACAGCAGCAGCAAAATTTGCTGTCAAGTTTATAGAGGCTAGAAAAAAAATTGTATGATTATTTTAATTTTAACGTTTTTTTTTTTTAAAAAAACCCTACTCTTTACTTTTGCGTAAAAATATTTGCAATAACCAGAACAAAGAAAAGCTAGAGAGACAACCAAAAAAAATATGAAATAATATATTGTGTAATAAAGTTTAAATAAACCCAGAAAACTTATATAGTAGAGTGTTGCAGTAACTACAGCAACGATAAGGCCATGCTTCATTGCTGGCTTTTGAGTTTTTTGTTTTGCTGGTTGCATTAGTCAGGCGGCCGGCAACAGCAGCAGCAGCACCCAGCCAGCCAGCAATATACATGTTTATATACACACAAAACCATGCCACATTTATGCAGCAGCACAGCACCAAAAACAAAAATATTACGACAAGTGGTAATTCCAGCTATTCTGGTTTAATTCCTTCTGTATATATATATTTTTTTTACTTTAATTTTGGTGTGTCCATAATTTATTTCCTTAGTTTTTTTTTGATTTCCAAAAAAATATATTGTTTTAAGTTGCTTAAAGTTTCTTTTTTATTAATTTTATTTAAAATTTTTTTGTTGCTTTTATTGCAGTTGCCCTTATCAACCCCTTATTTCAAAAATCCCTAATAATTTAATTGAATACTTAAATAACATGGTTTGCAATTTAATTTTTTTAAATAACACTGTGTGAAATACCTACATACATACAGCCTGAATTGAACAAACATGTTTTTAATTTTCATTAATGATTTTGAATTAAGCAATAATTTGCAAAACTAAAGGGTTTCGTTCAAAGAATGTCGTCATTTTTACAATTTAGGGTAACAGATAATACCTTTTAGCATTCCTCAGTTGGGATATTTAATTGATATACAGTGAATGAAAATACAATTAAACTTGTTTGAAAACAATTTTCGATTGAAACAAAGAGTAGTCGGACGGGGCACTGTCTAAATACTTTTTGAAAGGTATTGCAACATGTGGCCTAGCATTTTCATAATGAAATATTACGGTTTCATGTCTGGTCGCAAATTTTGGGCGTTTTTCGTCCAATGCTCGCTTCAAATGAATCAGTTGATTTCGGTAAAGGTTCCCTGTGATAGTCTGGTCAGATTTCAGCAGCTCATTTTGCTCTCATCAAACACAGAGAATTACCTTAGCGCTATGGATATTTGGCTTTGGTGTTGATTCGGCAAGTTGGCAGGGCTTCACATACGTTCTCTTACGTTTCGGATTATCGTAATGGATTCATTTTTCATCGCAAGTAATGATTTGAAGCAAAAAATAATTTTCTTTTATAGCGTTCAAGCTGCATTTCAGACATACAAAATCGTCTTTCAATGTCTCTCAGCTTTAATTTCCCTGCTTTTCGATGAATCCTGCTGCTTGCAAACGTTTTGAAATTGCTGATTGAGTAGCTCCCAATTATTTTTTAAGGTTTAACAACAATCTTTATGGAGTAATGCATACAATTCTTGGCCTTCAAACTTTTTTGGCTGGTCTGGGCAATCTTTGTCTTCCGTGTCAAAATCACCACTTCTGAACCGAACAAACTATTTCTCGCACGTTGAAACCGATGAAACACATTCACCATAAGCATATGACGCTTTGTTGGCATAAAGTTCAACATTTTCAAAGTAAAAAATAACAAAAAACGCGTTCAAAATATACGCCATGTATTGTAAATCCCACATTTTTAAGTCATACATCTAATATTTCCACTTTTGTTTAAATTCAACACCCCCCCTGAGCTACGTTTAAAACTTTAAATAAATAATCGTGTATGAACCATAAACCAATATTTGGTTAAAACCCTAACCCTGTCTACTTAATGGCAGAATATTAAAGAGAGGAGAAGCTCAACATTGCAATTTTTGTATAGAAGTAAATGTGTGTGTGTGTGAGTGAATTGTGTGCATTTTACCCTGGGGACTAGTTTAAGTCAAGTGTTGCGCCCATTTTCACGGATTAACAAAAATGAATAAAAATACAAACAAAAAAAAAACGACTACGACAAACTTCAAATACTCGTTTGGATGAAAAAGGAATCATAGACAAAAAATATATATTATCATCATTATTATCAACAGCAGAACAGAACCGAGCACAGTTGAGTGGAGTGGAGAACACAATTTATTACATACAAACAATACAACACCATATACGTTGAATGATACATGCGTTGGCTGGTTGGTTGATTGGTTGGATGGTTGGATGGTTGGTTGGTTAGTTTGGTAGGAATCGTAGCTATAATAACAATAAAAAATTGGAGCCTTTAATGAAACAACAAATTTAGCAGCAGTATCTCATCACAACGCCAACAAACACACAATAACTGCATTGGAGCAAATAATACAAAGACAACACACGAGGTAATAATGATGACTGCTGCCTGCCTGCATACTAGTAAATGGGTTTAAATTAAGAAACGTAAATTTATGTTTAAATTTACACCATTTCCATAGGCATTTTAAGGTTTTAATTAAAAATGTTTTGAAATACATTTTGAAGACAGTTAGAACTTGCAAGTTAGTTGTGTTTCTGAACTCTAACCATATGAAAAGCCTCATGTTATTCCTACTCTCTTATGTATTATATCAAAAGTCAGTTGGACAAAATCATTAGCTTGTCAAAATACTTAAAATATACCTTTGAATCATATAAAGCTGCGAAAAAAAAATAGCATCACCCCCAAAAAACCCCCTCGATGTTTAAAGCTTTTTGTAGTATATTTTGGATTGTATTCGGAGTTTTGAGGACATAACAACTTTACTATCATCTGTCCATAAAATATTATTCCACTTTTGGACTGGCGAATTTAGATGTTCCTTTGCGAACATGCGCTTGCGATATGTCTTGCGTTTAAAAGATCTTCTTTAAAAGAAAAAAAAAAATTAAAGAAAAAACAAACACAAACTGCGAAGTGTTTTGCTTGTCTGCAGATACTCCCAGTCTCTGTCGGGATTCGAACACGCAACGCTCAGGTTGATAGTCCAGCACTCTATCGTCAAGTCTATGGGGGCACCCTGCGTTAAAAAACGGCATTATTTTGTAACTTTCAAGGAATGATATATATTTAGCAAAAGGTCATGTTATTGAAAACCGAAATTCCCATTGTATTGTCAGTCACCGTAAAGATCTCTAGTAGTGGTCGGCACTCGTAGCTAACAGGATACGAATCTGTTTATCTCCAAACAACACGAATATCAACGAAGTTCATACAAATTATAAAATAAGAAACAAAAATCACTACTAATAGTTGAACAGATTTCAACAGAGAAAGAAAATGCATAAAATGTTATTTTAATCTATATGCCCTTTATGCCGAACACGGATATAGAGTATCGAGAAACCATTTCAATCTATTGGAACAATAGAAGTTGAGTTTATAAAAAAAATAATCCTTATCTCAACTACTTTAGAACTAGCACTCACCATGAAATTGCAAAACCTCATGTAAGGTCAAGAAGAGGTCAAATAAGGTCTAGAAGAAGTCAAATGAAACCCATCAGATCTTTTAAGGAAACAGAAAACGACAAAATTTTTAAATTCTTATTGTTCTGCTCTTGGAAACAGTGTAAATAGTAAAACTACTAGCAGAGACTCTAAAATAATGCCGGTTAAAATGAGTTAAAAGATAGAAAAGAGGATTTGCAGCATGAGTTGTAAATTTTACAAACGAAATAATGTTGAACGTTGGGTGCCCAACGCCAAATTAATGTGCCAGTATAGAATTTCATTCGCCAACTGGACTGGGACGCGGTGGCAGTTATACAGCTAAAGCATCTGTAACATTTGTATGCCATCTTCAACATCCTTTTGTAAACTACAAACAGCAGCAGCAAAATTTGCTGTCAAGTTTATAGAGGCTAGAAAAAAAATTGTATGATTATTTTAATTTTAACGTTTTTTTTTTTTAAAAAAACCCTACTCTTTACTTTTGCGTAAAAATATTTGCAATAACCAGAACAAAGAAAAGCTAGAGAGACAACCAAAAAAAATATGAAATAATATATTGTGTAATAAAGTTTAAATAAACCCAGAAAACTTATATAGTAGAGTGTTGCAGTAACTACAGCAACGATAAGGCCATGCTTCATTGCTGGCTTTTGAGTTTTTTGTTTTGCTGGTTGCATTAGTCAGGCGGCCGGCAACAGCAGCAGCAGCACCCAGCCAGCCAGCAATATACATGTTTATATACACACAAAACCATGCCACATTTATGCAGCAGCACAGCACCAAAAACAAAAATATTACGACAAGTGGTAATTCCAGCTATTCTGGTTTAATTCCTTCTGTATATATATATTTTTTTTACTTTAATTTTGGTGTGTCCATAATTTATTTCCTTAGTTTTTTTTTGATTTCCAAAAAAATATATTGTTTTAAGTTGCTTAAAGTTTCTTTTTTATTAATTTTATTTAAAATTTTTTTGTTGCTTTTATTGCAGTTGCCCTTATCAACCCCTTATTTCAAAAATCCCTAATAATTTAATTGAATACTTAAATAACATGGTTTGCAATTTAATTTTTTTAAATAACACTGTGTGAAATACCTACATACATACAGCCTGAATTGAACAAACATGTTTTTAATTTTCATTAATGATTTTGAATTAAGCAATAATTTGCAAAACTAAAGGGTTTCGTTCAAAGAATGTCGTCATTTTTACAATTTAGGGTAACAGATAATACCTTTTAGCATTCCTCAGTTGGGATATTTAATTGATATACAGTGAATGAAAATACAATTAAACTTGTTTGAAAACAATTTTCCCTAATTTCAGTTTTCCAAAACATAACCCTTTACCAAATATAAATGTATATTTCTAAGATAAATACAAATTTAATACGAAGGCTTATAGGTTTTCAATAATCCGTGACTTTTCGAATCAAACACAGAACTTTGGATAAAAGATCCTTTTATTGTTCAACATAGTCTCCTTTGAGCTGTATACAGGTTGTCCAACGTTTCTCCAATTTTTGTATACCTTCCAAAAAATAAGATTTATCGTGGTCATCAAAATAGGTATTTGTTTGAGAGATGATTTCATCGTTGCAGTCAAATCTCTTTCCGCCGAGCCATTTCTACAGGTTTGGAAACAAGAAATAGTCACACGGGGCTAAATTTGGAGAATAGCGCGGATGAGGGAGCTATTCGGAGCCTTATTCATGGATTTTTGCCATAGAAACTGCACATGTGTGCATCCTTGCATTGTCCTGATGAAAAATAACTCTTTTCTTTTGATTGTTTTACCCATTTCAAGGTAATCAACCGCGTGTATTCCAAAAAAAAAAAAAAAAACTATCGCTATGATTTAAAGCGAGAAACCCACAGTTTTGACTTTCTATTTCCGATCGGATAACACCATATCGCGAATTTTTTCAATTGTTTCGGGTGTAGAGACCTCAACCGGACGTCCAGAACGTTCGACATTTTCCGTTCTTGTACGGCCACAACGAAATTCAGTAAACCACCTTTTTACCACTGAAATTAATGGTATGAGTGATAGTTTTTTTTTCGCAAAAAATAATGCTTAATGAGCACACAAATTAACTTTTCTTCCAATTACGTCGCACGTAACGCGTTAGTCTGCTATCAACGACTGAAAACCACAAACTAAATGACGCAACTTGTTCAAATTTTAATAGGAGTCAACAGACAGATGCCTGTTGATAGGAGCAGTGTTGGCCTTTCAGTTAAGAGGCGGAAAATTAAAAAAGTCACGGACTTATTGACCCGCCCTCGTATTAAAATATAGGAAACAAACATTAAAGTTTAGCCACATTTTTCCGCACCTTAAGTTTTATTTAAATAATTAGTAAAAATGACTAGCCAAGATTTGCAAAATATTAAAACCAAATATTTATCTTTGATAAATGTTTAATTAATACATTTCAAAAATTATAAAAAAATTACCTGTAAAAACTGATAATTTGCATAGAAAGAATTTATTTTCTAATTCAGTTAAGAAATTTACAGAATCAGATAAAAATTTTCAATGAAATTTATATGTTATTGAATAAAAAAAGTTATTTGAATTTTCAAAAGAAATATTTTTTTTGTCAGTTTAAAAAAAAATATTTTTAAACGAAATAAAAAAATTAAGAAAATGTGAAAAAAGAACAAAAAATAAGAGAATAGGACAAATCACTTAATTATGAATTAAGTTTAACCAAATGAGAATTACACCAACTCATCGTAAAACACATACAAACAAAATTTAACTATGCATGTAAGTAAGATGAGCATCCCAGCAGTTCTAGGAGACAGTCCCGAACTAGTGATTTTACCCATCATTAAGGTTGGGAACTAGTTACTTCAATAGCTACGTGATTAGTATTTTAACATGTGCATGTCCTAGGCTTTGGGTCAATTGAGCCTTTTTGACTACAATGAGACTGTCTAATAGCTGGTCCAAAGTAGTCAACACCTTGGATTCACATAATGGTTAAATAGCGTCAGTTACCTTACTAGGTAGCTAACTGGTAACTTGATCAGCTACTAATTGACCTCAAATAGTCAGCTAAAAAGACAAACATTTCTTCGACAACTCTCCAGTGGATTGTTTCTGGTAGGTAAAATAACTACTTTCTAAAGTGCAGTACAAAATAAACGTTTAAAGTGACTTCACTATAGGTTACTAAGAGACACTAAAATGACTATTGATTTCATGCTCTGTTACGTTGGATATCAGTATACTTAAGAAAAAATAAAAATTAACTTTATGAGAATTATATCAACGCAATTTGTATAAAACCAGTTTGAACGAATTACTCACAAAACGTTCAAAGTGACTACACTCCAGATTACTTAGAGACACTTAAGTGGCAATTGTCTTCACGCCAGAATACCTGGGATAAGACATTTGTGATAAGACATTTGTGACGATTACTATAAGGAATACATTGACTACTTGCTTAACTGCTGGGATGATAACAACTAACACCCTTATTTAAAGGCTTGTTTTGTTGGTTTATCCCAAGTGTTGTATTAAAATGTTTTATAGAATCTATAAAAATATTATTAGTGTTAGACAGGCGATTGTTTGAAAATATTTAAGCAATAATTCTTTCTGTGTTATTTTGCAATCATCTGTGATCACTAATATTTCCCACCAAATATCGATTTTTATATCAAAAATCTAAAATCACTCATAGATCGTCAATAAGAGGTCCTAGAGGAAAATGGACAATAATCTGTGATTCCACTAAATATCTATTTTTATATGAAAAATCTAAAATCACCTAGTAAAATTACCTTAAGACAAGATAATTTAATAGAAGTTATCAATAATTTTAAATTGGAAACTAGTTCTCAACTTTTAGGTCTTAAAAATCCTGATAGTATACAATTTCCAAAGAACATTTAAACTGCTCGAGACAGAAATGCACAACAGTTCTCTTTTCGGGGGAATACCAAATACAATTTAAGAGGCAGTGATGGGAAAAAATTTGTAGGACGGTCGAAGTGAAAGAGACTGGAACCATTTCATAATATATACAATGACTGGCATCGGATAAATATCCATTTTAAAAATGCTATGTATCCATATGATATGTATCCAAATGCTATGTATCCATGGAGATTCCAGCACGACAATGACCGACAATGAGTGGTTACAGTACGTGTTTTAAATCAGCTGATCTCAATCCCATAGAAAACATATGGGGAATTGTAGATCGATTAATGGTGTCACCAAATTATACCACAAAGGATGTATATTTTTCGATACGGTAATATGGGAATTCAAAATAAGTCCTGAAAAATTTATTTTTTCTTTGGTCAATTTTTTTCGCATACGGTCAATATGTACGAGTATTTAGTATCTAAGATATATCGAAAAATATTTTTAAAAATTTAGGTTGCCGTGTTTTTTTTTATCATATATCTTCTATATGTATTGGGTAGATCAAATATCTGAGGTATTTGGAATGTCGATTTCAACCAACATACCGACAGATTGACATCGCAATTAACTTCCCTATCTCTAAGTATCCAGAATATATGAATGTATACATATTACAGTGGAGGCAAAATAAGGTGTCGATGTTCCTAATTGAAATAAAAGTTTAGTTTATTTGTCAGAACTTTTGTCCTGGCATTATTTGCTTTTATGAGCTGGGTTGAAGGATCAAAAGCTACTTTTCTAAGATTTTTAAGATTTTTTTTCATAGTTCGCTCAAAGGAATCGTATTAAATTTCGATATTATGAGTAAGATCTTTCAAAGGTGTATTCAATGTCGCATCAGAATTTTCCGAATAATTTAAAAAATATTCGAAATTTTTTAATTTTTCATACATATTTTAAGTTTTCTAAATTTTTATATAGAATTTACTCTAGTTTAAATTAATACATTTTACAGTTTTTTTTTTTTGCATTTTTCATTTCTCATTGTAGTTTGAATTTTATTTGATTTTTTCGAATCCTTATATTGTCCCTTACCACAAAATCAGGAATGTATTCATATCTTTATATTAAAATTTTAATTTAGATTATCTTCAACTTGCTTTGGTAACACTCTTAGGGCCGTTTTCTCATTAGGTGATTATCTTTTTCCCCAACGAAAAACTGCAGATTAAAGAAATTTGGTTTTCTCAATGTCTCATTTGCTTCTACTCTGTCGCAAAGCTAACCCGACCTCATCTGCCAATTATTTATTTATCGTACAGATAAATAAATAACAGCTGACTGCTGTTCATAGTTTTTATGTGTTTATGTTTTTGTAAACAAAATGAAATAGTTTTTATAAAAAAAAATGTTTAATAAAGAAATTAACATCAATTTGATGGAGGATGAACTCGAAGAACATGAGTTCCAAGTGAATGTTGAAAGAGTTTATCATGCCCGGCCTAACTACATGGCAGGCATGGAGGATAATGAATTTTTCAAAAGATTCCGGCTGTCAATGGCAACATTTCACAGCTAATTTATGTCAACATGTTGTCACTTTAAGGCAGGGTTCCCAACTTTCACATCTTTTGAGAAGTATTGCCAACTGAAAATAATGTTATTTGTCGGTATATTGAGAAAACCAAAATTGTTAACGGACAGTTTATCGGCCTAATAAATTTATGTCGAGATTTAGTAACAGGCAGTTTGTCGATACATTGAGAAAACGGGCCTTATTTGGTTAAAAATATTTTAAAAGTAGCAGTGAATTTCGCTATTATTGAATTAGTTGTTTGATTTTTATTACATTAACAAAGAAAAATGCGAACTTTCGCCTAACCACGATACGTATTATGTATGTTGTTATTGTGCGAAAATTCGCCACCTTTAAGTTTCTATTAAATTGTGTACTTCAAGCTTTTCTTCGTGATTTTTAAATCCAAATTAATAATGTTATTGACTATATAAATCCAGTGTATAATTTTTCCATTTTTAATTTTATTTATATAATTGAATTACCCTAGAATAAAATGGGACTATACATGTAAAATCGGCTTTGTAAAGAACATAAAAAAAATCCGGTTATAGATTTTGCATAGCTGCTTCATAAATAATGCAGACATTTCTTGAAGCCGGTACACTGTTTTTTATTCAGATTAATTTTCACACAGATGCACATTTGTTGAAAATAAATAACTGAAAATGGAGGTTATGGTGAAAATAATTTTGCATTAAATTTGCTTGACCAGTTGATTTTGATACAAATTGTTAATATTTGTATAAAATCTCTTTTAATCTAAATCATTATTTTGTTTATTTAATCTACGCTGATTTTTTTGTTGTAAAATATACCAGAATTTTTTTTTTTAATTACAAAAATTTTGAGGTTAAATTTTTTTTATTTTTTGATAAAAAAAAATATATTTTTTATACATATTTTTGTTACCAAAATTAAGGTTAAAATAAAAAGTTTTTTACACAAAAACAAATATCTTACATTTTTTAAGAGGATCCATTTTATAAAATTCCGTTATATGCGAAAATGTTCAATTGTGATCATATTTTTGATCATGTTGATCATCCATCATAAATCAGCGTTTAAATTTAACACCACGTTGTAATAATTTAAACCACAAATGTAATTCAATTATCACAAAAATTCCAAGCAAAGTTTTTAACATCATCACTTTAGTTTTAAAGAATTAATGGCAGAAATTAATGCGAGTTTTGTCTGAGACAAGAAATTTCAATTAATCAAAAACAAATTAAATTGAACAGCAGAAAAAAATCTCCAGACGATGATGGTATCTATAACAAAGTTTCAAGTACTTCGGTTGTATGATAAAATTTAGCACAAAATTATTGTTTTCAAAAACATTTTTTTTTTTTAATTTTTTTAATTATGATTTATTTTCAGTTATTTTATAGTTTAAAACATTTGGTTAATTTTTTAGAACAATTTTTTAAAACTTTAGCAGCTAAATGAGCCTGTTAGTTGGTTGGTTGGTCACACAAAAATTAAAACTTTAAATATTCCTTTTGCAACGTAAGCAACTGAAAAGCTGAAATTAAACTGCAAAACCGACACATTAACGAGCGGCACATAACCGAAACAGACAACCGACCAGACCGACACAACATAAAGTGGAAGTAGTAGTAGACATCAATACAACAACAAAAATAAATAAAGTACCTTATTTTTTGTTGTTGCTGCTGCTGCCATTGTCACAATTCCTCTATACTCTCCCCGGTTGTTAGAGCACGCTCTTCTATCTTTTTATATCTCAGAGAGTTTCAGGAGAATGAATGGTTAAAAAGGAAAAAATGTACAAGAAAAAGAAACTTAATCAAAATCATAGTCGTCGTATGAATACGAAAATCGTTGTTCAATTGTTTTCGTTGGGGGTTTGTTTCAGTGATGACAATATTTTGTTTGCCAAAAATATATATATATTCATATTTTTAGCATGATTGTTATGGCCATGAAGGTCCTGTTAATTGTTATGTTCCAGATTGTTAACTTTTATAGAAATTTGAAATACCCCTAAATTAATTTCTACATTCAGGCCTGTCACAGAATTTCATTCCGATCGAAAGTGGAACCAAAAATTTCTTTCGGAATGAAACCACTTTCAGTTTTCAAAGTTTAATTGATATTTCTTTGTAATTATTTGTTTTTCTAAAATTTTTAATAATTTTCTGTACCATAAACTTCACTTTTGTTTTAATATAAACAATGATGTCAAATTAAAATCAGAACTACATACAGAATTATTAAATATTTTTGGAATTAATAAATTGCAACCATTCCGAACAAAATGTGTGACAGGCCTGATTATTACCAATTGTAATTGAGAAGTTTCTTATTACACTACTCAGCAGCCAATAAGGGCTCCTCTTGTAAAACATATTTTCTATACAATTTAGGCACGCTGATCAGAAATATGTCAACAATTTTAAAATCATACGAAATGGAAATACTTTTAAATTTATATTTCAAATCCGGTTAAATTTAACTGAAAATTCTAAAAACGGTTTAGGGATTTAAAATCTACGTAAGTTAAGTTTTTTTAAAGTTCCATTTTTTTATTTTAATATTTAAGTATGTTTGGAGAATAATTTAAGGAATTTCAAAATTCACATTTTTCAGTTTAATACAAGCAGCTTTAATCGCAGCTAATAGGGGGGTCACACGGAAAGTATTACATGTAAACACATACATATCGTGTGATGCATATGAAACTTTGTATATGTAAAATACATATAAAAAAGTAACGTTATTGAGTGACTGAATGATTCAACATCGCCCTGCCCAAACGCAAAAAGGCAGAGACATGAAATGTTGTCTATAGGAGGTTCCTTTCACCCTTACAAGGGATTTTTGGAAATTCGAAAAACATTTAAAATGGATCTTTATCTACTCTAAAAATTTAGCAGACGGGTGTTTGGTATTTCTTTGAAATTCGAACCATTTAGGGGAGAAAACGGATAATAAACTATATTTTGGTACTTTTTTGGACCCTATTTATTTTTTAAACCAATAAAAAATTTAAATAAATATTAAATCGTATTTACTTATTACAAAATACAAATATATAATTTTAGTACTTTTTTCAAATTTATACCCTTTAGGGGTAAAAACGGGAAAATACAATTTATTAAAAATTATTGTGTAAATTTTAAACATTTGATCCTTTTGTCATACAAAAACTAATTAACATGGTTTTATTTGAAACTCGAGTGCGAGGTGTAGATTTCTTGAGCGCTTGAACACAGATTGTTGTTTGAGTTTTTGACAAATCTTTGTCACAAAGATTTTTGCCAAAATGTATTATTTTTAAGATTTATTTTTCATATGCTAAATTCCCAATTTTATTGATAAATTCACTGAAATTTATTGTTGGGGGATAAGTTCAAGATTGACTGGTGTTCAAGAGGGAAATGGAAAATTGGTACTTTTTCTTCAAATTGTACTTTTTTAATATATTAATTTATTATATTAATAGTTGGCTGATATGCTTCTGAGTAAGACAGAATCAAGGATAGGTGTCTTAATGGTATTATGGCACAAAAAATAGAAAAACCAATGGTACTTTTTCGTTCTTCAAATGGTCCTTTTTGAATTTTCTATGATATTGAATATAGAATCAGGAAATTATATTGTATTAAACCTAGAATAAGGAAATTTCTTTGAAATTTCGAACTTGATGGGGGTAAGATAGGGATAACTAATGGTACTTTTTCATTCTTCATATGGTGCTTTCTGAAATTTCTATAATACTGAAAGAAGAATCAGAATATTAAACATATCTGACAGAGTTAGAATCTACAAATGTAAAATGGGCCTAGAAACATGAAATTAAGCATTTATAATTCTGAGTGAATGAGCATTCAAAAATTATGAAATAGTTAGAATCCACAAACGATGACTTTAGTGGTACCTTTCTTCTTAATGGCACTTTTGGAATTTTTTATAACGGACCAAGATATATGAAATTAAGCATTCATGAGACTGAGTGAGAATACAAAATGTGGGTAATTTTTCTTTGTTCTAATGATACGTTTTGAATGAGTTATAGAATCCACATAAAATACAATGAACTAATAAACGTAAAAACTAATGATATGTTATGAGTTATAGAATCCACATAAAATACAATGAACTAATAAACGTAAAAAGTAATGATATGTTATAATAAATGAGTGAAAATTTACAAAAGGAGACTTAATAGTACTTTTTCTTTCTGCTAATGTTACGAGATCTTACTTACTGGGATTCGTAGTAGTGTAAAAATATTCGTAATTATTGTACAATAATATTACAATATCGATGGCAAATAATTCTGTATTTTTAAAAACAACATCACATTTCCATTATTAAACATTTTTTAATAACGATTGGGTGGCGATGTATTTTATAAAATGTTAAAAAAAAAATTATTTTTCGACTTCCAATTAAATTTTAGAATTTTCTATACGTATTTCAGATGTTTCCGAATGTAGTTCAATAATAACTAATAGTAATAATACAATTAGAAATTTCAAGTAAAAAAAGAAATACAAATAAAAATTCTGACATTCAAATGGAGGGTTTTGAAGTAGTATACAGTTCGACATTTCTGAACTAAAAATAGAAATTTCTGAAATTCAATTGGAAATGTCTGAAATATAGGCTGAATTCATAAACGCATTTTGCAAAGCAACACTGCAAAGCAAAGCATAGTGTTCATAAACTCAATATATTTTGTTCAATATATTTTGTATTTTGTTTGTAAAATATGAAATTTTACTTAAATTTACAAAAAAAAAAAACATTTATGCGTTCATAAATGTACTAAAATGTCATTGCATATTTTGACAAAGCAGTATTGTCATAAAGTATTGCTTTGCTTTGTAAACGAATTTCTCTGCAGTGTTGCTTTGCAAACTGCGTTTATGAAGTCAGCCATAATTAGAAATTTGTATAATACAATTACAAACTTCTGTAATACAATTGGAAATGGTGTAATCTGTAGTAATTTGTAAAGAATTTATTGTATGAAATAATTTATTTATAATTAAACCATAATTTTGCAGTTGTTAATTCTTTAACTCACCTTTAATTTTAATTAAATATAGTTAAAAATTGTTTTTATTTAGTTTTTCAAAATTCGTAGTTTCTAATTCGAGACTAGTCCAAATATATTCTGCAAAAAAGAAAAATAATTTACAAAATTAAGACAAATAAAATAGATGATATACTAAAATATTAAATATGTATATGTATACTAAAGTACTAAATATATACAAAAGTACAGATCCAACTCAACCAAACTTTATTTTACCTTTTTATTTTTTAGTGTTAAGTATATTAAAAATTTTAGGTTTTGGGGGATCCGCGCCTTTACTAAACATATACTTAAGTACTAAACATACAAATCTAAATGTACATTTTAGTAGACCGTGGGAAATTTAACTTGTCCAATTGTGGAAAAATCACTACAATTTACTAATGAATTTTAAATAAATTTTGGTAAAAAAATATTTAAAACACATAAAGTTTGTAAGTAACCAGTTATCATAGAATGTTTAAAATGTGTCAAATTGCCCTCTCGTAGGCCAAAGCCATGCAAAAGTGAAGCACCTTTTTTTGAACGAAATAACATAATAATCGCTCGAATCGAACAAATATTTGGAGGTGAGGGAGAACGGCCCAAGGTTCGTAAAAATGTCGGCATAGCCTAAAACGCTTTTACTAAGAAGCTAAACTAAGATTCTACAAATGCTGTGATTGAAGCTCAACTTAGACTATATACACCCTATGAATTAAGCGAAACGAATACTCTACAAATGCTGATTGAAGCTTAACTTAGACTATATAAAGACATATGATTAAAGCGAAATGAATACTTTACAATTGATAGCATTGAAGCTCAGCTTAGAGTATAGCCTATGATTGAAGCTCTACTTTCACTTATAAAGACTTACGATTTAAGTTCAATTAAGACTCTTTTACTGCGATTGAACTCAAATACAACTTTTGAAACTCGACGGAGACTGTATAAATCCCAATGATTCAATACATTTTTTAAAAAAAAAGTACTTAAACAAATACTAGGTAAGAAATGTTTAGATTTTCTTTTTTAAACAAAAATTTATTAATCGTGAAAAACCTTTATTGGTTTTTATTTTAATCTTTATACCCTACACCAACATAGTGGGGAGGGTACATTGATTTTGTAACTTCACATACAATCCCAAGATATTATAATTAATCTATCCATCTTTACCTCAGAAGAGCAATTATAATTTTAAAACTTATCTGTTTAATTAAGTAGTAGTATAATTTAAAGAGTCCGAACTGCTATTTAATTATTTTATATTTCTTCATAATATATAAAATGTTTGTCATATTTTGATTTTTTTGAAGCATATAAGGCGCATATTTTCCAATAATAATTAAATAAAAATCTCCTCTAGCTATGAATATTTTGAGTCTGCTGCTTTAGATTTGATACCTGTCCTAACTAAGATTTGACAAGTATAATTTTATAAGTAACTTAAAATAACAAAGAAAATCGCTTAATTGTCATCACTCAATTTGGATGATTGTTTTAAGTCACGGCTCTCTCTCTCTCTCTCTTTACCTAAAAAGTATGTGTGCATGTGCAAACATAACATAAGTGGGAGCCATTCCACATTCTCCTTTACTACAAAAAATATATAAAACAAAATATAAAAAAAGTAATAATAAAGAGTAAAACGAGCACAACTCAAACAAGTACAGAGTACGAGAGTACAATGTACATACCGCCTTAAGCTCTTCCTGTAGCTTTAAATTTATGAAAAAACCATAAAAACGAAACAAGAAAACAAGGAATAAATAGAAAAAAAAGTACACAAAAAAGCACACGCAACACCTCGTACATCATTATCACACAGAGACAGTTTGTAAGGAGGAGAAGAAGACATAGCAGCAGCATCATCATCATCAACATGGTTAAGGAATACTAGCGGTGTAAGAGTAGTAGTAGTAAGTAACAGGCGGACTAAGGCAACACAATTGTATAGAGACTTTGGTGTATTAAGCAACAGCATCCATCTCCTCCAACCCTGAATCTTAAATTATTCTTAGCATAAAGAAGTTGTTGTCCGTCTATACACGTCTGTCCTTCGTTTGTTCGCTTTTCTTTTTATCATCGTCATCTTTAACAGCGTAGTCGTCGTCATCACCACGGAGACTGTTCAATGTTGTATGATGTGTGTCCCCATCATTTATATTTTATACATACAATATCATTTTTTATTCCTTGTTAATACATAAAAAAAGCATTCACGTACCCACTAAACATTATCTGATTTCAGAATTTTGAACTAATTCTGAAAATTTATCAGAAAATTTATAAATTTCCTTCTTGACACTTGACAGAATAGTCTGCATCTTATTTTCAGACATTTCTGCATATTTTCTGGAATATAGTAAGAATATTATGCGACAACTATGCGCATTCTCTGAGGGAGCATTTTGTTTTGTTTATTTTTTCAGCAATCATGCAAAAACTCTTTTTTTTAAGTTCTCGGGTGTTTAAAAGGGAATTTATTTCTCGTTTCGGGTCACTTTCTCGGTTATACTTTAGAGAATAAGTCAAAATGTGTTATAAAATATTGGTCGCCAAATGTAAGTATCTAGGTATATTCTTATTTATACAAATTATTATTTAATTATAATACATCGTTTATTTCTACAAAAATCAAGTAATTATCAGAAAATTCGGACCATTTGCTGATGTCTGTTCAGACTTTTATTAGAAATGTCGTAACAATATTCAAATTTTTATCAGACTTTTTATCGATAACAAGTAGACATGTCTTAAATTCCTTCTGAATTAAATTCCTTAACTCATTAACTCGTACAGAAGTATAAAAAAAATTAGGAATTTCACAAGACAAAGAATTACGATTTCTTGCCGGCAACTTTTGCAGACTATCGAAAATAATTCTTACTGAATACTATAAAAAATGTTTAGTGGGTAGGTACATATTCGTAAGAGGGTCATCTTAAAAATGTTTGTAAACCGGCATTTTTAGTAGATATTATACAAAAACGGGTTTAAACAAACCCCAGAGTTGAAAAAAGGATCAATTAGAAATTCAAAAATGTATAATCGATTGAAGCAAAGTTCCACGCTGCAACTCCATATTTGTTCTTTGAATGGAAAATTAAAAATGTGTTCGGTATGAAAATAATATTCAAATAGTACTTTTTCCAATCTCGGAGTATTAACATTTTAATTTATTTAATTTATATTGAAGATTTTGTATAAAATACTGTTTTACTGAAGATTTTCTTTTATAAAATACTGTTAAATAAAAGATTTTTAATTAAAAATACTACTATAGAAAATAGTTAGTAATAGCAGAAATTCAATCTGAGTTTATACGAATTAGTTTTTATTCATAAAAAATTAAAAACTGTTAGAAGTAGATATTGTTAAAAGTACCATGGTACTTTTCGTATAAAATTTTCCATCCCTGATATTTTCGTTCCGAGTGTTAGCTGGATCGTCACCTATTAGCATGATCACATTTGCAGAGTTAATCATCTCAATCGTGAATAGCCTCTAATCACAACAAAATCGAGATGATTATCAATACATTTATATGATTTGTTAATCACTTCATTAATCGCATGGAATCATCTGAACATACCTCAAATAGATTATGATGTAGCATCGGCCACAATAAACGTCTTAAACATTTACAATTGTTTACAATTAAAATTTTTGTAACATTACAAACTTTTGGAAAAATTTATATTTTTTTGTAAAATTAGATTTTTTTTTAATACATTTTTTGAAAATTTCACATAATTTTGAAGGGCACATATCTGTCATTTATTCTCACTTAGTTATTGAACATTATAGTCTAAACCAAGGCGTATTAATCAGGTGAGAGCGGTTTGGCAACAAATGCAACAAACACAATATTTCTTAGTCTGCTTTTACACAGGGCAAGTTTTCTTGCCGAAAGTCTGAGTTTATAGGAGAGAGAGGCAAGAAGAAAGAAGAGGGGTACACACTTGCTTGTACTGGCAAGTATATATATTCTCTTTTGTTTTCTCATTTTCACTATGGCGTCTATTAGGTTTTGACATACAAAATTCAACACAGACTTGTTGTGTGTAAACAGACGAGCAATTTTAAAACAGAATCGAAGACACTTGCTTCAAGTAAACTTGCTGTGTGTAAAAGCAGACTTAGTTGTCAAGAGAGTGAGAATATTATTTTCAATTCAAATATTTTGAATGTCAACAACAAACAGTAAACTACTTTTTGACACTTTCAAACACAACATAAATAAATAAACAATAATGGGCTCGTAACTTTACCTTATTTAATACACCTTGGTGTAAACAACTAAGTTTTTTTTCCTTCGAAAATTTTGTACCAACAAAGCGTCATATGCCGGAAGTTTTCTTTTTTAATTTGAAAAAAGTGCTTATGGTGAATGCGTTCCATCGATTTCAACGTGCGAAAGATGGTTCAAATGTAGTGACACGGAAATCAAAGAACGCCCAGGGACGAAAAAAAGTTTGAAGACCAAGAATTGGAAGCATGCAAAATCATTAGCAGCAATTTCAAAACGTTTGCGAGCGGCAAATTCATTCAAAAGAATTGGGTTCCATACGAATTGAAGCTGAGTGACCTTGAAAGTCGATTTTGTATGTCTGAAATGCTGCTTGAACGCTATAAAATAATTTTTATACCGAATCATTACTTGCGATGAAAAATGGATCCATTACAATAACTTGAAGCGTAAGGGATCGTATGTGAAGACTGGCCAACCAGCCGAATCGAATCCATGGCTCTAAGCTACTTCTCTGTATTTGGTGGGAGAAAAAGTGTTCTATCTATTATGAGCTGTGATTTTTTATCATGACAACGCTCGGCCACATGTTGCAATACCTGTTAAAAAGTATTTTGAATGAAGAGGTTGGGAAGTTTTGCCTCACACGCTTTATAGTCCAGACCGAACCCCGTAAGACTAATATTTGTTTCGATCGATGTATAACGGTCTCTCTGGTATACGCTTCACTTTGCAACAGAGTAAAGATGAGCAGTTCTTTTTGCTCGAAATCCTGTTGCCACAAAGATGGGAAAAGTCAATGGCCAATACTTTGAATAAATTTATATTGTACAAATGTTTCAAAATAAAAGCTAAAAATTTTTTTTCTTATTCAACTCATCTTGAAAAAAGTTTCAAGGGTTTTAAATTTTTCATTCATGGTTGACATATTCATGGAATTGCCCATATTCATTCCTCTAAAATGTTCCTATAAATATTAAAAAAAATATAAAAAAGCTAATTTTAACTTTGTATAAAGATAATGTTGTTAAGAAAGCAAATAAAAACTATAATGTCCTGAATTGTTTATTTTATTTTTCAGCTACTTGTATTTCTAACTTAGGGTTAACTGGTTAATGATGCTCAGTTATCCACTTATTTAATTGTTTAAGTGAACATCACAAATTTTAGTTTAAGCTAGGTTTAAACAAAGAATGTAGATTATATTTATTCCGAAAACTAGATAATTTGAAAACTTTTGTATGGAAATTGTTATTAAAAAGCATTTTGTCATTGTCGGGTTCAAAGTCTCTGAAGGTTGCGGATTCGATGTAGAATATGGTCGGTTTCCTGCAACGAGCAGCTAGAATATAATTTGTAATTGTGTTGCTGTATAAACTAAATAAACTAAACTGAAACTTTACATACCAAACAAATATTGGAAAATACCGGTTTTTAGGATGAACACTTAAAGCTTTTCTATAATACCCAAGGCTTTCGATATAACCCTCGTAAATACATACATGCATATTGGTTGTTTGTTTATTTGTATTTTTTGTTTTGTTAATATCTTGCTACAAGTCGTTTTTATGTGAGTTTTTTTTTTAACTTGAGGTTGGGTTGATTTCGTTCTTGTTGGTTTTAACATTTTGTCGCTTGAGTTGCGCGGCAAATGTGTTAAATTTGTGCGCGCGCCATTTTTTTCCTTCCATGTTTTAGTTTTTGTTGTTTGCTGTATATGCTGTTGCTATTTCGCATATAATTCTTAAAGTTGTTGTATATTTTATGTGCCTTGTTGCTGTATAGTTGTGGTGTCAGTGTGTATTTATGTTGTACCCTTCCTTAACAACTTCTCATTTGTGACAAGCAGCACAATATCCACAGCCAGCATCCCAATATTTGTTAAATGTACACAAGATTTTGTTTTTTTTCATCTATCTATCTATATGTATCGAGCATAGAATCTGGTGGGTACTCATATTAAAGACAGGGATTGGGGTTAAAGGAAACATATTAAAAGTAAATATTAAAGAAATTTAGTTTTTTTGTTAAGTCTTTTTACAAATCCTTTTAAAAGTCTGTAATTTTATGAAATCAATCTAAAATTAGTTAAACTCATTTCAATCTTTGTGGAAATAAATAAATTTTTTGGTTATCGAACCTCTAAATATATCAAATACATTAAAAATGGCTTTATTGTTTTGCAAACTATTCTTAATGAAGATCAGACTTTTGTGTTTTTAAACCATTTTCCAAGGCAAACTGTTGTTCAAATCTGACAATTTTGATGTTCACCTTTGTTGTTGATGCATTAATTGCCCACTTTCAGCGTATAGCATCCTAAATACATCAAGAAAACTTTTAAAAATTTTACATTTAATTGCTGACGAACAGATTATAGTGTAGAAATTACAAACGAAATTACAATCTTATATATACCCTTCTCACGATGGGGAAGGGCATAAAAGCAACAACGCCAAACGAAACGAAACACCAAAAAACAAAATACGCAAAGCACTGAAACCAACACACATGCAAACATACGTTTTGTTGCTTAAATTTTATTTTTTTGATGAAATTTTCAGAGGTTGTCTCGGATTTTTGCTCATATCTCCGTTATTCATGGACGGATATTGCTGATTTTAAATAAGAAACTTCTCGAAATCATGTCTGAAACTTCTCAAAAGTATGCTGAGGAATATCGAGGGATATTTTTGTTGAAGCTCCAAAAGGTTATCTAAAATTCAAGAATTAAAAAAATCCTTTTAATTAGACAACCATAAAATTGTCTGCAGTAACAAGATAGCTCTTATTTAAATCATGTGTATACAAAACTCTAGAGTAACACGTATCTTTAAAGGAATATGTTCGCTTAGAAATTAATGGCACAGAGAATTGATTGTTTAAACATCGACATAACATAGATATATTAGGACTTTATTTCCTTGTTGTTCATGCGCAAACCTTAGTTATTCGGCAAACCTTAGTTATATGTGTAGAAACGTACAATTTTGGAAGGAAATAACCTAAGCATACAAATATTGAAACATTTTGAATTCTCTAACCGTCACAATTTAACAGATGTCGATTGAATTGAATCGCGATCGAAGATTTATCAATGCCACTGGATCTAGTACTTCTCTAGACTTGACCTTGAGTTTACAGTGAGTCCTATCAACTTGCTCGTAGAGATTAATAAATCAACCGCTCGCGATTGATCTTCTTCATATTTTTCTGGATAAAACACGATCGCTTTTAAAGTACGATTATGACGCCGGTATACAACAGAAGACATTTTATTTGACATCTTCTACTTGTTTTCAATATATTAAGAGACACTTGAAGAACAAAATTTCCATTACGATCCCTGTAAAATGTTGTTCCTCTTTAACTACCAAGAATACCGAAAAAAAACCTGCTGCTGTTGCTGGTTTTTATGACAATGAAATTCACACACATACATAAACCAGAATAATGAAAAACGGGCGTACTTGTTGTCGTAGTATTTAACCTTACCAGCGTCATCATCATCATCCTCGCACAGCCTCAACAAGCACAGCAACAACATCATCATCATCGACCTCGCCAACAACAAACAAACAAACTCAAACTCGTCTACTCGTTATAATTTTTGCAAATATTTAAAGGTTGCCGGTTTTTTTTTTCTATTTTTTGCTCTGTTCACTTATTTTTCCACCTTTTCTTTTAATGCCAAATTCATTCATTATTTTAACGTGTTTTTTGTCGTCGTGGTCGTAGTCGTCGTCGTGGTTGTTGTCTTTTCAACTTCTTGTCCATGGCAGTTGCCAAGCAACAAACAAAGTTTTCAATTCGAAATCAAAGCAAAATCCTACCAAGGAAACTTTTGCATGAAGGAATCATAAGCCAAAGTGGTTAAAATATGCAAAAAAAAAAACTAAAAAAAATAACCAAACAGAAAAAGTAAAAAAAGCAAAAGAAGTTAAAATAATGAATTGTTCGAGATTTTCTTCAAAAAAAAAATTGCATTAAATGTGGTTGGAATGTTTAAGAAGAAGTCAGCAGAGAAAAGAGAGTTTTTCGGTGCTCTCTCGCTCAACAAAGTTTTGAGCAGATTGTTGCTTTAATTTAAATGAATTCCACCCCAAAAAATATTATATCGTAGAAAAAATAAAAAATTTTGCGGGTTAATGTTCGATTTACTTGGAATTTTTGTATATTTTTTATTTTATTTATATCGTTCCTTCATTTACAACCAAACGAGCGACCATTTAGAGACAAATTAGAGGAGAGTATGAATGTTTGGCGATGGCTGTTGATACAAGTTTAAGAAATAAATTATGAATTTTTTTCGAACTTAGCAAATACATATGAATGTATATGTACTATATGTAAATAAACTTTAGAAACTTAATTACAGATAACAAAACATTCAATGAAATCTTTAGAAAGATAAGATAAGAATAAAAAAAAAAACGAGGGAACAAAAAATGCATTTATGTACATAAATTATGTATGTATATAAATGTAGTATGTAAATATAGATACATATGTATTTACTCGTATATAGGGGTATTACTTAATAGATTAATGAAAGCAAAGTTATGTTAATAGTTTAATTGTTCATACATATGAAAGTATTTTAGAGGGTAACGGTGTAAAAAACCCTTTTAGATTTAAATCTAAATGCAGATTTAAAATCAGCAATGTAAAATTTAGATTTTGAAAGTTGCTAAACTTATTACAAAATAGTACTTTTTACGATTGAAGGTACACAGAAAAAAGTTTCAACATAAATAGTATGATTTGATTTCATTGATTTCAATTCATAAGATTTATAAATAATTTCTTAAATAGTATGATTTTTTTCATATTTTAAGTTTTCAAATAAAATCTAGAATGCTTGGAAAAAATTATTACAATTTTATTTATATTTTTATGTTGTTCAAAAATGTTTGAAATTTTCCCTGGAAATTTCTTTATTTTTTTTATGATTTTCAGCCACAAAATGAGAAAATATGCGCGAAATTGTCTCAATTTTGTTAACAAGATGAAGTGCTTTAATGTTTATATATGTTTTATCATGATTAATGATAATTTTTAAGTTTCAGATATTGTTAATACATTTTAAAATATTGGCCAATATATGGCTATTATGCAAACATTTTTGAAATAATTTATTAGATAATACAATTATAATGCAATTTATTATAAAATAGCATACAATTTACGCAAAAAAAGCTAAAAATTTCCGTTATGTACAATTTTATAATATTTATGAACATGTTCTTATTATGAATGAAAAAAGTTTGGGAAAAAAAAGTCATGTTCGATTAATAATATTTATTACAAAATTCATTCCAAATATGAATTTTTTTTTTCTGTGTACTAATTATTTTAATTCTTTCTCCGCACGAGTTAAAAGTGGAAATATGTGACAATTTTTAGATCTAAAGTAAGATTGGCTACAGTTACCGCTAGTACTCTAAAATACCGCTACCGAAATAGCTGCAATTATCGTTAACCCTGCCATAATAGAGGCTTTACGCCCATACTCACACCTCGAAAATGGTTCCAGAGCCCTGGCGACGAATAGTAGTAATAGTTGAACAATTTAAAAAAAAAATTAAAAATTGTTATAAGTATTATTCGAAAAATTTCTATATATTTATATTAATGGAATTGTGAAAGTATATATAATTGGAAAGACCTCGTACCTTTTTAATGTCGTTTAAAAATTTTAAATCGGTTAAATAATGACTGAGTTAAGAATGTTTAAATTTGGGGTCCAAAAATGTTGTTAATCATCCACATATAGCGCTCGCCGTTGGCCAACGTCGTTCTTAAAGAAATATGTACCGATGACGCCGACAGCCCCAGGAACTTTGCCAGAACAGAACACACATTTTGATAAAACAAATTTTATCATTGACACGTGCTGTTGAACTCTATATCCGTCCATGGTGATTTGGCAAAACAAAATGAATAAATGACAGCTAATTCGTCAGATGTAGCTTCAGCAATATGACCGCTATCAACTGTCAATGTTCTGAAGTCCCTATTGGAAGATCCACAGCCGAATATAGCAATCTTACTTGTATTATTTTATTATATATTACAACCTGGTAGAAATCCAATCGGTCCAATTTTAATTCGATGAAGAATTTGAATCTACTTAAACAAAAGTTCAGCTGCCAAATCTTTTCAAATCAACCAAATGGCCTAAGTCCAATTAAAAAACATTTAATTACAATTCATAAAATCCAAGCCATTGGATTAGATTAGAAATGTGAGATTAATCAATTTTTCGAACAAACATTCTGAACTATTTTTTAAAATTGTAGAAATAAACTTTAAATAAAAAAATACAAATATTAAATAAAAAAGCAACATGTTTAGCATATTTTTATAATCAAATTTATTAAACAAACATATAAAAAAAACACAAATACAAACATTCAAATTAAACACATACCATGCAAGGCAGAGAAGCACAATAGAAATACAAGAAAATTAAAATTTATTTAAAACAAACTTATGAAAAGAAAGGAACAAACATTAAATTCATTTTTTTAACTTTAAATTCATGTTTATATTAAAAAAAAAGAAAAAGTATACATTCGTGTACACAGAAAAAAGTTTCAACATAAATAGTATGATTTGCTTTAATTGATTTCAATTCATAACATTTATAAATAATTTCTTAAATAGTATGATTTTTTTCATATTTTATGTTTTCAAATAAAATCTAGAATGCTTGGAAAATATTAGGTCTGTTCATTTACTTTCCCAGTAAATACTTGCAACGAGAGAATAAAATCAAAATATACAAAATTACTCTCTTAAATTCTCAAAAATAGTAAAAAGTCATGGCAGAACTAGCAAGGTACAATTATTAGAAAGTATGTTCTCAATTATACATTCCCTATAACGTCAAACAAAAGAAAATGAAAAAATATAAAAATGAAATGTAAAAAAAATAATTTAATTTAAATTTTTTTTACACAAAAAATTAATTTCAAACATTAATTTACCAAGAATTGAAGAAAACCTATATTTTTTTTTTAAATAAATGTGTCTAATTTGAGTTAAAACGTTACAAATTTATAAAATATCGCGGTAACAAATTAAGAAAAGTTTAGTGATTAAATATGATTTGACGTTTTAAGGGTGAACATTGGAAACTCTCTCTAATAATTGTACCTGGTAACTGATTGTACCATGGTAAAAAGTAAATGAACGCTTTTCCAGTAACAAAAAATTTATACACACAATTTTCATATTTTTTCCTTTTAAAATGTATAAATATTCACATTTTCTTCAATTTTATTTTTTTCACCACAAAAATAAAATTGTAAATAAATAAACAATAACACAAAACATATGAAATATAAGCTGCTAACTATTACGAGTTCAATTTCATTTATATGTATTTTTATGTTGTTCAAAAATGTTTGAAATTTTCCTTGGAAATTTTTTTTTATTTTTTTTATGATTTTCAGTTACAAAAAGAGAAAATATGCTCGAAATTGACTCAATTTTATTAAGAGGATGAAATGCTTTAATGTTTATGTATGTTTTATTATGATTAATGATAATTTTTAAGTTTCAGATATTGTTAATACATTTTTAAATATTGGCCAATATATGGCTATTATGCAAACATTTTTTAAAAAATTTATTAGATAATACAATTATAATGCAATTTAGTATAAAATAGCATACAATTTACGCAAAAAAAGCAACAAATTTCCGTTATGTACAATTTTATACTATTTATGAACATGTACTTATTCTGAATGAAAAAAGTTTGGGAAAAAAAGTCATGTTCGATTAATAATATTTATTACAAAATTCATTCCAATTATGAATTTTTTTTTCTGTGTAGTAAGAAATTTAGCAAATTCAATTAAAATATAATAAAAACAAAACTTATTTTTTCTTAAAATTTTAAACAATACATACTTCAATTGTTTTTCAGTAATTTACTAAAATATTTTTATGTGTGATGCTTATTAAATTTAAGAAAGAAAAAACTATTATAAAGGTATTACAAAGTTTTTTTTTATTTTTGTTATAAAATAGGATACTCATGTGAAAACTATGAGTAAAAAATATAGAATGCGTTTATTTTATTAAGACAATACTAGACGATCAAACTTATCTGATGACATGCTTGACTATAGTGTATTTTTACCGTATAATGTACGACTTTTTGATGAATATTAATTCTGTAAATCAAGTGATTTTCAAAAATTAATAAATGAAAAATTGAAGCAAATCATACGATTTTGTACATTGAAACAGGTTTGTTTTCATGAAACGCGTAAATCATTCGTGTATCTTTATATTGAATAGAAAATATGTAAACAATTTTGTGATTGTTTGAATATTTTCTATTCTTCTCCTGTAAAGTTTGTTGGATTGCACGTAAGATTTGTTCGCTCTTAGAGGCCGATATAAAGTATAAGCTGAGTATTCAAAAATGCAATAAATCGCCAGATTGTATGCAACAGAGAGAGGAACCAGTTATTGTTATTCTATGTATTCGAGTTTAGATATTATTTAGTATTTAGATGCTTAGTACCCAATTTATCCGAAAATCAACTATGTACTTTGAAACGGGTTTGAGTACTCGAAAGTAAAAGGAGTAAATCATGTACAATAAATGACAACTAGATAGGTTACTGAGAACCAAAATAAGTCTGTTGTCAAAAACATAATGCATGAGAATGTATTGTCATGTATTTTGTTATTATATCACTCATATGTGTGATTTTGACATTTCTCTCTCCTCTTCCGGTTTATGTATTTATTCTATGTCATGTACTTTCGATACACGGAACACTAAACTAAATGAATTCGTTGTAAAAAACGAAAACGTTTCCAGAACAGAACCAATATAATAGTATACATATTCTACAACTCTAATATAGATCAATGATTAGTTGCAACACAATTTCATGGAAAGGTTTTATTATTTACTAAAAAATAAAATAAAAAAATGTACAGTTGCTCCAAACGAAACTTCTACAGCACTTAAAAATAAGTATATTTGTTAAATAAAATAAGTTTTTCTAATCGCTTAAATGAAAATAACAAAATTAACGTATTAAAGAAGATATTATTATTTATATATTGGCAGTATTAAGTATATTTTCTTGAATATCAACAAATATATACCCGATATTTTTATACACAGACAAATTTCAACATAAATGGCATGATTGGATTTCATTGATTTCAATTCATAACATTTATAAATAATTAATTAGAATGTGTGCCAAACGGTAACAATTGTTGATAAATATGTGCGGACTACAATTGATTTTTGAGAAATGATCTGCGATCAGCGATCCTGATTTCAACATATTACTTATTTCATTAAATATATTAAGGGTCCTCATGTAAACGCTTAAATGCCTCGCAAACTGAGCAATCTGTGCATTTTTACACTCTCGCAAATTAACTGTCAAAAATTGTATGGAAATTCGTTTGCACAACTCCGATAAGTTTGCGCGACAATTTAGTCTCGCAAACTTGAATTTATTGTGCATTTGATGAATCAGCTGCTTTTGTTTATAAGAAATAAAAATCAAATAAAATAATATTTTGTACATGTGAAAATTGTGTGACTTTAGAACAGTTGGATTTGTGTATGGAAATATTAACCAACTGCTAGAACATATGCAAAATCTTCCAAACTATGTTTACCATTGTTTGTTCCAAAGATTTCACTTTCATTCGAAATTTTTAGAATTTAAATTTCTATAATTTTTAAAACTTATTTTTTAAGCATTTGTTGAATTTATTTTTGTTTGACATTTTTATCAAATAGACATTTTCTGTATAAAATTGCACAAAATTTAAAAGGTAGGTTCATGAAACACGTCGCGCAAATTTGCACAAATGGGAAACTTAAGCGTTTAAATGAACACCCTTATTATATCATAATAATCACCCCTATGGCAATAACATGTGAAATTTATGTTCCCATGAAATATCCATTTCTCACGAAGGGAAATATTCCAACTTTTCATTCACAATAGTTACTTTTGCGGAATTTTTCACGTGAACAAAGTTGATGAACGAAAAATGGGAAAAAGGAACATATTCCATGTGAAATAATGATTCGCGATAGGGGTGATATTATTTAGTAAAATACTTTAATTTCTTATTTGGTTACTTTTTTGTACTGCGTATCACTGATATTTTTATTTTCACGAAGTATGCTAAACGTTCAATATTTATCGAGTGATCCATCATCCAGATTTCAAACATTTTTTGCAAATATCAAAATGGCCCTAGCATAGTCGAATAGACAATTGAAAGGTATTTAAAAAAAAATTTATTACTTTTTCGCTTTGTATTCCAAAATTACCCGAAAAAATATTAACATAAATAACACAACATTTGCCATCGCGTGGTGCTAGAGCCAAAATTTTGTTAAATCCCTAATGAACATGATCTTATTCTGAATGTGTAGGAAAAAAGTCATATTCGATTAATAATATTTACTAGGGATTTGCGATTAATCGATTAATCTAACACCCTGATTAATCAAACAATTTGATTATTCATATCCAAGGCGTATTAATCAGGTGAGAGCGTCTCGGCAACAAATACAACAAAGACAATATTTCTTAGTTGTCAAGAGAGTTAGAATGTCAAAACTGATATGACATATGAAAAATATAAAAAACAAACAAATAAAAAAATAAATAAATTTCTTATAGTTTTTTCACGAAAAATAAACAAATAATAAATCAATTATTGGTAGCTTGTCTAACACGGTTTTTTTTTTTTTTGAAGATTCAATAATAAAAACGTCGAACGAAAAAGCATGGTGATTCCAGTGGAACTATCATGCTATCCATTTAGATATGTCCGTCTGTCTGTGTAAAACACTCGCCCGTCCAAAATAAACAACCAACTCCTTCTAAGGAGTTTGAAAATCAGCAGGCAAACAAATATCAAGGACTAAAATGGGAGTCAATCTCTAAAAATGTTGATGCATTTTCACCAAAAAATGTCCAACAGTGGCGAATTGTTGCTGTTTGCTGTAAAGCCTTGAACATTTTTTTAAAACCATTTTCAGTTTTTTATATTTTCAATTCAAATATTGTGAATGTCAACAACAAACAGTAAACAAATTTTTGACACTTTCAAACACAACAAAAATAAATAAACAATAATCAGCTGGGCTCGTAACTTCACCTTGTTCATATCCATAATTAATTGAATAATTTTGATTTTGATTATTCAAGGCAATGAATAATTGATTATTTTCAAATGTTAATAATTTAAAATAAATTATTTGAATTTTGTGTAACCCATGACACAACCATATAAGGTACACTCCAGGATGCACTAAGTAAGGTGAAGTCAACAACACAGCTGATTTTTATTTATCTATTTTGAAAATGCTTGGGTTTTGTCAAACTGAATTTATTTTGAAAAATAATAAATTTTATTTTCAAAGAAAAAAATTTTTTAATCAAAAAACATGAATGAAAATGTGAATAAAAAGATTTCATATAATGAAATTTGGATAAAGCACTATTAAACCGTTGATATTTTTCAAAAATAATTTAAATTTAACTGCCGTTTTTTACTTAATATGCTTAAATAAAATTTGTTTATTTTTTATTTGACAAATTTAATTTTGACAAAACCTATGTTCTTGTCAGCAAGAAATATTGTGTTTGTTGTGTTTGTTGTCGAAACGCTCTCACCTTACTTTTTACATCATGGTACACTCCATAGGGTACAACTAGAGGCGCAACTGAGAGTAAGCTGAGAGTAACAATAATTACTCTCTTCACACGTACTTGTGATATGTGAATTCAACATACCTGTGAGAGAATTATACACATCAAAATCATTGAAATTTTAACCTCGATTTTCCGACTTAATACAGACCGAACCACTTTATTATACTTCCACGCAATATTTGATGATTTTTTTGAACACTTCGCAGCTCATTTTTGTTTCTAAAACACGTTAATTTGGCTCAAATGAAAAAAAAATATTTTTTATTAATTTTTGACACTAATTTTATTTGTGGTGGAATTTTTTTTACAGAACAGAGTTTCAATTTTTGGTATTGAAAATAGAAGAAAATTTTAATAAATTAAAATTTAAACATTTTTATAGAACTCTGTGTGTCTGGTGAAAACTAAAAAAGCACCAATACAACCTCAAAACTATGTACTAATACATTCTCACGACTTAGGTTTTTGACAACAGACTTAGGTTTTCTCCCTCTCAGTAGCGCTTCTATGGATATATTATTCTATGGTACACTCCATAGGGTACAACTAGAGGCGCAACTGAGAGTAAGCTGAGAGTAACAATAATTACTCTCTTCACACGTACTTGTGATATGTGAATTCAACATACTTGCGAGAGAATTTAACACATCAGAATTCTTGAAATTTTAACTTCGATTTCCCGAATAAATATAGACCGAACCGCTTTTTTACACTTCCACACAATTTTTGTAATTTTTTTTTAATATTTGCAGGACACTTTTATTTCTGAAACACTTTTATTTTCCTCAAATGAACAAATTTATTTTTTATTTATTTTTGACACTTAAATTTATCTGTGGTAGAATTTTATTTATAGAACAGAGTTTCAATTTTTGGTATTGAAAATAGAAGAAAATTTAAATAAATTAAAATTTAAACATTTTTATAGAACTCTGTGTGTCTGGTGAAAATTAAAAAGGCACCAATACAACCTCAAAACTATGTACTAATACATTCTCACGACTTAGGTTTTTGACAACAGACTTAGGTTTTCTCCCTCTCAGTAGCGCTTCTATGGATATATTATTCCATGGCAGAACTAGCAAGGTACAATTATTAGAAAGTATGTTCTCAATTATACATTCCCTATAATGTCAAACAAAAGAAAATGAAAAAATATAAAAAGAAAATGTCTAAAAAAATAATTGAATTTATATTTTTGTTACAAAAAAAATTCAATTTCAAACATAAATTTACTAAAAATGGAAGAAAAACTAAATTTTTTGTGAAATAAGTGTGTATAAATTCAGTTAAAACGTTACAAATTTATAAAATATCGCGGTAACAAATTAAAAAAAGTTAAGTAATTAATACATAGTTTGACGTTTTAGGGGAGAACATTGGAAGCTCTCTCTAATAATTGTACCTGGTAACTGATTGTACCATGTATTATTCTATGGTACACTCATTAGAAAATAAATTCTCAATTATACAATTCTTTTAACGTCAAACAAAAGAAAATATGAAAAAAATCAAAATCAAAGTTTGACCTTATAGGGTTAAATATTAAAAAATCTCCCTAGTGATTCTATCTTCTACAATTATCGTATCATGGTGCAGCGTTTGTTTTCTTTTTTATTCTTTTTTTATTTTATTAAAAATATTCAAATTTGAAATTCAAATTAATTGATTAATTATAGTTTTAGTTAATCAGAAATGTTGATTAATCGGTATATTGATTAATCAGAATGTTTGGTTATTCGATTAATCGCACTTCCCTAATATTTATTAAAAAAAACATTCCAATTATATAATTTTTTCTGTGGTAATTTAAAAAAAATTAGGGCTATGAAAGGAAAGTCTTGCAATCTCCATTTTTTAGAGAACTTATTTAATAATGCTATCTAAATTTGATGTAGCTATGAAAAATAAAATTCAATGATCAAAAACTACCGATTAAAGCAAAAACAGCAATGTCCAGTGGAGATAGTTAACTTTGCTTTTGTTATCGCCCACCACCGATAGCAGACGCCGAGAAGATCTGCAGCGTAAAACAAAAGTAATTCTGGGACAACTAAGATCAGGATGGAGCAACAGGCTTAATGTCTTCTGGTACCGCATAGACCGTGCCGGCCTCATCTTATGCCCAGCATGTGGTCAGGGTTCCCATGACACCCACTACGTCCAGTCGATTTATGGACCCACCCAGTAGAAGTGGCTCGATTTCTTGGAATTGATCTCGCAGAACACCCAGATTAAATATTGTATAATTGTTCACGCTGCTACAATACAGAATTGTACAAACAACAACAAATTCGCTTCTTTTTTTCTCATTATTAGAAAGTCTGAATTTAGCCAAAGCGAAATATTTGCAACTTTTTGTTTAAGAATTTATGAAAGATTTTATATTGTGTTCATGTTAGAATTAAATGCTTTTAATTTACCCCTGTCTATACTTGACAAATATTTATCATAACAATTAATGACGTTTGTTGTCAAGACAAAGTTGTATGTGCTAACAAATTGAGACTATACGTTTATCATAATACAAATTTATTATGACTATAATTAAACTTTTGTTTGTATTATTAATTTTAGATCTGGTTAGACACAATCATTTGTTATATGAATTTGTATTAAACTTGTTTCATTTAATTCTAAAATACTGAGTAACAAAACATGTAACATAATAAATATGAGAATCTTTAAAGCTACAGGTTTTTGTTATTTATTACAGAAACTAAAAAAAAGAGGAGATTGCAGCCTTTCCTTCTTATACCTTTCAATTATAAGTATTTTATGTAAAAAAGAATATAAATTAACAAATTCCTATTTTTTTCTGATTTACTCTCCTAATCTTTAATTTAAAAAGTATTAAAATATGTTTTCTATCTTATTTTGAAATTGTTCACAATTTGAAACGTTTTAAAAACGAAAAATATGCTCTTAAAATTAGTTTGCTTGTGGTTAAAATTCAAAGTTTTATTAAAAAATTAATAAAAAAAAATTAAATTATAGGATTAAATTTCGATTTTAGTGGCGTTGGCACTTCGTGAAAATTGTTTAATTCAATTCATATTGTTATTGTGTTTACTTAAATTTTTAATTTATACATATAGAATCAGGAAAAATTTCTCTAAATGTTTCTACTATACATGGAGCTTTAAAAACAACGGCCCATAATCATAGTCAAACAATAAAGTCGGTTCTTTTTAAAAACAACTTTAAAATAAAACCCGCTTTTTATTATTCTCGAACTATAGTCAAAATTAACGTATGTTTTAAATTGAACCGACTTTAACTGGGTGTCACCTCAAATGTAGAAAATGTTTTCATACAATATACAACAAAATATACACAAGTGGCATCGCTGAACAGCTGACTTAGAAAATTTAAAAAACAAAATAAAAAGTGACAAAGAACAAATGTAACCGGGAAACTAAAGGAAAAAAAGTTTGTGATGGAAAAATAGAAAAGGAAAGATTAATATTAAATTTATTCTATCTTGGTACTAATTTTATTGATTCAATATTCAATAATTGCAAAATCTCTGCCAATATCTTGTAACTTAAACATTTTTGACTTTTTGTCGAAGTTTTTTACATGGCGAAGAACAGCTGATGCTGTTGTTAAATGAGTTAAAAACAACTTCGACTTTAACGTCAGAAGTGTACTTTAACTTGTTTATGGTAGACCTAAAGTCCACTCTTAAGTAGAGACGGCTTTATTTCTCTTAAAATATACTTTATTTTTGACTATGATTATGGGCCAACATTTTTACATTTGAAATTCTGTTGTTCCTTATAATTTCACAAACTCGATGGACGGACTTTTAACCCTTTGACGACCACACAAATATTGAATAACGAAAAATTGAATGGGTGGCATTTTAATTAGTTCGTAACAAGTTCGGTTATAGCCTTTATTTTTTATTGTCTTTGGAAATTGACAGTTTTATTTTGGTACTGTGATCAGGAATTGTGCCCAAGTCTTTTTAAGTATAAAACTGAGTTTTTAAATTTATATTGGGTATATATTAGGCCTGGTAAGTGCATTTTTGTTATAAAATGTTAGAAAATCATTATTCATGTTCCGTTCATTGATGTAGTCCATAAACATGAGTATGTAGAAAGAACATTTGCACTTTACGACCAAAATTCCATTAAATCCGATAAAAAATTTTTTGTTTTAATTTCAAAATATGTTTTCTTGGCGCTAACTGATTCACATTAAATAGAAAAAATGATTACTTTTATCCAAATAGTCTTATAGTCGTGAAAGGGTTAATAGAATTATTCTTATATCTACTATGTCTATGGAACAAACATAGTAGTTTGTTCCATTTTCAAAATATTAATATATAACATAATAGTAAAATATAGAAAAGAAAATTAAAATGCAAACAATATTAAAAAATTAAAGAAATTAAAGAAAAAAAATATTGAACAAAAATTTGCAATAATAATGCTATAAAAAACAAATGCTATAATAAAGAACAAAATATGCAAAAATATGCTATTTCACCCCCAATTGTGTTTCCAAGTAGGGACGAGTGGTTTGGATCTAAACAGCTGTTTAAAGGGGTGCAGTATTCACTGATGGGTCCAAGATGGAATCTGGCAGAAGTTTATGTAGTAGACACTACATAAGGACATCAAAGAGTCATACAGATTCCCAGACGAATGTAGCGTTATTGGAACTTTACACAATCAGATTGTGTTGGGTACCAGGGAACTGTAACATACAGGGAAATGAGACAGCAGATGAACTGGCCCGCACAGGGTTCGGATCTGGACTATATTAATAGGGAATTGGAGGTTAAACCTCTGATGTGTCACTACTATAGGTTGATCTTCGAAAAATTTCGGGATTCTATAAACCAATACTGGTGTAGTAGGACTGATTGCAGGGTGTCCATGGCTATTTGGCCAAAGTTGAATGCAAAAGAAACCAGAATACTAAATGAGTTGGATAGCAAAAGTCTCAGATATAGGTTGACTCTATAAACCAATACTGGTGTAGTAGGACTGATTATAGGGTATCCATGGTTATTTGGCCAAAGTTGAATGCAAATGTAACCAGAATACTAATTGGGTTGGATAACAAAAGTCTCAGATCTTTAGTAGGAGTGATAACCAGGCACTGCTCAATAGGAGCTTTCATTGTTTAATGGGATATGGGCGCACAGGATATTGTGAAACTAGAAACAATGGAACGCAGAATGTGTAACTGTCCTAAATATGATATAGGCAATCTATTAAGGAGCAACTATAATATGCATACACTAGCTTAAGTCAGCTTAAGCAACTGTGCGAATACATATAAAACCTATGTGACAAACTATAATGTACTTAAGAAAGTTTCATCAAATTGTATTTGCTTAAGCGAAGAGCTGGTCGCACATTTCGTACGGAATCATCTGTTTGTTTATTTTATACAAAGAAAATAAAGAAACCAATTAATAGGAAGAAGAAAATTAATTTATTTTGCTAAAATAATAAGAAATACGTATTTTTTTAATTACGTGTTGAACATAAATGGGCAAATGGCGCTAAATTGTTTTGAATGCACGTATGTACATTATAGCCACCTAAAAGTTTCTTCGGATTTTCTTAAGCATTTGACAGACTTTTCGTTCGGTTTTGACATTACCTTAAGCTAGCTTATGAATATTATAGTTGTGCCTTTAGGCTTTATCAGGGGAATAGGCTGGGCTGGCTTTGTATTACTTGAATAAATAAATAAAATAAATTGCCACCTTATAACTTTTTCTAGAGAAGCTTTATGAAGCTAGCACTTGTTATATGGAATGGTTCTGACACAAGCTATTTAATCAATAATTTTTGTTCCAAATTGTCACACTCGGAACTACTTCTACAGAAGCTTTAGAGAGCTAACACTCCATTTTAGGAACCGAACTTGAATTAGTTCTTTCATTTGCGATTTTTGTTTGAAATTGGCTTGGAATTAGGTCCTAAGTGCAATAGAGGAATTATTATTATTTTTGAAGACAATCGAGTTACTTGAACTAAAATGTTGCTCTATAAACAGGATGATATATTTCAGAACAAGTTCTAAAAATTAATGATATTAAGTGGAAATACATTTTTTTGTATTTGCTGTAACTAAATTGTAAAAACTAGTAGAAATTTTAATAGCCTTTCACAATTTAGGTAAAATCTCAATATGTAACGATTAACACTTAGCCGACACTGTTGTTAAATATAAGCGAACAAGATTCCCCGGTTAGGGGAAGTGAAGAAAAAGCATAACGATAATTTGTTAAAAACTGATTTTAATTTACACAAGAATGGAGAAGTTTCATTTAGAGCAACTGAACTCAAAGAAATAATACTAAAAATTGTTTCCTTAAAATTTTTAGTAGTATTATTCATAAATCTTCAAAACTTGATTATTTTCAAAACTTAAAGCTATCATAAAAAAATTTGTGTTTAACAATATTAAAAATCAACAACTAAAAAACATAATGCATTGACTTCTAATTAAAATCTCTTACTTAAATCATACACTAACTATTTGTAACTTGCTTATGGAAGTATTTGGAGAAAAAAATATATATAAAAAAAATCAAAATAGAACTTAAAATAACTATTTGACATGACGTTTAAGTGCATACATTCGTCGTGTCGTATAAAAAGGTTGAAAATCTGTTATTATGTCCGAAGTAGCATTTTCATTCTTCTTATCCTTTGTTGATGATTGACGAGTTTTAGTAATAGTAGCATATGTTGAAGACTCTTGGGAAGTTGATGTAGATGCATTGGAAGTCGAAGATGTATTTAAAGTATCACAATTTTCCGGTTTAATGAAACGATCTAAAAAGTTTATTCTTTTAGCTTGATTACTACTGCTGGTAGTATCACTAGAAACGTTAGTAGAATCGCTAATAAACGAATCTTCTTTACTATATGGAGGATTTAAGTTGCAATGATCGTTGCTTTTATTATTTCTATTAGTTTCATTAGATAAACAAGGCCAGTTTTCCTGTTTATGGAATATATTCTCATCATCTTCTGAAATTGGTTTCCAAAATGACATTTCTTCGGCAGTTGCAAAAGAGTCAAATGTTTCTTTATGGCTGCTATTACTACTATCCAAGGATAATAATGAGGTATCCTCTATTAATTTGTCATATTGCCTTAAACGTTGATCTTTTAATTGAGTAGATGGCTTTGATTTGCAAACCGATGCTGAGGAGAAAGAATCACTATTATCTCCTGCATTACTAAACGAATTTAATGACAAAGAGGAAGTGCTAACAAATGATGTATTACAACTGGCTTCACCTTCTATTTCAGAGGCCAGAGAATCATTCGCGTTATTTTGAAACTCATGCGATTCACTATTATTGCAACTTTCAAATCCGGACGAGGTATCTGACACTTTTTCCTTCAATTTAAAAACATTGTCATCAAAGTACAAAGCCACTTTTCTACGACCATTTTGTACCAGTTTTATTTTATTTTCCACCGGATAAGAGGCAATAGTTACTTTTTGGTTCAGGGGCTGTTCAACACTTACACCCAAGCCACAGTAACGCATCATACCAATGGTTTCCTGTTCAATTTTCTTATTATTGTCCCAGTCATCTAGAGTGGGTTGTTCACCGACCGGTTTAGTGTTAGCCATACGCTGTACTTGTTGTATTATATGCAGCTTTCCATTCATAATTCTATTCGATTGATTTGCTTTTGCTTGTTGTTTACTTTCGGACTTTTTATTTGCAGCATATTCTGTATGGGCTTTGGGTCGTGGATAACTGTATTGGGGTTCCGATAGAACGGCGTATATGAAGTCATGATGTGGCTGTAAATTTACAACTTCTTCTTCAAAGTCGGTGGTTGGTTGCCAAGGCATATTGGTAAAAAAAACTCGAGTTAAAATGTTAGCTTTTTTACTTTAAATCCTGTAAAAGAATGGCGTTAGTGTTTTCTTCTTCTTTAATTCATACACGCAACAAAACGAATCAATTTTTGTAATAAATTTTTTTTTTTTTTTGAATTTCTGAAATTCTTGTAAAATTATTTAAACTGTTTTAATTTTTGTAATGACTCCAGAAAAAAAATTCATACCTGGAAAGAATTTCTACATAAACTGTATGAATTGAACAACATGTAAATTTATTCCCAAAACCTTTTAATTTTGAGAAGGAAATTGTGCATTTTTATACCCTACACCACCATAGTGGGGAGGGTATAATGGATTTGTGCAGATGTTTGTAACGCCCAAAAATATTAGTCTAACACCCACCTTAAAGTATACCGATCGACTCAGAATCACTTTCTGAGTCGATTAAATGATGTACGTCCGTCCGTCTGGCTGGCTGGATGGCTGTCTATGTAAACCTTGTGCGCAGAGTACATGTCGCATTTTTGAAGATATTTCGATAAAAATTGGTCCATATCATTTTTTCTGCCCAAGGACGAACCCTATTGAAACTGGCTGAAATCGGTTCATTATTTCACCTAGCCCCCATACAAATGTCCTACCAAAATTGGACTTTATCGTATCTACACAAGTTTTTCTCTAAATAAGTTTTATATATACAGAATTCATGTCACCAAATTTTATTATGATCGGTCCATAATTAGTCATAGCTCCCATATAAGGCCTGCTTCCGATAATCACTTAAACGATCATAAATCTCCTAAAAATGTTGGTATACACATAAAATTCAACATAAATAACTTTCATATAGACATTAATCACACTATCTAATTTCATGGTGATCGGTCCATAATTGGTCATAGCTCCCATATAAGGCCCATTTCCGAAAATCGCTTACGAATATAAATTATTGAAATTTTGAAAGAAAAATGTTTTTGCTCATTTCTTAGTGTAGGGTATTATATGGTCGGGCTTGACCGACCATACTTTCTTACTTGTTTATACTTATTATCAGGGCAAGGATTTCTATGCAAATGCATGTTTGTAGTCAGTAACTCAAAATCACTTTTGACAATTTATCTTTCCGAATCGAAGAATTTGCAACAAAATGGCATCGATTTGTTGTTGCATATTTTTGCATATTTTGTTATAAATGCATATTTTTCTTTTAAATGCATATATTTAGCATATTTTTCCATTTTATTGCATATTTAATTTTCTTTTGGAAATTTTTTTATATCAGTGTACACTGTACATACATATATTTGGCAACTCTATTTAGTGTTGTAAAAATAGTAAATATATTGACACTAGAATTCTATTGTTGAAAGAGAAAGCCTACTTTTCAAGTTTTCAATTTATGAATTGGTTTTTTAGCTTTTTGAAATTTCGATTTTTCGAAAAATTTTTTATATCGACTTTTCGACATTGTTCTCTTTGTGATATATAATATTAAAGCCAAAATTGAAAATGAATATTCTCCAATTGAACTGGCTTCATTTAAATATGCACCTTTAACTTCTGTTGAGGTTGAGCGTACATTTTCAATGTATTAAAGTTTTTTTCGTCCGATCAAACAAAGTTTTCTTTTTGGAAATTAAAAAAAAAAAAATTTATTTATTTATACAAATAGACATTTTGTAACATGAATATAAATAACTGACTGATTTTTTTTAATAGAAATATTGTATAATTTACATACATACACGAATTTTCTTATTTTTACTTTGAAAAAATATATTTAAAACCTTTTATGTTCCTTTATATGTACATATATATTGAAAATGTGCCCCGAAATTTATATCTGTCTTTTATTAATAAATATATTTCAAATAAAAAACTTGTTTTTATTGCATATTTTTGTCATTTTTAGTGCATATTTTCTCTCTTTATAGTGCATATTATAAGCGCATATTTTTAATTTTTTAGTGCATGCAAATCCTTGCCTTGCTTATTATGAATTGAAGCCAATCATTATCTTATGTACACAATTTTTTCTGTGTACATATTTAAATTAATTTATCGTATATGCTTACAGTCGGAGTTTTTTTGCGGCTAAGCTGCTTTCCTCGGATAAAATGGAAAGAGTTGAGGAGAGTAGTATGTTTTTTCTCCTCAAGGTGGCTTTTGTAATTTACTGTCTCTTAGTAGATCGAGTTGTAGTCAGTTCGTAGGTTTTATATTTCTCTTTAGACACTAGTTGTATTACAACCCACAATTTATATCTGGTAAGGTTAATTTCCATACACAGAAGAGAATTTAAAAATGTATTTTACTTTATGGGCTAGTTAATTAACTTCAAGAAACTATGGATCCATCGGATCTATAACAATAAAATAATGAATTATTAGACTGTCTCTTTGTAGCAATTTACTAATAATTATTTGAGATTTCAAAATGAATAACGGCAGTACAGCGTTACTTTTAATCTATAAATGTTTTCTTGTAACATGTGTCCAGACTTCATGTTTTAGCCTTTTAAGACTTCCCATTAATTCTTCAATTCCTTGTTCATTAAAATGGAACACACTGGAGTTATAAATATACAGAAATAAAAAAACGGAATATTTTCGGTTTACTAATAGTGAGTGACAATGAAAACTTTTATGAAAACTATAGTACGTTCGTAAATGCAGTAAATTTGTGCATCGCTGATGCAATGATCTGCAAACTTAGGAAATAGTAAACTAAATGATGCGATGGTTGCATAAACTTGCGGTACCACTGCCAACCATTTGCATTAAAAAGCGTAAATCAATCATGGCAAATATAATTTTTTTAACACTAAACTTTTATTATGCTTTAATCCTATATTCCGTAATTTCAGTTTTGAAAAACATGACCTTTCGAACGTGTCCGTCGAACACATTTAAAATAAAAATAAAAATTTTTATAGGCTTTGATTAGATTAGAAAGGTGTGTACTCTAAAATATACTTCAACTCGGAGACCGATAGGAGACCCATTGTGATAACCTGCAGGAAAGAAAATAGGTATATACCGGGATTCTCCGAAGACTGTGACTTAAAATAGCCAGCTTATCCTGATAAATCCTAATAGATAGCATAGATCATATCTATCTATTTCCCCTAGTTCATCGTGACATCTATCCCCTATCCAGTTTTGTCTGAGGCCCTGCAATCTGGGACACTTACAAAAAATGTGTTCTACTCTATCTTGCTCATCAGTATCCTCGCACATCCTACAAAAATCCTGTGTGTCATTATTACATTTACTAATAAGGGCTCCAATTAAACACCTGAGACTTCTCCTATCCAACCCAACTTTTGTCAAATTGCCTTGTACAATCTGCAAATCCGTCCTACTGTTCCAGGATTGATTTGTAGAGTCACGAAATCATTCGAAGATTAATCTATATAAACGGTTAATATATAGACCGCTTTACCCCTAAGACCACGTTGCGACGTTTGTACTTATCAAGTCCATATCTTTCCAGATCGCTAAGATATCTGACATGAAGAGACTATATTCGTCCGGGAGTCTGTATGACACTTTAATGTCTCTATCTACTACATAAACTCCGGTCACACAGCTAGATCCCTTCTTGGACCCGTTAGTGAAAACTGCGCAGCCTTCAATCAGCGGCTCATATCTTTCTCATTGCCCCCCATCATACCACACAACCATAAGTAATAATGGGTCTTACAAACCATGTATAAATCCAGTTTACCATGCCTGATCGTAGTCCCCAATTCTTACCAATGAAACTCCTGCATGTGCAGTAGGCATTGAGACCCCTTTTTAACCTTTCCTGAGTATTTTTCTTCCATGATAATTTATTATAAAGGAAGGTTCCTAGATACTTTCGGCAAATTAAAACTCCATATCCCATAATATATGGTGAAGATTAAAAAATCCGTTTTCGTTGAGTTTAAGCCCAACCATTAGTCTTGAACCAGCCTGAAAGATCACCTAGCGCCTCCTACATGGTTTCACTGATTGTTGAAAGAAACTTCCCCTGATCAGAATCACAATGTCATCCACATATGCAACTATCATTCTGCCCTTAGATTCAAATATTCTGAGAGTAGAATTAACCAATAGTACCCCTGGTAACTCGTCTCCTATATCTATCATCACCTAGTAACAAGCTTCGAAACTATCAAACTCGCCAGGAAGACCGAGTCGTTAATTACATATTCGGAATCCATTTATTGTTTCACATCAGCTGTTATTTATTACTATGAAATATTATTTTGACCATTTAGGCTTAATATTACAGAATTAAATAAATAAATGAAATAAAAAACACTAGCCTCCATTAAAAAAGGTTGCGAAGTTTGTGAGCAACAATTTGTTTCGTATAATCTATATATGACAGATTAATAAAAAAAAATTTGGAGTTCCAGCAAACATGACTTCTTCAGTGTATTCTTTAAATCGATTGTAATGAAATTAAGGCCTTAATATAACCGATTAAATTGGCATTTCTGCACAATATGTAGTTAACGAATTTGCAAAAAAAAAAAACGTTATTTGAAAATACAGGATTTAGAGACTTATTTGAAAAAAATATGAGTCGATTAAGAATGGCAACCGAACTTCAGTTGCGTTGACAGAAGGCTTTGATAGATGTTAGTTGCCATACCATTTTCGAAACCATAATAGACCCATAAAATAACGACTAATATGTATTTTGAACGATTGATATTAATTAACCTGAACATATTGTTTAATTGATAAAAAAAACTTTTAAACTAAATATATCAATAAAAAATTTAGCCTTAATTCGAACTAAAGTGAATGATCCCGGAGTTCATAATAACCGAACTTCAATGTATAAAAAAAATTAAATTTTTAAATTAAACTTTACTTAAAATAAATTGATTCGTTTTGTTTCCTTTGCACAAGTGTACGAATAATTTAATATGATTACAAAGTAACTGTAAAACTTACGGTGCTTGTCTGATTTTGTCTCAGAATATTTGCTTTTTCTTATTACCAATTTTCGTATATTTCACAATCTAAAATTAAAATTTCTTGATTTAACACAATACAAAAAAAAATTTGCTGAGGTTTGCACTTACGTTTTTGATTGCAAATAATGACCTGTTTTAAATGTTAACAATTTCGTTGATAAAATTATGAAATTTATAAATTTTACATTAAATATTGTGCGCCTTCCGCGACTATAGACAATAAAAGTAAAAAACCACAAAGAATAATTTGTTAGAAAAACAAAGTGATCATTGGCTGTGGTAATTTTTTTATGTTATTTTCTTGTTTTAGTTTAACCTTTCTACAGTGTTGTACATTTTGGTATGTAAACAGGGATGCCAACTTTATTTTTAAGGAAATCCTTGCTAAGTCCTAATTCTGTAGTTCAAACGCTAATTTAATCAGATCTTTGATCGCAACATTTTTTATGTCGTTTGATAGTAAATTATCAACACATTTGGACCTAATTCCGGATTTTCGAATTTTCATCCGAATTTTTTTTAATGTATTTTATTTCAAAATTTATCATTAGAATAGTAATACTATACACTAAATTGTAGCCAAGATTTACAGCTGTCATTTAAGATATCATATAACCTTATAACTTCTAAAATCTGGGTTATTTGGTAGTCGGCAAGTGGCTTCAAATAAAATATTTTCTGATCCTAATTTGTTCAAAAATTTAATGATTTCAATGATGTCTCATGTAAATGGTATTTTAACCAAATTTGAAACCGATTTCACCAAATCAGATAAAACCAACAAAAATACAGTATACCCAATATTCGAACTTTTTAGGCCCATATCGTGGGAAAAATGCACTGGCGACAAAAACTGTTACATAGGTATATTTTATATTTAAATTCCTATAACTTTTAAACTAGGAGAAGAAAGGTGGCATATGTAAACGATTTTATGCTTTTAATTGTGAGAGCTATCAACACCAACGTTAGATTAGAACAGCCCAATGTAATTTTGGAATGTAAAGTTTCGGTTGAAAATATGAATTATTTCTTATCGTTTCCCTATGAATTTAGTTAACCAACTTTATCCCACTTTAACGACAACTCTGGCGAAATATTTACCAATTAATATATAAATCACAGATTATTAATACAATAAATAATTAAATCCAGCAATAAACAATTAAGTTATATTTAAATTATGAAATTATTTTAAAAGTTATCAATTTAAACCTTTTAAAACTAGTTTTTAGTATCCATCTTTCAGATACCGGCAAATTACTGCCCAAAGCAGACATCTGAATAAATGTACACAACTAAAGAGAATCGACGAAAAATTGTTGCACATACAGAATTTGCACAATACACAAACGAGAAAGGGGTACTAAACTATTGCCATTTCATTCGCTTATACAGCAACAGTACCACAGTCAAATAAAGCTTTCTCTATCCAACTCACATGAAAATCAAAGCAAATTGCGCCAAAAAATTAAACAAAAAAAAACTAAAGAAATTAAGATAAAGAAAAGTCTGGATAGAAATGGCAAATTTTTTTTTTTTAATTTTAATTAGTTTCTTTGAAAATGTTTAGCTAGCTTAAATGCAAAATTAACTACAATATAAGCTTTTGCTAAGTAGGACATCTATGACCGGCTTTTCATTTACAATGTTAAGATCGTCTGACTTACCTTTTTCAATGGTTTTCCATTAAATGTTTTTCTTTGAGCAATTCAAGGTGATATTTGGAGCACATATATTGTCTTTAGAGCTTTTTATTTTGTCATAAATTTAAATTTTCTGTTTATTTTCACTTTTAAATTATAGTTTTAAACAAAAGTTGACAGCGCAGCAATCAGCCGCTTTTTACTTTATTTTAGCACCTTATTCACGAAATAAAATGTATCTTCTGTATTTCTTTCATTATTCGACTTCCCCAATTTTTTGTTTCTACAAGAAAGCAAAAAATTGCAAAGAGAAGAAGATAAACAATTGGGATTTTTTGTAACAGAGTCGTATTGCGTACTGTTTTTGTAGTTTTAGTACTAATTCTTAGTGATGTTAAGAGTTCGATAATGTTACTGTATTATTACACATTATCGATATAGTTGATGCAAGAGTATTCTATTACAATTTTAGTATTTATTTTGTTTAAAAGTTAGTAAAAATGGCCAGTCAAGATTAGCAAAAATTTTAAAATAGTAAACAATTATAATGATGGATTGAAGTAAATATTTTTAAAAAGAAAACAAAATTTCCTACACGTTGATATATAAAATGTATTACTTTTTAAAAATCCGAAAAAGAGTATTTTTTAAGTTTTTTGGCTCCGTTGACGGTATCGAGGTCCGGCTATAAATTCCCTTTGCAAAATAATTAAGAACATATTGGAGCATAGAAGAGGTTTTAATATTTTGAAAGCAGCTATGCGATTAAAGAAAATGTTGTCTAAAGTTGAAATTAACATAAAAAATATGTCGAATTCTAAAGGCTCTTGACAACGCAGTAATACGAAGTTTGATATTATTTTGCTTTTATAATTTTCCCGACATGTTATCTTTCAGAAAAATATAGTATATACATTATTTATATTTTTCTTATTTATTGTATAATTTAAAATTAATGTAAGTACTTTTATTGAGAAAAAATAAAAAAAATTTTATTTAATTTTTATATTATTTGAAATTTGAACTTTTGACTCAGTAGAGGTTTTTAAACAATTCATTCTAAAGAATATTAAAAAATTTGTTGTTAATTCAAAAAAAATCGGGAAGGGTTATATATAAAAATCTTTCAAATCGAATCGAGAACAAAAATTTGGCATCATTTTAAATTTTTGATATTCCCTGGGTGTCCCATTTTGGGGCATTGTGGTTCAGCAGCCCCTTGGAGATTAAGCCCGAATTAAAATCGGACTATCTGTTTAAAAGTTACAGATTTATTTCCACTTTTTTCAGTTTCCCCAACCACTATATTCACAAAATATTATTAAACTTATCAATAGTTTTGTAAGAGATATTTTTTATGGAACATTTTATGAAAATATTAATGGCCAGTCATCAGAGCCGTGGGGGCCATTTGATGAATATTTTATTCCATACTTAATCGGAACAAGTCTTCATTACAATCCATCCAAAAATCACAACTGTTTCAAAACATACGTGTTTTTATTTTAAAATGAAAAAGTGCATTCTTACTGAAACACCCGTTATATGTATCTTCCAAACAACTGTTCTGATAATGAATATTCGAATAATAGAGGAGAAAATAGACCAATTATGGTTTTAAGATAATTGGATTAATTGTTCCAATAATTCAAATGTAAATATTAAAGTACCAGCAAAATTTTAAATTAAGCTGATTTTTTTTTTCAAAGTTAATAAATGCCAAAAAAATATACAGTTGCAATTATTTTTGTCATAAAGTATATTTTGCGATAAATTGTAGCTGTAACCATGAAAATTCATTTGTTTTGTTAAAATTATTTAAATTTGATTATTCTTTTCCATTTTTTTTATTATAGAATTTGAAACGAATGGAATCAAAACACATGTTTGCTTATAATATTAACACATCACTAACAACAGCTGACTGGTGTTGCTAATATGTTATCGGTATTGCTATCGCTATAATACCAGCACAATAAAAAATACAGAGTTGACACTTGACACATTATTTTTGTTAGTCGAATTGGTATAAATTTTTAGAAATTCTACATTTCTCATGTTAAAATCAAATATTTAATAGAAAAAATCAAAAATAAAAGCTATACAAGATGGGACGAAGATCCATAAATACCACTAAAAGTGGTAAATACATGAATCCCACAGATCAAGCTAGTAAGTAAAGCCTTAAAGTAGATATTCCTTTTGTAAAGGGAGTAGCAACTAAACATGTCTATTAATGTGATTGTTTGCAGGAAAGGAGGCCCGCAAAAAGGAATTGAAGAAGAATAAAAAGCAGCGTCAAATGGTTAGAGCTGCTGTGCTCAAAAATAAAGATCCCAGTCAGATATTAGAGGAAATGGAAAAAATCGATGAAATGGGTAAGAAAATTGGCCAACGCTAGTAATTTAGTGAGTTGTAATATGTTATTTTTTATAGAATACAATGTTTTGCAGCCATCACCTTTAAATGAAAAGGTTTTAAGGGACAAACGTAAGAAACTAAAGGAAACATTTGATCGTGTTATGAGACTTTATGTATGTTGCATATTTGTTGTGATTTCTTGGGCTGTGAGAGCTAATTGTATGTATTTTTTGCAGCATAATGATGATCCCGAACACTGGTCCGAGCTAAAGCGCAAGGAGGTTGAATATGAAAAGAAACGTCTGAAAAAGCAGCAGTATTATGAAAGTGTCAAGCATGCTCAAAGTGTACAGATTGATGAAATTCCTTTACCCTCTAGCAACCAGACACCGGCACCTACAGCGGCCTCTTCTGCAGCCACATTTCCACCCAAACGTCTACCACCACCACCCACAGCTTTATCTTTGCCTCCGTTTGCTCCGGGAGCACCACCTGGTACACTCAAAAAGACCAATGAAAATGTAAGTGTTATTATTAAAGCTTTACACTAAATGTTTTAGACATTTATGTTATTGTTTTTGTTTGTTACCTAGCTCTCAAGAATCTCCGATAAATCGGATGACCTCAAAAAGAAAGAAACCTTGGGAGTGCCCGTAGGACCACCACCAGATCTTATAGATTTTCCAGATCTCGATTCAGATGCAGAAGACGATGAAGTTATACTTAAAAAATACGTACCGAAATCGAAACAAACGAAGGTAGTGCCGAAACCCAATTCATTACAGCAACGTATGCTGGCCATATCGGGACAAAATATTGATGACTTTATGAAAGAAATGGAAAATGTACATAAAAAGAAGGTGGCAGCTGGTAGGTTGGGAGACATCGCAGCACCCACGGAAGACAGTGAAAAGAAAGCAAAATCATCCGATGCTGAGGAGGACGACGATGATGATGATGACAAAACAGATGAATCGGAGAGCACGGATAATTCAGATGATGAAGAGGACAGTGATTCCTCAAGAAGGAAAATAAAAGATGCGGCCTCTGCAAAATCAGCAACTGTACCCGTACATGCAGCACCGGTGGCGGCAGCTCCTATGCCCATGCCTTTAAATTTGCCAGGTATGCCGGGCCAACCGCATATGCATGTTTCAGGGCCTCCAGTGCCACCTATGGGAGGTTTGGCTCCACCGCCGATGATGTTTCGACCACCACCTCGACCACCAGGTATGCATGCCTTTGGCATACGCATGCCACCAGGACCACCACCTGGTCCTAGACCTGGTATGCCACGTATGGGCATACGTATACCGGGACCACCGCCCGGTATGCCACCCAGAATGGCCCACCACAAAAATCAACAGCTTCAGAACAAGGACAGTAAGGGTGTGACAACAATTACGGCCAAACCTCAAATAAGGTATAGATTTTTTTTTAAATATATTACACAATTTATTTTATAAACATTTTTATCTTTCAGAAACCTGAGCGCTGATGTTACACGCTTTGTACCCTCCACTTTAAGAGTTAAGCGTGATGATGCCCGCAAACCCAATCGTTCAAAGCCTTACGCTCAAGAAACCCCTAATCATCCCAAAGAGTCTAATAATGCCGCCTCGAAAGACGATGCCTACACACAATTCATGAACGAAATGCAAGGCTTACTGTAAATTTTAAACTATGCTAAAACTTAAATAGAAATAAAAAAGAATTTATAAAATAAAACCATAGAATTTTACACATATTACAGAATTCGAAATCAAATTATATTTAATCAAATTAATAATTATCACAAAGTGTTTACGTTTACTTAAAACTAAATTACAACTAACTTTCATACAAAATTCAATTTAAACAATTTTACAACTCATCACTTATATTATTTGGATCAATATCCTTGACTCCCATTTTTTCCAGTTTACGTATCTTGTGCATTTTTGTTTGCAGGCGTCTCTTAAACATCAATTGCTCGTTGAGGTTCATAATTTCTATGACATCGTATTGGCTGATATTGCGTATGGTATTGGTGATCATGTTGTCGGTGAGTAATACTTTCACTTTGGACAATCTCATGAACGGTTTATCATCAGATTTTCTCAATTCTTCTTTATACCTATAAATCATATAAGGTACAGAATATGATAAAGTAGAAGAGCTGCTTTTGATGTTGCGATTTGGCTTAAGTGTTGTTAATGCTACTTCAGTCATGTTCAAGTTAGAGTTACTGCGATGTGTTCAGTTGAAAATCGAATTTACTTGTGATTTAAATTTCCCGAATGTTCTACAATTTATGCTAGTTTGCTACGAAAATTCACTCGCGATTACTTCACATAAATGCACCCTACATTTAAGTAATTTCCTCGCGCTCTTATAATTTTTTTTTTTGATTCTTAGAATTATACCTTAATATTTAAACAGTAGAGTAATTAGTTGATCCTTTTTTATGCAGGTCAGTGTGTTTATCCTAAAATTGTGGGATTAAAAAAATATGTTGCTGTATTTTTATTTAATTTACGCGTAAAGTGTCATAAACGTAAATATTTGCAACAGTAATCCTTTTTGTGTATGCTAATAATTTGTATGGCTAAGTTGTTGGCAAATCATAAATATGTAGGTTTAAAAAAAATGAATTTTGTTACCATAATGGTACACGTTTTTATTGCATGATTACATTTGTAAATTTTTAAGCAATTCTACGAAAATTTCTTTACTTTATGAAAATTTCCGAAAAGAACATTTTTGTTTTTATTGCTTAAAGGTAACAACGCAGTTTTATTAATAATACGAATTAAGAGTTTGAATTTTTTAGAATATTAACTTAATAACTAAAATTTTCAAGGATACATTTTTCTAAATTTATTTTGTTTTTAATAAAAAAAAAAAAATAACAATGTTTCTTGCTAATGTTCTACTTTAAGTTAAAAGTAATGAAATTATTAATATGTACTAAATTTCAAAAGGCCAGACAAATTGAAATAATCTTCAAAACAAGTTAAAGAAATTTGGTGATGATTCTGAAATGGTACTGAACTTTAACCAAAAGTCAAAATTTTAAAGATTGAATGTATTAGATTAAACAGGTCATTAAATAAAGAAAAACATTTTGGTGCCGAGGTACCGTTGGTGGTTTATAAATGCCCCTTTGTGCGGCCAAAAGTCGAAAAAACAAGTTTTTAGTTAGGGGATTTTTGTCATTGTGTTGGTTAAAGGAATGCCCTAGAAGTTGAAAAATGTTCATAGTAAGGTCCCTTGCCTCAAATGCCCTTCATAAATTTATAAATAGTAAATTAGCAGAAAAAGATATGTAAATACTATTTATATACATAATGGATATGATTGAGTGAATTCTTTTTTATCTTGTTAGATCCTGTTCTCTAAGCTATTGGAGGTAGTAAGTAAAAGTATTATGTAGTTTAGGTTAGGTTATAAAGGCAGCCGGTATTAACCAGCTCATTAGGGTCCCTTTGTGATATGGATCATGCTCAGATCCTCAAGAGGTCCTTCACATGTCTGAAATGTGTTTAGTGCCGAACCAACCAGACGCACGAATCTATCTTCCTGACATCCACAGTAGATAGATCCACTAGGCCTTGCAAAAAAGGACTGCCTATTGTCGCAGTTGGACTCCCGATAGATCTGGGCAAACACAGAGCAGATGTTCAACGGTTTCCTCCTCGTTTTCTTCATGGCAACTTTCACAGAAGTCATTGTATGGAGTTTTCAGTCTCCTAGCATGCGCACCAATCAAGCAGTGCCCAGTAAGCACTGATCTCAGAGCTCGCAGCCTAGCCCGTGATAGTCCCGTGAGGAACATTGACCTCAAAAACGAGCCATGTGAGCCTCGATATCGAGCAATTTGTCAGATTAGACCATTTAAGCTGAGCAGACTCAAATAATTTACTCTGTATGAGTGATTTACAGCAGGATACCGGTAAACCGACCATAAGATCGATCTCATCAACTTGTAGAATAGCATTGCCATGTAAACCAGAGTGACCCGGCACCCAGAATAACTCCAGGTTAGAATGTCTCGCCATCTCGTTAAGAGATACCCGGCATTCTGGATGTCGAGTAGACACCAGATAGGGATTTGATAGCAGGCTTACTCTCAGTACAGATTCGGATCCAGTATACCGCCCTTTTAATCGCTTAAATTTCAGCTTAAATTACACTTCATTGATCCTGTAGCCTGAAGCACACCCCCTTACTAAGCCACCACCCACCCAGCCGCAGTCTTTGAGCCATCTGTATAGATGACAAACGAGTCCCTAGAAGAAGGTAACAAGCCCACCAATGATACAGAGTCTGTCAATAAAGGGTAAGGGAGTGCAGTATTCAATGTTAACAGGGAGATAAGGTACACTTTCCAAAATAGACGCATGGCCGGTACCAGACCTCATACAGTCTTTGTATGAGACTCACCCCCTATTTTTGGTATAAATTCATACAGTGATATGAAATTGGTTCGTATAAAGTTTGAACACTAACAATAGGTCTGCAGATATTCGAAAATATAAATTTACTTGGTATAGGTGGTGCCACGCCCATTTCTCCAATTTCTCCCGTTTTTAGCCAAGAAGCGCACAATCGTACCGAAGTAAATTCCGCGAAGTTTTGCGGCTTTCATAATTATAGTTCAACGGATATTCCATAATAACTACTTAGTTTTTATGGGAAGTGCCACGCCCACTTGAAATTTCAAAATAAAAAGTATCTTATTGATCCTTCCAGATATAGAGGAACACACAGAGTAAAAATTTCAAGAGGGTCGACAAACAAACAAATAAATAAACAGACATACATACATACATACATACATACATACATACATACATACATACATACATACATACATACATACATACATACATACATACATACATACATACATACATACATACATACATACATACATACATACATACATACATACATACATACATACATACATACATACATACATACATACATACATACATACATACATACATACATACATACATACATACATACATACATACATACATACATACATACATACATACATACATACATACATACATACATACATACATACATACATACATACATACATACATACATACATACATACATACATACATACATACATACATACATACATACATACATACATACATACATACATACATACATACATACATACATACATACATACATACATACATACATACATACATACATACATACATACATACATACATACATACATACATACATACATACATACATACATACATACATACATACATACATACATACATACATACATACATACATACATACATACATACATACATACATACATACATACATACATACATACATACATACATACATACATACATACATACATACATACATACATACATACATACATACATACATACATACATACATACATACATACATACATACATACATACATACATACATACATACATACATACATACATACATACATACATACATACATACATACATACATACATACATACATACATACATACATACATACATACATACATACATACATACATACATACATACATACATACATACATACATACATACATACATACATACATACATACATACATACATACATACATACATACATACATACATACATACATACATACATACATACATACATACATACATACATACATACATACATACATACATACATACATACATACATACATACATACATACATACATACATACATACATACATACATACATACATACATACATACATACATACATACATACATACATACATACATACATACATACATACATACATACATACATACATACATACATACATACATACATACATACATACATACATACATACATACATACATACATACATACATACATACATACATACATACATACATACATACATACATACATACATACATACATACATACATACATACATACATACATACATACATACATACATACATACATACATACATACATACATACATACATACATACATACATACATACATACATACATACATACATACATACATACATACATACATACATACATACATACATACATACATACATACATACATACATACATACATACATACATACATACATACATACATACATACATACATACATACATACATACATACATACATACATACATACATACATACATACATACATACATACATACATACATTAATTTTTTTATCATGTTGAGTTTCAAAAATTTGTTTAGTGTGTAAATAGTGTGCCAATATTTTAATTTTTTTTTTTTTTTTAATAAAAACTTTTTCAATTAAGTATATACCCTAATAATATCAAAACAAAAACTTTTAATCAATTAGCAAATTCATTTATAAGTTTTTTCGTATGACAGGAAGGTATATCAGGTCGGCCATTTTGAATTTGCGAATTTTGATAACGGATTCGTAATCAGCAACACCAAAAACCCCCATATACCAATTTGTGGATAATTTTCTACATTTTTCGACTTTTGGCCGCACTGTGCTACCTGTAGCTTTGGATCTACATACTTAAATTTTTCAATATTGGCTGTCATAAGTAAATTCCTGCGCTCGTTTCGTAACCTTATACATATGTACATTTCTACAAATAAATTTTTACATTATGTTCCTATCGCGAAAAAAATGGCGAATTGAGTAAAATGTGTTTTGTTATTTTTGGTCACAGTCAAAAAGTTAACAGAACCTATAACATATTTAGTGAGAAACACTTGTTTAAATTACTTTAAGATGAAGATTAATGCCCTGAATAAGCCGAGGTTTCCAAACATTGTGTGTAAAGTGTGTAGTTAACATTTAACCCTTTGACGACCACAGGGACACCGGTGTCCCAACACAAAAATATTGAATAACTAAATAACGAACAATTTAATGGTGCCATTTTAATATTAATTAGTTCGTCTCTTATTAATGTATTTGGATTAAAACAAGTTCGGTTATAGCATTTATTTTTTATTGTCTTTGAAAATTGACAGTTTTATTTTGGTACTGTCTTCAAGACTTCTCTTATTAATGTATTTGGATTAAAACAAGTTCGGTTATAGCATTTATTTTTTATTGTCTTTGAAAATTGACAGTTTTATTTTGGTACTGTCTTCAAGACTTGGTATCAGTAACAGGAAAATTACATCCTGGGGCCGGTAATTCGATATCGAGTAAAATTTATCGTAATTTTCTTATTTGAAAGAAATTTAGTACATTTTATTAGAATTTCGATATTGTAATTATTTTTTAACACGAGAGATTACTTGATCTCGAATGCGGTAATTGATTTACCGTCTGCCCCCGATTTACCGTCTGCTAAAAGGTTTCGGAAGAACATAACTTAAATTTTTCACAAGATGCCGTATGTAACATGATAAGAGACATTGCACTTTCGAAAGAGAGATCTGAGCTGCTGTCATCTAGACTCATAGAAAAAAAAACTGATCCAAGGTACGAAAGTCTCATTTTATCGCGAAAAGGAACTTCTTCCATTTTTTTAACTCGGAAAATGATTCGAAATGGAAATGGTACTCTCGAGCTTCTAAGCCGATGAATTTACATTGTTTATGGAGAGCTCAAAGTGAAGTTTCAAATGTGTGTTTACTAGATATTGGTAATAAGCTGGGTAAATTGTCCATTCTACGAAAATAAAGGAGTATCAAAACGGAAATCTTGTTTAAAAAAAAACATAAGTATTCGTTTTATTATGATTTTAAAAGAAAGACAGGCTTGGTAATATTTTGTTGCCGTTGTTAAAATCAAAAAGCTGAAAATTACGAGCAATTAGTTGTTGGCCTTTTAATTAGCTTTAAACATCTTGGATGTAATATTAGCATAAAAGTACACTATCTGCACAATCATTTAAAAAAGTTTCCAGAAAATCTTGGATCGTATAGGGAAGAATAAAGAGAACGTTTCTATTAAGATTTAAAAGTGATGGAAGATAGATACCAATGTCGCTGGGTATCGAATATATGTCATTGTAGACCTTTATTATTGATCGAATAATTTTTTATTCTAAATTGAAAAGTTTTATTCATTCGAATACAATATATATATTTTATCCTCAATTATTAGAACCTAGTGCCTATTCTCAAGTTGGACGATCGTTCAGTGACCCATTAAAACGAAATGTCTCTCTGATTCGTATCCAATTTTTGCCAGAACTTTTATTGTACATATTTAAAAAAATATATCGTCCCTGTTTTGAATATTGGTACTATGTGGATTTTTTCGAATTTTTTTTTATTGTTGCAACTTGTTCCTTTACTGGTCATACATATGTACACAAAAGCATTTTTCGGTATCTTAATTGGTTCAGGATTTAACAAAAGCACCTATGTGATTTTCATATACTAAATGCTTCAACAAAAAGACCTATGTGTCTCTAATCATATAGGTTTTTTTTGTTCTAATCACTATAAATACATTTAGTTTATACTGGTATTTATAACGTCAAAAAGAGTAATTGAACGCGAGTCTCCGAGTGTAATTATAGATCCAATATTATTTTCTCAAGCGATTTAATATTGTCCGTCCATCTCTAATTTATAAAATTTTAAAATACATCTTTTGGCCGCGGAAATGCTGATTTTAAACGAAACAAGTAAGAGAGATATATTCGGCTGGGCCGAATCTTATATACCCTTCACCAAACTATACTTCAAAATAAAAATTTTTAGGTAATTTTAGGTAAACAAATTTTTTTTAGTTGTTTTTTTTTTCATTTTTTGGAAAAAAAATATTTTTCGAATTTTTTTTTTTAAAGTTTTTATGTAAAATTTTTTTTTTTTTAAATTTAAATTTTTTTTTTTTTTTTTAATATTTAGCGAAAAAAACTTTTGGTGAAAAAAAAAATCTGGTTCAAAATTTTTCCCGATTTTGACCCATTGTAGGTCCAACTTACTATGGTCTTATATACGTCGTTGCAAAGGTCTTTGAAATATCTATCATTTGATATCCATATTGTCTATATTAATGACTTAGTAATCCAGATATAGGTCAAAAAATAGGTAAAAAATCGAGGTTGTCCTGGTTTTTTCCTTATATCTCAGCCATTTGTGGACCGATTTTGCTGATTTTAAATAGCAAACTTCTCGAAAGCATGTCTGACAGAATTATTGAAGATTTGGATCCCGAAGATATCTGGGGTCTTCAGAAAATTGATTTCAACAGACAGACAGACAGACAGACAGACAGACGGACATGGCTTAATCGACTCCGCTATCTATAAGGATCCAGAATATATATACTTTATAGGGTCGGAAAATTATATTGTGGAAATTACAAACGGAATGACAAATTTATATATACCCTTCTCACGATGGTGAACGGTATAAAAACTGGTGATTTTGAAGCAATTGTAGAACATGATTTTTGGAAGTTGTCATCATGGATTACTAAAAGAGCCTTCATCAATGGATTGGTTCAATTAAGAACCAAAGCTTTAGATCGTCGAACACAAACAACTACAATAAGAAAACAATTTTACTTTGACTGTTACTTGCCTACTGCTGATGGTGTCAGGCATAGAGTATATAAAACATTATTTTTAGAAACTTTCAATTTAGACGCAAATACATTCCAAAGATGGATCAAATCTAACTATAAAAGAAATTTTACAGAAAGAAATAAACAAAAAGAAGAAAATGCTGCTAAAGTCGGAAATCTTCTGAAGTGGTTTAATACCGAAAATTCCAAGCCATTATTGCAGAGCAAAAAGTTGCAGGGTTTACGTAGACGAGGAGTTTAAATCAAAAGTTCAAATGCACAAAATATATTGTGAGTGGTGTAAACAAAATAATCAAGTAGCATTTATGAGAAATAAGTTTTGCAATATTTTAAAGCAGCAAAAAATATAAATTTTTATACCCTTCACCTTCGTGAGAAGGGTATATATAAATTTGTCATTCCGTTTGTAATTTCTACAATATAATTTTCCGACCCTATAAAGTATATATATTCTGGATCCTTATAGATAGCGGAGTCGATTTAGCCATGTCCGTCTGTCTGTCTGTCTGTCCGTCTGTCTGTCTGTCTGTTGAAATCAATTTTCTGAAGACCCCAGATATCTTCGGGATCCAAATCTTGAATAATTCTGTCAGACATGCTTTCGAGAAGTTTGCTATTTAAAATCAGCAAAATCGGTCCACAAATGGCTGAGATATAAGGAAAAAACCAGGACAACCTCGATTTTTTACCTATTTTTTTACCTATATCTGGATTACTAAGTCATTAATATAGACAATATGGATATCTAATGATAGATATTTCAAAGACCTTTGCAACGACGTATATAAGACCATAGTAAGTTGGACCTACAATGGGTCAAAATCGGGAAAAAAATTTTAACCCGAATTTTTTTTTCACCAAAAGTTTTTTTGGCTAAATATTAAAAAAAATGTTTAAAATTTAAAAAAAAAAGTTTTTTAAATTTAAAAAAATAAAAAAAATTTAAAAAAAAAAAATCGAAAAAAATTTTTTTTTTCAAAAAATTAAAAAAAAACAACTGGAAAAAAAATTAATTTTGTTTGCCTAAAAATATTTATTTTGAAGTATAGTTTGGTGAAGGGTATATAAGATTCGGCTCAGCCGAATATATCTCTCTTACTTGTTTAATCTCGAAAAGATAAATGCGACTCATGCGTGGCATATGAAGAGGGAAATTTAAAAGAAGAAGATTATCAACTTCATATTGTCAAAAAGAATGATTAGCAAAATGTCCCCAGAAGTGCTAGTTGTAACGATGGATATGCAAAGTATTTTATTATCTCCAAAACTTTTAGTTTCGGAACAATATTACAAAACAAAGCTTGCAGTTTACAACTTTACTTTCTGTGTTAAAAATACCAAAGATGTTTTTTTATATGTGTGGCATGAAGGAGATGGAGGCGTAACGGCAAATAAGTTGTATTATACAATTTTTAAAAAATTATTGTTTAAAATATAAAAAGGTAATACTCATATCTGATGGTTGCAGTTACCAAAATAAAAACAATGTTTTATGCAGCGCCTTGAAATTGAACAATTAATTTTAGAAAAAGGCCATACTATGATGGAAGTGGATAGTGTACATTCAACTTTGGAAAAAGTTTTTCAGCCCCCTATATATTCCCCAAGTGACTATGTAAGTCGCATGGCACTAGCCAGGCCATCGCAACCATATAAAATAAATTACATAGATTTTAAATTCTTTAAAAATTATGAAGATGTCCCAGGGAATTTCACTTCAATTAGACCAGGAAAAAAGCCTGGGGAAGCAACAGTAACTGATATTCGCGCTCTTCTTTTTCAAATTAGTTAAAATTTTTTATAAATATCGCTATGTAAAAAATTAAATTTTCGTTTATTTTATTTGAATACACTGTTACATTGTTATACCAAGCAAATTCACCACAATTTTTATACCAAAACCTTAATATTCTAGCCTATGTATGTAGGTAAAAATATTTAAATATAAAGACTGTTTTCCAAAAAGTGCTATGTGGAATTCTTTTTTGAATAACTCGAAAACGCGTTAAAATTTTGTATCTTTTTTGATATATACACAAAGTACATTCGCAAATGAGTCCACGGAAAGAATTATTTTTTATAAGTAACGCGATATAAAAAAATATAGCAAAATTAAACAGTTTTTTTTATTATATAATATTATATATTGTTACGAATGTGCAATAGCGATTTGAATTTAACGGTAAGTAACGACTGACTGAAACATTCATCATGTTTATAAACACGTCCATTAGTAGAAGCTTCTACTAATCAACAATGTTGATACCATGCGGTTACTAGCATTGTTTATAAGTGTGGCAACAATAAATATTTAAGCTGCTATCATTAACATCGAAGGCTCTAGAAAGTTCTAGTTGTCTTTTAAGATCATTGTAGAACATTCACGAAAGATGGCGCATGTATAAATAGTGGCAGAAGTTGCAGTCGTGAGTTGATTGAACTGTCGTGTACATTTGAGGTTGTACGTTGTAAAGGGTGTGTGTGCATTTCTGCGAATTGATAGACGTGTATAAAGACACTGAGTGACTATTTAATTCTGTTGTTTTTGTACATTTTAAATAAAGAGTTGTTACAAATTTTAAACTACTAAAACTGCTTTTATTTGTAATCAAAAGTATCCGCTTTATTTAAAGGAAATAAACCCCGTTTTTATACCCTTCACCTTCGTGAGAAGGCTATATATAAATTTGTCATTCCGTTTGTAATTTCCACAATATAATTTTCCGACCCTATAAAGTATATATATTCTGAATCCTTATAGATAGCGGAGTCGATTTAGCCATGTCCGTCTGTCTGTCCGTCTGGCTGTCTGTTGAAATCAATTTTCTGAAGATCCCAGATATCTTCGGGATCCAAATCCTCAATAATTCTGTCAGACATGCTTTCGAGAAGTTTCCTATTTAAAATCAGCAAAATCAGTCCATAAATAACGGAGATATGAGCAAAAATCCGAGACAACCTATATTTTTGGCCTATTTTTTTATCTATATCTCGATTACTAAGTCATAAATATAGACAATATGGATATCTAATGATAGATATTTCAAAGTCCATTGCAACGATGTATATAAGGCTATACAAAGTTGGACCTACAATGGGTCAAAATCGGGAAAATATTTTGTAACCCGAATTTTTTTTCACAAAAAACATTCTTTTGTCATAAATTTTTTTCACTAATAAATTAAAAAAAAAAAATTTTAAAAATTGGAAAAAACTTTTAAAAAACAATTTTGAAAAAAAAAAAAAATTTTTATTGTCTTGGATGGATATGATTTTGTTTTTTGACATGTAAAACTAATTGAGGCAATCAAATAACCCATGCGATTGAAAATTAAATAGGCTGTGCTGAATCTTGTATACCCACCATATGTGGAAATAAAATGTTTTTCTTATATGAAGTTAGTTGGTAGAAAGATTTAGGTTCATATGAAACTTTTTTATGTCCAATTTCATCAATTATATGTATATTAATTATTATATGACAATTACGAATGTTCAAGTCATTTTCTGAGGGATACCTTGTATGGGGACTAGAGACAAATGTTGTCCGATGATCTGTGCAAAAATTTATCAGGATTGCCGCATAATCAAGATATTTATGACTACTCAGACATTAATTCGGGGACCGATATCGCCCATTTGCAATACCAAACAAACCTTATCAGCAGAGAGTATTTGCGGAAAATGTCGGCCAGCTAGCAGTTTTCTTTTGGGACCTATCGCTTTTTTAACAGACAGAACGACGGACATAGCTAGATCGTCTTAGATTCTTATGAATATTTTGACGTGTTACAAACAGAATGACAAAATCAATATACCCCCATATTTTTTGGTGGTGGCTATAAAAAGGTAGTCAGCCATGTCATATATTAAGCAGCGTATTATTTCCAAAATACAATTTATCAAAATTAATATATTCTGAACAAATTGAAACAAAACAGAAAACACTATATTTTTCCTAATTTTAAAGGAAATATTATATAAAATCTTTATAAAACAGTCCATTGTATCAATTTAATGTAAGCAAAAATGGAATAAAAAAAAGATGAGACATTTGATTAAGGCATTTTAGGAAATGTTTGAAAGAAGCTTTAACTTTAACCCTTTTGTTTGCAATTCCTTAAGGAAAATAATAGATACAGTACATCTGAACAAACCAAATTTGAAAATGTTATTAATCACAAACGTTACATCATATAAAATTTTTATTTTAACGCACTTGTTCTGTACATTAACAGAACTAACGAAATAGAATAAGGATATAAAGCTGATTTTTAGTATATTCGATATCCTGCTTATAAATGTATACTTATTTTTCCAATGCTACATGTAGTTTTCGAGAAATTGCAAAGAAACGAAATTTATAATTTATTTATAATCAGGGCTATTCCTGTTCTCAATTTCACAATTCCACAGTGGGGCAGAATCAATGTGATGTGATCCCTATTAATTCCCAAAGTATTTTCCCAGCCCCAAAGAAAATGTGGACCCTATGGGAAATAAAGTAAAAATATAATTTTTGCGATTTTTGCTCCAATTTTACCTTTTGACAATTTCTTTCAGAATGATAAATTTAAAAAACGTTGAAAATTTCATTGAGTTTTGTTAATAAATAAATATTTTATTGCATATTACATATTTATTGAGCTTCTAAAACTAAAATTTGTATCAAAATTTTGATAGGATTGCAAACAATTTGATCGACATTTTTCCGAACTATTTTTTTTTTTTGTGTAGATATGTTAATTTTTGGTGTTATAAAAAATTCAAGTCAATATCTCCATTAGATTCGTAAATATGCCAGTTTAAGACTCCATCCTACAAAAATATCAAGCGCTTCCCAAAAATAAAAATATATATACGCCAATGTCAAATATTATCCCGATCGGACCAGCCGTTTAGAAATGCCAGATTTATTTCCAAAAAATTTTGATTCTGCCCCACTGTGCATTCATCGTATTTTCGGAAGCATAATTACAACAATATTATGTAATTTCCTCAGCATTTCTAATTAGAAATGTCTACATGTGATTTTTTTAAACTTAATTATATAATTTTAGAAACTTTATCTGTATATATAAAAATGAAATGGTCCATGTATGTAATGGCATCACGTGAAAACGGCTGAAGCGATTTGTCTGATTTTTTTATTTGATTCGAAATTTTCAGGAGATGGTTTGTAAAGAAAAAATAAATAAAAAATTATTTTCTTAATAAGAGAAATTTTTTGATAAACTTGAAGAACTAAATATTGTTGTAAATATGCTTCCAAAAATACGGCGAATGGTGAAACTGAAATCAGGAATAGCCCTGAATATTTTATTAAATTATTTTACAGGATAGAAGCTTCATTTTGAGATTTTCTACGATGGAGGCCCTTAGGACATTGGCGTGTGATACTTCAACAGTAATCTGCCATCATATGTTCATCCCAGCGACCTTAGTATGCCACTGTTTCTAAATCATTCATTAAATGTATGAAACTGTTGTTTTTCATTAAAAGTCTTATTTGTAGGCCATCAAACATGTTTTCTGTACTCAAACCTGAAAACTTTCATGAAAGAAACGTGGACTAGTTTCATCTGCTTCAAAAGTCCCAATTTGATGAATTTGTGAAATGGAGGCAAAATGACATTATCTCTGGAAACCAAAAGGCGGTTTATAACATTTTGTTTTCCAACCGTCATGTATTCTCTTGATCCAATAGTCATGTTTTCCTCTGCTGTTTAACCAACATTAAATCGTCGCATATAACCCAATTGGTGATCAAAATACTTAAGTTTTTTTAAAACAATATTTCCGCTTTGATACTCCTCCTTTAATTACTCGTTATTCATTCGAACAATCGAGGAAATTTTAAAAATTAATCGATCATGAGAAGCCATCTAATGTGAGTTATGTGTAATTATTAAATACTTTTCAAATTCGTGTCACAATATAAACATGTTGTATATCTCACTCTTTCTTTCACATCTGCAATTTACTTACATATATTTTTCTTAAATTAACTAGGTATCAAAAATTATTATAACTTTCCCTTTCCTTCAGACAGCTCTCTGCCTGGTTCTGCTATTTTTGGAACGTTTAAAATTATCACCTTTGTACCATAAATATTATGCCAAATTACAGTTTTCTCTTTAATAACTACTACTTAGTTTTAACACACATTTTGCCCAACAAATACGATCTTCTTTTACAACAGGTACAATTTTCCAATATAACAAATACCCAGAAAGCCCCAGCGGAATTTCCCAACTACCTGTCGCTGTATAAATAGGAAGAATTTTATAAAATCATTATCAGTTTACTGCGTTAATCTCAGCAAGCAACAACTAACTATATACAAACTTTTGATTTACTTCATCTAAATACCAAGACTAAATAAGAATGTCAACAATGCAAGAATATCTGAACAATTCTTTCAACGAACAATCCAAATCGAACATGAATCAAGACAACAAATCATCTTCCAACATTCCTTATATGTTGTTCATGTACCGGCAAGAGTTGAGACGTCTCAACAAGAGTTCATTGAAGCTTTCAAAAAGTAAACTAAATTTAACACAGGAAATGGTATCCTACTCCGTCGATCGCATAACAGAATATAGCATGGAGGAGTTAATGAATATCAACATTCAAATCAATTTCACTCGCAGTTTGAAAAGCAGCATGGAACATAAGAAGCAAATGCAGAAATTCCGTGCAATTCAAAATCAACTGGTGGATAGAAGAAGCGGATGATTAATTTGATGAATCCGTTATTTTAGAAATATGACAAATTTTAACTGTAACTGGATGTTTAACATCATTTATTATTATTTTAAACTAGTTTAAGATGAATTTATAGAAATATACAATTAAATATAATTTAAGAATATATAAAAGTAACAAGTTTTGCATTTTTAATTGATTGGATTTTCAATATTTTTACAAGAGGAATAGCTTGGAAAAACTATATTCATTCATTTGGAAGATGCACATTTTCTATACAAAATGTGCATCTACAAAACAATTTTTTTTTTTCGAAATTGTGTTTTAATTTTTTTTTTAAATTTATTAGTGAAAAAATTTAATGACAAAATATTTTTCCCGATTTTGACCCATTGTAGGTCCAACTTACTATGTAGCCTCATATAAGCCAAAAATTGGGGTTGTCCCGGTTTTTTCCTTATATCTCAGCCATTTGTATGTTTGTAAGTTATTTGAGGGCTATGGAAAGTTGATTTCAACATACAGACGGACATGGCTATATCGACTTCGATATTTATAACGATCCAGAATATATATTCTTTGTAGGGTCGCAAATGAAAAATGTAGAAATTACAAACGGAATGACAAACTTATATATACCCTTGGAACTCATGGTAAAGGGTTTAACAATACATTCTAATCTCTACAATATATGAAACAAAGTTAAATACTCTTATAAAGTAAATGTAAAGAATACTTAGATCAGACGACTCGTTACGATCAACTAGATCTTGTTCCCACGAGTATGCACGTATTAACGGATGATCTCAGTCTATACATATTGTTACGTTTTTACCTTTTAAAAACGTGGGTTTATTTCCTTTAAATAACCGGATACTTTTGATTGCAAATAAAAGCAGTTTTAGTAGTTTAAAATTGTAACAACTCTTTATTTATTTAGAATTTACAACAACAACAGAATTAAATAGGCACTCAGTGTCTTTATACACGTTTATCAATTCGCAGAAATGCACACACACTCTATTACGTACAACCTTATATGCACAAGACAGTTGATGTTAACTCTAACAGCGCCAATGATAAACTCCACTCACGACTGCCAGCTCTGCCACTATTTATACACGCGCCATCTATCGGGAATCATCTACAATGTTCTTAACGGACATACTAGTACATTCGATTTCTAGAGCTTTTCGATGTCATTGCCAGCAGCCCAAACATTTAGTATTGCCATACTTACAAACATGTCAATGATGGACGTGCCATCAAACATGATGAATACTGCAGGCAGTCGTTACAGACCGTTGAATTCAAATTGTCATTGCACATTCGTAACAATATTTCCTGTCCTTTTCTTTGGACTGAGTTTTTCACTTTATTTCTTTTTATATCACCTGACTTCTTTCTTTTTCTCTCCAATTTCTTCTCTTCACATGTATGTAGTTCACACCTAGTTAAATTTATATAAGGCATCACAGTGGATCCTATGGGTCTCCAAGTGAAAGTGTACTTTAAAGTTATAGTATACACCCCTTCAAATCTTTCTATCTATCTATGATGGGTCCTACTTATAAAATAGAAAATATATATATGGGCATTTCCATTATGGCGTGACGTGACATTTGTACCACAAAATTTAAAAAAAAAAAATAATGATAATGTCAAATTTGTAAAAAGTTGTTTTTATATTTGCGAAGTAATTATCACTTTATTCAGAAAAAATATTGCAGCAATTGACCCTAAGGAGTTGAAGATATTAGGAAAAATATGCGATGGCGTACAGAAGTGCTGTTTTACTTGCATTACAAAATTGCATAACTCTGCGAATTGGGCAAGATTTTTTTATAAAAACTTTTGTAGTAGGATTTGGAATAATATAAATTTATTTTCCAACTTATAAAATTTAAAAATCGTTCCTCTTTTTTATTTGTCAGCCTTAGTATCTGAGGCGACGTTACGTTACTTAAATTTCCATTTGGTACATTTATTGGTTAAGTAATAAGAAAAAAACAAGTTAAAAAGTATGGTCGGTCAAGCATGACCCTACACTAAGTAACTTTTAATTTCAATAATTTATTTTTGTAAATGATACAAAATTTCAAGCACTTGCGATCGTGAGCGTAGTGATAATGAGAATAAATGTTTGTTTGTCTGGCGTGACGTTATCTTAAAATATCATTAAAAGATAATACAAATTTGACCGTTAATTGTTTTCTTTTTGCCCTTTTGCATTTATTTTACGATTAGCTGTTGTTGTAGCAAAAGTTTTGCGGTATAAAAATATAAATTGTAATGAGAAGATGCCCTTAGAAATAAAACACAACTGACCAAAACGAGAACTTAAACTTTGTAGCCTGGTATCTCGCTATCGCAACTAAAGAAAGACTTGAACAGTTTAATTTAATTAATATTGAACATTTATCTTAAATACTTAATACTTCCAGTTTTGACCATATTCGGTACACACATAGGGTTTGGCGTGATTTCTACATTTTAATTTTTAAATTACGTTTTTTTTTTAAATTAAGAAAATTTACACATGTAGTCTAAAGTAAATCAATAAAACCCGATTACAGCTTTAGAAGATACGAAATCGTTTAATATGGTTGATAAGTGGATACTTCTACTTATAAACATATTATTATCAACATTGTTGCGCTGCATGATCATTCTAAAAATGTCTGCCAGAATATGCTGGAAATCCTCAGAAGATGCCGCTGGTGATAATAAATAGCGACAGCGAGTTATGTGAGCAGTGCTTGGACTTATATCCATGTTTTTTGTTTCAGTTAATTTTCATATAAAAAATTTAATTTAGTTTGAAAATATAAGTGATTAAAGATAATCGTCGTTTTCCCATTTGGAACACTATTAACCGACTAACAGCCTCGTTTATGTTTCAGTTAATTTCCATATAAATGAGGATGTTTACCATCTCCTTCATGCTCGTGAAATACTTTCAGAATATAAAGTTTCGTTAACTATTTTATGAAATAATTGTGAATCTTTAGATTCCAAAAAAGTATTATAAAATTCGTATAAGGTAGTTGGGAAATTCCGTTAGTGTTTTCTGGGTATTTGTAATATTGAAAAATTGTACCTGTTTTAAAATAAGCCCATATTTGTTGGGCAAAAATTTTTTGTTAAAACTAATTAGTAGTTATTAAAGAGAAATTTGCAATTTGACACAACATTTTATGGTAGTTGTTAAAAAATCCCTAAATTTATTAAGATACAGAGGTGATAATTTTAAACGTTCCAAAAAAAGGCAGAACCAGGCAGAAACCTGCCTGAAAGAAAGGGAAAGATATAATAACTTTGGTACCTATTTAATTTTAAATTTATTTGAAACATGTTTATATTCTACCTCGTGACATCTCTGTAAACTTTGTGACACGAGTTTGAAAAATATTTTATAATTGCACATAACTCTTAGAAATTATCAAATTAGATGGCTTCTCATGAAAAACTATCGTAATTTTAAACTATATGAATACGTGCCTACTAAAGTTGTCAATTATACGAGTTTATAAAGTAAATTCTGAAAACATTTCACGAACATGAAGGAGAAGGTAAACATCCTCATGTATATGGAAATTAACTGAAACATAAACGTGGCTATTAGTCGGTAAATAGTGTTCCAAATCGAAAAAGGACGATAATCTGTGATTACTTACATTTTCGAACAAAATTCTATCTTTTTTATATGAAAATTAACTGAAATATAAACATGGATACAAGTTTGTAAAGCACTGCTTAAGGATGGGTAGCCGACCGTAATGTATCCTTAACGGAACGAAACAGCTAGGGCAGTTATAGTGATAAAATGTAACGTAAATGTAACGTTTGAACCTGTTAAAAACTGAATTTCATTACGTTTCTACTTGACATCTGTTAACAGGGTTGATTTTCAAAAACATTTAAATTGAAAAATACTTATTGGCTTATATTTTACATAAAATCAACTATCAACCGCTAGAGAATTACATTTTATGGATTTTTATGTCAAATACGTGTTATGTATTTTTAATGTTCTATAATCGCACTAAAGTGTTACGTTAAGTCAACATTACGGTTACATTCCATCAACGGTCGGCTAATCCAGCCTTTACAATATACTGACTGGTACATAAACTCGCTGCAGCTATTTGTCTTCTGACGAATTCCAGCATATTCAGAATGATCATGCACTGCAACAATGTTGTTAACAATGTGTTTATAAATATTATAATCGATTTTTCTGTGTTCTTTTGTGGAATTCATGATATATATTTTTTTCTTTACTATTTTATAAGTAGGACCCATCATAGTTATGAGTAGGGGGCGGATTTATATGCAAATGCAAACGTCCAAATATAATGTAAACTAATTATCTATTCGAATCGCAGAAATTGAAAATTATAATTTCAAATCATTCAGGGGTACCACAAGGTTCCGACCTTGTAAGTCAAACTTCCAACCCAATATATTTTTTGCAGATGACAGCAACATTTCAACTATTTGTCTCATTCAACTATAGGCCAAGCCTTTCACTTAACCAAGATCTTGTGACAATCTCTGAATGGGGTTATGTGAACAGAGTCAATTTTAATGCACGTAAGACTCAATGTTGTATGTTAACAACTAAACGCACGACATATCATTTTGCTTCATCTGTCTCTATGGGTGCTATAAATATTAAGGAATCAGAAGCTCTCGATGTTCTAGGCATGAGAATTCAGTGTGATGTTCGTTGGACAAAACACATTTTTCAAGTGTCAAAAGAAGCATACAAGTGCCTCGGTTTTCTAAGACGGTGTAAGAAATACTTCACTTCATCTGATCTCCTTACTATTTACACCACTTATATCCGACCCAAAATGGAATACAACTCTCATGTATGGGCCGGTGCTTCGAAGTCTATTTTGGAGTTACTTGACCGTGAACAGGAGAGGGCGAAGGTGCTTATCCAGCTCTATTGATTCTCTGGAGCATCGTCGCAATGTGGGTTGTGTTTCACTGTTCTATCGATACTACAATGGAATGTGTTCTGATGAAATTAGGGAACTTGCTTCCGATACCCATAGTCTCTTACGAAATACGCTTTCATCAGCGGGGGCTCACCCATTCGTGGTCGATTGGTCAGTGGATCGCACAACACACTACAGAGAAAATTCGTTTTTTAGCCTAACCGTCAATATGTGGAATAAGCTTCTTGTCGAAGTATTTCCTGTCTCTTTCAATGTAGGAAAATTCAAATCAAATGTCCACAAACACTACTCCCTCTATCCTCCTTTTCATAACCTATTTTCCTAGTTCCAACACAATGCAATGAGTAGGGGTCACCCCATGAGAGCTGGTCCAAGCAAAAAAAAAATAGCACATGTGTGTCAATTGAGCCAAAATATATAAATTGGAGTCTACCAAGTGATCAGACATTAGTAACAATTACTGTCTGTTAGGGATACGTTTACTGCTGGGTAATTACGAGATGAAAATTATGGTTGAATGCTACTTTGCAGTACGATCAAAATATTTATGAATTTCATTGGCAAGTCGCAAGATAGAAGCTCTAAAGATTATGGATTTAAACAAGTACTTTTTCATACCAAGATATTATATATATATTATTTATTGTTTTCTCAGAAGAACAATTATAATTTTAAAACTTTAACAATTTAATTCCTGGTAAAATTTAAAGAGTCCTATTTCCTGGGAACACTGTTGTGAATTTTTTGAACATTGCGCGATCCATAATTAATTATTTTAATTTTCTGCACAAAAATATAAGTGCATATTTTTTAAATTTTGATTTTTTTGAAGGATATTTTCCAATAATAAATGCATGAAAATCCGATCACTAGTTATGAACAACTGAAAAGTTCCAGTAGATCGTAACGAGTCATCTGATCTATTCTATATCTTTAATTTATAAGAGTATTTAATTTTGTTCTCTAAATATACTGTTGAGATTAGAATATATTGTTTTAAAATTAGTTCTTTCATTATTTAACTAAGTATATTAAATTATGAACAAAATTTTAGAATAATATTATTAAAATTTAGAATTGGTCTTTCATCTTCAAATGAATTTAGTTTTTCCAAACTATACCTCAAAATTTTATCCTTTTAAAAATATTGAAAATCTTTAATTTCCAATCAATTAAAAATGCAAAACTTGTTACTTTTATGTATTCTTAAATCATAAAATCAATTTATTTATATATTTCTATAAATTCATCTTAAACTACTTAAAAACATTAAAAATAATAATAAATGATGTTAAACATCCAGTTACAGTTAAAATTTGTCATATTTCTAAAATAAGAGATTCATCATATTAATCAGCCGCTTTTTCTGTCCACCAGTTGATTTTGAATTATACGGAATTTCTGCATTTGCTTCTTATGTTCCATGCTGCTTTTCAAACTGCGAGTGAAATTGATTTGACTGTTGATATTCATTAACTCCTCCATGCTATATTCTGTTATGCGATCGACGGAGTAGGATACCATTTCCTGTGTTAAATTTAGTTTACTTTTTGAAAGCTTCAATGAACTCTTGTTGAGACGTCTCAACTCTTGACGGTACATGAACAACATATAAGGAATGTTGGAATATGATTTGTTGTCTTGATTCATGTTCGACTTGGATTGTTCGTTGAAAGAATTGTTCAGATATTCTTGCATTGTTGACATTCTTATTTAGTCTTGGTATTTAGATGAAGTAAATCAAAAGTTTGTAAATAGTTAGGTGTTGCTTGCTGAGATTAACGCAGTAAACTGATAATGATTTTATAAAATTCTTCCTATTTATACAGCGACAGGTATTCGTAATATTGGAAAATTGTACCTGTTGTAAAAGAAGGTCGTATTTGTTGGACAAAATATGTGTTAAAAGTAAGTAGTAGTTATTAAAGAGAAATCTGCAATTTGGCATAATATTTTATGATAGTTGTTTTTAGAACAATCCCTACATTTATTAGCATACAGAGGTGATTATTTTAAACTTTCCAAAAATTGCAGAACCAGGCTGAGAGCTGCCTGAAAGAAAGGGACAGTTATAATAATTTTTGGTACCTAGTTAATTTAAGAAAAAATATATGTAAGTAAATTGCAGATCTGAAAGAAAGAGAGAAATATATAACATGTTTATATTCCGTCTCGTGATATCTCTGTAAACTTTGTGAAACGAATTTGAAAAGTATTTTATAATTGCACATAACTCTTGCCATCTTGGCTTCTCATGAAAGTATGAAGCTACGTGTACACGGTTGTCAGATCTTACAAAGTTGTCAGAAAAATGTTGAATAAATGGTTAATAACCATATGCAACCATGTACACATAGCTTAAATAATTAGTCATATTGTCATAATGTCCTAATATATCACGACACGGCGGCTCGGCTTAACCGACTCATAGGCATTCGGCGTTGTTCTCTGCTGGTTCGTTACCATAACATTATAAACATAGCGTAGAAAGTAGTATTTAGTAGTTTCTCTTCTTCTACTGTGGGTCCAGTATATTGGATAAAGAATAAAATATGCACCCCGGCTGAGGAAGAAATGCCCTTGAGATGGGATTTCAGCAGGACAATGATCCGAAGCACTCTTCAAAATTGGTAAAGGACTGGTTTGCTGTCAACAAAGTACCTCCTATGAAATGGCCTTCGCAGTCACCGGACCTAAACCCAATAGAACACCTTTGGGGACTGCTCAAGAGGAAGCTGGAGGGTTTCAGTCCGAAAAAAGGACGAATTGTGGGGAAAAATCCAGAAGGACGTTTACAAAAAAAATTATTGAAAAAATTACAAATATTTTTCAAGGTAGTTTTTCTTTTGTTAACATTTTGAAATAACTGAGAACACATAAAAAAATTCCAATTGAGTCCTGAAAAACCTATAACTGTGATCGTTGTTCTACACTCAATGGCTATTTCCACTAACGGTGTAAAAGTAGGCTGAAAATCAATGACGTACAATCATGTTATCTCCTTTCTCTTGCATTCATCGAAGAACTTTGGGAAGGTATGTTTCACTCAGAAATTAAAGCGACATATAAATTTGCTATATGAGAGGATATTGACATTTTTGTCGATAGTCAAATGACAATCATTTAAGTCTACAATCTCGGCGTAAGGAATTTAGAACCAGCTCATTAAGATTGCTATGAAATTGAGCAGACAGACTAGCTATGCTGAACAGGCTCTGTCCAATATTTCGAATATGGTATGTCACTTTATCGATAATTTGGTACGAACTAAGCAACATATAAATCGAAGTCAGAGAGACATATCGGGTTAATGGGACACTGGACGATTGGTAAACATGAGAGTTAGCACCCACTGCTTTTTAGTAGTTTAAAAATTACGATAGTTTTGTATCTATATTTTCATGAGAATTCATCTTATATGATAATTTTTAAAAGGTACAATTACAAAATGCTTTACAAATTCGTATCAGAGATGTCACGAGACAGAATATAAACATGTTTTGTATGTCTCTCTTTCTTTCAGATCTGCATTGTACATATATTTTAACTGTATGCAACACATATCATTCTCTTTCAGGCATGATTCTGACTTTTTTGGAACATTTAAAATTATTACCACCGTATACCCAATAAATATGTTTTTTTTAAAATCTAACACCATAAAATATTATGGCAAATTACAGTTTTTTCTTTAATAGCACAGATTTAGCACATATTATTGTCCAACAAACACGACCTTCTTTTACAAACTGGTACAATTTTCCAATATTACGAATACCCAGAAAACATCAGCGGAATTTCTCAACTACCTGACGCTGTATAAATAGGGGAAAATTTACAAAACCATTATCAGTTTACTGTGTTAATCTCAGCAAGCATCACCTAGCTATTTACAAACTTTGATTAACTTCATCTAAATACCAAGACTAAATTAGAATGTCAACAATGCAAGAATATTTGAACAATTCTATCACCGAACAATCCAAATCGAATATGATTCAAGACAACAAATCATCTTCCAGCATTCCTTATATGCTGTTCAGGTATAGGGAAGATTTGAGACGTCTCAACAAGAGTTCATTGAAACTTTCAAATAGTAAACTAAATTTAACACAGAAAATGGTTTCCTACTCCGTCGATCGCATAACAGAATATAGCATGGAGGAGTTAATAAATATCAACATTCAAATCAATTTCGCTCGCAGTTTGAAAAGCAGCATGGAACATAAGAAGCAAATGCAGAAATTCCGTACAATTCAAAATCAACTGGTGGATAGAAGAAGCGGATGATTAATTTGATGAATCTCTTATTTTAGAAATGTGACAAATTTTAACTGTAACTCGATGTTTAACATCATTTATTATTATTTTTAACTAGTTTAATAAGAATTTATAGAAATATTTAAATAAATTGAATTTATGATTTAAGAATATATTAAAGTAACAAGTTTTGGATTTTTAATTGATTGAAAATTAAAGATTTTCAATATTTTTACAAGGTAAAATTTTAAGGAATAGTTTGGAAAACCGACGTCAATTTTGCATTTTTTTGCACAGAGTGTTTTTGGGCGGCCCTAATGTTTCACTTTTACTATTCTCCAAAGGTCTCCCAAAATGTTTTAACGTCATTACTTCCACTTTTTCGATTCTTTCAATGTATAAAATTGTTATTCATAATATGAAACCCAAATACTGAAAAATGATAATGTTCAGAGGTAGCAAATTAAAAAACAAAATTAATTAAAACTAGTTTAAAATAGTTTCTGTCTAGGTTGGCTACCGTTAACGCTAAGCTACTGCAATTACCGTTACCAATATAATCGTAAATACCGTTACCGATGTTCTATAAATAATAATAAAAATTATAAACACAAACATATGTATTTGATTTCAATAATTGAGCTCATCATCGAGCATTTTAACGATGCAGCATACAATTTTCTTCCCGGAATATGTCTCTATCGTTCATAAATCCTTAGAAAACAGCAGTACTGCTCTTTTACGGATTGTTCTTTCGCTAACGCATAACCTTAAACTTGTTCTTACTTGACTAGTTGATGCTGTAGTATCATTTTGCATTGCTCCATTAATCAAGGAATCACCATATCGTATGGTTTTACGCTGATGTCCTCCAGAATTATAAAGACAGTACTGTTCTCTGACGAATCCAAATACAAATTAAAAAGTTCCGATGGAATAAGGCGTGTACGCAGACGAAAAGGAGAAAGACTGTATCCTAAGTATTGCAAAGCAACAATTAAACATAGAGGAGGCAATATAATGGTCTGGGGTTGCTTTTCTGGTCAAGGAATTGTGCCAATTCATAGCACTGTGGTGCAGAATCAAAATTTTTTGGAAATAAATCTGGCATTTCTAAACGGCTGGTCCGATCGGGATAAAATTTGACATTGCCGTAGCCAAGGAGTATTTGAGTTTAAGTTATTAAACTGGACCCCACAAATGCTCCAGGCGAGGGCTATGGGGCTTAAAAATAGGGTATCTTTGACATGTAACATTTTTAAACACGTGCCATTTTTTTGTTCCCATCCGATTTCAAAGATTTGTATATTTTCGGAAAGCGCTCGACTAGGTCTTGAAAAAAATTGAGTGCAATATTTTTGAAGGACGGAGTTATAAAGTGGCATATTTTTGAATATAATTGAGATATTGACTTGAAATTTTTTTTATAAGACAAAAATTAACTTATATAAACAAAAAAAAAAAAAAAAAAATGTTCGGAAAAAATGTGGATCAAATTGTTCCTAATATTTGCAATCCTACCAAAATTTTGATACAAATTTTAGTTTTAGAAGCTCAATAATTATGTAATAAAATCTTTATTTATTAACAAAACTCAATGAAATTTTCAATATTTTTAAAATTTTTTATTCTGAATAACAAAAAAATTGTCAAAAGGTCAAAAGGGAATTCCGTAATTCCTAAAAATTGGAGCGAAAATACCAAAAATTATATTTTTTACTATTTTACCCATAGGGTCCACGTTTTCTTCGGAGCTGGGAAAATACTTTGGGAGTAAATAGGGATCACATCAAGGTTTCCAAAACTGCTTTCCATTTTCTGATCCCAGCTTTGGGATTTTAGAAGATGTGGCCCAAAGTTGAAATTTTGATAAAAAATAGGACTATTCGTTCCATTCATGCACCAAATGCATGAATCTCTGAAGGCGGAGAAAAATCGTAGACCTTGGCTGCATCGAAAATCCAAAAAATGCAAATTAAGGTCCAACCAAGTGTAAATAAATAAAAAAAAATACTATATAAAAATATTACAAATTCTCATTTAAAATTCTATAATTTCTTCTCTTTTAAACACACTTAACCTTAGATTTTATTAATTTCTGTTGTTAATGATTGAAAACTTCTATTTTTTTTTTTATTTATAAACAAAAACAATGCAATTTTCAATAAAACTTTTCCAAATATAACAGTTTTTTATTTACATAATAAAAATCCCCTAACACTTGCACTTTTAAACACACACACATATGTATATAAATGCACTTCTACACACACTTCTAAACATTTAAGGTCATTGACCTCCTCCTCTCTCTTCCATAATAAATTTAAACACTCAAAAACCATTGAGTAAAATTCAGTTACTAAAAATCACTCACAATATTTTATCTTAAAAATACAATCAGACAAAACGTAAACAAAAAATATTCATATGTATATAGACAAAAACCAACAACAACTACATATTTTACACGTTATCAAGTAATAACAAACACAACAACAACAACAAGAGAAAAGATTTTCATTAATAAAATACACGTGATTCAGCTAGAAAATTCATGGCATAATACGAATACAACTGTAAATTACTTTAAAGTTTAAACTCTCTTTCTGTATTATGCTCTTTCTCTCTTTTAGATGACGAAGAAGGATTTTTGTTATTTTTTTTACTATACAAATGCACTCAATTTAAATATGTATGTACAGTAGGGATGTCACGCTTGTGGGGAGCCAAAAAAATGTTTTCTTGGGTGTATCAACTGGCTCAATGGACAAACATTTTGTTATCATAGGGTTGGTATTTGATAGGTGCATTGAATGTGATGACCGAGATTTCCGTTTAAGTGTGATCATACCTGAATATTTCATAGTACAATAGTGGTCCAAATACCGCATAATTTTCTAGAAAAAAGAATCCCCTAATGTCCATAAAAAATTAAAAAAAACCCCAAAAATGGAAATTTTAGCATTTTTTCCCATTGGGTCCACATTTGGTCCGAGGTTAATAAAAAGGCTTATATGGCATATTCAAAACATTCAGGTATGTGATGAAACACGATTTAGATGCAAAAACGATTTCAAAACTACAAAAGGTGTGATGTCATATTAGTTTCAAATTCGAATTTGTTTCAAAGGGAATTTATCGAAATTAATTTTTACACCAATTAAGGTAAACAAATGGAGGGTTGCTTATTTTGTTGTATTTTGCTATAAAAATGATTGATTTCAGTTTTAAAATCGATCGTTTTTTCATCACATGCCTGATTATTGGGTATATAAAACTGTTTTGTTATTATTGGGTTGCCCTGGTTTGGAATTTTGGAACTAAATCCGAAATTTTGAAATAAAATTGGTTAAATTTGGAAAAACCTGTGAATGACACATTTTTATGTTGGAATAATTTATGTGGAAATAATACAAATATTGTGAGTTTTTGAATCAAATTTTTCAAATTCAAAATTTCTGTAATATTCAACTGTAAATTCATTTATTTTGAGACTCGAGCAAAAATTTATTTGAAATATGGTCGTGTGATCGACAGGAGCACTTTCAAAACAAAGGAGTTTTTTTTCGTGGATGTCAGGGTAAAATTGTCTCTGATCTTTAAAAAATTTTAAATATTTACACAAAAATTGTGAAATTGTAAAATTTATAAATATAAAACCATAGAGAATTTATACATAGAGACGAGACACTATGATTTGTCAAACAAAAATACAACAAATCATATGGCTGATACAATAACAAAATACATTGACTAACATGTATTTTGTTGTTGCAAGAGTTAGGTTTTTGACAACAGACTTAGGTTTTTGACAATTAAGTCTCGTCTCTATGTTACCCTATGTATAAAATATTCTATAAAAGGTTTGTTAGTTTTAACATATCGCAATGAAATTTATTATGACGTTACACTTTTTGTTAGCAAATGTAAAAGTGGCAACATTTATACAACTTAGGAAAAGCAAAGCCCGCAATTCCCAAAAAAAAAAAAATAATAATAATTCCCAATAAGTCCATATTTGCTACGCTGGTAAAATAATTGTAATAAACTGTTACACGTTTTGGAATTTAGAACTTTAATCTTAAATTCAAAATTTGGAAAAAATAGGTTTAATTCGGCAGGGCCTAGGGAAAACCCTATTAGTATATTTTAATCGTTTTCTATTTCAAAGCCACCCTTTGAAATATAAATATTAAAATATTATAAGTTCCTTAAGAAACTTCGTTTCCTAGGAAGCAAGAAGTAATAGCAGTTTTTCGGCCACAAAAATATGAAAATTCAACATTTCGATTATTTATGAACACGTAAAAGCTATTGCTTTGAGACGTTCAAATTTATTGTTTAACCCTTTCTAAAAAATGGCTAAAAACGTTGGTAATCATTTTTGTTTATGGTAAATTTGGGCATCTGATTTCAAAAACGACATTTAAAAATTTGTACAATCAATGGTTTACCTGCCAGCTGGGAAAAACTAAATGAGTGCCTTAAGGCACCCTTGGAGCTTTAGAGATTGAAACATAGTCGGGTTTTAGTTAGTATAGTTTGTAAATTTTTATTGAAAACAGCTTTTCTAATTGTTCATCACTCAAATCAGATAATTTTAAATGTTTGTTCACTCGACCAGCCATTTCTAACACAATATATTTTACTGAAATATTTTTCGATATTTTTCCAATATTGAAAAATATTATTTTTAATGTTGAAAATTATTGATTTATCGTATTTCAATATAATTTTTATACCCTTCACCATGAGTGGCAAGGGTATATATAAGTTTGTCATTCCGTTTGTAATTTCTACGACCCCACAAAGTATATATGTTCTGGATCGTTATAGATAGCGAAGTCGATATAGCCATGTCCGTCTGTATGTTGAAATCAACTTTCCGTAGCCCCTAAATAACTTACAAACATAATATATCGAGAATTCTTCCGGATCGGTCACTATTTAAAATCGGCCCACATATGGCTGAGATATAGGGAAAAAACCGGGTTGGCCTCGATTTTTGGCCTATTTTTTATCTATATCTGGATTACTAAGTCATTAATATAGACATCTAATGATAGATATTTCAAAGTCCACTGCCACGTTGTATATAAGGCTATAGTAATTTGGACCTACAATGGGTCAAAATCGGGAAAAATATTTTTTAACCCGAATTTTTTTTATCAAAAAAAATTTTTTGTCGTAAATTAATAAATTAAAAAAAATTTTAAAAATTTCAAAAAAAAATTTTAAAAAATTTCAAAAAAAAAAATTAAAAAAAAAAGAATTTGGAAAAAAAATTTTAATTTTGTTTACCTAAAAATATTAAAATTTTTATTTTAAAGTATAATTTGATGAAGTGTATATAAGATTCGGCACAGCCGAATATAGCTCTCTTATTTGTTCTATTATAATCAATTATAATGAATATTATTGAATTATTGAGTGTACTCCTCTGCTACGCCTATGTGAAATTCCATGTCAATCGAATCAACCGTAACAATTATGACATTTATAATAAAAATCACAACATAATTGTTATTTTCTGATTTTTATTTTTTTTTTTTTTTGTCAAAAATAATTGTTATTTTTTGATTTTTATTTTTTTTGTCAAAAATATTTGTCAGACTTTGATTTTTATTTTTTTGTCAGAAATATTTGTCAAACTTTGATTTTTATTTTTTTGTCAGCATTATTTGTCAAACTTTGATTTTTATTTTTTTGTCAGAAATAATTGTTATTTTTTTATCATACATATTTTTGTCAGACTATAAAAATTAAAATCATAGTCTGACAAAAAAATAACAAATCTTCCTGACAAAAAAATAAAAATCAAAGTTTGACAAATATTTCTGACAAAAAAAATAAAAATCAAAGTTTGACAAATATTTCTGACAAAAAATAAAAATCAAAATATAACAATTATTTTTGACAAAAAAATAAAAATCAGGAATTCAAAAATCATGTTAATTTATGAAAATATAGTTGAAAACGATCAAAATGGTATGCTTGACATGACTCTCCGATATTTTCTTGTGATGGCTTTTTTCCTTTGAAATTTAAAAAATAATTATTATTTTCGGTCCCTGGAATCAACCTGTTTGAAATGGCAGATTTATTTCCAAAATATTTTGATTCCCTCCCACTGTGTACTGTATTGAACGGATTCCGAATTACCGCATTTGTGATCGAGTAAAATTTGTCGTAAGTTTCTTATTTAAGATTATGTCGGGCATTTTTTAAATCGACATTTTTTTCGATACGATTACCTCGCTTCTGATTTTTTTTAAGTTAAAAAAATAGAGCTTCTGTTTTGGCTTAGCTTTTTAAGGTCATCGACAGCATACTATTTCGCACCACCCTATTAAACATAAGCAGTGCAGTGCAGTTGGTTTTTACCATTTGTCTGACAGCCAAATATAAGAGCGAGAGAGAGAGAGAGGGAGTAAATAACAGTATTTCATTCAATTTTGATGTTGGCCAAAGGAATTGTATGGAGCATAGCGTTCAGTTGCAATTACTCTGTTCAGGAAAACGCACGAAAATAACGGAATAAAATTAAAAAACCGGGGAAAACTATTGCTAAAAACATATTGAATATTCATAGTTAAACATGTATAAAATAATAAGACAAACAAATTAAAGAAATGAAATAATAAGATGGGAAATTAATACCAAAATAAAAATATTCAAGGTTTTTTTTTCTGTTTGATTTTATATAATAAAAAAATTTAATTGAATTGAAAATCAAACATTTTATGGTAATAAAAAGCAATTTCTAAACGTTTATAATAAAAAAAATTGTAGTTTTTATTTGAAAAAATGAAAAATACTGTTCAAGTGTTAGGAAAAAATTTAAGTATACTTGAAAACTGCAATTTGACCGCATTTCTTAAATGTATGCTTGTGTTTGTGTTCGTGTGTGAACGTGAAAATTGCCATTAAATACAGTTATAGGTCAAACACCCCAACGGAAAAAATATATAGAAAATTATATGCATACAATAACAACAACAACAACATAAACTACTACAGTATAATAAATAACTGTTAAAAAAGTTAACGTTACAGTGAACTAAAGTCGCGTGTTGTTTTTGCCGTTTTTTTTATGGCGAAGTTTTAAATTTTTTTTGGATACAAGTTTTTCATTCTAGGGTTTTCGTAAGAAAATCATTTGGGGTCGGTCTTAGGTGTTAATGCACTAAATGTATTAAATAGTAAACATTTAAAACAAAATTAACTTTAATGATTTCCGGAAAAGGCTGGAATTGCCATATATTTCAAATAATTTTATATTGTTTAAAACAAAAAACTTTTACTTATTTTACTATAAATCAGTTCAACTGCATTTTATAGAATTGCTAAACATCTATGTGATGTTTATTACCTCCTGTCTATACTTGACAAATATTTATCATAACAATTAATAACGTTTGTTGTCAAGACAAAGTTCTCTGATCAAAAGCACTAACAATTTTAGCATAATAAAGCAATCATACTAATAATTGGAGACTATACCAGATAGTATTTTATCTAGACAATCATTTTGACGTTTATCATGACAAAATTTTATCAGGCATAGACATAGGGTAAGAAACAAACAATGTTGGCTGCCGTTACTCCTGAAATACACTTTCAGCTAGAGTACCGGTACCGAATTAACTGCGAAATAATTGAACATTCCGTTACGTCTAAAAATTCCATTACCGCTATGACTATTTTTACAAAATCTGCTCCACTCTCCACGTTTTTTACCGGACGTGAAACAGTTAAATGACAGATTAATCCCAATAAATTTGCTTATTAAAATTTGTGAAGAAATTTTAAATCGCTGATCCTTCATTTTATTTAATTTAATGATAAACTTAGAATTTTGTTTAAAAAAACACTATTTTCTACTATAGACTAATACGCTTGGAGATCCTTAGCATTCATTGTGATTCCCTTCAGAAGAACTCAGAAAAGAGGAATATATCAGAAGAAAACCGACTGCTCCTTGAAAAACTGCGCTACCCGCCATTAAGCCACCTTATTCCCTTCATAAAACAGAAAATATCCCCAGACTACAACTCGTGATATTCTCCAGTCCATTGTGGAATCGTTTAGCCAGCCAGCTAAGTCTATGAGAGAGTAAATAATAGGATCTATAATCTATAACTCTTCTTTATCTTACTGAAATTCGAAGTAAAACTACATAATTTGCTGGTTATAGACCTTATCCAACAGTGAATCTTATTCACTCTTAGTATGATCTCAGATTACATTCCTAGCAGCCGTTTTTTCTTCTTCTTGGACTAGCACTCAGGGGATGAACCGTAATCATGCAAAGCAGTGTGTTTGAACAATGAAAATAGGTTATGGGTGGGAGGAAAGCTGTAATAGTTGGACATTTGATTTATACTTCCCTGCATTGAAATTGACAGGAAATACTTTATTTAGCTGGAAGTTTGTTCCATATATGGACAGTACGGCTAAATAACGAGTTTTTCCTGTAGTGTGTTAAGCGGTACACTGGCCAACGACCACAAAGGAATAAGTTATTGATAAAAGTCGTGTATTACGTAAAAATCTGCGAGTGTGAGGAACAAGTTTCCTAATTTCATTAGAACACATTACACATCACATTACTGATAGAAAAGTGGAACCCAACTCACATTTCGATGGTGCTGAGCAAATCAATAGAGTTGGATCCCCTACTGTTAACAGTAATCACCTTCGGTATCATCTGTGAGCTCCAAAATCACCGATCAGATGTAGTGAAGTAATTACTATACCGTTTCAGAAAACCAATGCATATTTTTCACGTGCAAAAGAAGTATTAAATTATTTTGACGCACGGACGGACATCACACTGTATTCTCATGCCCAGAACTCATAAACACAGATTACATAATCACTCATAAACACAGATGATATGCGTTTCTGAGTGTACATAGAACACTGAGTTGAAAGTGACTCTATTTGAACAAGACCATTCAGACATTTTCAGAAGATGCTGATTAAGAGAATAATTAATATTTTGCCTCATTGCCCCAATATCCGACTGGTAAACAATATCCGACTGGTAAACAATATCCGACTGGTAAACACAGATGATATGCGTTTCTGAGTGTACATAGAACACTGAGTTGAAAGTGACTCTATTTGAACAAGACCATTCAGACATTTTCAGAAGATGCTGATTAAGAGAATAATTAATATTTTGCCTCATTGCCCCAATATCCGACTGGTGTGCTCTATAATTGAATGAAAATGAATGGCAAATGTTGCTGTCATCTGCAAAAGAATATATAGGGTTGGAAATTTGCCATAGAAAGTCGTTTAGATAGAATAAGTAATAGAGTAGGAAATAGAACGAAGCCTTGAGTTTCCCCTAAGTTGATATTGAACTAGTTTGAGGAGACCAGGATTGGAGCTATGGGGCCTCAAATTACGGCACCTAAGACATTACAAATTGTTAACCGCTTATGCATATATTGTATCGATTATAGTTACAGCTTTTGCACAATAGTTAGTTAACTGGTCGAACATTTAAGCTTAAAGAAGACGACTTTTTAAGTTCTCCACAACCCATTTAAGCTGGAGTACCCCAAGGCAGTATCTTGGGGGCCTTTTAACACTTGATGATACATCAACATTTACTGATTACTCAATTGAAATTGAAATCAATTCAAATTTATTAGCTCATTGGCAGAAACTTTACGCTTAGTTTAGATTGTAAATATCTACTTTCAAAGACGACAAATCATGTTTTTAAGAATGATCACAGTTGCCCCCTGCTATGTATATTAAATATACCTTTGTAAAAACTGAGATCAAGAAACATGTAGAAAAATATTAAAAAAAAAAAACTTGAAATCCACCCAAATTCACTGCCCCGTAACATGTTAGATAACAGTGGTCAGATTCTATAAAGAAGGAGGGCCTAATCCAAAGACAACAAGAAAGAACACCAATTTAATCAGAGCAACAATTATTCGCCCGGCAAGGTTGTGTTTAAAATGTAAAACTCCTAAAATATACTAATAGGGGTTTCTCCAAGCCCTTTCGAATTTAATCTCTTCTTAATGGACATTTTGAATTTAGGCAAAATTTCGTAAAATCTCAAAGGAAGGCAACCAGAGGCATTTAATTTGTGTGCATGTATGAGTAAAAAATAAAATATACGCAACAACATCGAGCAACTGAATGAATTATTTGTATTTTAATGCTCTATTGTTTACATTCGGGTTGAGTACGTATAAATTGACGAAAATCTTCGTAACCTGAACAATATGAACGCTTACCAATGATTTAAACTCACTATATTAAATTTTTTAATTTAATTAGGCTAAGGTGGCGGCAAAAACTAAGCGCCCAATTAGCATGTAGTGTGAAATGAATTTGACTCTGATTGTTTTCTTGCTATTATCACATTGTTTATTGAAACCTAATATTTATTTAGTATTTATTTTTTTAGTTGTTGTATACATCTTTTTACAGAATATGGAGGGCCTATATTCAAAACCCTCTATCTTAAAAAAACACTACTTTTCAGGAGAGCCAAAAAACAGTTTTTTCGCGTATTATTTGAGTTATTAAAATCCGGTATTCTACAATATTTTTTTAAAGCAACTACTGAATCTCACATATAATAGGTTTTAAAAAATGTGCATTATTGGGGACTTTATGAAAGATAAAGGGTTTTTATTCTCTAAATATTCAATGTGTATGCTTGAAAATGATAAGATAGAGGATTTTGCATTTTAATAAAATTAAATTATTTTGATTTTAACGTGATTTATTTAAGATAACGGGTAATAATACAACATTTGATAACAAAAAAAAAAAAAAAATTAACAATAAACAATATTAAACAAAAAGTTATAGAAAAAATGTTTTTTTTTTTGCTTTTGCAAGTTTTTTGGAGTTTGATTGGTGTAAATTATCGTAAAATAATCGATGACACTTTAAAAGTAGACACTTTTAAAAGCAAACTCCAACTTTAACCTTTATTTTTATGCCATGGACATTATATTTTAGAAAAACAAAAAGGTAAAATTAAATTCAGAATCGGTAATTAAATTCAGAATTGGCATTCGCTATTTTGATAAATGATTGAAAAATGTAAAATTCATGTTCTGCATGCAAAAATTAGTAAGAAAACATGAATTGCAAGAAGAAAATATTCCGAAAAAAAACCTTTGAAAATTAATTATTTGAAAAGATAGAGGGTTTTGCATTCGGAAAAAATTAATTGTATAAGATAGAGAAATAACAAAAATCCAAATAAAGATGAGGGGTGTTTTACTGAACATTTTACCATCAAAAAGTAATTTTCGTGAAAATAAAAGATAGAGGGTTTTGAATATAGGCCCTCGATATATATTGTTTTACTATAACAGAAAAATCTGTCACGTATGGTATTTCACTTACGATATTAAACTTTATTTATTATAAAATCATGCAAATATTATTTTTATATAAATATGACGGATTTTAAAGCAAACATATTTGGTTTAGTCTATGAAATTAAAATAAACAAGTAAGAGAGATATATTCGGCTGGGCCGAATCTTATATACCCTTCACCAAACTATACTTCAAAATAAAAATTATAAATATTTTTAGGTAAACAAAATTCATTTTTTTTTTCCAGTTGTTTTTTTTTAATTTTTTGAAAAAATTTTTTTTTTCGATTTTTTTTTTTAATTTTTTTTAAATTTAAAAAACTTTTTTTTTAAATATAAAAAATTTTTTTTTTTAAATTTAAATTTTTTTTTTTTTAATATTTAGCCAAAAAAACTTTTGTTGGAAAAAAAATTCGGGTTAAAAATTTGTCCCGATTTTGACCCATTGTAGGTCCAACTTACTATGGTCTTATATACGTCGTTGCAAAGGTCTTTGAAATATCTATCATTAGATATCCATATTGTCTATATTAATGACTTAGTAATCCATATATAGGTCAAAAAATAGGTAAAAATCGAGGTTGTCCTGGTTTTTTCCTTATATCTCAGCCATTTGTGGACCGATTTTGCTGATTTTAAATAGCAAACTTCTCGAAAGCATGTCTGACAGAATTATTCAAGATTTGGATCCCGAAGATATCTGGGGTCTTCAGAAAATTGATTTCAACAGACAGACAGACGGACAGACAGACAGACAGACAGACAGACAGACAGACAGACAGACAGACAGACAGACAGACAGACAGACAGACAGACATACAGACAGACAGACAGACAGACAGACAGACAGACAGACAGACAGACAGACAGACAGACAGACAGACAGACAGACAGACAGACAGACAGACAGACAGACAGACAGACAGACAGACAGACAGACAGACAGACAGACAGACAGACAGACAGACAGACAGACAGACAGACAGACAGACAGACAGACAGACAGACAGACAGACAGACAGACAGACAGACAGACATGGCTAAATCGACTTCTCACGAAGGTGAAGGGTATAAAAAATAACGCCTCTCACGATTCAAAATTTTTCGCATATTTTTACATATACCTCAAAATTACTTCCGTTGTATGTCACGTACTATATGTATATCCTTATTACGCTCGATATTTTGGAAAACAATGTTTCAAATGGAAGATAAAGATAAAATTATTTTTCAGATACTCTTATTTTTGCAAAATCTATTCCACTCTATAGACGTACAAATGTTACGTACGATTACATGGAATTGCCCATATCCATAAATTAAAAGGGACCTTAGGTTAAAAATATCAATTTTCACTTTTTCAGTGATTCTTATAGAAGAAAATGTGCTCCACACATCTAGCTTCATTAGTTTTTTTTTTTACAAATGCGCTACAAAGATGGTTGCATTTGTAAAAGTAAGCTCTTTTTAATTAAACAAACCACAAGTTATATATTTATTATTTAAATTATACTTAAAAATATTTGTTGACTATTTTTTGTTGTTTTTTATATGTTTATCGTTTTGTTGACGTTTTATAAATTTTTATTTTTTTGGTAGGCCTACCGATTTTTTATCTTTAGTACCAAAATAGTGGGTAAAAACGGGAAAATACATTTTATTTTCAATAATTAAGTCAATTTCGATAAAACTTTTAATAATGGTTCTTGGATTCATATAAAAATTAACTAACAGAGTATTTTTGGAACTCGAGTTTTGTACTTTTTTTAAAACATATTTTTTTCTTAAGCACATATTTCAGATATGTTGCACAAAAAATTTTGGCAAAATGGATTACATATTTTTAAATTTTAAACTTGACGGGTGTTCAAGAAGGAAAAAGGAAATTGGTACTTTTCTCCTAATGGTACTTTTTTAATATTTCAAATTATTTAACTTATCGAAATTAAATATAGCTGATATGTATCTGAGTGAAGTTAGTGTTAAGAAGAGGGAATAATATTTAGTTACCCAAATGTGAGACCTGAACTTTTCCTTCTTCTAATGGTACATTTTGAATTTTCTTTAATAATGGACCTAGAAATATGAAATTAAGCATATATAGTTCTGAGTGAATAAGAATTCAATTATTTTAAGTCTTTTAGGGGTTCTTTACAGGTCATTTAAAATTTAACACATTTTATGCCGATATTTAGCCTATTTGTCCTGAGATCTCAAAGCATGGAATTCTCAACGGAATATAGTTTTAGATACCAAAGTATGTTTCCATTATACCATGTGAGACTTTTATAGCTGCCTAGGAGCAAATGAGAGAAAATCATAAAATTCATATTTTGAAGATATTTTTAGTATTTTTAAATGCCTCGCAAACTGTGCAATCTATGCATTTTTACACTCTCGCAAATGAACTGTCAAAAAATGTATGGAAATTCGTTTGTAAAACTCCGATTAGTTTGCGCGACAATTTAGACTCGCAAACTTGAATTTATTGTGCAATTGATTAATCGGCTGCTTTTGTTTACTTTTATTTATGAAAAATAAAAATTAAATAAAATATAAACATTTTGTGCATGTGAAAATTGTGTAACTTTGGAACAGAATGATTGGATTGAATGGCAATGTGTATGGAAACATTAAACAACAGCTAGAACATAAACAAAATCTTCCAAACTATGTACATCATAGTTTGTTCCAAAGATTTAACTTTCATTCAACATTTTTAGAATTTAAATTTATACAATTTGAAAAAAAATTTTTTACAGCTTTTGTTAAATTTATTTTTATTTGACATTTTTAACAAATATAAATTTTCTGGGTAAACTTGCACAAAATTGAAAACGTCGCGCAAATTTGCACAAATGGGAAACTTAAGCGTTTAAATGAGTACCCTTAGTATTTTTTGTGAATTGTGGGATTCTATTTCTATAAAATGTTTTAATTTTTATCAACTATTTAGCAAATTTAAAGCTGGAAACTTTTGATTTAGGAAAAGGAAATCTAGCAATTTCCAAAAAGCAAACTAAAACATCCGAAATTTTTTATTTTTTTGAATTATGCCTATAAAGTCCACATTTGACACGTGACTGTTAAAGTAATATCTTTAACATTTATTTGGAATTCATCATATTATCTGAAACTGTTGCCTGTTTTGGAATCCCATTTTTAGAATTTAAAATCTCGATAAAAAATAGGTTAAATTCTAAAGGGCCTAGGGAATCGAGTATCACTATATTTGTAAAGTTGTATTGCTTAACTAGGAGGAATTAAATGAAATTGGTGATAAATTGTGTTCGATATTGTATAAAAACCGGGTGAAGCTATAGTAAAATGTGTTTCAAATGGATATAACTCGGCCTAATCGAGGGCTTTAAGAATATATTAAAATCAAGGTTGGTCACCGATTCGAAACGGTTAAAAGGTAACGGTAACGCTAGTTCAACGGTAATTTTGGTCTGTGAAGTGTTAATTTCTGAAGTCAAAACTTTTTATTTTCATTATTTTAAATTATTTACAGAATAGAGGCAACGATATTTAAAGTTAATGGTTTTTTAGCGGTAACGGTAATTGCAGTTATTTCGGTAACGCGGTAAAGGTAGCCACCCCTGATAAAAATCTTTGATTTATTTCCAAAATCTTAAGTATGCCTCATTGTGTACTGTGAAATAAAAAAACACCTTTTGCTTTAAATTAAATTATAGCAGCCATATAAATTTTAATTAGTGATTTTAATGCCTACTAATACAATCAATAAATTTTCAATTATTTAAATTCAATTTAATATGTTTGGCATTTAAATCTACATTTTAAATATACAATAAAATAGATTTCCTTTTACCTGTCTTTATACAATACATTTGTTTAATTTCTTTTCAAGATTTTTATTTTCTTTTTAAACACATAATTTTGTTTATAAATCGGATTATTATTTATAGCGCGTAATTTACAATTTATGTATTTATATGTATTTTGAGTTTTTATACCCTACACCAGCATAGTGGGGAGGGTATATTGGGTTAGTACTGATGTTTGTAACGTGCAAAGATATTGTCCCAACACCCACCTGTACCGTTCAGCACAGGATAATTTTTTGTCTATTAAGCGATGTCCTACCGTCCATGTAAACCTTGTAACCAAACTACAGGTCGCAATTTCAAATATATAATTCTACAATGTTTTATTACCCTAAGGACGATGCTTATTGAATTTGGTTAGAATCGGTCTTTTATTTCTCCTTGCCCCCACTCCTACTTCCTAAAATCACTTTAACTATCATAACTCTCTTAAAAATATAGGTATCCAAATAAAATAATTAATTTTCTTGGTGTAGGATACCACATGGTCGGGCTTGACTATACTTGCTTACTTGTTTTGTTTAAAAATGTACAATATCATACTAATCATTATTGGACATTGCTCATATTTATTGTAGATCCGGTAAACATTTAATAAAAGTCAATATACTAAATACATACACAATAAAATACATTAATATAAACGTACAAACGTTCTATACACAAATTTTTGCATATTTAAAAATAAAATCAAACCAAAAAAAATATTTTAATAAATAATAAAATTATCGAGTGTGCGGTTTGTTTGGCGAAAAAAGTGTTTGTTTATAAATTATAAAGAAAAAAATTTGAAAATATAAAAATAATTTCATAAGTGTTTGTGTAAAACATTCTGGAGGTTTTAAGACAACAATCGCGTTCTATTGCTGCCCTTAAAAGGAATTCAAAACTCAAGGTAATTACTTCATAACACTTAAGTTTGCTTTTGTTTTCACAAATTCATTGCGGTCTAAAAGTGTAACTCTTGTTTAAACTGTGAATAACTATTTGTATGCAGTATTAAGCCTTAATTAACTGATTGAAGTTTAAAAAAATACTCAAATATATAATAATAAGTAATACATTCTCCAAAATTTTAAAAAAATATTATTAACATTCGTAATATACCAGGGCCGGCCAATAAGTCCGTAACTTTTTTAATGAAACACAGGTTTTTGGATAAAACATCTTTTTATTTTTCAACATACTTTCTCGAACGTTTCTCCAATTTTTTTATCCCTTCCAAAAAATGAGATTTGTTGAGGTTATCAAAATTGGTATTTGTATTTGTGAGATGATTTTAAACTTGGAGTTAAATCTCTTACCGCTATGCCATTTCTTCAGGTTTGGAAACAAGAAATAGCCATTCGGTCCTAAATTCGGAGAGTAGGGCAGATGAGGAGCAATTCGTAGCTGAATTCATGGATTTTTGGCATGGAAACTGCACAAGTGTGCACCCTTGCATTGTCCTGGTGAAAAAGAACTTTTTTCTTGGCCAAATCAGTTCGTTTTTTTACAATCCTCATTAAATCGACCCAATAAGTCGGCATAATATTCTCCATTCATTATATCAACCTTTTGAAGGAAACCAATGTGAATTATATCGCGTGCATCCCAAAAAACGGTCGCCATTACTTTATTGACTGACAAACTCATCTTGGTCTTCTTTGGCACCGATTCACCACGAAAAATCCACTGTTTTGTCTGCTGTTTGGTCTCTATTGTGTTGTGATGGATCCACGTTTCGTCCACAGTTACGAAACGGAGCAAAAATGGTTGAACAACGCCAAACACTCCTGCGAAGTTATCATACGATTGCGTTTGTTGTCGATTGTGTGCAAATGTGGCACCAATCTTACAGAAAGCTTTCTCATACCCAAGTGATAATTCGAAACTGAAACCAATAACTCAAATGTGATGCCTATGGCCTGCACAATTGGTCGCATTTTCAATCTCCGATCAACCAACATCATTTTTTCAATTGTTTCGGGTATAGAGACCAGAACGTTCGGCATCTTTGCCACGTTTTTGCCATTGACATTGATTTTGCAGAGTTCTCATAGCATTTTTCAAGCTTAATCGCAACTTGTCAACTGTCAGATGCCTGTTTATAGGAGAAGTGTTGACCTTTCAGTTAAGAGGCGGGAAATTCAAAAAGTCTCGGACTTATTGACCCGCCCTCGTACATATTAAGCAATAAGAATAGTTAGTGAAATACTTGTGGAATATGTATACATAAACGTCCTTTTCGACAAACGAGTAAACGAAATGATTAAATTCATCTCAGATCAAGCGCCGTATTATTGCTTTATATTGGTATTCGATATCGAGCAATAAATAAAAAGTACTATAATTACGTTATTATTATTATTTTTCGTAGAGCAGAGGATTACCACAAAGAGAAGTTTTATCACTGCTACTGTGACTTCTTTTGAAATATGAGACCTGTTTTGATACATGTTTAGACATGGGTCAGCATAGTCAGGAGTCTCCAACCAAACCGTCCTGTTGCACATACATATGTAGGTGTTTAACCTTCTGACGTCAGTCTCCGACAGATCCATCACACGTTCTGTAAGAAGAAGCCGCCTGCAATTTTCAATTTCTGGTCGGGCTGATCGTCATTATATGAGAGATTCAATCACTTAGACCATACCATCAAGCTACCATCTAGCTTGAGCGCAATCATAGAGTCACCCTTTATCATGAGAGTGGTTCACTAACCAATCGATCAATCTTGGTTCCCTGTAGGAACATCAATCCGTAATGCCTTGAGAATGCAAACTATGAAATTTCTTGTTCAGAGATTCCCTACATTTCTTGAACAGTTGGCATCAATAAGATATTTCAGGACGGCCAGACTCTCAGTATAAATTCGAATATCCACCCCGTATACTTGGTAAAACCTAAAGCACTTTGCAGCCCTACTCACGACTGTAGTCTAATTCTGATGAACACTACACTAGCCCAGTATTATGTACAGTATTAAATACTTTCTCACAACCAACATTGACTTCGATGCATCTGTGAAGATCTCAAATGTGTTCCTTGGGGGGATTGTCCTTCAATCTATAATCGACACATTAAAGAATCTGTCGAAGAAGTATCACGGAGTGCAGAAGTCAATGTTCTCCGGGAGTCCATATGACTGCTCAATATGGTCGCTTGGCTGATGTTTTTCCTGTTCCATCTTGGCCATAAGTCAACAAGAAACTAATTGAGCTTGGCAAATTATTAGTAAAATCATGCAGGTAGCGCTTGGTGGACTTTCTTCTTGGACTAACTAAGAATCAACCTGGTGAAAGCAGGATTATTTATATTTACCAGGACATACAAGCTGTATAGAATTTGCATACCGAAAATAGGTGGAATGGAGTTAAAATTAGCGAGGGAAGCGAATTACTTGGGTATTTTCCCAGATAGTAAAAATGAAGAAGGAACACCCATAAAATGCTTGTAAAAGGGACTGCAGTCAAGCGAAAAGCTTTGCGGGTTTTAATTTAAGAAATCATTGTAAACTAATTTTTTCAAAAAAAAAAACTAAATTTCTCAGGTGGCTCTATATAATTCTATATATATTACACAATGAGGAACACGGTGCTGTGGTGGAAGTAATATGCTTCTTTAGACTCTATGAGCCTCTTTTAGTGATGATAATGAAATTATATAAAATGGGCTTCCTTGGACACTACGTTATATGTTTGAAGGGTGTCCAGTATTCACAGATGAAATTAGGAACATGAATTTGTGGAGAGGAGACTGACACTGCAGAGACTGCAGAGTTTTCCTGGCTAAAGAATCTGCTTCCCTTGATTCAACGTTACTCTTCCGGGAATTATAGAGTGATACAAAGTTACGGAAATCAATTTCATCAATACACCCACAATGTAGATTTCAGATAGGGAAAACTGACTTCGATTCGAATGACTGTTTAAAGGGTGTTTAGTATTCATGGATCCAAGATGTAAATAGGCACATAAGCCACTGTCTTCATAGAGGAGACTGACAATCGGATATCGTATAGACTTCCCAAAGAATGCAGAGTCCCCACAGCTGAAAGTCTCTGAATTGATACCTAGCGGATAGAGCTGACTATTCATGTTGACAGTCATGCGACATAGAAGACTTTTAAGTGCACGCGGTATATTTCAGAGTAGTGGGCTAATAGTACTCTTCTAGGTGTGGTTTTGCTGGGATCAAGGGTAATATAATCTGCAAAGGTAATTGCAAGATTCGTGAGTGACCTTGTAGGGGAGAGAGATATTGATGAGACTATCGTTCAATCAGTCACTTCTATGGGGTTCTATTGGGCAGAACATGGATGATAATGTATCATATTGGACGAGCATAGCGAACTGCAAGATGTCAAGGGTTATTTGGTCAAAAATAGACATGTCAAGATACAGATTGATAATGGGGTTGGAAAAATTCAGTCTGAGGTGGTGTGATTACGAGTTACCGTTCAATCAGGAATATGAGACAAGGATAATTGGTATTTTTAAAATGTGCGAGGATATTGATGAGGTAGAGACTACAGAACATATAATCTGTAAACGCCACAAACTAAGATGGCTTGGAAAACGATCCTACAAGGGACTGGAAGATACTAGTGGTTGTACTCTGGGTAATATTTTCTGCTTTCCTAAGGGGATCAGGAGGCTTAATGACGGAAGACTGTCACTTCTTCTTTGTATTTGACAATCTTCCCCCTTGACTATATGTCTTTCTCGATATTTTTTCTGGTATTTCATTATTTTTCAAAGAGATTAACAGTGGTTCCTAGCGTTCCAAGTGTTGGTGTACTTTAAAATACACCTAGGTCAGCTGTTATTACCACACTTCTTTCAAGTCACTAGTCTCAAAGAAAATGTATTCATTATAATGCAAATCTACAATCTAAGAATGTACTCATTAAATCCTGTTTTTGCCAACAGCCCTCAATAAATACAAACTGAAATAGTTCATCTACAACAAAAATGTTTTTCATATGTACATCTGTCTAGCTCAAGTTATCACAGAAAAACATCAATCAAACGTTTAAGCTGAAAATTCAGTATCAGCCAAAGATACAGACACACTTTACAAAATAATAAATAAAAATACCACAACAGTGCAACCGACAACAATAACAGTAACACTGGCACGAGTAAAAACACCACGACAATAATGGCGACGACAATGTCCTTGTAATTATGATGAGGGCACTGCACTCGCGCCTGAATGCATACATTTCTTCTTGTTTTTATTTTCAATTTTTTTGTTTTTATAAATTACTACTATATTGTAGTTTTTTAGTTGTTGTTGTCAAGTTGCCTTGTGACGTTTCTTTATTTCTTCCATTTTTATGTTGTTTTTGTAGTTTTTTGGGAAACAACTGGCAATGATGAGTATGGGTATGGAAGTGAATAAAAACAGGTATTAGGCGTGTCAAAGGGGAAGGAATTTTATGTATAAATCATAGGATTGAAATTAAAAAACACACAATTCCGGAATATTGGAATATTTTGATGTAAAATGAAGCTATTTTTACAGATTGTGCTATATTAATTCATATGGTTTAAAAGAATCTATAATTTGGTTTAAGACAGCCTATACATTGAACTTATTTAATAATCAACCGTCTCCTTTGAAGTACATATTTATCCATTTCCTTATAACCTAGAGATGGGGCAAGCCCCTTCAAAACACGTATCTTATCGGAATGTATCCACTCGGTTACAACCATAGAGGTATGTATGTTTGTGGTCATTGTCGTCCTGGAATTAAAGTCATATATAAGTCAAAATAAATCTGTATTCGTTTTCAGTCATAGTATATTTTATGTGCCCAGAAAAATAGCCTCACACCATAGCCTCACACCGAAAAAAGAATTCGAAAAGAGCATTGTATTCCATTTCAGCTTTAACCAGTTTAAATGTTCTTTAGATAATTGTATACGAACAGTAAGAGTTTTTAGAAATAATAGATTTTTTCGCGGTTCAATAGCATTCAAGACAAGTCTCATTTGCTCTGCGACTCCGCAGGTTATAAAAAGTTTGAGCCTTGCTTGAAGGTATTTTTATTGCGGATTTTTGAGTTACGTGAGTATATGTTGTGCAACCTCCTCCATTTTCGATTTAACGGTATATATTGAAAACAAAAGCTAATCTAAAGTTCGAGCACAGTGTTATTACAAGACACTGCGACGTTTAGCCGCTCACATCGAAGAGACTGGCATAACACGAGATGCTGCCAGGTGTGGCAGACCCCGGAGTAGCCGTTCTGCAGAGAATATTGCTGCTGTAGCCGAGGATGTCATGGAAGCGCCGTCGACATCGACCAGACGACGTGCCACGCAAATGGGTATCAGTCGACGGTCTTTACAGCGAATTTTGGTACAAGATTTGAAGATGTTCCGTACAAAGTCCAGACGGTGCATCAGCTGTTAGCTGCTGACCGTCAATCCAAAGCCATCCTTAATCACCACCAAGAGGAAGATGATTTTTCATCAAAAATAATCATGAGTGATGAGACCCATTTCCATCTTAGCGGGTACGTAAATAAGCAAAATTTACGCTTCTGGGGCACTGAAAATCCGCGTGTAACCCACGAACAGCCATTACACCCGCTCAAAGTCACTGTATGGTGTGCTGTTTTTGCTGGAGGAGTCACCGGAACTTTTTTCTTCGAAGACTTCGAGAGCCAAACGGTTACTGTGAATGGTGAGCGCTACAGAGCAATGATCAACGAGTTCTTTTTGCCGCAACTTGATGAATTGGGATTGGAAATCATGTGGTTCCAACAGGACGGTGCAACGGCACACACTGCACGTGCCACAACCGATATGCTGAAGGATGCATTTCTCGGGCGCCTAATCTCAGGCGATCTTGCACTGGCCAGCAAGATCGCCTGATTTGACCGCTCCAGACTTCTTTTTGTGGGGCTTTTTGAAGTCGCGGGTTTATGTCAACAAGCCTCTAACTCTTGCAGCTCTTAAAGACAATATCCGTCAAGAATGTGAGGACCTATCGCCGGAAGTTTTGGCCAAAGTGATGGAAAATGCCATAAAAAAGGCTCAAATGACAATCAACTGTGGCGGCGGCCATTTACATGACATTATATTCTCGACTTGATGTAAAAAAAATTAAAAGACCAAATAAAAATAATCCACAAGAAGAAGTTTTTAATTTTTTTTTAATTACAGCCAAAAAACATCGGAAGTTTACTTTTGCGCCACCTTGTAGTATGCGATGTCTCTAACGTTACTGTTGAGGACATTTGCTGATTATCAACATCAGACATACACTTGCATAATCATATTAACACAATCACATACATACTCGTATGTACATTAGGTTGGCTCTTTTTATGCACTTTTTGGATTTTCAATGCTCTTAAGTTCTAAAATTGGAAAATTGTACACAAAGATCTTGTCCTACATCCGTATAAGATCCAACTGGTGCAGGAATTAAAGTCACGATACCATAATATACGTCTTTCCAATGGCTATTGAGCAGTTGGAAACTGGGGGGGTTACTCTGTATTGCGATGCGGAAGCTAGTTCGAATACAATTTGGTACCCTGCATCGTCTACCCAATTCATTTCGCAAAAATAAACAATCGCGAAGAATGACAAAATGAAATGTCAAAACTTGTAAATGAAAACATTTCAAACAAGTTTTTTGTGCGATTCGAAAACGCATTTAAGGCTACACAGTTGTTCAATTATTCTCAATTTTTCTTTCGCATCGCAATAGAGAGTAACCCCCTTATCCGATGTTTTATCGAAAAATTTTGTTCAGCGATGAGGCTAATTTTTCCCTTAACGTGTTTGTTATCAAACAAAATTGCCGCATATGGAGTGAGACCAATCTACAACATACCCTATAGAAAAATGCACCGTTTGGTGCGGTTAACACGTTGGTGGCTTCATTGGACCGTATTTCTTCAAAAATGAAGCAGGAGCTCGCGTTACTATCAATGGAGACCGTTACCGCACCATGATCAATAATTTTTTTGTTTGAAAATATAGATGACATTGATCCGGACGAGATGTGGTTTCAACAGGATGGCGACCGCAACTATCGACTTACTGAAATCAAAATTTGGCGATAACTTGATTTCGAGAAATGGACCTGATAATTGGCCGTGTAATTTGACAACTCCTGATTTTTTCTTTGCAAGCCAGCGATGCTTGATAAGTGGCACAAAATTGGACGTCCAAAATGCGCTTCGTCAAGAATAGAGCTGCGTTTGCCATATGCCCGAAATCAGTTTCAAATGTAAATGCCTTTCGAATAAAATATTAAATTTCTGTGTAATTTTTACAATTTCAAGTTTTATCGGGCTTAAAAAAATACCCTTTACTTTTTTTAATTGCAATTTTTTTAACGTTTACATATTTAAATTTGTTTGCAACCTCTAAACGTTAACCGTTTTTGCTCAAATTTTCTGTACTAGGTTTTTAAATGACAAATAAAAGTGCAAATTAAGTGGCACCTTAATGCACACAAACAGACATAAATACAACTATGACTACTACCAACAATAATATCAATTTGTTAAGAAAAAAATGTGTATAAAGAAAACTAGGTTAACAAGTTTTTATTGTTACAATTCTTGTTTTTTTTTTTTTTTTGTTATTGTTCTATAACAAGAAAGGCCTTAAAGAAAAATGAAAGACACAAATACTTTACAAAAAGAAAACAATTGCACAAATAGAGATTATTAAACCTTAAACTGTTTAAGAAAATAAATGATTTTTAAATGCATGTTGTTCCTATATGTGTTTTGTTTTCGTATTTCCCCTTCCTTTGATATTTATGTTGTTGTTGTTGCTGTTCTCTTTTCTACTCTTTTCATTCCTTTTCAGTTACGAAGTGTTAATGAAATTGTTTAGAACTTAAAAAATGTGTAAAGAAAATATGTATGTACATGCATGCATATGCAAGTACATTCTTCAAATGTGCTTGTTTATGTTTAACAAAGACGTATGATTAATTACAGTGAAATAAATATTAATCATACGCCAAGTGGTGGTGGTTCTTTGTTCTTCAAAGAGAATTTGTGAGATATTTTGAATATTTAATTAAAAGATAAAAGAAGTATAATGTGATTTTTTTTACTTTATATTAAGAGCTTAAATATCTTTGTTTTAGTTAACTTTATACGACGGTTGTTTCAAAGACTGACTTTGTATGAAATAAAAACATATTTATTATTTATTCTTAATTATTTTTTTAAATTTATAAAAGGTTTATAAAACAAAATTTCCATACAAAATTTGTTTTATAAACCTTTGACAAATTTACAAATTGATTATGAATAATAGCTTTTGGAATATACCGTGAGTAATAAAACAATGGAAACTTTTTCGAAAATTATATTCCGTAACTTCAGTTTTAAAAAACATGACCTTATAACAAATATAAATGTATATTTCCAAGATAAATTCAAATTAACTAGGTACATATATGGGGTTGAACTTGCTAGCATTGAATAAAACAATGGAAACTTTCAAACTTCAGCTGGAAAACAAAATGAATATGTGAGAAAACTATGTAAAAAGCATCATGTTTTACCGTTATTTCAATGTTTATTTTATTTGTATACTTAATTTTGTAATTCTTCTCGCACAATAACTCTTTTCAAATAGTTTGTAAAAAAGGCTAGAGTCAAGATTTTCGAAAATTTAAGGACCCAAATAATTTACGATTTTGATGCTATATTGAAGCAATTAAATTCTGTGATAAATATTCAATTCGTAAATCACCAGTTTCAAAAATAATATCGTAAAATAGGTACTCAACATTTTGGAGGTAGAACTCGTAAAATTACTCCAAAACAAGATAATTTAATAGCAAAAGAGTTTAAGAAATCCCCAAAAATTTCAATAATCTGTAATAAAATTATAGCCTGCGGCTAAAAGTTCGAGAAGTTTAAATGTTGCCAAACAACATTTAAACTGGTAAAGACAGAAATTAAATACCGTTCTCTTTTCGGATAAATCCAAATTCAATTCAAGAGGCAGTGATGAGAGAACATTTGTAAGACGGCCAAAAGGAAATATACTATACCCCAACGATTAATTTTTAAACGATGTTATGTTGCTAGACGCTGAGGAAAATGTGACCCTTGTTCCGAAATTTCAGCTCGACAATGACCCCAAACACAACTCTAGGGTTGTAACCGATTGGTTAAAATCCAATTAGCTGGCCTGCACAATCGCCAGATATCAATCCCATAGAAAACCTATGGGAAGAAAGCTTTATCAGATTCGGTTACAAGAGAATGGTAAACTGTGAATGGTACTGGCAGTAATAAAAAACAAAGGTTGAGATTGTGAACTATTAATTGAAAATATGGAAAAGTTCCCATTGTCTCCTTTGTTTCCATATTAGTCTACAATTAATATTTCAATGTGTTACAAACAGAATGACAAAACCAATATACCCCCTTTTTTTCTGGTGGTGGGTATAAAAACACTAAATGACTAATCAAATTTAAAAGAACTTAAAATATCCCTGGAAGTCTTAATTAAATTAAGCATACTAAACATACAAAACTTAAATTTCATGCCACAACATTCAACTTCAAACAAATAAGAAGTCAATAAAGTGCACCGCAACACAGCTTTTATTTTTATCACATCCTCTTACTTAAAATATAACTATGTTTCTTCAACAGGAACAGACAAACTAAATAAGGTTTAAAAAAAGGATACTCTGTAACTATACTAAAGTAAAAAGAGTAGGGCAAAATGAAAATCTCTCTGTGTAAATTAATACTTGTAGTAAAATTTATACTAGACCTGCTGTTCTATCTATATATATTAAAATGAAATGGTCCATGTATGTAATGGCATCACGTGAGAACAGCAGGAGCGATTTGACTGATTTTTTTTTTATTCGATTCGAAATTTGTAAAGAAGAAAAAATCAAAAATTCGAAAATTTAAAGTTTTAATATATTACCTCCTTTTCACTTCTCACTTTTCCTAATAAGAGAAATTTTTTGGAGAAACTTGAACAACTAACATTAGTAAATAGCTACCGAGCAAAGCCGGGCGGTCAACTAGTTTAAAATAAATGTGTGTGGATGTAACGAATATTTTTTGTTCAGTATCTTCAACTTATTAAGAAACAATTTGCAACGATTTTGCAATTGGTCAATTCACAAGGTCTCTTATCAGTCGTATTGTCATAATGTCCTTATATATCACGACTCGGCGGCTCGGCTTAACCGATTCTTAGGCATTCGGTGTTGATCTCCGCTGGTTCGTTAAGATAACACAATAAACATATCATAGAAAGTAGTATTATTTTAGGACATTTTTTTCTTGAAAAGCAATTTGCATTGCATTGTGAAATATTAGGATATTATGACAATATGACATGATAAGAGAAATTGTGAATTGACCAAATATTTAAAAAAAAAATTGAACAAAAAGAACCACGATTGATATAAGAATTGAAAAATAGAAAGAACCAGGAGTGATGTAAGAATTGATGAATGGAAAGAGCCACGAATTATGAATTGAAAGAATAAGAATTGATGTAAATATTATTGTGTAGCAAGTCCCACGATTAATGTAAACATTTTTGGAAATAAACATCCACGATTTATGAATTGAAAGAGCCAGGATTGATGTAAAAATTTAAGGAAAGTAAAATCCACGATTAATGAATTTTTGATTTAAAAATTGTTGGAAAGAAACATCCACGATTGATGAATTGAAAGAGTCAGGATTGATGTAAAAATTGTTGGAAAGAAACATCCACGATTGATGAATTGAAAGAGCCAGGATTGATGTAAAAATTTAAGGAAAGAAACATCCACGATTGGTAAATTGAAAGAGCCAAGATTGATGTAAAAATTTAAGGAAAGAAACGCCCACGATGGATGAATTGAAAGAGCCAGGATTGATGTAAAAATTTAAGGAAAGAAACGCCCACGATTGATGAATTGAAAGAGCCAAAATTGATGTAAAAATTTAAGGATTGAAATTTATGAATAGAAAGAACCACGATTGGTGCAAAAAACTGATGAATAGGAAGAACCATGATTAGTGTTAAACATTTATGAATAGAAAGATTTAGGATTCATGTAAAAACAAGTAAGAAAGTATGGTCGGTCAAGCCCGACCATATAATACCCTACACTAAGTAAATGTGCAATAACCTTTTTCTTTCAAAATTTCAATAATTTATATTCGTGAACGATTTTCGGAAGTGGGCCTTATATGGGAGCTATGATCAATTATGGACCGATCACCATGAAATTAAGTAGTGTGATTAATGTCTGTATGAAAGTTATTTATGTTGCATTTTATGTTTATACCAACATTTTTAAGAGATTTATGCTCGTTAAAGTGATTATCGGAAGCAGGCCTTATATGGGAGCTATGACCAATTATGGACCGATCACCATGAAATTAAGTGGTGCAATTATTGTCTGTATGAAAGTTATTAATGTTGCATTTTATGTCTATACCAACATTTTTAAGAGATTTATGCTCGTTAAAGTGATTATCGGAAGCAGGCTTTATATGAGAGGTATGACCAATTATGGACCGATCACCATGAAATTAGGTGGTGTGATTAATGTCTGTATGAAAATTGTTTATGTTGCATTTTATGTGTATACCAACATTTGTAAGAGATTTATGCTCGTTAAAGTGATTATCGGAAGCAGGCCTTATATGGGAGCTATGACTAATTATGGACCGATAATCATAAAATTTGGTGACATGAATTTCGTATATATAAAACTTATTTGGAGAAAAACTTGTGTAGATACCTATATAAATTAAACATTTATGACCGATAAAGTCCAATTTCGGGAGGACATTTGTATGGGGGCTAGGCGAAATAATGAACCGATTTCAGCCAGTTTCAATAGGCTTGGTCCTTGGGCAGAAAAAATGATATGTACGAAATTTTATCGAAATATCTTTAAGATTGCGACCTGTGCTCTGCGCACAAGCTTTACATGGACAACCAGCCAGCCAGACGGACGGACGGACGGACGGACATCGTTTAATCGACTCAGAAAGTGATTCTGAGTCGATCGGTATACTTTAAGGTGGGTGTTAGACTAATATTTTGGGCGTTACAAACATCTGCACAAATCCATTATACCCTCCCCACTATGGTGGTGTAGGGTATAATTACATTAGACATGACTGATGTAAACATTTATGAATAAGTGAAACATTTATGAAAAATAGATGAACTGGAAGAGCCACGATTGATGTAAAAATGTGTGAATATAAATTGTCAACTTTGATGTACAAACTTCGGAATAGAAAAAAAAATATTATTGAGGAAAACATTTGTGAATAGAAAGTTCCAAGATTAATGTAGAAAGAGTCATGGTTGGAACGAATCACAATTGGTGCAAAAACTGATGAATAGAAAGGCCTAGGATTTATGTAAAAATTGGTGATAGAAAGTGGATTGATGTGAAAATAGATGATTAGAAAGAGCCAGGATTGATGTAAAAGTTGATAAATGGAAAGGGCCACAATGATTGTAAAAATGTATGAATTGAAAGAACCACGATTGGTGTAAGAAATTATGAATAGAAAGAAACTACTACTACTGATTTAAATAATGATGAGTAGAGAGAACCACGCTTGATGTAATCAATTATGAATAAAAACAAGTAAAAGAGCTATATTCGTTTGTGCCGAATCTTATATACCCTTCACCAAATTATACTTTAAGTAAAAAATATTTTTAGGTAAAGAAAATTAATTTTTTTTTTTCAAAATTGTTTTTCAAACAATTTTTTTTTTGAAATAGTTTTTTTTAATTTTTTTTTTTTTAATTTACTAGTGCAAAAAATTTTTTTGGCAAAAAAAAAAAAATCTGGTTAAAAAATATTTTTCCCGATTTTGACCCATTGTAGTTTTGGACCTATAGATTATATAGATGAAATATCTATCATTAGATATCCATATTGTCTATATTAATGACTTAGTAATCCAGATATAGATCAAATATAGGCCAAACATCGAGGTTTCCGGTTTTTTCCTTATATCTCAGATATTTGTGGATCGATTTTCTCGATTTTAAATAGCAACCGAGCCAGGAAAATTCCCGTATGAATCAAGTTTTTAACTTATTTGGGGTCTTCAGAACAGACGGACATGGCTTAATTGACTCTGCTATCCATAAGGATCCAGGGTCTTACCCTTCTCACGAAGGTGAAGGGTATAAAAACCACGATTGATCACACAATTGATAAATCAAAGAACAACGATTGCAAAATTGAAAAATAGAGAGATATAAATATATAAAAATTGGTAAATTGGTTGATGTAAATTTTAAAAATAAAAATAATATAAATTTATGTAAAATTTAACAATAGTAACAACCTGGATTGATGTAAAAATTTTTAATTAGAAAAGGTTACAACTCGTTTAAAAATTGATAACTAGAAAGATTAATAGAGTTGGGTTTATTAGCTTAGTGAAGTGGTTGCTTTTTAGCTCATTAGTTTAGTATGTTGTATAATGAGCATTTCGTTTTCTGAGTAGCATATGATCAAACTCACATTAGTTTTATTTTTGTTTCGCACAGCACTCACTTTTCAATGTGTATGTGCGCTAAGGAATCCCTGCAGTTCGTTGAACTAGCTACGGTGGATTAGTTAGCCGCTGAGAACTACCACTATTGAATTTTCAACCCACTGACAACGTGAATTTAACACGCAAATGTCATTGCAAGAAAAAAGAGAAAAAATAAATTTTTCAGAGAGCGGAGTTGAACCCTTAACCTCTTGTTTTATACTCATATGCGCTAATCACTAAGCCACAGAGTTTTTATTCGTATTTAAGAAAGCTCTTTTTCGTACTTAAGAAATACACGTGAGTCTACTCTCAATTTTTGCTTTTTTTTTATCATCAGAGAAAACGAAAATACCAACGGCCACATTCAGCATTACATGTGGCCATCGAAATGGTTTATTTTAGAAGATTTTATTTTACTTGAACTTATTTTCTAAAAATTAAGACGAATATCCGACTATTGTTTGTTACTGAATACGCTGGCGAAATGTTGTGCAAATGATAACCATTTAACTACCATTTTAGCAGCCACAGCGAACTAGTTTGTTGTACAAGTAGTAATATAGCTGGTGTAAGGTTTCCAATTGGCACTTTTCAAACTGCTGCGATTTTACAGAATTGACGAGTTTGGTTTAGTGAAGACGATAAAATGAATGCGATTGTGCAGCCCTTTAATGAATAGTGAAATACATATGTGCATACAAAAACCGCTCAGTACGATGACCAATTCCCTTCGCTCAGTTGAGTGAATAGTTCAATTGCACTAGGTCATTCATGAACTGCACAACTCTAAAGATCAAGGATTGATGTAAAAATTTATGAATAGGAAGAGCCACAATTAATGTAAAAAGTTATGAATGTAAAGTGGCACGATTGATGTAAATTTTTATGAATAGAAAGTGTCACGTTTATAGTAAACATTGCTGAATAGAAGAAACCACGATAAATGTAAAAATTTAATAGAAAGAATCACAATTGGTATATAAATGGATGAATTGAAAGAGACGGCATCGATGTAAAAATTTATGAATAGAAAGAGCCACACAACTAATGTAAAAATTTAAGTGTATTTATAAAGAAACTTTAGATTCTAAAGACCTATATTAAGCATCTCTAATTTTTAAGAGCTAGTTTATTGCACACGTGTCCGTTTGGGTTGTTTTTTATGGTTAAGAGTATTAATTTTTGCTACAAGTATGTTGAAACGTAAGCATGAGTTTAGCTGCCAGCATTGTTATGCATAAAACAATAGAAAGCTTCATGCTATTATTGTTAGTTGGAAGATGCCAAGGACAATAACTAAAAAAAAGGATACTCAAAACCAAAATCATACTAAAAAATGTTGAAAAACATATTTTTTTATTTTTGCCAAACAAAAATACTATTTACCCATTATAATGCTTCACATAGAAAAATAATGCTTGATATTATATAACTGAAACTGCATAAATTTGCAATAAAGCCCCTGCACTTCAAAACTATTGGCAGTAATAGAATTTTAAAAACTTCCCCAGTCAAGTTATTTGACATTGTTTTAAGTATTTTGAATTCTATCACCTTTGATGACGGATTTAAACATCTATTATACAACTTAAAACTGCTCGAATGAATTTCTCTGTAATATAATCATATTTACCCTTAATAACCTTGATACAAACAAAATTTCTATATAGAATTTTAATGTTATACTCAAGATCTATGTTGTCACTCAAACAAACGCACCTCAACTAGTGTAATATATTTATACAAAACAGTTTGCACTACTTCATTCACCCTAAAGATAGATACAAACAAAAAAACATACATACTTACATTCATTCATTGTCAGTGGATGTTGACTGTTTTCTATGCGATACAACTTGTGATGAATGTGTGTCATGAGGTTGATGTTGCCAAAGATGTGGTTTTGATGTATGAGTCTGAGTACACAACCGGATGAAACCTTCAACAAAGGTCATTTGGCTGACAGACAGTCAGAGACTGACTGTTGTATGCTTTTTTGTTTGTGTACTAGGTCAAAATAAAAAATTCTAGTGAATTTCTTTTCATGTTCCCTGTACTACACGTAATAGTAATGTAAACAAACTTCAGCTGAATGTTGTACAATTCATAATTTTTGTGCAAAACGGTTTTTTGAAAAGATTTGCAATGAACTATAGTTGCATCAACCGAAAATTAAAATCTTGTGGTTTTTGGCCATTCTGTTGAAATAATTTTTGTGGTTTATCCCTTTATATATTTATTTTTAACTGCTTTCAATATAAATTTTGGGCTGCTAAATTCGATTTTTTTAATTTTTCTAAAAAAAGCTATATGTATTTCATATCTAGTATTTCTGTCCACCTTTTGTAGGCTTTAATTCCAAGTAATTTTTGTTTTCAATACCAATTTTTCCATCTCTACTCCCAATTTAATTATCACTACTTTAGCGGTTTTATATTTACAAATTGGCTGTTGGTGTGGTTACTGCCACTGTAGTTGTGTATGAGAGGTGTGTATTTGTTTTTGTGTGTGTAAATAACCTGCAGTTCAAAAGTTCATCATAACCACATGCATGGACTATTATTGGACATACAAAATTAGTATAAAAAAGCCACTTTGATGAAAAATGATTAAAACTTGATGAATAGAAAGATCCACGATTGATGTAAAAAATCAAGAATAGAAAGATCCACGATTGATGTAAAAAATCATGAATAGAAAGATACACGATTGATGTAAAAAATCATGAATAGAAAGATGTAAAAAATCATGAATAGAAAGATCCACGATAGATGTAAAAAATCATGAATAGAAAGATCCACGATTGATGTAAAAAATCATGAATAGAAAGATGTAAAAAATCATGAATAGAAAGATCCACGATAGATGTAAAAAATCATGAATAGAAAGATCCACGATTGATGTAAAAAATGATGAATGAATAGAAAGATCCACGATTGATGTAAAAAATGATGAATGAATAGAAAGATCCATGATTGATGTAAAAAATGATGAATATAAAGAACCACGATTGATGTAAAAAATCATGAATAGAAAGATCTACGATTGATTTAAAAAATCATGAATAGAAAAATCCACGATTGATGTAAAAAATCATGAATAGAAAGATCCACGATTGATGTAAAAAATCATGAATAGAAAGATCCACGATTGATACAAAAAATCATGAATAGAAAGATCCACGATTGATGTACAAAATCATGAATATAAAGATCCACGATTGATATAAAAATCATGAATAGAAAGATCCACGATAGATGTAAAAAATCATGAATATAAATATCCACGAGTGATGTAAAAAATCATGAATAGAAAGATCCACGATTGATGTAAAAAATCTTAAATAGAAAGATAGAATATTGATGTAAAAAAATAATGAATAGAAAGATCAACGATTGATGTAAAAAAATCATGAATAGAAATATTCGCGATTGATGTAAAAAATCATGAATAGAAAGATAGAATATTGATGTAAAAAATCATGAATAGAAAGATCCACGATTGATGTAAAAAATTATGAATAGAGAGATCCACTATTGATGTAAAAAAATCATGAATAGAAAGACCCACGATTGATGTAAAAAAATCATGAATAGAAAGATCCACGATTGATATAATAAAACATAAATAGAAAGATCCACGATTGATTTAAAAAATCATGAATAGAAAGATCCACGATTGATGTAAAAAAATCATGAATAGAAAGATCCACGATTGATGTAAAAAAATCATGAATAGAAAGATACACGATTGATGTAAAAAATCATGAATAGAAAGATAGAATATTGATGTAAAAAATCATGAATAGAAAGATCCACGATTGATGTAAAAAATTATGAATTGAGAGATCCACTATTCATGTAAAAAAATCATGAATAGAAAGACCCACGATTGATGTAAAACAATCATGAATAGAAAGATCCACGATTGATGTAAAAAAATCATGAATAGAAAGATCCACGATTGATGTAAAAAAATCATGAATAGAAAGATCCACGATTGATGTAAAAAATCATGAATAGAAAGATGTAAAAAATCATGAATAGAAAGATCCACGATAGATGTAAAAAATCATGAATAGAAAGATCCACGATTGATGTAAAAAATCATGAATAGAAAGATGTAAAAAATCATGAATAGAAAGATCCACGATTGATGTAAAAAATTATGAATTGAGAGATCCACTATTGATGTAAAAAAATCATGAATAGAAAGACCCACGATTGATGTAAAAAAATCATGAATAGAAAGATCCACGATTGATGTAAAAAAATCATGAATAGAAAGATCCACGATTGATATAATAAAACATAAATGGAAAGATCCACGATTGATTTAAAAAATCATGAATAGAAAGATCCACGATTGATGTAAAAAAATCATGAATAGAAAGATCCACGATTGATGTAAAAAAATCATGAATAGAAAGATCCACGATTGATATAATAAAACATAAATAGAAAGATCCACTATTGATTTAAAAAATCATGAATAGAAAGATCCACGATTGATGTAAAAAAATCATGAATAGAAAGATCCACGATTGATGTAAAACAATCATGAATAGAAAGATCTACGATTGATGTAAAATTGATGTAAAAAATCATGAATAAATGTAAAAAATCATGAATAGAAAGATCCACGATTGATATAAAATTGATGTAAAAAATCATGAATAGAAAGATCCACGATTGATGTAAAAAATCGTGAATAGAAAGATACACGATTGATGTAAAAAATCATGAATAGAAATATAGAATATTGATGTAAAAAATCATGAATAGAAAGATCCACGATTGATGTAAAAAATGATGAATAGAAAGATCCACGATTGATGTAAAAAAATCATGAATAGAAAGGTTACGATTGATGTAAAAAATCATGAATACAAAGATCCACGATTGATGTAAAAAATGATGAACAGAAAGATCCACGATTGATGTAAAAAATTATGAATAGAAAGATCCACGATTGATGAATAGAAAGATCCACCATTGATGAAAAGAAAGATCCACGATTGATGTAAAAAATCATGAATAGAAAGATCCACGATTGATGTAAAACAATCATGAATAGAAAGGTCCACGATTGATGTAAAAAAATCATGAATAGAAAGATCCACGATTGATGTAAAAAATGAATGAATACAAAGATCCACGATTGATGTAAAAATTTATGAATAGAAAAATCCATGGTTGATGTAAAAAATCATGAATAGAAAGATCCACGATTCATGTAAAAATTTATGAATAGAAAGATCCATGATTGATGTAAAAAATCATTAATAGAAAGATCCGCGATTGATGTAAATAACCATGAATAGAAAGATCCACGATTGATGTAAAAAATCATGAATAAAAAGATCCACGATTGATGTAAAAAATCATGAATAAAAAGATCCACGATTGATGTAAAAAATCATGAATAGAAAGATCCACGATTAATGTAAAAAATCATGAATAGAAAGATCCACGATTGATGTAAAAAATCATGAATAGAAAGATCCACGATTGATGAATAGAAAGATCCACGATTGATGTAAAAAATCATGAATAGAAAGATCCACGATTGATGTAAAAAATCGTGAATAGAAAGATCCACGATTGATGTAAATAACCATGAATAGAAAGATCCACGATTGATGTAAAAAAATCATGAATAGAAACATAAACGATTGATGTAAAAAATAATGAATAGAAAGATCCACGATGGATTTAAAAAATCATGAATTGAAAGATCCACGATTGATGTAAAAAGTCATGAATAGAAAGATCCACGATTGAAGTAAAAAAATCATGAATCAAAAGATCCACGAATGATGTAAAAAAATCATGAATACAAAGATCCACGATTGATTTAAAAAATCATGAATAGAAAGATCCATGGTTGATGTAAAAATCATAAATAGAAAGATCAACGATTGTTGTAAAAAAATCATGAATAGAAAGATCCGCGATTGATGTAAAAATTTATGAATAGAAAGATCCACGATTGATGTAAAAAATCATGAATAGAATGATCCATGATTGATGTAAAAAATCATGAATAGAATGATCCACGATTGATGTAAAAAATCATGAATAGAAAGATCAACGATTGATGTAAAAAATCATGAATAGAAAGATCAACGATTGATGTAAAAAATCATGAATAGAAATATCCACGACTGATGTAAAAAGTAGTATAAAAATTTAATGAATAGAAAAAACAAAATCATTAGTTCTAGTAATATTTGCACTAGGAACTATTTATCTAGAGAGTATCGGTTGACCATTTTAAAATCGCCAGTCGAAAAACCTCGCAGCGGTATTAATACCAGAAGCTGCAGTTCTTTTGGTAGTGGTTTTTAGCTGTGTTAGTCTGTGTAAGTTATCATTTAGGTTTTTGTAACCATTTTTGGGTTGGTTTATCTATTTTGAAATTCAAGGATTTTGTTTGTTTAAATTTGTTTGTATGTGTGTCTAGGTGAAAATGAAGGCCAGTGAACACAATTTAATAATTTAAGAGGATGAAACTAAACATATAAAATACACAAAAATATAACAAATAAGAGTCTAAAATTTAGTAATGTTTGCTTATGAAAACTGTAACCCTTAAATTTGCTTTGTATTAATGGTAATGTACACAAAATAAAATAGAAACTGTTGGAAATCGGACACCTTTTAATACGTTTATGAATATAGTTAACAGATAACCATAAGTCAATAGAAATAGTTAATTGCTAAGGAATACATATAAGTCGTGCCGGTATGTTATTGGCTTATAAGCGGTTTGTAAAATTAATTAAAATATTAGATAAGAGTTGCCTTTTTATGTCTCCTACAAAATCAGGAAAATTTAGCTATGGAAATACTAATTAAATTAGACATATGGATGCTTAAAACTCTGTCAATAAAGTCCATATTCTCCTCTATTAACGTCCAAATTTCGAAGAAATTTGAACAGTAGTTTAGAAGTTACAGTAGTTGTGTAGCTATAAAGTACAACTCCTCCTCCATTGACGTTCCAAGTTTCAAAGAAATCTCTACAGTTGTTTAGAAGTTACGAAGTTACTATTATAGAAAAATGAACTCTTCATCTGTTTGCTTTCAAAGTTTCAAAGAATTCTAATCAGTTGTTTAGAATTTCTATACATATTGATTATCATTTATTTAGCTATAGGCCCCATTTAGCTGTAGTACCTTTCCGTCAAGATATTTTTAGTTTACATAAACTCATGGTTAAACGGTGTTTAATTAACTCTATAATATTAAATTTATTTTTAATACAAAATTTTGCCTCAAATTGTGATCAGAAACAGTATTTAACTCATTATGACTACAAAATATTTTTATATCATCAATAAAATTCCAAATATTTGGCAATTAATCGATCAATTGTAATGAAATCACCTTCACACTTCTGAAACATTTAAAAGAAAAGTGATATTTTCAAATATTCCATATTTCAAACAAAAAAAAATCTTTGTATTTGAATTAGCATACATATATTTGTATGTATATTTTACTTACAGTCATAAATAAATTCGATTGAGTCATGTAATAACATCTGTTTGTTTTTCGTATTTTCAATTTCCTTTCAGTTGTCTAAATGGAGCGAAGTGAAAGCCAACGAAGAAGGCGGTACGTATCAAAAAAGTTTATTCACATTTACCATTTTTTTTTTTCATTTCATTTCTCGTTTGCCATAAATTAAATATTAATAATATTTTCAAAATACAATAAAAAAGGAAAAACGCCACTCTTTTCAAGATTTAAAACAATATTTTGGCATAATTAAATAAACAAAATGGTTTTTGTTTCTTTATTTTTTCTGATTTCGATGGAAATTAATCGTTGTTTAATAATTTTCTCATGCAATATTAATTGTATCGTTAAAGTAATTTGCAAGAAAAATGTCTTAAATAAATTTACAATACGTATTTAAATGTACATACATACATATGGGCAATTCCACGAGAATGACTACCACGACTGAAAAAACAAAAATTATTGAAACTTTTTTTCAAGATGATTTTAATAGGAGAAAGCACTAAAATGTTACTATGTGAAAGTATTTAGAGCTTATTACACAATTTTAAAAGTGAAAATAATAGTTTAAACTGACTATATTTAATTATACCCTTCACCTTCGTGAGAAGGGTATATATAAATTTGTCATTCCGTTTGTAATTTCCACAATATAATTTTCCGACCCTATAAAGTATATATATTCTGGATCCTTATAGATAGCGGAGTCGATTTAGCCATGTCCGTCTGTCTGTCTGTCCGTCTGTTGAAATCAATTTTCTGAAGACCCCAGATATCTTCGGGATCCAAATCTTGAATAATTCTGTCAGACATGCTTTCGAGAAGTTTGCTATTTAAAATCAGCAAAATCGGTCCACAAATGGCTGAGATATAAGGAAAAAACCAGGACAACCTCGATTTTTTACCTATTTTTTGACCTATATCTGGATTACTAAGTCATTAATATAGACAATATGTATATCTAATGATAGATATTTCAAAGACCTTTGCAACGACGTATATAAGACCATAGTAAGTTGGACCTACAATGGGTCAAAATCGGGAAAAAATTTTTAACCCGAATTTTTTTTCACCAAAAGTTTTTTTGGCTAAATATTAAAAAAAAATATTTAAAATTTAAAAAAAAAGTTTTTTAAATTTAAAAAAATAAAAAAAATTAAAAAAAAAAATCGAAAAAAAATTTTTTTCAAAAAATTAAAAAAAACAACTGGAAAAAAAAATTAATTTTGTTTACCTAAAAATATTTAAAATTTTTATTTTGAAGTATAGTTTGGTGAAGGGTATATAAGATTCGGCCCAGTCGAATATATCTCTCTTACTTGTTTTTTAATTAAATTGGTATGTTTTAGTCTAAAATTGCAGCGAAAACTAAGCTCCCAATTAGGAGGTAGTACAAAATTAATTAGACTCTGATTGTTTTTTTTGCTATTATCAAAATGTTTATTAGAACCGAGTATATATTTTCTATTTATTTTATTAGTTTTTGTATACATATATTTACAGAATATATATTTTTTTACTATAAGAGACAAATCTGTCACGTACGGTATGTCACGTACGATATTTAATTTTATTTATTATAAAATCATCAAAAGATTATTTTTATTTAAATGTGACGGATAGTAAAGGAAAAATATTTGGTTTAGTATAGGAAATTAAAAGAAAACATAACGCCTCTCTCGATTCGCAAATTTTCGCATATTTCTACATGTACCTCAAAATTACTTCCGTTTTATGTCACGTACGATATGCCCTTATTTCGCTGTATATTTTTGGACAACAATGTTTCGAAAGAACTTATTATTTTTTAAAATATATTACACTCTGAATGAAACATAAATACCAAATTATTTTACAGATACTCTTATTTTTGTAAAATCTATTTCACTTTATCGGCGTACAAATGTCACGTACGATGATATGGAATTGCCCATATGTATGAATATTTTTTGAAGGAAGTGAGATAAATAACACAAGTTTACAAAAAATATTTTTTTTTTGTTCATTAAATAAAACATATAGTATACATTTTTGAGATAGGATAGGTATAAGTAGTAGTTTATTAAAAAAATGTTTGTTTCCCAAATAAACGTCACAATTTTAAGAAATATTTGTTTTTAATTTCCATCTACCCTCATGCATACATATTAATTTTTTGGATTTGAAAGCTAATAAAAAAATACGTTTAAAGTATCATAATAATTTTTAAAATTAAAAAAGTTTTGTTGTATTTTTAATGAATAATAAAAAACATTTTTGAAACAATTAAAATTGTTGAATAAAATGCTACTAAAAATGTTACTATTTTTACAAAATCTGCTCCGCTGTCCACTTTTTTGAGTGGACGGGTAAAAGATAAATGACAGATCAATCCCAATAAATGTATTTATTAAAATTTGTGAACAAATTATTTAAAAAAAAAAATTCTTTTATCAACCGTTGCCTGATTTAAAATGTATAATCAAAGGTTCTTTCATAATATTTACCTATCTTTATCATTAAATAAAACCAAATGTGTGTAAGATATCTTCAACATTTAGCGCCGTCCTGTTGAACCACATGTCGATGGTATCTATATCATCCATTTCATGCCAAAAGAAGTTGGTAATGATCAACATATAGCGCTCGCCGATGAGGGTGATGACCTGGCCAACGTCGCACAGTGGTTTGTCCCCATATAACGATGGGACAAAAATAGAAGGAGTTGTCGTAGACATTTGGAATGCTAATATAAAATAGCTTAGTTAAGCAAATTACAATTTTTGGAAAAAATCGGACCAAGGCCACGCCTACCTCCCATATATGCCAAAAATATAATTTTTTATATAGGCTACATAATTAATTTAAAAATCATGAAAATCTGTATTTGTTATACGCCCTACGCTTATAATCTATTGTTAATTTTTATTGTGATTGCATCAGGGACTTTTGGTCCTGCCATATATCCTTAATTTTAAAAATTCTATAACTTTTGCAAAAATTATCAGATTGTAATGAAACTTGATATGTTTATTTGTATTTACTGAATCATTTTTTGGGTTGAATAAGATTTGTCCGTCCGCCAGTCTGTCCGTCTCCATCTATCTGACTGTCCGTCTTTCCATGTAAATTTATTAATCAATTTTAAACATGTTCCAACGATATTTGCTGTACATCACTTTTTGGTCCCAAGGACAAACTGTACTAATTTTGGTTATAATACGTTCATGATTTCACCTAGCCTCCGTACAAATGTCCTCCCGAGGACAGTGGGGGAAATAAAAAAAAAAAAAATGGAAATAAATTTGTAACTTCTAAACAAACAGTCCAATGTTAATAAAATTTCCCACGGCTATAGGAGGTGTAGCTGAATTTAAGTTTAGAATTTAGACTTTAAATACTAAGGTGGGGCCAAAAATTTCTGTTCTCCTTCCAATTACAAAGATTTTTAGGACATTTTAGGAAGTACTATAAACAAAAAATAATTTCAAAATTTGTATAACTGCGAGTTCCAGAGCCTTCTGAAGTAGACCTATTTTTTATGCAAATTGTTAATTTAAGCCAAATTTTTTCTCATCCATGTAACTTATTACCTATTGGTCTTAGCAAAATGTGTCCCAAATAGTTTAGATAGTTATTTCTTAAAAACAAAAAATGTTTGTAATTTTTTTTTAAAAATCAAAAAAATTGTTGACTTTTTTTTCAAAATGGGCCCTATTTTCTCAAAAGAAAGCTTAGATATTTTCCTTGTAGACCTATTTGGTCGCTTAGTGGGATGCGAATGGAATATCTATCAAAATAAATGTTTTGCAACTCATAACATAAAATTTTTGACTTTTTTTGCAAAATCAAATTGGTCACTTTTTTAATTTTTTGTTCATAAGAAAGTTTAGGTCCATTTCTTTAAGAGTCAAAAATTGTATGTTTTGAGTTACAAGACGTTTATTTTGATAGATGTCCCACTCGTATACCACTAAGCGACCAAATAGGTCTTCAAGGAAAATATCTAAGCTTTCTTTTGAGAAAAAGGGCCCATTTTGAAAAAAAAGTCAAACAATTTTTTGGTTTTGGAAAAAAAATTACAAACATTTTTTATTTTTAATTTTTTTCCGAAAGATTGAAGAAATAACTATCAACACTCTTTGGGATACATTTTGGTAAGAACAAAATGTCGGAGCCGGAAGACCTCGATTTCAAAAGTTGGATCACTTGACATGAAATGACCCATATATATATTGTGGATCGTTATAACTATATAGCTGAGTTGATATAGCTATGTCCGCCTATCCGTCTGTCCATGATTCATACATCAATATATCCGCTATATACCCGGTTCGGTTGCTATTTAAAATCGAGAAAATCGGTATACAAATGGCTGAGATATAAGGAAAAAACCAGGACACCTCGACTTTTTTACCTATTTTTGATCTATATCTGGATTATAATGTCATTAATATAGACAATATGGATATCTAATGATAGATATTTCAAAGACCTTTGCAACGGCGAATATAAGGCTATAGTAAGTCGGACCTATAATGGGTAGGGACAAATATTTTTTAACTCCAATTTTTTTTTTCCACCAAACAAATTTTTTTTCAATAATATATTTAAAAATTAAATATAAAATTTTTCACTGAAATATTTAAAAAAAAAAATATTTTTTTTTACCTAAAACTATTAAAAAATTTACAGCCTGGCGCCCACGATGTCGAAAGAAAACTTAAGCGAACGAAAGTCAGTCACTCACTTTCATTCGAAACAATGGCCGACTATCTTACGACTTATCGTTCGCTTTGCTTTACGTTTCAAACGTAATCCAAATGTAATTGAGAAATAATCGACAATATATTGAAAACCATTATTTGACACAAAATAAAATAATTGAGCAGTGGTGTAGTGGGTACAGCCCTTGACTAGCAACCGGAAGGTTGTGGGATCAACTCGTGGCTGCGACTTACTATTTTTCTTTATTTTTTTTATATTTTTTATTATTGTAAATACATAATTCTATAAATAACTCTCCTAAGGAATATAAAAGATTACTTTTGGGACATCTCGAACAAAAATAAGTAGACTTTTCGTCAAATTCTACTTATTTTTCTACCACAAACCAGTATGTATGAGTGAAAATATATGTAATTATGTTATATTATGCACAAATGTATAATAATAAATAAGTATGCATCCGTTTTGTACTAGATTTTTACACAGACGACAATAAATAAAAAGTGAATGAATTTGACATTTTTGTTCGTACAAATATTAGAAAATGTAAATAGTGAGCCTCAAATTTTGTATTGAGTTGCTTACGTTATCGTTCGTATTTGTTTTCTTTCGAATAAGAATATTAGTGAGCCTCAAAACAGCTGTTTGTCGTTTGAAACGACAACGTTCGACATAGTGGGCCAGGCTGTTAATTTTAAAATATATTTTTTTATTTTTTTACTATCCAAGTTGCTTTATAAGGAAAATTCATTTAATATTTGTCCGGATTTGTACAAGTTAAGAGCTCTACAAAGCCTTGCAAACTAAAGGTAGTTAACTGTGGGACTGTGTATCTCTTCTTATATTTCCTTTTCTGTAAGACTATGTCTTGCTGTACGATTTGTACATCATTTTGCGATCGGTAGTAGATCGATCTTCCGATCGACCCCACTATCCCGGATTTGAACGGGACCAGCATGTGCTAATTGGAGTGTCGTGAAGGAGACAAATGAAAATATAAATAACACTGTTCATACAGTGTTGGAAAAAATAATAGAAACGAAAGCATTTTTTTCCAATTTTGTAAGTTTATTAGTCAAGTTTAGTTTTGTTAAAAAAAATTTATATGCAGTTTTGTTCATCAGACATATAGCATAAGAAAAAACATAATCAATCCTCTTTTCATTAATATTTTAATACACTATATGACTAACAATGTAAAGAGTCAATATTTTTGCTGGAAAAAATAATAGAAACGCGTAAAAGGATTAAATTTTTAGAGGCACATCTTTTTATTTTCTGTTAAAAAATTATTTTATTTTAATATTTAGAGGCTCTACCTTTGTTTTTCACAACTTCATTGCATCTGTGAGTCATGGAATCAACGAATTTTTTTGAAAAAGTCCTTGTCAATGGAATACCACTCTTCCTGTTTTTTTCCCACAATTAGTCCTTATTTTTCCGACTGATGCCCTCCAGCTTCCTCTTGAGCACTCCCCAAAGGTGTTCAATTGGTTTAAGGTCCGGTGACTGTGAAGGCCATTCCATAAGAGGTACTTTGTTGACAGCAAACCAATCGTTTGCCAATTTTGAAGAGTGGTTCGGATCACTGTCCTGCTGAAACTCCCATCTCAAGGACATCTCTTCCTCAGAAAATGGAAGGATTATGCTTTGCAATATATTTACGTAGTCCGGGGTGCATATTTTGATCTTTATCCAAAATATTGAACATACACCAGAAGAAGAGAAACACCCCAATATCATGATGGATCCACCGTCGTATTTTACGGTCTTCTTGGTGTATTTTGGATCATATGCCTTATTGTGTGGGTGCCTAACATAATGTTTCCCATGGGATCCAAACAAATTTATCTATGTTTCTTCTGATCACAGCTCAAGAAGACCGTCAAACACAGCGGTGGATCCATCATGATATTGGGGTGTTTCTCTTCTTCTGGTGTCTGTTCAATATTTTGGATAAAGAACAAAATATGCGCCCCGGACTACGTAAATATATTGCAAAGCATTATCCTTCCATTTGATGAGGAAGAGATGTCCTTGAGATGGGAGTTTCAGCTGGACAGTGAACCGAACCACTCTTCAAAATTGACAAAGGATTGGTTTGCTGTCAACCAAGTTCCTCTTTTGGAATGGCCATCACAGTCACCGGACCTTAAACCAATAGAACACCTTTGGATAGTGCTCCAGAGGAAGCTGGAGGGCATCAGTCGGAAAAATAAGGACGAATTGTGTAAAAAAACCAGGAAGAGTGGTATTCCATTGACAAGGACTTTTTCAAAAAAATTGGTTGATTCCATGACTCGCAGATGCAATGAAGTTGTGAAAAACAAAGGTAGAGCCTCTAAATATTAAAATAAAACAATTCTTTAACAGAAAATAAAAAGATGTGCCTCTAAAAATTTAATCCTTTTACGCGTTTTTATTATTTTTTCCAGCAAAAATATTGACTCTTTACATTGTTAGTCATATAGTGTATTAATATATTAATGAAAAGAGTATTGATTATGTTTTTTCTTATGCTGTATGTCTGATGAACAAAACTGCATATACATTTTTTTTAACAAAACTAAACTTGACTAATATACTTACAAAATTGGAAAAAAATGCTTTCGTTTCTATTATTTTTTCCAACACTGTATATATTTTTTTTGTTTATTTTAATGTTATTTTTAATATTCGCTTTCTTAATAAATATTTCAAAAGTTTGACGTCCTATATCTTTTTTCAATATTTTTCCCGGAGTTAGACGGCCTAAAATAACAAACCTATATATGTTTTACATCATTAACAAATACCTTGTAATTAGTGTAATTATAGGCGACGTTGAATTTATATATAAATTATTGCTCAATGACTGTAGTACTAACATTCTCCTCCATAAATAATTGTGCTCTTAAAGTGCACCTTAACTTAGGTCCATGACTGTAGTTATTATAAAAAAAAAAACAAATGCCCAATTATTTTATGGGAATTTAAGAGTGCGGTTGTGTGAAGTAATTTTTCTATATATTTAAAAAAAAAATAATGAAAATAATAATGCAGTTTGAGTTTCTAAGTATTTTCTGCTCACTTGCATCCACTGCATAAATAATGATCAGTTTAAGTGCAAAAAATATTTGAAATAACTTCCCCTTTCTTATTCATACAGACTGAGTTTTTAGAATGTATGAATGTATTTTCTCAACTCCATATGGCCCGCCAGTAAATGGCAGACGTATTGTTTATTATTTTTTTACATTTTCCAGGTCAATCAATAATAGGATAACAAACTATACAACAAGTTTTGTGTGCTTTTGTTTTAATACTTAAAAATTCCTTGTGAATAGTTTGGAGTACGTATGTGAATATATTGAAAGTTGAATATTATTTAAGTTAAATTGTACAGAGGTGAGAAATTTAAGAGATAAGTCTTTAATAATGAGATTCTAACAAAATGTATAAAAAATTTATACAAAAGTAACAAAATAAACCCAACTATTTCAACAATAAGAGATGTCGGTAGATGTAGGTTATTAAAAAAGATCAGTTTTTTTGAGAGGGAATTAATGTTAAAATACTATGTTGTATATGGGTTAATTATTATCTAATTGCAATCTATTGTGGTGAAAAACAGTCTGTATGTGAGGTATTAATGAATTTGTTTCTTTGAAAGCATGGACCTTTAGTATTTAATATGACATAGTTCAAATATCCTCCGCGGTTTCTCAGGATGTCACGGATCCGAGATATCCATTTTGCAGCTTAGATCCATCTGAATTTGAGCGACGGTCTATGTATTTTGACATCCTGCTTATTGTGATAGACCTGATAGAAAATACGAAAAGAAAAGTCTAGCGGTGTCAAATCACACGATTTCCTCCGCAAATTTCTATTGAAGCTTCCACTGTGTGGCATATAGTACCGTACTGTTGAAACCAGTTGAAGTATGGAACATTGGTAGGAATGTTTGATGCTAAGACAAGACTTTATGGAATAGGTGTAATTTTTCAGTGTCGCCAGAGGGCGCTTTCGTGAAGGGTATCATTCCTTCGTGAAGGGTATCATTCCGTTTGAAATTAGTAGTATATTTACAGGGCTTCGAGCGCAGTTTTAACTACAGAAAATCTGTGGTGTTGCCACATGTATAAATGTTCTTATTTTTATACCCTACACCACCATAGTGGGGAGGGTATAATGCCTTAATGCAGATGTTTGTAACGCACAAAAATATTAGACTGACACTGACCATAAAGAATATCGATCGACTCAGAATCAGTTTCTGAGTCGATTAAACGGTGTCCGTCCGTCAGGCTAGCTGTTCATGTAAACCTTGTGCGCAAAGTACTGGTCGCAATTTTGAAGATATTTCGATAAAATTTGGTACATAAAATTTGTCGATCCAAGAACGAAGTCTATTCAACTATCTGATATCGGATCATTATTTCACCTAACCCCCATAGAAATGTCCTCCCGAAATTGGACGTTATCGATCATAAATGTTTAATTCATATAGGTATGTATACAAATTTCATTCCAAATTAGGTTTTTAAATGCGGGAATCATGTCACCTAATTTAATGAAGTAAATAAAATAAATTATTGAAATTTTAAAAGAAGAATGATTTTGCTCATTAACTTAGTGTACGGTATTATATGGTCGAGCTTGACCGACCATACTTTCTTATTTGTTTTGCTATTTTTTTAATCTTGATGTATTTTTTTGGTCGATCTGGTTCGTTGCATTACATTTTTTGTGTATGTGCACACGAAATGACTGTTTTACGATTCATAGCACGATCGTGATATTTTGTAAGACTCGTACTGTTTTATTGATTTTTCTTGGTTAGTTTGAATTTGGTTTTGAATATTACGTTGTGAAATTATTATAGATAATTAATTTTATTTTTATATGCACGTATCATTTTGATCATATCAGATCAATTCTAATATGATCTTAGGAGTTTTGATCTTAGAATTTATTTTTGAATACTTATTGCAATTTGAGTAACTAAATATAAAAATTCATGGTATCAAATGAGGAGACTGAATAAATCATGATATAATGATTTGACTAACTTCCACACATTATTTATCGTCATTGTTTTATAGATTTTATAGAATCCAAAAACGTTAGTAACAACCTGCAGAATTATTAAAAGGTAACTGTTATGCTATGCACCTATTCAAAATTAGGTTGTACTCAGCACTCAATACAGTCCATTTTTCCATTTTTGTAATTTTAGAGTGGTATTTTTCCATACAATAAGGAAAGAACTTGAATATTTATCTATAGTCAAAAGTAACAACATTACTATTTTCGCACTAAAACATCTCAATAGTATTCGATTTTTTAGGGTTGTTACACACACAAAGTGTTTGTTTAATGATTCTTAGCACGATCATAATTTTTTAAGATATCTATTGTTGTTTTCTTTAGATTCTTTTTACAAGGTATTTTTTTTTTTTTTGAATAGTTAAAATTTATATGGATATTTGTTTTTCGTATTGCAAGAGGTTGTGAAATTATATATTAATACCAAGAGAAGAAAGTAGAATAGTGCGTATCTTTGGATTCTCCACCTCTAGTATACATGACTAATACAATCATGAATAGGCATGCTTGAAAATTAGATGACTAAATCCTATTTTTAATTTCAAAGAACTAGACAAATTTAGTATAGTTTATTTGTGCGCACGTGGCGATATGATCCCATTTAAATATGATTAATATTTTGTCCGATTTTTCAGTTAGAATACTAATCCATTGCGTTACAAATGAATATTACATAAGGTTATGAAATTCTATTAAATAATTGATTATTATTTTTATTCGTTTTTTTTAAAATACACATATATCTGTTATATACACATGTGTCATATTTAACAATCGGTCATATTTTACAATGCGTAAGATCTGATCCTTTGATAATCTGTTTACTGAGTTAAGGGTTGTTGCACACACAAAATATTTAGTTTACGATTCTAGTCACGATCTTTATTTTTCTCTCTGAGAGACCTGTTATTGTTTTCTTTAGATTTTTCTTCGTTTAGTTTGCATTTTGATGGATATTGGATACTCCTGATTACATAATGTAGTGAAATTGTGTTAAAATTAGTTATGATTGTGTACACGTGGCACTTTGATCATAACTAAATATGAGCTCTACAAATCCGAAAACTACCATGCTATCCACCTATTTATTTACAAACAAACAAAAAAATTCATAAATCGTTTCGATTTTAAAGGGTAGCAACTCTTTCACAAAATTTTTTGATTTTGACCTGTTCTTGTTTTTTAGATTTTTTATTTTTTTATAATTTTCGATATTTATTCTTCTGTATTGCATAACATTATGAAATTATTTCAAATATTAAATTTTATAATTTGGATCCACGTGGCACTAAATTATAAAATGCATGGTTGCAATTGTGGTGACATAATTAAAATTCAAATCACGCGGGTAATGGTTAGAGTTTATTTTAACATACGAGTCAATCTGATTAAGTTAATATTTTTTAAAGAATTCAAAGAGATCAGAGACATCCATTACTATAAATAGTAGTGTAACGATATGATTTTATTTAGTATATTATACTAGTTCACCAATATCATACAGTGCAGACAAATCGATCGCTTTTGATTAAATAAACAAAAAAATTATTATTGTTAGCATTTCAAGGTCATAGACAAATAAATAAAGATATTTAAAGTATAGATTTATATTTAAATAAAACTACAATTTTTAAAACATCAAATTAGAGTGTCAAAACATATACTATTTAATATACATATTTATAAATCATCAATACATACAATTAAAATGTATCCCAATATTGAATGCAGCGAATGCAAAAAAGTTTTTGCTAGCATCGAACATTTAAAAATGCATGAAAAAAGTCATGCATCTACTTCCAGGACCTATGCTCTAATACAATCACCATTTAGAGAGGTCAAAAAAGTGAAAAGTGCATTCAAATCAAGAGTGATGACTCTTTCATATGAAAATATGAATAAAGAATGCCTCCTACCTGAGGTATTTTTAAAAGAAGCTTGCAGAGCGTTTAAGCAGGAAGTTGATGCATTTTTAGAAATAAACAATGCATTAAAGTATAATATTGAACTCCATGCTTTATATGCCAAACCCAATTTGGATGATTTGGAAAACACACCATTGGAGGTGAAAACTTTTCAAACGAAGATGAAAGAAATTTTCCAAATAAGCGATTTTGAAAATACATGTTCCAACAAAATTGAGAACATCATACAAAAAACAGAAGAATTCCAAGAAAGAGATAGTGGTTGGACTTTAGTTCAAATAATAAAGACTGAGTTAAATTTGAATAAATATCAACCTCTAAAGGGCTCATCATTTATACCCCTGACAAAGAAATTACTTTTAAAATATGCATGCGTAAACGTTAAAAATGATGATGAATTTTGTTTTAAATGGGCTATAATTTCAGCAATTGCTGATTTAAAAAAAGATGCATGTCGTGCATCTAAGTATAAAGTAAATATCCTTTCGAAAAATATCACCATGAATGATTATTGCTTAAATTTCAAGGGGTTATGCTTTCCAGTAAAATTAAAGGATATATCAATCTTTGAAGGAAATAATCCAAATATTAGTATAAATGTATTTGGATATGATGAAACAAAAGACTTAGTTGTGGGGCCTTATTATAAAACTAAAGGTAGAAAGTCCAAACACATAAATCTGTTGTTTCTTCAGAAAAATATTGGAGAGAATAATATATGTCATTATGTATGGATCAAAAATATTTCAAGGTAAGTGAAATATCGACAAATTATAAATTTTTAGTACTATTATAAATCAATTTTTTTGTTATTTATACTTTATATACAATGCATGTATATTATATATATATTATTCATAAAGTCTCAATTAATTTTACAGATTGATTAGATCTCAGCAAACAAAATATAAAACAAAAATATTTGTATGTGATGATTGCTTACAACATTTTCACAATAAAGAGAAGTTGGAGATACATCAGAAAAACTGCAGTCAGAAGGTTTCCTATGTACCAGATGCAGATAACTCCATTTTAGAATTTAAAAATTACAAAAATACATTAGATGTACCTTTTGTTGTATATGCAGACTCAGAATGCATATTTGAAAATATTCAAACTTGCATACCGAATGGTTATTCTTCATCCACAACATTAGTTGATAGACATATTCCCTATGCATTTTCCTATTTTGTAAAATGTAATTTCAATAATAACTTAAATAGGCTACGTAGTTTTAAAGGAATAGATTCTCCTAAATTATTTATAGAAAATTTAGTTGTAGATATAAAATATTTAAATGAGAATTATATAAAGAAAATTATACCGATGACACCCTTAACTGAACAGGAAAATTTAGATTTTGCTTTAAATGATATATGTCACATTTGCTCCAAATCTATTTCAAATATTGAAAATAAAGTAAGAGACCACTGTCATTTAAGTGGAAAATATAGAGGACCAGCACATAATTCATGTAATATTAATTACAAAATACCAACATTTATCCCAGTAATTTTTCACAATTTTTCGTCATATGATTGCCATTTATTTGTGAAAGAGCTTAATAACATTGACGATGGCTCTATTAATATTATTCCCCTAAATAAGGAATTATATATATCTTTATCGAAAACCGTAAAATGTGATAACGGGAGTAACATTGAAATTAGATTTCTAGATTCATATAGGTTTATGCCATCAAGCTTAGATAGTTTGATAAAAAATTTATCACAAAATGAATTAAAAATTGTTAAAGGGTTTTATTCAGGAGATGAAAATAAATTTAATTTATTAATAAGAAAGGGCGTATTTCCATATAATTATTTAAATTCTCTAGAAAAACTTAAGGAATCTCTTCTGCCAAGCATAGATGACTTCTATAATAAACTAACTGATTCAGTTTGCTCTATAGAAGATTATACACATGCGCAAGAAGTGTGGAGTAAATTTGAATGTAAGACATTAGAAGATTATTTAATGTTATACTTAAAAAGTGATGTTTTATTATTAGCAGATGTATTTGAAAATTTCAGGTCAGTTTGTAGAAGCATTTATAATTTGGATCCATGCCACTATTATACAGCACCAGGTCTATCTTGGGATGCTATGCTAAAAATAACCAATATTAAATTGGATTTGCTTACTGACATAGAAATGATTTTGTTTCTACAAAAAGGTATTAGAGGTGGAATAGTTCAATGTTCTCAAAGACATTCCACAGCCAACAACAAATATCTTTCCGATTATGATGAGAATCTTCCTTCTAAATACTTAACATATTTAGATGCAAATAATTTGTATGGTTGGGCAATGTCAGAAGCTTTGCCAGAGGGTAATTTTGAATGGTTAACAGATATTGATAATTTTCCTTTGGACACGATTCCAACTGATTCGGATATTGGATACATATTAGAAGTTGATTTAATATATCCAATAGAAATCCATGATTACCATAATAATTTACCATTCTGTAGTGAAAACAAAGCTCCACCCAATTCGAATGAAAAAAAATTACTCATTGATTTAAATAATAAATATGAGTATATAATTTACTATAAAAATTTACAACAATGTTTAAAACATGGTTTGAAGTTAAGTAAAATACATCGAATTTTAAAATTTAAACAGTCCAATTGGCTAAAAAAATATATTTCATTGAATAATTTCCATAGGACAAATGCAAAAAACACGTTTGAAAAAAATTTCTTTAAATTATTGAATAATGCGGTTTATGGTAAAACAATGGAAAACATAGATAAACGTAAAACCATTAAAATAGTCAATAAATGGGAAAATGTTGGTAAAAGACTTGGAGCTCGTGCTCTCATTGCTAAGCCAGAATTTCATTCATATAGCATATTTGAAGAAAATATGCTTGCAATAGAATTAAATAAAAGTTATTCATTTTATAATAAACCAATTTATCTAGGATTTACAATTCTAGAACTTTCAAAGTGGAAGATGTATGATTTCCATTATGATTATATTATGCCTAAATATAAATCTAAAGCACAACTAAATTATATGGACACAGATTCATTCATTTATACAATAGAAACAAATGATTTTTATAAGGAGATAGTGAATGATATCGATGCTAGATTCGATACATCCGAATATGAATTGAATAACCAATTTGGTATCCCACAAAGGAATAAAAAAGTATTAGGTATGATGAAGGATGAAAACAATGGTATAATTATGAGAGAATTTGTGGGTTTAAGAGCAAAAATGTATTCGTTCAAAACGGAAGATTTAAAAGAAACTAAAAAAGCTAAGGGTGTCAAAAGAAATGTTAGCAATAAATTGAGTCTGTCGGATTATAAAGATTGTTTATTTAATAAAAAAATTTTTTATGGAAATATGTATGTTTTTAAGTCAAAATTACATGTACTATATACCTCTCATATTAATAAGATATCTTTAAGTTATTTAGATAATAAGAGATATGTATGTGACAATAATGTTAATACTCTAGCTTGGGGTCATTATAAAGAAACAAATATACAAAATAATGATAAAGTTAATTGTCCAATGGAAATAGACGAAATAGATTTAACAAATAAATATTATAGATATAAGTCATGATAACAATAAATTTTTTAAAAATATTTGTAATTTATTTTATTATAAGATAACACTAATTTATAATTTATATTAATTTATATTTATATATTGAAATAAAATAAAATGTAATATTTAATTAAATATAAGTTAATATGTATATAAGTATTTTTTTATTGTTATTTACATTTAAGAAAAAAACTGTTATATTTATTAAAAAAAATATATATATATATGAATAAAATAATATTTTTGCATTAAAAATTATATAATAAATTTTGTTTTCTTATTTTAAACTAGATCCGATAAAATATAAGAGCGTTTCTTTAGCGACAAACTCTATACTTGAAAAAATTATAATAGTACTATTACAATAGTACTATAATACAATAGCGGAATTTGCATAGACTTAAATAATGTAAATTATTAGCCTTTATAAATGCACAAGCCTTTTTAAATGTTATTCATCCTTCATACCATTTCAGAAGTTGGATATTTTTTAATCAGGTTTTTTTATGCATATTTTTGCTGAACCGCTGATAATCAATTAAATAATGGACTTTACCGAAAGCTATTCGAATAATTCATAACAGCATAAATTATGATAAATAATTTATATAGATATAAATTTTACATAGACCATTTAACATACTACAGCTTAATAAATAAATATTTTTATATTCTGATTTCCTATAAATCGTTAGTGTTTGATAGTTGTTAACTGAATAGAACTGATCTCTTGAATTTAGTCTCCCAAACCTAATTTATTATCTAATCCAATAACTCATTTATATTTTCCAAGTGCACTAAATCAGTACCACTTTTATTTTTATTTAAATTCTCAGTTTCTGATTGAGAGTAAAATCATCATCATCATAATCTAAGTTGCATATGTTTAATAATATATTCTCAACAATCTTTTGGAGTATTTTTTTTTTATGATATATTTTATTAGATATAAGACATAGGTAGGCATAGATTCAGGTCAACCATTTGGGGGGTAATAAAGTAAAAGTATATATTTTTTTAACATTTCATGTTTTCCTTTTTATATTAAAGGTTTTCGGTATTAGGGGTGGGGTGTGAAATTTCCTGTTTTTCACCCCCCTGGATGCGCACCTGGACTTAGAGTTTTTCTACATATTTATTATTTATTAACATTTAATTTCTTTTTTGCCTTTTTGGGTTTTCTGATATCAGGTTTCAAATCAGATATCAGAATTCTAATCAGAAAACCCAAAAAGGCAAAAAAGAAATTAAATGTTAATAAATAATAAATATGTAGAAAAACTCTAAGTCCAGGTGCGCATCCAGGGGGGTGAAAAACAGGAAATTTCACACCCCACCCCTAATACCGAAAACCTTTAATATAAAAAGGAAAACATGAAATGTTAAAAAAATATATACTTTTACTTTATTACCCCCCAAATGGTTGACCTGAATCTATGCCTACCTATGTCTTATATCTAATAAAATATATCATAAAAAAAAAATACTCCAAAAGATTGTTGAGAATATATTATTAAACATATGCAACTTAGATTATGATGATGATGATTTTACTCTCAATCAGAAACTGAGAATTTAAATAAAAATAAAAGTGGTACTGATTTAGTGCACTTGGAAAATATAAATGAGTTATTGGATTAGATAATAAATTAGGTTTGGGAGACTAAATTCAAGAGATCAGTTCTATTCAGTTAACAACTATCAAACACTAACGATTTATAGGAAATCAGAATATAAAAATATTTATTTATTAAGCTGTAGTATGTTAAATGGTCTATGTAAAATTTATATCTATATAAATTATTTATCATAATTTATGCTGTTATGAATTATTCGAATAGCTTTCGGTAAAGTCCATTATTTAATTGATTATCAGCGGTTCAGCAAAAATATGCATAAAAAAACCTGATTAAAAAATATCCAACTTCTGAAATGGTATGAAGGATGAATAACATTTAAAAAGGCTTGTGCATTTATAAAGGCTAATAATTTACATTATTTAAGTCTATGCAAATTCCGCTATTGTATTATAGTACTATTGTAATAGTACTATTATAATTTTTTCAAGTATAGAGTTTGTCGCTAAAGAAACGCTCTTATATTTTATCGGATCTAGTTTAAAATAAGAAAACAAAATTTATTATATAATTTTTAATGCAAAAATATTATTTTATTCATATATATATATATTTTTTTTAATAAATATAACAGTTTTTTTCTTAAATGTAAATAACAATAAAAAAATACTTATATACATATTAACTTATATTTAATTAAATATTACATTTTATTTTATTTCAATATATAAATATAAATTAATATAAATTATAAATTAGTGTTATCTTATAATAAAATAAATTACAAATATTTTTAAAAAATTTATTGTTATCATGACTTATATCTATAATATTTATTTGTTAAATCTATTTCGTCTATTTCCATTGGACAATTAACTTTATCATTATTTTGTATATTTGTTTCTTTATAATGACCCCAAGCTAGAGTATTAACATTATTGTCACATACATATCTCTTATTATCTAAATAACTTAAAGATATCTTATTAATATGAGAGGTATATAGTACATGTAATTTTGACTTAAAAACATACATATTTCCATAAAAAATTTTTTTATTAAATAAACAATCTTTATAATCCGACAGACTCAATTTATTGCTAACATTTCTTTTGACACCCTTAGCTTTTTTAGTTTCTTTTAAATCTTCCGTTTTGAACGAATACATTTTTGCTCTTAAACCCACAAATTCTCTCATAATTATACCATTGTTTTCATCCTTCATCATACCTAATACTTTTTTATTCCTTTGTGGGATACCAAATTGGTTATTCAATTCATATTCGGATGTATCGAATCTAGCATCGATATCATTCACTATCTCCTTATAAAAATCATTTGTTTCTATTGTATAAATGAATGAATCTGTGTCCATATAATTTAGTTGTGCTTTAGATTTATATTTAGGCATAATATAATCATAATGGAAATCATACATCTTCCACTTTGAAAGTTCTAGAATTGTAAATCCTAGATAAATTGGTTTATTATAAAATGAATAACTTTTATTTAATTCTATTGCAAGCATATTTTCTTCAAATATGCTATATGAATGAAATTCTGGCTTAGCAATGAGAGCACGAGCTCCAAGTCTTTTACCAACATTTTCCCATTTATTGACTATTTTAATGGTTTTACGTTTATCTATGTTTTCCATTGTTTTACCATAAACCGCATTATTCAATAATTTAAAGAAATTTTTTTCAAACGTGTTTTTTGCATTTGTCCTATGGAAATTATTCAATGAAATATATTTTTTTAGCCAATTGGACTGTTTAAATTTTAAAATTCGATGTATTTTACTTAACTTCAAACCATGTTTTAAACATTGTTGTAAATTTTTATAGTAAATTATATACTCATATTTATTATTTAAATCAATGAGTAATTTTTTTTCATTCGAATTGGGTGGAGCTTTGTTTTCACTACAGAATGGTAAATTATTATGGTAATCATGGATTTCTATTGGATATATTAAATCAACTTCTAATATGTATCCAATATCCGAATCAGTTGGAATCGTGTCCAAAGGAAAATTATCAATATCTGTTAACCATTCAAAATTACCCTCTGGCAAAGCTTCTGACATTGCCCAACCATACAAATTATTTGCATCTAAATATGTTAAGTATTTAGAAGGAAGATTCTCATCATAATCGGAAAGATATTTGTTGTTGGCTGTGGAATGTCTTTGAGAACATTGAACTATTCCACCTCTAATACCTTTTTGTAGAAACAAAATCATTTCTATGTCAGTAAGCAAATCCAATTTAATATTGGTTATTTTTAGCATAGCATCCCAAGATAGACCTGGTGCTGTATAATAGTGGCATGGATCCAAATTATAAATGCTTCTACAAACTGACCTGAAATTTTCAAATACATCTGCTAATAATAAAACATCACTTTTTAAGTATAACATTAAATAATCTTCTAATGTCTTACATTCAAATTTACTCCACACTTCTTGCGCATGTGTATAATCTTCTATAGAGCAAACTGAATCAGTTAGTTTATTATAGAAGTCATCTATGCTTGGCAGAAGAGATTCCTTAAGTTTTTCTAGAGAATTTAAATAATTATATGGAAATACGCCCTTTCTTATTAATAAATTAAATTTATTTTCATCTCCTGAATAAAACCCTTTAACAATTTTTAATTCATTTTGTGATAAATTTTTTATCAAACTATCTAAGCTTGATGGCATAAACCTATATGAATCTAGAAATCTAATTTCAATGTTACTCCCGTTATCACATTTTACGGTTTTCGATAAAGATATATATAATTCCTTATTTAGGGGAATAATATTAATAGAGCCATCGTCAATGTTATTAAGCTCTTTCACAAATAAATGGCAATCATATGACGAAAAATTGTGAAAAATTACTGGGATAAATGTTGGTATTTTGTAATTAATATTACATGAATTATGTGCTGGTCCTCTATATTTTCCACTTAAATGACAGTGGTCTCTTACTTTATTTTCAATATTTGAAATAGATTTGGAGCAAATGTGACATATATCATTTAAAGCAAAATCTAAATTTTCCTGTTCAGTTAAGGGTGTCATCGGTATAATTTTCTTTATATAATTCTCATTTAAATATTTTATATCTACAACTAAATTTTCTATAAATAATTTAGGAGAATCTATTCCTTTAAAACTACGTAGCCTATTTAAGTTATTATTGAAATTACATTTTACAAAATAGGAAAATGCATAGGGAATATGTCTATCAACTAATGTTGTGGATGAAGAATAACCATTCGGTATGCAAGTTTGAATATTTTCAAATATGCATTCTGAGTCTGCATATACAACAAAAGGTACATCTAATGTATTTTTGTAATTTTTAAATTCTAAAATGGAGTTATCTGCATCTGGTACATAGGAAACCTTCTGACTGCAGTTTTTCTGATGTATCTCCAACTTCTCTTTATTGTGAAAATGTTGTAAGCAATCATCACATACAAATATTTTTGTTTTATATTTTGTTTGCTGAGATCTAATCAATCTGTAAAATTAATTGAGACTTTATGAATAATATATATATAATATACATGCATTGTATATAAAGTATAAATAACAAAAAAATTGATTTATAATAGTACTAAAAATTTATAATTTGTCGATATTTCACTTACCTTGAAATATTTTTGATCCATACATAATGACATATATTATTCTCTCCAATATTTTTCTGAAGAAACAACAGATTTATGTGTTTGGACTTTCTACCTTTAGTTTTATAATAAGGCCCCACAACTAAGTCTTTTGTTTCATCATATCCAAATACATTTATACTAATATTTGGATTATTTCCTTCAAAGATTGATATATCCTTTAATTTTACTGGAAAGCATAACCCCTTGAAATTTAAGCAATAATCATTCATGGTGATATTTTTCGAAAGGATATTTACTTTATACTTAGATGCACGACATGCATCTTTTTTTAAATCAGCAATTGCTGAAATTATAGCCCATTTAAAACAAAATTCATCATCATTTTTAACGTTTACGCATGCATATTTTAAAAGTAATTTCTTTGTCAGGGGTATAAATGATGAGCCCTTTAGAGGTTGATATTTATTCAAATTTAACTCAGTCTTTATTATTTGAACTAAAGTCCAACCACTATCTCTTTCTTGGAATTCTTCTGTTTTTTGTATGATGTTCTCAATTTTGTTGGAACATGTATTTTCAAAATCGCTTATTTGGAAAATTTCTTTCATCTTCGTTTGAAAAGTTTTCACCTCCAATGGTGTGTTTTCCAAATCATCCAAATTGGGTTTGGCATATAAAGCATGGAGTTCAATATTATACTTTAATGCATTGTTTATTTCTAAAAATGCATCAACTTCCTGCTTAAACGCTCTGCAAGCTTCTTTTAAAAATACCTCAGGTAGGAGGCATTCTTTATTCATATTTTCATATGAAAGAGTCATCACTCTTGATTTGAATGCACTTTTCACTTTTTTGACCTCTCTAAATGGTGATTGTATTAGAGCATAGGTCCTGGAAGTAGATGCATGACTTTTTTCATGCATTTTTAAATGTTCGATGCTAGCAAAAACTTTTTTGCATTCGCTGCATTCAATATTGGGATACATTTTAATTGTATGTATTGATGATTTATAAATATGTATATTAAATAGTATATGTTTTGACACTCTAATTTGATGTTTTAAAAATTGTAGTTTTATTTAAATATAAATCTATACTTTAAATATCTTTATTTATTTGTCTATGACCTTGAAATGCTAACAATAATAATTTTTTTGTTTATTTAATCAAAAGCGATCGATTTGTCTGCACTGTATGATATTGGTGAACTAGTATAATATACTAAATAAAATCATATCGTTACACTACTATTTATAGTAATGGATGTCTCTGATCTCTTTGAATTCTTTAAAAAATATTAACTTAATCAGATTGACTCGTATGTTAAAATAAACTCTAACCATTACCCGCGTGATTTGAATTTTAATTATGTCACCACAATTGCAACCATGCATTTTATAATTTAGTGCCACGTGGATCCAAATTATAAAATTTAATATTTGAAATAATTTCATAATGTTATGCAATACAGAAGAATAAATATCGAAAATTATAAAAAAATAAAAAATCTAAAAAACAAGAACAGGTCAAAATCAAAAAATTTTGTGAAAGAGTTGCTACCCTTTAAAATCGAAACGATTTATGAATTTTTTTGTTTGTTTGTAAATAAATAGGTGGATAGCATGGTAGTTTTCGGATTTGTAGAGCTCATATTTAGTTATGATCAAAGTGCCACGTGTACACAATCATAACTAATTTTAACACAATTTCACTACATTATGTAATCAGGAGTATCCAATATCCATCAAAATGCAAACTAAACGAAGAAAAATCTAAAGAAAACAATAACAGGTCTCTCAGAGAGAAAAATAAAGATCGTGACTAGAATCGTAAACTAAATATTTTGTGTGTGCAACAACCCTTAACTCAGTAAACAGATTATCAAAGGATCAGATCTTACGCATTGTAAAATATGACCGATTGTTAAATATGACACATGTGTATATAACAGATATATGTGTATTTTAAAAAAACGAATAAAAATAATAATCAATTATTTAATAGAATTTCATAACCTTATGTAATATTCATTTGTAACGCAATGGATTAGTATTCTAACTGAAAAATCGGACAAAATATTAATCATATTTAAATGGGATCATATCGCCACGTGCGCACAAATAAACTATACTAAATTTGTCTAGTTCTTTGAAATTAAAAATAGGATTTAGTCATCTAATTTTCAAGCATGCCTATTCATGATTGTATTAGTCATGTATACTAGAGGTGGAGAATCCAAAGATACGCACTATTCTACTTTCTTCTCTTGGTATTAATATATAATTTCACAACCTCTTGCAATACGAAAAACAAATATCCATATAAATTTTAACTATTCAAAAAAAAAAAAAATACCTTGTAAAAAGAATCTAAAGAAAACAACAATAGATATCTTAAAAAATTATGATCGTGCTAAGAATCATTAAACAAACACTTTGTGTGTGTAACAACCCTAAAAAATCGAATACTATTGAGATGTTTTAGTGCGAAAATAGTAATGTTGTTACTTTTGACTATAGATAAATATTCAAGTTCTTTCCTTATTGTATGGAAAAATACCACTCTAAAATTACAAAAATGGAAAAATGGACTGTATTGAGTGCTGAGTACAACCTAATTTTGAATAGGTGCATAGCATAACAGTTACCTTTTAATAATTCTGCAGGTTGTTACTAACGTTTTTGGATTCTATAAAATCTATAAAACAATGACGATAAATAATGTGTGGAAGTTAGTCAAATCATTATATCATGATTTATTCAGTCTCCTCATTTGATACCATGAATTTTTATATTTAGTTACTCAAATTGCAATAAGTATTCAAAAATAAATTCTAAGATCAAAACTCCTAAGATCATATTAGAATTGATCTGATATGATCAAAATGATACGTGCATATAAAAATAAAATTAATTATCTATAATAATTTCACAACGTAATATTCAAAACCAAATTCAAACTAACCAAGAAAAATCAATAAAACAGTACGAGTCTTACAAAATATCACGATCGTGCTATGAATCGTAAAACAGTCATTTCGTGTGCACATACACAAAAAATGTAATGCAACGAACCAGATCGACCAAAAAAATACATCAAGATTAAAAAAATAGCAAAACAAATAAGAAAGTATGGTCGGTCAAGCTCGACCATATAATACCGTACACTAAGTTAATGAGCAAAATCATTCTTCTTTTAAAATTTCAATAATTTATTTTATTTACTTCATTAAATTAGGTGACATGATTCCCGCATTTAAAAACCTAATTTGGAATGAAATTTGTATACATACCTATATGAATTAAACATTTATGATCGATAACGTCCAATTTCGGGAGGACATTTCTATGGGGGTTAGGTGAAATAATGATCCGATATCAGATAGTTGAATAGACTTCGTTCTTGGATCGACAAATTTTATGTACCAAATTTTATCGAAATATCTTCAAAATTGCGACCAGTACTTTGCGCACAAGGTTTACATGAACAGCTAGCCTGACGGACGGACACCGTTTAATCGACTCAGAAACTGATTCTGAGTCGATCGATATTCTTTATGGTCAGTGTCAGTCTAATATTTTTGTGCGTTACAAACATCTGCATTAAGGCATTATACCCTCCCCACTATGGTGGTGTAGGGTATAAAAATAAGAACATTTATACATGTGGCAACACCACAGATTTTCTGTAGTTAAAACTGCGCTCGAAGCCCTGTAAATATACTACTGAAATTTCCTCAATATAATTATAAAAAATAAAAGTATATATATTCTGGATCTTTATAGATAGCGGAGTCTATTAAGCCTGTCTGTCTGTGAAATCAATTTTCTGAAGACCCCAAATATCTTATAAACTTGATTCATACATCAATATATCGGGAATTCTTCCGGCTTGGTTGCTATTTAAAATCGAGAAAATCGGCCCACAAAAGGCTGAGATATAAGGAAAAAACCAGGCCAACCTCGATTTTTGGCCTATTTTTGATCTATATCTGGATTACTAAGTCATTAATATAGACAATATGGATATCAAATGATAGATATTTCAAAGTCCATTGCAACGATCTATGTAAGGCTATAGAAATTTGGACCTAAAATGGGTCAAAATCGGGAAAAATATTTTTTAACCCGAAAAAATTTTTTTGTCATAAACTTTTTTTCACCAGTAAAATTAAAAAATTAAAAAAAATATTAAAAAAAATCTTTTGAAAAAAAATTATTTTTTAAATTTTGAAAAATAATTTTGAAATTTTTTTTTTTTTTTTAAATTTTGAAAAAAAATAATTAATTTTGTTTACCTAAAAATATTTAAAATTTTTATTTTAAAGTATAATTTGGTGAAGGCTATATGAGACTCGGCACAGCTGAATATAGCTCTCTTACTTGTTTTTGGGAAAATTGACAAAATTGTTTTGAAAATTCTTATGTTAATTCCATAATTGAACCTAACCTAATTTCCAAACTAGTTAAAGGCGTGACAATTGGAAATCAAAATCACTCGTGAAAGAACAAGTTATTGAATGATTCGTAAGCAGGTCAACGCCAAACTAGAACAATTACTGGCTATAACAATGCGTTCTAGAATTAGTTCTGAAACTAATATATTTTATCCTATAAATATTAACAATACCTGGGTTTTTAGTTATTTTAAGATCAATTTTTTAATATTAGTTTTAATAATTAACTAAAAAATTAATAGCAGATCACTTATTTTGCAAAAAAAAATCAGAAATATTATATTATTTCTGTATTTTTAGACTTACGAATCCACAAACCTTAACTGATAACCAGAGACCGAAAATAACGGGCTTACTTTCATTTCAATGGAAAATTCTCATTCGAGCCATTAAAAATAATTTTTTGTAATATATCGCTGAGAGAGAGATTTATTAAAGAACATTTTAGGTTAGGGGTTGAGAGAAACAGAAAAGAAACAAACACAAATAATCTAGATGAAAAATTTATAAGTGACTTTTATTTGCGAACATGAAAAATAAATCGCAAAAATTCATTTGATGCAAATCAAATCTTAAATATATAAAATCTATCAAAAGATTTATATCAAATTAAAAAAATTTGTCATTTCTGTTATTCATACTAGCGACTTGAATTTAACGGTCTGTAATGAATGCCTGCAACATGTATCATGTTTATAAACACGCCCATCAGTAGAAGCTTCTAATTATCAACAATGGTGATAGCATGCGGTTATTAGCATTGTTTGTAGGTATGGCAACACTAAATGTTTAAGCTGCTAACATTAACATTGAAAGCTCTAGAATTCGAATGTTCTAGTTTGTCCGTTAAGATCATTGTAGAAGATTCCCGAAAGATGGCGTGCGTATAAATAGTGGCAGAGGTTGCAGTCGTGAGTGAGTTTATCATAGGCGCTGTTAGAGTTAACATCAACTGTCTTGTATATTTAAGTTTGTACATTATAAAGTGTGTGTGCATTTCTGCGAATTGATAAACGTGTATAAAGACACTGAGTGACTTATAACAAATTTTAAACTACTAAAACAGCTTTTATATGATATTAAAAGTATCCGGTTTATTTAAAAGAAATATACTAACGTTTTAAAAAGGTTAAAACGTAACATCTTCTTTCCATAATTTGTTAAAAATTACTAACAATATTTTATTGTATGTAAATGAAAGAGAAAGTAACAGTTATTAAGAACAAGAACAAATTAATTGTTTATCTCACATCAAACCATTAAAAAACAACAAATAAAGATCATACCAAACCATGTAAATATACATAATTTTATAACAGTTATTTTCAGTGATTTATTTTTATCACAAAAATATAAATCACAATTTGGGTTTTTTGGTGTATGGACGAGTTATTTTCGATCTCTGCTGATAACCCAATTGATTTACCCTTTCTGGGGTGGATACTATCATTCTTTATTGGTTTAATACAGTCTCTGTATTGAACAGCTGACTGAAGCCTCTGTACTGAACAGGCGGCCGTATCTCCGTATTGAACAGATGATGGAGTCTCTGTCTTGAACAGTCGGCCGAAGCCCCTGTACTGTACAGACGACCGAAGACTCTGTATTGAACAGACGACCGAAGTCTCTGTATTGAACAGTTGCCCGAAGACCCTGTACTGAACAGACGACCGATGTCTCTGTATTGAAATTTGGCCGAAGCCTCTGTCTTGAACAGTTGACCGAAGCCCCTGTACTGAACAGACGACCATAGTCTCTTTATTGAGCATTTGGCCAATGTCTCTGTCTTGAACAGTCGGCCGAAGCTCCTGTACTAAACAGACGACCGAAGTCTCTGTATTGAACAGTTGGGCGAAGCCTCTGACTTGAATAGTCGGCCGAAGCCCCAGACTGAACCGATGACCGAAGTCGCTGGTGCAATGTATTCATAGGCACTTGAACTACGTCCGAGTGACGAAAAAAAAAGGTTGACCGATTAGTAAGTCAACTTTAATAACTTAATATCAAAATGGTTGGCAAATTCTGTCTCGCATGAATTGCCTCGCCGAAGTCTCTGTATTGAACAGATGATTGAGTCTCTGTCTTGAACAGTCGGCCGAAGCCCCTGTACTGAACAGACGACCAAAGTCTCTGTATTGAAATTTGGCCGAAGACTCTGTCTTGGACAGTATACCGAAGCCCTTATACTGAACAGACCACCGAAGTCTCTGTATTGAACATTTGGCCGAAGTCTCTGTCTTGAACAATCGGCCGAAGCTTCTGTACTAAACATACGACCGAAGTCTCCGTATTGAACAGTTGGGCGAAGCTTCTGACTTGAATAGTCGGCCGTAGTCCCAGACTGAACAGATGACCTAAGTCGCTGGTACAATGTAATCATAGGCACTCGAATTACGTCTGAGTTACGAAAAAAAGGTTGACCGATTAATATCAGTCGAATTTGATAAATTAATATCAAAGTGGTTGGCCAATTCTGTCTCGTATGAATCGCCCCGTCAGTGTGTATACTTTCCTTATTTATATACAAAATTATTGTAAACTTAATGAGAATTACTAGGTGGTAATTTAAGGTATTTAATCATTATGATTTGAATGTTTTATATATGTATTTTTTATTCACGTTACAACTTTTTGGTATTTTTTTCCAAAAATTCTAGCATTTTTTCCTATATAAGTTTTAACAACACTGGCCACCACTGACTGACATGCGAGCTATATAGAAAAAGCCTGCTGTAGTCACGACCTATGCCAACTTTTCTAATATTGGTATAGTTCAAATACTCACACGTACATACGTTCAAACGTATTTGTGTTAAAGTATTATAAATAAATTGGAAGAAAAAAAAAAGTTCATTGCACGACAATAATAAAGACACGTATGAAAAATTATGCTAAGCAATAAAAAAAAGATAAGTAGAGTTTTTCTATATTTTTGTTATAAAAGTTTTTGATTAAAATAAAATTTTAAACTTAGTTTTTTTTTTTTATTAAATCTTAACAAAATTGTGTAAATATTGTTAGTTACATAATAAAGTTTTTTAATAAAAAAAACTGTCACAATTTGTTAGGAAAAAAGTCTGTTTGTGTGTTTTGTTTCTATCTGACTTTTCTTGTTGTCACAGCCATAATCTATTGGTTTGTTTTGCTATTGAATTTTAATCTCTACTAGTGTCAATGTCATTTAAATGCCAAAAAGTGATAAATAATTTTCTTGTTGTTGTTGTTGTTTTTGTTTTTATCTGTATCAGTATTATGCACGATGTATTAACATCATTGTCATAGGGTTTATGTATGTGATTGAGGGGACCAACTAATAGTTTTAAAGCCTTCACCATAAGTAACAAATGCACATATCGAGGAACTAAAGGATTTTTCATTAAGCGGTTGGTTTTTGCTCATTCGCATAGACCTTCGACTTAGGAAAAAACCACATGAAAAAGTCTAACGGGGTCAAATTGCTCAATCTCGGTGTTCTGTTCACATCACCTGCACGAGAAATGACCATGCCCTCAAATCGATCGTGCAGAATGTCCATTGTGGCATAAGCTGTGTTGCACGTAGCGCCATCCTGTTGAAACCACTTATCGTTTATGTCCATATCATCAGGCGATGGTTTGGCCAACTTCGTACTCAAAGAAATATGAACTGATGACGTCGCCAGTCCAAAATCCACACCAAGCAGTGACTTTCTCGAGATGCATTAGACATAATTGGATCCCACGTGGATTGGTATCTTCCTAAATTCGACAATTTTGTTTGTTGACGTACTCATTCATTCAGAAATGGGCCTCATCGCTGAAGATTATTTTTTGGTGAAAATTTACTGCACGTTGCCCGAACATAACACCCATTTTGATAAAACGATTTTATCATTGGCAGCTGTTGTTGAACGCTGATGATTTGGCAAAACAAGCTAAATAAAGGACAGCCAATTCAACAGATGCAGCTTCAACAATATGTCCGCTATTAACTATGAAATTTCAGAAGTCCCCATGTCATATTTATAGAATGTTGTTTTTATTTTCATTTTATGTCAACCTTGTCAAGCATTTGTATCATGATAAATGTCAAAATGGTTGTCAACATAAAAAAGTATCAGGTATAGTCTCCATTTATTAGTATTATTGCTTCGTTATGCCAAATTGTTAGTGTCATTAATTGTTATGATAAATATTTGTTAAATATAGACAGGGCTGAAGAATCGGCTAGCCAGAACAATATGAGAAAACTACACTAGACGATAAACTGTCTCACCAATCGAAAGTGTAACAGGAACCAACCAGTCGCTGATCGCAGTGGTGCGCTATTAACAAACAATGATGCACAGACACAAAAATGGAGAGAACATTTCGAAGAAATTATTAACATCACCCGGATGCAACTACTAATGACAACGAAATTGAAAACAATAGCCCTACAGAAAATATCCTAAGAATATCAAGCAGCCCCTCTAGTATAAGTGAGATTAAGGAGGCCATCGGGAAGTTAAGAAACAACAAGACAGCAGGCGAAGATGGAATACCAGCTGAAATTCTTTGAGTTGACATCGAAACCACAGCTGAACTTCTACGACCACACATCACATCAGTCTGCGAGGATGATGAATGGGATGATCGTAAAGTTACCGAAAAGTGGCGACTTGAAAGATTGCAACAACTGGAGAGGAATTACTCTGCTTAACACCATATACAAGATACTAGCAGTCAGAATACAGGGAAGGCTTCAAAATAAAATGTGGAACAGGCAGCTTTCCGGCCAAACAGGAGCTGCGTAGACCAGGCCAACACTCTACGCGTTATAATAGAACAATCTCTAGAATGGCGTACTCCCCTGTACCTACTGTTCGTAGATTTCAAGAAAGCCTTTGACACCATCAGAAGGACTGCCATATGGAAAGCATGGAGAAGAAAAGGAGTACCCCAGAAAATAACGCGAATCATCAGAGCTATGTACGAGGATGCAGAACTATCAGTTCTTCACAACGGGAATATAAGTCAACCATTTCACATAAACATCATGAGCGAAGTCTGTACAGATAGAAGTGAAATAACATGGAGCCTCTCACGCCAACTCGAGGATTTTGATTATGCGGATGATATTTGTCTACTCTTGCATAAGATCTCCAACATGCAAGCAAAGATAGATGATCTGGAAAGACTAGTACGCAATGTTGGACTTGAGATAAATATCAAGAAAACCAAAGCTATGAGAATCAACAACGTTAGCACAGATAACATCATGCTACAAGGCCATCCAGTTGAATATGTAGAAAGCTTCTGCTATCTAGGCAGTAGAGTATCAACAAATGGCGGCGCTGAAAGAGACGTAAATAACAGGATCAATAAAGCGAGAGCGGCATTAGGAAGACTACAACTCACAAATATCCAGACGAACCAAGCTTAGAATATTCAACGCATGTGTAAAGTCTACTCTGTTGTACGGAAGTGAAACTTGGTTATTATCGAACACCATCACGCAAAAACTACAGATATTCATTAACAAGTGCCTCCGAATCATGTACAGAATATTCTGGCCTAACAATATCAGCAATACATATCTCTAGAACCACACCAACGAGGAACCCATACTAAGGCAAATAAAATATAGGAAATGGAGGTGGATCGGCCATACTATCAGAAAGAATCCTGACAGTATAACAAGGATGGCCCTAGAGTGGAACCCTCAAGGTTCAAGAAACCGTGGTCGACCAAAGAACACATGGAGATGCACGATACTCCAAGACCTAGGATAGTGCAATCTTACATGGGATGACACGAAAACAACTGCAACAAATCGTGTAAAATGGAGATGGTTTATGGAAGCCATATGCTCCCTAGAGGGGTAATGGAGAAAGAAAGAAAAAAAAAAACAGGGGGAAAAGGAGTTTTGAAGTTTTTATACACGCAGAAAAAAAATATAGTTGGGCATTGTTACTGTAACCATTTCAACATTTGTGCATGGTTACTGTAACCATTTCAACATTTGTGCATGGTTACTGTAACCATTTCAAAATTTTTAACAATATTATAGTCACAGTAACTATATATATGATTATGGTAACAATAATATGGTTAATTTACGATTCACATAAATATTTAAACCATATATATGGTTACTGTAAACATGTATATGTTTGTGACAACCATTTATATGATGAATAATTTTATCATAATATGTTGTTCTCAGATTATGATATAAGAGCAACATAATATGGTAAATCCTTAATAAGATTTGAGAGAGTGGTTATAACTTGAGAGACAACATCATTGAAATAATTGTCAGATACTTGGTCGTGGTTTTCCTTTCCAACGAAGTAGACCACGACTTAGAAATCTGGATCGCCAATAGGCCAGTTTCGCGAATTTTTTTAATCCAACTTTTTAAAAAAGCCTTAAAAAATAATACCACTCTGTAGGTTTATTTAAAAAAACCTATCTAGTTGGTCCCATTTAACTATTATCACCAACTGTGACTCACCTTAGTCTATAGCCCTTTTATACTTTTTCACTCCCACAATTTCCATAATATTCTAGTCTATGAATTTATATACATTCAATACACACCCTTACAAACTTGAGAGCATTTGTTGTGTACTATATACATTTTAAATAATATATATGAAAAAAAAATGCAACAATTGACCCAGATTTATATATAATGCAAAAAATACTCACAATACATTCAATACAAATACAATAATATACTCGTACTTTCATATGTATTGAAGAAAATACTTTGAAAATAATATTTCAGTGTTCTTGAATGAAAAGATGAGGTGTTTATTTATTACCATTTACTCTTATGGACTGGCAGACAGACACCCAGAAAATCCTACCAACAACTTTACAAAATACTCAAAAAGTCTTAGAATTTCGAAATTTTATAGTTTTCTATAAATTGCATTCATTCTTTGTTTCATTATTGGTCACTTAGGGGTTTTTGTGGCGAAAAATTCAATTATTTATTGTATATTTCAATCATAATTTTGATGATTTGTTATACATTTATAAAGAAAATCATTAAGATTATATTGTTTATTTTAATAGGATTATGTGGGTATTTAATTATAAATACAATAAGAATAACAATTAAGACAGAAGGACGGACACAACTAGATCGTCTTAGAATTTTATAAGAACCCAGAATATATTGTTACGAATGTTCAATGACGATTTGAATTCAACGGTCTGTAACGACTGCCTGCAGCATTCATCATGTTTGATGGCACGTCCATCATTGACATTGTTTGTAAGTATGGCAAGACTAAATGTTTGCGCTGCTGGCAATGACATCGAAAAGCTCTAGAAATCGAATGTACTAGTATGTCCGTTAAGAACATTGTAGATGATTCCCGATAGATGGCGCGTGTATAAATAGTGACAGAGCTGGAAGTCATGAGTTGAGTTTATCATTGGCGCTGTTAGAGTTAACATCAACTGTCTTATGCATATAAGGTTGTACGTAATAGAGTGTGTGTGCATTTCTGCGAATTGATAAACGTGTATAAAGACACTGAGTGACTATTTAATTCTGTTGTCATTGTACATTCTAAATAAATAAAGAGTTGTTACAATTTTAAACTACTAAAACTGCTTTTATTTGCAATCAAAAGTATCCGGTTTATTTAAAGGAAATAAACCCCGTTTTTTAAAGGTAAAAACGTAACAATATATACTTTTGTTGGTCTATGACCAATATTTCGACGTGTTACAAACGGAATGACATATTTTTGGGTGTGGGTATAAAAATCAGCATAATTGTCATTAGTTAGGCATAAGCTTTTCCGAAGTATGAAACCAGACCGCAGTAGTCAATTAAGTTAGTCAATTTCTGTTAGTTTTTATGTTAATTACAATTAAAAAGCAGTTAACTTAATTATATTTAGATTTATAACATTGACCATATGGACGTATGATTTATATGAATCTATTTATAACAAGTATACCCCAATAGTGATCGTCAGTCCCTACGTTGTGTTTGTTGATTACGAGGGTGGGTCAAAAACTCCGTGACTTTTTTTAGTGGAACACAGGGTTTTGGATAAAAAATTATTTTATTTTTCAACATAGTCTCCTTTGAGCTCTATGCACTTTGTCCAAGGTTTCGTAAATTTTTTGTATCCCTTCCAAGATTTGTCGAGGTCATCAAAATAAATATTTTTTGTGAAATTATTTTATCGTTGGAGCCAAATCTCTTCCCGTCACTCGGGGAAAAATCCGGAGAATAGGACAGAAGAGGGAGCCTAATTCATGGATTATTACCACCGAAACTGCACCCGATTATGAGCAAACGCGACAGCCATCTTAAGGAAAGCTTGTTCATACCCAAATGATCATTCAAAATTGAAACCACTGAGCCATGTGAGATGCCTATGGTTTCCAGAATCTCGCACTTTCAATCTCCAATCGGGCAACATCATATCGTGATTTTTTCAATTGGTCTCCAGAACGTTCGGCATCTTCCGTGCTTGTACAGCCATAACGAAATTCAGTAATCCACTTTTTTACCATTGAAATTTATGGTGCATAGTTCGCTTAGCCTTTATTTGAGTTATAATGCTAATGAGTAGACGAAATTCACTTTTTTCCAATTTCTCCTCAAGTCACGAGGTTGTCTACTATCAACGGCTGTCAAATACATACTAAATGATGCAGCTGGTTCAAATTTTGACAGGAGACAACTGACAGATGTCTGTTGATAGGAGCAGAGTTGCTCTTTCAGTTAAGAGTCGAGAAACTCAAAATTCGCGGACCTATTGACCCACCCTTGTAACAAAATGTCGAATCTTAAATGCCTTTTACTAAGCATACTTTAAGATAAATATTGAAACGAATTTTTTTTTTGAAAAAAAAAAATTGAAAATGAATTTTGGTGAATTTTTTTTTTTTTTTTGTGAAATGAATATCAATTGTTTAAGGGCTTCGGAAAGTTGATTTTAACAGACAAATTGATAGGAAGACATTTCGGACCGATCCAGAATACATATACATACTTTGTAATTTCCACAAATGGAAAATGTGGAGGATATACTTAGTGAAGGATATAAAGAAAGATGAACAAATGTTTTTGAAAAAATCGTAGGTTTAAACATATTTTCAAATAATTTACATATAAGTTTGTTTACTCAAACTTCGATGCTATTATGTATTCATGAAATCACGTTTAAGAGAAAAGTGAAAATGTTTTGAATTTTATTTTATAGTCAATCTGAACATACGGTTTTCAATAACATATCCTCATTTCACTATATGTGTGGTTCAACGAAACTTCTCGAGATTCCACTATTTCTCCATGTCATAAGTATCCTCCCACCAAATAACTTTTACAAGGCACAATACGCTTACTTGAAGGAAAAGTCAGTGGAAACTTTCTGCATGATCTCGTTGGTACTATTGAGGATACACTCGACAATAAAGAGTATGTGATGACATAATTTTTGAAATTAGAAAATGCTTTCAAACAAAGCTTGCCTATTGGTAAGCTCATTTAAATGGCATTACCCAGGAATTATCGAAATAAGGCAAATATCTTGGTATAGTTTATACTGTAAGCCCGAGTGGAAACATAATAGCGGTATTCACAATCATGTGCACTTGTATTGTAAATTTATGCAATGGTGTATTTCTGTATTTTTGGTTAGTGTGTAAAGTAAAAATGCAATGCATATACAATAATGCAAGACCATTTGCACAAGATTGTGAACTCCGCAAATGTGTTGGTGTGGCGGCAGATGGTGATACAAATACACCTCGCTACTCAATACAAAGTTCAAAGGCTAGCCTGTCTTATGATTGCTACAACGATCTACTCCTCAAGACAGTATGGAGACGATGCTGAACATACTTCCCCTTGATATTTTCTTCAAAAATACTTCTGCTAAGTGGAGTCAAGTTGATAGGCAGTCAAGAGGGCAATAAATTGAGGCGTTAATCAGAATATGTGCTACCCACACCATATTTTAAAGACAGACCGATAAATTTCGAATACTTTGTCTCTCGGGATTACACAATCGCAATCTAAAACAGTGGTCGGCACAAAAAGAACATGTCATATTAGAAAATATATTTTAATGGTGCATAAAACATATTTTCTGTTTTGATGTACAATCTCCAAGTTTCAGTTTTAATAATTTTAACGAGTTACGCTGTCATGATTACCGTCCAATAGCAATTTTTTCTGCACTTTCCAAAGTTATGGGAAGTTTGGTTAAATATGTATATGGGGTCCAACAATTTACTTAAGGACCGCCAGTATGGCTTCCGCAGATGACGCTCTACAGGAGACTTGCTAGCCTTCTAATCGGAAAAATGGTGTAGTTCCATTCACCGTTTTGGCAAAAGTAAAGTCTAGAAATTTCCAAGGCGTTCGATAGAATGTGTCACGGTGCACTTTTATTAAAACATATTGCTTTTGGTGTCGGTATTAACTTCTCTCGATTTATATCGAGCTTTCTCAGAGATCGCATATAGATGGATGGCATATCATCAAACGAGTTCAAGATAAACTCAGGGTACCGCAAGACTCCGTTCTTTCTCCTACTCTACTTCTTATTTTTCTAAATGACTTTCTACGTCAAACTTCCAACCCTATCTATTCTTTTGTAGATGACAGCAACATTTGCCATTCATATTCTATCAGCCTGTCGGAGATTGTGACAATGAGCCAAAACATGAATGATTCTCTTAATCGGGACCTTCTAATAATCTCTGAATGGGGTCGTGTGAATTGAATGCGACCCTCAACGCTCGCAAGACTCAGTGTTGCATGTTGACACATAAACGAACAACAGACTATATCGATTCATCTGTATTTATGGGTTGTGTAAATATTGTGGAATCATAAGCTCTTAATGTTCTGGACATGAGAATACAATATGATGTCCGCTGGTATAAACACATATTTTAAGTACCGAAAGTAGCATTCAAGTGTATTTCTGAAACGGTGTTGAAATTACTTCACTCCATCTGATATCCTCACTTTTTACATCTCCTATATCCGACCGAAAATGGAATACAACTCCCATGTATGGGCCGTTGCTTCAAAGTCTATTTAGGAACATCTCGACCGCGTACAGGAGAGAACGGTGATTATTGGAGAAGATGATTATTTGAGACAGTAGGGTATCCAACTCTATAGATTCGCTGGAGCACCGTCGCAATGTGGGCTGCGTTTCGCTGTTCTATCGGTACTACAATGGAATGTGTTCTGATGAAATTAGCGAACTTGTTCCTGATACCCGCAGATTTTTACGTAATACACGTTTTTCATCAAGAATACATCCCTTTGTGGTCGATTGGCCAGTGGACCGCACAACACACTACAGGGAAAATTCGTTCTTTAGCCGTACTGTTAGTATGTGGAACAAATTTCCCGTTGAATTGTTTTCTGTCATTTTCAATGTAGGAAGGTTCAAATCGAATGTACATAAACACTACTCCCTCTTTCCTACCTCCATCCTCCCATAACCTATTTCGATGAATGGCCAGAGATGATCTACAATTGCCACTAGAATATCCAGAAAACCCTGGCCATCTCTGGCAAGGAAATAATTTCCGCTCTTAGTAAGAACTCGATTAGACTGCTGGATGTATGTATGATGAAACGTATGGATTACCCACGTAATAATATCATATTTTGAACTGTCTTAGGGAAGTATAACAGATGTATCTTATCAGATTCGCCATGAGAACTGGATGGTTCTCACGCGTGTCACATGATATGTAGTCTTGGGCATATTAGAATGGAGCGACTTAATTTTTCTGAAGCCAAATCTTTTATAATCCAAGCCAATTTGGGATAATTCTTAAAATCTATGAATTTTTTATAGAGAAACTTCATAAATTTTACAAAATCAGACTTCGTAGTCGTTACTTTTAGAATCTGGATTATTTTAGAGAAATCCCACTAAATGATTATTAATGGTCAGATTTTCCGGGATTATAAGGATTCTGGGTCCATTAACTTCAGATAGAAAAGAATGAATAATATCTATGGTCTCCAAATGCTACAGGAACGAATTAGATATCAGTGTTTCATGGGATATCAGAAACACTAGATGGTTTTACGAAAACAGCAGACATGGTAAATGTTTCTTTTAGATTAATGATTATTTCTGTGTTCGATACTGAATAATCTGTTAAGATTTGTCGACAGAATTGGATGGTTCAACGGAAACCGTGGATCCTAGTGCTCCAGAGACGAACATTTTAAGTTATCTCTAAGGCCTCAAAGTCCTACAATTATTTTAGAATCTGGAATGTTTCAAGGTTTCTAAAAGACCTTCCGAAACGATTTGAAAGTATATTAGTAACGCAGACATATTGGGCATTTCTTTTGGAACATAAGCTCCATCTGTGATATAGAAAATACTGGATGGTTTTACGAAATCCCAGACTTGGTTTCTTTCAGGTTATCAACTATTTTTGAGATACGAAACTGAGTGATATGCTAAGATTTGAATGGTTTAATGGTTCCTAAAACTCCACAGAGCAAATGATGGGTGATCTCTAAGACCTTAAAGTCCTTCAGGAACTCTAACCCAGTTAATTTTAGAACCTGTAGTATTTCAGGGAATGTAAAAGTCCTTCAGGAATGATCTAAATTTTACAATAAGAAACTTTATTCTTTTAGGAATAAATCAATCTAACTTATTAATTAAATAAATAAATAATTGCCTTAAATTAATTAAAAATATTCATCTCTCAATAACTGAATCACTAAGTGTGACAAAATATTATAATTCATAGTTGCTCAAGATCTATAGAGAAAAAATGCAAGGTTACTTATATTCGAACTCGTGCAATTGTCATAAAAAATAATCTATATAATCTAATGCACACTAAAACCTTGAATTAAATATGTATGCGTAAAAATTACATCTCTATTATTATTGTTATTTTCTTCTTCCTTGCAAATTGAACCAAATAGAGTTCAATACAAATCAGATTTTAATTTAATCTGTTGCAAATTTTCCACCATTCAATCAGAAAATCATCATCATAATCAATGTCATGTTGGAAACGTTGCACAGTGGGTTCGATCGTAAAAAAAGTGGTAATAAATCTAAATAATTTTAAGTACTGGAGCGATTGGAAAATGATTGTATGAGCGAATTGTAGAGGAGGAAATAGGCTTTAAGAAAATGAAATATGTCACCATATTGTTAGAATACAAGGTGAGATACAAGGAGTCAAAGTAGACCGTCTCTGGTTTGGAAAACATTATACAGCTTGTAACTTGTACAAATATGAACAGATTAAATAAATGAAACTTTGTTATAACTAAGTTCACTAAGTTGTCTCTTATCGATTCGTTCGAACATCATTTTGCAATCGGACCAATAGTTAAGAAGATTTATTATCACTTTTTTTTACGATCAACCCCACTGCACATTGTTCCAGCAATGATGTTTGGAAGTAGATGCATGCATGTCTGCAATCGTATGGAATATAACACACCCATGTTCATAAAATGTCGTGAAGATCCTTGAAAATATTGAAACTTTACTACATAAGTATTCCTAAGAACTTACACATTTTGGTTTCTCTCTTTCTACTTATTTATGTTTATGTGTGTTTTTTTTTTTTTGTTTATTTTGCAGAAGAAGGAAAAAAATTACATTTTGTCAGCCCGGCACGCAGGAAATCAGTGCTGGCACCAATTTTAAGTAAAATCAAAAATGGCACAGATGCCAACAGCAACAGTGGAAGTGGTGGTGGCAGTGGGGGTGCTGGTTCCGATACAGAAAAGAAATCCAATGGCACCGATAGTACGGGCCATATTAGTGTGCAGATAGAACCGGCTAAAAGGGTCAAGGTAACTAAGATGTTGGTGTATATAATTTTTAGCTGCTTCGTCTGTGTGTATGTGGGTGTTTGTGCATTTGAGCTTGAAACATGTATGAAGTTGATGTGAAGCTGTATAGTAACCTGACCTTCAGCTCTATGATTTGTGTGTCTTTACCTTTGGCACGCTTACACACCCAAACAAAAACATACACACACACAGACATTGCTTGAAAAAGTTTTATTTTTTTCTTTCTCCTTAACAGCGCCACAGCATACATGGTATGATGGAGGAGGAAAACTGTATAAGGCCTCATCAGGAAATACGCCAATTGACATTGGAAGAAAAGAAATTTTTGCTGGCGGTAGAACGGGGCGACATGGCAGGCACCAGACGCATGCTACAAAAAGCCCAAGATACCGACAATATCAATATCAATTGTGTAGATCCTTTGGGCCGTACAGCGCTACTGATGGCCATTGACAATGAAAATTTGGAAATGGTCGAGCTGTTGATTAACTATAATGTGGACACGAAGGATGCTTTATTACATTCCATATCGGAGGAGTTTGTGGAGGCGGTGGAAGTTTTGTTGGATCATGAAAATGTCACCTTTCATAGTGAGGGAAATCATGTAGGTTTTTTAAGTTTTTTTTTTCTAATATAAACGTTATAATAATTTAAGTTTTCTTTTCGCAGAGCTGGGAATCTTCTTCTGAAGACACTTCCACATTCACGCCCGATATAACACCTCTTATATTGGCCGCTCATCGTGATAATTATGAAATTATAAAAATTTTGCTAGATCGTGGCGCTGTTTTACCCATGCCTCATGATGTGCGGTAATTATATTTGTATTCCGTAGTTCCATTATTACAACTTGCTTTTATGTTTGCAATAGTAAAAGTTAACCTTAAAGCAACCATTTTCTATTCCATGAAGTTACCTTTTCTTTTACTAACTTAAATGGAAAGTTGTAATAATGACCCTTAATCTATTTAGTTTTATTAACACTTATATTCCTTACTCTTAGCTGTGGCTGTGATGAATGTGTTCAATCTCGCCAAGAGGACTCGTTGCGCCACTCGCGTTCACGCATTAACGCCTATCGTGCACTGGCCAGTCCAAGTCTGATTGCCTTGTCATCCAAGGATCCTATTTTAACTGCATTTGAATTATCCTGGGAATTGAGACGTTTAAGTTTTTTAGAACATGAATTTAAGGTTGGCGGATTAATTTGTTAATTCATTGCTTTATATTTATATGCTTTCAAATTATAGAATGAATATCAGGAATTGCGCAAACAATGCCAGGACTTTGCCACCGCTTTACTAGATCATACCCGTACATCTCATGAATTGGAAATTTTATTAAATCATGATCCTACCGGTCCAGTTTATGAGCATGGTGAACGCATGCATTTAAATCGATTAAAATTGGCCATTAAACTCAGGCAAAAGAAGGTAAAAATTATTGATGATATCTGTAAATTTTAGTGATATATACGGAACGGTTACATTCGATAAACGGTTTTAATGGAAATCCTACTTCTAGGTACTATTTTTCGTAAAATATTTAAACAAGCCACCAATCAAAAAATAGATTTAAAATTCCAATTTTAGTTATTAGGACTCAAGATATTGTACAATTTTCCATTAAGGGTTGGTGTTTCAATTTTGAAAAATCTGCTATTGTAAAGTCAATGACTAATTCTAGATGGTTTTGCCAAAATGTTTATGAAGATAAAACTTCACTGTAATCTGCAGGCCAGCCTGTAATCGGTACTTTACTTAGTTTTCTTTATGTCTATATCAAACACATTTCCGTCAAGTTGGATTTGATAATCAGTTTTAGAATGCTCTATAAGCAATACGAATATTTCAAAAGTAAAACCTCGTTTCATCTATAGGCCTGTGTACTTGACGAATCCTCTCTATCTTAAATGTTCGTGAAACCTCTATATCAATAATAAATTTGCCAAGCCGGCCTTAAGTTTCAGATAGTAAAATAGTTTTATGATAATTTCGTTCACAATCACATTCCTTTAGTAGAAACATTGCATTCTTATGAAAATTTTACCCTTAATAAGTGTATCAGCACTCTAATGGTCAACAAATATCACAACTTGGATATCTGAGAATCATTGTCCCACATTTATGCAGATGAACACTTTTTTGGTGTCTTTCAGACTGCCCAATATCTAAATCTTATTCCACACGCTAACGAGCAACATGTAAATTCCATAAAGTGGCGAATCCGAAATCTGTAATTAATCACATTTACATATACCGATCGGATGCAACGAAATATCTCGTTCATAAGGAACAAAACCAAATCGATTCAAAACGGAACATTCACATTCCTTTAGTCGAAACATTATATACCATTGAAAATTGGATCCATAATTAGCAATTACCACTTGTCGGATATAAGACTGTCCTGTGAGTCAGGGATGATTTCTACTTATGTAGGCGTTTTTTGGAATCCATACTGTTTGACTGATCTGTCTAGGTACTTGATGGTTCTTGAATGTTTCGGAAAAACCCCACTGTATGAACTGGTAGGTTTTGTCGGAAGAATTGGATTAAAGTATAATTAATTGAAAGTACTAAATAGTTATAATAGCAGACTCGTAGTGTTTCTTTTAGAAGCTGAACTATTCCAGAGAAGCTTCACTAAATGATCCGGTAGGTTTTGCCAGTAGTATTGGATTAAAGTGCAATCTATCGAGAGTTTGAATAGTTATAATATCAGACTTCGTAGTCGTTTCTTTTAGAATCTGGATTATTTAAGAGAAATCCCACTAAATGAGAATTAATGGTAGGATTTTCCGGGATTATAAAAATCCTGGGTCCATTAACTTCAGATAGAAAAGGATGAGTCTCCAAATGCTACAGGAACGCATACCAATTTGGTGTTTCATTTGGATATCAGTGTTTCATGGGATATCGGAAACACTAGATGGTTTTATGAAAACAGCAGACATGCTAAATGTTTCTTTTAGATTAACGACTATTTCTGAGTTCGATACTGAATAATCTGTTAAGATTTGTTGACAGAATTGGATGGTTCAACGGAAACCGTGGATCCAAGTACTCCACAGACGAACATTTTAAGTTATCTCTAAGGCCTCCGGGAGTGCTACATTTATTTTAGAACCTGGAATGTTTCAAGGTATCTAAAAGACCTTCCAAAACGATTTGAAAGTGTTTTAGTAACGCAGACATATTGGGCATTTCTTTTGGAACATTAGCTCCTTCTGGGATATAGAAAATACTGGATGGTTTTACGAGACTGCAGACTTGGTTTCTTTCAGGTTATTAACTATTTTTGAGATACGAAACTGAGTGATATGCTAAGATTTGAATGGTTTAATGATTCCTAAAACTCCACAGAGCAAATAATGAGTGATCTCTAAGACCTCAAAGTCCTTCAGTAACTCAAACCCAGTAAATTTTAGAACCATTTAGAATCATACCTTCAGGAATGATCTAAAGGTCATTTAGGTTTTTTTAGAAAACATAAACTCATACTGACATTTCGAAATACTGGTTGGCGAATATCGCAGACTTTGTAAATACATATTGCTTTTAGCTTATCTGCTATTACTGATATACACTACTATCTGCTAAGATTTATCGAAGGAATTGAGAAACGGAACCGAGAAACGAAGGGTGAGACATGAATGTTCTTCAGGAATTCATTTTCTGTAGGTGTTTTTTTTTAGAAATTGGACTGTTTCAGGAAAGCACAACTGAATAATACAATTTGCGGTACAATTTTTCAGGAGTACTGTATGGTTATAAACGTTTATTTTAAAATATATTGTTACGAATGTGCAATAGCGATTTGAATTTAACGGTCTGTAACGACTGCCTGCAACATTCATCATGTAGAAGCTTCTACTTATCAACAATGTAGACAGCATGAGGTTATTAGCATTGTTTGTAAGTATGGCAGCACTAAATTTTTAAGCTGCTAACATTAACATCGAAAGCTCTAGAATTCGAATGATCTAGTTTGTCCGTTAAAATCATTGTAGAAGGCTCCCGAAAGATGGCGTGTGTATAAATAGTGGCAGAGGTTGCAGTCGTGAGTGAGTTTATCAAAGGCGCTATTAGTGTTAACATCAACTGTCTTGTACATTTAAGTTTGTACATTATAAAGTGTGTGTGCATTTCGGCGAATTGATAAACGTGTATAAAGACACTGAGTGACTATTTGAACTATTGTTGTTGTACATTTTGAATAAATAAATAGTTGTTACAATTTTAAACTACTGAACTGCTTTTATTTGCAATCAAAAGTATCCGGTTTATTTAAAGGAAATAAACCAACGTTTTAAAAAGGTTAAAACGTAACAATATTTACCAGGAGTACTGAATGGTTCAACGGAAAGCTTAGATTATGGAAAAGAGAAAATTTGTTGACCCCAAAATGACTTAAATATCACGAAATTAACTGTATTTTTTTACTGCATTTCTTACAATATAACCTAAAATCTAGTTATCTTGATTTCAAAGAAATTTATAGAACAACGATTTATTTGATTGACCCATACTTTTATGCCAAATTTGATGTGGAATCTATAAGGTTTTAAAGAACTCATAATCACTTAAATAAAAAGTGCCTGTCGATGGAACCTAAGAGAGTTAAATCTTTTTGTGTTTAGGCACCTAAATACTTATGTATTTGCTTTTATATTATTTCTTTAACTATTTCCATTTTCAGTTCGTTGCCCATCCTAATGTTCAGCAACTTTTAGCTAGTATATGGTATGAAGGTCTGCCCGGATTTCGGCGTAAAAATATGGCCTTGCAAGCTTTAGATATAATAAGAATAGGTATTTGAAACTGTAAAATGTAAAATTTAAACATTTTCTTTTATATAAATTTCCATTAATTTTAGGCATGATGTTTCCCATATTTTCTTGGGCATACATTTTGGCACCCTACTCCAGTATTGGACAAACTATGAGAAAACCTTTTATAAAATTTATATGTCATAGTGCCTCTTATTTTACATTTTTGTGTAAGTAGAGTTATTAAAGGAAAACTTACTTAAACTAGAAAATTTATATAAACTTTTCCTTTAGTTTTATTAATGCTGGCCTCTCAACGCATTGAAACATTTATGGGTGGCTGGTGGTTTTGGTCTGATTCAAATTCCGTGGTGCACGAGGAAGAGGAATTACCCACCAAAAGAGGAGCCAAACCCACGTTTATTGAATGGTTAATACTGTCCTGGGTTAGTGGTAAGTTTGAGTACAATTTTAATAAACTAAATTTATAATACTTAATAAAATATTTTATTAATACAGGTTTAATATGGAGCGAAGTGAAACAATTGTGGGATGTGGGTTTGCAGGAGTATTTGAATGACATGTGGAATGTTATAGATTTTGTTACCAATTCGTTATATGTGGCCACAGTAGCACTGAGAGTCGTATCATTTTTTCAAGTACAAAAAGAAATGATCACTAATCCGCATGCTACCGACTTACCGCGTGAGCGTTGGGACACTTGGGATCCAATGCTTATATCGGAAGGTCTCTTTAGTGCGGCCAACATTTTCAGTAGCCTCAAATTGGTTTACATATTCTCAGTAAATCCACATTTGGGACCACTGCAGGTGTCATTGTCACGCATGGTCATGGATATTATGAAATTTTTCTTTTTGTATGTCCTGGTCTTATTTGCATTTGGCAGTGGTTTAAATCAATTGTTGTGGTAAGGATTTAAGATATTTTTTTATTGGAAATTATTCAACTAATTAGAGTATTCTTAAGGTACTATGCCGATTTGGAAAAGAAACGTTGCCCTGAGGTGTCGCCTCATAATGTTTTGCTGAATTTAAATGGTACCACTGATCCAAATGCTTGTATTGTATGGCGTAGATTTTCAAAGTGAGTTTTTTTTTTTATAAAAGTCAAAGGAGTTTTAAGAAATAATGTTTTATTTTAGCCTTTTCGAGACTACACAAACTTTATTTTGGGCAGTTTTTGGCTTAATCGATTTGGACAGTTTTGAATTGGATGGCATTAAGATTTTTACCCGTTTCTGGGGCATGCTAATGTTTGGCACTTATTCTGTGATTAATATTGTGGTTTTATTGAATCTTCTAATAGCCATGATGAATCATTCCTACCAATTGATATCAGTGAGTTATTTTTCTTTCACTTTATGCATCCAACTTATAGAAAATCTCTTTCTTTTAGGAACGTGCCGATGTTGAATGGAAATTTGCCAGATCCAAGTTATGGATTAGTTATTTTGAAGAGGGTGGCACTTGCCCTCCTCCATTTAATATAATTCCCACACCCAAATCCATATGGTATGCATTTAAATGGTCTAGAAGAGTATTCTGTAGTGGCTCCTCGGCAGCCAGAAGGGAACATCTTAAGACAATAAGGGTAATCAAAAAGCCAGTGTACAATTATTAAAACATATCTAAACTTCCCTCTTTCTCTTTTAGCGCAAAGCTCAACAGGCCAACGATCGTGATTTCAAGTATCAACAAATAATGAGAAATCTGGTACGACGTTATGTGACCGTGGAACAACGTAAAGCCGAGTCCCAAGGTGTTACGGAAGATGATGTTAATGAAATCAAACAAGACATTTCCGCGTTTCGTTGTGAACTTGTGGAGATTCTTAAGAATAGTGGCATGGATACCAATGTAACATCGGGACAAGGTGGAGGTGAGTAAAAGACAAAATTAAAAATAATCCTAAAAAAAACAAATTTTAATGAATACTTTGCTTAATTAGCGGGTGGTAAAAAGAATCGCCAAAAAGAACGACGCTTAATGAAAGGTTTCAACATAGCACCGCCTGGTTCCACAGGTTCCTTAGCTCCCGTGGCAGAATTTTCCACTTCACTGGATAATTTTGATCAACAACATGAGATATTAACCTCAACCCTTTCAAATCTCTTTCATCCCTCGACATTCATGCATAAAAAGGCCACCTTTGGTGCTAGTGAAAGTTGTAGCATGGAGTCACCACCGCCTACGTTGTCCTCAACTTCCACCGTGAATACAGTGCAGTCCACAAATAAATACAATAAATCTACACTAAAGCCCTACAACAAACGTATAGCGGGTCATAAAAAGAAATGGGGCACTCTCATAGAGGCCGCCAAAGTGGGTAATGTTTCGAAAATGCTGGGACGCTCTAAATCAGAAGATTCTGTATGCAATTCCTCCAACAATTCTTCACCGGTACACGGCCAAGTACGGGTAACGTACTCACAAAATTGTGGTCCCAACTACTACAATCCCAATGAGGTGCGTCAACATAATCTCTCCCAAAATAAGGATCACTTAGCACCCAACAATGTGGTACCGGGTGTAGGCGTGGCAATAGGTGGAGGTACACATTTCTTTCACACCACTACGGGTAAATGAATGAATAAATGCATTTTTTTTTTTTCAAAATGGCTTTTAGTTTGAAGAAAAGGTATGTGAAAATGTTTAATTTACTTTATCTCTTTCTCGTTTCCTTCTTGTTCTCTTTCGTATAACGCTATTTAAATATAAAAAATAAATAAACAATATATATAATAGGTCTTACCGCTATAGCCGCTTTAAAAAAGAAACGTAAAAAGTTTTCATCTAGTAAAAATATTTGCCCTGTCAATGAATCTATCTCAGCTACTAATGCCGTGGATCTTTTAAGCGATAAGGTTTTGTATATTTATTAGTTAAATGTCAAAAAGAAAGTTTCTTTCTGTCTTTCTTATTTTGCCAACATAAAAGATTATTACATTAAGATAATACTTATACATACACTTATTTATGTAAATTGTTTAAGCACCCCTCTCCAACCAAAAATTGCGTTAAATTATGCTAATAGACGTTAATTTAATTCACCTTTAAGTGTTTAATACTGTACGTATTGCACCCAAACAAATTTTGTTTCAAAATTTTATAATTTTAGTTAGAAAATGCATGTCTTTTTTTTAAATTTCTCTTTGGTTTACAAATTTTTCGTTCGTATACAAATATTTGTGCAGAATTTAAAGCATTGTTTTTCGAACAGAAATGTATCAAAATTGATTGAAAATTTATTGAAAACCGCTTTGCATGGTAACTAGAAGTAGAACATTAATTTGTTTCAGTATAAGTTGTGCTCTCGTCTTAATGAATTAAACAGAGTTATTCTATATTTTAAGTAATGTTTGACTTAATTTTATCGATGCCATTCAGAAATTGTCACCAGATTCCAATTGGAGGTTTGGGGACATTTAAAAATTAAGACGAATGACAAAATAGGCTTTTGGACCCATAATTTACACACAAACTGCTATGGGATCCATCTACCATTTTACTTTCGACAGAAGAGTACTGAAATGTGTAAATAGGCGAGGTACCATCGACAAACTTTGTTTCAAGTCCCCCAATCGGATCAGTTAATATGTGTTTAACCTTTATAAATGTTGGAATTAAAGAAACAGCGCCTAAGCCTTAGGAGTTTTATAGGTTTACGTGGTGCCTCGCTACATACAAGTACCCAAGTACACCATTCTTAAGATCGGCGAACAATTAAATCAACGCTTTTTGCTAGTGGAAGCAGTACTAAAGGGCATTTCATTAAGCGCTTCCTATATTTAAATTTAAATAAAACAAAGTGTGTGTGAGATATCATCGAATTTTTTTATTCGTTTGAATATGGAATATAACATCGTGCAAATGTCCTCCACCAAATGGAAAATTTTCCATGACTCTGGCGCATAAATCAATTTGACCAATGACATGGATTATCTTAGCTTTGAGAACCGTTGTGATATGTGGCTTATGTGCATAAACCTGCGATTTAAGAAAACCCCACAAGAAAAAGTCTAACGGGGTCAAATCGCACGTTCTACACATCCCCCAAAATTGCTTGTGCAGAATGGCCAATGTGGCATGAGCTTTGTGGCACGTAGCGCCGTCCTGTTGAAACCACATTTCGTTGTGGTACATATCATCAAATTCAGGACAAAAGAAGTTGGTAATATTCGATCTATAGCCCTCGCCGTTGACGGTGCTGATCTGGCCAACGTCCTTCTCAAAGAAATATGAACCAATGATGCCGCTAGACAAAAACCAACCGGTAACACTGAGTTTTTTGGGATGCATTGTACGCACTTAGATCTCATTGGCGTACTCATTCGTCCAGAAATGGGCCTCATCGTAAAACATCCATTTTGATAAAACAGTTTTATCATGTGCAGGTGTTGTTGAACGCTATATCCTTGCATGGTGATTTGACAAACTGAATTAATTCGACAGATGTAGCTTTAACAATATGGACGCTATTAATTGTCAAAGTTCGGAAGTTCCAATTGGAAGAACCTTTAGATACCACCAACAGCATTGAGGTATCCAATTATATTACAAAGTCTGGTACCCGATGTCTCAGATATATCATTCAGTGTGAGAAAGTTTAGAAATCTGTATCTCAATCACAGATAAGTAGAAAAACGTGTTCTTCCTTTCCGCGATTCCTTTTAACAGTAGCTACTGTTGAAGGAAAACGATCTAGTCTTCTGACCCGTTAACACTGTTATTATCCTCGAAATTACCTTTCAGTTCTTATTCAACAGCTATGTACTGTGGCTCTCATTGTATGTGAACTACAATTTTCTGAAACTTTATCATGTGTTCATATTCAGCCACCAATAGTCAGCCTTCTGAACGTAGTGGCTGAGCTATTAACAACGGACCTTCTCTGACCAGCTCGTTTTCGGTTCATTACCGTAGTATTTCCTATGCTCAGAGACCCAAACTAAGTTGATGTCACATATGCTACCTAACCTTGACAGTTCTTCTTTACACGGTCCGACTAAGCTAGATGTGTATTTGTCTTGAAGGACATAAATAAGTGCCGCCTGCTTGTCGACGAAAATGCCAGTGCACGGACTAATATTCCTTTTTCGTAAAATCTTTCATGCCTGCCTTATCCCCAATATCTCTGTTTGAAATACACTAGTAAATTCATCACAGAATACAACATAGCCAACGCCATAGCATGGAGCTAACAGTGTATACTCTTAAGTCATAATCAAAGATTTGGTTTAGAAACGATGGCTCGTACCCATTTTAAGTTAACAAATATTATTACCGATTGTGTGCTCCGATAGACTACACGATAGTGTGCTGGACTATCCATCTGGGGGTTGCGTGTTCTATTCCCGCCAGAGACTCTGGGTGTATCTGCAGACAAGCAAAACGCTTCGCAGATTGTGTTTGTTTTAAAAAAAATTTAATTTCTAAGTTATTCCAAGTATTGCTCAATTTTTCGACTCCAATTCAACTAAATGCACAACATTGGCACAGGCGATGTTCCCAAGTTTCGTGCTCTTCCTCAAACGTTTTACATATCGTATTGTCGGATAGACCAATACGAGACTTCAACTTTGTAACCACATTAGCTAGTATTCTGATTTCGCATAAACCCTCCAAGCGAAACGGTATGCCATGAAATATTGCAATGTTTGGAGAAAGAATAGTTATTCCAAGTATTACATGGTCTCCATACACAATTTTTCGACTCCAATTCAACTAAATGCACAACATTGGCACAGGTGATGTTCCAAAGTTTCGTGCTCTTCCTCACACACTTTACATGTCGTATTGTCGGAAAGACCAATACGAGACTTCAACTTTGTAACCACATTAGCTAGTATTCTGATTACGCATAAACCCTAATTGTGTATCCAAACGAAACGTTTTAACATGAAATATTACAAAGAAAGAAATAAATGGTAACGGAAATGACACATTAAACTGAATGAACGAATCGTGCAAATATTTATCTTCATTCAGGTACCCATTAAATTGCAAGGACAAGGACACCTTTAACAACGATATTTCTGCGTGAACAACTTTAAAGATATCTCGAGTTTGGAGAACGAAAAGTTAAAAACGCAGTTGTGAAAATCTCACACTTCATTAACGTCAGCACTTGATATTGTACCCATCGGATTACAAGGACAATGACACCTTCAGCAACCATTTTAAGGTTATTTGGACTCTAGTTGCAACATATTCCAAGTATATGTTGGTTTTGTGATTTCCCTTCTATTTATTTTTTCTCCATAACGTTTGGTAGTCTCACAAGGACTCATGAGTAATTTGGGATTTCCATACTTATCGAACAATGGTTCGCATCTATCCATAAACGGTTGATAGTTAATGGTGCGGTGCAATATATGTGTAAAATATTTCACAAAGGCATCAGATGTCCGATGAATTGTTGGTCTTTGTTTTCGCGTACAGGATGTCTGTAGAGGTGTTGATTTTGTATCCGAAACTTTTGATCCAAGTAAGAATTTATTATCACTGTTTTAGTTTTAGCAATTCTATAGATTAGATATAGTCGGCATAATCGCATGGTGCTTCTTTGTAGACCCCATGTAATTCCCGTCTTTTGATCTTCGCACTCAGATTAAAGTATTCAACATGTGTCATTCTTTTTTAAGTCTTTAATCTGCTGTATTATCTTGATTACAAAGTCTTTACATAGTAATACTTTCCGTATATAGGAGAGCTTCAGGGTCTCAATAGCCAAATTAAAGTAAATTAATGTGAGATGATTAATTGCGGTAATTAATTGCGATTGCGTGAGATGGTATCCTAAAAACCAGTCGAAGCTACGGTAAAATTCAAATCCTTAACAATAAGAGTTAAATAGTACACACAAGCATATTTTTAAGAATATATTAAAAGAATTTGCAAACGTAAAATTTTGCATGTCTGAGGTACCCTACTTAGAGATCCCACAGCGCCACACCTATAGGTCTGTGGAGTTTGTCGTCAAATCGTGAACTCATATACTATTTTGCTACGACTAAATTAAATTTCTTGTCAATCGGATCAACCAGTTAGAAATGGCAGAATTATATTTAGATTCAGCCCCACAATGCAATGTCGTATTCAACCTCAATATGTTGGATATGTCCGCTTATGGACAATTTGTTAAGAATTAACAGATTATAATTGTAAATATAAACCATTTTTGAAATACTGAATTAAGAGTTATTTTTAAATATATTTTAAGAAACCTTTAAATTTTATGCATGTTTTTGTCAATGTTTAAAGCACTGTAGCCTTGCAACTAAATATTAATTTGCACTTGTTCCTATAAAAAAACATCTTTTATTTACTGAAAATAACTCCAAATTTTATACTTTATTCCCCAAAAAAAAGGCTTTAAAGCGTGTTTCTAGCTATCCAGCAACCGATGGCACTGCTCAACATAAGGATACAACACATGTGGCTAAACCGCGTAGACATGAACAGACCCAAAGTCAACATGACTCAGTGGAGACCTCAACAGAATTTACACTGTCCAATGAGATACAACATTTGGATCCATCCAATACATCTGTGAATTCACGCGAACCATTAATTAGCAGTAATTTTGCTTCAACAGGTGTGATCAATTAAAGATTAACACTAAGGAAAACTGATTTATGGAAATGTGAAAATTCACAAAACAAATTTAAAAAACAAACAACTAACACGAGTCTAGAGTATAAACAAAAAAAAAATTAAAGACACACGACAACAAAGCATTGTTATGGAGGAAATGGTAGACTACAGATCGATCGCACGATCAAGATGATTGGACATCAAGATCATTAAAAACTAAATGTTTATAAACATCAAAAAAGAAACAATAACTACAAAAAATAACAATGCTGCCCATTTGGAACACTGCCGTGCCGTTTCCACACAAAAAACAAATAAAAATCAATAAATTAAATAATGAGAAATGAAAACACCACACACACACACACACAACAACTATTTAAACGTATATTAAAGAAATGTGTGAAATTATTAATAATAAGTAAACAAACAACCAAACAAATAAACAAACAAATTATTTATTAATATTATACGTTGAAAAATCAGCAATCATTTTTCTCTCCCTCTCACTCTCGCTGCCTAAAAATCTCACCAAATAGCCAAAACTCTTACATACGTATTGTTAGAGTAATTTGTTCCCATAATCATATCCTCTTCCTAGATTATAAATTATTTCGTTTAACAAAATTTGCACTTTTACATTTCGCAAAACGAGAACAGAATTTTTAAAACAAACTTTTAAATAACCACCTACTAATACTAAAAAAAAAAACAAAAACTCATCACCCTAAAATACGTCCATATTGAATTTAAGCACAATATTTTTAAAATCCCACAAACAAACAAAAAAAAAAAAACGCAAATAATAAATAATTATAATTTATGATGATAATACGCAAATATAAAATACATAAATACATTTATACTCGTCTTACATTTTAGTACTAAACGTATACATAAAATGTTTAACATATCACAGATCCATATCATATCAATTCATATACTCAAATATATATTAATATAATGCATTTATCGCACCAAACATACTCGCATAATCAAATATCAAATAAACGAAACTGCATTAAAATAATCAAAGAACGCACAACGAATCATTTCATTATTATTTTTTTGTTTATTAATAAAACTATTATTATTTGTTAAGTTGTATAAAATTTCTCAACAACCGGTTTAAGTAACATTAAATTTCGTAATAAGTAACTAGTTCAACTATTATAGTTTTTATACAAATTCAGTTACACTTTTTCAAGTTTTATACGATATCAAACAAACTGCTATATGTACAATATATTTATATTTCAGTTGAATAGTTCTGATTGTAAAAGTTGCCCTTTTCTTTGTATTTTCATACCCCTACCAAAAAGATGCTCGAAATATTGGTTGTAGACCCCAAAAGTATATATAAAGTCTGGGTCCTTATAAAATTCTAAGGCGATCTATGTCCGTTTATCTGTTTATTGAAGGCACAATAGGGCCTAGGTGATAGAACCTAGGTGGATGATATTGTCTATTGAAATGTTTTCAAAATATTCTCTGTTGATCAGAAACAATTAAATCACCAAAGGGCCTAGAAAGTGACAAATTACAAGGAGACCTAGAAAATGACAAATTACACAAATAGTTTTGGCTAAAAGTAAAAAGTTTTGGATCACATGTATATGTCAATTTGACACGTTGCCAATTTTACACCATCCATTATCGATTTTGACGCCATACTGTTGTCTATTTGACACCGTCAGTTTCTGAAAAAAAATTACCTACTCTAAATAAATCCACCATAAAACATATGGGCATTTTCATTATGATGTGACGTTACATTTGTACGACAAAATGTTAAAAACAAAATAATGAAATACAGTGAGACCTCGATTATTCGTAATGGTCGGGACCGGGAACATTCTGGATAATCAATTTTCCCTGTTAATTGAGTATCAGTTTTTAGTAGTTTTTTAATGACATTTAAAGCTCCATATTGCGCACTGATCCATCGGTTGGATCAAAGTCTTTCAATTTGGTGGGACAAATTTCACAATAACGTTTTCAGCATTGAAATCCTGCAGGTCTGGATGTTGTCCAATGGCAGAATGATTTTACCATCATCTTTTAGACCGATTTTCATAAAATTCTCCCTCACTTCTGTCACTAAGTTATTGTTGTTATGGAGATTTTTGGAGAAAGCTCTTTCCAATAATGCCAATAATGCTTTGCAATTGTGTGTCCCAGCAGCATTAACGCAAACTAATGAGGTTAGTCTCTCCTTTGAGACCTTGTGTCATTCTATGAAATTTTCATTATGGCAAGCCAAACTTCTCTCAAGTAAACGCTTTTCATTCTCCATTATCTCATTGGTGAGTTTTTTCATTATTTCGAATTCATTTAATTTTTCCACAAAAATTGTGCCAGCTAATCAGCTGAATATTTTTCTCCTGCAACATTAAGTTTATGAATACCATGTCGTTTTTTTCTTAAATATTTTAGACCTTAATCCAGAAATTGGAGTTCTTTCCGGAACCATTCTTAAACAGCAGTTTTTAAAGTATTTCGGTTTCCAAAGCCAATAACAGAATCACTTTGATATTTATAACGATTAACACTCCTCACGCCAAATGCTATCAAAAAATCGACGGTACAATATCAAAAAATTTTGGCCTTACAAATCGATCGAGGGAATACCCCTTTTTCGTTTTATTCACATTGTGTTTGATTGTTCAAAAATAATCGAAAAAAAATTATAATCCCGGATAATATAGATAAATTCGGTTAATCGATGCAAAAAAAATTAAATCGATCCAAAAACATTTTCTTTTTCATTCCCGGATAATTGATGTTGCCGGTTAATCGAATCACGGATAATCGAGGCCTCACTGTAGTAAAATTTGTAAAAAGATATTAGCAAAAATATGCGATTGCGTGACGTTACCAAAACCAGAAGTGCGGTTTGACTTGCATTACAAAATTGCATAACTCTGCGAATTGGGCAAGACTTTTTGTATAAAACCTTTTGTCAGAGCTGTGAATAAAACATTCTTTTTTGATTTTCATTCATTATGAATTAGCTAAATTTTGAATTAATTAATTTTACAACAAAAATTAATTGAATGAAATTTGAATCGATTCAAACGAATTTGTAAAAATGAGTTGCAATTCGTTTTCAATTCATTTGAATTGAATTGATTTTGAATTAATTCAAATGAATGAAATCAAAAATGAGTTGCAATCAATCAAATTCAAGAGCAGATCTCTAGGGGGAATGAAAAATTTCTCCTACCAAAATGAAAAGCCTTGTCCTGGATCCGCGCCTGATCAAAGAAACATGATGTTTGGAGTTTGTTTCTTCCAGAGAAACTGATTTTTATTTTGAAATACGCTGAACGACAAAACAATCACAAGAAACTTTAAACAAAATATTGACTCTCAATCACAAACAGTAATCTTTAATCAAAGCCATCTTTGACAACTCCAAGACATTAGAATCTTTTAAATACGATTGCCTTTTGTAGTAGGATTTGGAATAATATAAATTTATTTTCCAAATTATAAAATTTTAAAATCTTTCCTCGCTTTTTATTTGTTAGCCTTAGTATTTGACGTGACGTTACATAACGTTACGTTTTAAATTTCCATTTGATATATTTTTTTGGTTAAGAAATTAAAAAAAGATAACAAGTATGGTCAAGCATGACCATATAATACCCTACACTGAGAAACTTTTTTTTTAAATTTCAATAATTTATTTTCGTAAATTATTTTCGGAAGTTGGCGTTATATGGGAGCTATGACCAATTATGGACCGATCGCCATGAAATTAGATCGCGTAATTTATGTCTATATGAAACTTATTTCTTTTGAATTTTATGTAGATACTATCGTAGTAGAGACACTTGCAATGATTTTACTTGCTTAATAATTTATATGAGGAATAATTCATCATTGAAATTAACTTTTAATATTTTCTATTTGTAAGAAAATTTTTTGCATTCTTGCTTATACTTCTAAATTAAATAAACTTATATTTTCTTTTGTAAATAATTATTTGTAATTATTTAAACCATAACATATTTGTGGCGACGAGGATGATGGCAAGAGATTCTAAGATTTTGGAATTAATTCAGAAGCAAAGAGAAATTCTAGCAACATTGTCCTTTGGAGTTTCAAGCCATAGAATAATATACATAGAAGCGTTACTGAGAGGGAAAAAACCTAAGTCTGTTGTCAAAACCTAAGTCGTGAGAATGTATTAGTACATAGTTTAGAGGTTGTATTGGTGCCTTTTTAATTTTCATCAGACACACAGAGCTCTATAAAAATTTTTAAATTTTAATTTATTTAAATTTTCTTCTATTTTCAAATTGAAACTCTGTTTTATAAATTAAATTCTACCACAGGTAAAATTAAGTGTCAAAAATTAATAAAAAAAAAAATTTTTTCATTTGAACAAAATTTACGTGTTTCGGAAATAAAAGTGTCCAGCAAGTATTAAAAGAATTTGCCAAAAATTGTGTAGAAGTGTAATAAAGCGGTTCGGTCTATATTTAGTCGGAAATCAAAGTTAAAATTTCAAGTATTTTGATGTGTAAAATTCTCTCACAAGTATGTTGAATTCACATATCACTAGTACGTGTGAAGAGAGTAATTATTTTTACTCTCAGCTTACTCTCAGTTGCGCCTCTAGTTGTCCCCTATGTTTCAAACACTGAAGAACAATTGATGGACAAATTATCAAATTCAATTTCTGAATTCTCTTTTGACCCAACAAATTCAATTACATTCAATGTTTGGTAAAGCCGCCATGAAGATATATTCTTAGTAGATGGTAAATATTTGGATGAAATCATATTATCTTACAAAGTAATCATATAAGGGATGGCTAATGATATTTTAAAATTGAACCAATTAAAGGCTAATTGTACTTTTTTACCATAATTACAAAAAAAAAAAACACATTTTTTATTGTTATAGGAAAAGATTATTTCCACATTTGTTGATTAACGAGGAATACACAAAATGCATCCTACAATTTTGCAAAATTCTTAAGAAAATTAATTTGTTTTTAATTTTAAAAAATTTGTTCCAAAAAATTACTTACACTTCAATTTTTATTGAAGTGAATATAAGAACATAAGACTACCTGCGTTACTTTATCAACATCTTCTGATGAAAGATGATTTTCGATTAAATATAAGTCAAAATAAGTTCTACTATATTTGTTATGTAGAAGAAGTTCCAGATTTTTATCAAATTTTTCAGTCAAATAATATGTTTTATAAAAAGTTTATCATAATTTTTCAGCAAAAAATTTCAAATATTTATTTTTAATACAAAAATCACTTGTTTAAGAATTTAAATCTTGAGAAAATCAATTCAGTAAATAATAATTGCATAAAAATTATTATTTTTATATAAAAAACTTACCCGAAATACAACCTATAGGATATTTATTTATTACATTATGTATTACATTAAAATTTAATACCGGAACCGATTTCCGTTTTATTTACACTAGTTAGAGAATTGGCAACTCTATTACAATGATTTTGTTTGTGTTTAAAACACTTTTCACTTCTTTTCTTGCTCTGCTTTTACTATTAAAACTTTGGTCTTATTTTCTCCTTCATGCTTTTGCTATCTAAAAAACAATAACAAACAGCAACACATGACACACACACATAGAACAACCACAACTAAACACCGCTAAAAACAACAACAATGCAATTATTGCATACTGACATTTTTGTTTTTTTTTTTTGTCACAGATTTATATTTTAATAAAATCTTTATTTTAACAATGATTTTTTTATAATTTTCAATAACTATTTTGTTTAATTGCATTTAGGCGTTTAATATTTTATTTAACACTTAAACTATATTTAATTTTTAATTAATGACGGATAACACAAAGTACAGCGACGAATTTAAAGCGAACGATTTTAGAGGTGACCGTGTAACAACTGAAATGTTTACCAGTTTGGTAAACAGAGTTGCCAGTTCAAATAGAATTGTATTTGATAGGAGGATTTTATTAACAGGATATTAATTTAATGGTAGAAAGCTATAGAAAAAGGGGAACTGGTGTAGAATTAGTCATGTAGCTAACGTAGGGATCGATTTCAATTCAAATTTTTAACATAATAACAAAATTAGTTAAAATTTTTGCACGTTTCATTTGAAGTTTTGAGTTTTAGGTCAAACTTTATAGCAAGTTTCCAAAAAATTGTAAACGTAATTTTGAAAAAAATCGAATTACCAAGGAGCGTATATAAATTTCATAATTTCATGTTTTCCTCGTTGGAATGGATAATAAGATCTATTGAGAAAGATACTAAACAAAGTAGGAAAAATAACGAAACCTTGCTTTGCTGTATAAACCTGAATAAACCCAAAATTGTATGAGATCTTAAACAACTCGTCTATATAAACCTAGAGATTTTTTTACTTTGTATATTAAATGGAATAAGTTTAGATATAAGTGCAAAATGAAATCTTACCTTAAAAAGCGTTAATTTTCAGGGTTACTTATTACCCACTCCCGTTTTAGGAATTAGCGTTACATTATCAATACATTGACTCCAAATTTAACATCAGTATAAAAAATAAAATATCTTCAGAATTGCGATAAAGGTTTTAATGTTTAAAATGAATCAGCAAAATTCACTACAATACTGGTCTTAGCCGCTAAATTTTCATCATTTATATTAAATTTATTAAAAATTTTAGGTTTTTCTTAATTATTTAAATAATTTTTGTATCATTAGCTATCACTTTCAACATATTTCATTACATTACAATTGCATTGCATACATTTATAGTTTTCTAACGATATACACCAAAAATAAAACAATATCATATCAATGGTAAAAGTTGCCTTAGAATCAAATTTTCTTTATGGTTTTTTGTAAAATTTACAAAAACAAAAAAAAAAAAAAAACAACAAACACAAGGAAGTAGCAATTAATTAAAACAAAAATACAAATAACGAAACAATTTTGGAAGAGCATTTAAAAAAAAAACGTAAAATAATTATTAATTAATTAATAATGAAAACAAAAAAAAAATAACAAATAAATCCCACAATATTGAAGCAAATAAAAATATATGCGATGCCATACTAACAACAAAAAACAATATATATGTATACTCAAAAACAACAAAAATACAAATAAAAAAAAATAAAATTAAATATTTTATACACTGATTTTAAACAACAACCAACCAAAGAAACGACAACAAATATTCGAAACAAAAACAATAGTTAATTATAAACAAAAATAGCAACAAAAAAACAAACAACAGGAACACAAATTTAATAATTTATTTAAGCGACTAAAACAGAATATTATACCTAAAATATATTTTAAAATAACAGAATATATGTATGTACCTACATGTATAAGAGCATATTTTAAATTTTAGATAAAATGTATTTGTCTTTGTAGTGCGAGTTTTTGAAAAATTAGAACAAAAACTAAGTATAAATTAAATGTAATTTATAATAATAATTTAAAGATTTTTTTTATTTTGTTATTATTAAGTTATAATTGAACATATTCCTCCACAAATTGTTTAAATTGGCTGTCTACTAATTAATTTAACTGACCATTATGTGTGTTTTATCTATTAGATAAATTATAAACAAAATGAAGATATTTTTTATTATTCCCAACAAAAATTTTATTAACTTCAAAACATTCCTCAAAACTATTTTGAAATTTTCATATATTTTTTGGTTATTACAACAATAATCCTTACACTCAAAAGAAGTATTCCGTAATTTAATCAACGCGTAGCAATGCCAAGAATCGCAAAATGCTTAACTGTAGGTCTCGTTAAGCCTTGTTGGGGATCAAACTGATCTCTATTATACAGAAGATTATATATAGAAAATACTGTTATATTGAAGATATTCTATAGAAACTTCTGTTATACTGAAGATTTTCTATATAATCTACTGTTATACTAGGGATATAACTATTGACATATTTTGCAAATATGCAAATTGGCATAGCATAGTCGAATAGAGCGTTACAAAATATGAAAAACCACGGTATTATTTTTTCGCGATTGTTAAAAAAGTTCACGCACCAAACGCAATAAAGTTTTTCATAAAATGTTTTAAATTTTTTTGAAATACAATATATTTTATTTTAATAATAACTGCAGACATACTTTAAAATACAATTTTTAAATACGGGAAGTATCCCTCACACTTGCAAAAAAAAAATTAAATTAATAAAATAATTTTTCAGAGAAAAAAAATTTGGTTTATCTTAGAATTTGTTGTTGGTGCGTGATGTTTTTGATTCCAAATGACCTAAAAAATGATTTTCATTACTTATATTGGTCATCACGTGGTGGTATGCCAAAAATTTCGCCAAAATTAGTTATATACCTACTGTTATACTGAACATTTTCTACGCTATAATGTTATACTGAAGATTTTCTAAAGACACTTCTGTTATATAGAAAGCTTTCCAGAGAATATACTGTTATACCGATGATTTTCGAAAAAAAAATTGTTATACTGAATATTTTCTATACAAAATGCTTTTATACTAGAAAATTCTTCTATAGAAATGATAGAAAATACTGCTATACTTACCAAAGATATATTTATTTTCTATATTATATACAGTTATACTGAATATTTTCTATAGAGAATGCTACATATAAAAACTGCTTGAAAAGTGTTAATTGAGTCTAAAACTACACAAAATACTAAACAACAATAACCCATTAACATCCCAATACCATGTTCGCACTCATAATGGTACCACCTTAAAAACTGAAAAAAAGTTAAACTGCCGACTACTGGTACATTCACCCTATATTAATCGTTTTCTCAGAAGAACAATTATAATTTTAACTGTTGGTAAATATGTTGTGTAATTTGTGGACATTGATCAATCCATAACTATATCATAAACACAAAAATATAAGTGCATATTTTTCAAATTTTTAGGTCATATTCTGATTTTTTTAAGCATATTTTCCAAGAAGGGGCGGATTTTCATGCATTTAGAAAATCCGCCCCTTCTAATTATTTTCTTTAGAAAAACATAGGTATACCCCCTAATCACAAAAGCTGAAAAGTCGATTTTAAACCAATAAAGTCGACTATTATTTTAAATTTCAAACAGAATTTAAAATTTTGTTTTATTGCTTTAAAATAAGCATTTTGTTTTGAAATTTTATGTACTTTTCATCGCGAATTAACAAGGTGAGTGCGTCCCGGCAACATATGCAAAAACAACAGGCATTTTGTTTATGTTAAAATGTAGAAGAAATGTCAAAATCAAGGCGAATTTAAATATTACAATGTAATTTAAAATAACAAATGTAAACATAAAGATAGTTTCAAAGCGAATTAACAAGGTGACTGCGTCCCGGCCAAGGCGAATTCATATAAGGTGTACTCGTTAGCCCAGCTGATCATCAGCTGTTTCATCTCAATTGTCAAAATTTGTGTTAATATTGGTGCGCACTTTTTTTCCTATTGTGTTATATTCAATTTCTTCTGTTTCTCCACGCGTTTGAACTCTTCATCGAACATTTTAACATCCTCCACATGAAATAAAGCAATAAATATAAAACATACACTGGTTTGTTGTTAAATTCCAGTTTAATATTGAATTCGCCGCACTTGTGTTTTTTGACAGATGGGGTATAAAGCAAAAACAAAATGTATGTTGTTTTTGTATTGTTGTATTTGTTGTAGGGACGAGTACACCTTATATGAATTCACCTTGGTCCCGGCAACAAATGCAAAAACAACAGGCATTTTGTTTTTGTTAAAATATAGAAAAAATGTCAAAATCAAGGCGAATTTAAATATTACTCTGTTATTTACAATAACAAATGTAAACATAAACATAGTTTGACAGAAGACTTACATTGAACCACGGCGAATTAAGAAACAGCTGATCCTGTGCACTCACCTTGTTAATACGCCTTGCATAGTTTGACACAAAATCACGGCGAATTAAGAAACAGCTGATCTTATGTATTCACCAAGGCCTTGGTATTCACCTTGTTAATACGCCTTGGCACTTTTTTTTTTAATTTTTTGATATTTCTTTTTAATATTTACATTCATTGAAAAACTTTTTTAAATATTTGAATGTATGCGTCGAAAAAAAGGTTTGAACGTTTTTTTTTTAATATTCCTTATTGTACGGAATAAACCAAGGCGTATTAATACACCTTGGAATAAACAAAAGTTCTTTTTTAAAATAAAGTCGACTTTTACAAAAAATAACTTTTATAGTTAGTCTGATAAAGTATTCGATTACATAATTATTTTTGTTTACATTTAATCATGTGGAGGGTTAAATATATGTTCATGAATTAAATTTTAATTTAAATTCTTTCTTTTTTTAAAATTATATTAAATATAAAACAAAATATTATATTAATAAAAAAGCACAGTTGCTAAAAAAAAAATACATACAGTATAAACTAAATAAATGAATGGAAATACTATTAATATTATAAAATATATTGTTATTTGCACAAAAAAAATAATAGAAAACGAAAAACATTAATAAAAAATAATATAAATGAAAATCAATAATCTTTTTTTATTTATTTTTATTGTGATTTGGAATACAAATATGTGTAGAGAACTAGTAACATTTTAAACGTTTTGTAAATAGCAGGACTTTACTGTAAAGGCTATTTTCATCTCCTACATTTTGAATGTGATGTAAGAAGGGAGAGGTTCGTAGATAATATTAGCAACAATAAATATTTATTATAAGTTGAAATACAGCCGACTCACTGAAGATCCTAGAACTCTTGGAATCATGTCTATGTATATTGATATGTTACATTTTTAAATTGAAATTATTCATCGTTTTCGTGGATTTTTGTAAAATTTGAAGCAACTTTCAAAAGCAATATAGTATTTTTTATAGAGCAGTTTTAAATAGAGAAAATGAGTGATCACAGATTGAGCTTATTTATTTTACTTATGCATTCTAAATAATAATAATACTAAAAAATACTTAAATAATACTAAAAATACTTAATTAATTTGAACAGCTACAATTCAAATCCAATTAGATCTAGATTAGCCTGCAATTCGCGGCATTTTTGCTTGACCTCCATATGATCCAAGTCGCCTTGCAGCTCATGTGTGAAATAAATTTGCCGTTGAATATTTATCAACTCTTCTTTGTCATATTCCGCGATATGATCCACCGAGTACGAAAGCATTTCCTTTGTTAAATGTAACTTCCATTTGGAATGTTCCATTTTGTTGTTTTTAAATCGACTCATTTCTTTTTGATACACAAACAGCATGTAAGGAATCGGTGATGCTGTGTTGTGTGTTTGTTCCCTATCATCTTCAGACTGACTGTCAGAATCGTCTTCCATTGATGAATCTTCCAAATCAGATTCATTGCTGTACGAGTTGTTTTCATACCAATCCATTGTTAAATCGTCCAAGTCATATTGATTGTGTAAATATTCCTCCATTGTTAAATAGCTGATGGATGGTTTTATTTGGTTAGTTATAATGAAGTTTTAAATTTTGAAAATTCTTATGTTATCTGCAATGATTTGCGAATTTAAATGATGCTGATTTCCTAAATTTTCATCATTATATACTAAAAATATTTGCTTTATGATTGAGGTTCATGTAATTAGGTAGTTGTAATATTGTGCGACAGGTATAAAATGGTAAATAGAAAATCCTAATTGGATAAAGTATTTTATGGGTTATTTAACAAAATTCCCTAATCTTATAGGCATACCTGAAGTAAGAACACCTGCATATTATATACTTAATAAGAAAAATTAAATTTCGAAATCTGTTGTTACTATATGTCATATCTTGTCATCGTACGTCACATTTCACGTCTATAGAGTGGAATAGATTTTGCAAAAATAAGAGTCCAAATTTTAGTATTATTTTCCTATTCAACTCATCTTGAAAAAAGTTTTAAGGATTTTTATACCCACCATTAAATGGGGGGTATATTGATTTTGTACTTCCGTTTGTAACTCATCAACATATTTGTTTCAGACCCACATTATGGTTCCTCATAAGATTCTAAGAAGTCCGTTTGTCTTTTGAAAACACGATTGCGCCCAAACGAAAGGAGCTGAAATTTTCCACATATACTCTGTTTTTTTTTTTAAATCATAGAATAAACACATAGAACGGAAGGAGAGAGTAATATCAATGGAAAAAGTTCTAATCTATGACCTATATATTAATTTGGAAAGCGATTGGAGAAGGAAAGGTGTTGAAAGGTTTAACAACTCTGTAATTGAGCGTTATGTTTGTTATTAGTACTGATTACAGCGCCTCTGGTGGTGAGTAGTAGCATTATTCAAGCTAGTTTATAGCCATTATTTATTTTACTTCGTCGGCATTTCAATGGTATACCGCCGCACAGTGGTTTAAAAACGTTTTCTTTTTGGAAATAATTCGGTATCTCGGGAACTATTGGAGATATTGTCGTTTAGAGCTGAGTTTATTTGCATTTGTTCAGCTTCCTAGCGCTAATACGGGCCAGTGTGTGGCCCCTCAAAGTTGGTCACCTCGGGTCTCAAAATTTTTAAAAAAATCGCCAAAAATCCATTTATGGTCCAAATGAGCTGAAATTTAAAATATAAATAGTCCTTAAGAAGATCTACACTTACATATGTAGGTTATCTCTTTTAGTTGAAGACATCAAATAAGTTACAAGAGCATCATCTTACTCTTATATCTTACTACTCATCGGAAGTGGACATCAGGAGTGTTCCCCTGTCAATCTGTTTCTTTTATCAGGGACTACTAAATTTACAGCAGAAGCAACTCTTTCGGATGATACTGAAGATGCCTGACAGATCAAACATTTTAAAGCAACTTTGGAAAGAACCGGCGTGAAATTTTTGCAATTTATCCAGAAATTTACAGGATCCGATTGTCTTTCTAAAAGTGGTTGGTTCCAGAACCAGAACTTGGAACCTGTGGCATATTTGTATTGGAGGTTAATAGTTGATCGTGTCTACACGAGATAGCAGAATCACTACTTTCTTCTAGTGTTCTTTGAGCAGACCTTAAAGCGGTAGAAGTTTGTTCTCTGCTAATATGTTCCGAGCGAATAATATCGCTTATTTTCAATATAGCATTTGAGGCAGGTGTTATAGAAGTAAAGTAAATACACTTGAACCTAGGGTCCAATATGGTGGCTATAGAAAGAAAAATATAATTTTCTAAAGGCGCCAGTTTTTCTTCAACTTTTTTCAACAAAGCGTCTTTGACAAGAATCCCTAAAATGGTCGAAGGAGATGACTGGTGCGTCATTTGACGGACTATATTTAAAACAGGAATTGCTAAGCTTGACGTCGCATAGTCTGAACCACTTATATCTTCAGTTACTTCTTTAAAAGTACCAAGGATATCAATTAGGTCTCGTACAACAAGCTTTGAAGTTTTTATCCTTGTCGAATTTGTGATTGTGAGTATATCACTTGTAAAACTTATAAAAATAGCTTGAGTTAAAGTTTTTATGAAAATTTTCTTTGTTGCGTCGTATCTACCTTCTACTAATCGTGTTAACTAAAAATATCAGTTATTAAACTCTGGATTTAATTTTATGCCAAATGTATATATTCAGAACTTTAATGTCGCTATATTTGCTTTATTGACACTTACATAAACAAAATTTAAAGACCTTAAAATACTGCCTTTAAGGCCTTATTCATAAATAATCACCCCTATCGGCAAAACATGTGAAATTTATGTTCCCATGAAATATCCATTTCCCTCGAAGAGGAATTTGCTATCATGATATTCCCTTAAACTTTTCATTCACAATAGTTAATTTTGTTCGTAACAGATGTTTATTGTTTACAAAATTCCATCTAAAAATTCCCCTACATGGGGAATTTTTTCACGTGAACAAAGTTGATGAACGAAAAATGGGAAAAGGGAACACATTTCATGTGAAATATTGATTCGCGATAGGGGTGAATATTTCTTGTTTATTAAAATTTAATAAGTTAAATTTTCGTTTAATGAGCTTTTAATAAACGATTTTCTAATGAATAAGACCATAAAGAAATAATGAATGATAATTTGTAAAAACGTACTGTTTTTCTGGAAGGTATTCTAAAGAGAGGACAAGCCACACGAACAAATTTTTGAAACCCCTTTTTTCAACACATATCATGTGAATCAATGCCTTTGTAATTTCGATATGATTTTGTTCACCATCAAAACCAAAAGATAAATATTTACAAAATTTATGGTAAAAAAAATTATTTTGCAACTGCAGCAACAACTTCAAAGCTTGAACTTTGCTCTAAACAACTTACTAGGGTAGGTTGCTTTCTTTTTTTTTTTTTTTGGTTTCTTGGCCACCAGAAACAACCATAACTTCTTGCACCATTTGGGAAGCTTTGCTTGTCAAACTCGAAGAGGTAGCCTAGAAATTAAGAAAACAAAAAAGCATTAGACAAGTCCAAAAGTGTAATTTTTAAAACTTACATCACCACTACTTTCATCTATATTTATCGACGCATCTTTTGTCTCATTGTCGGATTTTGTTATTTTCGTAAGTTGCAAATAAGCAAAATGATGTTTCCTTTTCAGGTGTTTCCACATGTTTTATATATTTTACCACACAAATTACAGGAAGCGGATTCGTTATTTTTGAAAAATTTCCACATAGAAGACATATTTTTTATTTAAACAAACTTCTTTCATACATACCAAAACCACATTAAAATATTGCTTGTAGTTTCCCCGATTGTTATTATGAAAAATCCCTTTATAAAACCTATGATGCATGCAGTGATGTCAGTAGAATTGAAAAACGGCTAATATTTATAGAGCTCTTAAAAGTATCGAAAACGATACACGAAAATAAGAATCGATATATCGGTTTTTGAAATATCGGCGATATATATCGATATTTTTTTCTTAAATATCGATATTTTAATATATCGATATATTTTGCCCATCCTTAATTGTAATACAATTTCAAAAATTTTAAAATATCTAAAGATATTTTTACATCGATTTGTTTTTAGAGAAATTGAATGAATCATCAGAATCTATAATCCAGTTATTCACTGTTTTTCCATATATGGAAATAAAAACTTTGTTTTTTCATTTCTAAACTTTGAATTTTTCTACTGTAAATAGTTTAAAAGTAAAAACCGAAGAATAATTGTGGGTTTTCGGTTTTAGGCCTTGAAAATCCGGTTTCAGTTAAAACCGCAACAACATAAGCAACTGAATGAAATATATGTATTTTTACGCTCTATTGTTTACGTGTAAATTGACGAAAATCTTCGTAACCTGAACGTCTACCTATGTTCTAATTACCCTGAAAATTACTTGAACATTCATAATTTTCTTATAATAATTAATTGGAAATTGATATAAACCTAAATCTTTCTACTAACTTTTGTGAGGATCGGTCCATAATTGACCCTACCCCCCATATCACATATCGATGGTGGGTATAGAAGATTCGGCACAGACGAATATACATTCTTACTTGTTATAAATTTGTCCAAACTTTGTACAAACACATGTTTTTGTTTACAATTTCTTATATATTATTCAGTGTTGTAGAACATATTTATTTGCATTTATTTACAACACTGATGCAATAATTCGATTCGTTTTCGAACTTAATTTCAATTAACAGAATATCCCCTGATATTTTAATAATACATTTATTGTATCATAAACTTAAAACTTACAAGGTTTTAGCTATAAAACTATTTCAACTCCGTAAAGAAAAATCACACAAAATGTTTGTTTAATTTAAGTCTTTTTTTATTATCTATTTTAGTTTAAACGAAAAAAAGAAAGAAAAATAAAAATGTATAGTCTGTTTTATTTTAATGTGTATATACTCAACATTTCATTATAGAAAATTTTAGGTTTGTCCTAAACATTTAGTGCCCCAGAAAAGTGTTTATCAATTTGAAACAATAGACTTAATTTAATATTAAACATATTTATATAGTACTTAATTTTACCACAGAGTAAAAGTCTACTAAAGGAGAGAGACTTAAGTTTAAAATTGTAATGATCACTACTATTTTGTTTGTATTTTGTGTGTTTCTAATGAACATTTCAAATGATTTTTTTATTTAATGAATCAGAAAAAATATTATTATTGATAATTATTTCATATGCAATACAAAAATAAAATTGATTCAATGAATTAATTCACTTAAGAGTAGTTATAATTAAGCAGAAAATATTAGAAGAAAAAAAAAATAAGTATAATGATAAAATGATCGGAGGATTATGGTTTTGTTAAAACAAAAACTATTGAAAAAATGCTAAAATTATGGTTTGTTTTGTGTGTATGTGTTTCTTTTTTTTTTTTTTTTTTGAAAATAATTATGAATGTATGTATTTAATAACCAATGCGGGATCTAGTGGATTTATTGGTTGTACTACTGCTGCTATAAGAACGATCATCACGATTGCTACGATCACGTTCAAATTTCTCATGGGATCTCTCACGTATATCTCTTATATGCGGTGATTTTTCCTAAATAATATAGAAAATTATTTAAGGTGTGAGTGTGTAGTTGGGTGTTGTTTGATTGTTTGTATAAGAGAGAGAGAGAGACAGAGATAAAGAGCAAGACATGTACTAAAAGAATCGTATTCGAATTATTTTAGGGAAATCTTACTCTGGTATGATATTTATCACGTTCACGTTGTTGCTGCTGATCATCATCACCATTTTGTACTAAAAAAAAAAGGAAAATTTTGCATTCTTAAAATTCTTTTTTTAGATTTAATATTTAAGCTAAACTTACCATCTCTACGACGTTTATGCTCCGTTGATGAGGTCTCTTCCAAACGTTCACGTTTGCGTCCCAATTTTCTTTCCTTACGGGCATCTTTTTCCTCATCGGTCAACTTTTCTTTGCGCTCTTTATTCTTGACACTACGTTCTTTTTTCGAAGGCTCATTATGATCATCTATAAGTTGTTTCTGTAATTATATAAAACGTGGGTTATAAATTAAAATTCTTGGCTAGTTATTGAAGAAATTAAATGTGTTTCTAAACAAAAAAATTTTAATTTAGCCCCCCCTTTTCTTAAGCTAAGCTGGTATATTTTTAAATGTTCATATTGTCCCTTTTTCACCACTCACCGCTCAACAGTAGGGTATTTTATTTAGGTGTGTGTTTTAACTCTATTCAGACCAACGTTTCAACAACAATACAGCATTTCAGTCGAGCACTTGGATAGCAAGCAACTATGTTTATGGCTGGGTAAAAAAACCGCATCAATTAGAAGACAATTAAGAAAAAGTGCTGTAACTTCGAGGCAGATTTTGTAAAACTATTTTGTGGTGGTTAAAGCTGATTAGTTATTGTCCTTGCTAAGCTAAATTGTAGTACTTATGTTGCTGGTTTAATGCTGCTTAAATCCTTGAGCCAACAAATTATGATGTCTGCACGTGTTGTAATGTAGCGTAATACGTGTAACTAGTTGTTTAAGATTTGTAGGAGCTCATTGAATAAATCTCTTAAGGGCTGTAGTCATAATTGTTAATAGCATTTTGGGAATTTCCTCTACACTTTTAGACATTAAGCAAATGTCTTAATCTGGAATATTTGTCGGTAGATGATGAAGTGACTTAAGAGTAGTTGTTGGTTTAAAGGGTTCAGGTAGTTATCCTTTTGATATTTTTCAATGAAATCGGCGTTGTTAATAATATTTCATGGTGTTTGTTTTTGGCGTTCCAAATTATAAGGATGACGATAATAACAGTTGTGCAAGGCATTTAAGCTTTTGGTGATGTTTCTTAAAACTGTTTTATTTTGTCTATCTTTAATGTAGTCTGGATTATTATTACTTGATGTGTTTTATCTTCATTCAATTGTAATTTCAGTTCGGCTTTCTCCTCTTGTCTTCTTACTTCTTAGATTTTGTTGAATTCGATTGTCGAAAATGCGATACCATATCCTAATGTAACCGAAAGTCGCCACATTCTGTTTAATTCTTGTTGTAGATATTGAAATAATTGTTAGCATGATTATTGGAGGCCTCCAAAAAGGCAGTCATTCGCCATTTTTCTCCTAATTTTCAATGATCAAAATGCTGTCATTCGTAATTTTTCTCCTAATTAACAATGGGTTTTTAGTAGCGCCATAGAGTTGCAGAGAGAATTGATCATCAATTATGCAACGAATATGAGATTAGTTTAGTTTGTCCTTTAGTAAGTTGACTCCTGTTTAAAACCCTTGAATTCATAAGAATTTACGTATAATGTTGAAGACAGCAGCATTCTTATGTAAAATATCATTCTAATGTGTCTGTGCAATATTCGAAAATGTTTCCTAGTTGTTTCCAGTTCTATTGTGTCAAACAATATTTTGTCGGGAAAAAATGTCCAATTGTTTCAGCAATCACCAAGAAGACTAAATAAGGCGCGGTTTCCTTTCGAAGCTTAGATTCAGTTGTAATGACAACACGTGATTTGCAATGATAACAGGTGGTTTCATTTCACAAATTAGTTTAATATTCGTATGCAATCACATCTTGGCCATCAATGTGAAATATATGCTGGAGTGAAGATCAAATTGTACTGGTAACCTTAGAATTTGTTATTTTGCTTTCAATAGGAAGTAAAGCAAGAAGTCCAAGTTGAAATAGATAAAAAAAATCCGACATGTACAAGATGTATTATTATTTCGTTTGATATCTTTAGAAAAACGAAATTATTCTTCACACAGCTGCTGGATTTTGTGCATCTTCGTTTAATTGTATCGCGGCATATAACATTCCAATAAATTGTATTTGAAGATCACATTTTAAAGAGTTCATCATTCGTAGATCGTTTTGCAAAAGTTAAAGTTGAAAAAAGTTTACTCTGGATGTTTGATGTCCTAAGAAATGCTTAACAAAGTTTATTGATTATTTTGTCTGGTTTTCCAAATGTAGCATTCCATGAAATTTATTTGAAGATCACTTTGTAAGGAATTCATCATTCGTAGAACATTCTGCAGAAATTAAAGTTGAAAAAGGTTTACTCTCGTTACTCATTTTTTTTGTTTAAAATTCCAAAAAGTTTAACTGAAGATCGTTTTTAAATACATTTTGTCTTAGTACGTCCAATAGCTTTAAACTTTCAGAACAAATCCTTCTTCGTATAACTACGGTAGATCGCGAGAAGTTTGTCGGGGAAGCCTTTTTTTAATTGAGCTTTTCTTTAGTTGATGACCGCTTTAACTTGAACTCAATGAAGTTGAACGTGAGAAACACGCAGCGAAGATTTAATTGTTGCCTTGAGATTCATCGTTTTATATAAATTCATTGTTGATCCCTCAATACAAATTTGATAATCTTTGAAAAAAGGAAAAGCTTTTTTTGTTATCGTTTACTGCATTTGAAAGATTTTATAGTTGTTGTAATGCATTAGTATTCGAAGATTGCATGGCTCAATATAAATTCATTGTTGAAAAGATAGCAATTCGCAGATTAATTGTTTGAAGATTTGCATATATTGCATTTATGTATTTCATTTTTAAAAGCGTTCTTTCAAATTCATACTCCCAGGAATCGCTTAATATAAATTTGATGTCTTTAGAATAAGAAAATCTCCTGAAGATCGTTTACAGCATTTTGACGCCTTTGAATAACAGTTGTAAATTGCAGCAAATATTTATTCGATGTCGTTGGAAAAAAATACAATAATTTGAAACCATTTTTAAGCATCTTTAAATAACTTAAATTCGTCCATTGGTGAAACTATTAATTTATTGTCTGCTAATGATCAATTGGATATATGAAATCGAGAATTGAAGATCGCCGTAGGATTAAAAACAATTTTACATTCGATCCTGATTTGGTTGGTTGGTTTTCGTGGTAGTTCACTGCGTGCGAACAATCAAGTAGAGTCGAAGGGACTCCGTTTTGAGCAGACAACACCACTCGTCAGATGTAATGTCGATTCTGAAGTGTTGTAGTTAATTTTGTACATCTGTCTGGTTTACAGTCAGAATCCAATAGACCAAAACAAAAATAGGTGTGGGCAGCAACAGTTCATCATTACGTCCAAGGGCATTCGTAGATGTTGTTAGGATTTAGAATAATATGGCGTGGCTTGTCTTTAAGTTATTTAAGGAGTTTTTAAAAGCATGTACATCTGTTGTCTCGAACAGATTTTATTTAGCTTAAAACGTTGAAAATTTAGCTTTTATTGTATTTCCTGTAGTATTCCTGATATGTTATAAACCAAATCTGGGACATCCGGAAATGGATTATGTAGTAGTAGTGCTGTTAATAAACCTTTAAATTGCTGCAGTATTATTCTTTCCTTGTTATTAGAGACATCATTTTAGCTGTGAGGTGTTTGGTTGCTCATACTCAATAGAATAGGAAGTGTGTTATACAGTAGTTCAACTTTTAGCAGTTTTTCCTTAATTGTCCTTATTGCGAGATGTTGATCCTCAAAGCTCTCTTAATATAGTTGTTTCTCCTTTTGCAGTTGATTTCATAAACAGATTACTTGATATTGTTTTAGTCGAGGTTTAATTTGAAATAAGCAATTCAACTTTAAGATGTGGCTTCATTTGGTAGTGTAGTTAAAAGTTTATACAGTTTAGGCTGAACTGATAATTGCAGTTATCGGGGTTTCTTGATTTAATGTTCTACAGTTGAGCTGTACCTTTGTAATAGTTGCAGGTCACAAACTAGAATTCTTTTAATGTAATAATGATTTTTTCAAAGTAAAGATGGATCCTTGCTTATAAGCAGGAATGTTCTTGCTGCATAATGAAGTTTAAAGTTGTTAAATTCTGCTCTCTCGATAATTTTAACATTATTGGACACTAAAGTGTTATTAGGCACGGCACTCTCCAGGTGGCACGTTGAGTTGGTCATCTTTGTTGTTGCATAACGTAGACTTATTTTAAGACTAAATATAATTACGTTAACTTAAATTTTAATAATAAACTTAAATAAATTCTCATGCCGATTTTAAAAATAAAAATTTAGATATAGTAAACAAAAATAATAATATTAAATCAATAAACTAATTCATAAACTTAACTACTATTCAAAAAGGTCAGTAATGGTTAACTATTAAAAACTTAGTTTCTTCATTTAAATCACTCTATATTATTATTATTATTTTTATAAAAAACATAAACAAACACCTTTTCTAATTTCAAAAATACTTCTTATTCATATTCATATTTAACATGGTGGTATACTTGTGTACTTACCATTGTGCATTACAAAATATTTTTGTAAAAATACTTATTTATACATATTTACCATATTGTTTTGTTTGTTTGTTTAACTTATATAAAATTATAAATACTACAAGTGAAAAGATACAACATTTTAAAAATGTTTCTTCTGCTTTTAAAGATTTTACTTGGTCCAGCCAAATTAGTCATCTCTTGACAGTTTGAGGTTTTGTTTACTAGTCGTTCTTTCTCTCTCTCTCTTGTTTCAAGGATGAAAGCCCTGAGTATCCTTTTATGGGAATTGTTAAAGGTAGTTTTACAAGGAAGAAGTTGTAGTAGTTAACAATGATCCATAATTTATGCTTATTGATTGATGTTAAAGCTGGTCTCTCATTCTTAAATTTGTTGATTTTTTTCATTTTTTTTTATATTGTTTTTCTTTTGGGGTGGTCGCAATTGCCATCAAGTTTGTTGATGTTGTTAATTGTTGTTGATGTTGTTGGTAGCTGTTGTTGTCTTAGGTAACTATGATTGCACCAAAATACTAACCTTTGAATTGGATGATGAGGATTCCATTTTACGACGTTTGGAGTCTAGAAAAAAAAAACATGATATATAGAAGAAAATAATGTTAATGAAACAAAAAATTAAAAATGTTTGAACAAAAGGATCATTTAACAGATAATTTAAAATTAGGAAGTGTGGAGATTTAAAATCACTACTAAATAGTGTAAGGGAAACGTGCATATAATAGTTGAAATGGAACTAAACCTCTTCTGTTCATAGAAGAGTTGAAGGAGACTGTAACTTCTTCTGTTCAAAGAAAAGTTCAAGCAGACGAAACCTCTTCTATTCAAGGAGTTGAATGACATTGAAAACTATTCTCTACATAGAAGCGTTAAAGGAGACTCAGCTTCTTTTGTTCATAGAAGAGTTGTAGGAAACTAAAACCTTTTCCATTCATGAAGAATTGAAGGAGACTGATGAAAGCTTTTTTAAATAATAGTTGAAGCAGACTGGAGCTCTTCTGTTCAAAGAGTTGAAGGAGATTGAAAACTATTCTCTACATGGAAGAATTAAAGGAGACTGAGCTTCTTCTGCTTATAGAAGAGTTGTAGGAAAGTAAAACCTTTTCCATTCATAGAAGAGTTGTAGGAAAGTAAAACCTTTTCCATTCATAGAAGAGTTGAAGGATACAGAAACCTCTTTTGTTTAAAGATTAGTTAAAGGAGAATGGAGTTCTTCTGTTAAAAGTAGAGTTGACTGAAACTGAAACCTCTTCTATCCTTAAAAGATTTGGAGGAGACTGAAACTTTTTCTATTCAAAACAAGAGTAGAGTAGTTTAAATGCAGACTTTAAAAAATAGGGTTTAAAGAACTTCTGTTCAATAATGAATTGAAACAGACTGTAACCTCCGTCCCTCTTCTATTCAAAGAGTTGAAGGAGACTGAAAACTATTCTCTACATAGATGAGTTAAAGGAGACTGGAGCTCTTCTGTTCAAAGAAGAGTTGAGGGAAACTCAAACCTCATTTATTCGTAGAAGAGTTGAAGGAGACTGAAATCTATTCTGTTTAAAGAATATTTAAAGGAGGCTGGAGCTCTTCTGTTTAAAGAAGAGTTGAGGGAAACTGAAACCTCTTCTATCCTTAGAAGATTTGAAGGAGACTGATACCTTTACTGTTTATATCTTCATAGAAGAGCTGAAGCAGAGTTGATGAAGAATTGAAATAGACTGAAACCTATTCTATTCAAGGAGTTGAAGAAGATTGAAAACTTATGAAAGAACAGTTGAAGGAGGCTGAAATCTCTTCTATCTAGAGAAGAGATGAAGGATATTGAAACCTCTGCTATCCATAGAAGAATAAAAAGGAAACTGAATACCCTTCTATTGTCAAAAGAGTTGAAGGACACTGAAAACTATTATCTTCATGAACAAATAGAAGAGGAAACCTTTCATGGACGAGTTAATGGGAACTGAACATCTAATCTTTTCTATATAAACTAAATAATAATTAAATTTGCTTCCAGTACACACCTTTTTCATATTCTAAAGCATCTTGACTACGTCGCTGTTGCTGTAACGAGCCAATACTTTCATTCGAGACCGAACTCAAGTCACGGTCACGATCTCGATCTCTACGTTCGTTACGCTCATAATCACGATCTCGTGTCTCGCGTTCTCCACGTTCATAATCATTTTTACTGATCACATTCTCTAAGGTTTCCATTGATGGCGATTCATTGCGATAGCGATCCTCACGGCGTTTTTCTCTTTTCGAACGCGATGTTGACGATTCCAAATCCTCCAACAGTTGATTACGATGTTCCCGCTCGCGATCACGTTGCTCACGATCCCTGTCCCGATCCCGCAAACGTTCATCCTTCTTGATGATGTCCTTCAAGGAGCGCGTACTACTGCCATGTCGATCCAAATCACGTTCGTGCGAAACAGAAGTCGAATTAGACGCAGATGGTTCATCTTTAATTTCAATTAGAGTAAGACGATTCGAACTAGACGACTCACGCTCACCGCCACGTTCAGTGGACAATGAAGAAGAGGAATTTAGTTTGATAATTTTTGTGGGACGTTCCATGCGTTCTTTTTCGCGTTTTTCTGAAAAAAAAAAAAAAAAATTAAAAAGAAAACGAAATAGTTTGCTTAAAAATATTTGTTTCAATATTTAATGGTCTTACCTATTTTTATTTCTCCATTGCTGGGCGGTTTTATATCCACAGTTGGCTGTTGTGTACTGGGTGGTTGTACCGCCACCAAGCTAATTGAACCTGTAGACTGTGTACTACTTAATAGATTTTGCACAATTGTGGCGGCTGTGCTTGCTCCTGAGCCCAATGTTGCACCTACACTTGATTCTGACCTTTGAGGTCTTTCGGTTACCTGATGAAAATCACTTTCCTTAATCATTTGAGCTGCCTTCGTCTTCAGTTGTCCAATGTAGGACGAGGCAATTACAAATAAATCTGGTCTTTTATTTTTCTCTTCTTCGCGCACCTTCTCCACCTTACGCTCGATAATTTGAGCCAATTTTGCCAATACCGGATAGTAGGGTAAAATACGCATCAAAATTATGAGAGCATTACGTATTTGCATGTATTCCTTAGAGTCTAAACAAAATACTATGGCCTTGGTGATCTTGTAGTGCCATTTATGGCATACGTGTCGGTAATTTTCATAACCCACATGATCATTGGCTTCGGAAAATTGATTACTAACACGGAACTTTGTCACGAAACCGGGATAATTGGCACACTCTTTGTTGAAGGTGGCCTGATCTGAATGCCAACGCATAACAGTTTCCAGCATGGCACACAAAAAGCGACCATAACGTGTTGCTTCATTCTCAGTGCAGGACGTTACGGAATAGGTGATGTCACAAAAGATCTGAAAAGAATTTTTAGTGTAAATTAAAGGATATAAGTTGTATGTTAAGATTTTGCGCAATTTTGAAGTTGTAAAACCTAAAGAGGTTTTTAACTAAGACGTTTTAAGATGCTTTAATGAAAGTGTATTCTATATATGATGTTTCGAGTTGTGAAACTCGACTTCTCCAGAATTCAAATTGGAATCAATAAAATATGAATGACTGAACATGCTTCCTAGAGGAGACATTACTGATGTTTCCTATATGAAAAACTGTCACTGTTTCACAGATGACTGATTGAATGTTTTCTAAAGTAGAGATTGAACGTGTTTTGTAGAGGATAGACTGAAAGTGATTCCAAGAGGATAGACTCAAAGTATTTTCTACTTTGAGAGTATTTCCTAGAGAGACTGAATATATTTTCTATAGAGAAGACTCACTAAGTTTTTCTCATAGGAGAAACTTACAGTCTTTCCTATAGGAGAGACTGAAAGTGTTTCCCTTAGGAGAGACTAAAATAGTTTACTACTGAAGAGAATGACAGTGTTTCCTATAGGAGAGATTGAAAGTGTTTCATATAGAAGATATTGACTATGTTTCCTACATGAGAGATTGAAAGTATTTCCCGTCCGGGAGACTTGCAGACTTCACGCTATAATACACTAAATTGTATTTTACTTACCCGATCGTAACACAATAACGTAGAGAAATTTGCAGCCTTTAAATTGTGTATAGTATGGACAAATTTAGCACAATACAAGGCATCCAGGGCAGTGAAAGTACATCTGGAATGGAGAAGAATCATAAACATAAGACACAAAACTTAAATATTCAAAGTAATTTATTTTAACACAAACCTTGGAAATAGACACAATTGTAAAAACTGTGTTATAGTCTCATTTTTAGCCGATTTTGCCGAACGAGATAAAAACCAATTATCCTTTTGCTGCTGCAGACGTTGTAAGATTTTGTCAATATGTTCTTGCTGCTTTTTGCGTTCATCCTGCAGCTTATCCATAAGGGCAATGTAACGTTCCTGTTCCTTTTTGTTTTTGGAGGCATTCTTTACAAAAGAATAGAACATTATTTGTATTATTTAGGGTAAAACAAGATAAAACATACCGAATCCTTAGAGTCAGCAGCCTGATTGGACAATTGTTTAAGTTTTGTAATTTCCTTTTGATAACTATCATGGGGTACTTGCAAATCATACATGCTTAAAGACCAAAATGTTACAAAGAATTGTGGTGAAATATCCTCCCATACTTTGGGGCCATGCAGGGGACGTACTGATTCCACTATGGGATTCATAATCAAATTGGTGGCATCCAGATATTTTGATAACTTTTGATTGTTGGTCAACTTCTTGGCATTTGGATCGGCTTTGCGTAATTGATCGTATTTTTGCTATAAAAAAACAAACGAATAAATATTTATTAAAAATTATCTATTTTTATAGTTTATTGTACTTACATTTATCTGATGAGTAAACATAGGCCTGGCCAAAAAGAAAGCCACATCGGCATTTATATGATACTCCTGCAACATGGCTATTATTGAGGGTAATCTTTCCACATACTCATCCACCGAATATGTTGATCCCAGGAATGTACCAAACTGCACTAAAGTATCTTGACATTGATCGTATAGTTTACCCACCAGTTTCAAATGACTTTGTGCTGTCTCTCTGTAGATGACACAATGTTTTTGTTGTGCCATTAGCAGGCATATGGTTACAGCGAGATCGTTGTTGGCTAATGCATCTTTTAGACGCTGTGATGATTTTTTCGTATTACGAACTTGACTAAAGTAACCAGCCTGGAAGGGGGGAGAATATAAAGTAAAATATTTAATATAATAGTAAGAGACTGACTGTGGAGAGATAGAGGAGAGACTGACAGTGTATCCCATAGCAGAGACTGACCTTGTTTCATCTATATATATAAAAGAGTAACGTTACTGAGTGACTGACTACTGATTCATCATCGCACAGCCCAAACGACTAAAGCTAGAATCATGAAATTTTAACTGTGGGTTCCTCCCTCCCCAAAACGATCCGATAAGAAGGGATTTTTGGAAATTCGTACGTTAAGGGGGTAAAAAAGGGTAAAAACAGGTAAATTCGGTAACCTTATATCTTCAAAACTAATTAAGATACAAATAACTTAAAATAGCATGTAACTCCATTTAAAAAATAAGCTAATAGGTGTTTCGTACTTTTTCGAAATTCAAACCTTTTAGGGGAGAAAACGGGTAAAAACTCTATTTTGGTACTTTTTTGGACACCCTATGTATCTTTTAAACTAATAATCATAGAAACAACTTTTAAATCGTATTATTTACTTATCAAAAAATAAGAAATACAAGTTTGGTACTTTTTGGAAATTCGAACCCTTAAGGGATAATTTGTGTTTATTTTTAGTACTTTCTTCATAAACTACGTTTTTCTACAAATTGATATTTCTGTATCCCACACGATACAGAAATTTATTTGAATAAAATTTTAACACCGCAATGGGGATAAAAAGGTACCAAAAAAGGAGTAAATACGGAAAAATACATTTTATTTAACATTTTAAGCCAATTTTGATAAATTTTTAACATTGGTTCCTGGATTCATGCAAAAATTAACTAACAGAGTGCTATTTGGAACTCGACTACCAAGCTGTATGTTTTGGCAAAATGGAATATTTTTAAATTTCAAAGTTAAGGGGTGTTCAAGGAGGAAAAGGGGATTTGGTACTTTTTTCCTAATGGTACTTATTTTAATATTTTAAATTATTTCACTTATCGACATTAAAGTTAGCTGATACGTATCTGAGTGAAGTTAGAGTTAGTAGTAGGGGATAATATTTAGGTACCAAAATGTGAGAACTGAACTATAGGAGTTTTTCTTTATTAGAGTGGTACTTATGGTACTTTTTCTATTCTAATGGTACTTTTTGAATTTACTATAATAATGGACCTAGAAACATGAAATTAAGCATATATGGTAATAAGTGAGTGAGGGTTGACTTTTTAGTACTTTTTCTTTATTCGAATGGTACTTTTTGTAATTTCTTCAACAATGAACCTATAAACATGAAATAAAGGTTATATAATTTTTGTTTTTTTTTTTTGTAATAATGGACATAGAGTACGAAATTATGCGTATATGGTAATAAGTGAGTGAAAATTCAAGCGGACACTTCATGGTACTTTTTCTTTATTCTAATGGTACTTTTTTGACTTTTCTATAGCAATAGACTTAGAAACATGTAATTAAGCATATATGGTCGTAGGTGAGTGAGAATTCTAGGGGGAGACTTTTTGGTACTTTTTCTTTATTCGAATGGTACTTTTTGTAATTTCTTCAGCAATGAACTTAGAAACATGGAATAAAGCTTATATAGACCCCAGTGAGTGGGAATCCACAAGTGGCTGCCTTTTGGTACTTTTTCTGTTTTCTAATGATACTTTTTGAATTTTCTGTAATAATGGACATATAAATATGAAATTAAGCGTATATGGAACTAAGTTAGTGAAAAAGCAAGGGGATACTTCGTGGTACCTTTTCTTTATTATAATGGTACTTTTTTAAATTTTCTATAACAATGGAATTAGAAACATGAAATTAAGCATATATGATTCTAAGTGAATGATAATTCTAGGGGGAGACTTTTTGGTACTTTTTCTTTATTCGAATGGTACTTTTTGTATTTTCTATAATAATGGACCTAGAAACATAAAATTAAGCATATATGGTCATAAGGGAGTCAGAATTCAAGGGGGAGTCTTTATGGTACTCTCTCTATATTATAAAGGTAATTTTTGAATTTTTTCTATAATGGATTTAGAAATATCAAATTAAGTGCATATTGTTCTAAGTGAGTGAAAATTCAAAGAGAATACTTGGTACTTTTTCGTTATTCTAATGGTACTTTTTAAATTTTTTATAATAAATCTAGAAACATGAACATAATATTATATGAACTCGAGCGAGTAGGATTCTATAACTGGGATTATTATGGCGATATTTCATGGTACATTTTAAATTTTCTATAATGATGGACCTAGAAATATAAAATATATGCTCCTCAGTGAGTAAAAATTAAATTGGAGACTTTATGGTACTTTTTCTTTGTTATAATAGCACTTTTTAAATACATTTATAGTAGAGTTTCCAAAAAACCGAAGAATTTCAAAACCGCGGTTTCGGTTTTAAAAAATTGAAAACCGATCGGTTTCGGTTCGGTTTTGTGGTAATTTATTAAATATTAAGTGTTATAGAAACAAAATCAGTGGATAATATAGGAAATGCTATACAAATTTTAAATTCAAACTTAACGGGTGTTCAAGAGGATAAAGGAAAATTGGTACTTTTTCTTTTAATGGTACTTTTTAAATATATTAAATTAGTTAGCTTATATATATTATAGTAGGCTAATATGCTTCTCAGTAAAGAAATAATCAAGAATAGGGTGCTCAATTGTATTATGATACCAAAAATTGTGAATTAAACCAAACTAAGAAGTATTTTTTCGTTCTAAAAATAGTACTTTTTGAATTTTTTAATACATTGAACTTAGAATAAGAAAATTACTTTGATTTAAAACTTGACGGTGGTTCAAGTGTGGAAAATTGGTACTTTTTCCTCTAATGGTACTTTTTGTTATATTAAATTATTTTACTGATATGCTTCTGAGTAAAGATAGAAAGTCACTAAGCCATCTATATGTCATTGAGAATACAAAAATAATTTGTATTTTTTCGTTCTTCGAATGGTATATGATAATAATAAATCTAAAAATTCAAAATTAGGCACACATGATTCGGAATGAGTTAGAATACACAAAAGGTGACTTTAGTGGTAAATTTTGTAGCATTTTCTATAATAATGGACCCAGAATCATGATGTTGAGTGGGAATACAAAATGTGGGTCTACATGGTACTTTTTTATTATAATAATACGTTTCGAATGAGCTACAAGCCACAATACAATGTTTCAATAAACAGGAAACTAGAGACATGTTATCCTGAATTAGGATTAATTCACAAAGAGAGACTTAATAGTACTATTTCTATCATCCAATTGGGGTGGCGAAGCGCACCGGGTCAGCTAGTATAGAATAAACTGATGGTATTTCATATTGGAGAGACTGACAGTGTTTCTTATAGAAGTTTATAGAGTTTCATAAAGGAGAAACTTACAGTGAGTCATATAGGAGAGACTCAAAGTGTATCCACATACAGTGTTTCCTATATGAGAGACTCAAAATGTATCCACATACAGTGCTTCCTATATGAGAAACTGACATTGTTTTCTATAAGAAAGACTGACAGTGTTTCCAATAGGAGAGACTGACTGTCCAAACTTTCTCTAATCGCATAGCTGCGATAAAACAAATTAAAACCACTTTGTTCTTAAATATTGAGCAAAGTTAATTTTGTAGATCTCTTCTAGTAGATTCAATATACATACACAAATTTTAAACCGGGTCGAGAACAAAAATTTGACATAATGTTGAAGCTATGCTCAACTTGGTGTTTAAAGTCCAAATTCATAACTTAAACTCAACTACACCTCATCTATAGACATGAGAAATTTTATTAAAATCAGACTAACCGTTTAGAAGTTACAAATTTATTTTAAATGTTTTTCAGTTCCCCCAATGTACAGTAAATTTTTACTCTAAATTTGTTTAATATTTGTCTCCAATCCAACTTAAATTTGAAAATGATAACAAAAAAGAAACAAAACAACTTACCTCTCCTCTAAGTAATTCGCCACCACACATGGCATTTAACTGTTCGTTGGTCATTTCCTCGGCAGATTCAACACCAGCCATTTTTTGTACAATCTCTTTTAAAATCAATAAATCCAAACTAGAAAATGAAAAAAAAAAAACACACAAGATTTACAAATTACCATCAAAATCAAAACAAATATTATTTTGAAAATATTTGCAACACAATAAAGAGCACATTTTCTGATACAATCTTCAACAATTTTTTTGTATCCTTTCACAATTTCATTTGAAAATAAAGAATCCTTTGTATTTCTTACCTTTTTTGCGACTTCAATTGATTGGCCACATACTGCAACAGGCCACTCAATTCAATGTTGTACTTTTTGAAAATGGCACCACAAAATGAGGCTAAACTTTGCAGCCAAAGTGATATAGAAGTGCCATCATGTTTAAAACGATCTCTATCGGCCATGGTTAAGGCCTCAATCAAACAATAACCCAAACAATCGAAAGACAAAAGGGTCAAATATTTCAAAGAGTCTACCACGGGGCCAATCAAATTGTCATAGATTTGGATTTGTAATAAAATCTACAAGAAAAAAAAAAAACAAATAATTATAGCTACTGCCAAATAAATGAAAACATTTATAAAAGAAACCTACATAATCAAATAGAAAACCAGGAGCACAATGACTTAATTTACCAATAAGTCTACCCAAAGGTTTAACATTCTCCTTGCTCACACGTTTCATAATGGCCTTAATATTTTTTTGAGCATTGCCGCGACGCCTTATAAGTTGCGGATGCAATTGATAAGTATCATTTTTCCAGCGGCCATATAAAGCATAACTAAAAAAATTACAAAAATAATTTTATTATTATTTTTTTTTTTTTTGGAATATATCCAAACAACTCACCGATAATGATAGGGAAAATGTTTCAACACCGTCCATATTTCCTCGGCCATGGGACAATTACAATCCAAATATGATAATGCTGGCAGTATGGCAGAATCCATTATGGTCATTACCTCATTGTACAATGTTTCAGCTTCACTATTAACCGATGGCAGATTCTGATTATCCACACCCATTTCTGTGATTATGGTACGCATTATACGTATCAGTTTATACATTAGCACTGTATCAAAGTGCAATGAGGGCCCTAGGGCTATGACCATGGGTATAACATAATTTCTTAGTTCATTGAATTCTTTAGCTTGTATCTTTTGCACTAGTTTTGTGTCATCGGCTAGTCGCCGTTTTTGCAATTTAGCAGCTGGTGATATTTTAAAGCATTGCTTGCGATATACATGATCAATGCCGATATGTATGAGTTCAGCTAGTGCTCTTGCAATGGGTTCATGAACCACCACCGATTGTTCGGGTAATTTTTTTATGATTTTAAGGGCATTATCCCAATCGCCAACTTTGAGGAGTCCCTCACACAAGCCAAACTTTTGGTTGGCAAAATACTTTTCCTGGAAGCAGAATTTATATATTTTTGGGATATTATTTTTGAATATGTTTTTGATATTACATTCTGGTTATACAAATTAAAAGTTTAGAATAGTAAATAAGTGAAAAAATATTTATGACAACATTATTTTCATTTAACTTATAGCTTTTGTAATTACTTCTAAGATTTTTATAAATTCGACCTAATGTTTATATGATGTGTAGTTTGATTAGAAACATAGATTAGATTAGAAGAGGTGTGTACTATAAAATACACTTTCACTCAAAGCCCCATAGGATCCATTGTGATACCTCTTAGGAATAGACTTAGATGTGAAGAGAAGAAAGGAAATGAAAAGAAAATAAATAATTAAGGTGAAATAAAATCCCGGTCTGAAGGAAGGGGAAAATAGTTATAGACCGGGATTCTCCAAAGACTGTGACTTAAAATAGCCAGCTAATTCCCCTGATAAAACCTAATAGATTGCCTAGATCATATATAGCTATATCCCCTATTTCATCATGAAATCTATCTCCTAGCCATTTTTGTCTGGGACCCTGTAATCTAGGACAATTACACAAAATGTGTTCTACTGTCTCTAGCTCATCAATATCTTCTCACTTCCTACAAAAGTCCTGTGTGCTTCAAAGATTTTTATAGATTTCAACTAGAAGTTTATATGATGTACAGTTTGATAAGAAACATAATGAGCCCTAACGTGAAAAACATGTGAAATTTATATTCCCATGAAATATCCATTTCCCTCGAAGGGAAAATTGCTGTCGTGATATTCCCATGAACTTTTCATTAACAATAGTTGATTTTGTTCGTAGCAGCTGTTTATTGTTTACAAAATTCCATCTAAAAATTTCGAAAAATGGGAAAAGGGAACATATTTCATGTGAAATATTGATTCGCGATAGGGGTGAACATCATCAAATTAAAACAGCGGAAATATCTCGTCGTGGTATATTTACAAGAGCAGCGAATATGCCATAATTTGTTCCTACAAAATGTAAAATATATATAGCAAGGCTGAGCTATAGCCTTGCTATATATATTTAGATTTATTACGGGCTGCCTCTATACTGGGCATAGGCTGTCTATAAGTTGTCTCCATGTTTTTCTATTCGTTGTCAGGTCCTTGAGATCACCGATGTTGTTAAACGTACGTCCTAGGCTGACTGACATTTCATTAACTTCTTGTAGTGTTGATCTTTGCCAGGTGTTTCTAGCTCGACCTCTTTTCCTCCGCAGGAGGTTTTCGAAGGGTATGACAGATCCATTTAAATTTTCTTCTACGGATTTCAATATTAATGTCTTTTACTTCTGCTCTTGCCCAAAGTTGCTCATTGGATATTATACGAGGCCAAAAGTTTTTTAGGATTCTTCGAAGACATCTGTTAACAAAAACTCGTAGTTTATTCTTAATACCTTCGGTAACGAACCAGGTTTCGCATCCATAGAGTAATACAGCTAAGAGGCATGATTTAAATATTTGGATTTTGGTCTTTACGCTATATATATTAGAGTTCAAGACCTTGTTAAGCTGTGTGAAAGCTCCAATTGCCTTTCTTATTCGGATTTCAACATCTTTGATAGTTCCACCATCCTCAGTTACCATACTGCCCAAATAATGGAAATCTTCAACATGTTGGACGTGTTTTTGATTAAGTATTAAGGGGTCGTCAGATCTAGAGTTAATGCGGATCTCCTTTGTCTTCGATACATTTATTCTAATACAGCGTAGTCTAATGACTTAAGGCGGTCGTTAGGTCTGGTTGGATTCCACACGATACCTCGGGATTTGTTTTCGTTAGCACGCTTTTTCAATAACATTGTATCATCAGTATTTTATTCGTCTTTAGTTAATGTTTGAATAGTAAGAAGACATATTGTTTGTGTGATTGATTAAAAAAGAAGACAAATATTTTTTTTGTTCTTGTGGTATTGGATACTGTATGTTTATTAAACTTGCTATGTTTACAATGTTAGTTTACTATATGTGAACTTTTCCTTTATTTTCATTTTCTTTTTTTACCCCCCATTATTATGATGTCTGCTTATATGTTAACGTAAAGTTATGCTGTCCGCTAAAATAATTTTTATATGAAAACTGTGAGTATAACTACCCAGCAAAAAATAATGGAAGTGCATCTTTACATATGACATTTTAATCACATCTAAAGTTGCAAATGAATCTTTTCTACCTCTGAAGATGTGATTTTAAATATGGGTATTTGACACTGAATTATAAATATTTCGTTGATGTAATTGTTTCCTACATTTTTTGAATTTTATAAAATTTATTAAAACCTGTAAAAATTGGTATACAAACAATTTTTACATTTTTTAATCATTAAAATTAATCAACCATTGTTTCATATATTTATGTTTTGTAATGTACATATTTTATTTACTTTTTATAAATTAAAAAAAACACAAAAGTTGAATTTGTTTACATTCAGACAGCTGATTAGTGTTGTTATTATTTATGATTTATATTATGGTTACTAATTAAAGTTGTTAACACAAGTACCCATACATTAAGTACTATTAATAACAATTTATAATAATATGTAATTTAAACCCGTTTAGAATTGTTAATAATTAAACATATTTTTATTTTGCAAATAAAACAATTATTTTCCTAAACATGTAAGTCAATAAAATATTATTTTGTTCAATGGTTCGACTACTCGTTCTTGTACGAAACCGAGTAACCGCAACTATTAATTTGAATGCCTTCATCACTACAAAAACGACGCGCAAATTCACATAAAAAATTTAAACACAAAACTGAATAAGTCGTGAAAAAGTGAAAAAATAATAAAAAATTTATTTATTTGTATAAAAATCTCAGGTAAGTTTAATATGAGTTCAAAAAGATCTTTCAAAAGAAATATCCAGAGTGAAAAAACTCGCCTTAACAAAATTTTAAATGCTTCCATCACTCAAACTCCAATTGAAACTTCAATTAATGTCCCATAGTTGGAAATAAATGAGGAGTATAATTGTATACAGGAATCGCCACAAACCTTAAGTCAGATGCTCGCGGGTTGGTTTATACAATATAACCCATCAGTAGAATGTTGCAACAGCCTCCTTAAAATTCTAAAAGCCGAAAATATGGATGTACCTATTAGTGTTGGTGGCCTCATAAAAGAAAAAAAACAATGTTTAGAGAGAACCGTCGCACCAGGAAAGTACATCCATATCGGCTTAGAAAATCATTGTTAAAAGCAAAGGAGTTGTTGTTGCAACATTCCAATGATGAGATATTATTGGTTATTGGCATTGATGGCTTGCCACTGTACAAAAGCTCTGCGATAGGATTGTGGCCGATTCTAGCAAAAGTTGTTGATCAGCCCCAAATAGACGTCTTTTTGGTAGGAACGTATATTGGCAAAAGTAAGCCAATAAACGTCAATACCTTCCTTCACAGCTTCATAGCTTATAAATATTTTTTTCATTATATTATTCAGATTTCATCTATAAGAGCAATAGCCGGAAAAAGAGGACTAAAAAAAGGCCTTACAGACATTTTGTCTCACAAATTGTTGGTTGACTTTAATGTGGAAGGAAGTCATAAAAAACAGAGACTTCTAAATTACCCAAAATTTGTTAATATACTATTTCGTAAGTATTTAATTTTAATTTAATTTACAAAATTAATATTAAATTATTTCATTATTGTTTTTCAGGAGGAACTTATGATGAGAATAGTTCAGAAAAATCTTTTAAGAATACGTTAAGAGACGCTTTAAAGTTGGCCAAAAATAGATTTTTTAAAGAAAAAAAATCTATAGAAAAGGCAAAAAAATCTATAGACTCCCCCAAAGATGGGGATTCGGAAAAGGTCTTGCAACTCACAGACAATGAGTTGGTATTAAAATACCCCTCAATTTTTTAGTTCTCAACAATTATTTTTTTTATTAATTAAATATTGAATTTGCTTTATTTTGTACCTGTTTTTTTAGTTTTAAAAAATATTATATTAAATATAATTAAATTATTCATATTTCTTACTTATCAACAATTTGTTTTGTATATATTCAAATATTGAATTAAATTTATTTTATTTATCCTATTGAATATGTACCTCCAATTGAATATGTACCTGTTTTTTTATTGAATGAAAGCCTTTAATTTTAATAAATATTAAATTATTTATAATTAAATAATTCATATAATTGCAACTAATTAAACGAAAACTAAAATATGTTTTCTTTTAATTAAATTGTGATTATCACATTTTATTAATTTTAATGAATTTTAGGTTTTAAAATGCTAAATTTTATAACTACATTAAAATCAATTCATAAATGCTCAATTACATCACTTTTTTTCTATTATTTATATTTCCATCCAAGATGCAAAAAATATAGGTATCCACTACCTACATTAAAATAACACCTTAAAATCGAAATTTAATCGCATCGAAAGCATCGAATTTATTAAGTAAAAAGTTGTCAAAAATGAACAACATCCCTCCAATGACAAGCTAATGTAAAATTCATAGCTTTTTCACCAAAATTGGAAGTACATCAAGCATGCTATTTGTTGTGAAAATTCTGCATCTTCTTCCTCACTTTTTTTGCTGGGTATATTTTAATACATAAATAACTATACATTGTCATAATGGGGGATAGTTCTAAGAAATAACTTTAAAACTTCTTTGTCTAAAAAAACTCTTCTGTTTAGTTCTGGTATATTTAAAAAGCATGTGTTTAATAGTCTATAATCTTCAAAATTAGCTCAAATGTTTATATGAAATAAACAGTTTCATATAAAAGATATGAAGCAAATTGGAAAATTTTAACCATAGAACGGAACACTAGTGAACAACGAATTTAAATTGTGACAATTAACTATGAAAATGTTGAAAATTTTAATATTGTATTGGATGTAATGAGTTCAAAATAGCCGTTGTACAACAACAAAGAGTTGAGAATGAGCCTGTAACAACAACGCTTCGACGTTCACAAAACCAGATACGGTTTGCTCAACATTGTGCACAAAGATGTTCATCTTCACGCTTATAAAGATCAACTCGTTCAAGAATAAAAGCTGCTCAATCATTGTTTACGGCGAATGTTTGTGATTTGGATTTTTGATTCGTAATTCGATTCGATTTGGCGAAATCCACCTATTGAAAGACCGGCTTCACATGAACAAACCAAAAACAACTGTTGCTCTGAAATATGATATTAAACATTTCTATGATTCTGCCAATGAAGCTGAATGCTTTTAATTTTTCTATTCTGACCTTCCAGGGCATCTAGATAATTATTGCGTAATACAGTTTGAATTTAAGCGAAGTATAATTCATAAAAACTCAAATTCATTAACTTAATTTTCGAATCGAATGAAGAAATAACCTTGTAACAGTTTTATTTCTGTGTTTTTGGCAGCATAAAGTATATAAATCGACTGATCCAGATCTCAGTTGAACCAGAACTACTCTTGTATGCGCACCAGTGCTTTTTTCTGTTTCTCCAAGTACTATATTCATGCGGTATCGTGCAACCGCCATTTTCGTATATGCGAATATCTAACTTTATTATATGGAAGTTGGGGTGGTTCCTCTGATGACATCTAAAAAGGAACTGGCGAGAAATCAAGCTGTTGTGTTCCTTGACCGGTAAGAACTTCGTTTTCTATTGAAGATAGTGTTACATAATCTACTATAACAGAATTTGTACATAATCAACAGCTACCATTAAATAACAGTTTCCGTCCCATTAAACCGATATGTATCTACCTCCTGCAATTATTTAGTTGAATCAGTAGTTCCACTAACTTGCGGTCAACAGATCTACGATTAAGACCGACTGACATAATTGCAGGAGGTAGATACATACAATAAGAGTGATTTAGAGTTAAAATTTGTAAAAAAAAATAAACTTGTGACTTCCTTAAAAAACTGTGAAACGTAATAATCAATATTTTACAATAATTTAAAGTTGGAATTTTTGTGTATCCAAGTTCACTCATCAAGAGCTGTCAACTCAGCAGCCACTGCTGCTGCAACAACAACCAGTACACTAACAAAATGTAACTCATGTCTGTGAGACCAGCGATCTAATTCCGTTTCACCCGATTTATATTGATATAGTCTGGATCGCTTCATATATTTCCATTCTTTGTTGGATTAGAGATCTGGGCTTAAACCACAAATTTTCAACTTCTTTTACAATTTTATTTTTAAATAATCTAACCATTATCTCTTATTCTCACTTACCTAGCTGTTGATATCACTAATTTGCACTCATATATCAAATATTTATTCCGAATTTAGTAAATATCACTTGCATGATTTAAAATAATGTAGCAAACAATATTATTTATTACACTTACCAAACTATATTCCTTTTCTGGTTCTGGTTCCGCAGGTTCTTTATCCTTGTTGGTAATAATAATATTCAATTTACGCACAAATTCTTTAGCATCGGCCAAATCTTGTTCCCAGTCACCAGTAATAATCTTGTCAGTGGGTGTTAGCTAAAATAAAATAAAAAAATAAACATTCATTTATAAAAACAAAAAATTTACAAAACAATAAAAAAAAACCTACCCAAACATAAATATCATTAAGATCGATAACACCATATTTGAGCAACAAAGAACAAACATGAAATAAAGTACGAGGAGTTTTAGAATCAGCAAAATAGCGAAATTTATAACCCAAAACTTCGCAAATAATCGAACCATTAGGCATATAAGCCCTTAACAAGGGTATAAACAATTGCCAACGTTCGGGACGGGATTCAAAAGATTCTAAAATAATATCCAAAACACGATTGGGATCCAAATTGAAGCAACCTATAAAAAATATTTATAATAGTTATAATGACATTTTGCACTGCTATTACTTAAATGTTACTTACCTATTAAGGATTTAATTATATCCATTATGCTATCGGAGGTAACATCATCTTCGAATTCTTGATTTAATTCGGTTATAAGTTTGGCATAACCCTCACTTTCTTCACGGAATAAATTAAAACGCCGTTGTTTGTAGCTGTAAATAGGAAAATTAAAATGTTTGTATTTAAATACTATATATTGGAAATTTTATTTGATATAGAACTTACTATAATTTTGTTTTAATTTTGATAAATTTAGTATAGAATACTTTATTCTTAACAATGCCCACTTCCTGCAGTGTATCTATTTCCAATCTCTCCTTGATCAATTTATCGGGTATAACTTTATCCAGTTCCTTCAGAATTTGACAAAACATTAAGCGTTCTTCTTGTATGCCATCCGTCATTAGTGATGTCTCCGCATCCAAAACGTTAATCACATCCAGTATTAAGGAGGGAAAATCATCATGAAGAGTCTAAAATTTAGAAAAAAAAACTAAATTTTTAAAGTTTTATCCCCACAAAAGAATCTCGGAAACATTAGAACTCTTACAACAAGGCATTATTTTCTGATGATGGTAAGAGGAAATTTTAGCTATTTTGAAACATTTAGAAAATAAAATTTTTATTCTGCAGACAAGTCAGTTAGGACGATAAAATGAGTGTTTAATGAACAATTTCAAAATCAATTATTGAGCAGCTAATTTTAAATAAAGACTCAAAGACTATACGCTATATATATCATTTACTTTTTAACAGAGTAGGACAGGTTACACAGATATTGAACTGGTTGTGAACCATCGATTTTATTAGTAAGAAGTTAATATGTAAAATCTGACGAAACAGGTTATAAATTCAAATTTGTCAATTATTCCGCACTCATATCAACACAAGGAATTTCATTAGTCTTCAAATTCTATTTTTTTTTATAAAAAATTAATTAGTACTCACCACCACTTCACCCAGTGTATTCAGAACCGTATCCTTTTTCAAATTACAACGAACACCCTGCCACAGCAAATCATAGATGGCACTGGAGACACCGAATTTAAAGTCATTTTGTTTTCCCATATATGGACTGTCATTGTCACGTACATGTTGCTTTAAGTATTTCAAACTAAAACGAGATTATTTAAGAATTAAGCGTTTAGAGAGTTGAGTTCCTGTCCACTTGGCCAGATTTATTTTTTTTTTACAAAAAAAAGTATGTATTTCTAATTTTTTTTTTTAATAATTATTTTTTTTTTACTAAATTAAGATAGTTATAGAGAAGTAGGGACGGCAACTAGAATTAAACAATCCGTACAATTCACTTTTTCCAGATTTTTCAAAATGCTTGAAAACCTCTTTGCCGAGGCTGGCCGTAGCTGTTGATGGTGTCAAGCTGCTACTGCTGCCGCCATTTGTATCCATTATGTTGCGCCTAGAGCGTAGTTTAGCTGGTGTCACCACTGTGCCACCACCAGCTTTAGACGATTTTGTTGGCGAGTTATGTTCCAAGTTGATATTGACACCGGCATGCGTTTCTGTGCTGGCACTACTTGTGTGACCACTAATATCTATTGAGCTTGCTGACGCTTTAACCACTTCAAGGTTTGTTGTTGCTGATGTTGTTTCGTCGCCACTTTTGCCTTTTGCAGACGGTTTTCGCAAACGCCTCATGTAATCACCGAACTATAGCGCTTTTACACTGAACGTTCGTTTAGCACGTTTAAAGCGTTATTCTATTAAACCCGATACACTATACCACACGTTAACACAAAAAAGCGTTTTAATTTTAATAAAATAAATTGACTAAAATAACAAATTCTATCACAAAATGTTGCTGTGAATGAAAATTTTTCACTTTTCTTTGCGTTTTTATTCACTCTTCTTTTTCATCAATGACGGCGGCTGTCAAAAGGGTTTTTCTTTGTCGCGTTACTCTGCAGGGTTGTATGAAAAGGTAGTAGAGCGCAAAGAATAGTATGGTGGACTGTGGTAAATTTTGTATGAGGTGAGAAAGGAAATTGGATGTAAATTTATTTTAAATGAATTATAATTATTGAATTATTCTTATTTATAATAATGGAATATTAAGAATTGAAATGTCTGGATTGAATTATTTATTTAATAACTTTATTTTTTTATATTATTTTGTAATACTGCTTTCCAGTGTTTATTTTATATGGTGTTTGTCTTCGCTAAATAACAAACTATAACAGGGTGTACTGGAAATTTTGATAAACTAAGAAAAATTATTGAAAAGTTGATTCAAAATAAACGTACATTGAAATAATTGTGGAAAGCAATATCTATTGTTTAAATAAAAATTATTAAATTTGCAGTATGATATGACATATATGAAAGAATACTTTCAGATTCAACGAATGTTCTTAAAATGTATTAAGTTTTAAAAACATTTTGTAAGTAACACAATGATACCAAAAAAGAAAATCAAGTAGCAATACCTTGGAAATGATACTATTTTTTTCTTTTTTTGACATTTGCCAAACACACCCAAAATGTTCGTACCTTTATGCACTTATAAGCCAGTAACTCAGTTGAATATAAACTGATTTGAATTTCTCAGCAGATTTATGAAGAAGGAGCTGAGGCCTTTAAATGGATTAAAGTAACCTTGAGAAATCTCGACAACAAGAAAAATAATAACTTTCCCATGATTTTTTTGTCACACAGTGTAAATATTGATAAAAACAATTTCAGTAAATTATTTAAGTAAAATTTCGCAATTGGTCTCTACGGCTAAAATGCCGTAATGATATAATCGTAAATGCCGTGGGTCACTTTGACCCACAAAAGATTAATTTTACTGTAATTTTCATTAAAATAAATAAATCAACATATTTCTGTAAAATAATGCAGAAAGTTAAGGAGTTTCACAAAAATTTATTTCATATAAATAGTAATATTTGCATATATCTGAAGCGTTGTCCATTGTCAAATTTTTAGCCTAATATTCCACCCTAATATACATACTAACATAATTTTTTGGATTATTTAACAAATCATTTAAAATTTTAATCAAATTTTCCTTCAGATCGAAAGAAACCAAATTTATTCACCATTACAAACATTTCATATTACACAATTTCCTTCTGCACACTGGCTGGCGCCCCTCAATTCTAATCTCTTCACCGAAAAAAAAACCCTAATTGTATTTTATAGTCTTCCATATTTTACGATTCATTCATGCTTTTCAAATAATGTAAAACTGATAAAAACATCTTATTATTAATATACTCCTAATAGTTCAAATAAGTTTTCTTTACAACAAATTTAGAAAAAAATAGAAAAAAGAAACTGTAAAAATATTCTTATCATTATTAAAATTGACATGGCTTGAACTTTTATTATATTTTTACTTGTGTTTAACTAATGCAACTAATTTGATATACATATGTATGTAAATAAGAATACATATTTATACATACATTATTTCTTGTAATATGTATTTAAATAATATTGTAACTTAACAAATTTGTTACACATTTAAATTTGTAACTGATAAGAGAGCGAATGTTGGGCACCAACGAAAGCAGCATGTTGTAAAGTCATTAACATGTTTTTTTTTTTAGTTTTTGTTTTTATTTCTTTCTAAATAATTTTTTTTATTATCATTATCTTTAGCTTAATGTGTGATTATTTTTAAAATACTGAAGTTATTAAAAATTCACAAGAATTTTTGTGGTTATGTTTTCATAACTTATTACATATTTAAAAAATATAATTTTAAGAACACTTGAGAAGTTGAACTGTTTTGTTTTTTAAGAATAATAAATACAGCGGATTTTTTGAGATCCGCAATTTCCCCAAGTATTCTCTGTTGATTATAAATGTTTGGTATTGAAAACAGGCAAAATCTGTCCCACCAAAATAAATTTTGAATAAAATGTCCATCCGTCGTTTAAAAACAATTAAAATGCGATAGGGCCTGACGTAATTTTTCTTCTGTTGTGTAATTTAGGAATCAGTCATGTGAAATTCGAAATATTGATGGTTCAGATTTAGAGACTAGCTGGCTTCTTTGAATGACCTGACGGATCTGTAGGAGCATTAAAATACTCAAGCTTGTGTTTCTACACTGCACTTACCTAAAATAAATAATAAAAATAAAATATTCCAAATTAACCAAAAGCAACCAAAAGCAACCAAACACTTCATTCTGGACATTTTTCGACAAATGCTCGCTTCAAACGAATCAGTTGCGTTCGGTACAGGTTCCATGTGATAGTCTGGTCAGATTTCAGCCAAATACAGGGCCATGGATATTTGGCTTTGTTGTCGATTTGGCTGGTTGGCCAGGATTCACGTACGATCTCTTATGCTTCGGGTTATCGTAATAGATCCATTTTTTATAGTTCGTTAAAAAAATGATTTTCTTTTACAGCTTTCAAACATCATTCAACATCAAACATTCGAAATCGTCTTTCAAGGTCTCTCGGCTTCAATTCGTATTGTACCCAACTTCCCTGCTTTTGGGTGAATCCTGCTGCTCACAAACGTTTTGAAATTGCTGTTTGAGTAGCTCCCAATGATTTTGCAAGCTCTTGTTGAGTTCGACAACAATCTTCATGGAGTAATGCCTCCTGTGGATCTAATGGTCAGAAAAATGGCATTCACCTCGGCCTTCAGACTAAACGCGATTGGGGCTAGGAAATATCTCCTTACGGTCACGCCAGTATAATAGGTAGCATTCAGAATCTTCCGGATAATATCGATTACTGCATTTCTAGGCCCTTCATGGCGAGGAACTTCGGTTTCTCAATTCAGCACTACACAGAAGTAATGGACGGACCTTTACATGATATACCAAGTCTCTCAGTCTATACGGATGGATCTAGGAAGGGTGACGAGTTGGCGTAGGTGTCTACATTCAGGAATTCGAAACTAGGCTATCTTTTAGAACCCCAAATGAATGTAGCATTAGGCTGAAATATCAGCCATTAAAAGGGCGGCTAACTGGCTCAGTTAGAACAAGATATCAGGCAGGGATATTCGTATATATACTGATAGTCAGGCCGCAATAAAATCTCTAACAGGTGTATATATGAATCGTTTTCGGACAACATATCTTCTTGGCTTGACTCGCTCACAATTGAGTGATACAGTGGCGATCATTACCGGACACTGCACTTTTGGCAACCATACGAGGAGACTTGGCTTGCCCTACAACGACTTCTGTAGAAGTTGTCAAAATGAGGAGGAGGATGAGACCATTTCACATCTGCATTGTCACTGTCCGGCATTATGAGATCTACGCTTAAGGTTTCTGGGACATCGTTCCCTAATTAGTCTTTCTGAGCTCTTGAACATGAGGCTAGAGTGCACTAACATAAGGAATAGTAATTGGCTAATCAGGCCAGACACGGGAATATCCAAGGAGTGACTATATAACCGCCTATTCACTAGTGCGTAAATAATAATCTCCTCTTTCTTCGTAACTTCTTCCTCTTCACCTTTCAATCTCTTCATCGCATCTGACTTTTTCCTTCTCTTCTCTTTTCTATCTGTCCCTCTTTTCTATATATCTACTTTCAGGTAACACAAAGGAAACCTAACTTAATACCTCCAATTATTGGTTTTCAAACTTTTTTGGTTGATCTTCCGTGTCAAAATCACCTGTTCTGAACCCCTTACACTATCTATCGCACGTTGAAACCGATGGAACACCATAAACTTTGGTGAGCAATAGGTGTACTTTAGAAGCACTCTTTTTAAATTAAAGAAGTAAAGCTAAACTTCCCGCACATGGAGCTCTGTTGGCACAAAATTCAACATTTTCGAAGCAAATAAAACTTTGTTGTTTACACTATAATGTTCAATAACTAAGTGAGAATAAATGACAGATCCCAGCAGTTCTAGGAGACAGTCCCGAACTAGTGATTTTACCCATCATTTAGGGTGGGAACTAGTTACTTCAATAGCTACGTGACTAGTTATTTTAACACGTGCATGTCCTAAGAAGGGGGTCAATTGACCCTTTTTGACTACAATGAGACTGTCTATTAGCTGGTCCTAAGTAGTCAACGCATTGAATTCACATACTGGTTAAATAGCGCCAGTTACCTTATCATAATTGTTATTTTAACATGTACGGGTTCAAATTGACCTCAAATAGTCAGCTAAAAAGACATATCATAGGCAGTCCAATAAACGATTGCTTGTAAACAAACCTTTCCATGAAAACTCTACAATGGATTGCTTCTTTTGGGTAAAATAACTAATTCCTAAGGTACTGTACAAAATAAACGTTTAAAGTGAATTGACTATAGTTTACTAAGAGATACTAAAGTGACTATTGACTTCATGCTATGTTACATGGGATATCGGTATACTTAAGCAAAAATAAAAATTAACTGTATGAGAATAATATCAACATAATTTGTATAAAAACAGTTTAAACGAATTACTCACAAAACGTTTAAAGTTACTTCACTCCAGATTACTTAGAGACACTTAAGTGACAATTGACTTCACACTAGATTATTTGGGATGTATAAAGTGACCAATTACCTTCTATCTGCACTACAAAGAGCACATACGTGTTAAATGACCAAAATATATAAATTGGAGTCAGCCAAGTGAGAAGACATTTGTGCCGATTACTGTCTATAAGGGATACACTGACTACTTGCTTAACTGCTTGATTTTGTACCCTTTTAATTGACATATAAATTATTAAAAATCAAAATCGGGTTCAAAATATACGCCATCGATTGTAAATCCCGAGTTTTTAAGTTAAGGACCACAACGGCAATACTTTATTATCAAATCTAAAGTATATTAATATTTGACTCTTATCTATGAAACAACCCTCGTAAGATCACTTTAATGTCTTTAATTTAAATGTTTCTTTTCAATTTTTATCTAATTTAGCCCTTTTAAAGATTAAGATTTATTAAAAAAACAAATTACTTCCTGCTTTACAAAACAAAATGCACTTCTTTCTATTTAAATAAAATAAAAAAACTGAAATAATTTAAAATTACACTTCACACTCACACAACAACATACACACACCTACACAAATTTTCCAAAAAAAAAAAAAAACAGTAGTCGAAATGCCAGCAGAGCTACTTTTAGCTTTCTATTTATTTATTTATATGAGGATGTAGTAAAGTTGTTGTTATGTTATATATTTTTTCAAACACATTAAACCGCTGAGACCGCTGACATTTTGAACTTCAATAGCCACTGAAGAGCACACTAATACCACTACTGTAGATAGTGCGCTGTACAGTTGTTGGCAAAGTGTTGGGGTATGTGGTGTATTTATAAATAGAAAAGCAAAAACAAATCATTTTATTCCGTTACTTTTTGTATAGAAAGTGAGTACAGGGCATATGGTAAAAGGGAGTATTAGGGTGGCTCTTATTTTGCACTTCTTGGATTTTACATGCTCCCAAGGTACAAAATGGTTCTCCGTCATCTGGAAACCAAATGCGGAAAATTTAAGCAAAATCTGATAACTTTTAGAGGTTGGAATTTTTTTGTTTGGGTCAAAGTAGCAGCAATATTTAAAAAAAAAAATTAAATGTTGAAAATATTCTAATTAGTTTTTGTATTTCATTTATTCAAAATCAGCCCACAAATGGCTAGGATATAAGCCGACGGCTACCTCGAATTGTTTACCTATATTTTTTATATATCATATTTAAACAGCTATGGGTAAATGAAATTGTAAAACTATTTTTAATTAAATTTTTTTTCAAACATATAAATTTTAAAATTAGTTTGCAAATATTGCTACTTTGACTATCGAAATTGCAAAATAAGAACCACCCTAATGTAATATGAGAGGATGTAAATTTGTAGGTCTGTATATGTATGTGTAAGTGTTGATATGAATATTTGTATCATGTTGAAAATTTTATATCAGTTTATTTTTCATACCAGTATTTGCTGATGTTGTTGTTAAAATGTTAGGAAAAAAAAAAACAATAAATCCCCATGAAGAGTCCTACGCACATTGGCATTTGATATAAAAGTATTAAAGAATATTAGTGACTATGCCAAGTATATTCTTTCGAGCTCTTGCTGTTAAAAGAGTTTTATCGGATCTCAATGTAAATAGGTCTCCTGGGCCAGATGGCATACCAGTGCTGTTCTTGAAGACGAGCTCTTCGACGCTAGCTCGTCCATTAGCTAACCTTTTCAGGTCTTCATACCGTGTCGACGTATTTCCTGTTTGTTGGAAGGTTGCTAATGTAATGCCAATTCTTAAAAAGAGAGAGGCTAATAACCCTGAAAATTATCGCCCAATAGCAATTTGTTCTGCGCTTTCCGAAGTTATGGAGAGTATGGTAAACTACCGTCTTGTTAAATATATGGAGTTCAACAATTTACTTAACGACCGCCAGTATTACTTTAGTAGAGGAAGCTCTACGTGAGACTTGCTAGCCTTCCTGTCGAAAAAACGGCGTTGTTCCATTCACCGTTTTGGAGAAAGTGAAGTGGTGAATAGATATTTCCAACGCGTTCGATAGAAGTTGGCATGGTGATCTTTTATCAAGACTTATTGCGTTTGGTGTCGGTAATAACTTCTCTCGATTTATATCGAACTTTCTCAGAAATCGCAGTATACGAGTTGTTATAGATGGAATCTCATCAAACGAGTTTTATACAAAAGGTGGCGCAAAAGTAATCCTCCTATCAGAAAATGCTATAAATTTTGCGATTGACCCCTAATGTCAGATCTGTTTTGACATATGTGTAGTAAACACATGCGAAAAACACGTTAATAAACAATGTTACGCTACACTGCTCCAGAACGCGGAATATTGCTGACTATTTATTTGACCAATAATCGGTCGGTGACTTTGGCACAACGTGAATTTCGTCGCAGATTTCCAGGCCGTCTAACGCCTACTGGTGAAACACTGCGACGTTTAGCCGCTCGCCTCGAAGAGACTGGCACAACACGAGATGCTGCCAGGCGTGGCAGACCCCGGAGTAGCTGTTCTGCAGAGAATATTGCTGCTGTAGCCGAGGATGTCATGGAAGCGACGTCGACATCGACCAGACGACGTGCCACGCAAATGGGTATCAGTCGACGGTCTTTACAGCGAATTTTGGTACAAGATTTGAAGATGTTTCTGTACAAAGTCCAGACGGTGCATCAGCTGTTAGCTGCTGACCGCCAATCGCGTCTAACATACGCTCAAGCCATCCTTAATCACCACCAAGAGGAAGATGATTTTTCATCAAAAATAATCATGAGTGTTGAGGCCCATTTCCATCTTAGCGGGTACGTAAATAAGCAAAATTTACGCTTCCGGGGCACTGAAAATCCGCGTGTAACCTACGAAGAGCCATTACACCCGCTCAAAGTCACTGTATGGTGTGCTGTTTTCGCTGGAGGAGTCATCGGACCTTTTTTCTTCGAAGGCGTCGCGGGCCAAACGGTTACTGTGAATGGTGAGCGCTACAGAGCAATGATCAACGAGTTCTTTTTGCCGCAACTTGATGAATTGGGATTGGAAAACATGTGGTTCCAACAGGATGGTACAACGGCACACACTGGACGTGCCACAACCGATATGCTGAAGGATGCATTTCCCGGGCGGCTAATCTCCCGTTTTGGCGATTTGCACTGGCCAGCAAGATCGCCTGATTTGACCGCTCCAGACTTCTTTTTGTGGGGCTTTTTGAAGTCGCGGGTTTATGTCAACAAGCCTCAGACTCTTGCAGCTCTTAAATACAATATCCGTCAAGAATGTGAGGACCTATCGCCGGAAGTTTTGGCCAAAGTGATGAAAAATGCCATAAAAAGGGCTCAAATGACCATCAACTGTGGCGGCGGCCATTTACATGACATCATATTCTCGACTTGATGTAAAAAAAACTAAAAGACCAAATAAAAATAATCCACAAGAAGAATCAAAGTTTTTAATTTTTTTTTTTTAATTACAGCCAAAAAACATAGGAAGTTTACTTTTGCGCCACCTTGTATAAATTCAAGGGTTCCGATCCGTTGTTTCTCCTACTCTATTTCTTATTTTTCTAAACGACCTTCTACGTCAAACTTCCAACTCTATCTATTATTTTGCAGATGACAGCAACATTTGCCATTCATATGCATTCAATTACAGACCAATCCTGTCGTAGATTGGGTCAATGAGACAAAACATGAATGATTCCCTTAATAGGGGTCTTGTGACAATCTCTGAATAGGGTCGTGCGAATAGGGTCAACGCTCGCAAGACTCAGTGTTTCATGTTGACACAAATACGAACGACAGATCATGTCGCTTCATCTGTAATTATGAGTGGTGTAAATATTGTGAAATCAGACGCTCTTAATGTTCTGGACATGAGAATACAATGTGATAACCCCTGGTCTAAACACATTTTTTAAGTGTCCCGATTTTCTGAAACAGTGTAGGAATAACTTCACTCCATCTGACCTGCTCCACAATATTTTACACTATTTATGTTCGACCGAAAATTTAATACAACTCCCATGTATGGGCGGTGCTTCAATGTCTATTTTTGAGCTTCTCGACTGCGTACAGAAGAGGGCGAAGGTGTTTTTTGGAGACACTGGGGTATCCAATTCTATAGATTCGCAAGAGCACCGACGCAATGTAGGTTGCGTTTCACTATTCAATATATAGAACAGTGAAACGAATGTGTTCTGATGAAATTAGAACATCTGATCCGATCAAGAAAAACTGAGCCCGCAGTGCTGCTAATTAAAATTGTTACAGGGTGTTATAGATCTGTTTTTCTTAAATTGAGCCACAGTGCAATGTATGACCACTCATACATTAAAGCCTCAACCCGATTGATAGGAGATCACACACATACACATACCATCCATTGCAACCCAAAATAGATGTGTGTCATCATGAGGTTAGAAATAATGGGAATATGTTGTTATAATACAATGTGTTGCTGTTGCTGTTCCTGCTCTTGTTCAAGAGTGCTGTGTGCTGTTGTTACTCATCCAATGGAAGACAGACTTGTTGTTTACAAACTCTGTACGTAAAACACCAAAAATTGCTTAAATATTTGTTTATCACACTGTGATAAGCGTTAATTTATTTAAAGCTTAATATTTTCATTAGTTGCTTGCTTGCTTGCTACACATTGGGTAAGTAATCAAATGTTTAACCAAGAATCCAAAAACAACACGTACACATGTGTTGTGTCATCCCAGGCCGTGTCAGAATGACATACATACCTCTTGGGATATTCCATCATGTTGTCAGCAAGACACAAAAAAGACGCATGTTGTATAAACTGAATGTACTTATTGTATATTGTTGAAATCTTCTTATCTTGGAGTTTTAAAAAAAAAATAAAAATAAATAAACTGAAATATCATTATCTGAATGAACTTTTTTTTTTTTTTTAAATATTAACACCTTAAAATGAGCTCAAACATACAATCGTATCATGTATTTACCTTAGGGTTTTATCTTTAATATTTACTTTTGTTGAATATCCGCCGCAACACAAATTTATGAAATATGATTATTTGAATTATATATGTATATGAATAATAAATAAATGCATATGTAAATTTATGTTTTTTCTTCTTTTAAATAAGAATTATTTTAAATAAAAATTAATATTTTATTTTTTTATGATAATATCAAAAACAATTGCTGATATTTGGGTTAGATAAGGATGGTTGTCGGGAAAAATCTTACACCAATTTGTCAACCGTAGAACCAACCCGAGTTTATTATGAAGTTCATAATACTCTCCAATTCAATGTCCGATAGGTCAGACATTTTATAAAATATTGCCCATCTCATAAAGTATTGTTTCCTCGCCAAAGCGGGTTCCAGACATCAGGAGTATTCAACGTTCTCCTTCTAAGATCTCATAGTAACCAGTTATCACAGACATTAGAAATATGCCTCTTAGTTATCGAAAGTAATGATGCAGTTTGCTTATTTGCTGCTCATAAAGCTAAAATGTTAAACTGCATTGCATTCTCATAAAGAAAAGAGCCGTAGTAAATTTCGTCGTTCGTTCTCATGAACGAGGATTTTAGATGCACAAAGACTGTATGACTGTCAGAATAGAGACCCACGATAGTTATGGATACAACAGTCTATCCTAGCCAGTCCGCAACATCCTTATTCACCAACATCTAAGCTTGAGAAACACTATAGTGATACCTGCAGCATAATCCACGTCCAGCTTGAATCCATTTATCCAAACATCCCGTCATAATATCAGAATTGAGACGTTTGTATAACACTAAAGCAGACCAACAAAACATTCTGAAGCTTCAGTAACTACAAAGTTTTTAGCGTCTAATGCAGGGTTTTCCAGCAAGAGGTGTTATTTTGGTATTCAAAGAAAAATGGCATTTTTTGAGATAAATGATCAGATGTTTATTTCATAAGGAAGATATGCCGTTAATAATGGAAAACAACATCAGCCAAATGTCCATCACGACCACGCTTGCAGCACCATATCCTTTTCATGAAATTTTCCATAACCAAATCGCAAAGTGGCTGCCCTATGTCCTCGATAGCCTCACGAATTCTACGTAGACCTTATCTTTCACGTGGCCCCAAATGAAGAAGTCACAAGGTGTTAAATCACAAGATCTCGGTGGCCAATTGTGACTACCTCTTCGAGAGATAACACGGTCAGGAAACTTTTCCCGTAAAAGAGCAATGGTTTCGTTGCTTGTGTGGCAAGTAGCGCCGTCTTGTTGAATGTAAACGTTGTCCAGATCAATATCATCCAAGTCCGACCATAAGATACGGTGTAATGACGTTTGTGGAATGCCCAATTCCAAAGAACGACGAGGAATGGACAAACCTGGGTTTTCTTCTTTGGGCTACAGCAGCAATATTCTCAGTTGTTCTTGAGCGACGTGCACGGGTTTTACTCTTCACATTACTAACATGTCCCAGCTCGAATTTTTCTAAAAAAAAAAAATGCTTTAGTTTTGCGAACTGTGCTTGCAAGATTTTCACCATTTTTGTAGTGAATTTTAATAATTTCAATGAGTTGTTGAAGCGTGTATCGTTCCATTTTTAGTGATGGCGTAGTTTCTACTTGTCAAATGTCTAAGAATAAAAGCTTCAAAAGTGACAGCTACCGAAATACCGGCTGATTCAAAATAACACCTCTTGTTGGAAAACGGGACGTACAATTTCAGTGTAAATCCAGTATACGACTTGTGTAGTGTCGCCTTTTTCACCCCTCACATAGGATAACTTACTATCCAGAGTGATGACAAGATAATTGGCTCTGTCAGTAAGATTGATATTGGTGTGGTTCAAAAAGATTAGCCAGAAATCGAATATATATTGTTCTTCCTTGTAAACAGCAATATTCTAGTGGATACTTTAAATTATTGATGATATTGATGATCTTTAGGCATTTGAAATACGACAAGATTTTCCCTATAGAGAAAATCTTGAGGAACAATATTATGGCTAAATGATCGTTAAATTTTATGTATATTGAAAATGATTGAATTATATTACATCTACTGAATGTTTTTGAAATGTTTTCTGCAGAAAAAACTATCGATAACATTTCTATAGATAAAAAACGTTATCGATAACATTCTTATAGATAACAAAAAGTTATCGATAACTTTTCTATAGAGAAAAACGAATATCGATAACTCCTCTATAAATATCAAAAAGTTATCGATAACTTTTCATTAGAAACCAAAAGTTATCGATAACTTTTCTATAAAAAACAAAAGTTATCGATAACTTTTTTACAGAAAACTGTAATTATCGATAACTTTTCTATAGAAAACAAAAGTTTTCGATAGCTTTTCTATAGAAAACAAAAATTATCGATAACTTTTCAATAGAGAACAAAAGTTAACGATAACTTTTATATAGAAACAGAAGTTATCGATAAATTTGTGTATAGAAAACAAAAGTTATCGGTAACTTTTCTATAGAAACAAAAGTTATCGGTAACTTTTCTATAGAAACAAAAGTTATCGATAACTTTTCTGTAGAAAACAAAAGTTATCGATAGCTTTTCTATAGAAAACAAAAAATATCGATAACTTTTCAATAGAGAACAAAAGTTAACGATAACTTTTCTATAGAAACAGAAGTTATCGATAACGTTCCTTTAGAAAACAAAAGTTATCGGTAACTTTTCTATAGAAACAAAAGTTATCGATAACTTTTCTGTAGAAAACAAAAGTTATCGATAGCTTTTCTATAGAAAACAAAAAATATCGATAATTTTTCTATAGAAAACAAAAGTTATCGATAACTTTTCTATAGAAAACAAATGTTATCGATAACTTTTCTATAGAAAACAAAAGTTTTCGGTAGCTTTTCTATAGAAAACAAAAGTTAACGGTAACTTTTTTATAGAAACAAAAGTTATCGATAACTTTTCTATAGAAAACAAAAGTTTTCGATAGCTATTCTATAGAAAGATATGTTATCGGTAACTTTTGTATAGAAAACAAAAGTTTTCGATAGCTTTTATATAGAAAACAAAACTTATCGATAACTTTCTATAGAAAAAAGTGGTTACTGATAACTTTTCTATAGTTATATATACCTATACAAATCGTTACCACTTTTCTATAGAAATAAAAAATGAACGATAACTTTTCTGTAGAAGAAAAAATTATAGATAGTTACATTCCTAAGAAAACAAGTTTTCCGATAACTTGACACTAAAAACAAGTTCTCTATTTCCTACAACAAATAATGTCTCTATTCCGTCTAACAAATTTAAATAATTAAAAAAAAAAAACAATTCCCTATAACAGTTTTCATTTTACCGTAATCTTAAAGTGATTTCCTTTCTTTGAAACCTTAAACTCTCTATTAATCTGGCACTCTAAATAAATGATAACAACAGCAATAAAAAAGTGATTTAAAAAAAAAATAATTCAAGTTTTTCCATAAATTAAAAAAAAAAATTAAAGAACAGGCAATAAAATGTGAAATCACTTCCTGACTCATTTCTGCTCCAATATTCTCTCCTACTTGAACTCATACATGTGTTGCTGTTCGATAATTTGACTACGACAATGTGATATCGATAAATTTATTCCAAGTTTAATGCATTTTTAATGAGTTAATTTTTCATATATTATTTACTTTAATAAAAACAATAAATATAAAAGACAATAAATTAAATTTATGGTTACCGATAAAACCAACTAAAAGTGTCTATAAAAACAATCAACAAATTCATATAAAAAATTAAAAAAAAAGAAAACAATAAATAAAAAAATCACACAAATGAAACACGGACAAAACGTAAATAAAATCTACAAGAAAAATGAGACCACACAAATGAATCACCACCACCACCAGCAACATCATCATCAGCAGCAGCAGTATTCATTGTCTTTACTGTCCTCATCATCATCATCATCGTATGAGTATGTACTACTTCTCGTAGCACATTCATATAGTAGACCACATTCTACTACGAGAGAGATACTTTATTTATATAAGAACAACAACAATAATAAATATTTACCAGTTACACCACATGAATGATAAATACCAGAGAACAACTGAAAACAGAAACAACAACAACGATACCAAAAAAAAAAATGAATACAAAAACAAACCAGAAACCAGGTGAGTTCAATATGCACGTAAATAAATGCAAACATACACACTCACTCACGTACGTACGTACATATAAACATACAGTTAGTTACACGAGTACAGTGTATGACAATATGACCACATATGATGACACTGATGAGAAGAGATGGCGACATAAGTGTGGCTTGGCCCTCACTCAAACAAATGAACGATAAGAATTTAGAGCAGTTACGTACCGACGACCGACCGACCTGTGAACCAACCAACAAAACCAATATTTACAAAAACAAATAAGAAATATACATATATAGAGGTAAAAGAATAACAACAACACCATCACCACCAGAGATCAAATGAAATGGAAAACAACATAAACTTAATTATTTACAACAAAAATTATAAAGAAAACAAGAACAAAAAAAAACCATGTAAGAAAACACAACAGGGAGGAGTAGAAGAAAAGGAGCTTCATTATCTTTTAGATACCAAGATTAATTATCTTTTACTAGTACAATAGGAATATTATAATTTAACAAGAATTTTAAACACAAATATTACTGGTACCTTTTCCAAAATGTTCTAGGAAAAATGACAATGTCTAAAAATGTTTATGATAATAATTATTAGAATAACGTGTTATCAAACAAAGCTACATAAATAAAATGTTAAAAAAAAATAATTTTCAAAACAGAAATTTACATAATCATAATGTAAGCCATAGAAATATCATAAGTCATGTCACATAATAGAAATTCTAGAATTTTTGACAATCAATCAGATTTTATAAGACTCCGTTTTGATGAGACCTTAACACTCAATGAGATTAATGTACTACATCATGACTAGATATTAATACTGGATACAAGCTGTTGCAATGAGGTAACTTATATATGATCAGTCTAGTTCAAGACAGATAGGCCCAAGAAGTTAAGCAAGTACTCAATATATACCTTATAGACAGTAATTGTCTCTAATGTCTGATCATTTGGCATACTGCAATTGATAGGTTTTGTGTAATTTGACACTTATGTTCTCCTTGTAGTGCTGAGAGAAGTTGGTTACTCTATACATCCCAGGTAGTCTAGCGTGAAGTCAATTGTCACTTAAGTGTCTCTAAGTAATCTAGAGAGTAGTCATGTTAAAGTCTCCTAGAACTTCTAGGATACGCAGAGTTTATTTGTGAAATAAATATTAAAAATGGATAGCTAATACGACCGTCTGCTCAGACAGTAGTAGTTTCTAATGCACAGGAACTCAACTTGGAAAGCATATCTTTACTCTGGCTGATTAGGATAGATGAAGTAGAGCATGCTAATAATAAAAGAAGTAGCGCTTTTCGTGAATATTCTATTCAGATTTTGCTTTATATTTTAGCACGGAACAGACTAACACTGTTTTTTATTTTCAGGCTAAATAATGGAAAATTTTTGTAACAAATTCTTAGTTATTTTCAAATATCCAATAAAAGTATGGAGTACTAGCTGACCGGTGCTCTTCGACAATTCAATTGGAATAAAGAAATAGTACTATTAAGACTCCCTTTGTAAATTAATACTAATTCATTGTAATGTGGATTGTAGATCATTGAATGTTTCATATTTCTGTGTCCATTATTATAGAAAATACAAAAGAAAGGTATGACTATAATCACCTTTCGTGAATTCTAACTCATTCAGAATCATTTGTGCCTAATTTTAAGGTTTATTATTCAAAAAGTCCCTTTACAATAAAGATAATATAGGAACTGCTAAACAAGTTTTAATGTCAAATTTGTTTAGCAGTTCCTATATTATCAACTGATTTAATAGTTAATAAATTATCACAAAACCGAACCGAAACCGATCGGTTTTCAATTTTTTAAAACCGAAACCGCGGTTTTGAAATTCTTCGGTTTTTTGGAAACTCTACTTTTATACATATTTTTAACATCCTGACTTCACCTTATGTGTGAGTAATTAAGTTTTGGTCTGAAAAGATGATTAATGACTCTTGGATTATCATGATTTCATTTACCATTCATGAAAATAATAGCAAATATGCAGGCTGTTGATGATGACTTATCAATCTCTGATAAGTCACAAGATCATTATTGACTTAAAAACTCAAGTTTTTTGAGAAAGTATTTATACCAATGTAAAGTATAAATATAGGAATTAATAATGGAATATAATGTCAGGCAAATGTCCATCTATGGCACTCCGCTCTTTTCACAAAGGCCCATAATCATAGTAAAAAATAAAGTATATTTTAAGAGAAATAAAGTCGTCTTTACTTAAGAGTGGACTTTAGGTCTACCATAGACAAGTTAAAGTATACTTCTGACATTAAAGTCGACTGTAAATATAAAACTAGCTGAAGTTGTTTTTAACTCATTTAACAACAGCATCAGCTGTTCTTCGCCATGTAAAAAAGTTCGACAAATAGTCAAAAATGTTTAAGTTGATAGATATTGGCAGAGACTTTGCAATTATTGAATATTGAATCAATAAATTAGTACCAAAATAGAATACATTTGATATTAATCTTTCCTGTTCTATTTTTCCACCACAAACTGTGTTTTCCTTTAGTTTCCCGGTTACATTTGTTTTTGTCACTTTTTATTTTTTAATTTTCTAAGTCAGCTGTTCAGCGATGCCACTTGGGTATATTTTGTTGTATATTGTATGAAAACATTTTCTACATTTGAGGTGACACCCAGTTAAAGTCGGTTCAATTTAAACCATACTTTAATTTTGACTATAGTTAGAAAATAATAAAAAGCGGGTTTTTATTTTAAAGTTGTTTTTTAAAAAGAACCGACTTTATTGTTTGACTATGATTATGGGCCAAAATGTTTAACAACATTTTGTGGAAACGCTTTGATTATCTTGTCAGAGCAACAGTTTGTTTACGTAAAATCGGTCTTTGAAATGACTCCAGAGAAAATAGCCCAACGCGTTCAATCACAAGAACGAGGAGGCTAATTGCCATTGCCAAATCGAGAAATTACGCAAATACTGAATTGTTTAACCGGCAGTATCGCTCGTGACGCCGTCCTGCTGAAACCAATGATCACTCACGCCAACATTAGTTTGTTCACATAACAGCATAATTGAAAGTAGGCCTTATCATAGGGTTCTATAGTTGAAACAAAAAGTCGACTTTTCGAACTTTCGACTTTTTTCAATTTTTAAAAAGTCGACTTTTCGACTTTTGGTAATTTATGAAAAGTCGACTTTTCGAACTTTCGACTTTTTAGTTAAATAGATTTTTTTCGACTTCTTGTAAAAAATACATGGTTTCTGCATTTATTAATGCGCCTTTTGTAATGTTTAGCAATAGAAATTAAATGTATTAAGGCGATAATTAATTAAATAATATCACTTTTACATTACTAATTTGGCATGTTTATTATCAAACATTTTCCTAAAAGTTTCTGTAATTCGAGTACATATATACAATGGCCCATAATCATAGTCAAAAATAAAGTGTATTTTAAGAGAAATAAAGTTGTCTTTACTTAAGAGTGGACTTTAGGTCTACCATAGACAAGTTAAAGTATACTTCTGACATTAAAGTCGACTGTAAATATAAAACTAGCTGAAGTTGTTTTTAACTCATTTAACAACAGCATCAGCTGTTCTTCGCCATGTAAAAAAGTTCGACAAATAGTCAAAAATGTTTAAGTTGATAGATATTGGCAGAGACTTTGCAATTATTGAATATTGAATCAATAAATTAGTACCAAAATAGAATACATTTGATATTAATCTTTCCTGTTCTATTTTTCCACCACAAACTGTGTTTTTCTTTAGCTTCCCGGTTACATTTATTGTTTGTCACTTTGTGTTTTTTTTTAAGCCAGCTGTTCAGCGATGCCACTTGTCTATATTTTGTTGTATATTGTATGAAAACATTTTCTACATCAGAGGTGACACCCAGTTAAAGTCGGTTCAATTAAAAACATACTTTAATTTTGACTATAGTTAGAAAATAATAAAAAGCGGGTTTTTATTTTAAAGTTGTTTTTAAAAAGAACCGACTTTATTGTTTGACTATGATTATGGGCCAATATGTCTAAAAACTTTTAGTTTTTATATAATTATTTTGTGTAGAAAGAGCATTTTTTTATAAACATTTACTTATTTATTTTGGCATACACTAGAAAATATGAAAGTGTACCAAATTCCAATAACATAAAATTATTATGTTATTCTGTGCATATTTTGTTTTTGTATAATGTTGCAATTAAAATTTTTTTAACAATCTTAAAGTCGACTTTTTTCGACTATTCGACTAATCGAATGTTTGACTTTTTTCTGACCAAAAAGTCAACTTAGACTTTTTGACTTTTTTCAGCAAAAAGTCGATTGTTTGAACAATCGAACAATCAACTTATAGAACCCTATAGAAAATATGAAAGTGTGCCAAATTGCAATAACATAAAATTATTATGTTATTCTGTGCATATTTGAAATGTTGCAATTAAACATTTTTGATCAATCTAAAAAATCGACTATTCGACTTTTATCGACTTTTTTGACTTTTATCGACTTTTGTGATAACTAATCGATTGTTCGACTTTTTTCTAACCAAAAAGTCGATTTTGACTTTTCGACTTTTTTCAGCAAAAAGTAGAACCCTATCTCATCACTGATTCTTCAAGATGATTTTTCATGCGCGCGACATTACCATTATCGATTAAGAGTAATCAGACCCTTTTTCGCTGCCATCGAGAGTTTTGCGTTTCAAACTCGCATTGGTTAATGCTTGACGTTGTGTAACTGTACCGCGTTTTGGTTCTTGAAGTTTTCATTAGCCACATTCAATCGTTTCTGGTTTTATAACCTATAAATTGTATTTGACATGGTGGAGAACCAAACAAAACTCAAGAACGATTTTGGTGGGGACCATAAAACTCAGGAGTTGAGTTCGAAAATTCCGACTGCCTACGAAGGTATAGGTAGATTAACTGTTCCTGGACGAGGCACTTCTTAGGTAATTGGTGATGACGTTATGAATTTATTGGCCAAATAATAGGAGTTTATTTGGCCAAATAATATTCATAACGTCATCAACAATTACGGCTTATACCTAAGAAGTGCCTCGTCCAGGAACAGCCAATCTACCTATACCTTCGTAGGCAGTCGGAAGGAGTAAAATTAAAATAATCAAAATCAAAGATGAATTTGCTGAAAAATGTTTTGTTTTCGTTCCGAACTTCACATTTCATTATTTGACGGCCATTTTACTTCCTAACCTCAAATTTGCTCACACTTTAAAATAGTTGTAGCCATCTAGGTTGTTTGCTTATACAAAAGTTATGTAAGATCAAATAAACGTTGCTCTAAAATACTTAGTTTTTGTGCTTATTTGATATAGTAATGTAATTATACACTATTGGTCAATTCACAAGGTCTTATCAGTCATATTGTCATAATGTCCTAATATGTATATCACCTCTCGGTGGCTCGGCTTAACCGACTCTTAGGCATTCGGCGTTGGTCTCTGCTGGTTCGTTACGATAATATAATAAACATAGCATAGAAAGTAGTATTATTTTAGGACATTTTTTGCTTGAAAAGCAATAAAAACCATTGTGAAATATTAGGACATTATGACAATATGACATGATAAGAGACCTTGTGAATTGACCAAATGTAATTTAAAACAATTTTCCTAAATCTCTATCTCTAGTTTACAAATCAGTACATTTTACATTTTATTTAATTTTTAATTAAACTCTTACACAATTAAGTCTTAAACAATATACAATTTTTAAACATTAAAACACTCTCACATTCATAAATAATTTATTTAAAACTCAGACAATCAATCCCTGCATTTAAGACACAAGTTGTGCCGAAGAAAAGTTTTTATTTTTTTAATTTTTAAATGCTAATAAATCATTACAACCAAACATGTGTGAGTAGATAGATGTGTGAATAAATAATAAAATAATGCAAAATTATGATTTATAATAAACAATTTATAATGTAGCACACAACAACAGGATAAAACAGGAAAGAAAGTATAGTAGGTCAAGCCCGACCAAATAATACCCTTGAGCAAAGTAAATGAGCAAAAATATATTTCCTTTAAAATATCAATAATTTATTTACGTGAGATATTTTCGGAATTGGACCTTATATGGGAGCTATGTTTAATTATGGACCGATGGGAATGAAATTATATGAAACTTATTTATGTGGATATCAGCACAAGTGCATAATACCCTCCCCACTATGGTGTAGAGTATAAAAACACATGGATAATAGTTTAAAAAAAGAGTAAGAGTCTTATATTCGGGCTATGCTAGATCGTCTTAGAACCTTATGAGGACCCAAAATATATATATTAATGTGGGTCTGCGACAAATATAGTCGTATGTGTAACAAACGTAATGACAAAATCAATATACCCTCCATATTTTTTAATGGTGGGTATAAAAAGTAATTAACATACTGATTAATAAACAAAAGGTGTAAGAGTGCGTACACGTGTGGGTAACACAGGCTGTGGCCAAAGAATTATAAACAAATATATAATTATTGTTTCTACAGAGAAAAACCTTCCTTATTTAATGCTATAAACAACTGATATAATTACTTTATATATAGAAATGCTCTATATATTTTTTTATTTGAACTTCCCTAAATATTTGGTCTTCCCCTGTTCTGTCTAATATCCTCTAACTCATATGAAGGTTTGCTTTCGCTTAGAATTTATAACAAAAATCTAGCATAAAGTTATATTTATTTAAACAAAAACCTAGTAAAAGCAAAATACAGTCTTTGAAAACAATGGAAAAATACTTGAAATTCATAAAAGTCGCATAAAAAACCAGAAAAGTTTCATTCAATATTTTTTTTAATAAGAATTTCACACAAACGTAAAAAAAAGAAAAACTAAACAACAGGTGGGCTGCAAAATGTTAATTAAAAAATAAAAATGAACAACTGTTAAAGAAAAAAAATTTTAAACAATAATAAAACAAAATTTATAATATCCTGCAAATGCGTTTAAGTGTGTGAGTGTAAAGATAAAGTAATAGATAAAACCGTCAGGAGTAAAATAAACATTTTTCATTTAAACTAATAAACAAAAACGGGGTAAATAAATTTCTGTTTGAAAAATTTATTAAATAAAAGGGTAGATAAATGGGCTAATGGGGTGTTCTTCTAAGAAAACGTGAATTTTATTTTACAGGGAGGAGAATATTTATAGTCCTTTTTAAGCTGTGTGAAAATGTGTGCAGGTATTTACTTTTCTTTGTATAAAGTACTTATTATACATACATACCAAAGATGGCGATGGTAGTACAATTGTACTTTTTTGCTGTGCGTATTAGAAAAACATAAGAGCTACTTATTTATGTGTTTCAGATAATTTTAAGAATTATAAGACAAACTTTTAAATTAGAAAATCATAAATTAGCATCCAAACATAATATCGAAAATACATATTTTAAAGCTCTAGAGTAAAAACAAAATTAAAATTTTTTTAATTTTTAGCGAATCCAAAAAATGTTTTATAATTTATTTTTATACCCTACACCACCATAGTGGGGAGGGTATAATGGATTTGTGCAGATGTTTGTAACGCCCAAAAATATTAGTCTAACACCCACCTTAAAGTATACCGATCGACTCAGAATCACTTTCTGAGTCGATTAAACGATGTCCGTCCGTCCGTCCGTCTGGCTGGCTGTCCATGTAAACCTTGTGCGCAGAGTACAGGTCGCATTTTTGAAGATATTTCGATAAAATTTGGTCCATATCATTTCTTCTGCCCAAGGACGAACCCTATTGAAACTGGCTGAAATCGGTTCATTATGTATCTACACAAGTTTTTCTCTAAATAAGTTTTATATATACAGAATTCATGTCACCAAATTTTATGATGATCGGTCCATAATTATTCATAGCTCCCATATAAGGCCTGCTTCCGATAATCACTTTAACGATCATAAATCTCCTAAAAATGTTGGTATACACATAAAGTGCAACATAAATAACTTTCATATAGACATTAACCATACCACCTAATTTCATGGTGATCGGTCCATAATTGGTCATAGCTCCCATATAAGGCCCACTTCCGAAAATCGCTCACGAATATAAATTATTGAAATTTTGAAAGAAAAACGTTTTTGCTCATTTCTTAGTGTAGGGTATTATATGGTGGGGCTTGACCGACCATACTTTCTTACTTGTTTAAATTTTTTTTAAAGAAATTTTTCTTTATAAAAATATTGGCCCATAATCATAGTCAAACAATAAAGTCGGTTCTTTTTAAAAACAACTTTAAAATAAAATCTCACTTTTTATTATTTTTCAACTATAGTCAAATCTAAAGTATGTTTTAAATTGAACCGACTTTAACTGGGTGTCACCTCAAATGTAGAAAATGTTTTCATACAATACGTATACAACAAAATATAGACAAGTGGCATCGCTGAACAGCTGACTTAGAAAATTAAAAAAAAAAAAAACAAAAAGTGACAAACAATAAATGTAACAGAAACTAAAGAAAAAAAGCAGTTTGTGATGGAAAAATAGAAAAGGAAAGATTAATATAAAATTTATTCTATTTTGGTACTAATTTTATTGATTCAATATTGATTCAATAATTGCAAAATCTCTGCCAATATCTTGTAAATTAAACATTTTTGATTTTTGTCAAACTTTTTTACATGGCGAAGAACAGCTGATGCTCTTGTTAATTGAGTTAAAAACAACTTCAGCTAGTTTTATATTTACAGTCGACTTTAACGTCAAAAGCATACTTTAACTTGTCTATGGTAGACCTAAAGTTCACTCTTAGGTAAAGACGACCATATTTCTCTTAAAATATACTTTATTTTTGACCATGATTATGGGCCATTATAACAAACCATTTTTTTGGTGAAAAAATTCGGGTAAAAAATATTTTTCCCGATTTTGACCAATTGTAGGTCCAACTTACTTTGGTCTTTTATACGCCGTTGCAAAGGTCTTTGAAATATCTATTATTGGATATCCATATTGTATATATTAAGACTTAGTAATCCAGACTGTTTGTTTTCTTTATATCTTAGCCTTTTGTGGGCCGATTGTGTCAACTTTAAAGAGCAACCGAGCCGTACTGACTTTTATGATAAAATTCATAATTGTTATGGTCTCAGTTAATTAGTTTTTTTTTTTACATTTCAGTTTCAAATTTTTTGAAACTAGCTATAGTTTGATCCAAAACTCGAAGCTTCTAATGAAAAATGCAAAAATGTGAAAAAAATTTATTTGACAATAAATAAATCTTTTATCAATTTAAAATTTTAATATGGAGGATAAACTTTATCCTCGTATGATTGCTCATGTTAAAAATTGGAATTGAAATCGGTCCCTACCTGAGTCAGTTCCCCTTTTTCTATAACTTTCTACCATTAAATTAAAATCCTGGTAAAAAAATCCTCCTATCAAATAGAATTACATTTGTATTGGCAACTCTGCTCAGTTTGGCAAACATTTTAGTTGTTACACGGTCTTCTATAAAATCGTTCGCATTTAATACGTCGTTAATGTTTGTGTAACCCGTCATTAATTAACAGTTAAATATTGTGCAAGTGTTAAAGAAAATATTAAAATAAATGCAATTACACAAAATTGCTATTGAAAATTAATACAAATCATCGTCAAAATAAAGTTTTTATTAAAATCAGTGAAAAAAAAAACAAAAATATCAGTACGATTGTGTATGCAATAATTACATTGTTGTTGTTGTTATTTGTGTGTGTGTCGCGTGATGCTTTGTATTAAAATGTGTTGTTGTTGTTTGTTATTGCTTTTGGATAATAAAGCAAAAGCATAAAGAAGAAAAGAGCAACATTTAAATAGTAAAACCAAAGCAAGAAAAGAAGTAAAAAATCATTGTTGTGAATTGATTAAGGAAGAGTAATAGAGTTGCCAATTCTCTAACATAAAACGGAAATCGGTTCGTGTAATTAATTAATTTAAAATAATAATGTAATAAATAAATAAATATATAAGTAGTATTTCAGGTAAGTTTTTTATTTATAAATAATAATGCATTTATTATTTACAAAATGGATTTTCTCAAGATTTAAATTTTTAAACAGGTGATTTTTTGTATAAATAGATATTAAAAATAAATATTTGTAATTTTTAGCTGAAAATATTTTACGTTTTATCCTATAATTTACATGCCTTTGATCAACTTTTTATAAAAAATCGATTATTTGGCTGACAAATATAATTTGACTTCTTTTGACTTTTAATCGAAAATCATCTTCCATTAGAAGATGTTAATAGAGTAACACAGGTACACTTATATTCCAAAAAAATTATCAGGTTTAGTCTCTATTTATTAGTATTATTGCTTCGTTATGACAAAATTGTTAGTGCCTTTGCTCAGACAACTTTGTCTTGACAACTAAAGACATCAATTGTTATAATAAATATTTGTCAAGCATAGACAGTTTTGTTACAATTATGATAAAAAAAGTACAATTATAAAGGCTGATTGGTACAATTTTAAAATGTAATTTGCCATCCCTGATACATACCTATGTAAATGTAAACTTTGTTTATGTAAATTGCTGTGTATGCGTTTCTCTTAAAAAAATATTTAATACATAAAATCAGCAGGTATCAGTGATGGGATTTTTGTCACAATTGTGCCATTTTTGGCACTATCGTGTTTTGAATGACACTTTGGCACACTCGATAATATTTTGGCACTTATTTGGTCTTTTAATATTTTTACAAACAATCGAATTAAAAATAGTTGAATTAATCGATGCAAAAACGTTTGCATTTCTGCGAATTAATACAAATTTATGAATTTCAAATAATTCCAGCAATATTTCGATGTTCAGCAGATGATATCTCGTAACTGGTCATTAACATTTAGTTAAATATTCAAGCTGAACAACGTATTCCAGCTACTTATTTATTGATATAAGGGTATTTTTTTTAATATAAAGAAAATTGCTTGCGAAGATCAGAATTAGCATAATATCTAAATAGATTAATATGGGTATATTTCATCTTATTGTCAAAAAAATTAACTTAATATGTACTCAAAATGTACTCAATATACATACATGCAGATAACTCAGATCGTGATTATTCTGTATAAAACTCACCTTCCCGATTTACTTATTAGTGGTGATAATAGGTAATTGCAGATTACGAATGCGCTGTAATATTTTCTGAAGGAACTTCTCTGATCAGGTTACTGAAAATATATTTCTCCCTGCATAGTCTTTGGGTAGATTGCGGGTCTTTGTTTACCGAGTGCTCTCTAATAAAAAAATGCCATTTCCTTATTTAATTGATATGGAATAATATGAAATTAATTTAAAATGTAGTTATTTGATTCCAATTCTCCATACAGTAGCGGTAATTTAGGAGTTTGCCATTTCGGAGCTTTTTAATTGGAACTATTAATACCAACTGCAACTAAATATTTTTAATTTTTGTTTAAATTTTAAAAACTTGTATAACATTTGTTGTTATAAATACTTAGTGCTGATTATGAAAATATAGGACATAAAATGAAGCCCAATAATAACATTGAATTTTCATCTTTGGCACTATAGGTTCCATTTTAATACATTTTTGAGATAAAATTGGAACTATATAAAATATTTAAAATTCCATCACTGGTGGGAATGTGTGTGAGACAGAGGGTAAGAGTTTACCGTGATTTTTAACGTTGTTTCCATGTGTATGAAAAATGTATGTGTGTGTAATTAAAGCTACTCTTTTTATATGAATAAATCATATGTATGTACATTAGGGTGGACCTTGTGTATATTTTTGCAATGCTCCCAAGGTTTAACCCTCTAACGACCATAAGACTATTTGGGTAAAAGTAATCAATTTGTCTATTTAATGGGAATCAACCAAAAAAACATATTTTAAAACTAAAGCAAAAAAAAAAAACGGATTTACTGAAATTTTTTGGGACAAATGTTTCCTTATGGTCGTAACGTACACTGTTGCCAGATAATTTTGGTATAAAATCGTCAAAATTGGACTTAAAAAAAAACGTAAAAATCGGCAAAACATTTTTGAAATCGTCAAAAATTCGTAAAACATTAAAATACCTGCGTTTTTGTGAAATTAGAACTTACAAATATAGAACTTACATATTTAAAGAATTAATGTTGTAAAATAGGTGTATATAATATGAATTATTTAATATTTGTATACAAAAATTAAATATGTGAATACTCGGCACCATGAGTGGGCAGAATCCTACTAAGAGACCAAAAAGCTTTTAAAGGAATAGACTTAAGCATTCATTTGGGCAAAAAAAATTTTAAAATGGATTTTGCCAAAAAAAGTCAAAAATTGTATGACTTGGGTTACAAAATATTTATTTTGATAGATATCCCACTCGCATCCCAAAAACCTCTTAAAGCAATGGACCTAAGCTTTCTTTTGAGCAATAAAAACAATTTAAAAAAAGGGCCCATTTTGAAAAATATTTAGATTTTGCAAAAAGAAAGTCAAAAATTGTATGTCTGGAGTTACAAAATATTTATTTTGATAGATATCCCACTCGCATCCCACTAAGCGACCAAAAGCCTCTTAAAGCAATGGACCTAAGCTTTCTTTTCAGCAAAAAAAAATATAAAAAAGGGCCCATTTTGTAAAAAAAAAGTCAACAAAGTTTATGATTTTGCAAAAAAAAGTCAAAAATTGTATGTTTTGATTCACAAAACATTTATTTTGATAGATATCCTACTCGCATCCCACTAAGCGACCAAATAGCTATTCAAGGAAAATATCTATGCTTCCTTTTGAGAAGAAAAAGGGCCCATTTTGAAAAAAAAGTCGAAACGGTTTTTGATTTTGGAAAAAAAATTACAAACATTTTTTATTTAAATTTTTTTTTTTCGGAAAGATTGATGAAATTGCTATCTAAACTATTTGGGACACATTTTGCTAAGAACGATAGGTAATAAGTTACATGGATGAGAAAAAACACCTACTTGGCCAAAATTCAAATTTTGACCCTCGACCGATCTTGTTGAAAAATTGTGTTTGAATTACCATCCCATATAACTAACTATGGTGCTAATTTCATCCCAAACGGAAGACATTGATTTCAAAAGTTGGTTCACTTGACATGAAATGCCCCATATATATTTTCTGTATCATTATAAATAGCGGAGTCAATATATCGATGTTCGTCTGTTTGTTGAAATAAACTTTCCGAAGACCATAAATAACTTACAAATATGAATGGTACAACAATATATCATGTATGGTTCTGGTTAGGTTTCTATTGAAAATCTGGATGATAGGCCCACAAAAGGCTGAAATATAAGCAACAAGCCACAATTTCTATCTAGAATACAAATTCATGTACATAAACAATTCAGATATCATAGGAAAGGGATCTTAAAGACATTGGTTCAATAAATTATTAAAATTAAGTAATTTAAGCTCATTAAATTCGGATAACTTCTTCTATCGTACAAAACAATTACGGTTCATTTTGTATTTATTATATTTGTTATTTAAATGATTAAACCTTGACGTCTCATAAAATTGTCATTTTGAGGACTAAAATCGGCAAATCGCACTTTGCCATTTTTACCATCAAAAAACGCCAAAATGTAGATTAATCGGCAAATCTGGCAACAGTGGTAACGTACTCATGCACTTACCAAGCCTAATATATATCGCAATAAGTTAGTTCCTATGCGCATTTCACTAGCTGCTTAGGTCAGATCATCAGGATACCTTTTCCCAAAGGCTTTAGGCATAGATAATAACTAGATAGGTAACTGAAAGCCAAAAACCTTAGGCTTTTGTCAAAAACCTAATTCATTAGAATGTATTGTCATGTATTTTGTTGTTGTACCACACATATTTGTGAAAAGAGATTAATTTTGTTTAATATTTTTCATTGACATTTCTCTCTCCTTCCGTTCTATGTATTTATTCTATGGCTCTAGGTAAGGCGAATTTATATACAAGGTGGTGTCGGTGTCGAATTCAGGAAAATACGAGCGAATTCATTATTTTTTTATATATGGATTTTGACATCCGAAAGAACTCTCTCATTGTTTCGAATGTCAAACTCCATATATAAAAAATTAATGAATTCGCTCGTATTTTCCTGAATTCGCCACCGACACCATCTTGTATATAAATTCGCCTTGGCTCTAAGTAAGCTAAAGATATACAAATAAAACTATAAAGCAAATGAGAATTACATAAACTCAAGTTTTACTTGTAAAAATATCAAAGCTTAGACAAAACACCAACAAGTAAAAATCTAATTTCCCCTTTTGAAACTATTTTCAGACTTCAGAGTCGAAGCGGCACGGGTTAATATTATCCGAATAAACTTATATTTTCAGAGTTAGACTACTATGTACTCCTCGTAATTCCGCAAAAGATTGAAATAAGTTAAGAGAATTTTTTAAAAAGGACTTTCTCTACTGCCTACGTAGTTCTCTCTACTGCCGTTTAATATTTTCATAGTCAAAGCTAATTTGCTACAGAATTTTTTTTGCGTGTTTCATAATCAAAATTTCTTGACTATTATTGCATAACTGTCTAAGCTGAATTAATTATGTCAGAAGTTTCTCAAGATCAACAGGTTTATGTTGTGCCATTTCAAGCGTGTAAATTTTGTTGCTCTGAAAAGCTAAAGAAACACAACATTTGTTTGATAGAACAGGACACGTCATGATACTGAACGCAATGAAGTGATATCATACATAATTTTATAATTTATTTATTTCTTTAAGTATTATCTTGCCACATCACATCAGATCAGTTTATTTCACTCACACATTCTTTTATACCCAGGCAACATACAATTACCCAGAAAAATATTCGTGCAAATGCACATCCCAGCAGTTCTAGGAGACTGTAGCGAACTAGTAATTTTACGTATCATTTAGTTATAAAACTAGCTGCGTGACAAGATATTTTAACACGTGTATATCCTAAGCAGGGGGTCATTTGACCCATTTGGATAACAATGAGACGGTCTGATATCTGCTCCAAAGTAGTCAACGCATTGAATTCACATACGGTTACATAGAGTCAATACCTTATACTGTTTACTTCATCAGCTACATATCTAGTTATTTTAACATGTATGGACCTCTAATAGTCAGTCAAAAACACATATCATAGACAGTCCAATAACCGATTGCTTGTAAACAAACCTTCCTCCGACAACTCTCCAATAGATTACTTTTTGTGGGTAAAAAAACTACTGTTTAAAGTGCAGTACCAAATAAACGTTTCAAGTGACTACACACTAGGTTACTTAGAGACACTAAAGTGAAAATTGACTTCACGCTAGGTGATGTCAGTATACTTAAGCAAAAATAAAATAAATTGTATGAGAATTACGAATTACACACAAAAAGTACAGTACAAAATAAATATTTAAAGTGACTACACTCTAGATTACTTAGAGACACATAAGTGACAATTGTCTTCTCGCTAGATTACCAGGGATGTATAAAGTAACCAATTGAATTCTCCCAACACTACTAAGAGCACATTCTTGACAAGTTACCCAAAACATATAAATTGAAGTTAGCCAAGTGATCAGACAATAACTGTCTAAAAGGGATACATTGACTACTTGCATTACTGCTGGGACATGCAAAGATTTCCTGCCAGTAAGTGGGTGTGTGTTTGAAAGGATTTTGTGTTTTTGTTATAAGATTTTCAGGTTTATTTTTTAAGGAATGACGGCGGTATTTTTTTTGAAGAATGTGAAGAGTGTGTAAATGAGACTAAAGTACAAGTATAATATTGCCAACTGTTGCTAAAATGTTTGTTGTTTGTATTGTTGCTGCTGCTGCTGAAGATGACGATGATTAAGATGATGTGGTAGTAGTGAATTCTAGTCATACTCTTTTTCATGTGTAAAAATAAATCTTGTTCACTTTTAATATTTACTTTAAGTATTTTTGCTGTTGTTGTTATTTTGAAAAAAAAAACAAAAGTTGTTTTTGTTACTTCAGTGCACTGTGTAAACACTAATATGCAATACATACATACATATGAATGTTAATACTCGTACATTAGGAAATACCCATTTGTAGGGCACAAAAAAGTTTACGATGTTCTTATATGAGAGAAATCAAAACTTTTGGAAATTTGTTGAAACTGAATTCAGATGGCTTCTATAACGTGAATTTTGACATACACATGGAATTCCATATGTATCGAATACATGTCCCAATACATATGGAATACATGCCGTGTGACCTCCCTTTAAATATGATGTGGCCATCGCTGCTATCGCGTACTTGTCGTACCATTTGGAAAACCCACAACTTTTTTTGTTGGGGCCACCCTAATGTACATATGTAATGTTTATATTTTGTATTATATTTTACTGATTTTTAGTTCAAGTTGTTGTCATTGTTGTTATTTCTATATGTTTACTGTTTTACTTGTTTATATTTCACACGCTAATACCCAACAACAGCTGGTGTTCATCTGCATAACTCTCTTTTCTGCTCCACTCTGTTCTGCTACTGTTATAATTTTGCTCCACATTGCTTTTGTACAGGATTTTTTCAAACTGTCATGTATCAAATATTTTGTTGGAAATTTATGAGGCGAGAGAAAAAATAGTTTTCTCTTCGTAAAGGACACAGCGGTTCAGATTAATGTGAAACTCTGTCGTGGCAGGTATGGCGATTATCGAGATTATGCCGATTTTTACCTGAAAAATACATTAAAATTCGGAGCCGATGCCGCATTAATTAACATTATCATATTTTATTCCGACTAGAACTCATTCCATTATATAATGACCAACGTTTTGAGAAAAATAAACTCTAACCGAACTGTTTGTGTCCAGGGCATCTATCATTAATTTGATTATACAATGAGATTTCATTCAAATATTTTGTATACAAAAACCGATTCTTATAAATACGAATTTAGGAAGCTTCAAAATCAAACTGTAAAAGATTATTCAGATTCTTTCAATTAGTCAGAACATGAAAGTTTGTCGTTATGTATGGAATTTCCACATAAAGTATATATATTCTGGATCGTTATAGATAACGAATTCGATATTGGATATGTTGAAATGAAATTTACAAAGCCCCAAATAACCTACAAACAATGTATCGGAAATAGTCCTGGCTCGGTTGCTATTTCAAATTGGATACATCGGCACACAAATGTCTTATTTTACATCGATTTAATATTCTATTGCCCTTCCGACGTATTAACGTCTTAGAAATTCGGGCCGACAATAAGTCAATTCAAACAATAAAGTCGGTTCAATAAAGTCAATCAATAAAGTCAAATAATAGTCAAACAATAAAGTCGGTTCTTTTTAAAAACAACTTTAAAATAAAAACCCGCTTTTTATTATTTTCTAACTATAGTCAAAATTAAAGTATGTTTTAAATTGAATCGACTTTAACTGGGTGTCACCTCTAATGCAGAAAATGTTTTCATGCATTATACAACAATATATAGACAAGTGGCACCGCTGAACAGCTGACTTAGAAAATTAAAAAAAAAAAAAAAAAAAAACAAGAAGTGACAAACAATAAATGTAACCGGGAAGCTAAAGATAAAAACAGTTTGTGGTGGAAAAATAGAAAAGGAAACATTAATATCAAATGAATTATATTTTGGTACTAATTTTATTGATTCAATATTCAATAATTGCAAAATCTCTGCAAATATTTTGCAACTTAAACATTTTTGACTTTTTGTCGAACTTTTTTACATGGCGAGGAACAGCTGATGCTGTTGTTAAATGAGTTAAAAACAGCTTCAGCTAGTTTTATATTTACAGTCGACTTTAACGTCAAAGGTATACTTTAACTTGTCTATGGTAGACCTAAAGTCCACTCTTAAGTAAAGACGACTTTATTTCTCTTAAAATATACTTTATTTTTGACTATGATTATGGGCCATTGTATTTAATAAAAGTATACTTTACTTAAGGGTACATAAGATTCGGCAGAGCCGAATATGCCACATTTACTTGTTGTTATTACAGTTTTGTAATTAGTCCTCTTCGATATAACGGTAATATAAACCGTTATGAATTATCTGGAAATTCTAATAAAAGGGTGTTTTTTAATCCCGAAAGAACTTACGAAGGGTTAACTGTCAAACGAACTGTCATACTGCTCTCAGTTTTTGACATTTATGATCAGTATACTCTGGCAACGCTACCAAATGATCCAAATTTACTTTGAAAATCAGTCATCGATTCGCGCAAATTATAGATGACTGTTTTATCGCAAAATTGTGTTCAGCGCTGAGGCTAATTTTTAGCTTAACGGGTTTGTTTATAAACAAAATTGCCGCATATGGAGTGAGACCAATCCACAACAGATCCCGCACCATCGTTTGTGATGGTGCGAATAAAAAAAAGCTAGCTAAATTTTTTCCCTTGAATTCTCACTCACTTATGACCATATACGCTAATTTCATGTTTCTAGGTCCATTATTATAAAAAATTCAAAAAATACCATTCGAATAAAAAAAAAGTACCATAAAGTCTCCGATTTGAAGTCTCACTTAGAACAATATATTATAGAAAATTTAAAAAGTACCATTAGAAGGAAAAAATAGGGTGTATTTATTCGAATTCTAATTCATTCAAGAACGTATGTGTCTAATTTCATGATTCCAGGTTCGTTCTTATAAATAAATGCATAAAGTACCATTAAAATAAAAAAGTACCATAAAATCTCCCCCTTGGATTCTTATTAACTCAGAACCATATATGTTTAATATCATATTTCTAGGTCCATTATTAAAAAATATATAAAATTACCATTAGAAGAACGAAAAAGTACCATAGTTCAATTCTCACATGTTGGCACCTATATATTATCCCCTAGTTCTAACTTTAATTACACTCAGTTACATATCAGCTAACTTTAATATTGATAAGTTAAATAATTAAAAAAAAGTACCAACCAATAGGAGAAAAGTACCAATGTCACTTTTCCTTCTTGAAGTTTGAAATTTAAATACTCCATTTTGCCAAAAATGTTTGTGCTACAGACATGTCTCAAACGATTAAAATCTGTGTTAATGTGCTCAAGAAAACAATATATTTAAGCAAGAAATAGAGCTATATTCGGCTATGCCGAAACTTATATACCCTTCACCAAATTATACTTTAAAGTAAAACTCGAAAAAAAAAAAAAAATTTTAATTTTTTTTTTAAGTTCTTTCCAATTTTTTAAAAAAAAAAATTTTAATTTAAATTTTTTTTTTTTAATTTATTAGTGAAAAAAATGTATGACAAAAAAAATGTTTTTTGTAAAAAAATTCAGCTAAAAAATATTTTTCCCGATTTTGACCCATTGTAGGCAAACTTACTTACATCGTTGCAATGGACTTTGAAATATCTATCATTAGATATCCATATTGTTTATATTTATGACTTAGTTATCGAGATATAGATCAAAAATAGGCCAAAAATAGAGGTTGTCATGGATTTTTGCTCATATCTCCGTTATTTATGGACGGATTTTGCTGATTTTAAATAGAAAACTTCTCGAAAGCATGTCTGACAGAATTATTGAAGATTTGGATCCCGAAGATATCTGGGACATGGCTAAATCGATTCCACCATCTATAAGGATCCAGAATATATATACTTTATAGGGCCGGAAAATTATATTGTGGAAATTACAAACGGAATGACAAACTTATATATACCCTTCTCACGAAGTATGAAACTTTTTAGCCGGATTTGGATAAATATACACCTCGGCAGTCGAGTTCCAAATAGCACTCTGTTAGTTAATTTTTGCATTAATCCAGGAACCAATGTTAAAAAATTATCAAAATTGGCTTAAAATGTTACATAAAAGGTATTTTTCCATTTTTACCCCTTTTTTGGTACCTTTTTAATCACCATTGCGATGTTAAAATTTTATTCAAATAAATTTCTGTATCGTGATGGGAGCTTAAAATTAAATATTCATATGTCTACATCAATTTGTAGAAAAACATAGTTTATGAAAAAAGTACCAATAACAAATACAATTTTTATCCCTTAAGGGTTTGAATTTCAAAAAAGTACCAAACATATATTTGTTATTTTTTTTTTTTGTAAGTAATGAATACGATTTAAAATTATTTTCTATGTTTATTGGTTTAAAAGATACATAGGATGCCAAAAAAGTACCAAAATACAGTTTTTACCCGTTTTCTCCCCTAAAAGGTTAGAATTTCGAAAAAGTACCAGACACCTTATTTTTTAAATTGAGTTACATGCTTTTTTGTATCTTTACTAGTTTTGAAGATATAAGGTTACCAAATTTACCCGTTTTTACCCTTTTTACCACCTAAACGTTCGAATTTCCTAAAATACCTTCTTAGTGGATCGTTTTGGGGAGGAAGGAACCTACAGTTAAAATTTGATTCTAGCTTCAGTTGTCAGTAACGTTACTCTTTCCTACATTTTTACAAAATTTATTTTTAAAAATAAGTGCCCGCCAAAAATATAGTCTGTATTTTAATTATGGCCAAAATTAGATCGATCTACCAAGGAAATTACTTGTTCTAATAACTACTAAACAAAATGCCTTCTTAAATTCTCTCACACCCATAAAATTCAATAATACGATTAATTTGTCCACTCATATGTTGATTTTGTCCTTGTTATAATTTTTTTATTTTTATCTTTGTTTAATAACATGATTTTTTTGCTAAGATAACACTGATTGGAGAGGGGTACAAGAGGGAAGGGTGGTATGAACAGTAAGTCGAAGAGAAGTAGTAAGAACAACTGCAATTTGTGATACTAAACAGATTTATGTGACATCTGTCAATACTTGTCATACAAATTGAAGAGTTTCATATTCAACTGTTTCTTTTTTTTTTTCTTCTTCATCTACATTTTGTTGGTGCTGTTGTAGTTGTTATGCCTGTGACAAGCATATACATAAATACTGGTGTTATTGCTGTTGTTTTTGCAACAATATTTACACACAAGCTATAACAACAACAACAACAACAACAGCATAAAAACTGTATTGAATAAATAGAAGTGACAAACTGGTGATGACAACTTAAATGTTGTTTGTTTTTATGCAAAAAAAGAAAAAAAAAACAAAATAACTTACTGGTTATAATGAATTCTACTAAATGTTTATTGAAATTGTAGTTAAATACTACTCTGTACTAGGAATTAAATACATAAATTGTTGGTTAAATATTTTAGTAGTTGTTATTGTGTGAAAAAGTTAAATCCAACTTAAAGTTGACATTTTAATAATAAAAAAAACATTTGTTAAATATTTAACGTGACAATAGTTGTTCGTTTGGTTGTACCACCAAACTGTTGAGGGAACACAATGCCTTTTCATGCAAGTTTACAATAATGCCCAATTAGGCAATTTAGGTTTTTCCCAATGTACGAGTACTATATTCTGTTTTTTTTTTAAGCAATTGAGTGAGTATGGATTTGAATCGTTGAATAGTTGGGTTAAACCAACAGTGAAATAAAAAGTTGGGTTGAAATGAAATAAGACTAGAAGAGAATATCTTTAAAGGAAGGATTAATATCGATAAAAGATTTAAAGATGGAGTGTCATAATAATATCATAATATCCTGGGACGTAGTAATATACTATCACAGTTGTCAAGTGTCAAAACGTCCATGGAATTAAGACACTTCCAATAAGTAGAATATAAGAATATTTTATAAGATTTTCACTGGCGTAAGCAACGTTTGGACTGACTGTAATGGATCTAAATATAGTGTAGGTTTAATTTCGACTTATTTATGTTATGTCATAACATCAATTAAGTTCTAGCATAAAGTTAGATCTATATTAATAATAGGACAGTTTTAACACTTTTTCTTCACAGCCTTTTAATTTAAATATAATTTTTCATTTGCTTTATTAAGTAATATCTTCCTTACATCTTTCTACTACTTAGTTTATTTCAGTGTATTTCTTTTAATTTACATTTTTTTGTTTTACTCTTTCATAGAGGAGAATATTTTAACATTTAGCTGGTAATCACGAAGCATAAATATAAAAAAAACAATCTCTATTTAAGCTTAAAATCAAGTACAAAACATATTTTTTTTGTTGTGCATCTTCTTCGGAAGTGAAGGTATTAAATGCTCATATACTCGTACCACTTACTTAGTATACGAAATTCTCTATTCACTAATATTTAAAAGGTAGATTTAATAAAAGTGCAAGGATAAAAAACAATTAAGATGTGTACTAAACTGAATTGGTGAAATTAAGTCGACTTACCAAAATAGCTAATGGATTTTGAAGAGATTTTGGTTAAATGTTATAAATATCACCTCACTAGAGTTTTAACAGTATTGAGTATTGGAGTACTCAATACTGTCTATATTTTCCGGTTCTGAATACCGAAAATTAACTACTCAATGATTATAGTATCGAGTAGTCAAAATTAACCACATTTTGAAACTTTATACCTCATTTTGAAAATATTTGAAAAACAAAAACTTTTTTATGAAAAATTTATCAAATTGAATGAATATTCAAAATAACACTCTAAATTAAAGGCCTAATATGAAAATTTCAAAACATTATCTGTATTAGATAAATTTGTCCACAGTCTCATTCACCCGATTCAAAATTTGTATAAGTGTGTGGCCTTATTTTGCACTTTTCGGATTTTCGAAAATTGGACTTCGTGCTCTAAAATCCCAATGTTGAAAATTTTAACAAAATCTGATAAAAAATGATTTTTCGAGTTTTGGGTCAAAGTAGCAATATTTAAAGAAAACAAGTAAGAGAGCTATATTCGGCTATGCCGAATCAAATTATACTTTAAAATACAAATTTTAAAAAATTTTATTTTTCAAAATTTAAAAAAAAAAAAATTCCAAAAATTAAAAAAAAAAATTTTTTAAACATTTTTTTCTCTATTTTAAATAGCACCGAGCCGGAAGAATTCCCGATATATTGATGTATAAATTATGTTTGTAAGTTATTTGGGGGTTACGGAAAGTTGATTTCAACATACAGATGGATATGGCTATAAATGGATAAATGATAAATGGAGAAATTACAAACGGAATGACAAACTTATATATACCCTTGCCACTTATGGTGAAGGGTATAATAATTAAAAGATGAAAATAGGAATCAATTAAAAATAGTTTTTGTATACAGCTTATTCATAGATTCATTAAATTTAATGCATTTAACATTTTAAATTTTTTTTAAGCGAAATTAAAAAATTTATGGGGCTTAAAATTATATGACTTAAAAATGCGGTATTTATAATATATGGCGTATTTTTTGAACTCGATTTTTGTTTTTAATAACTTATATGTTTTGAAAGGTACACACGTATCTGTCACTAATTCACACTTAGTTACTGAACATTATAGTGCAAACAAAGTTTTTTTTTTAGCTTCGAAAATGTCGAATTTGGTGCCAACAAAGCGTCATATGCGGTATGATTGGCTTAACTTCTTTAATTTGAAAAAAAATGTCACTGAAGCACACCGATTGCTCACCGAAGCGTATGGTGAGTGTGTGCCATAGGTTTCAACGTGCGAGAGATGGTTTGTGCGGTTCAGATGTGCTGAGTTTGACACGGAAGACAAATATCTCGATAAACGCAGTATTTACAAAGTTACAGAGGGTTTAAGTTTTTTATAGAATTTCTCTATTAAAATTCAATTTTTTGTCAGAAATATAAGTGATCACAGATTAACCTTATTTTCTCGATAAACGCAGTATTTACAAAGTTACAGAGGGTTTAAGTTTTTTATAGAATTTCGGTGTTAAAATTCAATTTTTAATAAGAAATATAAGTGACCACAGATTAACATAATTTTCTCGATAAACGCAGTATTTACAAAGTTACAGAGGGTTTTAGTTTTTTATAGAATCTCTCTATTAAAATTCAAGTTTTGGTCAGAGTGATATAAGTGATCACAGATTAACCTTATTTTCTCTATAAACGCAGTATTTACAAAGTTACAGAGGGTTTAAGTTTTTTATAGAATTTCTCTATTAAAATTCAATTTTTGGTCAGAAATATAAGTGATCACAGATTAGCCTCATTTTCTCGATAAACGCAGTATTTACAAAGTTACAGAGGGTTTAAGTTTTTTATAGAATTTCGGTGTTAAAATTCAAATTTTAGTGAGAAATATAAGTGATCACAGATTAACCTTATTTTCTCTATAAACGCAGTATTTACAAAGTTACAGAGGGTTTTAGTTTTTACAGAATTTCTCTATTAAAATTCAATTTTTAATAAGAAATATAAGTGATCACAGATTAACCATATTTTCTCGATAAACGCAGTATTTACAAAGTTACAGAGGGTTTTGGTTTTTTATAGAATTTCTCTATTAAAATTCAGTTTTTAGTGAGAAATATAAGTGATCACAGATTAACCTTATTTTCTCGATAAACGCAGTATTTACAAAGTTACAGAGGATTTTAGTTTTTTATAGAATTTCTCTATTAAAATTAAATTTTTAGTGAGAAATATAAGTGATCACAGATTAACCTTATTTTCTCGATAAACGCAGTATTTGTAAAGTTACAGAGGGTTTTGGTTTTTTATAGAATTTCTCTATTAAAATTCAATTTTTGGTCAGATATTTTTTAAAGAATTTCTCTATCAAAATTCAATTTTTAGTGAGAAATATAAGTGATCACAGATTAACCTTATTTTCTCGATAAACGTAGTATTTACAAAGTTACAGAGGGTTTTAGTTTTTATAGAATCTCTCTATTAAAATTCAATTTTTAATAAGAAATATAAGTGATCACAGATTAACCTTATTTTCTCGATAAACGCAGTATTTTTTTAAGAATTTCTTCATTAAAATTAAATTTTTAGTGAGATATATAAGTGATCACAGATTAACCTTATTTTCTCGATAAACGCAGTATTTACAAAGTTACAGAGGGTTTAAGTTTTTTATAGAATTTCGGTGTTAAAATTCAATTTTTATTGAGAAATATAAGTGATCACAGATTAACCTTATTTTCTCGATAAACGCAGTATTTGCAAAGTTACAGAGGGTTTTGGTTTTTTATAGAATTTCTCTATTAAAATTCAATTTTTGGTCAGATATTTTTTAAAGAATTTCTCTATCAAAATTCAATTTTTAATAAGAAATATAAGTGATAACAGATTAACCTTATTTTCTCGATAAACGCAGTATTTTTTTAAGAATTTCTTCATTAAAATTAAATTTTTAGTGAGAAATATAAGTGATCACAGATTAACCTTATTTTCTCGATAAACGTAGTATTTACAAAGTTACGGAGGGTTTTAGTTTTTTATAGAATTTTTCTATTAAAATTCAATTTTTATTGAGAAATATAAGTGATCACAGATTAACCTTATTTTCTCGATAAACGCAGTATTTTCAAAGTTACAGAGGGTTTTAGTTTTTTATAGAATTTCGGTGTTAAAATTCAATTTTTGGTCAGAAATATAAGTGATCACAGATTAACCTTATTTTCTCGATAAACGCAGTATTTTCAAAGTTACGGGGGTTTGGTTTTTTATAGAATTTCTCTATTAAAATTAAATTTTTAGTGAGAAATATAAGTGATCACAGATTAACCTTATTTTCTCGATAAACGCAGTATTTACAAAGTTATAGAGGGTTTTAGTTTTTTATAGAATCTCTCTATTAAAATTCAATTTTTAATAAGAAATATAAGTGATCACAGATTAACCTTATTTTCTCGATAAACGCAGTATTTACAAAGTTACAGAGGGTTTAAGTTTTTTATAGAATTTCTCTATTAAAATTCAATTTTTGGTTAGAAATATAAGTGATCACAGATTAACCTTATTTTCTCGATAAACGTAGTATTTGCAAAGTTACAGAGGGTTTTGGTTTTTAATAGAATTACTCTATTAAAATTCAATTTTTGGTTAGAAACATAAGTGATCACAGATTAACCTTATTTTCTCGATAAACGCAGTATTTATAAAGTTACAGAGGGTTTAAGTTTTTTATAGAATTTCGGTGTTAAAATTCAGTTTTTAATAAGAAATATAAGTGATCACAGATTAACCTTATTTTCTCGATAAACGCAGTATTTACAAAGTTACAGAGGGTTTTAGTTTTTTATAGAATTTCTCTATTAAAATTAAATTTTTAATAAGAAATATAAGTTATCACAGATTAGCCTTATTTTCTCGATAAACGCAGTATTTACAAAGTTACAGAGGGTTTTAGTTTTTTATAGAATCTCTTTATTAAAATTCAATTTTTAGTGAGAAATATAAGTGATCACAGATTAACCTTATTCTCTCGATAAACGCAGTATTTACAAAGTTACAGAGGGTTTTAGTTTCTCTATTAAAATTCAATTTTTGGTCAGAAATATAAGTGATCACAGATTAACCTTATTTTCTCGATAAACGCAGTATTTACAAAGTTACAGAGGGTTTAAGTTTTTTATAGAATTTCTCTATTAAAATTCAATTTTTGGTCAGAAATATAAGTGATCACAGATTAACCTTATTTTCTCGATAAACGCAGTATTTATAAAGTTACAGAGGGTTTAAGTTTTTTATAGAATTTCGGTGTTAAAATTCAGTTTTTAATAAGAAATATAAGTGATCACAGATTAACCTTATTTTCTCCATAAACGCAGTATTTGCAAAGTTACAGAGGGTTTTGGTTTTTTATAGAATTTCTCTATTAAAATTAAATTTTTAGTGAGAAATATAAGTGATCACAGATTAACCTTATTTTCTCGATAAACGCAGTATTTACAAAGTTACAGAGGGTTTTAGTTTCTCTATTAAAATTCAATTTTTGGTCAGAAATATAAGTGATCACAGATTAGCCTTATTTTCTCAATAAACGCAGTATTTACAAAGTTACAGAGGGTTTTAGTTTTTTATAGAATTTCTCTATTAAAATTCAATTTTTAATAAGAAATATAAGTGATCACAGATTAACCTTATTTTCTCGATAAACGCAGTATTTACAAAGTTACAGAGGGTTTAATTTTTTTATAGAATTTCTCTATTAAAATTCAATTTTTAGTGAGAATTATAAGTGATCACAGATTAACCTTATTTTCTCGATAAACGCAGTATTTTTTATAGAATTTCTCTATTAAAATTCAATTTTTAGTGAGAATTATAAGTGATCACAGATTAACCTCATTTTCTCGATAAACGCAGTATTTTTTATAGAATTTCTCTATTAAAATTCAATTTTTAGTGAGAAATATAAGTGATCACAGATTAACCTTATTTTCTCGATAAACGCAGTATTTTCAAAGTTACAGAGGGTTTAAGTTTTTTATAGAATGTCGGTGTTAAAATTCAATTTTTAATAAGAAATATAAGTGATCACAGATTAGCCTTATTTTCTCGATAAACGCAGTATTTACAAAGTTACAGAGGGTTTTGGTTTTTTATAGAATTTCTCTATTAAAATTAAATTTTTAGTGAGAAATATAAGTGATCACAGATTAACCTTATTTTCTCGATAAACGCAGTATTTACAAAGTTACAGAGGGTTTTAGTTTCTCTATTAAAATTCAATTTTTGGTCAGAAATATAAGTGATCACAGATTAGCCTTATTTTCTCAATAAACGCAGTATTTACAAAGTTACAGAGGGTTTTAGTTTTTTATAGAATTTCTCTATTAAAATTCAATTTTTAATAAGAAATATAAGTGATCACAGATTAACCTTATTTTCTCGATAAACGCAGTATTTACAAAGTTACAGAGGGTTTAAGTTTTTTATAGAATGTCGGTGTTAAAATTCAATTTTTAATAAGAAATATAAGTGATCACAGATTAGCCTTATTTTCTCGATAAACGCAGTATTTACAAAGTTACAGAGGGTTTTAGTTTTTTATAGAATTTCTCTATTGAAATTCAATTTTTGGTCAGAAATATAAGTGATCACAGATTAACCTTATTTTCTCGATAAACGCAGTATTTACAAAGTTACAGAGGGTTTTGGTTTTTTATAGAATTTCTCTATTAAAATTCAATTTTTAGTGAGAAATATAAGTGATCACAGATTAACCTTATTTTCTCGATAAACGCAGTATTTACAAAGTTACAGAGGGTTTAAGTTTTTTATAGAATGTCGGTGTTAAAATTCAATTTTTAATAAGAAATATAAGTGATCACAGATTAGCCTTATTTTCTCGATAAACGCAGTATTTACAAAGTTACAGAGGGTTTTAGTTTTTTATAGAATTTCTCTATTGAAATTCAATTTTTGGTCAGAAATATAAGTGATCACAGATTAACCTTATTTTCTCGATAAACGCAGTATTTACAAAGTTACAGAGGGTTTTAGTTTTTTATAGAATTTCTCTATTAAAATTAAATTTTTGGTCAGAAATATAAGTGATCACAGATTAACCTTATTTTCTCGATAAACGCAGTATTTACAAAGTTACAGAGGGTTTTAGTTTTTTATAGAATCTCTCTATTAAAATTCAATTTTTAATAAGAAATATAAGTGATCACAGATTAACCTTATTTTCTCGATAAACGCAGTATTTTTTATAGAATTTCTCTATTAAAATTCAATTTTTAATAAGAAATATAAGTGATCACAGATTAACCTTATTTTCTCGATAAACGCAGTATTTTTTATAGAATTTCTCTATTAAAATTCAATTTTTAGTGAGAAATATAAGTGATCACAGATTAACCTTATTTTCTCGATAAACGCAGTATTTACAAAGTTACAGAGGGTTTTAGTTTTTTATAGAATTTCTCTATTAAAATTAAATTTTTGGTCAGAAATATAAGTGATCACAGATTAACCTTATTTTCTCGATAAACGCAGTATTTACAAAGTTACAGAGGGTTTTAGTTTTTTATAGAATCTCTCTATTAAAATTCAATTTTTAATAAGAAATATAAGTGATCACAGATTAACCTTATTTTCTCGATAAACGCAGTATTTTTTATAGAATTTCTCTATTAAAATTCAATTTTTAATAAGAAATATAAGTGATCACAGATTAACCTTATTTTCTCGATAAACGCAGTATTTTTTATAGAATTTCTCTATTAAAATTCAATTTTTAGTGAGAAATATAAGTGATCACAGATTAACCTTATTTTCTCGATAAACGCAGTATTTACAAAGTTACAGAGGGTTTAAGTTTTTATAGAATTTCGGTGTTAAAATTCAATTTTTAATAAGAAATATAAGTGATCACAGATTAACCTTATTTTCTCGATAAACGCAGTATTTACAAAGTTACAGAGGGTTTAAGTTTTTTATAGAATTTCAGTGTTAAAATTAAATTTTTGGTCAGAAATATAAGTGATCACAGATTAGCCTTATTTTCTCGATAAACGCAGTATTTACAAAGTTACAGAGGGTTTTAGTTTTTTATAGAATTTCTCTATTGAAATTCAAATTTTGGTCAGAAATATAAGTGATCACAGATTAACCTTATTTTCTCGATAAACGCAGTATTTTTTATAGAATTTCTTTATTAAAATTCAATTTTTAGTGAGAAATATAAGTGATCACAGATTAACCTTATTTTCTCGATAAACGCAGTATTTACAAAGTTACAGAGGGTTTTAGTTTTTTATAGAATTTCTCTATTAAAATTAAATTTTTGGTCAGAAATATAAGTGATCACAGATTAACCTTATTTTCTCGATAAACGCAGTATTTTTTATAGAATTTCTCTATTAAAATTCAATTTTTAGTGAGAAATATAAGTGATCACAGATTAACCTTATTTTCTCGATAAACGCAGTATTTACAAAGTTACAGAGGGTTTTAGTTTTTTATAGAATTTCTCTATTGAAATTAAATTTTTGGTCAGAAATATAAGTGATCACAGATTAACCTTATTTTCTCGATAAACGCAGTATTTTTTATAGAATTTCTCTATTAAAATTCAATTTTTAATAAGAAATATAAGTGATCACAGATTAACCTTATTTTCTCGATAAACGCAGTATTTTTTATAGAATTTCTCTATTAAAATTCAATTTTTAGTGAGAAATATAAGTGATCACAGATTAACCTTATTTTCTCGATAAACGCAGTATTTACAAAGTTACAGAGGGTTTTAGTTTTTTATAGAATTTCTCTATTAAAATTAAATTTTTGGTCAGAAATATAAGTGATCACAGATTAACCTTATTTTCTCGATAAACGCAGTATTTACAAAGTTACAGAGGGTTTAAGTTTTTTTATAGAATTTCAGTGTTAAAATTCAATTTTTAATAAGAAATATAAGTGATCACAGATTAACCTTATTTTCTCGATTAACGCAGTATTTACAAAGTTACAGAGGGTTTTAGTTTTTTATAGAATTTCTCTATTAAAATTAAATTTTTGGTCAGAAATATAAGTGATCACAGATTAACCTTATTTTCTCGATAAACGCAGTATTTTTTATAGAATTTCTCTATTAAAATTCGATTTTTAATAAGAAATATAAGTGATCACAGATTAACCTTATTTTCTCGATAAACGCAGTATTTACAAAGTTACAGAGGGTTTAAGTTTTTTTTATAGAATTTCAGTGTTAAAATTCAATTTTTAATAAGAAATATAAGTGATCACAGATTAACCTTATTTTCTCGATTAACGCAGTATTTACAAAGTTACAGAGGGTTTTAGTTTTTTATAGAATTTCTCTATTAAAATTAAATTTTTGGTCAGAAATATAAGTGATCACAGATTAACCTTATTTTCTCGATAAACGCAGTATTTGCAAAGTTACGGGGGTTTGGTTTTTTATAGAATTTCTCTATTAAAATTAAATTTTTAGTGAGAAATATAAGTGATCACAGATTAACCTTATTTTCTCGATAAACGTAGTATTTACAAAGTTACAGAGGGTTTTACCTTATTTTCTCGATAAACGCTGTATTTACAAAGTTACGGGGGTTTGGTTTTTTATAGAATTTCTCTATTAAAATTAAATTTTTAGTGAGAAATATAAGTGATCACAGATTAACCTTATTTTCTCGATAAACGTAGTATTTACAAAGTTACAGAGGGTTTTACCTTATTTTCTCGATAAACGCAGTATTTACAAAGTTACAGAGGGTTTTAGTTTTTTATAGAATTTCTCTATTAGAATTCAATTTTTAGTCAGAAATATAAGTGATCACAGATTAACCTTATTTTCTCGATAAACGCAGTATCAACAAGAGCTTGCAAAATCATTGGGAATTACTCACTCAGCAACTCCAAAACGTTTGCAAGCAGCAGGATTCATCCAAAAGCAGGGAAATTGGGTACCATACGAATTGAAGTCGAGAGACTTTGACGTTGGTTTATTTCCTTTAAATAAACCGGATTCTTTTGATTGCAAATAAAAGCCGTTTAGTAGTTTAAAATTGTAACAACTCTTTATTTATTTAAAATGTACAACAACAACAGTTCAAATAGTCACTCAGTGTCTTTATACACGTTTATCAATTCGCAGAAATGCACACATACTTTATAATGTACAAACTTAAAAGTACAAGGCAGTTGATGTTAACTCTAACAGCGCCTATGATCTACTCACTCACGACTACAACCTCTGCCACTATTTATACACACGCCATCATTCGTGAATCTTCTACAATGCTCTTAACGAACATACTAGTATGTTCGAATTCTAGAGCTTTCGATGTCAATGTTAGCAGCTTAAACATTTAGTGTTGTCATACTATAAAACTGATGGACGTGTTTATAACCATGATGAAAGCTGCATGCAGTCGTTACAGACTGTTAAATTCAAATCGCTATTGCAAATTCGTCACACTATTTTCCATGTCCGAAATGATAATTGAACGCTATAAAAGAAAATCATTTTTGCGATGAATAATAGATCAATTAAGATAACCCGAAGTTTATCAAATCGTACGTGAAGCCCGGTCAACCAGCCGAATTTACACCAAACAGGGTATTTGGGGTTCGTTGTCGAAATAAGCGTAACACTTATTTTTGGTAAATGTTTATTTGTTCTTACGTAACTGTTGTAAGACATAATACAAGGCGAATGTATTTAATGGTAGACCCAAATCAACAACTCCACAAAAACCAACATAGATTTTTGGATTTCAGCTACGCCCTAGTGAAATGTCATGGCAATCGGATCGGCCAGTTAGAAATGGCATATTTATTTCCAATATATTTTGATTCTGCCCCACTGTGTACAGCAAATTATCTTCTTCCCGAAATCCTTGAAATTGAAATCTTGGGTATATCTTAATTTTGGGAGATTTACTTCCTTTTATCTTTTATATATATGTTTTTAACATGTGCGTATCCAGGGCTGAAAGTCAGTTGAACCTACATAAATTTAAAAGTTTAAAATCCGGGTTACAAAACTGCACTTAGTGACTATATAAAATAACTACTATCCAAAGTTTAAAGTGACTTCACTTTAGATTACTAAGAGACACTAAAGTGATAATTAATTTCATGCTAGATTACTTGGGATGTATAAAGTGATCAATTGTATTCTCTTTACATTACAAAGCGCACATAGGTGTCAAATAACCCAAAAGTATATAAATTGGATTCAGCCATGTAATAGGACATTAGTGGAAATTACTTTCTACTTACGGAATCTGCTTCCATACGAATCGTAGCAGTGTAAAATTTCGACATATTCCATTTTCAAAAGTGTAGAGGTATGATTTCTATGCATATGTCTGTTGTACGTACTTGGCTGGTATAAATGAAGATGAAAATAAAATAAAGAATTAAAATAGATTGAGTCGAGCAGAAAATTAAGCTGAAAAGCTTGCAGTGAAGAGATTTTTCGTTTCGTTTTTTTATTCCATACCCACCAACCATTTATTCATTCATATATTTTCCTCTTCATACGAGTCGAAAGAAGCAGAATAATGAACGTACGAAAAATAAAACTCATACGTACTCAAACAATACAATAAAAATTAGGTCAAAGATCAAGAGGAGAGTCACATCAGGAAGGCAGCAAGCAGGCAGGCAGTCAGTCAGTTAGGCAGCCAGCCATTGAAGCACTTCAAAACATAAAAGTTTGTGTGAATGATGTCGGTGTGTGAAACGAAATGAAATGGTTTGAATGCTCACTCACACTATTTTTACTACTTCTACTACATATAGTTGTTAACATTAACTGGTTGACTAGTTTGACTGACTAAATGACGGAATATTTGACAGATTACATAGATACGTATGTAAATACGAGGAAGGTTTAATAAGTTCTTCCAAAGTAATAGAAACTCATAATAAATATGGTGACATAGGCGTTATGCAGTTTGAACAAAGTTTTGTTTAATATTTAATAAGTACTTTCCAAAAGTCCACATTGTTCATATACATGCATAAATATTTGTAGAAATAAGCGTAACCCAGCAGTTAAGCAAGTAGTCAATGTATAGCTTACAGACTGTAATTGTCACTAATGTTAATGTTAATGCTAACTCTAATTTATATATTTTTGGTCATTTGACACGTATGTGCTCTTTGTAATGCAGAGAGAAGTCAATTGGTTACTTTATATATCCCATGTAATCTAGCGTCACTTAAGTGTCTCTAAGTAATCTAGAGTTTAGTCACTTTAATCTTTGTTGTTTTATAAAAATTGTGATCATCTAATTCTCATTCCCATGTAACATCGTGTAGCCAATTGTCACTTCAGTGTCTCTAAGTAAGCTAGAGTGTAGTCAGTTTAAACCAGTTTATTTTGTACTGCACTTTTGTAAGTAGTAATTTTACCCACCTGAAGTAATCTATTGGAGAGTTGTTGGAGGAAGATTTGTTTGCAAGCAATCGGTTATTGGACTGTCTATTAGATGTCTTTTTAACTGACTATTTGAGGTCAATTACCACGTACATGTTTAAATAACTAGTTATGTAGCTGATAAAGTAACCAGGGAGTTAGCTGGTAAGGTAACTGACTCTTTATAACCGGTATGTGAATCCGATGCGTTGACTACTTTGGACCAGCTATCAGACAGTCTCATTGTAATCAAAATTAGGACATGCACGTGTTAAAATTTCAAGTCACGTAACTACTTATGCAACTAGTTGTTATCCTAAGTGATAGGTAAAATCACTAGTTCGGGACTGTCTCCTAGAACTGCTGGGAAGTTTTATTTTCGATCTTTCGTGGCTCTTGTGAGATCTAATAAACATCAAACAACAATGAGCTCCTGCTGAGATCTTATCCAATTAAAAGCTAATTTAGTTTAAACATATTTATGCATGGAAAGGAGGAATATAAAGTTTATAATCATCATCTCTTATCACGGAGAGATTTAGTTGTAAAGGAATAAATGTTGAATGAAATATCAATTTATTGAACCAATTTTAAACATATTTAAATACTAGCTAAACCCGGTCTGCATTGCTGGCCCTTAGAAAACATCTGTTTTATATTGCATCTCGATCTCAATTTTGATATACAGTGTCGGACAACAGTGTCGGACAAAACAAAATTTGTTCTACATTTATCGGTTTTGGGGGAGGGGGAATTCCCATTTCACCCCCTTTGGATCCGCGCCTGTACTGAACTGGTATTCTTCTTGTTTGGCAGGAGACCAGTCCGACCAGCCATTACTAAAAATGGAACGATACACGCTTCAACAACGCATTGAAATTATTAAAATTCACTACAAAAATTGTGAAAATCTAGCAGTCACAATTCGCAAAACTAAAGCATTTTTGGGTCGTCGTGAAGCACCTTGTCGGACCGCAGTACAGAAATTGGTGGAAAAATTCTAGCTGTTGGGACAAGTTAAAGATGTGATGTAAAGAATAAAACCGGTGCACGTCGCTCAAGAACAACTGAGAATATTGCTGCTGTAGCCGAAAGTGTTGAAGAAAACCCAGATTTGTCCATTCCTCGTCGTTCTTTGGAATTGGGCATTCCACAAACGTCATTACAGCGTATTTTGCATAAAGACTCAAGCCGGCCGATCATTAACAACGTCGTGTCTTTGCTGATTGGGTCCTTGTTGTGATCACAATTGGCCACCGAGATCTTGTGATTTAACACCTTGCGACTTCTTCCTTTGGTGCCACGTGAAAGATAAGGTTTACGCCAAGAGACCACCGTCGACCTCAAAGACAGAATTCGTGAGGCTATCGAGGACATAGGGCAGCCATTTTAAGATTTGGTTATGGAAAATTTCATGAAAAGGAAATGGTCCTGTAAGCGTGGTTTAGCCACGAAATGAACATCCAATCATTTATCTCAAAAAATGCTTGGAAAACCCTTTATTAGATAGTAGTCTACACAGATTATCACAGGTATGCAACAAATGACAGTTGTCAAAAAAGTAATATCGACTTTCAATGGTTGTGGTTTGCAGAGCGAGAGAAAAAATACAATTTTCAATATACGGGTCACTCTTTCCAAATCACATCCATTTTGATACTCTCTTTTGTTTGTTTTCTATTGCCACCAACAAACTTACAATTTTGAAAGGCACTTTTCAGTTTACCCAGTTATGTTTAATGTAATTGTTCGTGTATGTCAGTGAGTGACTGACTAGTTTTTAGTTCAACTGTTTGGCGAGCGTTTTTATTTTTCCTACATTAGAGTCATCTTAAAGACTATAGCGTAAACGAACGTGTATAGAGAAGAATAGTTGCTAGATTATTTTGTAAAAAATCTTTTTTTTTCTAACGTATGTATTTGCCACTGCTGTTTGCTTTATCTTATGGTTACCAATGCTATAACGTGGCTAGAAAATATGCACATGTGACAACATGACATTGCTAAAAACATGCTGCAAATAGTAATGGGACCAACTTAGATTTCTAAACCGCAAGACTGTTTAACAAATGTAACAATAATAACATATTTCGACCAGAAATCAGTTAGGTTTAGGAGGATTTAAAGAAAGGCTGGTCGTATTAATGAAATACTTAGTATACTGCTGCAATGCTGAAAGTTTGAGCCAAATTGTATAATGCTAACTCGTGCCACGTTGGCTCTGAAGTTCCGTCTATGATTTGCAAGGAGGGAATAAATTCGATTTTTTTATCATTATTTAGAGTGACATATTAGAGAAAAATTTTCGACATAACAGATGGATTCTCCATGTATATGTTAGCTGAATATCTTGTATCTGATGGTGACTGTCTACTCTTTTCCAGATTGGCAGTTGGTTGCTGCGAAAATGCCAAACATATGTTGGTTACATTATTGCAACATGTCTCTGCGTTGTATATGTGCATCATGTATGACACAGTCAATAGTAGTAGTCGCAGCAGTAGCTTTATAATTCACAATTTTTTTGCATCAAATGCTTAAGTAAAACGTGTATTTTAAGTGTTACTATGTATACCAATGAATGTGCTCTTATGTTGATGGGGAGAAGAGGCTTTGGAGGCTACTGAAATTAAAATGATGAGGAGGTGGGATTAGTGGGTGTTTTCTATTAAAAGTTTTACTATTTTCATTTCCTTTTTTTTTTTCTGTGTCAACTGAAAAAAGCAAAGCAAAAACTAAAACAGCAAGCAAACTCACTCACTCACTCTATGACACCAAACGATTTCGCAAAAGTCACAAAAACTAAATTGAAGCACAAATGATGATGGCACCTTTGAGAGATTTTTTTTTTTCAAACGAGCATGTAACGACGTCAGCAGAATTATAAACAGCATAAGGCAAAAATATCTTCACATAACTGGATGTCGTATAATCGTACGAGTTTAAGTATGAGTATGTACATTGACATATGGGCATTTCCATAGATAGGTCCTATGTGACCGGAAATAAAAATGTTCAATTTCGAAATTTTTTATTATTTACATATTTATATCATTTTATAGGATGAGTGCAATATCCTATAAAATCTTTGTATCAACAACAAATTGAAAAAAAAAACTGAAGAAAGCTCCATTAACGGTATATTTTTCAATCGATGTTCCTGCATCTTCCCATTCTAATAAAGTGTCTGAACATTTTAATTCAAATCAAAATTAAGTGGCTTTAACTAAAAAACAAGTTGATGTATATAAAAATCACACTAAGCATTTTATTTTGATTGTCGTAATTTTTGAAAATTTTGATATTTAGTTTTTGCTTTCCATAAAAACCATAAGTTGGCGCCGCACAGTGGTTTAGAAACCTTTTATTTTGGATATAATTCGGTAGGTCGTGAACGATTAGAGATACCTTAATGAAATTTCACGTAATCAGTCCTGAGGTGTTTTTCAGTTGATTTGTGTTGGGCTTGTTATTCGCTCTAAACTAGTGCTGCAAATATGCCATCGAAAAATGTAAATAAAATAAGCTAGAGAACTGTATTTGTCTGTGCCGAATCGTAAATACCCTCCACCGAAATATAGTGAGAATTACAGAAACTACATTGGTGTCAAGAGTAGAATATTCATATTCAGTATCTCCTATTCATATACGATATTGGATTTTTATATACAACTTTCAGCAGGTGACAATTTATTTCAAATGCTCTAAAATGTTATCTAATTCAGCAATTTACAATTGATATACTCACCGTTTCTTACCATTTGCAACAGAGTTTGTTCCTTTATAATAGAAATGTGCGGACTTTATAACAATTTATCGTTAATATAATTCATAATTGGTTTACATTACCACATTGGCTCATCAATAAGTATAAACAGGTGGAGGAAAAAAGTATAAGAAAGGGCAAATAAAAATTTAGACAAACTGCAAAAGTAAGTTTTAGTTCTGACTCGATTAAGCCCGACCATATGATACCCTACAACTAGAAGATGATTATAAACAGTTTTATGGTAGCTACGACTAATCATGGACCGATCGTCACAAAATTTGGTATTGCGAGTTCGCCTTATAGAAAACTTATTTGTGCTGAATTTAGTTTGCATATCTATATACATAAATAAGTTATTTATGAGAGCTTATCTTTTTCAGATAGGGCGATCGTATGGGGGCTATGAGAAATAATGAACCGATTCTAACCAAATGCAATAGGCTTCATTCTTGGGGCAATAGAAAATCGTGTATTATTTAGTTTAATTACAAGGTTTACATGAACGGACAGACGGACGGACATCGCTTAATCGACTCAGAAAGTGATCATGAGCGGATTGGAATACTTTAAGGCGTTGCTATTGAGACAATATTTTTGCACGTAACAAACATCAGCACTAACCCAATATACGCTTCCCACTATGTATAAGTTTGTCATTCCGTTTGTAATTTCTACATTTTTCATTTGCGACCCTAGAAAGTATATATATTCTGGATCGTTTTATATAGCGAATTCGATATAGCCATGTCCGTCTGTCCGTCTGTATGTTGAAATCAACTTTCCGTAACCCCCAAATATATCGGGAATTCTTCCGACTCGATTGCTATTTAAAATCGAATAAATCGGCGCACAAGTGTCTGAGATATAAGGAAAAAACCAGGACAACCTCGATTTTTGTCCTATTTTTGATCTATATCTGTATTACTAAGTCATTAATATAGACAATATGGATATCTAATGATAGATAGATCAAAGTCCATTACAACGATTTATATAAGGCTATTGTAATTTGGAACTACAACGGGTCAAAATCGGGAAATATATATTTTAACCCGAATTTTTTTTGTACACAAAAATTTTTTTCACTAATAAATTTAAAAAGAAATGTTTAAAAATTAAAAAAAAAACTATTTCAAAAAAATAAATTTAAAACAATTTTGAAAAAAATTTTTTTTAAATTTTGAAAAACAATATCAAAAAAATAGTTTTTTTTTAAATTTTGAAAAACAATTTTGACAAAAAAAAAAAAAAATTTAATTTTGTTTACCTAAAAATATTTAAAATTTTTATTTTAAAGTATAATTTGGTGAATGGTATATAAGATTCGGCACAGCCGAATATAGCTCTCTTACTTGTTATTGATTTTATTGATGATTTTTGGATAAAAACTAACTGACCTGTATAAAATTTTGGTTTGATATCGATATTTTTTAGATATGTATGTAGGTTGAGTTTTTCGGAACTGGTTCTTATATGGAAGCTATAATCAATTATGAGCCGATCTTCATAAGATTCGGTACAGTAATGTTGAATTTCTTCCTGATATAGATATTTACGACAGATTTATGAGTATTTAAGTGATTTTTGTAAGTGGAACTTATATGGGAGATATGGTCAAATATTGACTGATATTCAAAAAATCCAGTAGTATGATTTTTGGATACAAATTATTAATCTGTATACAATGTTAGTTCAATATCGATATATTTCAAATATTTATAGAGGTTAATGTGTTTTTCGGAAGTGGTCCTTATATGGGAACTATGACCAAATATAGGCCAATCTTCATAAAATTCGGTACTGTGATTTTTACATATTCGGGGATTAGTTGTGCAGAATTTCAACCTGATGGAAGTATTTATAAGAGATTTATAAGTATTTTAGTGGAAGTGAAACTTATTGGGAGATATGGTAATATATTGACTGATATTCACAAAATCCAGTAGTTATGGATCGATATAAAACAAAATATGGTATTGCGATTCCTTTTTGCTGGAAACTAATTTTTGCTAATCAATAATGGTGATTTTATGAACCTTTTCCGGATTCCTTCCAAAAAGGTTTTTATTAAGCTTTCTGTCACTTTGTTCAAACAGGTAGTTCATTTCCTTTAAAAATCTACCACACTTTTGGACACCTTGTTTTTGCTCTTCAAGAGCCCAATATCTCTCCACTGGTCTTAGCTCCAGGCAGTTTAGAGGATTTTCCTCTCTTAGTACAAATAACATATTATTGTTCTTGTACCACTCAAGTCCTTGCTTAACATAGTGACAGGTTGCAGGATTCTACAACATTCCCACGAGCATCAGCAACATGCATTTTTTGACCAGGAAGTTGCGAAAAATCTGCCAGAACATACGTTTCGTCATCCATTATGCAACTTGACTTAAATTTCCATTATAAAACTTGACTTCAATTTCCGTGCTCTTTTTTTGGCCTCTAAATTTTTAGCAGCGTTCCTGTCAGGAACTTTTTAAGCCTTATATGTTTTTAACCCTGCATTAGCTTTAACTTTTCGTACCAAATAGTCCGAGCACTGAGCTAACCGGACTGCTTTCCTACCGGATGTGTTGGGAGCTCTTTTGAAAATGCTTTCTATTTTTTTGGCTTTAGAAACATCATGTGGACCATTCCTTCTACCTGAACCAGGTTTTCTATCAACGGACAAGTTCTCCCGATACTGTTTAATAACCTTGGAAACAGTTTTACGGCAGACCTTTGATTGTTTGGCCAAATTTTTGTAGGACCAAGTTTGGTTTTGTTGAAAATATTTAATAATTTTAGTACGCACTTTTTTCTGGTCACTCATTTTATTAACAACAAATGAACATAATTGAGATTAAACATAATAACTGACATGCTTTACAAAGGCAACTTGATCACAAAAAAAAAAATTATCAAATAATCAAATAATACTTGGGTTAAAAGTTTTATTGAAAAATTCGATTTTGCTAATTTTCAATACTAAACTGCTTAGATTATAAACATCGATCAGCTTAGAATTTCATAGGGATCAATAATGTATATAAAGGGTTTTTCAACAAAAGGTGTTATTTTGAATCACCCGGTATTTCGGTAGCTGTCACTTTTGAAGCTTTTATTCTTTGACATTTGACATATAGAAACTACGACATTACTAAAAATGGAACGATACACGCTTCAACAACGCATTGAAATTATTAAAATTCACTACAAAAATGGTGAATATCTTGCAGTCACAGTTCGCAACACTAAAGCATTTTTGGGTCGTCGTGAGGCACCTTGCTGGACCGCAATACAGAAATTGGTGGACAAATTCGAGCTGTTGGGACAAGTTATTGATGTAAAGAATAAAACCTGTGCACGTCGCTCAAGAACAACTAAGAATATTGTTGCTGCTGTTGCCCAAAGTGTTGAAGAAAACCCAGGTTAGTCCATTCCCCGTCGTACTTTGGAATTGGGCATTCCACAAACGTCATTACACATTACGGGAAAAGTTTTCGGACCGTGTTATCTCTCGAAGAGGTGATCACAATTGGCCACCGAGATCTTGTGATTTAACACCTTGCGACTTCATCCTTTAGGGCTACGTGAAAGATAAGGTCTACGCCAACAGCTCAGCGTGGATTGAGGACCCCAAAGATAGAATTCGTGAGGCTATGAAAGACATAGGGCAGCCACTTTGCGATTTGGTTATGGAAAATTTCATGAAAAGGATATGGTCCTGTAAGCGTGGTCGTAGTGGCCATTAGGCTGATGTTGTTTTTCATTATTAACGGTATACCTTCCGATTATTCAGTTCTATAGAATACCAAAATAACACCTCTTGTTGGAAAACCCCTTTACTTTGTTTGGTCTCAGATGAATATTTCTCAATGTTACACACGAAATAACAAACTTATATATACCCTCATTCACCACTTTAGGGGGTGGAGGGTATAAACAAATTTTTCAGATTGTTCTTTATTTCTTTTCACTTCAAAGTCGTACGAATTAAGCATTCGAGACCGCGGAAATGCCCATATATATGTATGAATGAACGAATATTTTTGTATCTGTGTTTTTTAAGTATGAGCAAATGTAACTAGAATCAGATGATTTTTGTAATGTTTCTGTACATTCATACATATCTGGGGCATGATTGTGGGTGTATAGGAGGAGTGTGTCTGTGATGTTGTCGAGTGTGAGAATATTTGTTTTTAGAGTAAGATTGACTATAAGTAGCTTAAGTTGTCGAAGCTAAGGAATCATTTGAGTTGTTGCAAGACAAGACATGACAGAAGCAAAAGCAATGACAGCTTAAGTACCACTTGAACAATTTAGCAACAATTAAGACCACAAAAATGTTTAAAGTAATACAAAAACTTAAGCATAACACAGCAATGAGTTGGAATGAGGCGTAAGGGTGGAGGCTATAGAATAGGGTATAATGTGGGTTAACCGTTAAACCGTGTAGGAATTATATGAATAAATTAAACGCAAAATTGTGTTAATAGTATACGTTTAGCTTTGTTAATATGGGTATAAATGGGAAAAGGAGATCAACCATATTTCCCTTCAAAAATTGGATGATGAAAAGAAGAAAGTTATTTTGTGATCAATCATATTTCCATTTAATATCTATCTTCATGTCTAGAGTTATTTTGTTATCATAAAGGCGTCCGTAACTTTGTTAATATATGTCTAAATGGAAAAAGAACGTTATTTTGAGATCCCCACATTTATTTTCTCGAATCTCCTCCATTCTTTGTCCTGGTTCTACCTTGAATAAAGTTTATTAAATTCAGGATTAATAATTGTGTGAACTTGATGTTTAAGTTAACAAATAATTAAATTTAAAATATTGAAGGTCTTTCTTTTCATCATTTATTTCATTAAAATCTAGCGGAAGTTTATACTTATAGAAAAGCAAGCAACAAAAAAAAAAAAAAGGTTTTCAAAACTTAAACTTTGAGACGCGTGTGAAATAATCCTAAACCTAATGGCTCACAATTTCCTTACATAAATATATTTCATGAATACGTAATTGCATAAATTCAAATTCAAGTATTTTAACAAAAAAATAAATAAAATAAAAATCTAAAGGAAAACCAAATGAAAAGCAAACCTAAATTAGCATTAGTTAAAGCTCTGTCTAACTATTTAACAACACAGTAGTGACTAAATGAATGAATGAGTGAGTGAGTGAGTGACTTGTAACTATTTTTAAGAATAGAGCAAAAAAAGAAAAACAGATTGTGTGACAAAGTTTCTTCTTTCGTTGGTTTTAAAATTTTCTTTTGGTTTTATTTTTGCAATTTTTCCTGTAGTTTTCTAAGCACTACTATTTAGATACTTATCATATGTTAAATGCGAAATACGTGCTATTGGCATCATGGCACACATATTTGCTAACTTACACTTATACATGCATACGACCATGTATAAATGTTTGTGTAACTATATTATATACACAATAGTTATACAGTGTCGCTCAAAATTGTTTGAGTATAAATCATAAATTACAATGCAGGAAATGCACAATTGCATGGATTCTTATTTAAGGGACCAATCTTGGGTTTCGTCAATCAATTACATTTTGGATTGCTTAACAATGAAAGGTGTATGTAAGGAATCTTTCATTAAGCTCTTCCTATCTTTAAATTTAAAGATAGGACAAGGTGCTTCACGACGACCCAAAAATGCTTTAGTTTTGCGAACTGTGACTGCAAGATTTTCACCATTTTTGTACTGAATTTTAATAATTTCAATGCGTTGTTGAAGCGTATATTCTGCTTTTCAAATGTAAAGCTTCAAAAGTGACTTCTTTGAAAACTCTTTAGAAACCAATATGCAAATTAACGAGCAATCGAAATTTCTATAACGCGAAATACTACCAGTATTGATTGCAATAGTTCAATACCTCGAAGTACAACATAGCGTCGGGCGATACATAGTTTTAAGACTGAAATGTGAATATTTGATTTTTATTGAAAAATATTTTGACCAACACTGTAATCAAATATGTTTGTACTAAGTGTAATGAACATATCAGTTCAGTTATCTGCTACTTTACTAACAAACTGTTTTCTTTCCATTTTTTTTGTTTTTTTTTTTTAGTTTTTTGTTTCATTTTCAGTGGTTATAACCACTATAACAATTTCAAAATTCTTTCGTAAAAAAGAAGAGGGATTTTTTATTTGTATAAATAGTATTTTTTTTCTACTACTCTGTCAGTTAGTTAGTTCGCCAGCCTGCCAACCAACCAGCCTGATTGCCATCCATTCTCGTCTATTTAAGTGAATCACACACAGAGTGAAAAGGTTCATGGTGAACCTAACTTTTATGCAAACAATACACAATACATAAGTATTGTTTGAAAAATAACTGAGAGAAAAAAAAAAGTGGAAACAAAAAACATCAGCGTATACGACTATTTAATAGTTGGGTTAGAAACGACCATGACATGCTCTATTTTACACCTTTTGGCAACAACCAAACCCTTTCCTTAACTCTTGGTATTTTTTAATTGTTGCAACAATTGAAGCTGTGTGAGATGTTGCGGTTTTATTTACATTTTGAGGGGAGAAATGTTTCTTTTTTTTGTTTGTTATTATGTTTGCTAGTAAGTAATACAGGGTTCCGGGTGAATTTTTGCTGGAGTATATTTGGAAACATTTAAGTAGTTTTCTTAAGGAGCATTATGTTCCATATTCTTAGTTACTTGATTAGAGAGGTCATTTAGAATCCAAATAAGATCCAAGCGGAACACATGTCTGTCAATGAGACAGTTTACCACTGTCTTCTTTTGGAACTCAGATATTTGAATTTTGTACTTCTGAGAGGATTTGCCTATTTCGAATGGTAAATTACTCTGAATTAATATTTGATTTAATAGGGATACTCCAGACCAGAGGTGCGCAAAAGTAAATTCTCTTACTAATACACTTACTCTCGCCAACACATTCAAATCGTTATTTTGTTCAGTGCACCTACAAACAAACAAATACAAAAACTGAAAAAATAAAGAAAAAGTCATACACCCATGCTTATGCGCTTTTGTAGTTGTCTCATTGAGTGGACAACGACTACTAAATTGTAAGAGCATAAGAATACGTGTGATTTGATTTTGCACAATTATGCTATGGGCTGCTCACCATTGCTCCAGACCCTCATTCAATCTGACACTTTTCTTAGTCAACGATTCCGAGGTCTAGATTTCTGTTCTGAGATGCGTAGATTTGAGAGTTTTCTTAATTTAAATTTAGCCACAATATTTTCGCTCCCTTGGAAACTTTCAAAGGTTTGTTGTTGCCGGTAACAGCACCTCTTCAAGAGTCTTAATTTGGTGTTATAGTCCTATACAAGTAAAAGCTGACAATCGACTTCTACCAGTGATTACGCAACCTTTATGTCATAAGTACTAGTTTATATGATAATATATACCAACTTTTCAATAACCCTTAAAGTTTTAAAACTGATGGAAAGTACTTCACCTGCCTCATATCTCCAACTAATGTAGAGTGTTAAAATAAACGAAAGAAAGAAATAATTTTTGTGGGGCAATGGGAATACTTTACATTCATGTAAGTTTTTGTTTGCATGTATTAAAAAGAACATAAACCCATACATATCTGTATATGCACGTACATACGAGGATTGCATAAAGACCAGAGTCATATTGTTAAAGGAAGATTTTAGAAACCAGAGACCTAGACTGCTGCACTACAAATTCTTGCTTGACTTTTTCCTATGTCTCCTTCACATTAGCAGCAATTGATCTGAAGACATTAGAAATTCGACTGGCGAAGTATGAATAATATAAATATCTTGTGTAAATTAAATTCATAACTCATACTAAAGCGATTAACTACAGACCTATTAGTCGTGCATCTGGTGTCTGTCTGTCCGTCTGTTGAAATCAACTTTCTGAAGACCCCAGATATCTTCGGGATCCAAATCTTCAATAATTCTTTCAGACATGCTTTCGTGAAGTTTGCTATTTAAAATCAGCAAAATCCGTCCATAAATAACGGAGATATGAGCAAAAATCCGAGACAACCTACATTTTTGGCCTTTTTTTGATCTATATCTCGATTATTAAATCATAAATATACACAATATGAATATCTAATGATAGATATTTCAAAGTCCATTGCAATGATATATACATATAAGGCTATAGTAAGTTGGACCTACAATGGGTCAAAATCGGAAAAAATATTTTTAACCCGGATTTTTTTTTTCACAAAAAACATTTTTTTGTCATAAATTTTTTCACTAATAAATTAAAAAAAAAATGTATTTAAAAAAAATTGGAAAAAACTTTTAAAAACAATTTGGAAAAAAAAATTTTTAAAAAATTAAAATTTTTTTTTTTTAAATTTTATTTTAAAGTATAATTTGGTGAAGGGTATATGAGATTCGGCAGAGCCAATTATATTCCCCTCAATCTGTTTAAGTAGTTTGCGTTTGCATTGAACTCTATCGTTAGTCGTCTATGCGGATTATGTATACATGCTATAGCTATTGCAGTTAACGGAAATTTAATATCCCTCACAAAGTATATTCTATAAGGCTGTCTAGTCCAAACATTATGGAAAACGTAAACTTGATCTAAATACCAGCAGAACGTAATTGGTTATATTTATAAGGAAGAATCACATATTTATTACCTTTCTTTCTTTCTATCATTTTGGAAAACAGCGATATCAATCAGAAGCATATACCTTGGTATAGTAGTTTGGATAGTAAGTTCAGCATTAAACTGAATGTCATGGAACAGGAGAAGAAGACACACTTTATTACTGCAAGAGTGCCATTGAAAATATATGTAACCAACACTATAGAAAAGTACGCATCTAATAAATATATACATATAGATAGAATGGCTTCAACACGTGTCATCAGTGTATTTCGAATTACTCTTAAACCTTCTGTCACTGGATTTGATATAAAGCGCTCTATACAGTCATGGAACGAAGGAAGAAAGGGACGGACACACTTTATTACTTTCAATTTCGTTTTTTTTGGCTTACACAGGAATTATTTTTTCGAATTTTCTATGGGAATAACGTTTGGCAAACCAGCTCTTCAAAAAGTTTCGTCATATGTTAACAGAGCTTTTCGAACACTGCAATTCTTATTCCTAAATTCTTATGTATGGAGCTGCCATTAGAAAACCCATATAAAAATGCTACAAACGGTATATAGAAAGAGCTGGATACTTGTTGCCAGTTCTCTTTGCACTACTCACAAACTTAATATCACTGAGATTTAAATAAAACTTAGAATAATTCAGATATCAGACTGAAATTCTAGGTATAGTACATATAAGCTGCGCAAGCATTTTTGAATCGCTCTATTCTTTGAAGGCAATTTCCACTAATCTTATACACTTAATGGCTTCAACATTGTCTTTATTGTTCCAAAGGTCCTCTAACGTCATTGATTTGTTGGAATAATCCAAAGACTTTACTTAATCGCATAAATTAATTCTAATGACTTTAAATCGCACATGCAATATCGAGATTATATGATTACCCAACTCATCCTGCAATGTGAAATATATATGACCAGATGTTAGGCGTTTTATTGATATCTAGTCCATCCAATTTTGGCCAAATTATAGTAATATAGTCATTTTCAATTACACCTTCAGTTTTTGTGCATGTAATGGAGCCTCTTAAAATACATATGAGTATGTCGCTGTTCAATTAAATCCGAGTATGGTTAAATGTGGGTCTATAAGTTAATGGTTAGACTGATTATTTCGTAAGGTGATAATGTGGTTCTAAGGAGTGGGATCGTAAAATTCTTAACACACGTTTTTCATTAAAACTTTTAACCAAAGTATTATTTGATTTTATTTTTTTGATCAAGTTACCTTTGTAAAAGATGTCAGTTATTATGTTTAATGTCAATTATATTCATTTGTTGTTAATCTGTTAAAAATGAGTGACCAGAAAAAAGTGCGTAAAAAATTATTAAATATTTTTAAAAAAACCCAACTTGGTCCTACAAAAAGTTGGCCAAACAATCAAAGGTCTGCCGTCATCCTGTTTTCAATGTTATTAAACAGTTTCGGGAGAACTTGTCCGTTGATAGAAAACCTGGTTCAGGTAGAATGTAGACCATACATGATGTTTCTAAAGCCAAAAAAATAGAAAGCATTTTCAAAAGAGCTCCCAACACATCTAGTAGGAAAGCAGCCCGGTTAGCTTAGTGCTCGGACTATTTGGTAAGAAAAGTTAAAGCTAATGCAGGTTTAAAAACATACAAGGCTCAAAAAGTTTCTGACAGGAACGCTGCCAAAAACAGAGCACGGATATTGAAGTCAAGTTTTATAAAAAATATTCTTGCTGCATAATGGATGACGAAACGTATGTTCTGGCAGATTTTTCGCAACTTCCTGGTCAAAATTTGTATGTTGCTGATGCTCGGGGGAATGTTGAAGAAAAGTTTAGGATCATTTGTTACAATGGACTCTATAAATAGCGAAATTTACATCAAGGAATATTTACAAAAAAGGCTGCTTCCATTTAGAAGACTTCATAATATGTCCACGTATTTTTTGCCTGACTTGACATCCTGTCACTATGGTAAACAAGCCCTTGAGTGGTACAAGAACAATAATGTGGTATTTGTACCAAGAGAGGCAAATTCTCCAAACTGCCCGGAGCTAAGGTCAGTGGAGAGTATTGGGTTCTTAGAAAAATTGAATTGAAGAGCACAAAAAAGGTGTCCAAAAGTGTAGATTTTAAATGGAGATGGACTACCTGTTCGAGCAAAGTAACAAAAAAGCACAATAAAACGTTAATGGAAGGGTTTCCGAAAAAGTTTCAAAATTTCATCACTAGTGATTAAAACTATAAAAATATTATTTTTTTGTAAATTGTTAGTGGTTTCGTTTTTATTAACATCTATGTATGTTAAGAATTGTTCGATCTCACTTCTTATAAGTTAATTGTCTATAAGTCAGTACTGTTATTTGCACTAGTTTTAATTTGAGCAAAATATCCTCTCGGATGGAAATGCGGACATGAAAATAAAATTTAAATGAGACTTTAGTTCTATAATTCAGAAAAATAAAGTCTCTTTGTATTTTATACCTAGTCGCAATGGCCAAAGGGAAATAATAAGGAGAAAAAATTGGTCAAAATGGCCTGTTCTCGGGATTGTTATGGTACAAAACATAATTTAGTTCTCGTCGTAGCGGTCGTTAGATTTAATCTGAATCTTAATACATATAACAAGGATACATTATACTGGTGTTCTCCGCTTGAGGATCGGAGTTTGCCATAGAATTATCTAATTTATTCGTTTATAAATGAAAAACATGGATGTTTTGAGTTGTTATACCCTACACCACCATAGTGGGGAGGGTATATTGGATTTGTGCAGATGTTTGTAAAGTCCAAAATATTAGTCTAACATCCACCTTAAAGTATACCGATCGACTAAGAACCACTATCTGAGTCGATTAAACGATGTCCGTCTGGCTGGCTGGCTGGCCATGTAAACCTTGTACGCAAAGTATAGGTCGCAATTTTGAAGATATTTTGATAAAATTTGGTACACATCATTTTTTCTGCCCATGGACCAAGCCTATTGAAACTGACTGAAATCGGTCCATTATTTCACCTAGCCCCCAAATTCCTCCCGAAATTGGACTTTATCGGTCATAAATGTTTAATTTATATAGGTATCTACACAAGTTTTTCCCCAAATAAATTTTATATATACGGAATTCATTTCACCAAATTTTATTATGATCGGTTTATAATTAGTCATAGCTCCCATATAAGGTCTGTTTCCGATAATCACTTTAACGAGCATAAATCTCCTAAAAATGTTGGTATACACATAAAATTCAAATTAATCACATTAACCACCTAATTTGGTGATCGGTCCATAATTGCTCATAGCTCCCATATAAGGCCCACTACCGAAAATTGCTCACGAATGTAAATTATTGAAATTTTGAAAGAAAAATGTTTTTGCTCATTTACTTAGTGTAGGGTATTATATGGTCGGGGTTGACCGACCATACTTTCTTACTTGTTTGTTATCGGGATTGACATCATTACTTATACCATTAAAACAAATTCCTGCACTACATACATAAATTGGAGGTTTATTTGAATCCGAGGCCTGTATGACATCATCAAAAATGAGAAGGCGGACGAGATATCCAGGATTACATCTTCTTTGAATGTCAACATTGAAAATGGAAGTCATTTCAGGACTTCAGAGAAGATCTCAAGGTATTGGCATTTGATGAACATATCAAGCACTGGCTTAGGTCGGACGGATAAATAGCATCGTATGAAGAAACACCAATGGTGGGATAACTGAGAATATATTGAAACTCAATAGACTGGATCTCATGGTATAACTCATATGATATTTTCCGATACTATGGGTTGTAGGACATGCGAAAATTTCCTTCGTTTGGTCGTATTAAGGATATATTTTTTGCATAGGACACAATACTATAAGCATACTTATTCTAGTGGACATTGGCTAGTCTTTTCATCACTTGGAGAAGTGCACTAATCCGTCTTATCTGGTTGAAGGTATACCAGCAATAGACATGGTTCTATTGAGCCTTAGAGATATATCTGACATTTTATTAAGTCATTCGAACAAATTTGTTAAAGACACATTAATAACATTTTTTTTTAAACATTTTACATCTGATCCTCGTATGTATGTGAACTTATCGGCAATACTATGTATGTTTACGTTTGTATGCAAGCATGTAAATATTTCAGATACCAACTACATACAAACACACATACATACTAAGTACAAGTATGTTCGTACGAGTATTTTACTTTTGTGTAATGATGACCTAAAATTTAACGTTTTTAAAGTATTTTTATTGATTGCTGACTTAGACAATTTATTTTTATGTCATTGTATGGGTTTTACCATCATTGTTGTCGTCATCATTCTCAACGTACCACCACCACCACTTGCAACTGCCTGCCACATGGAAAATATGCTATTGCTGTTGTTATTTGTTGATACTTCATGGTTACTCCTCATTCATTTATTCATTCATTCAAATACACATGTGTATGTATGTAAGTATGTACATATACAGGGTGATAGAAATACTAGGATATTTTTAAATCATATGTTATTTTGACACTCAGTCAATATCTTACCATCTTGGACCAAAAATACTCGCTTTACGCTTGAATAACGTTGGAAAATATAGCAAACTTTCCGAAGTAATAACTTAGGTCTGGCGGATAACTAGCATCCTACGCTACACTGCTCCAGAACGCGGAATATTGCTGACTATTTATTTGTCCAATCGGTGACTTTAGCACAACGTGAATTTCGTCGCAGATTTCATGGCCGTCCAACGGCTACTGGTGAAACACTGCGACGTTTAGCCGCTCGCATCGAAGAGACTGGCACAACACGAGATGCTGCCAGGCGTGGCAGACCCCGGAGTAGCCGTTCTGCAGAGAATATTGCTGCTGTAGCCGAGGATGTCATGAAAGCGCCGTCGACATCGACCAGACGACGTGCCACGCAAATGGGTATCAGTCGACGGTCTTTACAGCGAATTTTGGTACAAGATTTGAAGATGTTTCCGTACAAAGTCCAGACGGTGCATCAGCTGTTAGCTGCTGACCGCCAATCGCGTCTAATATACGCTCAAGCCATCCTTAATCACCACCAAGAGGAAGATGATTTTTCATCAAAAATAATCATGAGTGATGAGGCTCATTTCCATCTTAGCGGGTACGTAAATAAGCAAAATTTACGCTTCTGGGGCACTGAAAATCCGCGTGTAACCCACGAAGAGCCATTACACCCGCTCAAAGTCACTGTATGGTATGCTGTTTTTGCTGGAGGAGTCACAGGACCTTTTTTCTTCGAAGACGTCGCGGGCCAAACGGTTACTGTGAATGGTGAGCGCTACAGAGCAATGATCAACGAGTTCTTTTTGCCGCAACTTGATGAATTGGGATTGGAAAACATGTGGTTCCAACAGGACGGTGCAACGGCACACACTGCACGTGCCACAACCGATATGCTGAAGGATGCATTTCCCGGGCGCCTAATCTCCCGTTTTGATTTGCACTGGCCAGCAAGATCGCCTGATTTGACCGCTCCAGACTTCTTTTTGTGGGGCTTTTTGAAGTCGCGGGTTTATGTCAACAAGCCTCAGACTCTTGCAGCTCTTAAAGACAATATCCGTCAAGAATGTGAGGACCTATCGCCGAAAGTTTTGGCCAAAGTGATGGAAAATGCCATAAAAAGGGCTCAAATAACAATCAACTGTGGCGGCGGCCATTTACATGACATCATATTCTCGACTTGATGTAAAAAAAAATTAAAAGACCAAATAAAAATAATCCACAAGAAGAATCAAAGTTTTTAATTTTTTTTTTAATTACAGCCAAAAAAAAACATCGGAAGTTTACTTTTGCGCCACCTTGTATGTTAATAAAAACGAAACCACTGAACATACAGTTTTAATTTTTTTTTATTGGATTGAAATTATTATTACAATTTACAAAAAAAAAAAAATATTTTTATAGTTTCAATCACTAGTGAAGAAATTTTGAACCTTTTTCGAAAACCCTAGCATTAACGTTTTTATAGTGCTTTCTGTCACTTTGCTCGAAGAGGTAGTCCATCTCCGTTTAAAATCTACCACACTTTTGGACACCTTTTTTGTGCTCTTTAATTCTCTTTTAATAAGAGCCCAATATCTCTCCAAAAGAGCCCAAAATCTCTCCTTAGCTCCGGGCAGTTTGGAGGATTTGCCTCTCTTGGTATAAATACCACATTATTGTTCTTGTACCACTCAAGGGCTTGTTTACCATAGTGACAGCATGCAAAGTCAGGCAAAAAATAAGTGGACACGTTATAAGTCTTATGAATGGAAGCAGCATTTTTTGTAAACATTCCTTGATGTAAATTTCGATATTTATAGAGCCCTTTTGGCGCAACTGTAAATTGCTTGCTATACCAAGAACTTTTGGGAAATTTTGTCTGCTTTTGGGTCCTAAACTTTTCTTCAACATTCCCTCGAGCATCAGCAACATAAAATTTTTGTCCAGGAAGTTGCGAAAAATCTGCCAGAACATACGTTTCGTCATCCATTATGCAGCAGGAATATTTTTTTTTATAAAACTTGACTTCAATTTCCGTGCTCTGTTTTTGGCCTCTAAATTTTTAGCAGCGTTCCTGTCAGGAACTTTTTGAGCCTTGTATGTTTTTAAACCTGCATTAGCTTTTTACTTTTCGTACCAAATAGTCCGAGCACTGAGCTAACCGGGCTGCTTTCCTACCGGATGTGTTGGGAGCTCTTTTGAAAATGTTTTCTATTTTTTTTGGCTTTAGAAACATCATGTGAGCTATTCCTTCTACCTGAACCAGGTTTTCTCAACGTACAAGTTCTGCCGGTACTGTTGCATAACATTGGAAACAGTTTGTCGGCAGACCTTTGAATGCTTTGCCAACTTTTTGTAGGACCAAGTTGGGTTTTGTTGAGAGAATTTTTGTACGCACTTTTTTCTGATCACTCATTTTAATCAGATTGACAACAATTGAATATAATTGGCATTTAACATAATGACTGACATGTTTTACAAAGGTAAATGATCAAAAAATAAAATAATACTTGGGTTAAAAGTTTTAATGAAAAACGTGTGTTAAGAATTTTACGATCTCACTCCTTATATTTGGTTTCAGCAGGATGGCGCACCATGTCACAAAGTCAATCAAACAATCGATCTTTTGCTTACTTAGTTCGGTAATCGTGATATCGGCCATGTTGGCGATGTTAATTGGCCACCTCGAGCTGCGATGTTTTGAAAAAATGGACTAACAGGATAATATATAATGGTTATTATAATAACATAATAATAATTTTAAAAAGTAAACTTGAAATTGTACCACCCTGTACATGCATATAAATATTCTGTGGTATTATTTTGTTTAGAATATTGTGGAGTTGTGTCTGTATTGTGTTTAAATTTTTAAAACCGTTAGACAGTTTCAAATTTTATTTTCATTTTTATTTTTCTATTTTACCAATTCTATTTTTTTTGTTTTGGTTGGTTGTTGTTTGCTATTTTTTGCCTGAACTTTAAACGACTTTATTTATTGTTGTTCAAATTACTGGTTAATCAAGTGTACAGAGAGGTTGCCATTGTAATATAAAATGGAAAATCATCAATTTGCAACAAAAAAAATATATGTACTTATGTATGTATATTGAAATAAAAATCAATGTATGCCTATAGAACCATTTTACGCAAACAAATGAAAACAACAGCTTTATAAATTACAAAACTATTATAGGTTAAGTTTACAACAACCGACAACAATAACAACAACAACACAAACTGCAACAAAATTGATGATTCTACTAATAAACATTTTCACATTGAATTTGTATTGCATTTAAAGACAAATTATTAGGGAAGTAAAAATGTAAATGTTTTGCTTTTTTTTGTGAAATTGACAACGCAACATTTCTTTAACCAACCAGCCAACCAATCAACAAACATACATGTTCATTGAAGTGAAAATATAATAAATTAAATACTTTGTTTTGGAAGTTTATATTTTTGTAATTTTCCAAAGCTGAAACGTAAAATATTTTTAAGACTGAAACGAAAAAAAAAACTTTGCTTGTTGAAAAATAACCTTAAGCTACTTTAAAACTGGATACATTTTGCTAACTTAAAAATAAGTGAAATTTTAAGCAATCGTTAATAACTCTTGAAACAAGCATTTAGTCGAGAGAAGAATCTCATTTACTGGACATTTACATGTCCCAAATTTGAACCAATAATTTGTTAATATAACATCTAGGGGGAATTCATCACAATCACTCCAGAAGTCATAATTGTTAAATGTTGATGATGTTTGTTATCTTTCCTTTCCAAAGAACATTCTATACGGCTCTCTACTCCAACGAACCTGGAAAAGGTGAACTTGACTTTAATACCAGCTTATGAGAAAGTCAGGTATCTAGACTTGACCTTAATATCTGCAGAGCTTAACTCGGTGTTTATATGGGAAAGTCAGGTATCTAGACTTTCAACACCAGAGTCGAATACTTTGATCTTATTCTGGATAGTAAGTTGAGCGTAGACTTGACTTTAATACCAGCAGAAATGAACTCGGTCTCTTTATGAGAAAGTCAGGTATCTAGACTTCCAGATCAATTAGAGTCTAATACTTTGGTATCATTCCGGATAGTCACTACAATCTTTATTACAACAAGAGGGTCATTGGAGAGATTTCGAAGCTTACTGCAATTTGTTTATCTGAATATTCTGTATGGGAATAGTCTTTAGTGAGCTCTGGAAAAAAGTATTTATTTGGGAATTCTACAACATATAGTACTTTTCTATATATTCTAAAAACTTCTGCCATTGGATTTTATATGGAAGGTGGCTACATTTACTATATAGTTATAGGAAAAGGCTATTATAAAGAGTTGGCGAGTGGTTCCTAAGATTATGCACTGCAATTGTTTCTCCAATTCGTTTGTATTGGACTACTCTTTGGTAGAATTACATCGATACGTATTACCATATGCACTACTCATAAACCTACTGCTACTGGATATGGTGGGGAAGTAGGTGACAAAAAACTCGCCAATTGCTCTACGAAGTACTTCGCAATATAGTGAAACATGGCCAATCGTGGAACCCCACAGGGTGGTGTATTATCTCCACTTCCGTGGAATCTGGCTATGAATACCCTGTTGGTCAGGACAGAAAGATTAAAACAGTCGCGTATGCTGACGATGTTGCAGTATTTATATCTGGTAAATTTCTGGATACAATATCTAGTTTTATGGAATCGGCATTAAGTACATTGAGTGAGTGGAGTATATCAAGTGGACTTAGTGTGAACCCCCAAAAAACGGAATTGGTTCTCTTCACTAGGAGGTATAAGATCGATGACTTTAGACCACCTAAGCAGAATGGAATCAGTCTTGAGATCAGGGATAATGCAAAGTACCTTGGCATCATTCTAGATAAGAGATTGTCCTGGAATTTGAACATTCAGAACAGGATTAATAAGGCCTATGTGGCCATCTACTCCTGCAAAAAGGCAATTGGTACTAACTGGGGTATTATGCCGAAAGGTATCAATTGGATCTTCAAAGTAGTCGTTAAACCCATCTTGTTCTATGGAGTATTGATGTGATGACAGGCTTTGGATAATGCTACTCACCGGAAGGCCGTTGAACGAGTTCTAAGAACTATCGCGATACTGATTACAGGCGCTATAAGGTCTACTTCTTCTAAGGCTGTTTTTAGTATTCGGAACTGGTTACTAGTGGATTTGATGGTGATACAGATGGCTCTCAACTCTGCTGTGAGACTAAATGCTGGTTGTTTGTGGTCTGGTAATGACCTTGGACACTCTAGGATACTAAATTACTATGGGCACATACATGGTAATGTCGATTACTGCATCACCTTTTTTTGATAGGCATTTCCATATTATGATTCCGAATAGAGATTCATGGCGGATATACACTAATGGCTCTAACAGGCGTAATAGGGTCGATGGAGGTTTCTATATTGAAAACTTTGGGATAAAATCCTACTACCTAACTATTAAACGTGCATCCAACTGGCTGAGGTATTATCGAATATCTGGTGATATATGTATATTTACTGACAGCAAGGCGGCCGTTAGCGGAATAGCGGGTGTCTTTATGACATCTAGGTTAACCGAGGAATGCCGGATATCCCTAAATGAGATAGCGGGACATTCTAGGATAACGCTTATATGGGTCCCTGGACACGATGGAAATCAGGGTAATTGTATAGGAGGAGGCGATTGATCTCTTTTCTGGTATTTCCATTGTTAAATGCAAGATGGGTCTTCAGCAGAGACTGCTGTATGAGCCTGCACAAAACAGGTGGACTAATGAACCTTCCTGTGCTACAGCGATGTCGACCCGTATACGATGCCTGCAGGACAAATCTACTTATAGAATACCGTCGTGAGCAAATAAGGCTAATTGTCTCCTTCATTACAGGACACTGTTTAATCGGGACACATGCTAGAAGAATGACCCTACGGTACAATGAATACTGTAGAAGCTACCATAATGAAGCAGAGGAAGAGACTGTGTATCACCTTTTCTGCCAATGTCCGGCTCTGACAAACCTAAGGGAACGCATCCTCGGATTTCCTTTCCTATCATGTTTGGACGAGCTATCAAGGATGAATCTGAGATGAATCTATTCCTTCTTCCGGGAATCTGGTTGGTTTAATTTGGAGTCAACGGAAGTACTGTAAATACCCTTGGGTATCACATTGGGATCAGATTTGAATGGACCCAAGTGAGCTGCTTGAAGAGCGGCTGCCCATCGAACCTAACCTAACCTATAGTGAAACACCTACGGTCATAACAGTACATAATGGATGGTGACATACATCCTCTTGGACAAAACTTAATGCTTGGCAATATAATATTCATAATAGAAGAAGGAAGATCAGTCGGGAAGGTTGTGTTACGCTTATTGCTTGATTTTGTTAGTGTATTTAATCAATATTAAGCGAGAAATATATGTATGAGAGTGTAGTATACAAATGCAAAATAAAGTAGTATTAGTGTGCCAATGGCTGGTTTAGATTATGGATTAAACTCCAGGGATATCTATCTTTCTTTATATGAAGGAATCATTGTACTGTTTTCAAGCATAAGTAGATTCTTCAGATTAAGGAATGATTGTCAGTTCTCCACAACTGCTCTTTCCACACCTTGAGCACCAGTATCCCATAAAGTCTAATTGGGAACTAAGGTCATTGCAAAATTAAAAATACAGAAGGTTCATCAATGCCTACTCTGTATTGATGCACGAACGTACCTATATATTTTAGATATGGTATTCCTATTAGAAGGATGGCATTATATTAGGCAAGGTCTCCAAGTTAGTGTGGGTTAATAATAATAGTAATACTCTTGGGATCTCAATATCAATATATTATTAAGACTTTCGGGTTATTGTGGAGTTTTTTTGGCACAGATTATGGCGAATAAGAAAGTTTCGAACTGGCTAGGATTGATTATTTTCTCCACAATTGTTCGGATTAAATGCAATCCTCAAAACTGCATTCGTATCACTAGCACTGAAACCGTTAAAGGAGGCGAATGCTGACGATCATCTCTAGATAACATAAGTTAATCAGTTAAACATAAAAATAATTTGGGACCAGTGGTCATTGTAAGATTCTAGATTCTAGAATATCATCAATATTTCCCTTGTATTTCCCTTCGGGAAGTATGCAATGGCTTTGGGGTTTGAAATCCAAAGCGGGTTAAGTGGCAGATATTTTGCTAGTGGTAAATTTCGGACAACCAAATATATCTTACTAGGAGCTGTTGCCGAAACAGAGCCATTCATTAATAGCGAAATGTATTAGTGGGGTGATGTTCGTGGTGACAACACACACGTTGACTTATATCTGCTGGGGGTACTTAAAGTCGCAAATCATATGTCGGACTTGATTACAAGGCCAGAGGCTACTGTTTCGATAATTGTCCCATGTTTGGTTGATTACTAACTATAGATGGCAGGGATTAGATAGGCTGAGCTCTTCAGCAAGGTGCTTGTACATTAATGCTTGCAGTCATTGTACGAAGAGTTGTCAATTGTGTGTTTCCTGAAAGGCACACAATGGTGCTGGTAGATTCATTGTCTCTACCAAGTGTTAAGAGCACCGAGAGGTTAGGCCGTAAAGTCAGGTACTCTCGTTAATCTTATCACGTCTGTATCAAAATTGTCAAATTTGTCTATTAGGATTGACAGGGATTGAATGTTGTCTCCACAACTGTCTTAACAAATGAAACGATTAAGAAAGTTTCAAAGCGTCTTATCCATAACAGCAGGGAATGATTATTCAGATAGTCGAACAGCCGTTTCATTTATTCCTAAAACAACCTTTTAATATTGTTAATTTTTTCATGATATGGCCGATATTTTCCAGTGATGCTTATCAAAATTTAGGAAGTTGTGGACATGGGATTGAATGACACCTCCACAACCACAGTAAAACGAATCGATTGAGGAATTTGAATGGGCTTGAATGTTGTTCCACAACTGCCACGAATGTTTTTTTCCTGAGTACTATATGGCTGAGCAGTTTAACATAGGTAATATTTGAGTGTCGGACCGCAGGCATAAACAAAGACTATGTATAGTTGAGATGGATCAGCAGAAATGGTTCTAGGATAGTTGATGTTGTGGACTCATTATCTTTAATGAGTATTAGACATTCTCTATGAGGTGCGGCATGCACAGAAACTGAGTATTGAATACAGTGATGAGGAGGAGAACATTGAACGGTTTTTACGCCACTTCTCTATGTTGATGAATCGGGTGTCTTCAGTGAAATACCAGACCTATCGAACATTGTACTGAAGCATACTATGAGATTGATAATAAACTCGGATTGGAGCTATGGTACTCTTCGGAGCAATAGTTATAATCTGCTCTCAATATACTATATCTCAATGAGTCAATAGATCTAAGCATGCTGGATTTGCTATTAGACTTATTGCTTTTTTGGAAAAAGTAAACTTTCCTTAAGACAAATATTTAATCAAAGATGAATTGTTTTCAGCAAAACTTCAAAAAATCCTAAGTAATGCTAACATATGCTGAACAAATAAACTTACATCACAATTGTCGTCTTAATTGGACATTTTTAGATTTCCAAAATAAGCAAAAGTACTGCTGCTGCTGCTACTGTCTTTAACACTCAACTATTAAATAACATTTAGAACTATAAAAGCAATTTGTTGTGCCATTCGATTTTTCGTTTGTTTTTTGGTTTTAAATTTAGGTCAGACAAATTGGACACTGGCTTTTAACTTGAATGCATAACTAGCATGTACTGAACTAAGTAAACTATACAATATTACATAGAACATATATGTAGAAACAAGTAAGTACTCGTTAGACTCGTACAATATTTAAGTGCTGCATAAATCCCTTTAGAGTAGTTAGAGAATTGTAAAACGTACATATTTTACTACATATTTATGTTTGTATATAGAGTAGTTCGTTAACTAAAACAGATGTTTAAATTTAAAACAAATTTTAAAGTTATGACTACAACTAGCAAACTCTAAGTTAAGTAAAACAATTTGTTTTCTATTTAAAACTGTAACGTTTTTCGTTTGTTTAATAATAATTGCTTTTGCTTAAACTAAATCTTAAAATCTTTCTTAGCAGTTTTAGGTCTTGTGTTTTTCCTTCAGCTCTCTAACCATAATAAGTGGTTATGGTTTGCTTTTTCGCTAGTTTTTCTTTTTTTTGGCTGCTGCTTGCAAACTGTTATCAAAATCTGATTTCTTTACCATAAAAAGTCTTATTTTAAGATGCCAAGAAGTCATTTCTTTTTGAAAATTTCTCCTCGGTTTTTTTTGGTCCCTGTCATTTTTCAAACACTTTAAACTTGTGCACTAAAAATTTAAGACAAAATGTACAACGTAGAAAATAAATAAAATCTGCACCAGGAGGGAAAAAAAAACTTCACTATTGTTTTTATACCTCGTAACCAAAAAAAGACACAAAGTATATCTTTATAAGATAATCTTTGCATCTTTTCTGTTACTTTACTTTAGTTTTTTTCTTTATTCTACTTCGCTTTCTGGAGTTTGTTACACATAATGTGGTTACAAATAAACTTCGAAAGGTATATCATATATGTATACATCTTCTTTTTTTTTACAATTCGTTTTTCATTTTGTATATGGTGCATGGAATTTTCTTCACATTTTTTTTTGGTTCTTCATCTACTCGTATTTATTGTTTGTTACTGATGCTCTTTTAGAACTTCGGTTATGCATAGAGTTTTTGTTTGTAGGGAGGTACACAGTGAAAAGGAATACACATTTACAAAATCTTTAAGCTTGAAAAGTTTCCACATAATTCTAAGGTTCTTCATGTTTTAAAAGTTCTTATCATTCAGAGTTTTGTTTGGAACAGATCATTCGTACGGAAATCCATTTATAAGGGAAATCAAAAGTTTTGGAGAATCTTTGAAGCTGAATTCAGGTGGCTTTGGGTTTCGAAATGAAAAATGTCAGTGACAGATATCAGTAGATCATGAAAAAACATGTAAATCTGAGTTACTAATTGAAGTTATGGTAAATTTAAATGGAAAATTTAACAAGTAAGATTGTTATATTCGTCTGTTTCCAATCTTGTATTCCCACCATTAATGTGTGACAATAAAATATTTATCTGATATAGGGTTGGGTTAATTATGGACCGATCCTCACAAAAGTTGGTTGAAAGGTTTATTGGGTGTATGATTTAAAATTTCGGGATTTACGATAGATGGCGTATCTTTTCAAAGAGGGTTTTGTTTTTAATAATGATATGACATTTTGAAGGGTGCATCTATTAGACATTATAGTGTATACAACAAAGTTTATTTTTGCTTCCAAAATCTCGAATTTTGTGCCAACTAAGCGTCATATGCGGGAAGTTTTGCTTTACTTCTTTAATTTGGAAAGAAAATGCCACTGAAGCACACCGATTACTCACCGAAGCTTATGGTGAATGTGTTTCATCGGTTTCAACGTGCGAGAGGTGGTTTGTGTGGTTCAAAAGTGAAGATTTTTACATGGAAGAGAAAGATCGCCCAGGCCAGCTGAGAGACCTTAAAAGACTATTTTGCATGTCCGAAATGCTTCATGAATGCTATAAAAGAAAATCGTTTTTGCACCGAATCATTACGATATTCCGATGCGTAAGAGATCGTATGTGAAGCCCGGACAACCAGTCGAATCGACACCAACGCCAAATATCCATTGCACTAAGGTAATGCTCTGTTTTTGGTGGGGAGCAAAAGAGTCCTATCAGACTATCACAAGGAACAAGGAGAATTTGAGGAATATGCGGCCAGACATGAAACCGTAATATTCTAGCATGACAACTCTAGGCCACATGGTACAATACTTGTTAAAAAGTATTTAGAAAAAAGTGGTTGGGAAGTATTGGCTCACCTGCCTTGCTCCGTTAGACTACTATTTGTTTCGATCAATGTAGAACGCTCTCTCTGGTATACGCTTCAGTTATAGCAGTAAGAAGTCGTTTATCATGGCCCTGTAGCGTTCGCTAATAACCGTATTGCCTATGGCATCCTCAAAAAGATATGATCCAATCACTCCTGCGTCATGAACACTCTACCGCACACGGTAGCCTTGAGTGGATGTATCGACATTTCGTGCATCACACGCGGATTTTGAGTGCCCCAGAAACCAAGATTTTGCTGACGTAACCGCTTAAATTACAATGCGCCTGGTTGCCCATGATGATTTTCGACTGAAAATCGTCCACTTCATTGTTGAGATTGAGGACGACTCTACAGTAATTCATACTCGACTGACGGTCAGCAGGCATTAACTGATGCACTTTGTAAGTCTTGGGAATTACAAATAGCTTGGCACACCATCGACCGATTATTGGTAAAACAAGTAAGAGAGCTATATTCGGCTGTGCCAAATTATAATTTAAAATAAAATAAATTTTTTTTTCGAAATTGTTTTTTCCAATTTTTTAAAATTTTTTTTTTTTAATTTAAAAATTTATTTTTTTTTAATTTATTAGTGACACAAATTTATGACAAAAAAATGTTTTTTGTGAAAAAAAATTCGGGTTACAAAATATGTTTCCCGATTTTGACCCATTGTAGGTCCAACTTTTATACATACATCGTTGCAATGGACTTTGAAATATCTATCATTAGATATCCATATTGTCTATATTTATGACTTAGTAATCGAGATATAGATCAAAAATAGGCCCAAAATAGAGGTCGTCTCGGATTTTTGCTCATGTCTCCGTTATTTATGGACGGATTTTGCTGATTTTAAATAGGAAACTTCTCGAAAGCATGTCTGACAGAATTACTGAAGATTTGGATCCCGAAGATATCTGGGGTCTTCAGAAAATTGATTTCAACAGACAGATAGACATGGCTAAATCGTCTCCGCTATCTATAAGGATTCAGAATATATATACTTTATAGGGTCGGAAAATTATGTTGTAAAAATTACAAACGGAATGACAAACTTATATATAAGGGTATAAAAATCGACACATTAGCGGATCTCAACATAAATAAGACTCCTGGGCCTGATGGTATACCAGCACTTGAAACAGTGTTCTTCGACGTTAGCTCATCCATTAGCTAATCTTTTCAGCACTTTATACCGTGCCGGCAAATTTCCTGTATGTTGGAAGGTTGCTAATGTAACGCCAATTCCTAAAAAGGGAGAGGCTAACAACCCTGATAATTATCGGCCAATAGCAATCTGTTCTTCACTTTCCAAAGTTATGGAGAGTATGGTTAACTACCATTTTGTGAAATATTTAGAGTCCAAAAATTTACTCAGCGACCGGCAGTATGGCTTTCGTAGCGAACGCTCTACGGGAGACTTGCTAGCCTTCCTATCGGAAAAATGGTGTCGTTCCATACACCATTTTGGCGAAAGTAAAGTGGTGGCTCTAGATATTTCTAAAGCGTTTGATAGAGTATGGCATAGTGCGCTTTTAGCAAAACTTATTGCTTTTGGTGTCGATAATAACTTCTCTCGATTTATATCGAGCTTTCTCAGAGATCGCACTATACGAGTTGTTATAGATGGAATCTCATCAAGCGAGTTCAAGATCAATTCAGGGGTACCGCAAGGCTCCGTCCTTTCTCCTACTCTATTTCTTATCTTTATAAACGACCTTCTACGTCAAACTTCCAACCCTATCTACGCTTTTGCAGACGACAGCAACATTTGCCATTCATATGCATTCAATTATAGACCAAGCCTGTCGGAGATTGAGGCAATGAGGCAAAATATGAATGATACGCTTAACCAAGATTTTGTGACAATCTCTGAATGGGGTTGTGCGAATAGAGTCGATTTCAATGCACGCAAGACTCAATCTTGTATATTAACACACAAACATATCATGTTGCTCCATGTGTTTTTATGGGTGGTGTACATATTAAAGAATCAGAAGCTCTTGAAGTTCTTCAGTGCGATGTCCGCTGGACAAAACACATTTTTCGAGTGTCGAAAGAAGCATTCAAGTGCCTTGGTTTTCTAAAACGGTGTAAGACATACTTCACTGCATCTGATCTCCTTACTATTTACACCACTTATATCCGACCGAAAATGGAATACAACTCTCATGTGTGGGTCGGTGCTTCAAAGTCTATTTTGGAGTTACTCGACCGCGTACAGGAGAGGGCGAAGGTGCTTATCGGTGACAGTAGGGTATACAGCTCTATTGACTCACTGGAACATCTTCGCAATGTGGGTTGTGTTTCACTGTTCTACCGATACTACAATGGTATGTGCTCTGCTGTAATTAGGGAACTTGTTCCCGAAACCCGTTGTTTTTTACGCAACACACGTTCTTCGGCAAGGGCTCATCAATTTGTTGTCGACTGGACAGTGGATCGCACAACACATTACAGGGAAAATTCGTTCTTTAGCCTTACTGTCCGTATGTGGAATAAGCTTCCTCCTGAAGTCCTTCCTGTCACTTTCAATGTAGGAAAAATCAAATCAAATGTCCATAAACACTACTCCCTCTATCCTCCCTCCCATAACCTATTTTCCTAGTTCCAACACAATGCTTAGCAGGTGTAGGGGTCATCCCATGTGTGCTAGCTCCTTTCGTTTGGGCGCTATCGTGTTTTCAACAGACAGACAGACGGACGGAGGGTGGACATAGCTAGATCCTTTTAGAATTTCATAAGGACCCAGAATATATATATTTTTTTGTGGATCTGCGATGAATATTTCGATGTGTTACAATAATCTATATACCCCCCATTTTTTTTGATGGTGGGTATGAAAAGTAGTAGTTCTGACCTAAGAATGCCAAACCCTTTGCAGGTTTTACTATACTGGACTAGTACTTTCATCCTGATTTGGAATGGCTGTTTTATATTACAAGAATTTGTAATTTTATTAAACTGATTTTCTTGCCATTAATTTCTGGCAGTGCTTTTAAGTACTAGTACTCATACTCATACCGTATACGGTACGTTGACTGAATGGATGCATCTCATATACTGCTGGGGTTTATGTTTATGTGTGCGAGTGTGTGTACATCTGTGTATTTGTACCATTAAGTTTGTTTATTTAAGTTCTTCTTTTTTTTCTCTTGAAAAAACATTTCTAGCGATTTTTCTAACAATTTTTTGGTTAAAGTCTTTTTTTGTTGTAGTTGTTGTGTCTAACTAGACTAAATGGGGACATGTTGTGGTTTTTGCGTTAACTAACAATGGTTACGTACAATAGCAACAACAACAATAATAATACTTGTACATTATGAATGTATGAATGTGTTTGAGTATCTTAAAAATTTTAGAAAATTCATAGAACAACAATATGAGAAGATGAAACAATACGGACAAACAATACAAAACAAATAGAAAATACATTGCAAAAGATGAAAAACCATAAAAAGACCTCTCTCTATGACTCCTCTTTAAATGGATGTAAGTATATGTTGGCTGGGGTATTTAGCTGGTATGGGCTGGATGTGTACCAGTACTTACACTTTGCTTATTTCTCTTGTTGCTGTTTTGGGTTTTTTGTTTTGCGGTTTTAAGAAAACATCATCATCATCATTAAAATCATCAGCAGCAGTGAGTAGTAGACTTTTTGAAACACGTGATAGATAATAAAACAAAATAAATAAAAGCAAACTACAGTAGTAATGAAACACTGCACTATGGTTAAACCAAATTGGTTGTAATTAAATAAACGCAGTAGACAAAGCCTTATGACTACTTATTACATACTACTGTACCAAATCAATTTATTTGAATTTGAAATTTTTTTTGTTATTTACTTAGATTTGCCTCCTCTAATATTTTGACATCCCTGGAAAAATACGATTCATTGAACTCTTGAAAATGGGATGGGATCTACGATCACTCTGTACAAGGAGCAACAAGAGTGGAAAGTCATTTGGGATTCCACGTGCAATATGCACCACGCCATTAAAGACTATTTTCGGCATGATAAACAGCTTGTTTGATGATCTAATGGTCAAATGAATATCTCTTAACTCTGGCATTGCACAATATTCTCTTCTTTGACAGAGAATATTCCTTGTTGATCGCGACTAGACAAAATGTGCTGTCACTTCCCTCATGAACCTCCGTTGATTCATTTATAGCTCAAAGACGATGGTGAGTAAGGGAGGAAATTTGAAGACTTCAGAACCAATGCAGTGTTTCTGTAGGTAGAAATTTCTGTCATTAAGATGACCGTGATCAGGTTAATGTTTTATCTGATATATGAGGTTGATATACAAATCTATACTGATAGCCAGATTGTCCAGAAATATAAAGGGGTGTCTATATGACATCTAACTAGAACCGTGAATATGTAATGCAAGTGTGAAACATTTCATATATGGTCTGAATATTTGGTCACCAAGGTGTACACTGTACACGTGTACTCACATCTTGAATACTTAGGAAACAAAAGGAAATGAATCAATTTGTGGGTGTACTACTTCCATGGTGTAAAATTATGGTTCTGATGAGTTTGACTAATGTATGGCGCAATCGTTTAGTAGCTTGTTCTTCTGAAAGTCATCCATCGTAAATCTTTTGAGAGAATCTTGTGAACTTCATAGATCTTTTCGCTATAATAAACCGGTTCTGGCCAAATGTTTTACCGTTGATATTCGAATCTATACTAATAGCTTAGCTGCCCTGAAATCAATAAAGAGGGGTCTATATGACATCCGACTTGATCCTGGAATACCGAACATCTCTTAACAAGTTGGCGAAACCATCAACATTTTGACTTTACTCGATACCTAGGTGTATCAGGCAATCACATTGTGGATAATCTGGCAACGAGGATGACTTCGCTCTTAAAAACGGATATGGATCGATTTGTTAGGGTTCCGCTTCAATGGTGTAATTGTATGGTTTTGACGATACTCTACGATTATGGAAAAACGATGGTTCATAGGGACTACTTGTAGGACGAAAAATGAGATATGGCCTGAATATAATTGTTGTCGATCGATTGCTCTAACGAACCTTCCGCCGACTCAACTGTATAATCTAGTAGCTGACTGCACGTCAGCATATTTAATTTACTAAATCACGACTGTTGTAGAAATTGTCATAAGGCGGTCCTAACGGATCTGAAACTCTAGAAGTTAAGTTGCTTTTTTGTTCACGACTTGACGAATCTGTCGGAGATGGACGTAGGAAGGATAAATGCCTTCGTTTGTAGAATTGAATGGTTAGCAACATTTCTTTAGGAACTTTAACAATTAAACTTTTACGTTCCTTACACTTTTTATCACACTATGTCCAGAAGGTGAGAAGCAAAGAAGTTAAGATATCCTACAATGGTAGATTTTACACCAAATCATCTCTCTTTATTTATAATCAATCCATTAGTTTCATCTTAAGATTCGTTTCTCGCTCTCACGTCGGTAAATTTATTAGAATGTATCCAATTCAAATGCCCTTGGAGCCATATAAATCATCAACAAATATTACGAAACACAAGCCTACATTCATTTTCTAGCCAGATAAACATATTGTGCCTTCTTGAATAAATTATGTCATCAGTTGAAAATTCTATTAAAATTTATTATTGGAAAGGTATAGTCGTTCCTCTGTTCCAATATTATACCGTCTGCAATCCTTGAGAAAGTGATATGTTCAAAGTGAAAGTGATATGTCCTCATCACTCATAGCTTCCAGAGTCTTCTAATAGATCTCATCGAGTCAGTTATTCAGTAACCCACCACTGTAAAGTTATATACGTAATATAGGGATTAACTACCTCTGTACATATAATCTACATCGTATGGTTTAGGGCATGTGGTATTGTTACAGTTTAACTAGAATTAGTTCGAATGCTTTTGGAGAGATCTTCCGAGTCTGATTTTATATGCGAGTGGAATCTGAATCCGTTTCGACAACTATTGTCGTTGCATCCGAGGCAGTTTTTCGAATGTTCATCACTTCATATAAACATTAGTGCACAAACCGGAAAGTAAAATAAGTTACCTTAAGATATATCTCAATATCACAGGTTGGATATAACATTAATTTAATTGTACTTATTGCAAGCTACAATTTTAAATAAGAAAGCAATCCGAAAGTAAAGTATTCTACGGAATCTTTAGGATATTTTACCTATGATTACAAATACCAAGTTTAGGAGATGATTATCTATCATTGTATTATATTAAAAACTCACTTCTGCAAGAATGTATTATGGAGAGTTTCAGGAGATAGTCAAGAACTGTGTTACATGTTTGAATGGACTTGGTGTTCAAAACGTACAGTGGTTTAGTAACTTTTTATTTTGGAAATAATTCGGTAGCTCGTGAACGATTGGAGATATCTTAATTAAAGATATCTTACAATTTATTCGTATTTACATGGGCTTGCATTTGGAATGGGGGCTAGTGGGCGGTACCCCAAATTATTAAATTCTTATCCAAATGTCAAGAAATGTTGATGTTTTACTTCTCTCACCAAATAGCAGGCCTGGATCAATTGCGGTTAATGTTAGAGATACAAAAACGATCTTTTAGGTTGCGGTGCAAGGCGTCTCTCCAAAGATAATGATGTTAGAGTGGAACAACGAGATTATTTTGATTACTGTATGTGGCGGAGAACATTCCTAAAGTAAATACGTAGATGGAAGAATTATTGTTCAGTAATTATTGGGTGTATGACCTAAAGATGCTGGATTTCTTCGCACTTAGTTATTGAATATTATAGTGTAAACAACAAAGCGTCATATGCGGAATGTATTGCTTTAATTTTTTAATTTGACCTTTGACTGTTTAATATTGTTTAGTATAAACGCCTTTAATGTTTTTAACTTGTTGTATTAACGTAACTCCAGACTAAGACTTTTTGAGTCTCTTGAAGTTCATTTGGGTTGAAGATTGGTTATTAAGCGAAACTTGGAGTAATCGATCTTAAAGGTGCGATCACTTACTCATAATGTGGCTGCATCTCTCAACATCACAGTAGCTCATCCTGATACTTGATTTCATGATTATGATTACCACACATAGTCCTAATATGATTACCACATGATTACCACACATAGTCCTCAAAATGTCGATTGTTTATTAGGAAGGTGAAATCAATTACACTGGTCGACAAAAAAAACACTTTTTGCATGTAACAATAATAATTTTGTCTAGTTATGCTTAGAACAAGGATAACGATAACAGAAATTAAACTAGAATATTTTAAATACGAATAGTTTTTTCGTAATTTGATTTTATTATATTTTAGAAAAATCTAAGTTTTATCAACAAAATGACGTTATTTTGTATAATACGTGAATGTATCCTTATGATTTTCGTCTGTAATTTGCTTCAGTAGCTTATCCCAGAGAGAGCAGAACGCTCTCTCTGGGATAAGCTAGCTTCACATTGGAGAAGAGTATCCGATATTGGCTTAATTCGTTCTTGGTCTCAAAAGATGAGCAGTTCTTTTGGCTCGGAATTCATATGTTGCCAGAAAGATGGGAAAAGGTCATAGCTCTATTAACTTTCATTAAATTTAAGTATATTGTACAAATGTTTAATGTTTAAGTCATAGAGCCAATAGATAAAATAAAAGTATCTTTCCTTACTAAAAGTCCATAGTGCAGTGAATAGAATAGAGTAAAGCTAACAGTGGTGGCCTTCTATTACAATGACAATGTACTAGATTTCCACTAGGTTAGATGATGACAATGACGATGATGATGATGATGAGATTGCTGTTTTTATTTTCTTTATTTTTCTCTTCTATCAATTTTCTATCTTTATGCTCCTCTGCAAAGATTCTTTTTAATTTTTTTTTGTTTGTTTTTGATCCGAGTATTTGTGAATAATGTTGATACCGTGTTGATGTCGTGGTACTGGGCCATAATGTATTCTCCAATGGTTACTGGCTGGCTTTTGAGTTGATAACAATACTCTCTGCCTGCAAATGATAATGATGACGATGATGTCAATGTTTCTACTACAAAGAATGAACGAAATGAAAAGAAAAGAAAGATATTTTGTCATGATACGATACCATACCACACTGCTGGCTGGCAGACAGTCATTCATTCGGTAAAAACCACTATTGACAAAGAAAGCTACCTAAGATGCATAATTGATATGGTGTTAATTATGGGCATTTTAATCTAGAGATTTTTAACTTTATTTCCTTCAAATGCTTATGGACTACTTTTGGGGACATTTCATGGTAGCTTTTGAGATTTTGTGGTGTACTTTTAAATAGAGAAAAAACACATTTATGTAAATAAATATTGAAAAATATTTGCTGATGCAGGGAAGTGATAAAAAGCGATTTAATGAGGATTTTATAATGGGAAATTATTGAAAAATCTACATAAGAAGGTGTGAAACATTAGTAACAGTAACAATTTATTTTACAGTAGAAACAGTTAAACTAAAGTGTTTACAAGGAAAATAACTTTAATTAACTATATACCCATACATTTTCCGATTTCTCTTCATTGTCTGACTTCCCTTGATAAAGTTATTATTTTCAGTTTTTTCTCTTCTGTGTCATATTGACAAAAAATCATCTTTCAAAGAAAAAACAATGCATCTTTATCATTTTGCCAGCCGCCAAGTAAAAAGTTCAAATAAACATCTTCTAAAAGAGTTAAGATTACATTGGAAAAAGTTTTGCTTGTATAGTTTTGTATAGTTAGCTTTTCTTTTCTATCCCAGAAATTATTACAATGATGATTATGTTGTTGATGTGATATCACCACCATTAGCTTTTGTTTAAACTGTAACCCCAACCAAACTACAACTAAATACTAGCAATATAGTAACAACTATTGCTCATTGCCTTAATGTTTTAATGATGGCAGGGCTCCCGACTCATTAGTGTGTTTGTATCTTTTACTCTAATTAAGTCCTCTTTACCTTAAATTCATTCATTTATATATATGAACTTACACAAACATACACTTAAATGTATATACAAACATATGTGTGTGTGTATGTGTTTAAAATACACATACAATCAAATAATAAACAATGGCCATATTCGTAGCAGTGTTGTTCAGTTTTGGACCAATTAGTACATTTTTTGTTGGTACCTTTGGTAGATTTATTATTTAGAAATTCATTAGATCAAACTTCTGACAATTCCACTATAATTCACAACTCCAGTTGGCAATTTGATATTTTATTTTACCGCCCTAGACTATGACAGACTAAACTAATGCATTTGATTGCCATAAAAATATATTTATTTGCTGCAATCATATGATTGCTACAATGATGTGAAAGGTAACTTAAACATATTATGATTACCGCAATCATATAAAAAATTACAGTGAGCATAATATTGTTACAAAACTTCTGAAAATGTTAAAATGGTTATGATAAACATGTACTACTACTTTTTTTCGGGGTGTAAGAATATGATACTTACATTTGAAATTTGGATAGGAAAAAGTTTCGTATACTTACTAAATGTCAAAATCAATCACTATAGATGCAAAATATCCGGGTCATCCAAACGATAGACAATTACCGGTGTAAATATAAACAAGGTTAAAACAGAGACAAAGTTAAAGTTGGGTAGAAGGGGACCATACGCCACTCTTTGAGGCGATCTCAAATTAAAACCGCAATACATATTCTTAATTTTTTTCTTGTTTCGGATACTTAGATATGTTGGCTTTAGTTTTATTCATTTCAATGTTGCCTATATCATCTTAATATACATATTTTTGCGATGGGGCAGATTTGTCATTTGTAAAATAAAATTGCAAAAATATAAACGTATTTTACTGTTTTATACCATAACTAGCGGACCCGGGGAACTTAGAATAAAACTCTATTTTCGATTTTTCCGGAGGGATTTTTCAAAATTTTCTTCCGCAAAAACCTTCTCCTCAAAAATACGAACAACTGACAAAAAATTTTACAGAAATCGGCTCAGCCGTTCTAATTTTTTGAATTACTATACATGTGCGAGAAGGGTATATATAAGTTTGTCATTCCGTTTGTAATTTCCACAATATAATTTTCCGACCCCAAAAAGTATATACATTCTGAATCCTTATAGATAGCGGAGTCGATTTAGCCATGTCCGTCTGTCTGTCTTTCCGTCTGTTGAAATCAATTTTCTGAAGACCCCAGATATCTTCAGGATCCAAATCTTCAATAATTCTGTCAGACATGCTTTTGAGAAGTTACATATTTAAAATCAGCAAAATCCGTCCATAAATAACGGAGATATGAGCAAAAATCCGAGACAACCTCTATTTTTGGCCTACTTCGATCTATATCTCGATTATTATGTCATAAATATTGACAATATGGATATCTAATGATTGATATTTCAAAGTTCATTGCAACGATGTATATAAGGATATAGTAAGTTGGACCTACAATGGGTCAAAATCGAGAAAAATATTTTTTAACCCGAATTTTTTTTTCAGAAAAAAAATTTTTTGTCATCAATTTTTTTCACTAATAAATCTAAAAAAATAAATTTTTAAATTAAAATTTTTTTTTTAAAAATTGGAAAATTTTTTTTTTATAAAAATTAAAAAAAAAAATGTTTTTATATTTTATTTTAAAGTATAATTTTGTGAAGGGTGTATAAGATTCGGCTCAGCCGAATATAGCTCTTTTACTTGTTTTATATATGAATTCACAAAACCATTATAATAAACAAGATATTTATTGTTTATTTCACATAAATTAACAAACAAAAATTAAACAAATTGTCACAAATTTTTTCTATAGTTAATCAACATTTTACTCTACATCACAGGGATTCCTTGTATCTGGCGGATGTGCCCCAGGGGGAGTTTTTAGATTTAATATAAATTTTTTTCTTATTTCAAATTAAATGATCAAAAAGACTATTGTCACTTATTGTTCACTATTATTGACATTCTATCTTCAACCAATATCCTTTTTGTATCACAAAAAAAAGATATCAGAGAAACAATTTTTTTTCTTAATCCACATACACAAATTTTTTATGATGTGAATCTTAACTTTACATTATTATGATTGCCACAATCATATAAGTTATTACAGTGACTATAATATTGTTAAGAAAGTTGAAGAACATTTTGAAGTGGTTACAGTAAACATGTACAAGTATTTATACATTTCTCTGGGTGTAGACCAATTAGGGTTCAGGATACACCAAATTAATCCAGAATTATTACACACCAAGCTAAAGGAATAAAAGAAAGTACAAAATGAATAGAAGTTCCCCTACCCAGTAACAAAAAAACGCATAAACGTTAAATTTTGGGCCACTTTTTCGAGCATTGGTTTAGAAACGGGAACTATTGGTTTAGAAACAGGAACTCGGGAACTATTGGAGATATTTTTACGAAGTTTCACGTGGTTGGAGCTAATGTGTTTTCGAGTTGATTTTCAGTCGTTCAGCATCCTAACGCTAATGGGGGCCAGTGCGTTGCCTCTCAAAGTTGGTATTTTTTTTTTTTAAAAACGCCAAAAATCCATTTATGATTCTAATGAGCTGAAATTTAAAATATAAATCTCTATTAGTTAGTCTCTATAAGTTGAAGAGATATTTAGGTTTATTTATTTATTTTTTTAAATTTTGCTCGAACTTTTTATGGTTTTTTAGATGTGGTGGGCCTACGGAGTGTCGAATTTTTTGTCTAAAATATCAACTGTATTGGTCACAAAATTCTAAATATAAAAAGTTAAGCGCATTCAAATTTGGAACATGTTAAAAGTGCCGTATTTTTAAAGTTTTTTCCCAAAAAGCATATATACATATTTTTTCTTTTGTAGAAAAAAAATTTCTTCGGGACTATATACAATTTTTATATGATCCGGAAAGAAAATTTTATGTAAAAGCGTGTAAATCAAATCAACGGGATTACACTTTTTGACATTGTTTGTTTTCAAATACCGAAATTCCTAAAACGGGGAAAATGTCTTCCAAAAACTGAGTTTTATTACAAAAGTGCCTACTGTGACGTTATTTACCGTGTGATAGTAAAAAAGCTTTGTAGGTATTTAAGAAACATAAGGGTTATACAAATATGAAGCATTTTCGATGATCGGTGGTTTGCCTTTTTAGAATTTGTTACTCAAATCTAAATTTTTTTTTAAAAATTGGCCAATTTTTAATAATTCTGGGGGGTGTTGCGTCTGCTTAAGTAAGCCAAAATTTACTTTACACTCTTTAAGAAAATTGAGACCCGAAGTGATCAACTTTAGCTCCAAACACATGATATTTCGTAATATATCCAATAGTTTCCGATATACCAAATTATTTAAAAAAAAAATAAACTTTTCCCAACCACTGTGCATTGCACGAAGGCCTCTATTGTTGCTGGTTTATCAGCATAAACCGATACCAACACATGGCCCCACAGGAAATTATAGAAAGGTGTCGAATCGCACGACCTTGGAGGCCAATTGACAGGTCCACCGTACCAAACGGTGCATTTGTCTAGATGTTATGAAGTCTGTAGGGTCTGTTGTGGATTGGTCTCACTCCATATGTGGCAATTTTGTTTATTAACAAAACCCGTTAAGCCAAAAACTGAGCCTCATCGCTGAACACAATTTTGCGATAAAACAGTCGTCTATAAGTTGCGAGAATCGTTGACTGATTTTTAATTTACTTTGAATAATTTGGTAGGATTGTTCAAGCGTCAATCTATTCATGATGATTCGCAGGAGTATACTGATCATAAATGTCAAAAAATGAGCGCAGTATGACAATTCGTTTCCCAGTAGACCCTTAAAATTAAAAAAAAATGCATTTTTGTAACGATTCCGTATTTTTTTAAAGAAAATGGTTGACTTGTTATGTTTTAATGGATTTATGTGTTCAAAGTGGTCAAAATCGCCTCTTTCTAACAATTCCAAAAGGGCTTAATTTTTATAACCGATTTGGGAACATTTTGATTGGTTTGATATTTAAACAATGCATCTCGATTGAAGAGAGCCGTTTTGGTTGGACCCAAGTGAGTTGAGAACACGAGAAAAACCTAGGATAACATCAAAGAGCACAATTCTCAATAAAATCGGAAAATTGTTCAAAGATCTGAGACATATTGTAAAGCGTGATTTTTTAAGCGTAGTTTTTTTTTTATCTAATAAAACACTCAAATTTGCATATATTCAAAATTTTAATTGAATCGATAAATTGGCTTTTACCATTTACTTTTTAAAAGTAACTCCGGTTCAAATGTTCTATTCGTAAGGTCCAATTTTGCACCACTTTTTCGAGCATTTCGGCCTGTATTCCATGAATAACACGTGTTATATTATACTTTAAGGCTTCAATCGTATTTGGCTTCTCCACATAGACCAATGTCTTCATATAACCCCACCAGAAATAGTCAAATCACATGATCTTGGCGGCCAACTCACAGGTTCGATTACGACGACCATAAAAAGGTCGTAACAAACGATGGACATTTGTCACAGAGCACGAATTTTGATAATAAATTTCAACGATTTGCAGTCGTTGCTCGTTTGTGAGTTTCTCCATGATGAAATGCCAGAGTATACTGAACACTTTTCACTATCACAGATGTCGTTTGGACACAATTACCTACCAGTGCTGCCAGCACGAAAAACTTAATTCATAAAAAATCACCCTTTAGTAGACATGGAAGTTCTCCTAATACATGATATGTTGCTGCTCGAACCCAACCTAATTTATAGTGTTCGAAAAAATTAGGAAGATCAAGGAAGACTTTTTAAAAATAACTTCATGTAAATGTTGCCCGCGGCTCCGGTTCAAATGGTCCATTCGTAAGGTCCAATGTTGGCGTACAATTTTCAATGAAATCGGGAAATTGTACAACTATTTGGGACATATTGCAGCAGACATGGATATTATCCTCATATTGCATATGTTGCTGATGGAATTTGCTGATGGAATTTGCGTGTGCATGATTCCAAGAGTCCCTAGAAATTATTTCAACCAAATTTGATAGCATTTTTATTTCGATTTATAACAATGAATAAAATATGAATCCACGATTAAAAAAGTATATACCAGAGTAACTTACAACCTATGTTATAAGATGAATAATAAAGTTAACATATGCATCAAAAGTATTAGCTTTCCATTAGAAAAGTCAAGTGACATCTGTGAGTCATGACAAAATTGCCAATTATTCTGATATTGGAAACAGAAAACCCATCAACTGCCAATTATTATGCAGTATTATTGATAAGATTGATGATTTATTTAAAAAAAATTGGCACTTTCATTAACAAATAGCAAAATAATAATGATAGTAGTGTGTTAAGCACGTTTGGATCGGGGCAATGAGATTTTACCCGAATAAGAAAGTCATGTTGGAAATGGTAGAGGACTGAGCTTAAATTTTAAGAATAATATGTTGGGAAATATGGATCTAGTTAGAAGAATCTTGGAAAGAGCAACGAAAGAGGACCCATTTTATTTTCAAAGAAGAGTACGTTGACTTGTTTCTTTATTGTGCAACAAAACACTAAAAGGAGCCATAATTCATTGGTACTATTTGGAATTTCCATCAGCATCTCTGATTCATCCAAGTACAAATATGTATATCTATCTATGGTATAGTATTTGCTTTTAGGTTTGGTTTTAACGCGGTGGTTTAGTTTGGTTTCGTATGCGCTATAGCTTGGTTTAGTTGGGTTTGGTTGAGTTTTTTTTGTTCTTCTTCTTCTGGTATACGGTTTGGACTGATATCGGTTATTATTGTTGTTGTTGCTGTTAATAATGATGATGATGATGGTTGGTTTTCTTTAGCTTTCTATTGTTTTGTTATTAAGTTCATATTCTTGTAGTGTTTATTTAGTAACACAACACTGAGTTTAATGTTATTATTACTATTGTATTTGTTGGCGTTTATTGTTAACACTATTAATATGTTTGTATAGGGTATTACAAAAAGATGATTTAGTTTTATTATTTTCTCAGAATACTAAGTATTCTGAAGAAAAACTCAAAAGTGTTTTAGATCTTGTAAGGAATGGAATATTGTGACTTTTAATGACATCGGTTGAATATTTTGTATATGACCTCACTGACTTTAGGGATATGTTGTTATGAAAGCTTAAAGCGATACTGTTTAACAAAAAATAGTTATATTTTAATGAAAATATGAGGCAAATTTCTAATTTCTAGATGGAATCTCATCAAACCTGTTCAAGATCACAATGTTCCTTCCTTTCTACTATTCTATTTCTCTCTTAACGATCTTTTACATCAAACTTCCAACTTCATTCTATTCTTTTGCAAATGACAGCAACATTTGTCATTAATATTCATTCAGTTACAGACCAAGCCTGTCGGAGATTGGGACAATGATACGCTTAACCAAGAACTTGTGACAATCTCTAAATGGGGTTGTGCAAATAGAGTCGATTTTAATGCACCCAATACTCAATGTTGTATGTAGATAAACGCACAACAGATCATGTTGCTCCCTTTGTTTTTATGGGTGGTGTAAATATTAAGGAATCAGAAGCTCTTGATGTTCTAGGCATGAGTATTCAGTGCAATGTTCACTGGACAATACACATTTTTCAAGTTGCGGAAGAAGCATTCATTTGCCGTGGTTTTCTAAAACGGTGTAGGAAATACTTCGCTCCATTTAATCTCCTTACTATTTACACCACTTGGATCCGACCCAAAATAGAATACAACTCGACCGCGTACAGGAGAGGGCGAATGTGCTTATCGGTGACAGTAGGGTATCCTGCTCTATTGACTCACTGGAACATCGTCGGAATGTGGGTTGTATATCACTGTTCTACCGGTACTACAATGGAATGTGCTCTGCCGAAATTAGGCAACTTGTTTCCGAAATCAGTAGGTAGTATTTTACGCAATACACGTTCTTTGGCAAGGGCTCATCAATTCGTCAATTCGTTAGGAAAGAAGTGGTTGGGAAGTTTTGCATCAACCGCCTTATAGTTCAGACTTTGCCCCGTCCGACTACTATTTGTTTCGATCGATGCAGAACGATCTCTCTGTGATAGGCTTCACTTTGGAACAGAGTATCCCATACTGGCATGATTCGTTCTTGGCCTCGGAATCCATATTTCACAAATGTTTCAAAATTTAAGCTAAAAATTTGAAAAAATCCTCAATTTTTAAGTCATGTCATCGTTTTGAACAGGATATTGTATACACGTCATATTTTAATGAAATGATACCCCTTAATCAGGCGCGGATCTAGAGGGGGTGAAATAGGACTCCCCCCAAAACCGAAAAGTTTTCATATAAAAAAGAAGAAAAATGTAGAACAAATTTTGATTAAACCCCCCCCCCAAATGAATGACCAGGATCCGCGCCTGCCCTAAACTATACAATATCAGCTACCAATTTCCAATGGTAAATGGTTATCACAACGAAATCTACAATTTCTTCACTGCACGTAACCTGCAGCTATCACCAACGAAGTCATCGGCAACACTCTTCACAACCAGCATGAAGGAGATAAAACTCAACTTAGACATCATGGTCGACGGCGTACAAACTCCGACAGTGAACAACCCGAAAATCTTGGGTGTCACTTTTTATAGCCTTTTTACCTCCTCAGCACACGCCACTGCAATCACGCATAAACTGCGAAATAGAAACCAGCTCCTCAAGGCACTAGTCGGCAGCACTTGAGGTATGGACAAAGAAACCATGTTAGCAACCTACAAGACGATTGGCCGGTCAGTGGTCAACTATGCAGCTCCAGTGTGTTCGCCTTCGTTAAGTGATACTCAGTGGAGAAATATTCAAGGACCGTCACAGGCTGCCTCCAAATCACCTCTGAACACCACCTGCACGAGGTCAGGTTCTGCCGGTCAGAGAACACAACGCCATGCTGACGCAACAGTTCCTTCTGGGATGTCACCGGAGGTGTCATGCAAACTTCAACAACACACAGTTGGAGTCTCCCCCGAGGCATGTTAGACAGGACCTTAGAAAATACCAGGAGAGCATACAGAGGTATATGTAGGATCCATTTGATCGCAGCACATATATGACAGCTTTGAACGACATTCATAGAAACGCCATCAATTCCGCGACCTCGTACTTGGAGGTCGCCCACCACCGATAGCAGACGCCGAGAAGATTTTGCCGCGCATAACAATAGTCATTCTGGCACAACTAAGATCAGGAAGGAGCAACAGGCTTAATGCCTTCTGGTACCACATAGACCGTGCCGTCCTAAACTTATGCCCAGCATATGGTCAGGGTCCCCATGACATCCTCCACATTTTCAACTGTCCAGCCAACCCTAATTCACTACATCCAGAGGATTTATGGACCCAACCAGTAGAAGTGGCACAATTTCTTGCTGCTACAACAACAACCAATTCTCAAAATGGGAATTTTTGATACTCAATTTGGGAATTCAGTTGTTTTTAGAAATTCTTACAAAAAATGGTTGGGTTATTAAAATCTCCTATTTTTACCAATTCCCAAAATGGGTATTTTTTATAACCAATTTGGGAATTATTTTCTTTTTTTTAGAATTTTGAACCGAAAATTGTTAATTTGTTTTATTGTAATGAAATTATGTCTATAGAAATTATTTATCAGTTCTATCTTTAAAAGCATTCATTTCCAAGAAACATTTCGCCTTAAATCACCCTATTTTACAGCACATTCATGCCGTAATTGAATCTGACTGTCAGTCAAACCATGCTGACCATTCTCTCCAACAGACTGTGGGTCAGTGTCTACTTGGGCTGTTTTGTTGTTTGTCTTAAATGTTGCGGTCAAGGGTCTTTTGTTTCTTCTATTGTAATTTAATGCGGCACGTGCTTTTTTTTGTTAAAATTCTTTGTTTAAACAAACTATACGTTTAGGTTTTTTTTTGTTGGTAGTTTTACGTTTTTTGTGTATTATTTATTTAGATTACCCTCTTTACGAGTACCCAACAACGTTAATAGTAAGTATTTTGTTTATTGTTTTTGATTTCAATACTTTTCTTTTTAAATATGTTTACAAAAAAAAAAAACCTAGCATTTTCCATTCAATGAGTAACAAATATTTTTCGTTTATTTTAAAATTTATTGTTTTTATGTGTGGAAAAATCTCCTTTAAATGTATTTCTTATTCAATTGGTAGCCTAGTTACATAATTTATTAGAAAACGGTTAGTATTAGTATCCCTTTTGTGGAGGATATTAAGGATATTAAGTAAATATCCCTTTTTTTATAACCTGTTCATTGGGTTTATGGCTTGTACGGGAATGGCAACTTAAGTAGCCGCTTCATTGCTAGTTTTATAAGGCTGTCACAATTTTAATAATTCCTGTTGAAACGTCATAAGAATTTTAATAGTTGTGATTTTTCCAATAGAGCTATGATTACGTTATTTAGAGTTGGAGTTTAAAATGCAAATAAATAAGACATTATTTTAATAACATAAGTGAGAAGTGGAGATTTTGCTTAAAAGAAAAATTGATTTATATATTTGATTAATGGCTAAAAACGTGGCTTGATTTATTAAGAAATGTTTCTTATTTCATTGGTAATTATTATTCAGTACATGTATTATTCTTATTTTAATAATAAGATATTATTACATTTTCAACTTTACTAAATAGTTACTTTTATTTTTAATTTTAGAAACGGATGTATTCAGCTAATTAAACTAAACTGGTGAGTTTTCTTTATTTTATTAATTTATTATCAAAATTATATTACGTAGTTAAAGGAAACATGTTTTATATTGGGTATGATTTACAATAGGGCGTATCTTTTGAATGGGGTTTTTGTTTTTTAATAACTTATATGTCATTTTGAAGGGTACATATCTGAAATTTATTCTCACTTAGTTATTGAACATCATAGATGACAACCAGATAGGTAACTGAGAGCCAAAAACCTAAGTCTGTTGTCAAAAACCTAATTCATTAAAATGTATTGCCTGTATTTTGTTATTGTATCACCCGTATGTGTGAAAAAAGAGTAATTTGTATACCCTTCACCTTCGTGAGAAGGGTATATATAAGTTTGTTATTCCGTTTGTAATTTCCACAATATATTTTACCGACCCTATAAAGTATATATATTCAGGATCCTTATAGATAGCGGAGTCGACTAAGCTATGTCCGTCTGTCTGTCTGTCCGTCTGTTGAAATCAATTTTCTGAAGACCCCAGATATCTTCGGGATCCAAATCTTCAATAATTCTGTCAGACATGCTTTCGAGAAGTTTCCTATTTAAAATCAGCAAAATCCGTCCATAAATAACGGAGATATGAGCAAAAATCCAGGACATCCTCGATTTTTGGCTTTTTATTATCTATATCTGGATTACTAAGTCATAAATATAGACAATATGGATATCTAATGATATATATTTCAAAGTCCATTGCAACGATGTATATAAGGCTATACAAAGTTGGACCTACAATGGGTCAAAATCGGGAAAAATATTTTTTAGCCCGAATTTTTTTTCACAAAAAACATTTTGCTGTCATACATTTTTTTCACTAATAAATTAAAAAATAAAATTTTTTATTAAAAAAAATTTTTTTTTTAAAATTTGAAAAAACAATTTCGAAAAAAAAAAAAAAATTATTTTAAAGTATTATTTGGTGAAGGCACAGCCGAATATAGCTCTCTTACTTGTTTGCATTGATATTTCTTTTTCCTTCCGTTCTATGCGTTTATTCTATGTTGAACATTATAGTGTAAACAACAAAGTTTTTGTTTTTTTTTTTTGCTTCGAAAATGTAGAGTTTTATGTCAACAAAGCGTCATATGCGGGAAGTTTTGCTTTACTTTAATTTAAAAAAAGTGCCGTTGAAGCACTATAATTGCTCACCAAAGCTCATGATGAATACGTTCCATCGATTTCAACGTGCATGAGATGGTTTGTTTGGTTCAGAAGTGGTGTTTTTCACAAGCAAGACAAAGATCATCCAGGGGGTCGATTCTGGTTCTGTGAAATGTTGAAATGAAAAAAACTTTTCATTTTCGTTTTCATAAGAACTTTTCATATTATGATTTGACAATTACTTAACTTGCGATTCCCGTTCTTTTAATGAGAAAGTGTTTCATTCCATTGTAGCCGTGAAACTTTTGTACCTATATAATTAAAATGTAAAAGTCAAATGCAGATGTATAAGTTTAACAGTTTTAAACCGGCGCTAAGCCGCAAACAAGTTTTTTTTAAACTGCTGTTTCATTTCACTTGTTCTTTTCATATGAAAACATTTGAATTTATTTATCATTTTTTCACTAAACGAGAATCAGAAACTCTATAAAAGAGAGAGACCTTGAAAAACGACTTTGTATGTCTGAAATGCTGCTTGAACGCCTTAAATGAAAATAATTTTTGCACCGAGTCATTACTTGGAATAAAAACTTGATCCATTACAATAACCCGAAACGTAAGAGATAGTATGTGATAGCCCGGACGAATCACCACCAAAGCCAAATATCTCTGTATTTGGGAGGACTAAAATGTCATATCTATTATGAGCTGCTGAAATCTGACCAGACTATCACAGGGAACCTGTACCGAATGCAACTGATTCGTTTGAAGCAAGCATTGACCGAAAAACGCCCAGAATATACGGCAGATATGAAACTGTATTGACAACGTTGTAATACCTGTTAAAAAGTATTAAGAAAAAAAGTGATTGGGAAGTTTTGCCTCACCCGCCTTATAGTCCAGACCTTGCCCCGTCCGTATTTGAAAGACGACTTTGTATATCTGAAATGCTGCTTGAACACCTTAAAAGAAAATAATTTTTGCACCGAGTCATTACTTGGGATGAAAACTTGATCCATTACGATAACCCGAAGCGTAAGAGATCGTATGTTAAGCCCGTATAATCAAACGAATCGACTCCAAAGTCAAATATCCATGGCGGGAAGTTAATATATGTATTTGGTGGGAACAAAAGAGTCCAATCTATTATGAGTTACTGAAATCTGATCAGAACATCACAGGGAACCTATACCGTACGCAACTGATTCCTTTGAAGCTAGCATTGGCCTAAAAACGTCCAGAATATGCGGTCAGACATGAAACCGTAATATTATACTATGACAACGCTCGGCCTCATTATGTAATACTATTTAAAATGAAGTGGTTGGGAAGATTTGCCTTACCCGACTTATAGTCCAGACCTTGCTCCGTCCTTATACTATTTGCTTCGATCGATGCAGAACGCTCTCTCTGGGATACTCTTCAATTTGGAACAGAGTACCCGATATTGGCTTGATTCGTTCGTGGCCTCAAAAAATGAGCAGTTCTTTTCGCTCGGAATCCATATGTTGCCAGAAAGATGGAAAAGGTCATAGCTAACAATGGCCAATACTTTGAATAAATATATGTTGTACAAATGTGTCAAAATAAAAGCTAGAAATTTGTAAAGACCCGCATTTTTAAGTCATACAACCATATGATTTCCCCAAATGGGTATTTTAAATTCCCTCTATGGGAATTCAGTTATTTAAGAATTTTGAACTGATAATTGTTAGCTTGTTATCAAAAGTATGTGGTTAAATTGTAAAAATTTGTTTCTCTATCAACCCTTTTTGAGATTTCTGGTTTTTAAGAATTATTCAAAGAAAATAAACATAAAATTTTGTGAAAATTAGCGAATTCACTAAATTATGAATAAATTCGATAGGAATCCATCGATTTTTATGATCGATACCTCATTTTGTTCCTATTACATGTGGCTTTGCGTTAAAGCCTTGAATCTGAACAATTTCTGTCATTTTCGATTTTTCATGATTTTTTTAAAACAAAGACATTTTTTATTTTCAAGTAAAAAATATATTTTTTGTTTCAATTTGTTATTATAACTCCAAAACTACTGAGTCGATTGAAATGCAATATATATGTAAAAATTTGTATATAGCATGGGGAAAATGTTTTTAAAAATCAATCGAAAGAAGAACATTAACTACTCAATTTTATGTTTATTTTAATATGTAACAAACAATAAACTAAAATTATGTGAAAAGGACCGAATTCACTTAATTGCGAATAAATCCGAAAGGAATCCATCGATTTTTATGATCGCTATCTCATTTTGTTTCTATTACATATGGCTTTGTGATAAAGCAACAAATTTGAACAATTTCTGCCGTTTTAGATTTTTCATGAGTTTTTTAAAACAAAAAAATTTTTTATTTTCAATTAAAAAATATATTTTTTGCTTAAATTTGTTAATATAAATCCGAAACTACTTAGCCGATTAAAACGCAATATGAAAACGGATTAAAGGTTTTGTAAATCTCAACTTTTCTATCATTATCATTATTAATTATGTGGAGAAACGTCTAACAACATTCACAATTTTGCTTAAAAATTAAAAAAAAACTCTTCATAGAATTAAAAACTTTGACCATATTTTTACAACTGGAACCACAATACATCAATATTGTGTAATGGTTTTAAAAGCCTCTACAATTTTTTCTGAGTAATCAGTAACAACACTTTAATATCATTTTACACAATTTTATTTCATTAATTTAACTTACTTTAATTTAATAAATTTAATTATCCATATTGCATTGCCATTCCAACATAAAACTTCATGGCAGTGACATTAAGACTAATGATGATGGCGGTAATGATGATTTTAAAGCTTTTTTTTTAACATGATGATCAGCATGTTTTCTACAGTTCCTTGACATTTTCTTGTACGAAACAATTGCAAACTTTGATATTGCATCTTGTAATCTTAAATGTATGTTTTTTTATAATGTAAAAAAAAAAAACTACTACAAGTGAACTGAACTGACCATGTCATACACTACATAATTTAGTTTAATATTAGAATCTAAACTGAGCCAGCAGTCTTAATAGCGTGTGGTATATTCATACCATTAAGGCAGTATTTTCCATTGATGGGTTGTAACTTGGCTGTTTTCAATTCATATGTGTTTGAAGTCAATAGTTTACTTTACACATCCCATGTTATCTAATGTAGAGTCATTTGCTACTTTAGTGATCTTAAGTATTCTAAAGTGTAATCTGTATATTTGTCTGTCTTTTACTTTAGATATTTTGCTCACTACATGTAATCTATTAGTGAGGCAATTGTCAAAAATGTAGTTTTGTGTAATTCGGAGTTTGTCTTTGTAATCTATGTAGAGTCAATTGACTTCCTTCTAAGACGTAAATTTGTTTTAATTTGCTAATTCGATAATACCCTTGACCCTTAAAGGCAGGTAAAGTCAATAGTTCGGGGACCTTCATCAGGATTGCTGGTGTCTGATGTAAATGCTTAATAAATGAAGTATTAATAACACTTAAGCTTTCTGGGACCTCTTATATTGTAGGTTATGAAATGGATTTTCAATCCTTGGCGGTTCAACAGAAACCATTTTGATACTTTAATAACTTCTTTGGAAATAATGCCTTCCATTACCCATTTTTTCATAATGGCCGAAGGATTTCCCACTATCCACACTCAATGTTGAACAACTCAGTTCCAAGAATAAACAAATGTTCAAAGAATAAACATTTCAAACAAAATTCAAAGAAGGGATGATGACTTTGAAACTTTTCCGCAAAAGTAGTATCGAAGGAGAAAGTTGCAAACAATAATCAAAGGTCGTTACGGGAACTGGTTCTGGCTCTACTTGCAGAAGTAGAACAACTTACTTAAATTACCTTTACCAAACTTTCACTGATGCAAAGGAAAAACTTAATTGATACAATTTATTATACAATTGAGAAAGATTTGGTTGCCCCAAACTAATTCTCTCATTGCTTTAAAGCCACAAACGCTTCCGGAATTAGGAAATACCTCCTCAGACAGTGAAGAGTTGCAAAGAACAAAATAAAAAAAAACAAAACAAAAACTCGGATGACTTCTTGTTCAAAAGTTGTTAACATTTTTATTTGAGCCAGCAGACATACTTACACACACACACACACCATCAACTAAATACAATAAAATCCAAGAAAAATGAAGCAACAAAAACTTGTGCTGCATGCCACATTTTAAACACTCCACACCATATAAACAGCCTTAAACAGCTGATGCTTGTTCACACCAACATAACTCACTCCTTTAAAACCCCACATACTCACTGCTACACTCCCTCCCACAATTTACAATGATATGCAATGTTCCTAATCCTAAAAAGGGGAATAAGAAGATTGGGCAATGAAGCAAACAGACAGACAAACAGACAGACGAACGGGTAGACAGACATACACATACAAGTGTATACTAGATATAGATACTATCATTATATAAAAATGTATTTTTTGTCTTTGGTTTTGGTTTGGCGGACAGATGGATGACTTTACCGCATTTTCATTTTATGTTTGCGAGATGAGAGAGTGTGTTAGACGAACTGGCAACCAAGCATCTAAATTTAACAATTGTGGTAGATTTCAAATGAGTATAAGTCGGTTTAAATGTAGCTTTGGTGGGTTCTTTTCCTCCTACTTGTTTTTTTTGTAATTTTTTGTTAGTTCTTCTATTTGGTTTGTGTTACATGACCTCAATCTGTCTTCAAAAATTAAATTTTTCTTCTTTTGCTGCTGCCACTGCAACTGTAGAGATTTTCAAACAAATACACTTTCCACACACACTTATAAAAAAACAAAAAAAAAAAATAATGAAAAGGATATTTCTTGTTTTTTATTTTAAACCGAATTTCCATTGTAACTTGTTGTATACGTATTTTTGCATTTCATGAAACTGAAACTTAAGCTCTGGCGTATGTATCCTTTTGGGGTCCTGTGTGTGTGTGTGTTTGCATTTATTTTACTTTGCAGCTGATGCTGATGACAATGATACCGACATTGTTGCAGCTGAATGTTGATGATTCGTTCGTTCGTTGTATTTTACTTCATTAGAATCAAACCAAAAATGAATTGTCTAAAAAGATATTTTAACTTAGATTAACAGCTTATAATCATATCTATTACAAAAAACAACCTACATTCCACCCCACCCCTTCTTCCCTCTTTTCCTTCTTTCCTATGCTTAATGCTTACAACACTTCATTGTGTGCCACTTAAATGGAAACAAGGAACAGGATATGAACAACTACCCCTAAAGTTTGTAGTTGTTCTGGTTGTCGTCTATTTTGTGCCATTGTCGCTTGTTCGTCTCTGTTTCTCTCTTTTTTTTTTTGTGAAACAACCATTGATGGGTTTTTTAACAATATACGAAAGTATTGTATAAAAAAATGTCCTGCATAAAAAAGTTTTATAATGTATTTTTTTTATAACTTCCTTCCTATCAATTACAGTTTTTGCCACCGTTGTTCTATCGATGGACAGTGGTTCGGTTAGTGGTTTGTAATATAAAATGGCTAAAATTCTTCTTCATATTCATATTTTAGTATTATCTTATGATTATGGTTACATTTCTATACACAGAAAACATCGATGTCTTATATTCAATAAAGACTTCAAAGATCTGCACAAATCCATTTGGGAAATAAGCTCTCGATATTGCAATAATTTAATTGCTTAACTAACGAAAAGTTTGATGACAACCATACATATTCAAAATATACAAAGACAAAGTTTAGGTCTTTCTCACGTCAGTATCCAGCTTATCACGAAAAATGGGAAGGTAAGGAAGTGAAAAAGCACAATGTTCCGATTCTCTCAGATTGTACTAATTTCATTTTGAATAGCAGAATAACCCAAATAATCATGACCGGAAAAGGATTGATATTGTTACGTTTTTACCTTTTAAAAGCGGGGTTTATTTCCTTTAGTTTTAGTAGTTTAAAATTTGTAACAACTCTTTATTTTTTCAAATGTACAACAACAACAGTCTAAATAGTCACTCAGTGTCTATTTACACGTTTATCAATTCGCAGAAATGCACACATACTTTATAATGTACGAACTCAAATGTACAAGACAGTTGATGTTAACTCTAACAGCGCCTATGATAAACTCAACTCACCACTGCAGCCTCTGCCACTATTTATACACACGCCATCATTCGTTAATCTTCTACAATGATCTTAACGGACAACTAGAACATTCGAATTCTAGAGTTTTCGATGTTAATGTTAGCAGCTTAAACATTTAGTGTTGCCACACTTATAAACATTGCTAGTAACCGCATGCTATCAACATTGTTGATGAGTAGAAGCTTCTACTAATGGACGTCTTTATAAACATGATGAATGTTTCAGGCAGTCGTTACAGACCGTTAAATTCAAATCGCTATTGCACATTCGTAACAATATTGTAATGCTCGAATTTTTGCAAAGTAGTGAGCATAATTTCCAGAACAAGTTCACATTTTTGTGTCACTTATTCATAAATGAAGACATAGCAACGAAAATGTTTCTAGCTGACATCGAAACCATAGCTGAACTTCTACAGTCTTACATTACATCAGTCTGGGAGGATGAGTGGCTGCCTCCAAATTGGTTAAAAAACATAATTGTAAAGTTACCGAAAAGAGGCGATTTAAAGATTGCAACAACATGAGAGGAATGATATAATGAGCGAAGTCTGTTTAGAGAGAAGATAAATTACAAGGAATCTATCACGCCAACTCGAGGGTTTTGGATTATGCGTATGATATTTGTCAACTCTCGCACAAAATCTCCAACATGAAACGAAACAACAAGATCTGGAAAGACTAGCGCGTAATGTTGTACTTGAGATAAATATCCAAAGCCATGAGAATTACCAATGTTAGCACAGAGAACAATCATGCTACAAGGCCAACCAGTTTGATACGCGTAGATAGCTTCTGCTGTCCAGGCAGTATAGTATCAACAAATGGCGGCGCAGAAACAGACGGAAGCAACAAGCTCAACAAAGCGAGTGCAAAAATCTAGACGAACCAATTTCAGAATATTCAATGCATGTGTTGTACGGTAGCTATTCGAGCACAATCACTCAAAAATTACAGTTTTTTATCAATAAGTGCTTCGGAATCATATGCAGAATATTCTGGCCCAATATCATCAGCAACACGAATCTCTGGAACTAAACCAATGAGGAAGCCATACTGAAACAAATCAAACGGAAAAAAATGGAGGTGGCTCGGTCATACTATCACGAAGATGTCCGATAGTATTACAAGGATGTTGCTAGAGTGAAATCCTCAAGGCTCAAGAGACTGTAGAAAGAGTAAGATGTTTTGTGGAAACCAAATGTTTCAAAGAGAGTATAGTTTGGTTTAGAAGATTCAGGTATATATTTCAGCCGAACTAATATTTATAAGAAAGTTTCTATCACGCAATTTAATGGGGTACCATAGACACATAGGTTGGTCAACTTGCTGATGTATATATAGATTAAGTGTGGGTTCCGTAAAATGCGCAGTGCCACAGAATTAAATATCATAGCCAAGCAGATTTCACAAAGCTTAACTCAACACAGACATTGTGGGTGAAGGAGTTAATCGTGATCAAACATGCCAAAATTATCCTGGAAGAGTTTCATGCGTGAATTATGCATCATAGTTCCTCACTGCTGATAAGTTATCAGCAACACACTTTATCACCTGCACGATTGAAGTAAATATCAATATTGGAGTCGATGTAGATAGAATCTAAATTGCGGCCATGATTCCCCCGAACATATTTGGGCAGACTCTTTATCTACTTACCTAATGTCACTGCTATCACAAGCGCTAAACAGAAGCACTTAAGGAAAGAAAACATGTTCCTACCAACAAGACCATTTAATGGTCATGGTCATCATCACAAACTGTATGTAAGCCACCTCGAAACACCATCTATATGAGAAAATGAATTTCTTCCGGTTATGGAGTGTTGATATTGGAGGAGTAATTATAAATTCAACATGAAACAGTTGATTTCACCCCCAAGGAACGTCAAGAAAGACCTTTGTATGGAGTTCGTAAATGATAGCTCTAAGCGAAATTCATAGAGACGCCAACAGTACTGCGTTCAGAGAATACCACAGGAATATCTTACTTTAAGTATTCCCACCATTATAACAAACAAAAAGAAAAGACTGCCGAAGAAAACAAGGTTAGTTCTGGTTGGTCTCGGATGCAGCAACAGGCTACAAGACACCTATATATTACAGGGAGAAATGTTATAATATTGGGTTTGTGGACTAAGAGCTTTTAATCTGTATGACCTCTAATTCGGTCGTTTGCTAAATAAAGTCGCCTGCTAATCCAGCGATTTAATGAATGTCTTATGCATCCATCGATGTATACTAAGTGCTTAGTCATAGGACAAGATCTATATCACAACAAATGTCAATAGAACAAGCAGTCACAAACCCTGAATGGTTCTAACTGCATTCTGTAGTAGATTTTCCTTTGTATTTCCCTGGAACATAATCATCATTATCAAAATTCTTCAGTATCTAAAACCTTACTCTATATCATGCATCTGGTCAATAAATTCACCTACCATTGCAAAGCTGCAGTGGCTGTTTTCTACATCAATCGAAATATACTTAGTATTTAGTCGAAGGACCAGATATGAATCATAACAAATGCCAATAAGCAGTCACAAACAATTCTGATTCAAACTGCATTTCTATGTTTTAACCTTTTGAGGAGAGATTATCCTTATTGTCACCCCAGTAAATATGAAAGAATGTGGGAAAAAACTTGTAGCAAAGTTTCCTTTATCATTAACTGAGTGGTTTCAATTAAGGAGTACAATCATAATCGAACATACTACATTAGATAAAACATTACCTTCCAATTATGCACTATATTACGGAATTACAGTTCCGAAGGATATAAACGATGATCGTATCAAACTCGTAACAGATATTCTTTCATTTTTACTAAAAGATGTGGACTGTTAGGGAGAACAATCACCGTTCTCGAAGATTCTTACAAAGCTAAAACCTTAACAACCTTCCAACTATAAGCAGTAGAAAGTTTGAAGTTCCATCAAGCATGATCGTGTCAAACTCGTAGCAGATATAATTTTCTTCTGATTAATGAGAATAATAACCATTAATATCTAAAACCACATTGCAGTTTCGAACACCTCGAATTTACTTCATGGAAGTCGACGGTTCAGTATTTTGAGCTGGGGTATCTCTCTCATTTCGTATCTAGCACCCTCTCATAGTTTACAACTGTTCCACTGCATGAGTCTGTGAAGTTTTACGTAAGCGTTGTAATTTTCAAGAACTGCATCTCTACAATTTCAATGAAGAGTTTAGTTTCGGATTTTGTGGCGTTACTTAAACGCATAGTCCACAGTAACAGCTTATATAGTTATTTCTCTTAAACGCTGGTATTTTGTCACTGACCAGGATTCTGTAGTCCAGGCATTACAGCTATTGGTATTGTAGTATAAGATACAAGGTGGCACAAAAGTAAATTCCGATGTTTTTTGTCTGTAATTAAAAAAAAAAAAAATGTAAAACTTTGATTCTTCTTGTGGATTATTTTTATTTGGTCTGTTAATTTTTTTTACATCAAGTCGAGAATATGATGTCATGTAAATGGCCGCCAGCACAGTTGATTGTCATTTGAGCCCTTTTTATGGCATTTTCCATCACTTTGGCCAAAACTTCCGGCGATAGATCCTCACATTCTTGACGGATATTGTATTTAAGAGCTGCAAGAGTCTGAGGCTTGTTGACATAAACCCGCGACTTCAAAAAGCCCCACAAAAAGAAGTCTGGAGCGGTCAAATCAGGCGATCTTGCTGGCCAGTGCAAATCGCCAAAACGGGAGATTAGGCGCCCGGGAAATCTTGTACCAAAATTCGCTGTAAAGACCGTCGACTGATACCCATTTGCGTGGCACATCGTCTGGTCGATGTCGACGGCGCTACCATGACATCCTCGGCTACAGCAGCAATATTCTCTGCAGAACGGCTACTCCGGGGTCTGCCACGCCTGCCAGCATCTCGTATTGTGCCAGTCTCTTCGAGGCGAGCGGCTAAACGTCGCAGTGTTTCACCAGTAGGCGTTGGACGGCCAGGAAATCTGCGACGAAATTCACGTTGTGCCAAATAAATAGTCAGTAATATTCCGCGTTCTGGAGCAGTGTAGCGTAACATTGTTTATTAACGTGTATTTAGCATGTGTTTACTACACAAATGTCAAAACAGAACTGACATTAGGGGCCAATCGCAAAATTTATAGCATTTTCTGATAGGAGGATTACTTTTGCGCCACCTTGTAGAAGGATTTCATAAATTGACACATGTGACAAGTTATTGATTCTATGCTTGACAACACCTTGACAAAAAGTGGTTTTAAACATCGTCAAAACATATGCTTTCTTTTTAATTTTTTATGTTGGTTCTTTATTAATTTAAACGGTTTCCTTAAACCGATCAATTCTAAAAACCTCTATTTCGTGTAATTTCCTCCTTCAATTCAGGGGTGGTTCTGGGCTTATTGGCATATATCTTTGGCTTCAAATAACCTCAGAAAAATAAATCCAAAGGTGTTAAATCACACGATCTATGGAAAAACTACTAACCACCGAAATGTGATATTATACGTTCAGGAAATTTCTTATGCAGTAATTGGTTTACTGGTTGTATAACATGTGGCAACGTCTTGTTTGCAAAACACATGAATGTCACCCAATCGGGCACAGAGATGTTTCGATTCGGTATACTCAGAGAATCCAACATTTACAATTGTTTCTTGACTAGTGCATTGTGTTGGAACTTCTATGATGCATTTTATTTGGGAAATAATTCTGTAGCTCGTGAACAATTGGAGATATCTTAATGTTCTGAGGTGTTTTTGAGTTGATTTGTATTTCCGTGAGCTTGAAGTTGGAATAGGGGCTCACTTCGGGCCTATCAGTTTCGAAACCACTGTACCATGCATTTAAATGTCTGATATTTGAAAGCTTTTTGAAAGCAATGTGAAACATTCTATTGGACATCTTGTACCACTGTCCAACATTGCCCGTTATCGAAGTGGGTTGTTTAGTTGCTGGGATTTTCACTTTTTTCTCTATTTGTTTTTTTTTTTTGTTTGTAGTGGATGAGTGTCAATTGTTGACTGTTAATTTTATGTCGTTTCGTTATGTTTTTTGTTTGTCTCGCATTTTTTGTGGTGTTTTATTTTTTTTATTTTTTTGGCTTGCCTTTGCGAAGGGTATAAATGTATTATCATATGTTACGATCTTGTTAAAACTTTTGATAATGCTTTTATTATAATGTAATCCAAATTGGTAACTATTTGTAACTTGTTTCTTATATTGTTTTTCTTTTACTCTTGTTGGTCTATACTTATGTTTGATATGAATTTAGCAATGACAGCAAAAAAAAAGGAGTTTAAATACTCGTTTATTACATCTTTACGAGTAAGAAGGAAAATGAAAACCTTTTAAATATATGAAAAATTGAACCCTCTATTTATACAAATCAAAATATTGTGTCATGCTTAAATAATACTTCAGTGCTTATTTACCAAATGGAAAGCAGAACACAAGACGACAAGAAACTTACCCTCAATTTATAAAATTAATTGGTTTAAATTTTAATCCTTCATTTTCAATTAAAGCTACTACCACTACTACTACTACTCTTCACTCGTTTATGTTTAATACGTTTCCCTCGGATTCTTTTCAGTTTCATTTCATTACAGTTCTTTATTGTTATTTCACACAAAGATATTTATTCTGTTTTTTTTTTTTCGTTATTGTTGCTGCATTTTGTTGGATTTAATCCATGTTCGTTTAAAAAAACAAAAAAAATAAACTGTATAAAAGAATCTTTTTGAAAAATCTCATTTCATGTACTCGTCTCGTATCTGTGCAGTGTGTTTCAGCTTTATTTTTCTTCTTAAATGGACTCTTAAAAACATTTGGCACATGATTATCTTTTTTTTTACGTTGCTGTTGTAGCTGTTTGTTTGTTTGTTTTTGTTCATTTTTCAACAACAACTTAAAAACAATTATGCAAAAATCTTTATGTTATCATTGTTTTATATGGGAGTTGCATCTTTGCTAACAAGCTGCTTTTTATTCCGCCATACGCTACATACACTCAAGTACTTTCTTTTGATAATTCCATCTAAGTTTTGAGAGCAGTTTGCTACCTCTGCACTTTTTGGCTAAGGCTGAAAGTGGTATGAAAGTAAAATATTCGACTACACACAGAAAACTGATTCGTGATAGCAACCGAATTTGTTGCCAATCGAATGATTCTACGTTAGTGACCGAATTTTACAGTTGTGGCAACAAAATTTTGGTTGCTTTAACTGAAATTCTTCTTTGTCAACCGACTTTCTGTTGTTAGAACCGAAAAATTCTATGTTTACAACCGAATCATTCGATTGGCAACAAATTCGGTTGCTATCACGAATCTGTTTTCTCTGTGTAGAATTCACGGAATGTACTGCATTTTTTTTTATAAAATTTTACTTAAATTTTTTCGCTCGTTCTTTTGCTTCAAAGTTTTTTACCGCATTGCGATCTGGAACTTTCTTAACTTTATACGACTTCAACCCAGCCTTAGCTTTGGCTCTGCCCACAAAAAAATCGGAGCATATGTCTTTACAAGCTGGTTTTTCGAAAGAAGTGTTCGGTTGGTCTTCGAAAGAGTTGTTTGACTTCTTTTGATCCAGATTTTCCCTGGATCCGCGCCTGATTGTATATAACATCGTGCAAATGTCCACCGTGGCTTCGTTGGGTGGAGCATCCAAAATGTCGAATTTTCCATAAACCAGGCTGAGTTTGACTGATTTATAATGGCTTTGAGGGCCACTGTGGTTTTGGCTTATTCGCATAGACTTACGACTTAAGATAATCTCACAAGAAAAACTTTAACGGGGTCAAATCGCACGATATCGGTGGCCAGTTCACATCACCTCCAAGTAATCCTTTTGAAACCACATATCGGTGGTGTCCATATCATCTAATTCATATCATCTAATTAATGTTGGTAATCATTAAAGCATTTTCCGTTGACGCTGATGGCCTGGCCAACGTCGTTCTCAAAGAAATATAGACCGATTACGCCGCCAGCTCAAAATCCACAACAAACAGTAGCTTTTTGTGATCCATTGGACGCTCTTGGATCTTATGTGGATTGGTATTGTCCCAAATTCGACAAATTTTGTTTGTTGACGCACCCATTCATCAATAAATGGGCCTCATCGCTGAAGATGGCCGTAGTCTGCCAAACGTTGCGGAACATAACACCAATATTGATAAAACAATTTTATCATTTGCACATGTTGTTGACCGCTATATCCGTCCATGGTGATTTGGCAAAACAAACTGGATAAACAACTGCCAATTCGACAGCTGTGACAGCTTCAACAATATGGCCGCTATTCATATTGAAATACCTTTCTCAAGCCACTCTCAAAAATGGGGTTTTTAAGTTGATTTTTCAATTCATTTATGAAGTTCGGGAATAGAAAGACCTAGTCATAAGGATGATTGTGTGACAAATCATTTTGTTTGTTTTTGACAGCCATTGGGAGCAGACTATCACGTGACTTGAGAAGAAATTGGAAAAAAGTAAATTTCTTCGCTAATTAAGCATTATGTTTATGTAAACTCTACACCATCAATTTCAATGATAAAAAAGTGGTTTACTGAATTTCGTTGTGGCCGCACAAGCACGGAAGATGCCGAACGTTCTAGAAGCTCAGTTGAGGTCATTACACCCGAAACAATTGAAAAGATTGTGAGAGATTGTGGAAGCCATAGGCATGTCGCATGGCTCAGTGGTTTAAATTTTGAATGATCTTTTGGGTGTGAGAAAGCTTTCGACAAGCTGGCTGCCGCGTTTACCCACAATCGGGTGCACAAAGGATACATGTGCAGTTTCAATGGTAAAAATCCCCCCATTAAGCTTCTAAAGTTTCCTTTAGTCAGCTACATTTTTCCTCTTTGTGGTTAGGACATAACGGTTTTGCTATATTATTTGTAACGAAAAGAAAATCTAGTTTTAATACAATAACAATATTGTTGAAATCAGTTCATTCATGTGAATTCAAACTAAAACACTACAGTAATGATGATTTCAAGAGGACAACCCAATCGTAGTAGTAAATATTTAATATTTCTTTACTGAATTATATTATTGATCACATGACAATTATTCGTGAATGACAATATCGGACAAAATTACATTGTACTTAATTATTATGACTTCTGTATTCCCCATTTTCGGAAGGGGGTGTGTTTCAGGCTACAGGATCAATGTAGTGTAATTCAAGCTGAAATTACAGCGATCAAAAGGGCGGTACACTGGGCTATTTGGTGTGAATATCCGAATCTGTACTGACAGTAAGCCTGCTATCAAATCCCTAACTGGTGTCTGCTCGACATCCAGATTGGTACATGAATGACGGGTATCTCTTAACGAGATGGCGAGACATTCTAACCTGGAGTTATTCTGGGTGCCGGGTCACTCTGGTGTACCTGACAATGCTATTGCGGATGAACTGGCCAAAAGAGGCTCAAGTCTACAAGTTGATGAGATAGATCTCATGGTCGGTTTACCGCTATCCTGCTATAAATCACTCATGCAGTGTAACTTATTTGAGTCCGCTCAGCTCAGATGAACTAATCTGACAAATTGCTCGATATCGAGGCTCACATGGCCAGTTTTTGACCATCACAGGTCAATGTCTCTAACGGGGCTAAATCGTTGAACATCTCCTCTGTCATTGCCCAGTTCTGTTTGGTGCTCGGTCTGTTACAATAGGCAGTCCTTTTTTGCATGGCCTAGCGGATCTATTCACTGTGGATGTTAAAGAATATAGATTCGTGCGTCAGGTTGGTTCAGCCCTGAACCCATTTCCGACATGTGAAGGACCTCTGGAGGATCTGGTCATGATCTTTAGGGTACCAACTTATGGACTCAAGTGAGCTGGTTAACACTGGCTGCATTTATAACTTTATACTTCACATTTCATTGTGGAAGATTAGTTTCGCAGTTTCAAGGGAATACGTACTTATGAGAATTTTGTTTTGTAAGCATAAAAATAACTAAGTAGTTTCCTTCAAATTCATTATTATAACCTGGAAAATCGTCAAAACAATAACAAGTTTTGATAATTGTGATGTTGAGCTGTACAATCTGAGATATCATCAGAAGAGTTATCCGAACTACAACCTCATATTTATGTAGACTCCCGCGATAAATGTAAGGAAATGCATTCGTATAAACGAGGAGAACATACAGAATTATGTGCAGAATCCATTTAACCTCAGCTCGTATTTTCCGTCTTTGAACGTTATTCATAAAAGCTTTATTTAAACATAGCACTTGGAGGATGCTCACTACTCTTGGAAGACTGAGAGAATAACCTAATGCGGAAAACAAAAGTAGTTCTACCACATCGGATATCGGAATAATGCAAGAGGCTTATGATCAGGGTCCCAATTCACAACATGGTAACAAAATAGTATTTCCTAGCTTGTAGTTTGCAACTCTGTCGTTTAAAACCAACAATAGTCCATTTCGTTCATTCGTTTTCATGCACATTCTTATTTTGGAAGCAAAAGCATGAACAACAACAGCATGCTGCTGACTATTAAAACAAATGAGGATTTGCAGGATGAAAAGAGACTGAATAATAAAGAAACACACATGCACACACATAAAAGAACCAGTACACAATGCATGTTGTAGTACTCTGAGTGAATATTCTGTGTTTTATTCATTATTTGCTAAAGGAGTGAAAATATGTTAATAATATGTAGAAAAATATAAACTTTACGGATTGTGAAAAGCACTGTGTGTATTATGCTTAAATACATACATATATATATTTGTTTTTTCATTTACTTAACATTAAGATTAACAGATAGACGAAAGTTTTTGGTTAAACTTTCATTTAGCATTTAAGTCATACTGAATAATTAATTTAAATTGATTTAAGTAAAGGATTTTTGGGAAACACACATCAAAATGGAGAACATTTTATGAAATAAAGTAAATAAGTGGATGTTGGGTTAATAAAAAGTGGATCATTGGCGAGTAAGGAATACAGTGAGGAAATGATGATTTGATGTTTTGATAAACATGATGACCACATGATTAGTATCTTTTTGCTATTGTCATAAGGAAGCTAAACTTTGAAGTCAAAATTATATATAAATAGCTCAATTTCAATTGTATGTAACTTTGTAACCGCTTAAGTATCTTAGTTTCAATATATTTTCCTAAAAATAATTTTCTTTTGAACTCAGGATATTGAACCAAAAAAATTTCCTTGAACAAAGGATATTTCTTCATTATCTAAAGATTTTCCTTAAATATAAGCCACTAGCTAGCTGAACCCTGTCCGCGTTGCTGGCCCTAAGAAAACATATGTTTTATATTGCATCTCGATTTTAATATAAAGTGTCTGACAAAACTAAAGCACGGACTCCCCCGACCTGACTTCGTACCCGAAACACTAATTATCTGTAGCCAGATGACGGCGGATGAGGTGGTCATATGTTAAATTTGTAGCAGATATCTATAAGTACAGTGACATGCTATGCCCATAATAACAAGCAACGAAGAAATGGGATTTCTGAATTCTTGTTCTTTTTTTTGGAGTAAAAACATATAAATTATTTGATGTGCCAACTCGGGAGCAAGCCACATACAAATGACCGTGCGAAAAATATGAATTTTCCAAATGTAAGCCAGCAACCGTCAAAGATTGGCCTTATGCTTTGTTAATGGTTATAGCAAATTAAATTATAATATACCACTTTTGAACACATTTTCATGCTCTAATTCTCTTTTAACAAGAGCCAAATATCTCTCCACTGGTCTTAGCTCCAGGCAGTTTGGAGAACTTGCCTCTCTTGGTGCAAATACCACATTTTTGGTTTTGTAGCACTCAAGACCTTTCTTACCATAGTGACAGGATGCCAAATCAGGCCAAAAATAAGTGGACACACTAAGAAGTCTTATGAATGGAAATATCTTCTTTTGTAAGCATTCCTTGATGTAAATTTTGGTATTTATAAAGCTCTTTGTAAAAAATGTTTGGCTTCTTTTGCCGCAACTGCAAATTTTCTGCTTTAGGTTCCTAAACTTTTCTACATCATTCCCTCCAGCTTCAGCAACATAACAATATTGACCCGGAAGCAGGTATATTTTTAGTATAAAATTTGATTTCAATTTCCGTGCTCTGTCAGGAACTTTTTGAGCCTTGTATGTTTTTGAACCTGCATTGGCTTTAACATTTCGTACCAAGTAGACCGAGTACTGACCTAACCGGACTTCTTTCCTACCGGATGTATTGGAAGCTTTTTTGAAAATGCTTTCTATTTATTGGCTTTAGAAACATCAAGTGGACCATTCCTTCTACGGCTAATTCCAATGAATTCAAAAATCCATTAGGATAATTGATGGCTTGTTCTTCGTTCATTACTGTGTCAATCGATTTGTATTCCATTGTTTAGCCAGGCAGTTTCAATTGTATTTGCTCATTGAGCTTGTTAACATCATAATTTTTGGTGCCAAAATTGCACATTCCCACAGCAAATCCGAATTTTTGCAGTTGGTTATAAGACATGGGAATACCTTGCCGGTAACGGCTTGAATATTCATTTGCATTTGTCAGAAGTTCAGGAACGAAATCTAATTTGTGGCGGGATCAATTGGAATTTTTGCATTTCCGATGTCCAACAATTATTTTGAGAATGTTTCGGCAGAAGGGTCTTGCAGAAAATGTACACGCATGTTCGTCGATAGCTTTCGGCTTTTGTAGATTCATTTCCAGTGAAATAAATTTGAAGGAACTTTGCATCACCATTAGGAAGCGGGAGCAATGATCCAATTCTGTGGTACATTTGGCCTTGAACTTTAAAGGTGAGCATTAAGCTGACGTTGTTTACGATATTAGTTGCCCCGAAGGACGTCATTTGAAAGCAAGTAAAAAAAGCAAAGTACTTTTGGATATTATGAAAGAAGTGCTTGTAAATCGGAGTGTCGCCGGAAATGTAACTTAGAAGCGTCTAAGGCGGCTCAATAATTGGTGGCAGAACAATTCTACTGTTCGAACAGCACATTCCCGGGGATTCCTTAGGGAACTTCAAAATACTGCAAAGTAAGCAAGGTTTGTTAATCAGTACGTCCTTGTAATTCCTGTAGTCATCATTCTTATTATAATGAAATGCCGCTAACTTTAAATTGCTTCTTTCTCTTGATCGAGCCATTCGGGAGTGGTTGGCTTCTAGTCTTTCGATATGCTGTTGGGGTGTCTCTGCTAAAGCTGTGATTCGCGTTGTCTTTCCGTTTCTGCGACTCTAGACGTAGATGCCCTTTTCCCGATTTTCCTAAAGACGTGATTCGCGTTCCGCAGCAGTTTCAGCTGCTCTTCTTTTCTTGATATTCCGTGATTTTCTTGTCACACGAAAATTTCTTATACATGCTCCTAATATGCAAGAGTAAACAAAATTGTTTGAAAATTTATTGATAATATAAAAGAGCTTTTATAGTACAATGTTGCATTTTATTAAAAATTATATATAATACTAGCGGATGACCGGTGTGTGCTACTACGCTAATAATTCTTTATTAATGGGAGGGTTTAATAATAAATATTTTTTTATCATATTAATGTACATAAAAAGTAGTTTTGTAAAAAAAGTACCAAAAAGAAGTACGTTCAAATTTCAAAAAAGTGCCAGAGTCCATTTAAAATTTTTTAAGAAATTTAAATTTAATTTCTGGGATATGGGATACAAAAAATTATTAAAACTCGAGTTTCGACCATTTTATCCCCTTAAAAGTACAAAACGTACCACACACCTGTCCACTTATTTTTTGCATAAATTTAGATTAAGTTAAATTTTTGATGCTAGCTTTATTAGTTCCGGAGATATAGAGATATCGATTTTACTCAATTTTACCACCTTAATGGATCTACATATCAGGAGAGGTGCTTACATACAAAATTTCAAGATAAACAAATTTTAAAATTGGGAAAAAATTCCGGAAATTCCGGTTCACGAATGGACTATAATGCATTGTTTAAGGTGTTTAAAACCACCTTCACAAAATTACTTTTCTAATGAAACCGGTTGGGAGCTCATCGGTTGGATTGTTTGTGTTTTATAATATATATTCCATATTAGGAAAAATTTTTGTATGGGGAAATTTGAAAATCGGCTTTACGAATAAACCGCATGTACCTAATGTAGAATTTTAGGTGTTTAAAACCATCTTCAGAAAATTTCCTTTCCAATGAAACCAGTTTGAAGATAATCGGTTGGATAGTTTCAGAGTCTTTAGCGGACATAGGTAGAAACATTTTTTGTGTTTTATATACTTATAATGTATGCGGAATGAAATTGCAACAAAAATTTTACACTGGCCAAAGAAAAAGTACATGAGCTATTAGTGTTTTAGGACTTATTTTGAATTACGTAATGTATTGCCTTAATACTTTAAAACGCAATTTGAAAATCCGGCTTTGAGATATTTCAAAATGTTAAAATATTTTATCTATTTTCATCGGGAACAATTTATTATATTTTACATCAATTGGCAGAGAAACGCAGAAAAATGGACTTTTTTGGAAGTAAATAAAACTATTATTGATAAGATGTGCAAAGTAGAACATAATATTTTTTCTAAAAAAAAATATATATGGATCTTAATCTATCAGATGTAAATTAAAAATTTTGACTTTTTTGGAATTTGATTTATCCAACTGCCACGCCTTGATGATTATGGTGTTTTCCAACACTCTTCAAATTTCAGACTTTCTAAAGTGAAAAAATGTCTCAATTTTTCTATATTAAAAATAATTTGAGTTTTTTTTGGACCTTTTTAAACAGAAGAGTTTTTGTAGATTTTTTAACATAAAAATCGAGAAAAATAAGACCATGAAACTCAAATAGGAGCTCAGAAAAGTGCAAACATATGTATTTTCAACACCTGTATATAAATTTCTTCATAACTGCCACAAAAGTACATGGATATAATAAATTTTTTGCTTACATTAAATCAATGCAATGATCTATATTATAAAGGTTTTATATGTTATTTGTTTTAACATTGGAAACAAATATAGCGTTTTCTGTTTTGTTGCAATTTTATCCGCATACGTTATAGATTAGAACTTAAAGTCAGTGGCTCTCTGTCCGACTGTAAATTCAAAAGATATGACGAAAAATTTAAAAAGGCAAAAAAAAAAAAAAAATCGAAACTGCCTTTGTACTATATACAAAAAGAGGACATTAATACAAATATTTTTATACCGATTTGGTCGGATTTTTACAATACTTGAAACGTCAATTAAGAATGAATTTGACACGTTCCACAAGGTTTCTCTAATGTGATATCTGTACAGTCTTTAATATCTCCTAAGATCCGCGTGTGGAGACAATGGATACCATTTTCTCATGACAGTTTTATTTTCGCTAATATCAAAAATTCTTTTAAATGTTGCTTTAACTTTAAATGTCCAACAACATCCTCTGCCACTTCAAAATGTTGCCTGAGTACTATTTTAAAACTAAAATAAAACTTTGCCGCATTTCAAGTCATTATAAAAATATTAATTTTACAAAATAATCTTATTATAATCAACATAGTCCTCGTAGTCGTCGTCAACATCAACCTCATCACAATTTGTACACACACCACCCGCACTCACTGGTTCATGCAAAGAATACCTCCCATAACGTTGTGACACTGACATGCCGTTTACTCGACCCTTTTTAAATATAAATTAACTTTTTATTATAATAAAGTTTCGTTTTTCTAACGCTTTATCTTTGCTCTTGAGCAATTGTAAGTGGCTAATCTTTATTATTAAAAGCAGCAACAGCAATAACACAACAGAACAGAAAACAAAAAAGGCAACAACGTCAGCCAGCAACATTAACACTGACACCGACAACAACTTCAAAATTAGTATGCTAAACACTATTATACTTAAGGAATATGTTTTTCTTTTCATTTTGTGTGTTTTTTTTTTTTGCTGTTGCTGCTGCTGCTGTTTAAAGAACTGTCAACACAAACCAATTACAAGAACTTCCTCTTTCTCTCTTTAAACATGCACATACTTATAGCAAAGATGTGTTTTTATAAACCAACGCCATCGTATCGTCGTCAGCGACCGACGGGACGGTTGTCATCAACATCATCTCTTGTTCGTCTTTATAAACGTAATGAAATACTTGTTTATTTCTTATCATCATAACTCTATCATTCACATTTATCCAAACCAACCATCTGGGCAACAGAAGAAACAAAATACACAAAATACGGGGAAAAAAAAAGTGAACAACCATAAAAATACCATACGCCCGCCAACAGCAACATCAACATCAACACCAGCGTTATTGACGAACGACAAATCTACTTACGGTGGGTTAAAATTTCTGAGATTTGGGTGTTGAAAATTTCCTTATAACTTTAAATCACTTTGGACGAGGTCAATTTTATTGTTTGACATAAACTATTACACCAAAGTTCCCTTTTCTCACAGGTTCTCAGATTATCTGTTACAGCGACTCCATTGGGATCTACCCACATTATGAGAATAAAAATAAATCTCTATATTTGGATATGTTTCAAAATGTATAAGAACTCTGAATACAATTTAATCGAAGACTACTGCAATGGTACGCTATCCTAAATAAGATGTAAAGTATAAAATTATATTAAAATAATCTTTGTAATCAGCAGCTCTATTCACTCTCTGCACTCCTTTACTCTTCCTTTCCGTAAATTCTATATTATCTTTTCCTTAAGAACATCATGCTTTGTATCTAATAAAAGATGTCCCGAAATTCACTCGAGATTTGTGAATTTTTGAAATTCTTGTTGGGATATATTTTAATATCCCACCTGAAGCAAGTTAGCAGAACTTTTCACGACTGAAATCTCAGCATCCAGTAGTCCGAAAGACATAAGTATCCTAGATCATGTAAAAAATATGGCTCGTCTTGTGCTAGAGTTAATCTCTTCTCAACCAAGCTACAATGAATCTTGAATTAGTTCTAGCTAATGAAAGAACTAAGATCTGTTGACTATTTGAAGTTGTATAGTTGATAATTTTAGATTATACAAGGTGGCACAAAAGTAAACTTCCGATGTTTTTTGGCTGTAATTAAAAAAAAAAAAAAATGAAAAACTTTGATTCTTCTTGTGGATTATTTTTCTTTGGTCTTTTAATTTTTTTTACATCAAGTCGAGAATATGATGTCATGTAAATGGCCGCCGCCACAGTTGATTGTCATTTGAGCCCTTTTTATAGCATTTTCCATCACTTTGGCCAAAACTTCCGGCGACAGGTCCTCACATTCTTGACGGATATTGTCTTTAAGAGCTGCAAGAGTCTGAGGCTTGTTGACATAAAACCGCGACTTCAAAAAGCCCCACAAAAAGTAGTCTGGAGCGGTCAAATCAGGCGATCTTGCTGCCCAGTGCAAATCGCCAAAACGGGAGATTAGGCGCCCGGGAGATGCATCCTTCAGCATATCGCTTGTGGCACGTGCAGTGTGTGCCGTTGCACCGTCCTGTTGGAACCACATGTTTTCCAATCGCAATTCATCAAGTTGCGGCAAAAAGAACTCGTTGATCATTGCTCTGTAGCGCTCACCATTCACAGTAACCGTTTGGCCCGCGACGTCTTCGAAGAAAAAAGGTCCGATGACTCCTCCAGCGAAAACAGCACACCATACAGTGACTTTGAGCGGGTGTAATGGCTCTTCGTGGGTTACACGCGGATTTTCAGTACCCCAGAAGCGTAAATTTTGCTTATTTACGTACCCGCTAAGATGGAAATGGGCCTCATCACTCATGATTATTTTTGATGAAAAATCATCTTCCTCTTGGTGGTGCTTAAGGATGGCTTGAGCGTATGTTAGACGCGATTGGCGTTCAGCAGCTAACAGCTGATGCTCCGTCTGGACTTTGTACGGAAACATCTTCAAATCTTGTACCAAAATTCGCTGTAAAGACCGTCGACTGATACCCATTTGCGTGGCACGTCGTCTGGTCGATGTCGACGGCGCTTCCATGATATCCCCGGCTACAGCAGCAATATTCTCTGCAGAACGGCTACTCAGGGGTCTGCCACGCCTGGCAGCATCTCGTGTTGTGCCAGTCTCTTCGAGGCGAGCGGCTAAACGTCGCAGTGTTTCACCAGTAGGCGTTGGACAGCCAGGAAATCTGCGACGAAATTCACGTTGTGCCAAAGTCACCGACCGATTATTGGTCAAATAAATAGTCAGCAATATTCCGCGTTTTGGAGCAGTGTAGCGTAACATTGTTTATTAACGTGTATTTCGCATGTGTTTACTACACAAATGTCAAAACAGAACTGACATTAGAGGCCAATCGCAAAATTTAAAGCATTTTCTGATAGGAGGATTACTTTTGCGCCACCTTGTATTATAAAGTAATGTATCTCTGCTATTATGCAGATATATCGTCAACGATTTTGAGCATTGAACAGTAAGATGCAACCGAATTAAAGCTAAACATGTATCATAGAATTTCCATCCACCGAATAACATGATTCAGTCAATATGGATTAAACAATTCTGAAATATATTTAAGTCCCGTTTATTTAACTGCTGTCCCACTGTTCAGCTTGCTTAAGCACTGGCTACATAGAAAAGTATGCATGAGAACTTTTACCCTTTTTTCTTGTTGTTGTTGTTGTTGTCGCTGGTGTTGTTATTTTTGTTGGGCTCATTTAAAAATTTAATTTGATTTCTTACACTGATAAACCCTTCTTTGGCCTAACGCCTACTTAACTCTGGATATGTTGTATGCTTGAGTTTAATTCATTTTTGCTCTGAATTACTGAAAGGGTTAATGACTCAATAAAAAGAAAATAACAAGCGGACAATATAAAATTTTGCAAACAGGCAACATAATGCTTTCACAACATGCAGGAAAACAAAACAAAACAAAAAAAGGAGACTACTTACAAGTAGTCAACAACATATTTATGTCATAATAACACAACAACATCGACATCAACAAAAAAACAAGAGCAGCAACAGCAAATAACATAATAATAACAATAATGATAATAAAATGAATACAAAGCAAAAAATATGCTATCAACAATATTATTCAACACACTACAACATTCCATGTATAACGTCAAATACTCACTCTCTCACTAACTGACTGTTTATCGGATCGCCTGGCCAACTGTCCCACTGACAAACATAAACATCAAACTGTTGATGTTTAAAAAATGCTGAACATTTATGGACAAAAGCTCAAACAACATCCAGCCATCATCCATCGTTAGCGCAACAAAACAAAACAAACAAACAGAAAAGAACGGCCCAGTCAAATATTTTATGTTTTATGTGTAAATAAACAGCGTCAGGAAATACAGACACATCCAAACGAGAAACAACAACCCACCTCCCAAACAAACAGAGATCCACCGACAAATGGTCACATGAATGGACATCAATGTTGTTTGCGCTGCTGCTGCTGCTGCCACCACGCACATCAAATACGAATAAAAATCTTCAGCAGAATAAATAAAAATAATATTTACTCGTCATAATAAATAATAAAATAAAATAAAAATACAGAATATATTCGTTCTCATGTTGTCAGTTTAATAACGGAAATATTACGTACTTTTAAATCCTTCAACTACTTAAAGTATTCTTTTATTTGTGCAAATATGTACATAAATACAATAAAGATTCGACTGGAGTTTTTTCTCATAACATCGTCATCATCATATAGCCAGTTACTCAATCCAGTCAAACCCAACCAACAACCTATAAATTTAGTTAGCCAAAAAATAACTGATGTTTTTTTTCTTGTTGTTGCTGGAGTTCATTATTGGCAAGATTTTGAAGTAGACAATTTTAATATTATAACCGAAAAAGTTTTTGCATATGAGTCCTGGTTCATTCTTTTTTTTTTTTTGTAGCTGTTTGTTTGATAACAATGTCGTTAGTCTTTTAGGAAGGAAAGTACAATGTTATAATTTGTGGGGACCTAAGGACGAACTTGATTTTTATTATGTTGAGCAAATGATTCTTTGTTTTGGAAAGGCAAATCTTCCAATAGGAACTTCCGCACTTTGACTTTAGTTAAAGCAACATCTTTAGTATTGGCTGTCATATATTCAGTTTGTTTTGCCAAATCACCATGTACGGATATAGCGTTCAACAACATGTGTAAGTGATAAAATTGTTTTATTAAAATAAGTTTTCTGTTCGGGCATCGTGCTTCTTCCATTTTACACGATGAGCCTTATTTATTATAGGTCGATAATTAACAACTTCTTTTGGCCTGTATTTGATGATATGGACACCAACGATATGTGGCTTCAACAGAACGGCGATACGTGCCACGCAACTCAAGCTACATTGGATATTCTGCACGAACGATTTGAGGGCATGGTCATCTCACTTGGAAGTGATGTCAACTGGCCACCGAGATCATGCGATTTGTCTCCATAAGAGTTTTTCTTGTGGGAATTTCTTAAGGCGCAGGTCTATGCGAATAAGCCACTAACCACAGCAAACATACTTCATGCCATCGGATAAATTCAGCCTGATTTATGCGCTAAAGTCATTAAGAATTTGATATTTTCATACATAAGGCATCGATGGACCTTTTAAACAAATAACAAATTTCGATGGTATCTTTCACGCACTTTTTATAAACTTCACCTTCGTGAGAAGGGTATATATAAGTTTCTCGTTCCGTTTGTAATTTTCACAATATAATTTTCCGACTCTATATACTATATGTATTATGGATCCTTATAGAAAGCGGAGTTGATTTAGCCATGTCCGTCTGTCTGTCTGTTTGTTGAAATCAATTTTCTGAAGACCCCAGATATCTTCGGGATTCAAATCTTCAATAATTCTGTCAGACATGCTTTCGAAAAGTTTCCCATTTAAAATCAGCAACATCCGTCCATAAATAACGGAGATATGAGCAAAAATCCGTGACAACCTCTATATTTGGCCTATTTTTGATCTATATCTCGATTACTAAATCATAAATATACAATTTTTTTCACTAATAAATTAAAAAAAAAAAATTTTTAAAAATTGAAAAAAAAAAACTTTTAAAAAACAATTTGGAAAAAAAAAATTTTAAATTTTATTTTAAAGTATAATTTGGTGAAGGGTATATAAGATTCGACAGAGCCGAATATAGCTCTCTTACTTTTTTTATTTAAATTTAAAGGAAGGAAGCACTTAATAAAAGACTATTTAGTTTCAAGTATCTGTAAAAGCATATTTCCATAATATTAATTTAATATACAATTAAATCATTATATCCAATACTCATGCGAAGTGTATGACTACTTAAATCCTACAAAATTATGAATTGTTTAACATGGCTACAAGAGTCATACCAAACATAGACAAGCCATGTCGCGATTTTCAAACATGCTTGACAAGGCATTCAAATAAATTGTATCATATTTTTAACAAAGACACGAAATAAGTCTAGATTATCTTTGTTGGCATATTGGTTCTGTAGCGACCGATAGTTCTTCCCCGTAAGAAAACTTTTGTTGGAGTTGTTATAAAGGATTTTCCAACAAGAGGTGTTATTTTAAATCACCTGGTATTTCGGTAGCTGGCACTTTTGAAGCTTTTATTCTTTGAAATTTGACAAGTAGAAACTACGCTATTACTAAAAATGGAGCGATACATGCTTCAACAACGCATTGAAATTATTAAAATTTACTACAAAAATGGTGAAAATCTTGCAGTCACAGTTCACAAAACTAAAACTTTTTGGGTCGTCGTGAAGCACCTTTTCGGACCGCAATACAAAAATAGGTGCACAAATTCGAGCTGTTGGGACAAGTTAGTGATGTGAAGAATAAAACCTGTGCACGTCGCTCAAGAACAACTGAGAATATTGCTGCTGTAGCCCAAAGTGCTGAAGAAAGGTTTATCCATTCTTCTTCGTTCTTTGGAGTTGGGCATTCCACAAACGTTGGAGTTGGATGATATTGATCTGGACAACGTTTACTTTCAACAAGACGGCGCTACGTGCCACACAAACAACGAAACCATTGCTCTTCTACGGGAAAAGCTTCCGGACCGTATTATCTCTCTAAGAGGTGATCACAATTGGCCACCGAGATCTTGTGACTTAACACCTTGCGACTTCTTCCTTTGGGGCCACGTGAAAGATTAGGTCCTCTAAGCGTGGTTGTGGTGGCCACTTGGCAGATGTTGTTTTTCATTATTAACGGCATACCTTCCTCTTTATTATGAAATAAACATTCAATCATTTATCTCAAAAAATGTAATTTTTCTTTGAATACCAAAATAACACCTCTTGTTGGAAAACCCTGTAGTAAGTCGCCAATATCTGGCTATGAGGCTTGTCTCATTCCGTAGTGAAGATGCAATTGTCTTTGTCTGGTTTGGCTGTCATGTTTTCACACTACATCCGTCCAAAACTAATTTTGTGTAACATAACTACAGACTTGTAATCTCCAGCTTGGTCAGTAGAACATTGCGGATTTGAGTTTCCCTCTCTTTTCAGGTGCCCTTGAAGGCTAGGTTACGTATATCCCTCGCCTTTATACATTTTCATGTGTAATGATAATTGTTTCGTGAGAGTTTTCACGGAATTGACCGATATTAAAATTGAATAAAACTTTTTAAAAAAATTCGAAAGCGAGAAAAATATAAAATTGGTGTTGTTTATTTAAGGTTTAAAAAACAAGTAAAGTTTATTTTTTCAAAATGAAAAATGTTTTTTCAGTATAACACTTTTAACTTAAATTACCCAAGGTCAAGGGTGCAAAAAACTACTTTTTTTACAAAAACTGTAAAGATTAGGGTGTTACTAATTCATTGTTTTTTCTTAATTATTTTTATTAAACTCAATTAAATTAATTTTGTTTCTCATTTTAATTTAATGGCTAAACATACAGGGGCCGATTGAAGGACTTCAGTCTTTAATCAATCGGAAGCATAGCTAGCTTGTGGATTGGACGTTTGATGACTCCATTCCTAGTCCTCACTTTCGCTACCCTAATATTGCCGGCTTGGCCTGGAAACACGGCTACTACTCGGCCCGTCAGCCACTGCATTGCTGGCAGATTGTGATCGTGTGCGACGACGATTTTGTCGACGGCGTGGTCGGGCATCTCCTCGCACCACCTAGTCCGCGCCTGAAGGCCCAGGACGTAGTCTCTTTCTCAGGATCTCCAAAACGTCTGCTTGAGTGCGGAAATATGCTGCCATCTCTTAAAGCAAGACCGCATGGACGACTCGTCTATTGGCAATCCGCTAGGCAATCCGGCTAACAGATGAGCTGGTGTCAGGGCCTCCCCGTCGTTGCGATCGTTGCTGATGGGACAAATTGGGGGAGAGTTCTTCGGCTGTCAAGAGCGCGCTGCCAACGGTTTTCATCATCAGGTTCTTGGCTGACTTCACCGCTGGTTCCCACAATATTTAAAATCGCACTTCCTAAACCGGTCGATTTTGTAACTCATGTTGTCCCCGAAAAATCTACCAATTCTTCTGACAAATTTGATCAAATTCGTCAGTGACACATCTCTGGAATAGTCCAGATCGTTGAAGAGACATGTACTAAGATAATATAGTCTACGCTCCTTCACATATAAGGTGTTGTATTGAATCCTTCTCTTCTTAGTCCAGACAATTTCTATAATAGTTGTTACGTGGGTAACTCATACGATGTCCAATCATACAGTGTCCAGTAATTTACATATAGCCAATAGACCCTTAGTCCTTTTCCTTCGCAGATAGAGCAGAGCATTTTGGATATTTTACAGCCCGGATTCTTCTCGCAGATGAGTCGATGACATATATTTTGACTGAATCAGATAAAATTCAGGAGCCAGTGCCTGTTTCTGTTTTTTAACCATCAGTGTAGATTGCGGTCGTTTTACCCCGAAGGACTGAGTTTGCGATACATTCATCCCATGTCGGTATTCTAATCCTGAAGATCCTATCAATGTTTGATGTAAGTATTATACGCTCGTACCCTCAAAATTGACCTGCCTATCTGCTGTAGGGTGTTATCGTGAGAAATACGGTTATACCGCATTCCGCCTGACTCCTTGAGTCTTAGTGTAGCAGTCTTATCAGAAATACATTTGAGGGAGTAATAGAAAAACGGGACAGTCTCTGTATCTTGTTCAAAATGATGAGGTGTGCTTTAATGTCCACCACTCTCTACTAAACAAGAGTGCCATAGAATACAATATGACTTATGAATGCTGTGCACATCCAGTGTAAAATATAAGGTTTGAGACCACATGTCTTCCCAAATGTTTTCTTATAAATATGAAAATCAAATAGAGAGCTTAGAGTATAAAAATACGCCAAGGTATTTGTCTTCTCTCGAATCTTTCAGATTTTTATCACTCAACCGTGGTAAAAATAATCAATTCGGTCTTCGCCGGGTTGACTTCCAGTCCACTAAGGGTTGATGCCATAAGTTCACTTACTGTAGGAAGAAACTTCTCTTTATACCTTTATACCGCATATACCTAAGTACATACTCTACTGAGTCCGAAAGTGATTTCATTTACGGCAAGGTTTCATAGACGTGAAGAAACAACATGGTGTGCATCTTGTCACAACTATCCTTGTCCTAGCAATACCCAAAAAAAGTTCTTTGTCGTTATCTGCTGGTCCACTCCTAAGTAACTTAGAGCATCAACATTGTTCAAAGGATAGCATATTCCTGACATGAGTATCACAGAGTGATTTCAGTAAAAACGACGACAGATTGTTCGGTCTGTAGTCTTTTGCGGTAATGTGGCTTATCCATTATTTCGGAATGTTCCCTGATTCCAGGCTACCCATAAAGATCCAAAAAGCAATGGCTGAAGGTTTATAGTTCTTACAAAATTGCATTTCGTAAATAATGTTCTCCTCGCTAACAACAGGACCTACAAATTCATTGAATTTGGAACATTGCTTCATTTCCATTGCTCATTTCATCGGTCAAGCCATCCGGAATGTGTGTTCTCATAAGATGTTTAAAAGATTCGGTTATACTTTCAGTAATGTTCATCAGTATATTTTGAGTAATATCCACGTGCTATCTTTATCATACTTTCCAAATATTCACAGAAACGCTCCATGATTCTATCTTTGCCCTTCTGCTTGCTCTTTTGAAAGTTTTGAAACTGTTACGATAGTCCCAGTTAAAAAATTCGCCAACATTTCTTCCTTGTCTGAATTAGTTGCTGGAATTTCCTAGATATCTACCGCTCCCTGCCATGAAATAAATTCATTTCTAAAGGTCGTATAACTAGTATCAATAAGTTTACTGAATTTGCCTCAGTTAGTTTTCCTTGGAGTTCTAAAGGGATTTTCCCAATCGTAGATATTTCCTAATTTTACCACAATTTGTATTTAGATCTATCTTTATTCTTAAGTTATGTTAATCTTTTCAAATTGTGAAAAACCAACCAAAACCAAGCCCAAGTCAGACTTGGCTTGTTCCATAACCAAGATCCAGTTGTCGTGGGATCAACAAATCTTGACCTCCAGTATCGGTACAATATTTCGACTATCTTCTGCTTCAACGAAACTTTTTATATTTTAATTGTTGGTCAAATAGTTTGGTTTCCTGCTCAATAGCCAATATCCAGTTGTCGTAGGAACAACAAAGTTTAATCAAGCATTTGAGAAACGGTCTCAACATTTAACATCAAACCTTCACTACAACATGAGTGGTAAGGGTGCATATAAGTTTTTCATTTCATTTGTAATTTCCAAAATGTTTGACTCAATTTTTGACTAAAATTTCTTTTTTCATAAAAATTATGCTCTGGTGGAGGGTATTTCCGATTAGGCGCAGCCAAATACAGCTATCTTATTTGCTTATATTCCAATTGTTGGTCAGTTACTTTGGTTTCCTGTCTTTCAGCATTTGCTAAACTGCATCTTGGTTTGTCGGAATGCTTGCTGTCTAACTTTAAACGCCAGCTTTTTTGTTAATTCGGACCTGGAAATCTGTAATTTTTAAATAATACATAGATATTTATCAATTTCTCTAGTTAAGGTATTCTATTAAAAATTTCTAATATGTTGATGTATAATATTCTTCAATTTTCAATTATGATTTCATCTTTTCTCCACCATTTGCCTTTTTATGCGTTAGCAACTTTTTTAAACCCCCCAAAATAAATTAGCGAGCCACACTTTGTACCTATCAGATAATAAAGTTGTTATCCCTTCATCACAACTTTGTCGTAGGGGTAAATGACACTCGTTTAAGCTGCTGAGTACGTACAATAATAACAAGAAATATATTTATATATATAGAAAGAAAGAAAAAACATGTTAATATCCCACAGAAATAAAAGTTTTACCCCCAAATAAAGTTTTAACTCTATGCTTGTACGTAACTATGTATGTTCTTTTTTTTTTTTTTGCCATTTACGTTTTGTTATTAAGTTTTTGTCGGTTGCTTTTGGGCTAATGTCCGTTGGCAGCAAGCAGCTAAAACCTCCAGACAATAGACTAAATCAAACCTAAATAAAATCAGCAGTAACCGGCAACCACAGCATCACCATGAGCCGCAACAGCAGCAGTAGCAGCAGGAGAGTTCATTGAAAAGAAATCACAATGAATGGTATGGCCAATATATGCTATTTACGATTGAGTATTTATTTATTTGTATGGACGTTTTGTTGGTGGTTTATTGTTTGTTCAAGAGTGAATAAGTGAGTCTGCTGCTCGTTCCAAGAAAAATTTGCGTATTTTTCTATGAAGTTTTTTTCAATGCTAAATGGGTGACAATTGTGTAGCAGCAGGATGTACATAAGTAAAAGTAAGGAATAATAGCAAAGTTTTGTTAAAATCTCAAATTTTAAAAGAAATGTCATGTAATCTATAAGAGGAGCAAAATATCAGTAGTGGACTACAGGTGGTATGAGTAATATTTTTTTCGAAATATTTTTATGAAGAAAAATTGGTGTTTTTATTAGTGTTTTTGTGATGTGTTATATATGTATACTACTAGTCTTTCTGATCTCAGTCCTTAGTAGTGTGTAGAGTTGTTGTATTTTTTATTTAAGTTGTTATGGTGATTGTATTGTTGTTTTTGCTGGTGTTGTTTGTCATTTATCGTATATCAAGTTACTTTACTAAGAACACTTATTATTTTACACCCTAAAGCTTTTATACTACTTACAATAGGGTGGTCACTATAATTAGGACTTTGTCGATTTTCGATTTTGTAATTAAGAATAGGTTTTGTATTTATTTTCCCCATATATGTTTAAATATAAAATAGAGAAAATTTGCATATTTTATTTAAAGTTTCAATATAAAAAAAATTAAAATAAAATATATGATTTACAATAGATTGCATATCTTTTGAACACGGCTTTTGTTTTTAAAGACTTATAAAGGGTTTTCCAACAAGAGGTGTTATTTTGAATCACCCGGTATTTCGGTAGCTGTCACTTTTGAAGCTTTATTCTCTGACATTTGACAAGTAGAAACTACGCCATTACTAAAAATGGAAAAATTCACGCTTCAACAACGCATTGAAATTATTAAAATTCCCTACAAAAATGGTGAAAATCTTGCAGTCACAGTTCGCAAAACTAAAGTATTTTTGGGTCGTCGTGAAGCACCTCGTCGGACCGCAATACAGAAATTGACGGAAAAATTCGAGCTGTTGGGACAAGTTAAAGATGTGATGTGAAGAATAAAACCCGTACACGTCGTTCAAGAACAACTGAGAATATTGCTGCTGTAGCCCAAAGTGTTGAAGAAAACCCAGGTTTGTCCACTCCTCATCGTTTTTTGGAATTATGCATTCCACAAACGTCATTACACCGTATTTTGCATAAAGACTTGGGTCTTAAGGCTTATAAAGTTCTGTTAACACAAGAACTCAAGCCGGCTATCATCAACAACGTCGTGTCTTTCCTTGTTATTGAGGTGATCGCAATTGACCACCGAGATCTTATGATTTAACACCTTGCGACTTCTTCCTATGGGGCCACGTGAAAGACCAACAGCCTAGCGTCGATTCAAGACCTCAAAGATAGAATTCGTGAGGCTATCGAGGACATAGGGCAGCCACTTTGCGATTTGGTCATGGAGAATTTCATGAAAAGGATGTGGTCCTGTAAGCGTGGTCGTGGTGGACATTTGGCTGATGTTGTTTTTCATTACTAACGACATACCTTCCTTTTTATTATGAAATAAACATCCGATCATTTATCTCAAAAAATTCCATTTTTCTTTGAATACCAAAATAACACCTCTTGTTGGAAAACCCGTTATGTCAGTTTGAAGGATACATATCTGTCATTTTTTCTTTAACACTATAATTTTCACAGTTATTGAACATTATAGTGTAAACAACAAAGTTTTTTTTTTGCTTCGAAAATGTTAAATTTTGTGCAAACAAAGTGTCATATGCGGGAAGTTTTGCTTTACTTCTTTAATTTAAAAAAAGTGCTTCTGAAGTACACATATTGCTCACCAAAGCTTATGGTGAATGTGTTCCATCGGTTTCAACATGCGAGAGATGGTTTATTCGGTTCAGAAGTTGTGATTATGACACGGAAGATAAAGATTCCCCAGGCCTAAGAAGTTTGAAGGAGGCATTACCCCATGAAGATTGTTGTCAAACATAACAGGAGCTTGCGAGCAGCAGGATTCCTTCCAAAGCAAGGAAATTGGCTACCGTAGGAATTGAAGCCGAGAGACCTTAAAAGACAATTTTGCATTTCGGAAATGCTGCTTGAACGCTGTAAAGGAAAATAATTTTTCCATCAAATAATTATTTACGATGAAAAATGGATCCATTACGATAACCCGATCGTACGTGTGGCCTGGCCAAACTGTCACATGTTGCAATATCTGTTAAGAAGTAACTATTTAGAATGAAGTGGTTGGGAAGTTTTGCCTCACCCGCCTTATAGTCCAGACTTTGCCTCGTCCGAATACTATTTGTTTTGATCGATGCCGAACGCTCTCTCCGATATTGTCTTGATTCGTTCTTGCCCTCAAACGATGAGCAGTTCTTTTGGATCGAAATATGTATAAAGTATCTTAAATTATAAGGGCGGGTCAATAAGTCCGTGACTTTTTGAAATTCCCACCTCTTAACTGAAAGGGCAACACCGCTCCTGTCAACAAGCATTTGACAGTTGACTCCTGTAAACATTTTAACAAGCTGCGCCATAGGCATCTGATATAGATCAGTGGTTGCAATTTTGAATGATCACATGAGTGCCGCGTTTGCTTACAATCAATTGCATTTGTTTAATCTTGTGACAACTTCGCAGGAGTGTTTGGCATTGTTCAACCTGTTGGGGTTGTTTTCACTGTAAAATACTTAGGTAATATTAAGTAATATTTTTATTTTCAATTGAGTTAGCTTTTGTTTTGGAAAATTATATTTTAGGTAAATTGTTTTAATTTTTAAAATTTCATGTCGAACTTGTTTAATATTTTAATATTTTATTGAGTTGCCTTTGCTTTTGGAAAAATAATATAAGTCAATTTTTTTTAGGTAACATGTTCTTTTTATTTTTCAGATATGAAAATTATTAGGTATACTTGCTGTAGAAAATATTTTTTGATCATGTAGGCAAATTTTTTTGGAAATAAATTTTGATATTTTGTTTGGAATTTTTGTTAGAAGATTGATTGTTGTTTGAAAATTTAAAATGTGCGGTTGATAAAAAAATATATTAAAAAAAAGAAAATTGTTATTAAATAAACGAATATTTTAAAATAAATTGTGTAACATCAAAAAGGATATATAGAAAAAATATAAAAGGATATTCCAAATAAAATATAAAAAGGATATTCCAATAAACTATAAAAAAGTATATTCAAATAAAATATAGACAAAGAGATTATAAAAAAAGAGGATATTGCACGAAATTATCAAGTGAAAGTTGGAGAAAATAAAATAAAACAAAGGATAGTCAATGAAATTAAATAAAAAGTGCTAAAATATTGTAAATATGAAATTTTTCTTTTAATGAAGAAAATAGACAAAACAAAAGCATAAACATATAAAATAAACAAATCTAATATTAAAGAAATTAAAAATATAAAAACTTGAAAACGTGAATTGTGAATTATATAAGAAAATTAAATAAAATTTGAAATTTTGAACATTTCTTCTTTTTAAATAAAAATTACATAAACATTTTGAATGTGTAAATAATAAATAAAAAAAAAGATGAATGACAAACGAAATTAAACTTAATTTTTCAAAATTTTATAATTGAAAATTATAAAAATAAAAACATAAATAGAAAATGAATTTATTTAAAACAAGTGAATGTTAAAATAAATAGACATACTGAAATTTATAAACTTTAAATAAAAAAATACAAATCAACACGATTAAAGTTAGCAAGTTTTCTTTGGGTCAATTAAACTGGCAGAATGAATAATATAATATTTAAGTGTAGTTTTAATTAGTTTTTTTTGTTTTATTAATTTTGAGTTATATTATTTTTAATTAATTGCTTGTGTAAAATTTTTAAAGAATAATTTTTGTGAACATGATGCTGATATGTACATATCATCGTTGGAACTCGTATATGTAAGTTATTTTCTTTTATTGGTTTTTATAAAATTTAAATTTTTATTTGTTTCATTGTTATTATAAATTTAATGCATGGAAATAACTTTGAACAATTAATTATTTTAAATATTGTATTATTTAATTCTATTTTGATTTAATAAATGATTCCATTGTATTAATTTAAAAGAAAAGAAATTAAAATGGTGTATTAAATTTTTATATTGAGTTGTGGATGTAAAAGTAGATAGATGGAATAAAATTATAGCAGGTTAACAAATATTATTTAGGGATTATATTTAAAATTTGCCCAGAATATAATCATGGTGTATCTTAATACAAAGGGGTTGGGATATGGCATAAAGCTTTAACATCAAGCTTGACCAAATATTCAGTTTAAAAATTGTACATCACTGATTAGAACCCAATATGAAAAATGTGTAGTCTACGAATCAGTGACGTAACAAACCGCAATATGGACGAGTTTTTGCTCCATTTCGTTGACGTGGACGAAACGTGGATGCACCACAACACACCAAAGACCAAACAGCAGTCAAAACTTTGAGAAACGTTGGAGAGAGTGTACAGAGATCAAAGCAGAATATGTTGGAAAATAAAATTATTTTTTTTTTCAAAAATCTGTGTTTCATGAAAAAAAAAAAAAAAAATCATGGACTTTTTGACACGTCCTCGTATAATTTGGTGAAGGGTATATAAGATTTGGTACAGCCGAATATACTAGCTATCTTACTTGTTTTAAAATTTGGGTTATTAATGTTAGAAAATTCTTATATTTTAAGAATTTTAACCAATCTATTGCTAAATGAAATGAATGAAAAATTGTTTTTGATTGCATTATTTTTTCCATATAGTATGTATAAATTTTTAAATTTCAACTGCAAATAAAATCTGCAAATATTACCCGATTTTACTCAAACTTTCAGCATTTGGGCTTTATATGACGATGAAAATTTTCATTCCTTGGGAGCATCAAAACTCGACAAAATCCCAAATAAGGACCACCCTAATGTGCAGTAGTAATAGAACATACATATGTAGTAGTTTATAGAGTTTGTATAGCAGTAAGGCTTTAGCTCTATTACCACTACAATCAACTACTAGAATAACAACAGCAGCAACAATAATAGTAACAACAAAAATAGCTCTAACATTCTACTCCTTCACATCAGCATCATCATCATCATCAAACTCATCAACATTAATGTAAAATATTTCTCATATATTCACAAACAACATCCTTAGAGTTTATACGTGTGTGTAAGTAAGTAAGTAAGTTTCTGTGACACATGAATGAATGAAATGTGAACCCACAAGCAAATCACCACATTCAGTCTCTTAACTCATACACAGCCGCACTCACACGCATTTATAAACTTACATTTATGCAATAAATTCATACACACACTTTATCCTTAAAAAAAAAAAAAACGGTAAAAATGAATAAACGTGCGTTTGTTACACACACACACACATGATACCAGCCAGCCTGTAGTGTTTGAGTATGAGTAAGGATGTAAGTGTATTTGTGTACGTGAAGTATCCCTTCCGTTTTTTATATTTTCATTATTATTATTGTAGTTGTTGTTTATTGTATATTGTTGGTATATTTTCGATTTCCGCAGTTGATAAAAAAATCATTTTCCATGTTTAAATAAAATATTCTGTGTTTTATTTTTATTTTATTTGTTTTTCAAAAACGGGTGTGCCAAAACTTTTGCAAGATTTAAATTAAATAGAAAATACAGTTTTTTTCCATAGATTTTGCAGTCTTTAGAGTTTTCAAAAAAAAAAAAAAAAAACCAAAAGTAATACAAAAATGCTAAATAACATTGCTCATATGTTGATAACTCGTAAAGGACAGATTTTGTGTCATTCATAATACGATTTGATGTTTAATTGTCTAGATATTTGATAAATATTGTTACGTTTTCACCTTTTGAAAACGTGGTTTATTTTCTTTAAATAAACCGAATACTTTTGATTGCAAATAAAAGCCCTTTAATAGTTTAAAATTGTAACAACTATTTATATATTTAAAATTTACAACAACAGTTCAAATATTCACTCAGTGTCTTGATACACGTTTATCAATTCGCAGAAATGCACACACATTTTATAATGTACAAACTTAAATGTACAAGGCAGTTAATGTTAACTCTAACAGCGCCTATGATCAACTCACTCACGACTGCAACCTCTGCCACTATTTATACACACGCCATCTTTCGTTAATCTTCTACAATGCTCTTAACGGACAAACTAGTAGGTTCGAATTCTAGAGCTTTCGATGTTAATGTATGCAGCTTAAATATTTAGTGTTGCCATACCCACAAACAATGCTAATAACCGCATGCTATCAACATTGTTAATAAGTAGAAGCATCTACTGATGTACGTGTTTATAAACATGATGAATGTTGCAGGTAGTCGTTACAGACCGTTAAATTCAAATCGCTATTGCACATTCGTAACAATATCTTTATATTATATGGTAATGTTCTTTATTGGAAGGTTTCTTAATATGAATTAGAAGTTTATTTGCCTCTCATACGAATACAATAAGTTATTTTTTGCTTATATCTCAGCCGTTTGTAGGCCGATTTTCTCGTTTTTAAATAACAACCGAACCAGGAACCATACTAATGTAATAATCATGATTATAGGTTATATTGCTATATCTACTCCGCTATCTATAATGATCCAGAATGTACATATATGTCAAGAGGGCGGGTCAATAAGTCCGAGACATTTTAATGAAACACTGGTTTTTAAATAAAAAAATCATTTTATTTATCATCAAAGTCTCCTTTGAGCTGTATACACTTTGTACAAAGTTTCTCAAATTTTTTTTATCACTTCCAAAAAATAAGATTTGTCAAGGTCATCAAGATAGGTATTTGATGACCGATTCACCCCGAGAAACCCACTGTTTTAACTGCTGTTTGGTCTTTGGTGTATTGTTATGGATTCACGTTTCGTCCACGGTTACGAAACGGCGCAAAAACTCGTCCATATTGCTGTTGAACAACGCCAAACACTACTGCGAAGTTGTCATACGATTATACAAATGCAATCGATTGTGAGCAAACGTGGCACCCACCTTGCGGAAAGCTTTCTCATACTCAATTGATCATTAAAAATTTAAACCATGTAGGTATCTCACATGGCTTCCACAATCTCTCGCAGTAACCGATCGTCCACATCATATCGTGAAATTTTCAGTTGTTTCGGGTGTAGAGACCCCAAATGGTCGTCCAGAATGTTCGCCTTCTTCCTTTCTTGTACGTCTACAACGAAATTTGGCAAACCAATTTTTACCCTTAAAATTGATGGTGCAGAGTTCCCATAGTAAAGGGTTTTCCAACAAGAGGTGTTATTTTGAATCACCCGGTATTTCGGTAGCTGTCACTTTTGAAGCTTTTATTCTTTGACATTACACAAGTAGAAACTACGCCATTACTAAAAATAGAAGGAAACACGCTTCAACAACGCATTGAAATTATTAAAATTCACTACAAAAAAATAGAGAAAATCTTGCAGTCACAGTTCGCAAAACTATTGCATGTTTGGGTCTTCGTGAAGCACCTTGTCGGACCGCAATACAGAAATTTGTGGATAGATTCGAGCTGTTGGGACAAGTTAGTGATGTAAAAAATAAAACCCGTGCACGTCGCTCACTTATTCCTTTGGGACCACGTGAAAGATAAGGTCTACGCCAACAGCCCAGCGTCGGCTCAAGACCTTAAAGATAGAATTCGTGAGGACATAGGGCAGCCACTTTCCGATTTGGTTATGGAAAATTTCATGAAAAGGATATGGTTCTGTAAGCGTGGTCGTGATGGTCATTTGGCTGATGTTGTTTTTCATTATTAACGGCATACCTTCCTCTTTATTATGAAATAAACATCCGATAATTTTTCTCAAAAAATGCAATTTCCAATCGATTTTGGAAAGTTTGGATCATTATGAAACTTAATTTTTTGAATTTTGGATTACCCTTTATGAAAACAACAACAGACATAAACTATTAAAATGTAGGTATAAATTGTATTTGTTTTTGTTGATGTTATTGTTTATTAACCGGGTAAATTTATGGCCTGAGGACAGTTTATGGATTGTACCAAACAGACACAGACATACAAAATATAATAAAGACCAACATGAAGAACAAAAATATATTTTACGATTGATCTCTTTTATACTCGTTTACTTTTGAGAGTAATTGCCTTTTTAAAATGTAGTGTGTTAAAACCATTTTTTTTATATAAGTATGTTCATGTGTAGACAATTTTGATTGAGGAACTTAATCTATATATATAAAAGAGTAACGTTACTGACTGACTGACTGATTCATCATCGCACAGCCCAAACGACTGAAGCTAGAATCATGAAACTTATACTGTGGGTTCCTCTCTCACCAAAACGATCCGATAAGAAGGGATTTTTGGATATTCGAACGTTTAGGGGGTAAAAAAGGGTAAAAACGGGTAAATTCGGTATCCTTATATCTTCAAAACTATTAAAGATACAAAAAAACTTAAAATTGCATGTTACTCCATTTAAAAAATAAGCTGACAGGTGTTTCGTACTTTTTCGAAATTCGAACCTTTTAGGGGAGAAAACGGGTAAAAACTCTATTTTGGTACTTTTTTGGCACCCTATGTATCTTTTAAACTAATAAACATAGAAACAAATTTGAAATCGTATTCTTTACTTAACAAAAAATAAAAAATATAAGTTTGGTACTTTTTGGAAATTCGATCCCTTAATGGATGAGAACTGTGTTTATTTTTTGTACTTTTTCATAAAATATGCTTTTTTTATAATTTGACATAGAGATACGAATATTCTATTATGAGCTCCCACCACGATACAAATTTATTTGAATATAATTTTTATTTTTCATTTTATTCATTGTAATATATAAAGCCATTTAGGCCAATTTAAATATACATATATTACAAAGCTGTATTCCTGAATTAATAATAAATTATAATACATTATAAATATACTATACAATAATATAATAAAAACCATACTTAATATATCAACATACTTTTTATATTATCAAATCGATGCTTCCCAAACCAAAAAATATATACAAAAATAGAAAACATTGAAATTGATTCGATCCCAGCAGTGATATACAAATTTGTTATATGTTTCATTTAAATACAAAACAAATACAAAACAAATATATGTCCAGGAAAACAAATATAAGTGTCCAGGATCACTTATATTTTTTATTAACAATTTAATTTTAATAAGGAAATTCTGTAAAAAACTAAAACCCTCTGTAACTTTGTAAATACTGCGTTTATCGAGAAAATAAGGTTAATCTCTGATCACTTATATTTCTGACCAAAAATTGAATTTTAATAGAGAAATTCTATAAAAACTAAAACCCTCTGTAACTTTGTAAATACTGCGTTTATCGAGAAAATAAGGTTTATCTGTGATCACTTATATTTCTCACTAAAAATTGAATTTTAATAGAGAAATTCTATAAAAACTAAAATCCTCTGTAACTTTGTAAATACTACGTTTATCGAGAAAATAAGGTTAATCTGTGATCAGTTATATTTCTGACCAAAAATTTAATTTTAATAGAGAAATTTTATAAAAACTAAAACCCTCTGTAACTTTGTAAATACTGCGTTTATCGAGAAAATAAGGTTAATCTGTGATCACTTATATTTCTCACTAAAAATTGAATTTTAATAGAGAAATTCTATAAAAAACTAAAACCCTCTGTAACTTTGTAAATACTACGTTTATCGAGAAAATAAGGTTAATCTGTGATCAGTTATATTTCTGACCAAAAATTTAATTTTAATAGAGAAATTTTATAAAAACTAAAACCCTCTGTAACTTTGTAAATACTACGTTTATCGAGAAAATAAGGTTAATCTGTGATCAGTTATATTTCTCACTAAACATTGAATTTTAATAAAAAAATTCTATAAAAACTAAAACCCTCTGTAACTTTGTAAATACTACGTTTATCGAGAAAATAAGGTTAATCTGTGATCACTTACATTTCTCACTAAAAATTGAATTTTAATAGAGAAATTCTATAAAAACTAAAACCCTCTGTAACTTTGTAAATACTGCGTTTATCGAGAAAATAAGGTTAATATGTGATCACTTATATTTCTCACTAAAAACTGAATTTTAATAAAAAAAATCCAAAAAAAATGTCTAACCAAAAATTTAATTTTAATAAAGAAATTCTATAAAATCTAAAACCCTCTGTAACTTTGTAAATACTGCGTTTATCGAGAAAATAAGGTTAATCTGTGATCACTTATATTTCTGACCAAAAATTTAATTTTAAAAGAGAAATTCTCTAAAAACTAAAACCCTCTGTAACTATGTAAATACTGCGTTTATCGAGAAAATAAGGTTAATCTGTGATCACTTATATTTCTGACCAAAAATTTAATTTTAAAAGAGAAATTCTATAAAAACTAAAACCCTCTGTAACTTTGTAAATACTACGTTTATCGAGAAAATAAGGTTAATCTGTGAGCACTTATATTTCTCACTAAAAATTGAATTTTAATAGAGAAATTCTATAAAAACTAAAACCCTCTGTAACTTTGTAAATACTACGTTTATCGAGAAAATAAGGTTAATCTGTGATCACTTATATTTCTCACTAAAAATTGAATTTTAATAGAGAAATTCTATAAAAACTAAAACCCTCTGTAACTTTGTAAATACTACGTTTATCGAGAAAATAAGGTTAATCTGTGATCAGTTATATTTCTGACCAAAAATTTAATTTTAATAAAAAAATTCTATAAAAACTAAAACCCTATGTAACTTTGTAAATACTACGTTTATCGAGAAAATAAGGTTAATCTGTGATCACTTATATTTCTGACCAAAAATTTAATTTCAATAAAAAAATTCTATAAAAACTAAAACCCTCTGTAACTTTGTAAATACTACGTTTATCGAGAAAATAAGGTTAATCTGTGATCACTTATATTTCTCACTAAAAATTGAATTTTAATAGAGAAATTCTATAAAAACTAAAACCCTCTGTAACTTTGTAAATACTACGTTTATCGAGAAAATAAGGTTAATCTGTGATCACTTATATTTCTCACTAAAAATTTAATTTTAATAGAGAAATTCTATAAAAACTAAAACCCTCTGTAACTTTGTAAATACTACGTTTATCGAGAAAATAAGGTTAATCTGTGATCACTTATATTTCTCACTAAAAATTGAATTTTAATAGAGAAATTCTATAAAAACTAAAACCCTCTGTAACTTTGTAAATACTACGTTTATCGAGAAAATAAGGTTAATCTGTGATCAGTTATATTTCTGACCAAAAATTGAATTTTAATAAAAAAATTCTATAAAAACTAAAACCCTCTGTAACTTTGTAAATACTACGTTTATCGAGAAAATAAGGTTAATCTGTGATCACTTATATTTCTCACTAAAAATTGAATTTTAATAGAGAAATTCTATAAAAACTAAAACCCTCTGTAACTTTGTAAATACTACGTTTATCGAGAAAATAAGGTTAATCTGTGATCACTTATATTTCTCACTAAAAATTGAATTTTAATAGAGAAATTCTATAAAAACTAAAACCCTCTGTAACTTGGTAAATACTACGTTTATCGAGAAAATAAGGTTAATCTGTGATCAGTTATATTTCTGACCAAAAATTGAATTTTAATAAAAAAATTCTATAAAAACTAAAACCCTCTGTAACTTTGTAAATACTACGTTTATCGAGAAAATAAGGTTAATCTGTGAGCACTTATATTTCTCACTAAAAATTGAATTTTAATAGAGAAATTCTATAAAAACTAAAACCCTCTGTAACTTTGTAAATACTACGTTTATCGAGAAAATAAGGTTAATCTGTGATCAGTTATATTTCTGACCAAAAATTGAATTTTAATAAAAAAATTCTATAAAAACTAAAACCCTCTGTAACTTTGTAAATACTACGTTTATCGAGAAAATAAGGTTAATCTGTGAGCACTTATATTTCTCACTAAAAATTGAATTTTAATAGAGAAATTCTATAAAAACTAAAACCCTCTGTAACTTTGTAAATACTACGTTTATCGAGAAAATAAGGTTAATCTGTGAGCACTTATATTTCTCACTAAAAATTGAATTTTAATAGAGAAATTCTATAAAAACTAAAACCCTCTGTAACTTTGTAAATACTACGTTTATCGAGAAAATAAGGTTAATCTGTGATCACTTATATTTCTCACTAAAAATTGAATTTTAATAGAGAAATTCTATAAAAACTAAAACCCTCTGTAACTTTGTAAATACTACGTTTATCGAGAAAATAAGGTTAATCTGTGATCAGTTATATTTCTGACCAAAAATTGAATTTTAATAAAAAAATTCTATAAAAACTAAAACCCTCTGTAACTTTGTAAATACTACGTTTATCGAGAAAATAAGGTTAATCTGTGAGCACTTATATTTCTCACTAAAAATTGAATTTTAATAGAGAAATTCTATAAAAACTAAAACCCTCTGTAACTTTGTAAATACTACGTTTATCGAGAAAATAAGGTTAATCTGTGATCACTTATATTTCTGACCAAAAATTTAATTTCAATAAAAAAATTCTATAAAAACTAAAACCCTCTGTAACTTTGTAAATACTACGTTTATCGAGAAAATAAGGTTAATCTGTGATCACTTATATTTCTCACTAAAAATTGAATTTTAATAGAGAAATTCTATAAAAACTAAAACCCTCTGTAACTTGGTAAATACTACGTTTATCGAGAAAATAAGGTTAATCTGTGATCAGTTATATTTCTGACCAAAAATTGAATTTTAATAAAAAAATTCTATAAAAACTAAAACCCTCTGTAACTTTGTAAATACTACGTTTATCGAGAAAATAAGGTTAATCTGTGAGCACTTATATTTCTCACTAAAAATTGAATTTTAATAGAGAAATTCTATAAAAACTAAAACCCTCTGTAACTTTGTAAATACTACGTTTATCGAGAAAATAAGGTTAATCTGTGATCAGTTATATTTCTGACCAAAAATTGAATTTTAATAAAAAAATTCTATAAAAACTAAAACCCTCTGTAACTTTGTAAATACTACGTTTATCGAGAAAATAAGGTTAATCTGTGAGCACTTATATTTCTCACTAAAAATTGAATTTTAATAGAGAAATTCTATAAAAACTAAAACCCTCTGTAACTTTGTAAATACTACGTTTATCGAGAAAATAAGGTTAATCTGTGAGCACTTATATTTCTCACTAAAAATTGAATTTTAATAGAGAAATTCTATAAAAACTAAAACCCTCTGTAACTTTGTAAATACTACGTTTATCGAGAAAATAAGGTTAATCTGTGATCACTTATATTTCTCACTAAAAATTGAATTTTAATAGAGAAATTCTATAAAAACTAAAACCCTCTGTAACTTTGTAAATACTACGTTTATCGAGAAAATAAGGTTAATCTGTGATCAGTTATATTTCTGACCAAAAATTGAATTTTAATAAAAAAATTCTATAAAAACTAAAACCCTCTGTAACTTTGTAAATACTACGTTTATCGAGAAAATAAGGTTAATCTGTGAGCACTTATATTTCTCACTAAAAATTGAATTTTAATAGAGAAATTCTATAAAAACTAAAACCCTCTGTAACTTTGTAAATACTACGTTTATCGAGAAAATAAGGTTAATCTGTGATCACTTATATTTCTGACCAAAAATTTAATTTCAATAAAAAAATTCTATAAAAACTAAAACCCTCTGTAACTTTGTAAATACTACGTTTATCGAGAAAATAAGGTTAATCTGTGATCACTTATATTTCTCACTAAAAATTGAATTTTAATAGAGAAATTCTATAAAAACTAAAACCCTCTGTAACTTTGTAAATACTACGTTTATCGAGAAAATAAGGTTAATCTGTGATCACTTATATTTCTCACTAAAAATTGAATTTTAATAGAGAAATTCTATAAAAACTAAAACCCTCTGTAACTTTGTAAATACTACGTTTATCGAGAAAATAAGGTTAATCTGTGATCAGTTATATTTCTGACCAAAAATTGAATTTTAATAAAAAAATTCTATAAAAACTAAAACCCTCTGTAACTTTGTAAATACTACGTTTATCGAGAAAATAAGGTTAATCTGTGAGCACTTATATTTCTCACTAAAAATTGAATTTTAATAGAGAAATTCTATAAAAACTAAAACCCTCTGTAACTTTGTAAATACTACGTTTATCGAGAAAATAAGGTTAATCTGTGATCACTTATATTTCTGACCAAAAATTTAATTTCAATAAAAAAATTCTATAAAAACTAAAACCCTCTGTAACTTTGTAAATACTACGTTTATCGAGAAAATAAGGTTAATCTGTGATCACTTATATTTCTCACTAAAAATTGAATTTTAATAGAGAAATTCTATAAAAACTAAAACCCTCTGTAACTTTGTAAATACTACGTTTATCGAGAAAATAAGGTTAATCTGTGAGCACTTATATTTCTCACTAAAAATTGAATTTTAATAGAGAAATTCTATAAAAACTAAAACCCTCTGTAACTTTGTAAATACTACGTTTATCGAGAAAATAAGGTTAATCTGTGATCAGTTATATTTCTGACCAAAAATTGAATTTTAATAAAAAAATTCTATAAAAACTAAAACCCTCTGTAACTTTGTAAATACTACGTTTATCGAGAAAATAAGGTTAATCTGTGATCACTTATATTTCTGACCAAAAATTGAATTTCAATAAAAAAATTCTATAAAAACTAAAACCCTCTGTAACTTTGTAAATACTACGTTTATCGAGAAAATAAGGTTAATCTGTGATCACTTATATTTCTCACTAAAAACTGAATTTTAATAGAGAAATTCTATAAAAACTAAAACCCTCTGTAACTTTGTAAATACTACGTTTATCGAGAAAATAAGGTTAATCTGTGATCACTTATATTTCTGACCAAGAATTGAATTTTAATAGAGAAATTCTATAAAAAACTAAAACCCTCTGTAACTTTGTAAATACTGCGTTTATCGAGAAAATAAGGTTAATCTGTGATCACTTATACTTTTGACCAAGAATTGAATTTTAATAAAAAAATTCTATAAAAACTAAAACCCTCTGTAACTTTGTAAATACTACGTTTATCGAGAAACTAAGGTTAATCTGTGATCACTTATATTTCTCAAAATTGAATTTTAATAGAGAAATTCTATAAAAAACTAAAACCCTCTGTAACTTTGTAAATACTACGTTTATCGAGAAAATAAGGTTAATCTGTGATCACTTATATTTCTGACCAAAAATTGAATTTTAATAAAAAAATTCTATAAAAACTAAAACCCTCTGTAACTTTGTAAATACTACGTTTATCGAGAAAATAAGGTTAATCTGTGATCACTTATATTTCTCAAAATTGAATTTTAATAGAGAAATTCTATAAAAAACTAAAACCCTCTGTAACTTTGTAAATACTGCGTTTATCGAGAAAATAAGGTTAATCTGTGATCACTTATATTTCTCACTAAAAATTGAATTTTAATAGAGAAATTCTATAAAAACTAAAACCCTCTGTAACTTTGTAAATACTACGTTTATCGAGAAAATAAGGTTAATCTGTGATCACTTATATTTTTGACCAAGAATTGAATTTTAATACAGAAATTCTATAAAAACTAAAAACCTCTGTAACTTTGTAAATACTACGTTTATCGAGAAAATAAGGTTAATCTGTGATCACTTATATTTCTCACTAAAAATTGAATTTTAATAGAGAAATTCTATAAAAACTAAAACCCTCTGTAACTTTGTAAATACTACGTTTATCGAGAAAATAAGGTTAATCTGTGATTACTTATATTTCTGACCAAAAATTGAATCTTAATAAAAAACTTCTATAAAAACTAAAACCGTCTGTAACTTTGTAAATACTACGTTTATCGAGAAAATAAGGTTAATCTGTGATCACTTATATTTCTCACTAAAAATTGAATTTTAATAGAGAAATTCTATAAAAACTAAAACCCTCTGTAACTTTGTAAATACTACGTTTATCGAGAAAATAAGGTTAATCTGTGATCACTTATATTTCTGACCAAAAATTGAATTTTAATAAAAAAATTCTATAAAAACTAAAACCCTCTGTAACTTTGTAAATACTACGTTTATCGAGAAAATAAGGTTAATCTGTGATCACTTATATTTCTGACCAGAAATTTAATTTCAATAAAAAAATTCTATAAAAACTAAAACCCTCTGTAACTTTGTAAATACTACGTTTGTCGAGAAAATAAGGTTAATCTGTGATCACTTATATTTCTGACCAAAAATTGAATTTTAATAGAGAAATTCTATAAAAACTAAAACCCTCTGTAACTTTGTAAATACTACGTTTATCGAGAAAATAGGGTTAATCTGTGATCACTTATATTTATGACTAAAAATTTAATTTTAATAGAGAAATTCTATAAAAAACTAAAACCCTCTGTAACTTTGTAAATACTACGTTTATCGAGAAAATAAGGTTAATCTGTGATCACTTATATTTCTCACTAAAAATTAAATTTTAATAGAGAAATTCTATAAAAACTAAAACCCTCTGTAACTTTGTAAATACTGCGTTTATCGAGAAAATAAGGTTAATCTGTGATCACTTATATTTCTCACTAAAAATTGAATTTTAATAGAGAAATTCTATAAAAACTAAAACCCTCTGTAACTTTGTAAATACTACGTTTATCGAGAAAATAAGGTTAATCTGTGATCACTTATATTTTTGACCAAGAATTGAATTTTAATACAGAAATTCTATAAAAACTAAAACCCTCTGTAACTTTGTAAATACTACGTTTATCGAGAAACTAAGGTTAATCTGTGATCACTTATATTTCTCAAAATTGAATTTTAATAGAGAAATTCTATAAAAAACTAAAACCCTCTGTAACTTTGTAAATACTGCGTTTATCGAGAAAATAAGGTTAATCTGTGATCACTTATATTTCTCACTAAAAATTTAATTTTAATAGAGAAATTCTATAAAAACTAAAACCCTCTGTAACTTTGTAAATACTACGTTTATCGAGAAAATATGGTTAATCTGTGATTACTTATATTTCTGACCAAAAATTGAATTTTAATAAAAAAATTCTATAAAAACTAAAACCGTCTGTAACTTTGTAAATACTACGTTTATCGAGAAAATAAGGTTAATCTGTGATCACTTATATTTCTCACTAAAAATTGAATTTTAATAGAGAAATTCTATAAAAACTAAAACCCTCTGTAACTTTGTAAATACTACGTTTATCGAGAAAATAAGGTTAATCTGTGATCACTTATATTTCTGACCAAAAATTGAATTTTAATAAAAAAATTCTATAAAAACTAAAACCCTCTGTAACTTTGTAAATACTACGTTTATCGAGAAAATAGGGTTAATCTGTGATCACTTATATTTATGACTAAAAATTTAATTTTAATAGAGAAATTCTATAAAAAACTAAAACCCTCTGTAACTTCGTAAATACTACGTTTATCGAGAAAATAAGGTTAATCTGTGATCACTTATATTTCTCACTAAAAATTAAATTTTAATAGAGAAATTCTATAAAAACTAAAACCCTCTGTAACTTTGTAAATACTACGTTTATCGAGAAAATAAGGTTAATCTGTGATCACTTATATTTCTGACCAAAAATTGAATTTTAATAGAGAAATTCTATAAAAAACTAAAACCCTCTGTAACTTTGTAAATACTACGTTTATCGAGAAAATAAGGTTAATCTGTGATCACTTATATTTCTCACTAAAAATTAAATTTTAATAGAGAAATTCTATAAAAACTAAAACCCTCTGTAACTTTGTAAATACTGCGTTTATCGAGAAAATAAGGTTAATCTGTGATCACTTATATTTCTCACTAAAAATTGAATTTTAATACAGAAATTCTATAAAAACTAAAACCCTCTGTAACTTTGTAAATACTACGTTTATCGAGAAAATAAGGTTAATCTGTGATCAGTTATATTTCTGACCAAAAATTGAATTTTAATAAAAAAATTCTATAAAAACTAAAACCCTCTGTAACTTTGTAAATACTACGTTTATCGAGAAAATAAGGTTAATCTGTGATCACTTATATTTCTCACTAAAAACTGAATTTTAATAAAAAAAATCCAAAAAAAATTTCTAACCAAAAATTTAATTTTAATAAGGAAATTCTGTAAAAAACTTAAACCCTCTGTAACTTTGTAAATACTACGTTTATCGAGAAAATAAGGTTAATCTGTGATCACTTATATTTCTCACTAAAAACTGAATTTTAATAGAGAAATTCTATAAAAAACTGAAACCCTCTGTAACTTTGTAAATACTACGTTTATCGAGAAAATAAGGTTAATCTGTGATCAGTTATATTTCTGACCAAAAATTGAATTTTAATAAAAAAATTCTATAAAAACTTAAACCCTCTGTAACTTTGTAAATACTACGTTTATCGAGAAAATAAGGTTAATCTGTGATCACTTATATTTCTCACTAAAAACTGAATTTTAATAAAAAAAATCTAAAAAAAATTTCTAACCAGAAATTTAATTTTAATAAGGAAATTCTGTAAAAAACTAAAACCCTCTGTAACTTTGTAAATACTACGTTTATCGAGAAAATAAGGTTAATCTGTGATCACTTATATTTCTCACTAAAAACTGAATTTTAATAGAGAAATTCTATAAAAAACTAAAACCCTCTGTAACTTTGTAAATACTACGTTTATCGAGAAAATAAGGTTAATCTGTGATCACTTATATTTCTCACTAAAAACTGAATTTTAATACAGAAATTCTGTAAAAAACTAAAACCCTCTGTAACTTTGTAAATACTGCGTTTATCGAGAAAATAAGGTTAATCTGTGATCACTTATATTTCTCACTAAAAACTGAATTTTAATAAAAAAAATCCAAAAAAAATTTCTAACCAAAAATTTAATTTTAATAAGGAAATTCTGTAAAAAACTTAAACCCTCTGTAACTTTGTAAATACTACGTTTATCGAGAAAATAAGGTTAATCTGTGATCACTTATATTTCTCACTAAAAACTGAATTTTAATAGAGAAATTCTATAAAAAACTAAAACCCTCTGTAACTTTGTAAATACTACGTTTATCGAGAAAATAAGGTTAATCTGTGATCACTTATATTTCTCACTAAAAACTGAATTTTAATAAAAAAAATCTAAAAAAAATTTCTAACCAGAAATTTAATTTTAATAAGGAAATTCTGTAAAAAACTAAAACCCTCTGTAACTTTGTAAATACTACGTTTATCGAGAAAATAAGGTTAATCTGTGATCACTTATATTTCTCACTAAAAACTGAATTTTAATAAAAAAAATCCAAAAAAAATTTCTAACCAAAAATTTAATTTTAATAAGGAAATTCTGTAAAAAACTTAAACCCTTTGTAACTTTGTAAATACTACGTTTATCGAGAAAATAAGGTTAATCTGTGATCACTTATATTTCTCACTAAAAACTGAATTTTAATACAGAAATTCTATAAAAAACTAAAACCCTCTGTAACTTTGTAAATACTACGTTTATCGAGAAAATAAGGTTAATCTGTGATCACTTATATTTCTGACCAAAAATTGAATTTGAATAAAAAAATTCTATAAAAACTAAAACCCTCTGTAACTTTGCAAATACTACGTTTATCGAGAAAATAAGGTTAATCTGTGATCACTTATATTTCTCACTAAAAATTTTATTTTAATAGAGAAATTCTATAAAAACTAAAACCCTCTGTAACTTTGTAAATACTGCGTTTATCGAGAAAATAAGGTTAATCTGTGATCACTTATATTCTATAAAAACTAAAACCCTCTGTAACTTTGTAAATACTGCGTTTATCGAGAAAATAAGGTTAATCTCTGATCACTTATATTTCTCACTAAAAATTGAATTTTAATAGAGAAATTCTATAAAAAACTAAAACCCTCTGTAACTTTGTAAAAACTGCGTTTATCGAGAAAATAAGTTTAATCTGTGATCACTTATATATTTTATTAAAATTTGAATTTTAGAACTCTGTTTGTCTGTTGAAAATTAAAAAGGCACTAATACAACGTAAAAACTATGTACTAACACATTCTCACGACTTAGGTTTTTGACAACAGACTTAGGTTTTTTCCCTCTCAGTAACGCTTCTATGGATGTATTATGCTTTGTAACTTTGTAAATACTGCGTTTATCAAGAATCACTTATATTTCTGACCAAAGATTGTATTTTAGAAGAGAAATTCTATAAAAAACTAAAACTCTCTGTAACTTTGTAAATACTGTGTTTATCGAGAAAATAAGGTTAATCTGTGATCTATATATATAAAAGAGTAACGCCATGAAATTTTAACTGTGGTTTCCTCCCTCCCCAAAACGATCCGATAAGAATCTATAACAGTGGACTTAGGACTGAGTGAGAATTCTAGGGGTGACTTTTTGGTACTTTTTCTTTATTCGATTGTTCCTTTTTGTAATGAATTAATAAACATGAAACTAGAGACATGTTATCCTGAATTAGTATTAATTCACAAACGGAGACTTAATAGTACTATTTATTTCATCCAATTGGGGTGGCGAAGCGCTCCGGGTCAGCTAGTTTATATATATTAGTAATTTATTCTAAGTTAAAGGTCAAACCTCTTAACAGCATCACCACAAACTTAACAGCAGAAGCTTTTTTTGATTGCTTGCCTACTTTTATTAAATGTTAACATTATCTGCACTTAAGCTAAAATTGTTTTTTCCTAAAGCATAGTTCACTTGGGTCCAAGCGTATGTCTCATTTGTCCTATATTCCTTGAAGACCGTCGTACTCCAGCCATCCTGTTGTTGTTCGTATGAAGGTGTAAAGCTTACTTTTATCACCACTAGAGAGACTGGATTTTTCATTAAGAATTAGTTAACCAAACACTTTTAGCCTTAAATCCTCAACTGCCGAAAAATTACAAACAGTTTTTTTCCTCTTCATCCCAGTGGTTACAGGTTCTACAGAAGTCGTCGTAAGATATTCGTAGGCTTGTGAGGCTAGTGTCAGGCCGCAGTAAGGTTTTATAGACGGAAACTAGATTTATCGCAGCTTGTATTTTCAAGAGTTATCGTATTAGACCAAATTTTTCTAGAAACCTACTTGCAAGGTTTTCTCTCCAATCTTTCTTTGACAATTATATGAATTCGTTCAAGATTATGGTGGTGATAGTTTCCTTCAATGCCCTATTGTCCAAGAAGCCATACAAGAGTAACCGATGAATATTTCTTTTCTAGACGCACCCGACATTCTATACAGAAATATAGCTTCAAATTAAGCTTAATCCATTAAAATCTTAATTCAGAATAAAAAAAAAGTTATTAACTATTTCATTCCATAAAACCTTTTCCAACAAAACAAATAATTTAGCTTCATTAAAAGGATTTTTTTGAATAGAATTTATCATTATAGAATTAAGACATATAATTTTAAAATGGTTTAATTTTTGTTATTTAATAAAGTGTTAATTCTAAAATGAATAAATTCTAAAAGGAATGATTTCAGTACGTTTGAAGTACTATTAGTTTGTAATAATTTATTTTATGTAATGGTTAAGGCATACAATTCAATTTAATTTTGGAAAATGGTATTAAGAATTAATTCTTTTGATCTTTTATTCACTTAATATGTAAATATCACAACTGTATATATCTTGATAGCCATAATTGACAAAAATTTGAACTATGTGATCCGGTAGCCTGAGAAACTATATCAAATTCATCTAGTCCGATCATTTCATCTGATCTTGATTCGTCAGTGAATATATGGTTGACGTTCATCGAAAAGTGAAGTCAATTGTCGTAGTCAGATCTATCTAAGTATTATATTCGTCATAAAACCTGGATCGAAACCTGGATAAGGTATAGCGTAGTCAACAGAAATATCCATATGTACCATTCTAATCCACCTAAATTTCTTAAATATGACAAAATGTAAAATGTTTGAATCGTTAGTCCCCATCCATACTGTGAAACATTCGCTGCAAAACATTTGAGTTTATCGATGAAAGGGGAAAGAGGAATGGAAAAGTGTACTCTGTTTCATGTACATGAAGGTTTTGTTGAGTATGTCATCCACATTTATTCGTTCATATTCGTTCTGTACAGAAATGTCAAAAACTGAAAAACAAAAAATTCACTGTGTGGACACGAATACAGTTTCAAAAGAGAATTTAAAAATGTTTTGCAGCAAATGTTTCAAAGTGTGGACCGGGACTTACAAACTTTGAATTAGCAACATCATTTTGCACTGTAGTTGCCTGAATTTAATAATTTTTTTCCATAATTTTTAAAGATTCCTATTATCTTTAAGATGGTACAGATCGCGAAAGAAATTCATATCAAGATATCTTAATCTGCAACCCTGTACATCGAGGCAGTTCTATAGAAAGTGTTGTATCGATTGTTACGCCTCTTGGTCTAAAGAAATTCAGCAGTAGTTATTACTTTGGTAATGCACTCGTTCGACAGTGACTAGTACGAAAACCAAAAAGAAGTCCGATTGAGTTTCCAACATCCAAAATGTCTTAGACATTTTCAGTTCCCAAAAGAACCTGAGAATATTGGATACTTTACAAGTGGTAAGACCATCTTAGTTTCAACTCTCTGAATTGATCATAATGGATAATCCAACCAAAGGGATAGGAATGTTCCTATGGGCCACAGTTTCGTCCAAGAACGATCTGTTTATAGTGTATTCATTAGGCATTTCTTTACCCCGTGTGGTGAATTAACAGCAGATTTTCAACAAACAGATTTTAATTCCTCTCTTCTGCGCCACCAGTCAGAAGTATGGTAGGATATAGTATTTTCCGATACATCTGACTAATTTGACTAGATGTATCAGTGAACCATCTTTGCTAAAGGGTTTTCCAACAAGAGGTGTTATTTTGGTATTCAAAGAAAACTTTAATTTTTTGAGATAAATGATCGGATGTTTATTTCATAATAAAGATGAAGGTATGCCGTTAATAATGAAAAACAACATCAGCCAAATGGCCACCACGACCACGCTTATAGGACCATATCCTTTTCATGAAATTTTCCATAACCAAATCGCAAAGTGGCTAACTATGTGCTCGATAGCCTCACAAATTCTATCTTTGAGGTCTTGAATCGACGCTGGGCTGTTGGCGTAGACCTTATCTTTCACGTGGCTCCAAAGGAAGAAGTCGCTAGGTGTTAAATCACAAGATCTCGGTGGCCAATTGTGATCATTTCTTCGAGAGATAACACGGTCCGGAAACTTTTCCCGTAAAAGAGCAATGGTTTCGTTGCTGGTGTGGCACGTAGCTCCCTCTTGTTGAAAGTAAACGTTGTCCAGATCAATATCATCCAAAATACGGGGTAATGACGTTTGTGGAATGCCCAATTCCAAAGAACGACGAAGAATGGACAAACCTGGGTTTTCTTCAACACTTTGGGCTACAGCAGCAATATTCTCAGTTGTTCTTGAGCGACGTGCACGGGCTTTATTCTTCACATCATTAACTTGTCCCAACAGCTCGAATTTTTCAACCAATTTCTGTATTGCGGTCCGACAACCTAAAAATGCTTTAGTTTTGCGAACTGTGACTGCAAGATTTTCACAACTTTTGTAGTAAATTTTAATAATTTCAATGCATTGTTGAAGCATGTATTGTTCCATCTTTAGTAATGGCGTAGTTTTTACTTGTCAAATGTCAAAGAATAAAAGCTTCAAAAGTGACAGCTACCGAAATAGCGGGTGATTCAAAATAACACATCTTGTTGAAAAATCTTTACTATGGAAGAGGTTCATACCAAAATATCTTGGTTAACGTAGAATGTAATTAGTTTTATGACAAAATCATACAGCCAATTTACGTTTTAATACCCACCATCAAAACAGACGATCTAGCTATGTTCGTCCGTCTGTTGAAAACACCCTATCCAAAAGGAAGGATCTAGATTATTTTCTAAAACGAAAGTTCTTCTTAACCGTTCCAACTATCAGGCACAGACGATTATGGTGTAATTCAATACTTTTCTACGACTTTTAGTAGATTGATGTTACGATTCTGGTGCAGTGGAGGGAGTACATCTATCCGCAAATTCCCTGACTCTCCCTACTTTTATATTAAAATAACAAAGTAAAAAATATTATAACCTGCCTTACAGATGTTCCCTAATTTGTGAAGTTCTGATTTTATATACAGTGCTAGCTCGGTATTCGCGACTAATTAAACATCAGACCTGTCGCGAAAACTGAATTTTCGCGATAACAGAACCCAAAATTTTATTAAAACATTTCATGTAATTTTTAAAATTAGAATTGTTTTTATTGATATACACAGTCTTACAAAAGTTTACATACGTTTGAAATTTTTCAATTTTTTTGGAAAATATATAATTTTATTAAAAGTTGTAAGTATATTTTTGTTTAGTGCACTTAAAAAAAATATTTCCAACATATTTTATAATATTTTGTTGGTATTTTAAATAAATAACAATAAACACGAGTAATTGGTATCCTTATAATGTTACATAAATTTACATACTCTGCAAAAAAAAATGTTATACCGTTAAAGTTTCCGCTACAATTTTTATGATGCTTTGTGTAAAATCAGTGGTAGAAAGTTTACTTTCACTAAAAGTAATCACACTGGCAAAATTAAATCAAAAAGTATTTTTAGTGTAAAAAAATGAGCAAAGGCAAAGAAATTTCTGAGCCAATTCGAAAACGGTCATTAAGTTGCGAAATGATGGCAAATCTTTTAATGAAATTTGAAATTTTATTAAATCTAAGTAAAACCACAGTCCAAACAATAATAAAAAATTTCAAAGAAAATGGAAATTATGAAAGCGAAGCTCGTAGTGGGCCTCCCCGCATTCTCGACAAACGAATAGAAAGGTCTATTATACGTTCTATTCAAGAAAATCCTAAGCTAAGTGCCGTCGAACTAAACCGAAAAATGAGAACAAATCTAGAAATTACCGTTTCTGATCAGACTGTTCGCCGATGTATCAAGAGAAATGGGTACAATAGCAGAGTTGCCAGAAAAAAAAAACATTACTCAGATCTGTGAATATCCAGATGCGCTTAAAATATCCCCAAAAGTACGAAAATGCTCATGTAAATGATCCTACATTTTGGGAGGGGGTAATATTCACAGATGAGTGTAAATTTATGGTTTTTGGAGGTGATGGACGAACAAAAGTTTGGCGAAAACCTAATGCAGAGTTATTATCACAAAATGTTAATTGCACCGTAAAACATGAAGGCGGTTCAGTCATGGTCTGGAGATGTATGGCGGCAAATAGTATCTCTAAGCTCAGGTTCATCGATGGTACCATGGATAAGGCCATGTATATCGATATTTTAATGGATAGCAACCTTCCCAGAGTCCAACTTCTAGATCTGATGGACAACGCAATATTTCTCCAGGACAACGATCCAAAGCATTCATCAAAGTTAGTTAAGAAATGGCTTTTATATAACGTTAAAAACAAATTGGAACATCCTCTGCGGGGGATGTTCATAATATTATTGAACATTTTTTGGACATTTTAAAACGAGGTCTAAAAAATCGACAAGTAACATCAGTTACAGCACTCAAAGAAGCGTTGATGGAAGAATGGAGCAAAATTACTGCGGAAATAACATAAAAATTGGCTTTGTCCATGCCAAATAGATTATCTGCTGTAATTAAAGCCAATGGAGGCCGCACAAAATATAATTTTAGTTTTTTTTTTAAGTTTTTTTTATCCCGTATGTAAACTTATGTAAATTAGCTTTATGCCAAAAAAATATTTTATTTTATGGTTTTTAGTAGAATTTAATGAAAATAAATTAGTTTTGTGTTTATTTTATCTCAATAAATCCAAATTAGCATAAAAAGTAATTAAAGAATTTTTCAGTAAATATTTATTAATAAAGATGAAATATATTAGGGGTATGTAAACTTTTGTAAGACTGTGTATTTACATTTTAAACATTTTTAAAGAAATTGGAGATTTTGAGTTGCTTTTTTTGGCAAATTATTTGTTAAAATAAAAGCTGAATAGCGTAGTTCACAAAGTGCTGTTGTCGGCTTATAATTTTCCATATGTTTATCGATATTATACAATCGTTAACTTAATTTTTTTTTCAAGTCAACTATAGAATAACTCCTTCCATTCCGTATCTGATAATTCCATTTGCTCCTCATTACTTTCCACATGAAATTCTTCTAGAATCCAGTTGTTTATTTCAGCATTCGTGAAAAGATGTTCCGTACCAATTTGAGCTACAAGTGTACCAATAGTTGAAAGATCTTCGTTTTCTTCGTGAATTATATTTTGTAAAATATTTAAGGGCATGTTATCCTCTTCACTTCATTCAGTACCGATTTAAAGCAAGGCGTTTTAGAATTTTCGAATATTGGACACGGATACAGTTTTTTTGAGATTGAAGTTTTTTAGTTTGATCTCCAAATTTGTTCCCTTCTCACCCAGCAAGTGGGTGAGCTGTTGTTTTTTATAATTTAATTTGACCAAGTTGATAACGTTTTGATCTAACGGTTGAATAAGCGCAGTGGAATTGGGTGGTAGATTCATTGTTATAATTAAACCGTCATCACTTTTTAGTTCCTCAAAACGGCAGATCTTTAGATGGCAAAGATTCTCGGAACTAAAAAATGTTTACTTATTAACAAGTGAAAATTAACTTACGTGGGGAACAAATTCGTGATGGAACCTGTCCTTGAATATAAATGATGTCATCCAGGCGTTTATGTTGGAGTTGTATATTACAGGATTATTGAAAAAGCATTTAAAGGTGCGTGGGTTTTTCGATTTTCCAACAATCCACAATTTCAGTTTATGCCATTCCTATATGAACAGGGCAAAAAAGTTATTCGCTCTTTACATATTTTTCTTCCGGGAGCCGTTTTCTCATTACATGTGACAATTGTTTGATTTGGAAGCATCCTGATTTGGTGAAGAGTCAACCTATGCTCACCAACGTAATCCTTAAACTCTTTCACAAATGGATCAATAAGATGAGGTTTCGAAGACAATTTCTCGCTCGTAATTTTTAAAAATCTAATTTCATGTCGACACTTCAATTTCTTCAGCCATCCTTCACTGGCATTGAAACCTGAAGTTTTTCCATTCTTGGGTAATCAGGATTCTTTAAGGTGCAACGTTTGCCACTTTTTAAAACATGAAAATCTTTAAATTCCCTTAAAAGCAAAAAAGTGACAAAATAAAAAATCTTTAAATTCCTGTAAAAATCCAAAAGATGACAAAATAGTAACATGACAAAATTTTAAGTTTTGATGAAAATTAATAAATTTTTCTATTATATTTACCAAATACATTAAAAATATGAATTAAAAATAAAAAAAAACCTTTAAAATTCTGTAAAAATCGATAATGTGACAAAATAATGACATGACAAAATGTTTAATTTTTAACAAAGTTGTGAAATATTTTTATTTAAAATACAAAAAATATGAACAAATTAGTACTAAATAACAAAAATCTTAAAATTTTCTGAAAAATCCAAAATATGACAAAAAAGTGACATGACAAAATTTTCAATTTTATTAAAAATAAATACATTTCTCTAATCTAAATTCAAAATGTAACAGAAAAATAGTTATAGAAGCTAAAAATTCTTAAATTTTCTTCAAAAATAAAAAGATGACAAGAACGTGACATGACAAAATTTACAGTTTTTATCAAAATTTTAAAACATTTTTCTATTTGAAATAGCAAATATATTAAAAATATTAATTCTAAATAGAAAAATCTTAAAATGTTCAGTTTTTAACAAAAATAGGAAATATTTTTATTTAAAATACAAAAAATATGAACAAATTGAATTTATGGAATCTCCACTTTAAATTTTTTTTAAAATCTCTAATTTTTGAGAAATCGTTTGCTTTAAATTTTAAAGTTTAAAACATATTGATCTTTTCCCATATTAAGAGGTGTATTTACTAGGGTATTCAATTGATTAACCGATTAATTTTGGTCGGTTAACTGTTCGAATAATTTAAAATTGCCGATTTTAAAAAAACAAATAAACCGATTAATTTGTGACTTTATATTACTTATCTTATGAACATTCCCTTGTAGCAATAGTTTTTTTAAATATAGATCAAAAACTGAAATTAAGGAATTTGGAAATGACATTTTTCTAGAATGTTCCATGATGAAATTTGTCCTAATGAGTTGGAGGAAGACATAATAATATATGAAACAGAAGACATTACTGAAACGAGTCTTTTATCAGAAGGATTTTATATGCTTAAAAAAACTGAACAATGAACTGAGAAATTGGATAGTATTTCTCTTGTCTTACTTTCGATTTCTCCAACATTCACAATCAGTAAGAGAATTTTGTCCAAGTTTATTTTATTAAAAGGAAACCTTTCCTATTCTTTTTTTAAAAGATTATTTTAGAATATCTCACTAAAATCCTAAAAAAACTCACATTTATAAATAAATAGGATCTGAAATACCATATTTAGTTCCTATTATTTATTTTTTCTGTTGAAATGCTTAAATAAGTACACATAATTCGTGGTTTTATCTTCAATTTAAAATTAAAATAGAAATTATTCGGTTAATCGAATAATTTAAAATTAACCGATTATTAACCGATTAAATCTAAACCCCTATTAATTATTTGCTCGATTAACCGATTAAACCAGAAACCCGATTAATTGAATACCCTAGTATTTACACAATAATTGACACAAATAAACTGACAAAATTGAAGATCAGAATCATGCAAGAGAGTTAATATACCAAAAGACTGGGATTTTCCTCTTTTGGTTAGACAAAAAAAAAAACAGTTAAAAATCGCGAAAATAGAACCCGTTTTTTGTAAACTGTCGCGATTATCGAACCTGCAAGGATACAAATTAAGCCGTCGCTAATACCGAGCTTGCACTGTATTTCCAAATATCTCCTTTTTAAATCACAACATTTGTGTACTGTAAATCCTTTAATTTTTTGTTGCTTTTTTGTAAGGAATGTAAGGAATTTCTTGCGGTCATATTTACCTTTAAGACACACTCTGGCTTCATCCGAACAACGGAAATACTGTGCAAATATCATGAAAAACAGAAATTTAAAAAATACTTCTTTTTTATCATTTTATCTTTCACAGCTGCAGGATTGTTTGTTTAACGCTTAACTCGTTGTTGCTAAGAACAAAAATTAAAGAAAGTAAAAAAAATCATAAAGTTTTCTCTCGTTTTTTTGTTATGTAAATTCTTATTGTTTGTTATTATTGTTAAATGTTAACCTACATACACATGCAAACGAGTAAAGTCCTTGTAAAAATTATTTATTCCACATTTTTGGGGAAAGTATGTATGTATGTAAGTGTTTGTGTGTTTACGTTTGTTGCATGTGTATGTGGCGTTTATGTTTTTCGTTGTTGTGGCTTTAATTCATTTCATATGTTTCTTTGGAGCAAGTAATAATAAACAACAGTGATAATATTCATCATATGTATATTAGGATGGCCCAGTTTGTATGGAAGAAAAATAAGGTGTCATTGTTTACTAAATAAAATGAAAGCTTAGCTTGTTTGCAGCTGGTTCAAAGGATAAAAAGGTAATATTTAAGGTCCGCGAATTTTTGAATATCCCAGCATTCCCGGAAAGCAACACTGCTCCTGTCAGTTGACACCTGTTAAAATTTGAACAAGCTGCATCATATAGTTTGTGTTTGACAGACCTCCCTAATGTACATATGTTTTTTTGTATTTATGTACATTTAACTGTTATATACATATTTACATAATATATACATACAAGTACATATAAATATTATTGTTCACCCGGGTGGTCATCAGATTTTGTACTTTTTTTTTCCATTCTGTTTCCTTGTCTTTTTTTTGTTTCATTTTTTAATAGTTCCTTTTTTCTGTTTTATTTACTTGTATGTATGAGTTTGTAAGTGCGGTAGGTTAAAATACGAGATTGAACTTTTCAGCGAGTGGGTGGAGGAGAAGTGGGCTTTGGATACTCAAAGGTATAATTACGTTATCTAAACAAGTCAGTCTCAGTTATCGCCTCGTATTGTGTTAGATTTCTTTTTTTTTAATTGCACTTTATGACACATTCATTCATGTTCATTATGACAAACAGTTTTCTTTCTTTTTTACTTGTTAAACTGCTGTTGTTTTGTGTTTTTAACACTTTGTCGAAAAGGAAATATACACTTGAAATGAAATCCACCAAAAAAAAAAAAAAAAAAATAATAAAAAAAAAATCCAACAGAGACAGACAGACACTCACATAATTAATGGTGTGAGTTTACAGATTTGTGTTTTTATGAAGTTCCGCTTCGTTTTTCCTTATGTTTTTTATTTTCTTCTTTCATGGGCGTAAAAAGGGGTGTGTTGTAACAGTTTTCAAGAGTGAACAGTTATTTTTTGTTAAACAATTTAAAATTTTCGTAAATATGACAAGGGTTGAGAAAACGTTACAACTTACAGTGGAACAGATGGAAAAGTAAATGTTTTACAATTGAGAAATTTTTGACAAATATTGAGGTAACAATAGAAAAGAAGAATAATATTGTTTGGAGAATGGAAAATTTGGCTTCAGTTCCCTAAACTTTACCATAATATTCGCCGAGGCCCTTCACAGACTCATCTTCCACTACCAGGATATCGCAGCTAATACCAAGATATCGGGGCAGTCGTAAAAATAAACTGTTGTACTGATTCTGCGCTCTCTTTTCTCTCCTCTAAAGAACTTCTAGAGTAGTTATTACATAGGTAACCCATTCAACATATGTCTAATCATAAAGTGTTCAATAAGTAAACCTAAAAGAAGTCTGAAAAAGTCTCCAAGATCCTAGGATCTTACCGCTTTAAATGCCATAATCGATACTACAATCAAAGGGAATATCACTATGCGTTACACCTTCGTTCAAGGGCAAACCATTTATATCGCTTGCGTCAGCCATTTCGTTACTCTGAAAGTCCATATAAGAACAAATGTTCAACAAAGAGATTTCTTCTGTGTATGAAAGGCTAAGGTACATCAGCAACTGCTCTTAAATCCACTAATCGACTCCACCTGTTAGAAAGAAACCATTTCTTAAGCTCCAATGCGTTATCCATATCAGATATTGTGGTTTCTTTGGTACTTCTGCCAAATGTTACTAAAAGCATCAGTGAAACATCTTTAAGATAGGCCAGATTATGAAAGTTATCTTAGTAGAGAATATTATATAGAATTTTATAGCGATTCTTCGACTCTTCTTCTTCAAAACATACGCTCCGACATAGATTAATCATACAGTCTAAGTAAGTGTAATTATGTTCTCAAAATCAAAGATAGTCTTATGCCCGTAATTTCAACAAATAGATATTGTTACGCATTTGCAATAGCGATTTGAATTTAACGGTCTGTAACAACTGCCTGCAACATTCATCATGTTTATAAACATGATCATCAGTAGAAGCTTCTACTTATCAACAATGTTGATAGCATGCGGTTGATTAGCATTGTTTTTAAGTATGGCAACACTAAATGTGTAAGCTGCTAACATTAACATCGAAAGCTCTAGAATTCGAATATTCGAGTTTTGGACGTTAAGAACAATCTAGGCTACTCACGGTTGCAGTATTGATTGAGTTTAATTTGAAACATCGTTAAGTAAAGACATCAACTGCATTGCCGGTGTATACTTGTACATTATAAAGTGTGTGTGTGTATTTCTGCGAATTGATAAAAGTGTATAAAAGCACTGAGTGACTATTTGAACTGTTGTTGTTGTAGATTTTAAATAAATAAAGAGTTGTTACAATTTTAAACTACTAAAACTGCTTTTATTTGCAATCAAAAGTATCCGGTTTATTTAAAGGAAATAAACCCCCGTTTTTAAAAGGTAAAAACGTAACAATATTTATTTTGGGTATTTTATACCACAGATTTCTATTTGTTGAAATTAAGGTCATTAGGCCCCATCCTTGCAAAATGGTAATCACTTTCCCTCATCTGTGTTCCATTTCTCTAAATTTCCATTTTTCCCATATTGCATCCAAAGGGATATGAAATTTCCTTTATATATCCTCTATTAGAATATCATTACAATTGTTTGTCTATATGGATGGTAGTCTGCCTCTTTGTATGCCACAATTCTATGTCATAGCATTAGGATAATATATTCTTAATATTCTTTCCAAACTACGATTAACAAAAGCTCGCATTAATTACACTTCAGAATTAGAAGGGTTTTATGTTTTGTATGCGTAGAAGAGGACATTCTGGAAAGACCAGCAAATGGCGCCTCAGCTTTACTAAAACTTGACCTTATATATTCACTAGCGCAGTTGCTGCTGGATGTAATCTTCTCAAGGTACATAAATAAATGTATTGACTTATTCTATAACCAAGACATCTTATAACTGAGCACTTAAAGGTCAGTTTGAGAACTGCTTGTAGTTTAGCTCCCATATGAGAACTTCTATGGAAATGGAGTCGATTAATTCCAAGTTTTCCTGCTCCAAGAGCTCTAGTAATGGCTGTTCCTTGGAATATATTTAAAAATACAGAGGATATACCGATCAGTGTATGATACGTATACGCATGATATCTTATTTATATTCCAGAACTATTCACCATCCTATAACAAGCTAGAATTCTTGGATATCCAAACTCGTCATCTTATATGTAACTCCTGATGGCAATGAAGCGCCAGATGGTAATCATCTCAGAGTGACTTTATAACAGGTGTTGTCAGGACTTGTTACCTTGTTGTGATCTGGCTTAAAATCTATCGTGGTACTCACTTAGCCTATAATATATTCGGTTGTTGCCGTTTAGAGATGCGAACGATAGTGAACTGACTACTCAAATGTTATACAATATGTTTTACTGTGATCTACTTATTTTTGGTAGTTGGGGATAGCAACTGGCAGGATTCATCCGTAAATTGGCAACCACAGTTTTCATCTATCGTTAGAAAAGAAACACTCCGGTATATTTCCGTCATAAATACGGATCAGTGCACAGAGAAAACAGATTCGTAGTAGCAACCGAATTTGTTGCCAATCGAATGATTCGGTTGCACATATAATATTTTTCGGTTATACAAACAGAAAGTCAGTTGATAAAGAAGAATTTCGGTTGCATTAATCAAGCTTTTGTTACTCCTACTAAAATGTTGTACCCACAACTGTAAAATTCGTTTCCTAAGACAGAATCATACGATTGGCTACAAATTCGGTTGCTATCACGAATTTGTTTTCTCTGTGTGCCTTCATTTATTGTTGAGGTGAAGTTTGGTATGTTCTCTATTTAAATAGGGGTTCACTTACTACATTCTTCAATTACTGGAGCTGGAATCCGAATTGTTATCTTTCTGTAATGCAGATTTGTGCCATCATAGCCCGGTATATTGTCCTCATAAATACGGATCAGTTGAGGTAAAATTTGTTATGTTCTCTATTTAAATAGGGATTCACTCACTACCTTTTTCAATTGTTGTTGATGGAATCCTATCAGTTATATTTTTTAACTGCTGAGCAGTGCCATCATAAATCGTTAGTGAATAAACACTTCAAGTATTATCAATCGTTGGGTAATGAATCCTGTATTTTTTCGGATCCAGTGATTTCGTCTATCGTTGAAATACGAAATGTTAATTTTTCAAATGAGGATCCACTATCAACTGGTAGTTTTAGCTATTCCTAGATAAGTAATCCGACCTTTCGCCTCTTTAAATGCATAACAAGTGTCTTCATAAGCCATTGAAGATATAATCCGTCATGTTCTCTTCCTAAATTCGGAATCATCAATAGTTGAGGATATAATCTGTCTTGTTTCCTCTTTAAATGTGAAACCAGTGCCTTCATCAGACGTTGTGGATGTATAACCTTCTTTAGTTTGAAATCTGTATCTTCAGCAATATTTGAGGATGTTATTTCCTCTTTAAATGCGGATTAAGAACCTTCATCAGTCATTCGTTCATAATAAGTTGAGGAATTAGGAATCGATTTAAGTACAATGAGTATACGTTGCAAGATATTATACGATTAGATTAGAGTGAAGTGTTCTTTGATCTACCCTGCATTTAATTTACATTTTACAGACTTAATAAAAAAACAAGAGACTTCACATCTATCTGCTCTTCACTAGTTAATCAGTGACTAATGAAAATTAACTCTTATAGTCAAAGTTTCATCCTGTATAAAACGGTTTTAAAACCAATTTGGACATATGTAATATGGAATAGCCATCCATAACAGAATTAATCTTATACAGAGATTACAATCGAACATTTTTATGACAAGTTCAACATCCCAGACAGTAATTGTCACAAATGTCTTATCACTTGGCTGATTCCAATTTATATATTTTTTGGTCATTTGACACGTATGTGCTCTTTGTAGTGCAGAGATAAGACAATTCATTACTTTATACATCCCAGGTAATCTAGGGTGAAGACAATTGTCACTTAAGTGTCTCTAAGTAATATGGAGTGTAGTCACTTTAAACGTGTTGTGTGATAATTCGTTCAAACTGGTTTTATACAAATTGTGTTGATATAATTCTCATACAGTTCATTTTTATTTTTGCTTAAGTATACTGATATCCCATGTAACGTAGCATGAAGTCAATAGTCACTTTAGTGAAGTCACTTTAAACTTTTATTTTGTACTGCACTTTAGAAGCAATTCATTGGATAGTTGTCGAAGAAAGGTTTGTTTACAAGCTATTGTTTATTGGACTGGCTATGATATGTCTTTTATCTGACTATTTGAGGTCAATTAGCACTCGTACATGTTAAAATAACTAGTTATGCAGCTATGCAGACGTTTTTTTAACCAGTATGTGAATACAATGCGTTGACTACTTTGGACCTGCTATTGGACAGTCTCATTGTAGTCAATAAGGACAAGCACGTGTTAAAATAACTAGTCACGTAACTATTGAAGTAACTAGTTCCCACCCTAAATGATGGGTAAAATCACTAGTTCGATACTGTCTCCTAGAACATAGAAATAAGAACATCCACAGAGACTTAAAAATTCTATTCATTTAGGCTAAAATCAAGGAATTGTGCTAAAAACACTTTGCTGCAGGAGGTCTCGTACATAACCAATCGGGAACAAAGCTTAGTAGAACCGATCTTATATCTAAGAAATATAATTACCTTTTATTTTAGTTACAAGTAATAAACATTTATAAATTACACTATGCTACAACAATAATTAGCAGGGGTTATCTTATAGCAATTCTATTTTATTGGAGTCCATAAAGTTCGGTTTATCGCGATCACTTCGATTTATTTTGTTTCCGATGACCTGAAACAATCAATGATTAGGTGCAGAATTAAAATTCTTGTGAGTGGGTAAGCTTAAATCTCTATTTAGTAATAAATATTTCAGTTCTTAAACCAAATGCCAAATTAGATGTTTTATTTTTTTTTTTACACATTCGGTCAATTCACAAGGTCTCTTATCAGTCATATTGTCATAATGTCCTAATGTATCACGACTTGGCGGCTCGGTTTAACCGAATCTTAGGCATTCGGCGTTGGTCTCTGCTGGCATGAAAGTATTATTATTTTAGGACATTTTTTAGCTTAAAAATAAATAAAAACCATTGTGAAATATTAAGACATTATGACAATATGACATGATAAGACAGAGACCTTGTGAATTGACCAACTATGTACCACTGTTCAGTATATGCTCTTCATACATGGACACACAACAGTATTTACATGTTTATACTCATTAATACACTTATATGTGTAATATTTTTACTTTATCATTGTCATTATTTAAAAAATAATATTGTTGTATGTTATTTTGTTACTGTTTAATGTTTTATTATTATTAAATTTTTTTGTTTCTGGTGAAATACTGTTAATGTGAGGTTCATAATGGATTAGAACACTGCGTATGTGATATGACTGTATGTCTGTCTGTTTGTCCGTCTCTCTGACTGCGTGTGTTTTTGTGAATTTGTAATTGTGTTGTTTTGTGTAAAATGTCTGTTACATTTAAATCTATTAAATTGTAATAATAAATACAAACACACACACACACGCTTCCACCTACAGTGTGACATAATTACGTATGATGTATATTTTATGATGTTTTCTTATTTTAATTGTTATTTTATTATACATACATTAAAAACATATACATATACAATTATAATTTATATTTTACATATGGCTGTTTATGCAGGGATACATTTGTACCTTTTTGTGTATCAAATGGCGTAAATATGATTTTAATATTTCTATGCCCACCATCAAAAAATATGGGGGTATATTGATTTTGTTGTTACGTTTGTAACACATTAAAATATTTAGATTCTAACATGTTCTATCTATGTCCGTCCGTCCGTCTGTCCTCTTGTCTTTCTTTTGAAAACACGAAAGGGCCCAAACGAAATGGGCAAATACTCTTTATTGATAAGGTTTATTTGGTGTTGAAAATGGCTAATATCGCTTTAAGATTTCACCTAGCTTCAATACAACAGTTCACCTGAAATACCATTTGAACAGTCATAAATATGTTGATTATGCACAATCCTGAAAAAATGTTCCAAATAAGGTCTCCCTCAGAAAATTACTTGAACAATCACAATTGTCTTATCATAATCAATATCGTGATGAAATGGTTTTACCAACTTTTCGGTCTATAATTGACCCTACCCTCTTATAACCCCTATATGAGTCATATTGTCATAATGTCCTTATATATCACAAAGGTTTTTATTGCTTTTCATAAAATTTAAAAAAATAATACTACTTTCTATGCTATGTTTATTGTGTTATGGTAACGAACCAGTAGATACCAACGCCGAATGCATAAGAGTCGGTTAAGCCGAGCCGCCGAGTCGTGATATATTAGGACATTATGACAATATGACTGATAAGAGACCTTGTGAATGGACCAATTGTATAATGATATTAACATAAATATCGACATAAGTCAATTAAAGTTTTATGAATTTAATCACTTTATCAACTTCTGTACAGTTCGGACCACAACTGATTCAAATCCCCGTAGAAGGCCAAAACTACATATTGATGGTGGGTATACAAGATTCGGCATAGCCGAATATAGTACTCTAACATGTTTTTGTTTGTTTACCTCCTTTTAAAACAATATGTTGGTGCTAATGAATGCGGTGTTATGTTTTTAATGGCTTTAATGTTGCCGTTTGTTGTCGTGCAAAAAATATTAGATTTACCTAAAATTTCCACTTTAGATAATAAAGGGTGTTACTTTTTATTCATATAGAGTAGGTATGTATGACTACGTATTTTTAATAATGATTTTATATGTGTTTAAGAATGAGTGTCATTAAATTTTCCAACATTTCTATTATGGCATTTGCAATCTGTGTTTTTTCTGTTTTTTTGGTAGGTTTGATGGAGTGACAGCATTAATGGGCACTTAAAAGAATTAAAAATGGGTTTACTGCTGCTTTTTATGAATAATTTAGGGTTTAATTAAGTAGAAGTCTAATTTTGTAAAACAATTTCCTTTTTTGCATATGCTTTTACGTATATGTTTTTAAATCCTAGTTAAAAATGTATTTTGTGCATATTGTTTGACTTAATCAGGAATTTTTCCACTTCCCATAATATTCCCTAGAATGGAGCGTGAGATAAACATAAAGTTACTTATGATGTTAGGTATTATAAAACAGGGGATATAGGTATAACTACTTTTGGAAATAGTTTTAGATCACTTATTACCTAGGGGTCGGATTCATTTATTATTGAAAAATAAGCTTCAAAACAATCAAAATATGAACTTTTAGGTCATATGAATAAATGCTCTAATATTTTTTTACAGAGTCATAAAATAATTAACTAAGGATCGCGGAAAGTCCAAAAAATACATAACAGAGTTCACAGCAGTTAAACTCTTTTGGGTAACTCCTTTAAATTAATAAGGATAATTGTTCCTTTAATAAATTACTACACTTTCTATCTATTTAAGATGTAAAGAACAGTGTTACGTTTTTACCTTTTAAAAACGGGGGTTTATTTCCTTAAAAAAAAACCGGATACTTTGCAAATAAAAGCAGTTTTATTAGTTTAAAATTGTAACAACTCTTTATTTAAAATGTACAACAACAGTCTAAATAGTCACTCGGTGTCTTTATACACGTTTATTAGAAATGCACACACACACTAAATAATGTACAATCTCAAATGTACACGACAGTCGATGTTAACTGTAACGGCGCCAATGGTCAACTGAACTCACGACTGCAACCTCTGCCACGATTTATACACACGCCGTCTTTCATTATTCTTCTACAATGATCTTAATGGACGACTAGAACATTCGAATTCTAGAGCTTTCGATGTTAATGTTAGCAGCTTAAACATTTAGTGTTGCCACACTTATAAACAATACTAGTAACCGCATGCTGTCAACATTGTTGATGAGTAGAAGCTTCTACTAATGGACGTGTTTAGAAACATGATGAATGTTGCAGGCAGTCATTAGAGACCGTTAAATTCAAATCGCTATTGCACATTCGTAACAATATTTAGCTCAATATTATCGGAAAATTGGAAAATGGCGAAAGTCATCTCTTTACCAAAAACTAGAAAATCATATGAAATTTAAAATCTAAGACCAATTAGTATACTGCCAATACTATCGCAAGTATTTGAGCATGTGATGAGTGCTCAAATTATGGAACATATTGTGAGGAATTCTTTATTGATTAAAATAGGGAAACTGGTTACCGTCTAAGTTGGAGTGCTTCATCTGCTTTGTTAGAAATCACTGAGTATGTAAGAGAGAATATGAATATGACCTACATAAGGCTTTTGATCGTATTAACCACACGGAACTTGTTAGAAAACTGAGTGATTAGTTTGGGTTTTCTAGGACATTGTGTTTACTTATTTATTCATACTTGAGTGATTGGAGACAATTTGTGACATTTGGTGGTCGCAAGTTACATCAAAGGGTTACAAAGCTTGGTAGTCACTCAAGCGTAAGTTCTAGGTCCGTTATTGTTTTCTATATATTTAAATGAGTAATTTATTCTGAAATATTTCAAGATAAATATTGCAATGTAGGATTTCAATTGTTTCATACTGAATGTAAATAAGATGAGAATAATGAAATGTTGTTCATTAAGTCTGGATGGGAGAAAGGGAAATTGAAATTGTGGACTGAATGAGGATACTGGGTGTTATATTAGACGACAGACTAGACTTTGCTTACCATTTATACAATGTATATACAAGAGGTTGTTTCACTCTACGTCGACTATATTACCGTATTATCTCAGATGCTTTGTTAATGTCATAAATTTATTATTGCATAGACATATTTTTATGTACAACCTCTATTAACTTTGGAAGGATCAGACATTTAGTAAACAAGCATTAGACTTTATAATAATAATCACAATCAATTACGGAATAAATCCATAATTCACTGCTATAAAAATTATATAAATTTTGTCGATATTTTCATATGAATCCCGATGGAAAGTCGGCTTCCAACTTTTGAAATCGATGTCTTCCGATTGGGATGAAATTTGCGCCATGGTTAGTTCTATTGGATAGTAATTCAGACACAAGCAGGTGTTTTTTCTCATACATGTAACTTATTACCTATTGTTCTTAGGAAAATGTGTCTCAAATAGTTTAGATAGCTATTTGTTCAATCTTTCGAAAAAAATGAAAATACAAAATAAGAAATGTTTGTAATTTTTTTTTTTTTCAAAATCAAAAACTTTTTTTCAAAATGGGCCCTTTTTTTATTTTATTTTTTTCTCAGAAGAAAGCTTAGATATTTTCCTTGAAGACCTATTTGGTCGCTTAGTGGGATGCGAGTAGAATATCTATCAAAATAAATATTTTGTAACTTAAGACATACAATTTTTTACTTTTTTGCCAAAAACCAAATTTTTTTCCAAAATGGGTCCATTTTTATTTATTTTTTTTTTTGCTCAAAGGAAAGCTTATGTCCTTTGCTTTAAGAGGTTTTTAGTCGCTTAGTGGGATATCTATCAAAATAAATATTTTGTAACCCAAGTCATACAATTTTTGAGTTATTTTTTTTTTTTGCAAAATTTAACTTTTTTTCTTAAATGGGCCCTTTTTTAAAATTTTTTTTGCTCAAAAGAAAGCTTAGGGTATATTCCTTTAACCCTTAAATGCATGATTTTTACTTTAATTTTTCTATAAAGTATCAAATATTTATTTGATTTTTATTCATTATATTTCCTATAGCTTTAGTTTGATTTAGAATTTCTTTAGCTGGAACTTATCGTACTCCATTTGATTATGCTGAAGGAGAATCTGAATTAGTATCAAGCTTTTGTTCGTCTAAAATTAAGTGGAACTGGAATGTAGACAATTGGCAACAATATGCATTTAAGGGTTAAGGACTTTTTGGTTTCTTAGTGGGATGCTTTCTTTTGAGAAGAACAAAAAGGCCCATTACAAAAGTTTTTGATTTAGAAAAAAAAAAAAAAATATAAAAATTTAAAAAATTTTTTTTTTCCAAATATTGAAGAAATAGCTTGCTAAACTACTTGGGACACATTTTGCTAAGAACAATAGGTAATAAGTTACATGTATGAGAAAAAAAAACACCTGCTTGACCAAAATGTTAAATTTGACCCCCTCTAAAGCTAAGTACTCTGTTCAAAATTTCGTGCGAACTGCTGTCAAACTACATATAAAATATTTGGAATGAAATATATGCGAAATAATTTCCCAAAATCAGTACTCTGTACTACATGTGAAATACATCTGGCAACCTTTATTTTCCACACGAAATAACATAAGCGGCTCTTCTTTCGCACGAAATTAAAACCAACAGCTGATCATTTGTTGCATATAAAATTTTTCGCATGAAAAAACCATAATTTTTCGCAAATATGAACAGAGTACTAGGCTTAACTCAGAAAGTTCTAGACCGATCTTGTTGAATTACTATCCAATAGAACTAGTTTAATTTTTTGGAAGCAAAATAAATAAAATAATGCGATTTCCAAAAAAAATATTTTTCGTATTTTTTGGAATTTTGCCAATAAAAAATTGGTTAAATGCGAAAGGTCCTTCGGAAACTCTAATTAGTACATTTTAGACGTTTTATATTTTAAAGCTGTCCTTCTTAAAAAATACTAAACTTTTGAATGTTCCTCAAGAATCTTTTGTTATAGATAGCAAGGATAGCAAATTTTCGGCTGCAAAAAAAATACGAAAATTCAAAATTTTCTCAATTTTCAAATAAAAATCAATTATTTTTGGACCCGTAAAATTTATCATTATTAAGCTTTTTGTATTTATTGTTTAACTAATAGGAACAAATCTTTAGGTATAGAGTGATTTAACCCCCTAATGCTTAAGCATGCCTCAAGGCACTCATCGCAAAAACGCCAATAAATGCAAATATAACTGTTTTTACATTTCAAAAACTCTTGTAACAATTTCTAAAAAACGTACTTAAATATTTTGATAAGCCTTGAAATGTCTTAAAAGCTCTCTTCTTTCTTATTTACTGCACTTTTTACAAACTAAGTACATTAATAACCAAAAGAATATGGGAGGTCCATGTTGTGTTATCAAACGTTTATTAAAGCGTTTTAAAGTTTCCCGATTGCCATTATATTTTTTTTTTCTTAAAAAGTATACTTATATTTTATATATTGGAGTCAAGATTTATGTAAAAAAAGATAAGCTACTCTTTAGAGATGTGATTAATTGATGAGTGCCTTAAGGCAATCTTGGGCATTGCAGATTTGTTTTGCTGCCTCAGGGAAACCTCATATAGCAAAATGTTGTTTGGTTTTCTTTTCTTTGATTTCAAATTATCTGATTTGAGTGATGAACCATTAGAAAAGTTGTTTTCAATAAAAATTGACAAACTATACTAACTAAAACCCGACTATGTTTCAATCTAAAAAGCCCCAAGAGTGCCTTAAGGCACTAATAAATATTTTTTCCCACCTGGCAGGTAAACCATTGATTTTAAAAACTTTCAAATTTTGTTTTTGAAATAAGATGCCCAAATTTACCATAAAAAAATTATTACCAACGTTTTTAGCCATTTTTTAGAAATTGGCATTAGAGGGTTATGAAAATTTTAAAATCTTTGATTTTGTTGAATGTGTCCTACTTACAGCGCCGCTCCTGAGGCGAAACTCGAATGCTACGGATACGAGTCAATTAGACTTGTACTTGTGCTTTAGTTCATAATTCAAAAAAGATTGGAACTAGTTCATTTAGCTCAATCAAGTGAATCCATTTGAACGATTCACTTGATTGAGCTAAGTATTTAGTTCATAAACTACCCAAGTCTAGTGTTGATAAATGTTGCTCGGAAATGGTAGATTTATTTCCGAAATTTTTGATTTTGCCCCATTGTGCTGTGTGCTCAGTAATTCTAGTGATTATTGATTAACATTTTAATTGTCATATAATACGAAATCGTATTTAAATAAATTTTTTCAAACTATTATCACAAAAAAAGTTATTTAGGATTTGTATGGATTATTTATTACTTTTGAAATAAGTAATTCTTTATAATTTATTTAAAAAAAGAGTTTATTAATAAAGAGTTATAAATAATTTTAAATATGTTTAACAATGTACTTATGTCTATTCTTTTTTTTTTCTTTTTTATATTTAATTTAATAAAAAATTCTGTTACAAATGTAATTTGAAACCATGCGTTACTTTGTCTAATGTATAAATTATGAAGTTAAATATTCCTAAAAATGAAAAAAAAAACAAAATATAACTACAAGGATATTTTAACATATTTTAAAATATATGTAAACGTACATATGGATTTACATACAATACATAATATGTATACATGTACATATTTATATTTTGTAAAAGTATGCATGTAATTTGTACATGTAGTTAGTTATTTTCTTATTTAATTCAATATTTATATTAAAAAAACTTCCGCATATTGAATTTGGTTGGTTGTTGAACCCAGTAAACAACTGACAGTTGTTAAGTGGCAATTTTTCATATGCTGACATAGGTTCGGATCATCACCTACTAATAACTTGCGTTTTATTGTTGGAAAGAAACAGTAAATGCGATCGGGTGAAATACAACACAGTTAACTTGCAGTCATCACATCAACCGAACAGATTCATGCAACTACTGGAGACAAAGCTTATAGGACCATTTCAAGGAATACTATTAAACAAAACTGGACAAACTTTAAATCTGCTGTTTTAGAAGCCTGCATAGAGGGACTTTGTAAAATCTGTAATACAAACGAAGAATTTATAACACAACGATCTTGGAAGATTATAGATGATCGCGCAAACCTTACGAATAAAATAAATTCTCAATAATAGTATTAGTGAGAGAAAAATAATTCAAAGGATAATCAAGTGAAGCGAGCTATAAGAAATGATAAGGGAGAACATATGTATACTGGTATACGAAATAGGAGGTCCTTTCCTGTTAAAAACGTTCAGCGACAACTACTTATCAACATAAACGACCAACTGAGAATATGGAAACAACATTTAATGAGTGTATCAAACGTCCAACGCGAAGGAATCGTAATAACAAATAACCCCACTATATTACTACTACTATCAGTACAGAAGCACCATTAAAACTTGAAATTGTGCTCTCCGTCTTATTATTATTATTACTATTCGTGAGGTTCTACGCACTACGACCCATAGGATCTTTTGTGCAGCCTTAGATTTTTATCCTAACAGATTTAGGCTACGTATAAAGCGCCAAATTGGCCCTTCCGAGCCATTTTGTTCTGCATATTGCCAGCAATCTTCTGCTACAACTTTAAACTCTGTTTCCTTCCAAGGTTTCAGGTGCTGAATCATTTCACCTACAGTTAAATACAAGACAGCCAGGTTTTAAAGTACAGCCTGCAAATTCTGGTCTTATAGACCCCTTTTTAACCCAAAAATGTTATCCAGGACTGCTGCTTGTATAAGCTTTTGCTTGTCATCAGACCATATTGTCCTGGGAAGTCTGATGGGATTACCCCCAGCCGAATGATTTGAGCCATATCGCTGTACGTGGGTAGAGGAGTCTTAACCGTGACTGTGCCTTTGGCAGGGTGTATACCATCTGCAGATACACTAGCTACTCTTTTAGAGGGATTCGGTTTCTCGGGAGTTGATCCGTCTGACCTACCTCTCTTCCTTGGGATTTTAAGGTCACGAACTTCTTTCATTAGCTTTGGGCACATTTCTCTTGCCTCCTCGATCGCCATGTCTTACTCGATACAGAGCTTTAGACGCTTACGTGCAGGTATTGGCCGATGTGGAGGGTTGCGTGTTAGGCGTTGGATCCAGCAACGCATCTTCGTCATCTGTTGAGATAGATATCCCAGTTGATTCGGGACAGAGCCACCCAACACCAAGGTATCATCCATTTAGGATCTCAAGTGATTTAGGATCTTGAGCTCCTACAACAGGTTCAGTAAGGTACATAGCGACCTGTTCTGATTCAAATTCAATATTTATTTTGTTTAATTTGTCTTCCATCTGTAAAGAAATATAAATAATAAGGAAAATACAGACATCATACAACAGAGCCCCTTGTTGTTCATGGGCATAATACAACCGGACAATGCCCTTGCCCGGAGGCCACCGTTAAGAGACACATTAAGGTAGTGCCATTCATTCCATGGACACTTTGCGGATTACATCCAGAATTACTGGCTTTTGATCCCCCATGTTCTGCTTTTGGAAAAACGGAGACACCTCGTATAGGGTACGGCTCTTCACGGTCATTGGATACCGGAGAGGCTTAGGCATTATCAACAGAGTAGCTGTGTTACAGATAGTAAGGCTCTCCGCCTTACTATCTGCTTATAGATTACGAAAAAAAACATTTGATTCGATACATAGGGAGTGTATATGAGCCGAACTGCGAAATTATTTGCCAGAAAATACATATGCATTAAATGTAGCAGTTACGATGGATTTAAGTGTGCAGTACTGCATCTACTGTTATACATGAAGTTTCCAAGCGTGCTAATAAAACCAAATCCTGAGGTATCATGTAAAATCTTAGAGGACCTAACGACCGAGTTGAGTCATTAGACTACGCTGTTGATAAATGTGAACTCTCCCATAGACTATGTGACACGCATGATAAGTTAAATGTTTATACATCAATTACGGTTGACCTTAGAATAAATGTATCAAATACAAAGGAGATCAGCATTACCTCAAGATCGGATGATTCCTTATTACTTCTCCAAAATCATGTCCAACATGTAGAAAAATTCAAATATTTGGGCAGTGAGGATGGTGATACAGTCAAAGATGTCGAAGGCCGATTAAGAAAGGAAATTGGAGCTTTCACACAATTCAACAAGGTCTGGAATTCTACTATATATAGCGTGGGGACCAAAAGGCAAATATTCAAATCATGCGTCTTAGCTGTATTACTCTATGAATGCGAAACTTGGTTCGTTTCCGATGGTATTAACAATCAACTACGAGCCTTTGTTAGGAGATGTCTTCCAAGAATCCTTAAAGTTTTTTGGTCATATCCAATGAACAACATAGTGTAAAAGCAGAACTAAATGACATTAATATTGAAATCCGTAGAAGAAAATTTTGATGGATCTGTCATACCCTTCGAGGGGATATGTAATCTTGTATTTGACTATAACCCACAAGGTAGCCGGAAAAGAGAACGCCCTGGAAACACTAGGCGAAGATCAATATTACAAGAAGTATGCCAGGTCCTTGATGTCACATCTGAATAGACAGCCTATGCCCAATATAGAGGCAGCCCGAAATACAATATACGACGAGCGAGACTACATAGTTATATTTATAATTATTAGAGAAAAGTATTGTACCTTTTGAAATTGTATTTTAATGCTATGTAAACCATAGTGTTCCTATGTAGAGTCAATTGTTACTGTATGGTTTTCTGGGTTATTTCTATATACACTACACAAATGACAACAATTTACATATAGACATGAGTGTCTATTTCAAAATTGTTTTGTCGTTGTTGTATTTCAACCATTTAAACTTAAAATATAATGAAATAGTACAGAATGGTAGTGGAGTGGAGTGGTGTGTTGTGTTGTGGAGTAGCAGAGATGAAGGAGTGTTATTATTTTATTATTATTTTCATTTTCATTATTTTATTCCATATTATTTTTGGATCCTTTTATATAGTATAGAATATACTAAATAATTTTGTTGTTATCTTTAAACAACAAATATCTATACAATCATATACATATGAATGTTTGAATACAATCACACACATTTGGGATATTTGAATATCCTTGTCTAAATGAGTGTCTGCGTACATATGTACATTAGGGTGAACCTTATAGTGCCCTTTGTAGATTTTCGAAGTTTTTAAGATCTAAATTGTTCTACGTCATCGAAAAAACAAATGCCAAAAGTTTAAGCTAACACGGATAACGTTTAGATCCAGAACTCATAATGTGCAACTTCTTAGCGTTATCCGAATTTGCTGAAATTATCAGAATTTGGTTTTTGGACGGACAACTATTTTAGATCTACAAATCTACAAAGCCAAAAATAAGTATCATCCTAATGTAGATGTTTCTGTTTTTATCTATGTGTACGAGTACTCTGTAGTTATAAATGTAGATGTTTTTGAATTTCATGTTTATTTAGTTGTAATTTAATGTTTTAGTAATTTTATACGGCTTTTGCTTTTTGTTATTATTGTTGTTTTTATAACATCCAAACAACAAATACACAGACACGCAACAAACATACAGGAGTCTCAGATACAAGCAGATACTACATGTATCTTGAGCAGGGATGAAAAATCTGGTACTTGGAGTTAGTCCCTTTCTAGTTATTTGGGATTAGAAATCGTTGTTATTCCAAAATTATGATTTATTCTAAATTTAAACATTTTTAAACAGCTCTCTTCTAACACTTCGATATTCCTGGAAAAGTACGACGTGCCAAACTCTTTAACAACAGGACAACTTTTCTGTGAGAAAATACTGTAGAATACAGAGGGTGGAAGTCACAAAATATATAGAAATCTGTTGTATCACATGCCACCTATATTTACTCTGTTGGGGAAGTACTTAGTATTAATGAACCCCCAAAATTACAAAATACTTACTTGATGAAAAATTGTACCGAGAAAGTACAATTTTACCATTTCTTTAGTACGATACTTATTTTTCATTCCTGATTTCAAGTACCTTAATCTATTTATCAGTATGTGTGTAAATTTTTGAATGTCCCCAGCAGTTCTGGCTGACTGTCCCGAACTACAATACAAAAATTGCTGGGTGTCTGTCTGCCCATCAGTTCAGCAAGTAGTCAATGTATCAATTAGATGGGAAGATATTACAGCAACATATAATTGAGTCGCAGAAGAAAAATTGGGTATAGCGCAACGACAAAGAAAGGCCACTTGGAACCTGGTTTCTCAAAGAAGGGAACTCAAGCTGCAGTTAAACAACAACACTTTGAGACAGCAGTACCAACTACTGACAAAACAAGTAAAGAAAGCTTAAGGAAGAGACAAAAGAAAGTTCCTAGAATGGTTTGCAATGTCGGCAGAAGAAGGGGCTAGCCAGAGCAATATGAGAAAACTACACCAGACGATAAACTGTCTCACCAATCGAAAGTGTAACAGGAACCAACCAGTCGCTGATAGCAGTGGTGCGCTATTAACAAACAATGATGCACAGAAATCACCTCGGATACAACTACTAATGACAACGAAATTGAAAACAACAGCCCTGCAGAAAATATCCTAAGAATATCAAGCAGCCCCCCAGTATAAGTGGGATTAAGGAGGCCATCGGGAAGTTAAAAAAATAACAAGGCAGCAGGCGAAGATGGAATACCTGCTGAAATTCTTCGAAACCACAGCTGAACTTCTACGACCACACATCATCACATCAGTCTGGGAGGATGAAAGGCTACCTCCAACTTGGAAGAATGGCATCATCGTAAAGTTGCCGAAAAGTGGCGACTTGAAAGATTGCAACAACTGGAGAGGAATTACTCTGCTTAACACCATATACAAGATACTAGCAGTCATAATACTGGGAAGGCTTCAAATTAAAATGGAGAACATTTTACGAGATGAACAGGCAGGTTTTCGGCCAAACAGGAGCTGTGTAGACCAGGCCAACACTCTACGCATTATAATAGAACAATCTACCTCCAATTTGGAAGAATGGCATCATCGTAAAGTTGCCGAAAAGTGGCGACTTAAAAGATTGCAACAACTGGAGAGGAATTACTCTGATTAACACCATATACAAGATACTAGCAGTCATAATACAAGGAAAACTTCAAAATAAAATGGAGAACATTCTACGAGATGAACAGGCAGGTTTCCGTCCAAACAGGAGCTGCGTAGACCAGGCCAACACTCTACGCATTATAATAGAACAATATCTAGAATGGCGTACTCCCCTGTACCTACTGTTCGTAGATTTCAAGAAAGCCTTTGACACCATCAGAAGGACTGCCATAAGGAAGGCATGGAGAAGAAAAGGAGTACCCCAGAAAATAACGCGAATCATCAGAGCTATGTACGAGGATGCAGAACTATCAGTTCTTCACAACGGGAATATAAGTGAACCATTTCACACAAACGCTGGAGTAAAACAAGGATGTCCCCTTATCACCTCTGCTATTCACTATAGTGCTGGATGACATCATGAGCGAATTCTGTACAGAGAGAAGAGAAATAACATGGAGCCTCTCACGCCAACTCGAGGATTTGGATAATGCGGATGATATTTGTCTACTCTCGCATAAGATCTCCAACATGCAAGCAAAGATAGATGATCTGGAAAGACTAGCAAGAAAGAAAAGAAAACCAAAGCTATGAGAATCAACAACGTTTGCACCGATAACATCATGCTACAAGGACAACCAGTTGAATACGTAGAAAGCTTTTGCTATCTAGGCAGTACAGTATCAACAAATGGCGGCGCTGAAACAGACGTAAATAACAGGCTCAATAAAGCGAGAGCTTCATTAGGAAGACGACAGCCAGTATGGAGAAACTCACAAATATCCAGACGAACCAAGCTTAGCTTGTACAGAAGTGAAACTTGGTTAGTATCGAACACCATCACGCAAAAACTACAGGTATTCATTAACAAGTGCCTCAGAATTATATGCAGAATATTCTGGCCTAACAACATCAGCAAAACAGATCTCTGGAACCTCACCAACGAGGAACCCATACTAACGCAAATAAAACGTAGGAAATGATGGTGGATCGTTCATACTATCAGAAAGAATCCTGACAGTAAAACAAAGATGGCGCTAGAGTGGAACCCTCAAGGTTCAAGAAGCCGTGGTGGGCGACCAAAGAATACATGGAGACGCACGATACTCCAAGATCTAGGACAGTGCAATCTTACATGGGAAGAAGCGAAAACAACTGATTCAAATCGTGTAAAATGGATATGCTTTGTGGAAGCCATATGCTCCCAAGAGGGGTAATGGAGGAAAAAAAATACAGACTCATATACACCTCATGTATCCAAACGTGAAGTCATTTTCTTCTTTTGTGTCTCTAAGTAACCTATAGTGAAGTCACTCTAAACGACTATTTTGTACTGCACTTTAGAAAGTAGTTATTTTACCCACCAGAAGTAATCTATTAGAAAATTGTTGGAGGAAGGTTTGTTTATAAGCAATCGGTTATTGTACTGTCTATGAGATGTCTCTTTAACTGACTAATTGAGATCAATTTGCTTCCGGTTGTACGCGTACATGTTAAAATATCTAGTTATGTAGCTGATCAAGTAGCCAATTAGGGAACTGAAACTATGTAACTAGTATCTGAATCCAATTGATTAACTATTTTGGACCAGCTATTAGACAGCCATATTGTAATAAAAAAGGGTCAAAATAACTAGTCACGTAGCTAAGTAGTTATGTAACTGCTTGTTACCCTAACTGATATGTAAAATTATTAGTTCGGGCCTGTCTGCTAGAACTGCTGGGTGCTTAAAAATGTAAATGTGTGTGTGTGTGTGTTATTATTACATTTTAAATTGTATTTATTAGTTGTGCTTTAAAACATGACATTTGTTTTGTATAACGATTGCTTGCTGACTGTTATTCTTGTTCTGTTCTGTTCAGTTTTATTCTATTTCCTTTTTCTATTTCTTGTACAAGTACAATTTTATAAGACTTTAGGTGTATTTATATCAGTGTGTATCTGTGTATGAGTTTATGCGTTTGACATTGTATTTAAATGTAGATTACTATAACGTAAATACACTGGCATACATACAACGTAAATAATTACAAATATACGACTACCACGAATGGTTTTTATTGTCGAAATAATATGTCTCAACAGTGACACAAAAAATGGTTACATTACTTTAAAGTATTTATAACCATTCTAATAGGAGGACAATTTGAGAAGTCCATTTAATAAAACTTAGGATTTAAAAAGAACTTTTCAATAACATCATTCTGTTTATCCAAAAATACAAATAAGTAATATTGGTTGGTACTATGGGGTTAAAATATTTGTTGCAGATTTACTAGCACTGACCTTATAAATTTAACGCACTGAACATAACTAACAGTAATCAAATGACAATAAAGGATTATTCTGAGACCCTCTGTAGGCCCGCTACATCTACAAAACGAATTATACTTTAAAGTAAAAATTTTAAATATTTTTAGGTAAACAAAATTATTTTTTTTTTTTTTCAAAATTGTTTTTCAAAATTTAAAAAAAAAAATTGTTTTTAAAATTTTTTTTTTAATATTTTTTAAAATTTTTTCCAAATTTTTTTTTAATTTAAAAAAAAAAAAAAATTTATTATTATTGAAAAAAATGTATGACAAACAAATTTTTTGATAAAAAAAAAATTCGGGTTAAAAAATATTTTTCCCGATTTTGTCCCATTGTAGGTCCAAATTACTATAGCCCTATATACATCGTTGCAATGAACTTTGAAATATCTTAGTAATCCAGATATAGACCGAAATAGGCCAAAAATCGAGGTGGACCCGGTTTTTCCTTATATCTCAGCCATTAATGGGCCGATTTTCTCGATTTTAAATAGCGACCGAGCCGGAAGAATTCCCGTTATACTGATGTATCTATTATGTTTGTAAGTTATTTGGGGGCTACGGAAAATTGATTTCAACATACATACGGACATGGCTATATCGACTTCGCTATCTATAACGATCCAGAATATATATACTTTGTGGGGTCACAAATGAAAAATGTAGAAATTACAAACGAAATGACAAACGTATGTATACCCTTGCCACTCATGGTGAAGGGTATATAAACCCAAATATCTCTTGAGCTAAAAGAGAAAACATACACATGTATGTGTATTTTTGTAGACCTTCTCAAGGAAAATTTATATATTAAATTGCAGCTCATTCGGATCATAAATTGATTTTTGGCGATTTTTTTCAAAAATGTGACCAACTTCGAAACTGAACAAATGCAAATAAACTGGAAAATACTTCAGCTCCAACCTTGTTAAATTTCTTTACGATATCGTACCGGATTTCTAAAAATGCCCAAATATCGGTTAACCCACAAAATGTTTGTTGTTTTATAAACACAAGTCAAGCTCGACAGTGATTTTGAGTCGATCGGTGTTACAAACATCAGCACAAACGCTTTATACCCTCCTAAATATTGTCTGAGGAATATGAGATTAGATTAGGTAACACGTAAAGGTGCTATCGTTTAGGGTATCAAGTGAAATACTATTTACATTATCTCTAAAACAAATGCTTGTACTACTTCTTCCATTTAAGTTGTTCCTTGTAAGGAATAGCTTCCTCAAATTAGACAGTTTACCGGAAATCCTATTTATAAATGTCGAGCGCGATGTCTGCCACCGGCATCGGGGAAGTATTTAGAGACCTAGTAAGAGTAGGTAGTTATTCGGCAGATATCCCACATTATAACTTAATTGAGACATCGGAAAGCAACCGACAGAGTGTCTCCTTCTGATGGATTTTCTTTGCTTTTAGTACCCTAATTTCAAAAGAGTGGTGGGCATGATTTAATTCTATTTGATTAACCATGTTCATATGATTAGGCAGCTCACAGAACAAAACTTGTTTTCTTTTATTTGACTTTTATACCCTTTAGACAGAAAATACAAATAAATTAAATTGATTTGTTAGTTGTCAAGATAACGAATTACTATCGAACTATGAATGACTAGACAAAATTTATTTGTTTTTCCACACACTCCCACAGAGCACATTTGTCTGTCACTGTAGATAAATATTTAAATATCATTGTTTGTAATAGAATGTCAAGGATATGAACTTTTATTCTTTAACACACAATGATTATGTACAATTGTTGTTGTTGTTGTAGTTGTAGTTATTGTTGCTACAACTGCCTCTAAAGTTATTGTTGCTGTTATTATTGTCTTTATGTTTTGTTGTTGTTGCTGCTGCTGCTGCTGCTTTAGACAAAAGGGGGTAAAAAGGCATTTATTAAAACAAATTAATATTGTGATAATTGATGTTAACAAAGAATGTTGCACGAGTATTCTGTAATAGTAGTGCTATGCTCATTAATGCTGCTGCTACAAATATAAGTGTGGGGTAGGTAGTGGGGGCAAGGGTTAGTGTGGTAATAGCTGTTATAACTGCCTTGGCTTACAGCAGTCCAACAATAATCATCATCATCATCATCAAGGTCCCCATTATTTTTATGTTTTCTGGTGTCCTACACAATGAAACACTACTTAACCCAAAAAATTACAAGATACAACAAGGTACGAATTACTTACTCGTAATAATAATAAAAAATGTGACTTTACAAATTTATGAGAAAATTAAAAAAAAAAACAAAACTACGTTTAACGTTGATGTTGTACAATTAAATAATTTATGGTCTGCTTAAATATACATTTTCGGGGGTTGGGGGTTAAGCTATTATAGTGTTTAGTTGCTAAGATGAGGTTCGTTTTGCCACCTTTGTAATGGCGATTTGTCAGCAGGTCATTAGGGAAATGGTACAATAATACTTAGTACCAAACTAAAACATTAAATCTGTCTGGCTGGCTTTATAACTTTGTTATTAAGTTTAATGTTTAAAAGGATACATTTTTTATGATTTAAACTTTAGACGACCATATATAAGACTTATTTTGCTAAATTTTATCTCTAATAGGGGTTTCCAAACTTTGACCGTTGATAATGGCCATATTGTTGAAGCTACATCTGTCGAATTGGCTTTCATTTATTTGGTTTGCTTAGCCAAATTTGGCGTTCAACAACACCTGCTAATGGTAAAATTGTTGTAATAAAATGGGTGTTCTGTTCTAACCCTAATTTTCAACAAAAAATCATCGTCACCAATGTTGTCCATTTCTGGATGAATGGTTACGTCAACAAACAATTATCGAATTTGGGACGATACCAATCCACATGCAATCCAAGAGCCTCCAATGCATCCTGAAAAACACACTGTTTGGTGTGGATTTTGGGATCGCGGCTCCATGGTCCACATTTCTTTGAGAACGATGTTGACCAGGCCATCACATTGGATGATATGGACACCAACAACAGGACGGCACTACGTGCCACACAGCTCATTCCACATTTTGCACGCGCTATTTGAGGGCATGGTCATCTCAATTGGAGGCGAAGTGAACTGACTACCGAGGTCGTGCGATTTGACCCCGTCTGACTTTTTTGTGGGGTTTTCTAAGGTCGCAGGTTTATGCAAATAAGACACAAACCACAGCGGCCCTCAAAGATAAAACAATCATAGAAAATTAAGCATTTCAGATATATTCCGTACATAATGGCCTTTCAAACCAACAAAAAATTGCGGTTATATCTCCCACACTATGTTGTATTTAAATTTAAATGTATTTAAAGATAGGAAGCGCCTAATGAAAGTCCATTTGTTAACAAAATTTAAAACTTTTATTTCGGAGTTTTGTTATAAGACATTTGCTTTTTTTGGAACTTTTTCTTTGCATTGTCTAGTGAGAAAGTAAACACCTGCCTGGAAGAAGTGAATCAAGAAAGAGTAGAAGAAAAACATCGACAAATACTGTGATTAATCCACAAGAGTATCTAAAAATATTTTCAGAATTCAAAACAGTCACTGAGGAAATTGCCGTTGAGGATTGGAAGACAGAAGTTTATTCTGTGTTCAAAGCAACATGTGGGCTGCATTTAAAGTTTGCATTAAATGAAAAAGTTTCAATATATTTTCCTAAACATTATAAATACAGGATATTAAACTAAAAAATTGTCTATGAGCAATGGATATCTCAAAAAGGCATCTTGCTTTTTCTTTCCTCAATTATAAGCCATGGTAAAAAAAACACACAAAATTTGGATTGGGACCATGAGTGGATCCCGAGATAATAAATATTTAGTAAACATTTTCTAATATTTTAAAGAATTATCAGAAAACTTTGTCATACATACATTCAATAGTAAATTAAAAAAATTTAAAAAAAAATATTTTGAAAATTTTGAAAAACAATTTGGAAAAAATTTTTTTTTTTAGATTTTGAAAACGGTTTTGAAAAAAAAAAAATAATTTTGTGTACCTAAAAATATTTAAAATTTTTATTTTAAAGTATAATTTGGTGACTTTCTTACTTGTTTTACCTATTTTTGATCTATATCTGGATTACTAAGTCATTAATATATATTTCAAAGACCCTTGCGTATAAGATCAAAGTAAGTCGGACCTACAATTTGTCAAAATCAGAACAAACATTTTTACTACGATTTTTTTTTTTCACCAAAAACATTTTTTTTTTGTTATAAAATTTATTTCACAAATAAGTTAAAAATTTTTTTTAATTTTCTCCATACATTTTTTTCGCTAATTTATTAAATTTTGTTTACCAAATAATATTTTAAAGTATAATTTGGTAAAGGGTATATAAGATTCGGCATAGCCGAATATAGCTCTCTTGCTTGTTTTTGTTTCCACGTGGTTTTTTTACTAATACATTTATACCACTTACGTTTTTGACAATTGAGTTAGGTCTTTGACAGGAGAGTTTCCGATCTATGTGTATTTATCTAAGTACTTTGGCATAACTGTCATTCCACTCAAGTGAATTAATAACCACCTATGCTAGGACCTGATTCGGTCACTGGTGCTTGGACTTCATTCGAGTGTCACCTTGTACAGCGATTCATCGACATTTTTTGGCACTACAACTTTGGTTGACGGGTTCGGCACAACAACTTCGGTTGTTAATTTCGGCACTACAACTTCGGTTGTTAATTTCGGCACTGTGGTTGTTACCGTAAATTTCGGCACTGCGGTTCTGTCCGCCTGTTCACGTAAATTACGTACTTTTGTTCGTATTATTTAGTTTGTTTTGATTAGTATTAAATCGATTGTGAATACTTTCTTACCTGAGGATAGCGAGTATTAACCTTTTCAACAGCCCAACAAAATTATCCGACTGAATCCCGACGTTACCGTTAGTTATTCGATATATTCTTAAATAAAGCTATATATACAATCTATTTTTTTTACCCCAAAAAGGGATATATAAATCGTGTTTTCCTCTACTTAAAGTTTGTGGATTAGTAAGCCAACCCCGGACACGACTGAACTGCCTCACAAAACCACATTTCCCATTAATTATAATTCAGAAAAAGCTATATAAAATGATAATAAATGATAAAACTAATATTAAAATGTGATAAATTATATTGTTACGAATTTGCACTAGCAATTTTAATTTAACGGTCTCTAGCAACTGCCAGCAACATTTATCGTTTTATAAACACGTCCATCAGTAAAAACTTCTACTTATCAACAATGTTGATATCATGCGGTTATTAGCATTGTTGTATGTATGGCAACACTAAATGTTTCAGCTGCTAACATTGACATCGAAAGCTCTAGAATTCGAATATACTAGTTTGTCCGTTAAGATCATTGTAGAAGATTCTCGAAAGATGGCGTGTGTGTAAATAGTGGCAGAGGTTGAAGTCGTTATTGAGTTTATCATAGACGCTTTTAGACATTTTAGTTTCTGCATTATAAACGCGTGTTTAGTGTTTAGACTGTTGTTGTTGTACATTTTAATAAACAAAGAGTTGTTACAATTTTAAACTACTAAAACTGATTTTATTTGCAATCAAAAGTATACAGTTTATTTAAAGGAAATAAACCAACGTTCTAAAAAGGTTAAAACGTAACAATATGTATCTGTATTATACTAGATCAAAATATTGTTGAACAAAAAAATTCTTACTGTAGTTAGCAAAAGTAAACTTTAATCTTATGACATCCTTAGAATCCCATTACGAATTTCTGGCAAGTTTTTCCCACAAGTATGAACTAATTTTTATGTAAACTAAATTCAAAGGAAATGTTTTTTTTTGAGTAATACATTAGAATACAAAACTTTCAAGGATTTATTTATGACTAAGTTTATAGAAATTGGAAACTTATTTATAAAAATACACACAAAAACTTAATTAAATTTATTCAAATATATCGCTACATTTCAATTATCTCGAGAACTCCTTATGGTCTCATTCTGAAAATTATAAATTCTGTCTAAAAGTTCTAAAGTTATTAAAAATTTTATTTTAGGTATTTTACACCCATCTTTAAAAAAATATCAACTTTGATCCTACACCGAATTTTGAAATCCTGAAGAGCTTTAAATATTACATGGCCGCGGAAGGTATGTATTCCAAATATTATCGAATTGAGAAGAGTAAAGGTTCAAAAATTCATGTTTTTTTATCGAATTTTTTCGTTTCTTCCCTGTATTTTTCTAATTATTTCCTAATTTTGACGATTACTTCTATTATTTGTTCCACTTAATCACTTTGAACTATTTTCCTAAATTATGTCTAAATTATTTAAGAAAATCATTTAAAAATAACCATTAAACAATCGATTAATCTCAATTGAAACTCAAGTGTCGAATCGCAGTGGGAGTGAAAGTGATTTTTTGTTGTTGTTTGTTTATTTCAAAACTTCAACAACTTTTGTAATCTCAAATTGGCATTAATTAACTCTCTCTCTCTCTCACTCTTTGTATAATGAAATAGCGTGAGTTGTACTCGTATAAACATTTATTTAAATTAACAGAATTTAAACAAACAAACAAACTAAAAGCAGCATCAGCAACAACAAAAACAAATAAAATTTAATTACAATGAATTTTATATAAACACAAAAGTTTCAGTTTAATTACAACACTCACTTGTCATGTAACAACATTTTCGAAAACAAAAAAAAAAAAAAATAAAACAAAAAACAATGCAACAAACAAAACTCTGAAATGCATCATGTTGCACATTAATCTCACAAAGAGAAAGAGAGATTTAAATTACTTTTAAACAAAAATTCTGAAAATAAATGTAGAAATAATGTTGAAAATAAAACTTTTAAGTCGAAAAAATTATTTTGAAAATATATAGCACAAAATTAAAAGGAAACAAATTTAAATAAAATATTAAATAGTTAAAAGTCTTTAAAATGTTGTACTATAACAAACAACACACAGACACGCATTTATGCAGTTTATATAATTGTGTGCGTTTATTAGGGTGGTTCTTATTTTACACTATTCGGATTTCTTAATGCTCCAAAGGTAAAAACATTTGTACAATAAAAATGTATTCAAAGTATTGGTCATTGTTAGCTATGACCTTTTCCTATCTTTCTGGCTACGTATGGATTTCGAGCCAAAAGAATGCTCATTTTGTGAGGCTTAGAACGAATCAAGAGAATTTCGGATTCTGAAGAGAGCGTTCTGCATCCATCGAAACAAATAGTAGACGGACACGGCATGGTTTGGACTATAAGGCGAGCGAGGTTCCCAAATACTTCAAATACTGCCAATCAACAACATCAGGTAATGATAATAATTAGTTTACTAATAACAAGTATTTATCACAGCGCCCACCTTCGGATAATTGCCACAAACTAGCTTGAATAATGCGCCTACTCACCAGCAGAGGCGCTGCAACCTGTACTGATACCAAACATAACGCGCAATTACTGAGTTGTCAAACCAAAAGCGTTTCACCTCCTTTCACCAACTTTCCATCTCCAATCTATCTCCTTTCCAAAGAAAGTAACTTAATTAATACAAAGTAATCCTCCGCAAAAGTAATCCTCCTATCAAAAAATGCTATAAATGTTGCGATTGGCCCCTAGTGTCAGTTCTGTTTTGACATTTGTGTAGTAAACACATGCGAAATACACGTTAATAAACAATGTTACGCTACACTGCTCCAGAACACGTAATATTGCTGACTATTTATTTGATCAATAATCGGTCGGTGACTTTGGCACAACGTAAATTTCGTCGCAGATTTCCTGGCCGTCCAACGCCTACTGGTGAAACACTGCGACGTTTAGCCGCTCGCCTCGAAGAGACTGGCACAACACGAGATGCTGCCAGGCGTGGCAGACCCCGGAGTAGCCGTTCTGCAGAGAATATTGCTGCTGTAGCCGAGGATGTCATGGAAGCGCCGTCGACATCGACCAGACGACGTCCCACGCAAATGGGTGTCAATCGACGGTCTTTTCAGCGAATTTTGGTACAAGATTTGAAGATGTTTCCGTACAAAGTCCAGACGGTGCATCAGGTGTTAGCTGCTGACCGCCAATCGCGTCTAACATACGCTCAGCCATCCTTAATCACCACCAAGAGGAAGATGATTTTTTATCAAAAATAATCATGGGTGATTAGGCCCATTTCCATCTTTGCGGGTACGTAAATAAGCAAAATTTACGCTTCTTGGACACTGAAAATCAGCGTGTAACCCACGAAGAGCCATTACACCCGCTCAAAGTCACTGTATGGTGTGCTGTTTTCGCTGGAGGAGTCATCGGAACTTTTTTCTTCGAAGACGTCGCGGGCCAAACGGTTACTGTGAATGGTGAGCGCTACAGAGCAATGATCAACGAGTTCTTTTTGCCGCAACTTGATGAATTGGGATTGGAAAACATGTGGTTCCAACAGGATGGTACAACGGCACACACTGGACGTGCCACAACCGATATGCTGAAGGATGCATTTCCCGGGCGCCTAGGCTTCCGTTTTGGCGATTTACACTAGCCAGCAAGATCGCCTGATTTGATCGCTCCAGACTTTTTTTGTGGGGTTTTTGAAGTCGCGGGTTTATGTCAACAAGCCTCAGACTCTTGCAGCTCTTAAAGACAATATCCGTCAAGAATGTGAGGATCTATCGTCGGAAGTTTTGGCCAAAGTGATGGAAAATGCCATAAAAAGGGCTCAAATGACAATCAACTGTGGCGGCGGCCATTTACAAGATATCATATTCTCGACTTTATGTAAAAAAAAATTAAAAGACCAAATAAAAATAATCCACAAGAAGAATCAAAGCTTTTCATTTTTTTTTAATGAAAGCCAAAAAACATCGGAAGTTTACTTTTGCGCCACCTTGTATATAGGCATTAATTGCCTGAGTGTTACTTCTCTTTTCAAACAAAAAATATGTATAATTTGCAGGTGTTCTTAATGCAGGCAAGTCAATAAGATTTGGGAAATTTGTAAAATAACCCAACCATAAAATACTTTGTCCAATTAGGGATTTCTATTAAATTTATAATATTTTCGAATATGAAACTTATAGTTGTGCAAAATACGCATTCTATTACCATTTTTTACATTCTATGGATATCGAAATTATGGTACCTGGCGCTCAATCTTTAAAACGCATCCCAATTTTATGACACAAATGTATGTAACTGAATCGCTAAGTAAATATTTTTAGTATATAAAGAAGAAAATTAAGAACATCAGCATCACTTAAATTCGCAAAGCGTTGCTGATGACTTAAACATTTTCAAATTTGAAAACTTCGTTATAACTATTCAAATAAATCCATCGCCTATTCAACAATGGAGGAATATTCAGGGAATCAAATCAACAATCAATTTGATAAGGAAGAATTAACAATGGTTTGGTATGAAGACAACTCCTTCAGCTATGAATCAGATTTAAAAGATTCAACAGTGGACGACGATTCAGACAGCTCTTTTGACAGCCAGTCTGAAGATGATTTGGAGCAAACAACCAACAAAACAGCATCGCCGATTCCATACATGCTATTTGTGTATCAGAAAGAAATGCGTCGCTTTAAAAACAACAAATTGGAACATTCCTAATGGAAGTTGCATTTAACAAAGGAAATGCTTGCTTACTCGGTGGATCGTATAGCAGAATATGACAAGGAAGAGTTAATAAATCTTCAACGGCAAATATATTTCACACATGAATTGCAAAGCGACATAGATAATATGGAGGAGATGAAAAAAGGCCGCGAATCTACTCTGTTTTGAGTTGTAACAGGATATTTAACAAAATTAATTAAGTATTTTTAGTATTATTTTAGTATTATCTAGTATATGTTATTAGCAATATTTAAAAAAATAAATCAAGGTCTCTCGGCTTCAATTCGTATGTACCCAATATCCCTGCTTTTACATGCTCGCAATCGTTTTGAAATTGCTGTTTGTGTGCCTCCCAATGATTTTGCAAGCTCTTGTTGAGTTTTACAACGATCTTCATGGAGTAATGCCTTCAATTCTTGGTCTACAAAGTTTTTTGGCACGTTCTTTGTCTTCCGTGTCAAAATCATCACTTCCGAACAGCACAAACCATCTCTCGCACGTTGAAACCGATGATACACATTCACCATTTGTGAGCAATCGGTATGCTTCAGGGGTACTTTTTTGAAATTTAAAGAAGTAAAGCCAAACTTCCCGCATATGACGCTTTGTTGGTACAAAATTCGCAATTTTTGTTTACACTATTAAGTTCAATAACAAAGTCAAAATAAATAACAGATCGGTACCCTTCAAAATGACATATAAGTTATTACAAACAAAAACTGCGTTCAAAAGATACTTCTTTTGTAAATTCCTCATTTTTAAGTCATACACCAATAATACTTTACTGACATACAATTAATTTAGAGCGTGAAGAAAATGCGTTTTTCAAGGGCTTTTAAAAAAAGTCTATTCTTTTTGAAAGGTAAAACATAAATGGTATTTTTGATAGAGGCGGAGAACTTTAAATTGAAATAACACAGAGAAATGATTTTTAATATCCACTCAATTGGATCTAATAAAGAGATAATTTTATGGCATTAATGTTAAATATGATTTCGGGCAATTTTTACACAATATTCACTTCCAAATGATCAATCGTGTATGGTTTATCTGCATAGAGCTGGGACTTTACATATCCTCAGAGAAAATAAACTAATGGCGTCAAATCACATGAACGTGGTGGTCATGCGCCAAATGTTGCTCTCAGTAATTTGATTGTATCGCAAGCTGTTTGACATGTCACACCATCCTGGTGAAACCACATGTCTGTAATACTAATGCCTTTCAATTGAGGCACAAACAAGTTAGTAAGCATGTCTCTATACCGCTCATCGTGAACTTTGTTATTAAGCTGCACACCATCTATTTCTTGTTTTGTGCGCACTGCGCACTATACGGCGACTTTCGGGAAGTGTATTATCGTTAAGAGTAAACGTATTGTAAAAACGATACATTGTTTTCTCGAATTAATTGTTCTGATGAACAAAATAAAGTTGAAAAATTTCCAAACGTTGCTCTGGAGTGAGTCTATTCATGATAAATTGCAAAACCAAACTAACCTTCTTCTTATTATTGTCACTTTTCCCAAGTGACATTGTCTAAGATGTGTCTAAGATTTACGTGGGTACCTGCCGCATAGGCTTAAACCCACGGTGGTCTTAACACCGGATAGAAACGATGGGTCTATCACCGCCATTGAATGACTTGCAAGGTACACTCAATTGGCAACTTCTTGTACAATGATTGCACAGATCAATGCACAATCCCCTTGCTCGAGAGCTCGGGCTATCTAATCCCTGCCATCCATAGCTAGTCAACTGACCAGCCCAGGACAATTATCAAAGCTGCAACATCCGGCCTGGTAATCCAGTCTAATGTATGGTCTCTGACTTCAAAAGTTCCCATCCGATAAAAGTCAAAGTGAGTGTACTTTTATCACACACCTTTGACCTCGACAGAGAACCAAGTCCAACGACCAGTACATCACGAATGCTACTACCTCAATACGTTTCCTGAGCACAAACGCCAGTTGGTATCTGCTACTTTCAATGGCTCTGTTGAGGCAGCAACAGCACCTAGTAAGATACATTTGGTAGTCCGAAATTTAGCAATAGCCCAAATATCAGTCCTTTAACCAACGATCTTCTCCCCGCTTTGGGTTTGAACCACAACCACTAGCGTGTACACCGAAGTGACCTCACCAATGATCCTACAGGACCGAAGTCCTTGGGCCATAAAATTTATTTTTGACTTCTAAACGTAACACTATCTAGAATTGTTTCTTTTAAGTTCTGCCTTGCTTCGACTATCATTAGCTTCTGCCTAGTGGGATCTGAATTTTGAAAGCATAAGTTTTGAAATCCCAGCTTTCAGTTTCTAATATGCATAATCTGATTTTGCAATAATAGTTCTTAAATTTATGTTTTAGGAGCACACTAATTTTATTTATATTTAGGATGCAAAACACAGAGGAACCATTGCAACAACAAAAAGTATGTTCTATTCTACTACAACTTATTATGCACCAGTACAAGTGCTTGTACTATTAACATACAAATTTATTTGCAAAAAAGAACAGAACAAAGAAAAAAACTGCAACAAATAAACGAAATACATAAAATAAAACTGAAAAATATTAAAACTAAACAAAACAATCGAACAAATTGTAGCAAGTAAAAGATAATTTTACAACACCTTACTCAGAAAGGGGATAGAATAAATTTGGAATTTCTTAACTATATAATGGTGCGATTAGCATAGATACCGAAATATTAATGGAGAAAGAATTAGGCTTTACGAAATAGTTAATGGGGGAAGTATGTATAGAGTACTTTATTTATACTATTGTATGACAATTGTATATTTAAATAAAATACTGCTTACCCGTAAGTGGTTTGGTAAGAGATAGAGATATATAACTACAGGTTGTTGAATTAGCTGGATTTTAAGTGCGTAAAAACCCATAATTCAACTTTATTTTATCAAATATTTATTTATTGTAAAAATATGAAGACCAAGGCTGATAGGAAAGTCATATAGATTCGAACAATGTTCCTAATACTCTCCTAGGATATCTTTTCCATAGAAGTGAAATTTAAACTCCTTCTGAGCTAACATTTCTATATATTCTGATTGGCAAAAGTAGAGCAACAAAATGTATTAAAAGAGAACTGAAATAAGTATATTGGATCAATAGAAAACAAAATACAAATTTATAAATTCGTATGTTGTATATTGCAACTATACTTATATGTATCGACCGACCTTTTTAAAGTGCTGCCAGATAAAGGAATTGAGAAAGCATATACATTTCAAAGTAATTCCAAATAATTAGCTCCATTTACATAGGCAGAATTAAAATATTTTGGAAATAAATCTGTCATTTCTAATTAGCAAATCCGATTGACATGAATAACAAAGACAGAGGAGTATTGGAGTTAACATTTTGAAGGCGGACTTCAAAGATAGCCCAGGAGCAGTGCTGTGGGGTCTCAAAATGTAGCACCTCAGACATGCTCAATTTTAAATCGCTTGCGATTTTTTTTTGGTTCGTTCACAATAAATTAAAATTTTAAACGTTTTTAATATAAAGGGTCTTTCATTAAGCGCTTTATATTTTTAAATTGAAATAAAACAAAGTTTATGTGAGATATATTCGACATTTATTCGTTTGAAAGGCCTATCGATGCCATTATGTATGGAATATAACATCGTCCGCCGTGGTTCAGGCGCATAAATCAGGCTGAATTTGAACGATGTCATGGGTTATGTTGGCTTTGAGCGTCGCTGTGGTTTGTGACTTATTCTCATAGTAATGCGACTTAAGAAAACTCCACAAGAAAGAGTCCAACGGGGTCAAATAGCACGATCTCGGTGGCTAGTTCACATCACCTCCACGTCAGATCGCTTGTGCATAATGGCCAATGTGGCATGAGCTGTGTGGCATGTAGCGGGTCCTTTTGAAACCACATGTCATTGGTGTTCATATCATCGAATTATGGCCAAAAGAAGTTGGTTATGGATCGATGACGTCGCTAGTACAAAATCCACACTAAAATTTTACCTTTTCGGGATGCATTGGACACTTTTGAATCTCATGTGGATTGGTATCGTCCCAAATTTATCCACCACACTTCGAATAGTCCTCTCGGTAAGACGATTATGGCGACCGTAATAAGGCGAGAGCCCCAAAATTTATGATTTGCATTGTAATTGCTATAAATCTTGGACCTAGAGTTTTAAAATATTCGAGAAACTGCTCTTGATTAACTTTATACCTCGGAGGAAAATATATTGAAGATATTGTAACTCTGTCATCAGGTATATTAATTGATGTGGCCTGGATGTGGTTCTTTTTATATTCTGGCATTGGGAAATGCTTAATATCTTTTCTCACTAATATAGCTGTTTTACCACATGCTCTACTACTTGCACGTTTTCCGTCATAAGTATAGTATCCGTTAATTCTGAAACAGTTCTTTAGGAGAAAATGTGTTCCAGAGACGAGTAGTACATCAATTTCCTGAAGCTGGAGAAATTGTTGTACTTCATTCTTATGTTGGCTAAGACCGTTAGCATTCTAAAAACAAATTCTTAGAGAATTTATTTTGCATGAGCATATTTTGATTCTGCATCAAATGTTGAAACACATTATAGATGTTCGCCATGAAACTGTTCACGGTTTGAATTAAATTCTCAATAGAGCTTTGAGAGTTAGTGTCGGGTACTCTCTTAATGGATGTGCATATGAAAATAATGGGGCATTATTTCCATTGTTTGTTTTCATTTGTCGTATGGGTATACGACTTGTTTTGATAATTGTAATTTATGTTGCTTCTATATTGATATAAGTGATATAAGTGATTGAAGAATTTTATTCTTATTAATTATATTGTAAATGGACTTCACTTCATAGCCTTCAGACTCTAGCGCCTTTTTAAAATCCTCAGTTGGCTCAGAACTATATATACCTTTGATGACTACTGTCAAACCTTTTGCACTTTTCAGTTGATGTGTATAGTAGTTTCTTTTCTCGGAATCGAAATTATCGACTATTATTCTGAAACTTTTTTTCCGAGTATGTTTGTATCTTTGTTTCGTGTATATTTCCTTTACTACATGAAAATTCTCCTTACCTACAAGTTGGGACAATTTATTCACCAAAACATTTGTAGAAGGCTCTCGTAAATATAGGGAATGTGGCTTATAGTATTTTACAGGCTTTGCGGGAATTTTTTCACTTTCTTGATTATCAAGAATTGCGAAACGATTTTGACTTACCGGATTTTTTATCAATTGCTTTGGATTTGGTTCTAATTTTGAGTTCCTAGGACTGGACTTGCGTTTAGTAATAGTGACATAACGATCCATACCTGTTAGGATTTTTCCCATGTTTCTCACTATACTTTGAGTATTTTTCGGTATGGCACCAGTATCCTTTAACATTGAACTTGATTGGTTTTCTTTATCAACACCGGTTCTTATAGTGTTATTGCTATCATTGCTACTATTTGTGACATTGATCACAGTAGCATTACTATTTTCATCGACCATTGGATAAGTGAATAAATGACAGCCAATTCGACAGATCTAGCCAACAACCTTTTGGTATTATTATGACTGATTTAGTTAAAATTTTTCCTGTAAGTTAAAAAAAGGAATTTTATTTTACGATTCCAAAAATAATCTAGTTCAAATTCAATAATTGCTTGGTAGAAACATAGTTCTTTAAAGAACTAAAATGTTTTTATATTTTTTTTAAAGAGGAGAATGATTAAAAGGGAAAACGCAGATATTTGTAAAACGCTAACAGTTTCAGATACTAAGTATGATGTATTCTAAATCTACCATATTATTCCTTTACTAGTTCCACACCAAATGTAGACTTTATTTGCAAAATTACATAAATTGCTAAAATTTAGATTTTTGAATCGGTTTCTCCTGAATCGTATATTTGTTTCCACCTTTACTTTAACTACCAAAAGGCTTATCGAAGATACGAGCGATATGTCCATATCTGTGATTTAATCATCGTGATTGAAAAATCACTGGTAGTAACATGTTACTGAATATATATAGCAAGTAACAAATATTTTTAATGTCGTTCTTTTACAATTTTGAACATACTGTTAATTCGTAGTAATATGAGTATCTCTCCCACACAGTGTATAAAATACATATCAGGAGCAGAATTATCGCATTCGTGATCGAATGAGCTATCGTATCGAAAAATGATTTCGATATTGAAATTATAATAAAAATACTAAATTTCGTGCACGATATCGAATAAGAAAATTACGATCAGTTTTACTCTATATCGAATGCGGCAATTCGGCCCCGGTTCTCTTGCAATTTTGTTGTCTATGCTTAATTCTCTTCTTTTCCTATGTTTTTATTAGCAGACGTTTTTAAATCAGCAAATATTAAGGAGTGACATCGAAAAATTCCTAACATACATATATGTTAATAAAAACGAAACCACAAAACTTACAGTTTTAATTTTATTTTTATTTGATTGAAATTATTATTACAATTTACAAAAAAAAAAAAAATATTTTTATAGTTTTGTGTCACTTTGCAAGAACAGATAGTCCATCTCCGTTTAAAATCTACTACACTTTTGGACACCTTTTTTGTGTAACTTGATCAAAAAAAAATCAAATAATACTTGGGTTAAAAGTTTTAATGAAAAACATGTGTAAAGAATTTTACGATCTCACTCCTTAATTAGTTTTTGGTTAAGAGTAGTTTTAAACGTGACTTATATATCACGTTCACTGAGACCGACGTTCTTCAAAAATCACGGGATCTGTAGTACATCGACGTTATAAATTTCATTGCGACATATTATCAACGAAACCTTTTATTAAATCCATATAAACATATAAATGTCTTTGTAAGTATGTTTGTTTGTTTGTTTATTTGTTGGTTTGTTTGAGGATCACGCCTAAACGGCTAAATCGATTTTATTGAAATTTGGAACGTATATAGATCCTTACTTGGAAGCGTCAATAGGCTATAACTTTTTTCAATACTTTTAGAATAAAGGGATAAACAGGGGAAAAAACTGGTAAAATTGGTACCTTTAGTTCTTTAACAATAATGAATAAACGGCTGAACCGATTTTTACTACGACAGGGGTAGCGAAGCGCACGGGGTCAAGCTAGTATTATATATTTATGAATTATCCAATTTAATTTTTATTTTTTGAATTAAATTACCATACATATTTGTTTAAAACAGGCTCTTTCCAATCACACAAAATAAATTTCAAATCAATATTTTGTACGAGTCCAAAAATATGTGAATTAAATATTACAGAAATTTTGCATTTGTTAGGTTTTTAGTCACAAACCCAAATACAAATCTTAGCCACGGGAAAAAAATAGTTTACAAATGTACAATATTTTAAGTATGTTTTTAAATTAGAATTAAATTTATTCTAGCTTGGCTTCAATTTTTACTATGTGATAATTGAAAGAATACATTGAAAATGTTATTTATATAATTGGCACATTTGAATTTACATTCTACACTGCCAAGGCCGTCATCAACAATCTTTATTGTCAAGATCTATTGTAAATACTCGTATCGTCTATTAAACTCACCATTAATGAGAAATAGAATATGAGACACAAATTCATATTTCTTTACAAGTTATGAGTAAGAAAAATTTACATACGTTTGCAATGTGTATGAAGTTATTTTGTTCTTATTATTACAAATTTTGTTACTGTTACTCGTATTTTAAATTATGAGTTGCATAGATTATTCCAACATAAATCATTTATGTTGGAAGACAAATTTAACCCATTTTATGTCAACATTCCGACGAGATAAATGCTTCAGCTCTCGGTCGGCTAACGACTAATTATGGGTAAATAGAGCTTGTGGATTATCTATTCTATTTGTAAATAATTAAAATTCTTATAGTCTCTCTGTTCAAATAACCCATCAGTTAAGCAATTAGTCAATGCATCCCTTATAAACAGTAATCGTCACAAATGTCTTAGCACTTGGCTGACTCCAGTTTATATATTTTTGTCATTTGACACGTATGTGCTCTTTGTAGTTTAGAGAGAATACAATTGGTTACTTAATATATCCCATATAATCTAGCATGAATTACTTACAAAACGTTTTAAGTGACTACACTCCAGATTACTTAGAGACTCTTTAGTAACAATTGTCTACGTTTTGTGGGTAATTCATTCAAACTGGTTTTATACAAATTCTTTTGATATAATTCTCATACAGTTTATCTTTATTTTTGCTTAAGTATACTGATATCCCATGTAACATATCATGAAGACAATAGCCACTTTAGTGTCTCTTAGTAACCTATAGTGAAGTCACTTTAAACGTTTATTTTGTAGAAAGTAGTTATTTTACCCACCAGAAGCAATCCATTGGAGAGTTGTCGATGAAAGGTTTGTTTACAGGCTATCGTTTATTGGACTGCCTAAGATATGTATTTTAGCTGTCTATTTGAGATCAATTAGAACCCGCACATATTAAAATAACTAGTTATATAGCTGATCAAGTTACTAGTTATTTAACCAATAGTTATTTAACCAATATTTATAATATAGTAGTCATAAAGGGTCAATTGACCGCCTGCTAAGGACATGCGCGTGTTTGAAGTAATTAGTTCCCACCCTGATGGTAAAAATCACTAGCTCGGGACTGTCTCCTAGAACAGCTGGGAAACTCTCCAGATATACCAAAATTATTAACGTATATGTATCAATATATTGATGGTCACATGTTGAAACCTTGTAACTGACAACTTATTTCGAGTATAAGGAGTCAACAATTTTGAGCATTGATAACTATAATTTTTTTAAAAATAGAACACAATCTGGCAACTCATGATTCTTCGACAACTAGTTAGAATTTCAAAGTAGTTGAAAAATAGAAAACAACTAAATAGAAAAACACAAAATCTATTCGTAAAATAAAGAACGGAAAAAAGCTAAAAATATAATATCAATCAATGATTTTATTTTTTCAAGTTGAAATAACAATTCATAAATCAAATTAGGCAGCAGCATGCAACACGATACAATTTCAAGTACATACTACTACTACTACAACTACATTCGTTTGTAGTTGAACATTTATTCCATTCATAGTTTCAAAGATGCATGCAAGAGCAGCAGATACAAAAGAATTGTTTCACTTTAACATAAACAACAACTATGTATGAATAACGATAACAAAAATAACAACTATATAAATAATATAACAACCAACAGCAGATTCATTCGACATCCAATCAGACACAAACTCACCCTCTCGTTTTCATTTATTTCGCTCTCAATGAATTTTCAAAATCAAATGGTGGAATACAGTGAAACGTACTCAGTAGGGTCTAACACGGTGGTAGAGAGTTGGTCGACGTATTATAGAGTAATGTTTTCTTTCTGAGAATTCCTAAAAATTTCTTTTCTAGAAAATATTCTCAATATTGTATTGTATACTATTACAGTTCAGCATTAGGTCAGCAGTTGGCTGTGTTTTATGTATTTGATAATATAAGTAAATCGCGCAGTGAATGGTTGTATTGATTTTATTATTCGGACTTCTATTCCACCTTCCGTAGATTTGGATTTAGGATCTATTATTAACTAAACACTACAAATATTAACTCTTTAAGGAATTTTTGCATACATTTCACTGTAACTGTCAAAAATTTTAGACGCCTGGCATCAACAGCAATCAATGAATGAATGAATACGCTCACTCAAACTCACACAAAATAAAAATCAGTTACAAATCATAAAAATCATTGAATGTACAAAAAACAACTACAAATATAATAATAACAAGAACATAAATATCAGCAGCAGCAACAGCAACAACAATAACAGCAACATTAACAACAATAATAATAAAATTCGAAAATTTATTGTTGTTTATGTATTATTTTTTCCTCTATTTTGTTATATTTATTTGCTGGTAGTTCGTGTTGCAAACTATTAGAAAAAAAATGTTATAGAAAACATTGCCATAGTTTTCGAGTACTTACGACTATTTAGTAAGTAATTGTATGCCCCAAATGTGTAGCAGCTAAAAATGCGAGGTTTACTACTTATGTTTGGAAATTAAATAAGTATTATTGAAAAATCCCAAAATTATTTCAGATATCCCACTAATATTTACAGTTCCAACAAGTACCCCTTGGACCAACATTTTTATATAGTGTTTTAAGCGAATCATTCATCCAGTTCCCCTAATGGTCACAAATCTTCTCAAGCATTCGTTTTCAAAACACTCAAATTTATTTAAATTACAATATTATTCACCATTATTTCACGTCAGGAAGTTTTTTTTTTAATTTTTTTACTTTTTATATCCTTCACCTTCTTGAGAAGGGTATATATAACTTTGTCATTCACAATATAATTTTCCAACCCTATAAAGTATATATATTCTGGATCCTTATAGATAGCGGAGTCGATTAATCCATGTCCGTCTGTCAGTCTGTCCGTCTGTCTGTTGAAATCAATTTTCTGAAGACGGGATCCAAATCTTCAATACTTCTGTCAGACATGCTTTCGAGAAGTTTCCTGTTTAAAATCACCATAAATAACGGAGATATGAGCAAAAATCCGAGATAACCTCCATTTTTGGCCTATTTTTGATCTATATTTCGATTACTAAGTCATAAATATAGACAATATGGATATCTAATGATAGATATTTCAAAGTCCATTGCAACGATGTATATGGGTCAAAATCGGGAAAAATATTTTTAACCCGAATTTTACTTCACAAAAAAAAATTTTTTGTCATACATTTTTTTCACTAATAAATTAAAAAAAAAAAATTTAATTAAAAAACATTTTTTTTTTTAAATTGGAAAAACTTTTAAAAAACAATTTCGAAAAAAAAAAAAATTTTAAATTTTATTTTAAAGTATAATTTGGTGAATGGTATATAAGATTCGGCACAGGCGAAAAAAGCTTTCTTATTTGTTATATTTCTGAAATTATTTCAGATAAAGGGTTTTCCAACAAGAGGTGTTATTTTAAATCACCCGGTATTTCGGTAGCTGTCACTTTTCAAGCTTTTATTCTTTGACATTTGACAAGTAGAAACTACGCCATTACTAAAAATGGAACGATACACGCTTCAACAACGCATTGAAATGATTACAATTCACTACAAAAATTTTGAAAATCTTGCAGTCACAGTTCGCAAAACTAAAGCATTTTTGGGTCGTCGTGAATCACCTTGTAGGACTGCAATTCAGAAATTGGTGGAAAAATTCGAGCTGCTGGGACAAGTTAGTGTTGTGAAGAATAAAACGCGTACGCGCTCAAGAAAACCCAGGTTTGTCCATTCCTCGTCGTTCTTTGGAATTGAGCATTCCACAAACCTCATTACACCGTATTTTGCATAAAAACTTGGGTCTTAAGGCTTATAAAGTTCAGTTAACACAAGAACTCGAGCCGGTCGATCGTCAACTACGACGTGTGTTTGCTGATTGGGTCCTTGAAATGCATGAAAATGTTATCTCTCGAAGAGGTGATCATAATTGGCCACCGAGATCTTGTGATTTAACACCTTGCGACTTTTTCCTTCGGGGCCATGTGAAAGATAAGGTCTACGCCAACAGCCCAGCGTCGATTCAAGACCTCAAAGATAGAATTCGTGAGGAATTCTATCCGATCATTTATCTAAAAAAATTCCATTTTTCTTTGAATACCTAAATAGCACCTCTTGTTAAATTTATTTACGATGACTGTTAACAGTGCAGTGCTATGTTGACTAGAATTATATTTTTCTCAAGTTTCATTAAAATCGTCCCAAAAATATATAACATTTCGCTATCTTTCCATTAGAAATACCATATATTGAAAGTTTTTACATTTGACCTTTACGATTTAAGGACTTACGTCCTCCGATTTTAGTAAAACTTTAAGAATATATTTAGAATTTTCTGGACTATATTATTCTGAATAGGTTTTACTTAAAATTCATAACAGTAAGGAAATTTAGATCATTCGCCAAAATATGGCCAAATAATTAATTTTTCTCGAAAATCTGAAAATTTAAATCGCAGGTACGAAAAAACTATAGGAAATATTGACATCACTTTTTCATATTTTTATTCTCTATTATATTCTCAATAAATGTTAATGTGATGATCAACAAATTCTGAAATTTTGTTTAAAAAAATTTGAAAATGGAGTTTTGAAATTAAATTTGTTTGGTCATACCTGTGAATCATACTGTTTTTTTTTTTTTAATTTGTTTGTAAAATATTGCTCACAATCCGTAATGGGTTTTCACGGTTATATGTCATAAATTGCCCAAAAATACATGCAACACATTTTTGGAACTAAAGATGGGCCAAGGACTGGTAGCTGGACATTTTTGCATTGGGTAAAGGAATAATCAATCAACTTATTTTGAAAATATTGCAAATATAGAAATTGATAGTTTTTGTTTTTTTATTTTCCATCAAAGTTGAATAATATTGAAAAAATTTATAGTTGGTAAATATCGATTTACCTGGACAATTACAAAGCAAATTTTACAATTTTTTGTTATTCTTTTCTTATTAAATGGATCAATGGAATCAAAAATAGTTTTCGAGATATTATATCTGAAAATGGACCAAGTTACCTAAAAATTGTCAGTTTTTTTGAAAACTGAAATCACTCAATTTTGAAGGGCTATATCTTCTGAACCAAAAATCTGATTGTAATAAGAGTAGCATATTTAAAATCGTTAGAAAATCTCCTGTAAAATATGTTTATTAAATATTTTTTAGAGGCACATAAATTTTTTGATTTTTGCTACCTCACTTGTTCTACGGACCCACTGTGCGTCGTTGCTCCAACAGTTAACGTTGTAACGACTGTAAAATGATCAATTTTATAATATGTGGTTTTTGTACGTGCTAGTTAAATTCAAGTTTATCTTCACACATATTTTGGGAGCTATGACCTGTTAAGGGGCGATCGTCATAAAATAAGTATTGTGCGTTGATCTCTATGTATTTGATGCTTATTTTGTTTCAATTTCGTCTAAATAACAATATTTACAACAGTTTTATAGTTGTTACAGTTATTTTTGGAAAGGGGATCTTATGAGGAAACTATGGCTAATTATGTATTGATCATCATTGCATCTATAAGTATGATTTCTGTATACATACAGCTGATTTGTGTAAAATTTGGTTGGTATGTTGGTTAATGTGGTTTTCGGAAGTGGTCCTTATATGGGTTCTACATATGATCAATTATGGGCTGTTCTTCATAAAATTATTTTTAAGAGATTTATGCGTATTTAAGTGATTTTCTAAAGTTAGGCTTATATGGGAGCTATGCTAAAATATGAACCGATGCAAAAGAATATTGTTTTATATTAATTTATTTTTTCGTGAACTTTATTTATGCGGAATTTTATACGAATACTGCTTGCTATTCAAATCCATATTCCTGGAAGAAATTTGTATGGGTACTGGGAGAAATCATGGACCGATTCTTGTTCTTTTATCATAGAAATAAAATATCATGGTATTATCTGCAATATAAGGAAAAAAGTATTTATTTTTTAATTTCAACTTTTTTGGAGGTTGTCCATAACTCTGGTTCTACTTGATCGATTTTGCCAATTTTCAATACCAAACATTTCTAAAAATCCCCCTACGACGGACAACATAGCTGGATCGTCCTAAAATTCTGTAAGGACCCAGAATATATATACTTTTTGGTTCTACGACCAATATTTCTAAATGAAAACACTGATTACACAAATTTCAGATAGTTAATCAGCATGATTTTTTTGGCATACATTGTCAGCTATTCAAGTATATTCTATTTAATGGTTACGTATGTAAATGTAAATAACCAATAAGGGGAATTTTCGATAGCAAAAAAAAAAAAAAATGTCTGGTACTTTAAAATATCTGATATTCACAGAAAATATATAAAATCCTCCAATATATAAAATGGCATCAAATGTGATATTCGAAAAAAATTAGACTTGTGACCTTTTCAGTTATAAATAACTGTACATAGTTAATGGGGTAAGGAACCTTGTAAACATTAAAACATTTGTTGTAACCCTCGTTAATACTTATACACAGAAACGAAATAAAATAAATAGTAAAGTATCCTTTTCTTATTTATTTCAACCAAAAATCTAGTTACTGCCTTCAAATACTTACTACTGCTGCTCTTACTGTTTGGAACAAAAATTCTAACAAAAATATAGAAATCAAATCAAATTTCATCACTTCAGTTATTGAGACTGCTAACAACAATACAGCACACACGCACAGCAACAACAGTTTTATTAAATGAAATCAGTAAAAGTCATTTGAAGAGACAGCAGCGATTCGAATTGGTTTCAATTTCTTATTGATTGACAGAAATCATAAGTGGCTAGTAGAAAGTAGAGTGGGCCTTTAAAAAAAAATAGCGGTGATTTTGGTAATAAACATAGAACTTTAAAACTACTAATGCGAGCTGTACCCAGCTTGGAATACTGATGCAGTTGAAGTCATACTGTCAGAATAGTTTTTATAAATTTGAGTTGCTAGAGAGCACCAAATATTGGTATCTGATCAAAATATCAAAGGTGGAGGAGTAATCGTTAAATATTGCTTGCATACATGAATAATTGTTAAAAAATTGAACAACTGAAGAGCGAAAGAAGTTGATGTTGGGTATTTATTAATATTTTTTACCCACATTTTTGTAAATGTACATTTCCACGACACTGTTTCCTGCTTTTTTTTTGGTAAAATTCTATTGCATTAAACTGCCAATATGTGCCATAAAAATACACAAAAGAAATTCGTAGAAGACCAACAAAATTCATTAACAAAAAGTGCATTTATTTAATGTAGCTCAACAAGTATCTTAAATGTCTCGTAGTTCCGATTTCTGCCAAAAACAAAACTATTAAAATATGAATTTATGTACATATCTATAAAGAAAACATAAATGAATTAATAATAATAAAGCAAATATAATATAAAACCCTAGATGGGAATTTGACGTTTGAGATGACTTCTCAATAACAGCAACTAAAAGAAATCAGCTGGTTGACAATAGTACAAAGGATTGGTTAATTAGGTATTGTGTATTGACAAATATCATAGAACGCTGCTTAGAGTCCGCAGCGTAAACGCAACCTGATATATTTATTATTATAGACTCCAATTTATTCTCAGACAGTTCGTCGAAAAAAGCGGATCCCATAAACATCATTCGTTTCATAAGAAATGATATAAATTCCCACAGGAGTCACTCTTTTCAACAATCAGTCTTTATACATGCCTCCCAATTAGACAGTAAGTGCTGGTTTACATGCGTCAAGTTTACTTGAGTAAGTCTTGAGTTTATAGAAGAGAGAGGACAAGAGATTGGAAATATTTTCCTCTTTTTCTTCCTCTATCTTCTTTAAACTCATGTCTTGTTCAAGTAAACTTGACGTGTGTGAACCAGCACTAACCAGTTATCAGAGATATATGCCTGCACAAGTTTGCAAAAGAGTATTGCTAAGTATACCCAAGCATTACGAATCTGATACAGCCCGAAATCTAGTGCTCTGGAAAGTAAATTCTTTCGGAACAAGTATTTGAGAGCCACAATGACTAGTTGAACTGTTAGAATAGACATTTACGGACACAATCTATATTAGGGTGGTTTAATTTGTTCGGATGAGAAAAATCGTGACAGGTGTATAGCAAAATCGAAATCTATACAAAATTCTAAGAAAATTACCCAAAGAAAGTATGGTTCTAAAATTAAAACCTAACTCCCTCCGAGAGACATGAAGATTTTAGCTTAAGGGTTTTTAAAAAACCTGCAGAGATTTAATGGAAAACAATATGTTTGGACTTGTTTTTAAGAATCTGCTTCATTTTGTTAAAATTTTGATTACTATACCGTGTTTTATTTAAAGGTATGTTTATGAAAAATAAAAAAAACTATCAACTTCTGGTATATTACTACAGAACACATATATAGTTGCTCTTTTCGGACCTATTTATCCCATTTTTACTTAAACCTTATTTGATTACAAATAAATTATTATGTTCTCACTAAGTATTGCTCAAGAAATATGGCACATTGGTCTTGCATCAATTTTTATACGAATTACGAAATTTTAAGAAGATAATTGGTCAATTCACAAGGTCTCTTATCATGTCATATTGTCATAATGTCCTAATATTTCACAATGGTTTTTATTGCTTTTCAAGCACGAAATGTCCTAAAATAATACTACTTTCTATGCTATGTTTATTATGTTATCGTAACGATCCAGCAAACACCAACGCCGAATGCTTCAGAGTCGGTAAAGCCGAGCCACCGAGTCATGACATATTAGGACGTTATGACAATATCACTGATAAGAGACCTTGTGAATTGATCAAATGATTGAATGAATAAATTAATGATTTTGTTAAGTTCCGCTCTTCTCTTTTAAAAAGTATAATTTAATAAACAGCTATGAAAGTTGTCAACAAAGAGTAATTAGAATTCAATATTATTAATAGTTCTAGTCACTGGCATTAAACATATGTTTTGATTGATTGATGCACTTGATAGATAACTTTCATAAAGTAAGCTTTAGTTCTTCATGGAAAAAAAATTATCGCTTACTAGCTTGATAGGAGTTTGCTGTGATACTTGAACTGAAAATGGAATTCTACGAAAGTTTGAAGTTTTGTTGAATAAACCATTACATTGGATTATTTGTTGCATTTCAACGAACTCCCGCTTCGCCATTTGCTCTATGCTTTAGAAAAATCTACTAAAAGTGGACCACGTACTGCTAGTGGGGCTTTGACGAAATTAATTCAAACCTGTAAACAACTTCCGGTGATCAAACATTTATTTTATCAACGCTTAATGTAAGTCTTTTAAAAGTAAAACAAACATTTCATTGTAGGCTTTACCTGATTTTGAACCGATTTTATTAGGAAATATGACTCATTTTTGGACGCTACAAATCAAAAAAAAAAATTCTACTGACGTTCTATATCTCTTTCGAATAGCCAAAGCTGTATCGGAAGGTTCGTGTCCAGAAGATATAGCCAACATGAAACCGGGACAAATTGTTCATTCTGTTATGTCAGTTCACGATGCTATGTCAGTAACTTTAAAAAGTCGAACCCAAACACCCCGAATAGATTGTAAAAAAGATTTAGGTTCAGTTGTTTGAATCACAAAATAAAATATTAATTAAAAACAAGTAAGAGAGCCATATTCGGCTGTGTCGAATCTTATATACCATTCACCAAATTATACTTTAAAATAAAAATTTTAAATATTTTTAGGTAAACAAAATAATTTTTTTTTTCAAAATTGTTTTTCAAAATATAAAAAAATTGTTTTTCAAAATTTAAAAAAAAAAATTCAAATTTTTTTTAAATTGTTTTCAATTTTTTTTTCCAAATTTTTTTTTTTTAAATTTTTTAAAAATTTTTTTTAAATTTTATTAGTGAAAAAAAAATGATAAAAAAAAAATTATTTGTGGTAAAAAAAATATTCGGGTTAAAAAATCATTTTCCCAATTTTGACCCATTGTAGGTCCAAATTACTACAGCCTTATATAAATCATTGCCATGGACTTTGAAATATCTATCATTAGATATCCGTATTGTCTATACTAATGACTTGGTATTCCAGATATAGATAAAAAATAGCCAAAAAATCGAGGTTGTCCCGGGTTTTCCTTATATCTCAGCCATTTGTGGTCCGATTTTCTCGATTTTAAATAGCGACCGAGCCGGAAGAATTCTCGATATATTGATGTATCAATTATGTTTGTAAGTTATTTCAACATACAGACGGACATGGCTATATCGACTTCGCTATATATAACGATCAAGAATATATATAGTTTGTGGGGTCGCAAATGAGAAATGTAGAAATTACAAACGGAATGACAAACTTATATATACCCTCGCCACTCATGGTGAAGAGTATAAAAAACACGATTTTTCCCAATTGCCAAGATTCCATGATGTCTTTTGGCGGAAGCTAGCTTTTGATTTTATACCCGTAGTTTTTAGGCAAGTTTTCTTAGAATTTGCAGGACAGTATGAGATAGATATTAGGCACAGTTTGAATTGAGTATTCCTCCCGAATGCCCTGACAATTTCATATCTGACGAGTGTTGAAATCGTATCAAAACGCTGTACTATTGACTTGTTAGCTTGAGCATATCACTTTAACCAATCAACCATAGAGAGATTAGTACATCACTGAAAGGTAGATAAAATTCACCTTCCCTTATCATAATCATTAACTCAAATTTCTAGGAATTTACAATATGAATACAAAACCTACATTATTGCTTACGTTACGCATAAAATCTAGCATTTTCCAGCCGCAACAAAGAATTAAAAAACATACATACAAAAATATCTACCAGGAAAAGCTAAATATTTTCTAGTATGTATAATTAAATTCATTAACTTTATTATAAAAAAAATATAATTCTTGTTCGTTCTAAGAATTCAAATAGAAATTTTAATTAGTTAAAACACTCTCTCTTTTGCTTTACTACGTTTTCGTGTTGGTGTTAGTAACAACACATACAAGCACAAACTTTAAATATTCTCTAAGCAACACTTTACAGTGGCACGGATTGGCAACAAAATGAAAACTAATAATATTAGAGAACTCTAATTAAATATCATGAAATTTTAGATTTTTTTATTATTTTAGGCTATCAGGCAGCCGTCCAAAACCTTCGTTTTGTACAGCTCACTTGGTTACAATAATCGCTCCCTTTGTGGTACCTGAAAAGAGAATGAAAACAAAGAGAAGAGAAAATTGAAGGATTTAGTAGGAGTGAAATTAGCAAGCGGAGAGTGTTGATAGAAATGGGTGGAATAAGAGGAGAAGATGTTAAGAATTGAATAACGCAGACCATCATGAGACAGTTGCCGGGACACCATGAGGTGCAATTTGCAAGTTCGGTCTTATCAACCACCTGCTTTCCCTAATAAATGTGTCTATGCACCTTAGTTCCTTCACGGAGAGGGTACTAAAGGATCGCTCTCCTAAAAAACTGGCTCGTAGATCGCCCAGTGCCGGGCAATTACAAAAGAAGTGTAGATTGGGGGTCAAGTTCTTAAAAACTTTATTTATTATTTTTTAAAATAGCTCGAAATAGCAGTTTAGAAGATCTATAATTGTAAATATTAACATTTAAAATGCCATCAATTACACTGTGAATTTATTTGAGTGCGAGTTTAACATAATAATCCTGCAGTTTTAAAGGTATTATAATTCATATTTGATTATTTTCAATCTTTATGATTGATTATTATATTAAATATTATTCAGGCTTAAGTTAATATACATTTTTCTTTGAAAGCAACAAATTAAATAAATTTTTTATTTATTTCAAAAAATACAGAAAAAGATAAATATTGTTAGGCACTGCACAGTGGTTTAGAAACGTTTTTTTTTTTTTTTGGAAATAATTCGGAATCTCAGGAACTTTTGTTACGAAATTTCACATGGTTGGAGCTGAGGTGCTTTCGAGTTGTTAAGCTTCTTAGCGCTATTGAGAGCCAATGCGTGGCCCCTCAATGTTGGTCACCTCGGGTCTCAAATTTTTTAAAAAAAGCCCCATAAATCCATTTATGATCCGAATGATCTTAAATTTAAAATATAAATTGAGAAGATCTACAAAAAATGCGCTTACATGTGTAGGTTATCTCTATTAGTTGAAGAGATATTTAGGTTTTTTGATTTATTTTTTTTTTTAAATTTTGCTCGATCATTTTATGGTTTTTTTAGACATGGCGGACCTACGGAGGGTCAACATTTATTTTTTAAATATAAGCTATATTGGCGATAAAATTCTAAATAAAATAAAAACAACTTGCTAATAGTTATCTTGTCCCTATAAAAAGTTACACGCATCCAAAGTTGGAACATGTGAAAAGGACCGAATTTTTTACGGTTTTTCCTAAAAAAGTCCATATATTTTTTTCGGGACTATATATATTTTTGTAGGATCCGAAAAGAGAACTTAATGCAAAAGCGTGAAAAGAAGAATTTGGCTCAGTTAAGCGAATATAGCACCCCAGATCTATCCAAACTTTACCAATTAAAAAAAAAAAAAAAATAAGTTTGAGTACAAATTTCTAAAAAGGCAAAACTGCGATCCTCAAAAAAGCTTAATGTTTGTATAACCCTATATGTTTCTTAAATACTAACAATGGTTTTTTACAATCACACGGTAAATAATGTCACAGTAGGCACTTTTCGAAAAAAAACTTAGTTTTTGGAACACATTTTCCCCGTTTTAGGAATTTTGGTATTTGAAAATACAAACTGTCAATACTTATAACAACATTGACTTTAGGATATTTGAGCCTATATTAATTCCAAATTTTGTTATGATATCTTTAACACTTAACATTTTACATTAATTCAAATTTTATATTTTTCTTCATGGAAAATCACCATACTATAATTTTTTTTGTTTTTAAGGTAAATTATGTAAAAAAAATTAATAAAATTATTTAATTTTAATTAAATATCAATCTTTAAGTCCTAAGGTTTTCACCAATATCAAGTACTTATATAAAAAAACTTTATTTACTCCTCAGAAGTCCCACAAACCTTGCCCCCTTTGAAAAATTTTGCATGAAATGTATGAAAAAACGTAAAAAATTTTCAAAGGGGGCAAGGTTTGCGGAACTTCTGAGGAGTAAGTAAAGGCTTTTTAAATAAGTATTTGCTATTGTTGAAATCCTTAGGACATGAAGATTGATATTTTAGTAAAATTAAATAATTTTGTAAATTTTTGGGACGTCATTTACTTTGAAAACTTAAAAAATTATAATATGGTGATTTTCCATGAAGAAAAATATAAAATTTGTATTAATGTAAAATTTAAACGATTAAAGATATCATAACAAAATTTGGAACTAATATAGACTCAGTTATCCTTAAATTAACGACATTATAATTTGTTACATATTTTATTTTCAAATACCGAAATTCCTAAACCGGGGAAAATGTGTTCCAAAAACAGAGTTTTTTTTTTAGAAAAGTGCCTACTGTTCGTTTTTTTACCATGTGATAGTGAAAAAGACACTCCGTAATATATATTTCTGTTTTTATCGTGCCTGATGTCACAAATGATTGGTTTCTTTTGGCCACATCTGCAAATGGCTTGTCACACAAGAAACATCTTGGGGAATTTGGTTGTTTTTTTTTGTCCGATATTATTCTAGAACATTCCATGTCCATCAGCCACATACAAATCTTGACCCGGAAGTTGTGATAAGTCTGTCACGACATAAGTTTCATCATCTATCACACAACATGTTTCTTTTATAAAATTTTTCCTACATTTTTCGCACGTTCTTTTGCTTCTAAGATCTTTACCGAATTGCGAAGTAGAACTTTCTGATCTTTATATGACTTCAACCTAGCCTTAGCTTTGGCTCTGCACACAAAAGAATTAGTGCAATTAACTCTACGAGCTGCTTTTCTGATTGAAGTTTTCGATGGTCTTCGAAAGAGTTGTTCTATATATTTTGCCTGACCAATATCTGTTAGACAATTTTTTATTACTAAACCAGGGTTTCTTTCAATGTGCAAGTCTTCCTTATGCTGTTTAATTGCTTTGAAAACAGTATGACGATGAACCATCAGATATTTTGCTATATTTTTGAAAAGTTTTTAATATTTTTCATGTACTTTTTTCGGTGACCATTTTTACCGAAATAACAGTTGAAAATTAATGATTTTTTTGAAAAGATAATATCTGACATATTTTTTAAAGCTAACTTGATTAAAAAAATTATAACTCGTTGCACCAAGGATAATTTTTGGCTGGAATAGGGTGTATACGTTTTTTTTTGACTCACTCTTTAGTTATATCCCTACTTAAACTTCTCCACTAAGATCTAGTGATCGAAATGAAAGAACAAATAACCAACACACACTATTACACTATAAAATGGTTACACAGAAGGTGTCAATATCTTCGGAATGCCAATTGACTGTTAAATTTGCCAATGGAAACCCCTTGCAAGTAGTCTGGTGGGTAACTAGTCAATAGTAGTTCTATGGTCTGCAGGGTAGCGTCAAAATACAACAACTAACACACAACTTACACACATTCAAATACACTTTACTAGAAATTAATGCATCAAAGTTTTTAAATTTAATTATAATTTTTATTTTTATACACTTTAAAATTGAAAACATAAAAAACAGAAATATACACGAATGTGTATAGAAAACTTCCACATTAAATGTGATAATTTCATTATTCATGCTTAAAAATCGATTTATGAATTTAACAACAGCAACAACATTTTGAAAATTCCATATTCAGACAGAACATGCAAGAAAGTGTAAACGGAGAAGGGCGACTGGATGATACCCTACATGTACATGATGGTATTTTTAGTGATTTTTTGAGGATATAATACTCTAGCTATATTATTTCTAGCTAGTTAACCAAGGACTTAAAATTTGTTTCTTCAGATTTTTTAAAGTTCTCAACAAAATTTCGCAGAAGTTGTTTTTTGTAATCAATTTCGCAATCAAAAATTATTTATTATATGTTGTTACGTTTTCACCTTTTGAAAACGTTAGATTATTTTCTTTAAATAAACCGGATACTTTTGATTGCAAATTAAAGCCATTTAGTAGTTTAAAATTGTAACAACTCTTTATTTATTTAAAATGTACAACAATAACAGTTCAAATAGTCACACAATGTGTTTATACACGTTTATCAATTTGCAGAAATGCACACACACTTTATAATGTGCAAACTTAAATGTACAAGACAGTTGATGTTAACTCTAACAGCGCCTATGATCAACTCACTAACGACTGAAACCTCTGCCTCTATTTATATACGCGCCATCTTTCGTGATTCTTCTACAATGCTCTTAACGGACAAACTAGTATGTTCGAATTCTAGAGCTTTCGATGTCAATGTTAGCAGCTTAAACATTTAGTGTTGCCATACTTATAAACAATGCTAATAACCGTATGCTATCAACATTGTTGATAAGTAGAAGCTTCTACTGATGGACGTGTTTGTAAACATGATGAATGCTACAGGCAGTCGTTACAGACCGTTAAATTCAAATCGCTATTGCACATTCGTAACACCACAACACTTTTCATTTAAATAAGTTTGTTGTCTCTCCTGTAAAATTTTAAAACGTGATGATAGGCCCTTTTGCATTTTAGGATACGCTATGTTTCTTATGTAGATTAAGGATGATTGAATTAAAAAGTTTCTTAAAAAAAAACATAGATACTTCTTCTTGTAGGCATAAGCGAGACAATGAAGAACTAAATAGGGATACTATCAAAATTTTCTGACACATTTTCGAGTAAAATCATCCACTTAAACACATTTTCAAATAATTGCTTCGTTTGATTCTTCAGATGTGGTCATAGGCCTGGCCAGATTTTTACCATTATTTGTAACCGATCTCAATTTTACCTCTTTCAAGAACGATGTCAAAATTAAATACTAAACTTTCCTCATTGTTAATTAATGTTTATACTACAGCATAGGCAAGTCTGCTCATTTCGTCTGATATTTCATTTCCCCGGTAGCCGCTGAGATCCGCTATTTAATACAATGACTTTTGTTTCAGTCAAAATGCACTAAAACCAGTTTGGATCGAAATTACCATAAAGCTTGAAGGCTATTAGAGAATATAAATATTTGGACATTTTTCAGACCTCCCCAAGAAACTTTCTTAGATAAAACCTTACTTTAATTTAGTTGAAAATGTTCTCTTAGTATCAGATCTGATAAGACACTCCAACCTGTGGGTCTTGCCATATTCTGAAGAATATTCGGTCATCGCACTTGGCATTTACAAGTTAGCCTTCCATCAAACTTGACATCAAGACATTTTTTTCTTCTTGGACCAGCACTCAGGGGATCTCCCCTACTCATACAAAGCATTGTATTGGTACTAGGAAAATAGGTTATGGAAGGGAGGAAAGAGGGAGTAGTGTTTGTGGACATTCGATTTGAACTTTGCTACATTGAAAATGACAGAAATGACTTCGGCGGGAAGATTGTTTCACATACTGACAGTAGAGCTGAAGACTGTATTTTCCCTGTAGTATGTTCTGCGGTCCATTGGCCAATCGACCACAAAGAGATGTGTACTTGGAAATGTGCGGGTATCAGGAACATGTTCCATAATTTCATCAGAACACATTCGATTGTAGTACCTATCGAACAGTGAAATGCAAACCACATTGAGTCATTGCTCCAGCGAATCAATAGAGTTTGATATCCCACTGCCACCAATAATCACCTTCGCCCTCTTCTGTACGCGGTCGAGAAGATCCAAAATAGACTTTGAAGCACCGGCCCATACATGGGAGTTGTATTTCAGAAAGAGAAATAACGGCCTTGCGGTACCCCTGAATTTATCTTGAACACGTTATCTTAAATCCCATCTATAACAATTTTTGTCTAGGTCTAATCGAAGATTTCTTTGATTCATGACATCGTCAGATTAATACAATAGATATCCATTTGTTAAAGTTTTCTCTAAATGGTGATATTGGAACAGGAATAGTTTTGATAAAATGGGAAACGATTGTATCAAACATCCCAGTTATGATCGATAACCGAAAGAGACAAATTATCAAAGGAATGTAGAAAGAATCTCAGTTTGAGGACAGGCATTAATCAGTATCACATTAGAACGTCAGCCATATCTTGTTTTATCAACGGCACCCTAAATCTCCAGAAAGCCATAAAGTAAAGTTTTCTGTATTCCTTGGAACATCTCCTATTACCACATCTAATGACGTAGGGTACAAAAACATATCTGCTGATGTATAATTTTTGTTATTATAAATATTCATTTAAATATATGAATTTTAATAATTTTCATGTAGCAATATGTGCTGGAAATAAAGATACACTCAGAGAAAAAAAATTATGACTCAGAGTGAAAAAAATCGAAAGTGGAATATAAAATTGAGCAACATGAAAAAATATTGAAAATTTGTAATTTGGAATGGGTTTATTAATGCTAAGTAAGTTTTTCTTAGCAGAAACTTTCATTACGTAGTAATGAGTTATAATCCAAAAAATCTGATGTTACACTTCTTACACGATAGGATTTTAATTGTTTGTTTTAACCCGGTGATAATATTGGCGGCAAGTACTTATCAAGTACAATTAACGACAGAACTTATTACCAGGGCGAGCTTTTTGCTTCAAAAGTAAGCTTTTGAATATAGAAAAAAAATATGAATATAATTTCTTTATTTCTTTCACGATACAACGAATATTGGTTATTTTAAAACTAGCGTCTTTCATTAAGCGTTTTCTGTCTTTAAATTTAAATAAAACAAAGTGTGTGTTAGATATCATCGTCATTTATATTCGTTTAAAAGGCCTACCGATGCCATTATGTATGGAATATAACATCGTGCTAATATCCGCTGTGGCTTCGCTAGGTGACGCACATTCGAAAAGTCCAATTTTCCATGACACTGGCTCATAAACAAGGCTGAATATGACTGTGTGCATGAGTTATGTTGGCTTTGAGGGCCGCTGTGGTTTACGGCTTGTTCGCGTACTTATGAAAACCCCACAAGAAAAAGTCTAACGTAGTCAAATCACACGATCTCGTTGTCCAGTTCATATCACATACACGCGAGATGTTTATGCCCTTAAATCGCCCGTGCAGAATGTCCAATGTGGCATGACCTGTGTGGTCCATAGCACCGTCCTGTTGAAATCACGTTGGTATCCATATCAATCAATTCAGGCCAAAAGAAGTTGGTAATCATTGGCCTATAGCATTCTCCATTGACCAACGTCGTTCTCAAAGGAATGTGTAACACCGCCGCCAGCCTAAAATCCACACCAAACAGTGATATTTTCGAGATGCATTGGAGGCTTTTGGATCTCATGTGGTTTGGTATCGTCCCAAATTTGACAAATTTGTTTGTTAACGAACTCATTCATCTAGAAATGGACTTTATCGCTGAAGATAATTTTTTTAATGAAAATTGGGGTAAGTTTAAACTGCTCCAAGGCCCATTGTTGTTTATGGTCGCTAACCTTCAGCTCCTTGGTCAGTTGGATTTGTACGGTTTCAGGCCCAGGTGAAGACGCCATGTTGTGGTCTGCGATAGGCTGAGTTCTTGTCAGCGACGCGATTCGTCGTCGACATGTTGGTTCATTGTGTACTGAACCAGTAGACTTAAATTTATCCACCACACTGCGAATAGTCCTCTCTGTAAAACGCTATATCCTTCCATGGTAATTTGGCAAAGCAAATTAAATATGGCCGCTTTAAACTGTCAAAGTTCTGTAATCCCTATTGGAAGACTCTTTAAAAGTGCATCTAGTTTGTCTGGTATTTACTTTATGATTAGTATACTCAGCTTCTCCTTATTCAGAATTTCGGGCTTACACATGAACTTGATCCAAATTTGAAGGAAGGTCTTATAGTAAATATCCACAAAAAGGGTGACCTGACAAACAAACATTACCATCCTTAGTGCAGTGAATAAGATCATAGCGCAAATCATTAACCGGAGAATATCCGACACTGTACGAAGGCATCTAAGGTCCGAACAAGCTTGCTTCCGGCCCCAAGAATCCTGTGTAGACCACATCAATAGTCTACGAATAATTATAGAGCAATTTACGGAGCTACGCTCTCCGCTTTACCTTCTGTTTATCGACTTTGAAAAAGCATTTGACACGCTGAATCAAAACTCAATATGGAGCGCTCTTGCTTGCAAAGGAGTTACACCCAAGATCATTAGCCATACTCAAACTCTATATCGTGATGTTAAATGTCGTGTTGTCCACAATAACCCTTTGAGCACTTGTTTTGATGTTGTAGCTAGTGTCCGCCAGGGCTTCGTGCTGTCTCATTTGCTTTTTAATATCATGCTAGATGTTATACTTAGTTCATAATGCTACTCAAGCTAAAAAAAAAATCGAGAGCCTCGAGTATGCGGCTGACATATGCCTCCTTTACACAGCTATAAAGATATGGGATCTAAACTTAAATGCATTGAAACAGAGGCCATAAAAGCTGGTCTAAGAATAAACGTAAACAAGAGTAAGGTAATACGCTGCAATACAGTAAACACCAACAAGTTTCGTATAGAAAACAATGAACTTGAAAAAGTCTCGTCATTTAGCTACCTAGGCAGCATCTTAACAAACACAGGTGGCTCCAGCAAAGATGTAGTGTACCGAATCTCAAAAGCCAACCAAGCATTCGGTACCCTTCGGTACCCTTCGGTACACTTCGGTCAGTATGGAAATCTTCTGCCATATCCAAGAACACCAAGATCGGTATCTTTAACTCTTATGTCAAGTCTGTGCTCCTCTATGTATGCGAAACGTGGAAAACGACTGAAAAGTTTTCTGGCCTAACACCATATGTAATACGGAACTCTGGAGACAAACAAATCAGGGGCCAGCCATATTAACACACACTGCGCAGGCCTTAAGATGACGCAGCTAAAATTGCCCTTGACTGGAACCCACAGGGTAAGACCCGAAGAGCAGGCAGACCGTTCGTTACACGCATGGCGTCGCCAACTGAACATCAAAGTCAGCCGGAGAGAAGTAAAACAAATATCATCAAACCAAATCGAATGGAACAGATTCGTTGTGGTCCTTTGTTTCCAATAGGAACCACAGGACATAATATATAAAATATAAATATATACCCACCATCAAAAAAATGCAAGGTATATTAATTTTGTCATTCTGTTTGTAACACATCAAAATATTCATCGCAGACCCACAAAAGTATATATTCTGGGTCCCTATAAAATTCTAAGGCGATCTAGATATGCTTGCCCATCTGTCTGTTGAAAACACGATAGGTCGCAAAATAAGGGAGCTGGCTGGCTGAAATACACTCTATTGAAAAGGCTTGTTTGGTATTAGTATCATATCGGTCCACGATTTCACCTAGCCCTCAAATAAATGTCCGCTTGGAATACTCCTTGATCAGTCATTAATATAATTTAATGTCATTCTTTGTAACCAATGTTTTTATTACAATAATCTGTGAGTAAGTATATATTCCCGTTTTTTGAGCATTTTTGCTTGCATATTATTACCTTTTTTTGGTTATAAACTCACAGAACACGTTATCAGCAATAACAGAATGTTATCATCAAAAAGTCTACTAAAAATAATATTTTTCCAGTTATTCCAAGTCTTTGAAAATTATTTGCTGCCAGTACCAATTGTTCTCCTAGTGTCAGTGTAAAGTTTCACTGAATATTCAAAAATATGGAATTGGAATTTAAAAAATTTATTCCAAAATTATTTATTTTGGAGCTGCAATAAGAAATAAAATTAATTTTAATGTTTTTACAAACAAATTAACAAAAAATTTTTATCGATTCTTAGAATTTTCATTTCAATACCAACTTTTGAGTGTACGAGTAAATATTTCATATTTCTCATATTAAATATTTTTGTTGTTGGTTCGCTTGTTCGTTTACAAACATTAAAAACATATGAATATTTCTTGTTGTAGTAATTTCTTTGTTGCATGTACATTGCAATACACATTGACAGATAGACAGACCGACATAATTATCAACATTATTTCAATATTTTTGATTGTATGTAGTTGTTAAAACCCAATTGTACTTGTTGTACTTATGCTGAGTTCATACTGGCAATGTTATGTGAGTACTACAGATACGGCTTACATTACACATTCAATACATCATACATTCATTGCTTCAATTCATCAATTATTCCTTCGTACATGCATACATTCATACATTCATACTTGTGTGTTTGTGTGTGTCCATTTGACCATAAAATAAAAAATCAACTGGTTAATTTACGTTTCGAAAAAATTAACGGATTTTTAATTATAAAGCAGCATATTAAAATAAATGTTGCTACGTTTTGTTTTGTATTTTTATTATTTAATGGTTGTAATCGAAAACTATAAAAGCAACAAAAAAATGAAAAATAATAAAATGCTTTAAGAATGAACACCTGTGTCGATTTCAATATGATGTACATGATGAGAAATCACTTAAATTAAATATTTTTTATGGTATTCTTTGCAACAAACGTTTATTAGCAAACGTACATTATGAGAATTTTTATGGGATAAGGGGAGGAGTTATTTCGGGGTTTAACAGATTAAAATTGTTAAGACTCCAATCGAAAAAAAATAACAAAATGAAATTTATTATAAACCACTATTCAAAACTACTGCTCCAAATGTTCCAAAAGATATCATATTATTAAAAGAGGAGTTAAACCAACTTGAACTATCTCAGCTGTTTAAAATACCGATTAGGCTTCCTACGCGGGAATATTTCTTTGGAAAATTTCGGGAAGTTTTTGTCGGGATTTTTTGGGAATTTCTTTATAAGTTTTCTTCTTAAAGTTACAATATTCAGATGGCCAAATTTTTTTATAATTTAATGATTCCACTATATACATAGTTTATTAGGTTCTATCACCAACCAACATTGTACAACCAAATATTGTTATCTCACTTCTTCTAAATCGCTGGTAAATGTCTATTAATTTGGAAACAAATTTATTGGTTTTACTATTAAAAAATTCCCGGGAATAACAAGATTTTTAATTTTCCTCCCGGGAAGGGAAAAAGTCCTGGAAATTAGCAACCCTAATACCGATGATCTCACTTCTTTGAGCTCTTTTTTGAGTTTGATGGTATTTTTCTCCCACAATCAAAAAAGATAGCAGGTATATCGATTTTGTCATTGCGTTTAGTACATTAGTATGTATATTCTGGGTCCTCATAAGATTCTAAGACGATCTAGCTATGTCCGGCAGTCTGTCCGCATCTCTGTTGACAACACGATAGGGCCCAAACGAAGGGAGCTAGCTGGCTGCTGATATTTTGAGACCAAAAACGATTCAAGCCAATTTCGGATACTCTGTCCTGAAATGAAGCGTATCCCAGAGAGAGCGTTCTGCATCGATCGAAACAAATAGTTGTCGGACGGGAAAGGTCTGGAATATAAGGCGGGTGAGGCAAAACTTTCCAAACACTTCATTCTAAATTGTTTTAACAGGTATTGCAACATGTGGCCTAGCGTTGTCATGATGGAATATTACGGTTTTTCGGGTTATCGTAATGGATCCATTTTTCATCGAAAGTAATGATTCGGAGCAAAAATGAGCGTCTTTTACATCGATGAAGTAGCATTTCAGAGATACAATGTCAAGGCCTCTCAGCTTCAATTCGTATGGTATTAAATTTCCTGCTTTTGGATGAATTCTGCTGCTTGCAATTTGCTGATTTATTTGCTCTCAATGATTGTGTAAGCATTGGTTGAGTTTGACAACAATATTCATGGAGTAATGCCTCCAATTCTTGGTCTTCAAACCGTTTTGTCTGGCCTGGGCGATATTTATCTTCCGTGTCAAAATCACCACTTCTGAATCACACAAACCATATATCGCACATTTAAACCTGGAACACATTCACCATGAGCTTCGGTGTAAAACCGCACTTTTTTTTCAAAGTAAAAAAGTAGAAATACCCTCCCGCATATGAAGCCTTTATTGCACAAATTTCAAAATTTTCGAAGCAAAAAAAAAAAAAACGTTGTTGTTTACATTATAATGTTTAACAACTAAGTGAGAATAAATGACAGATATGTACCATTAAAAATGACAAAATGAAAATTTTGGCCCAACATTGTTCAACCAAATATAGTTATTTTAAATAGAATTAACCTTTACACCTCCCTAATAATCGTACATCCATTTTATATGATTTATTTCCAACGACTATAAAGTTTCAGTCTGTGTTTACCGGTGATTGTTTTTATTATAAATAAATGTTGTCTAAATATCTACTCGTATGACTTATTATATTTGAAAAAAAGCCAAATGTTTAGCCATTATTTTTATTTGTTACCGTCATTGCAATAATCATATACTTATTCAATGTGTTATTTAAAACTAGATTTGTGCTACTTGATATCTAAATACATTTATTCATGATTATTTATTATTATTGTTTTTTTTATATTTTTTCAGATTTTCATTAGCAAGTGTTATGGTAAGTGTTATTAGCAATTTTTAATTCAAATTAAGCAATCACAACCAATAGAGCATAACGGAATTTTAGAATGTAAATGTGAGACCTCTATGGGTAAATTTTCAGTTTTGTATGTCATTCCGTTTATAATTCTTAGATGTAATCAAGAGCCTACAAAGTATATACATTAAATCAGGTGCAAATCCAGCTCAAATATTTGTTTAATAAATTAAAGTTTCTCTTTCCTTTAACTTTTTTCCTCTTTTATATTAAACATTTTCGTTTTTTCTTCTCAGTAAATAACAAAAACACTTTTTTCTGGTATTCGATCTAATGAACATAAAAATGTGGAATTTATTCAAAGTTTTAACATTTATTTTGAAACATTTCTACAATATACATTTATTAAAATTATTTACCATTGTTTAACTATGACATGTTCCCATCTTTCCGGCAACAACGAATAGTCTGTTCCAAAGTAAAGCGTATCTCAGAGAAAGAGAGCGTTCTGCATCGTACGAAACAAATAGTAGCCGGTCAGGGTACAGTCTGGACTATAAGTAAAACTTCCCCACCACTTCATTATAAATAGTTTTTAACAGGTATTGTAACATGTGGTTTCATTACGGTTTCATGTCTGGCCACGTTTTTCGACCAATGTAAGCTTCAAAGGAATCAGTTGCGTTCGGTGCAGGTTCCCTGTGATGGTCTGGTCAGATTTCAGCAGCTCATAATAGATAGAATCCTTTTGCTCTCACCAAATACAGAGTATAACCTTAGCGCCATGGATATTTGGCTTTGGTGCCGATTCGGCTGGTTGGCCGGACTTTGCATACGATTTCTTACATTGTCTTGGAATTTTGCGGTAATTTTTCGTAACCGAACTCCTGATTGTCTTCTCCTCAGTCTATCTAAGTAAGCAAGAGAGCAATGGCAGGCTAATGCATTTCGATTTCAATGGTACCTATAAGGTTGTGCCAAGTTTAACGAGTTCATTTACCCTTCTGTTTCCCTGTATGCTCCTGCGTCTTGTGCCTTGGTAGCCGTGGTCAGTTTTTATTCTCAAAAACTACGATTCTAGGCTTATAATATCAGTTTAACTGTCAGAGTAGATGTTTATGGCGGTCCTTGATATAACATTTACTCTCAACCAATTTGTCACGTCTTTAAGGATCACTGTTTGGAAAACATTGCCTTGATTTTCAATCCGAAAGTTTGTATATAAAGAGATTCAAATCCATTGAGTCGTCAAAATAAAATTTCACACTTTTTCTTCTACCCGGAGTTGCATTATTCCATAAATCACGAGATGGTAATCTGTTTGCGTAGAGACGTTCCTGAATTAGGAGGGGTGGTCAACGATCTACCCCAAATCTTCTACTTGGGGTACCTTCAAATCCTAACTTTTTATTTTCTCTTCAATTTAGAGACCATGAGGACAAAAAGATATTTAACAATATTCGTGTGGAAACGTTCGTGATTTAGAACGGGTGGGGTGTGTTTAAGTCTTTACGCCAAAGCTTCAGGCTCTTGAAACTTTCAGTGGCTGATTCCGCTGTAATGCGAAAAGAACTAGATATGTATACACAGTGAGGCTATTCATTGAATCTTGTATTACATATCAAATTATGTCCTACTCTACAGAGTATGGCACCAGACGATGGTAACATACAAGAGATTCAGACTAACTGTAGCTGTATTAACGATTATTTCTTCCGTTAGCTGTTTTGCAAGAGTAAAGATCAATAGTTGTGTTTTTACTCTCTCTTCGACATTTGGTTTAAAATTCAACTTGTTGTTCAAAATGACACCAAGATGTTTAGCAATATTTGTCCTAGTTATCTCGATGTTGCTACGAAATGTGAATCGAAAGTCAGATATATTATAATTCCTCGTGAAAAGAACGAGTTCCGTTTTGTGGGAATAAATGCCTCAGTTGGACAAATATACAATGCTTTTCTGTAGTTTGTCCTGTAAAGAAAATAGGCATTTTCCTTTAATTGGAACTACTTTGCCCCCACTAGTTTTTAGGGATAACAACACGGGACTTAGAGCCAGATACCACAGTTTCAGTGAAAGGATTGCTCCCTGTAATGTATGTCTATTTACAAAGTGGGTTATTCTAGAAGATATCAACACTAAAGTTAACCTTCGGTATTGTAGTTGATTTGATTAACACTAATCATCGCATCTGAAGTGATATTAAAAAAATCACCTTTGATATCTAAGATGGCTATTGAGAAATATTTCTATATTGACAAGCTATTGTAGAGCCGTTTCAATCGACTTCCCCATATTCAATGGTCAATGTTTATGATCAATGATCGCGGGAAGATAGTAAGTAGTCTATCTTAAAAATTGATAAACAAAAATGGCCATAATTTCTAACTTTAGGAGGCTATACAATTTGATCCATATTGTATTAGCTTGGATAATGGGAATGAATTTTGAAAATATGGCAAATTCAAGAGGTTATATAACGAACATATGAGCTAGCTTACTTTTCAAAACCTTTAGAACCATGTATTTATCCAATGAACTACTTTCATCTCTGTTGAAATCACTCTTTCATCATATATTTTGTTAAGATTTTCTTTTTTCCTTTAGTATTGCAAATTAAGAGTTCAATGTGCAAACATTTTTACAAAACTTTTTGTTCTATTTATAATTTTTCCACCCATTTTTATTTATTTATATACTTTAAATCATTATTATAACAACCAAAATAACACGAATAATAAAACTTATTGATTTTCTCATTATGCTAAAACATTTCTATAAAAAAAAAACGAAATAAAACAAAAAATCGGTCAGTAATTTTTTTCAAGCGTTAAACATGTAACAACTATTTTTGCTTGCTTGCCAGAGGAACTCCACAGGGTTGGACAAAATTATGATAAAATTTTTTAGAGAAAAAGAAGTAGAAACATTACACTGCAAAGAGTGTTTCTACATGATGAGGTAATGACCATCTAATGAACTGTGGGTCGAGAGATATTATTTTCTTTTTATGTGCACTGAGTTGTAATTATTTTTAAGTTTTTTCAATTACACTTTCCAACAAATTGAGACTTTTTGATTGGAACATAATAGCGACCTTATAATTCTGAAGGGGCTTGTTGAGTAATGTAATGATTTTTTGTTCAAAGGAAGCATTATACTAAATGAAAAAAATTGTATAAGTTAATGTCTGAGAGAATTCTAATTGTCTGAGTTATATTGTGGAATTTTATGGGAATCATTTTTGTGAAAGAGCTTAACCCTCTAGCTCTTCTCTTTAGGGATCAATTTGTTCCTTTTTTCGAGAGAATCAAAAAAGTCCTTTCAAAAAGAACATTAAGGATTAAAATATTCTAAGATACCAAAGTTGCAAATAAAGCTCTTTACGCTTAATTAGCAAAATTACACGCCACATTGGGTATCACAATTTTTTAAAAAAATCACCAAAAATCAATTTATAATCCGAATGAGCTTTATTTATTTATTTATATTTTGCTCCATTTTTTCATCGTTTTTCAGATATGGCGGGCCTGCGGAGGGTCAAAATTGTTTTTTGAAATATCAGCTATAATTGTGATAAAATTCTAAATAAAATTAAAACAATTTGCTAACAGTTATCTCGTCCCTATAAAAAGTTACACGCATCCAAATTTGGAACATGTAAGAATGGTTTTTTTTTTTTGATGTTCTCGAAAAATGGGACAAATTGTCCCCTAAAGAGAGGAGCTAGATGGTAAAGATCTTCCACAAAAATTATCCACATACAATTCCACAATATAACTCAATATAACAATAAGAATTCTCTCAGACATTAACTTACAAAATTTTGTTCATTTAGTATAATACTTCCTTCGAACAAAAAAAGAAAACTTTGACCCACTGTAAAAAGAAATTCTGACCAGCTGGACTATATGTTTATTCTACAAAAAGGATCTACTCAACACGCCCTTTCAGAACTATAGGGTCGTTATTCTATTCCAAAAATTCTGTTGGACAGTGTTATTAGCAATATAGGACATCTTAACGACATTTCAGCATTTTGTCTACATTAACCATAGTTATTAATGCTTGCAAAGTATTTGTTTAAATTGCCTTCATTAATTTTGTGAAAAGCCAACTGATCCAAATAAGTAGACAATCAATTCTAGTAAACCTAGAACTGTATTAAGTTTGCTTTTTAAGCCCTATAGAACTTAAAATTGTAAAAAATAACACAAATATGTAAATTTGAATCAATCCATTTGTATACCCTTCACCTTCGTGAGAAGGGTATATATAAGTATGTCATTCATTTGTAATTTCCACAATATAATTTTCCGACCCTATAAAGTATATATATTCTGGATCCTTATAGATAGCGGAGTCGATTAACCCAAGTCCGTCTGTATGCCCGTATGTCTCTTTAAATCAATTTTCTGAAGACCCCAGATATTTTCGGGATCCAAATCTTTAATAATTCTGTCAGATATGCTTTCGAGAAGTTTCCTATTTAAAATCAGCAAAATCCGTCCATAAATAACGGAGATATGAGCAAAAATCCGAGACAACCTCTGAAAGTTTCATAAACAAAAGACAATTTATTACATGCTTTGACAAAAAAGCAACAAAACGTATGTTTGGATGTGTGTTGTTTTTTTTTTTTTTGGTGTTTCATTTGGCTTGGCGTTGTTGTTTTTATACCCTTTACCTGAGAAGGATATAAGATTGTAATTTCGTTTGTAACTTTTACAACATAATCTGTTCGTCAGCAATTAAATGTAAAATTTTTAAGAGTTTTCTTTATATATTTAGGTTGCTATACGCTGAGAGTGGTCAATTAATGCATCCACAACAAAGGTGAAGGGTATATAAGATTCGGCATTGCCGAATATAGCACTCTTACTTGTTTTTATTAGAAAGATCAATACATGGCATTCTTGATGAAACGCATTCTGGACGTCCAATTTTGGGCCACTTTTTCGAGCGTTGCTGGCCGCATGTAACGAATAACACGAACAAAGCGTCAATTGTTGCTGGTTAATTAGCACAAACCAATTAAATAATCGAGAGATGTCAACATGCAATACCGTGGAGGCCAATTGACTGGTCCATTTCTAAAAATCATGCTATCGCCAAATTTAGAATTCAATAAATTGATAGTTGTGGTCGATCGACTTATTGAAATCAAAATTTGGCTATAATTTAACCGGATCAATGTCATCCTTATTTTCAAACAAAAAATCATTAATCATGGTGCGGTAACGATCTTCATTTTTGAAGGAATAAGGAGCGATGTGCCACTAGCTTGTAAACCGCACCAAGCGGTTCATTTTTGTGGACGTAATAGAGTCTGTGGGGTCTGTTGTGGATTGGTCTCACTTCATTTGAGGCAATTTTGCTTATTAACAACTAAAAATGAGCTTCATCGCTGACCACAATTTTGCGATATTACAATCACTTTGTCCATCTCCGTTTAAAATCTACCACACTTTTAGACACTTTTTTTGTTCTCTTCAATTCTCTTTTTACAAGAGCCTAATATCTCTTCACTGGTCTTAGCTCCAGGCAGTTTGGAGGATTTGCATCTCTTGGTACAAATACCACATTATTGTTCTTGTACCACTCAATACTTTGCTTCCATAGTAAAAGGATGCCAAATCTGGCCAAAAGTTAGTGGACACATTAAGAAGTCTTATGAATGGAAGCATCCTTTTTTGTAGACATTCCTTGACATAAATTTCGGTATTTATAGAGCCCTTTGTACCAAATGATTGGCTTCTTTTGCCGCAACTGCATATTGCTTGCCATACCAAGAACTTTTTGGAAAGTATAGCAGGAAAATTTTTTTTTATAAAATTTGACTTCAATTTCCGTGCTCTGTTTTTGGCCTCTAAATTCTTAGCAGCGTTCCTGTCAGGAACTTTTTGAGCCTTGTATGTTTTTGAACCTGCATTGACTTTAACTTTTCGTACCAAGTAGTCCGAGCACGAGCTAACCGGGCTGCTTTCCTACCGGATGTGTTGGGAGCTCTTTTGAAAATACTTTCTATTTTTTTAGATTAATAAACATCATGTGAACCATTCCTTCTACCTGAACCAGGTTTTCTATCAATGGACAAGTTCTCTTGCTACTGTTGAATTACATTGGAAACAGTTTGACGGCAGACCTTTGATTATTTGGCCAACTTTTTGTAGGACCAAGTTGGGTTTTTTGAAAATATTTAATAATTTTAGTACGGACTTTTTTCTGGTCACTCATTTTAATCAGATTAACAACAAATGAACGTAAGTGTCATTAAACATAATAACTGACATGCTTTACAAAGCTAACTTGATAAAAAAAAAATCAAATAATACTTGGGTTAAAAGTTTTAATGAAAAATGTGTGTTAAGAATAATTCGATCTCAGTCCTTATCAGATTTTTGTGTTTGAGAACAACGCTAAATTCAGCAAAGACTCTGGCTGACACGTCATTAGTTAGTTGCGTATAATGTCTATTAGACAAGTCCATCTATGTTGATGGGAATAAAGACAATTACAAATTCTCCTACCCCCTGCTAACCCACTGTACAATTTATATTATTAAATCACAACGTAACAAAAAAATAAGAAAGCAGCAGAACAAAAAAAAAAAAAAACAAAACAAATTTATTAAAAGAAGTGGAAAGTTCGCTAACAAATGCCGGTAATTTTTTCATCAAGTCTTTGATCAATCAAGCGTCAAAATATTCTGCAGATACAACAGTAAACTCGCCAACAGATTTCAATTTTTCCTCACTTTTTCCTTTGTGTTCAACTTTTTTTTTTCACCCATTTTTGCACTTCAACTGCCAGAGCATCATCATTTCGAATGGAAATATAATAAAAAAAAACAAAAAACAAGTAACCCCAACAATGGCAACAACAACATCATTATTACCGGCAGCAACAGCAACAGCAACAGCCACAAAAACAGCAAGAGGAAAATGCAATGCAATGCAATTAAATAAAGCAGCAACTTCAAATAATACAATATTAAAAACAACAACAGCAATATTGTACTTTATATTTAAACAGTGGGATTACAAATGTTATGTTTGGAAGTAATAAAAAATAAATATTAAAGTATAGACGATATTTCATCAAAATAAGAAATTAACCTGGAAGTATCGTTTGTAAAATATCCAATTCAAAAAAACTTTTTCAACCATAAGATTTTGGAAATAAATCTGTCATTTCTGACTGGCTCAGAAATGTTACCCTCTACGTAGCATCTGTAATTTTCTTCTTTTGCAGCTAAATAAAGTTCTATGTGAGATGGCAGTACCAATTTTTAGTACTTTAAATTCATATTATACCACGGATTTTGCTATTAAACAACGAAAGATCTAAGTAATGGGCTTTTGAGCTAAGTATATAAGGACTGAGATCGAAAAATTCTTAACACAGGTTTTTCATTAAAACTTTTAATCAAGTACAAGGTTGCGCAAAAGTAAACTTCCGATGTTTTTTTGCTGTAATTTAAAAAGAAATTAAAAACTTTGATTCTTCTTGTGGATTATTTTTATTTGGTCTTTTAATTTTTTTTACATCAAGTCGAGAATATGATGTCATGTAAATGGCCGCCGCCACAGTTGATTGTCATTTGAGCCATTTTTATGGCATTTTCCATCACTTTGGCCAAAACTTCCGGCGATAGGTCCTCACATTCTTGACGGATATTGTATTTAAGAGCTGCAAGAGTCTGAGGCTTGTTGACATAAACCCGCGACTTCAAAAAGCCCCGCAAAAAGAAGTCTGGAGCGGTCAAATCAGGCGATCTTGCTGGCCAGTGCAAATCGCCAAAACGGGAGATTAGGCGCCCGGGAAATGCATCCTTCAGCATATCGGTTGTGGCACGTGTAGTGTGTGCCGTTGCACCGTCCTGTCAAGTTGCGGCAAAAAGAACTCGTTGATCATTGCTCTGTAGCGCTCACCATTCACAGTAACCGTTTGGCCCGCGACGTCTTCGAAGAAAAAAGGTCCGATGACTCCTCCAGCGAAAACAGCACACCATACAGTGACTTTGAGCGGGTGTAATGGCTCTTCGTGGGTTACACGCGGATTTTCAGTGCCCCAGAAGCGTAAATTTTGCTTATTTACGTACCCGCTAAGATGGAAATGGGCCTCATCACTCATGATTATATTTGATGAAAAATCATCTTCCTTTTGGTGGTGATTAAGGATGGCTTGAGCGTATGTTAGACGCGATTGGCGGTCAGCAGCTAACAGCTGATGCACCGTCTGGACTTTGTACGGAAACATCTTCAAATCTTGTACCAAAATTCGATGTAAAGACCGTCGACTGATACCCATTTGCGTGGCACGTCGTCTGGTCGATGTCGACGGCGCTTCCCTGACATCCTCGGCTACAGTAGCAATATTCTCTGCAGAACGGCTACTCCGGGGTCTGCCACGCCTGGCAGCATCTCGTGTTGTGCCAGTCTCTTCGAGGCGAGCTGCTAAACGTCGCAGTGTTTCACCAGTAGGCGTTGGAATGCCAGGAAATCTGCGACGAAATTCACGTTGTGCCAAAGTCACCGACCGATTATTGGTCAAATAAATAGTCAGCTATATTCCGCGTTCTGGAGCAGTGTAGCGTAACATTGTTTATTAACGTGTATTTCGCATGTGTTTACTATACAAATGTCAAAACAGAACTGACATTAGGGGCCAATCGCCTCCTTGTATTATTTGATTTTTTTTTAATCAAGTTACCTTTGCTGCTTCCATTCATAAGAGTTCTTAGTGTGTCCACTTATTTTTGGGCTGATTTGGCACCCTGTCACTGTGGTAATAAAGGTATTGAGTGGTAAATGAACAATAATGTTGTTTTTGTACCAAGGGAGGCAAATACTCCAAACTGCCTGGAGCTAAGACCAGTGGAGAGATAGTAGGCTCTTGTTAGAAGAGAATTGAAGAGCACAAAAATCGTGCTGGTAGTTAGAAATGCTGATTAATATCGCTGGATATTTTTATTGAAGCTCCAAAAGTTTACTTAAATTTCCAGAGTTCCAAAATTTCTTTCAATTGGGCAATAATAAAATTTAACGTCCACCAGCAACAATATATGTAGCTCTCATTTAAATCATGTGTATACAGAACTCTACAGCAATACACAGCTTTAAAGAAATATTTTCGCTTAGAAATTTGTGAAACCCCTACAAATGGCACAGAGAATTGACCGTTTAAACATCGACATAACAACTATATACATATTTTTGGAGTTCTTTTCATACACTCTTAAATTTTTAAACGAATTTTGATTTAATTGAAATTTTGTATTTGATAAATACTTTTGACAAAGGTGTAGCTATATAGAGCAAACAAATTTCATATGTTCTCAGAAAATACCGCTTCAACAAGTGAATTTTGTTTAAGTGATGAAAATTTTGTTCATAATATGACAAATATTTTAATTACGCCCACTGTGCTCTGTGCACTCTACTTATTAAAGAAGAGGAGTCTGACTGACTAAATGTTGGCGAATGATGATGGCGATATTTATGATGTTGTTGTTGTTGTTGTTGATTACAATGTGTAATGTTGGCAAGTACACAACACTTGCACAGCAGCAACAACAACAACAATATTAAGAACAACAACTACAACAACAAAAACGTGGTAATAGACACAACAAACACTCTTAACTCAAACAAGGGATAAATAAATAAAATTGTATTTTTCAAGCATTTTCCAACTGAATACTTTTTTAGTTCTACCACCTTGTTTGTACTCGTGCACACTCCATCCACACAGTCCTACTCTCGAGTAGAGTATAAAAATGGGTTAAAAATTGTCATTCTTTGTGCTACAAATACCAACAAGAACAACAACAACACACACACACACGGGGCAGAATGATGACGACGACGATAATGGCAATGAGGAAAATGATGGTGATGAGGATGGCATTGGAGCGATGTTGATGTTGTCGATATGGAATGATGATGATGATGGCTGTCGTATAAAGTGTTAAATAGGCGCGTGTTTCAAATAAAACAACACCACCATCAACAGCAACACCAATAAAACACACAGCAACAAGAACAGCAGCAACATCATGTATTGTAAAAGACCAACAGCATCGTTGACGTTGTTCGTCAAACATGCAACAAGTTGTTTAAATAAGTGGAAAAATAGATGTTTGAAAAGTTTTGCCTTGTTTAGAGTGGTACGAGTAAAAATTCTCATCAGGTCCGTGAACAAACAAAAATGTTTTATTTTTTTTCTTTTTGTATTATTTTTACTTTATTCGCTTCATTTTGAAAAAGTACAAAGTGTTTAGAATTTAAAGTACATACGTGCATGATTTATTGTTGTTTCTAGTTTATATACTTTTTTTCTTTCTCGAAACTGATGCAATTATCTAATTACACTCAGAAAATGATGTGCGCACAAACGGTGAGACCACAAGTGAAGAATATTGAAAACTTTTTCCATATTGAGCGGGTGCTAATTAAATTTACTCCAGCGTTGTCTATTTGGGTCTTATGTTTGTTTCAAACCTGTATAAGTAGAGGATGAATAGTTGATAAAGGTTTTCGTTTTTCTCCAATTATTAATTAGAGAAAGATTCAGGATTGCTAAAAAAATGGAAAGAAAAAGAACCAAGATTGTTTGTGAAATTTGGATAGAGAAAGATTCAGCATTGAAAGCAAATATTAATTAGAGAAATTTTCAGTATTACTGGAGGAAAATGGATAGAGCAAAGACCACGATTGCTGGCAGATACTGAATGGAAATGTATTCAGAATTGCAGGCAAAAAAAGGATAGCGAAAGACCAAGAGTTTTTGCAACTTTTGGATAATGAAAGATTCAGGATTTCCGGCAAAAATTGACAGAGATTGAACCATGATTGCTGCAAATACTGAATGGAAATACTTCCAGGATTCCTTGCAAAAAATTGATAGAGAAAGAACCACGCTTGCAGGCACATATTAAATGGAGAAAGACCCGTGATTGTGTTCGAATATTGGATAGATAAATATCCATGATTCCAGGGAAAATCCAGGAATAGAGAAAGTGCCGCGATTGCTGGCAAAACTTGAAAAGAGAAATATCCGCGATTGCTGGAAATATTTAAACAGAGAAATAGTCACGATTTGTGACAGAAATTAAACAGAGAAATAGCCATGTGGTGACAGAAATTAAACAGAGAAATAGCCACGATTGCGAAAAAAAATTAAATAGAGAAAGAGTCACTATTACTGGCAACCTATATATATGTATATTTGTATGTATGTATATTCCGAATGAACTCAAAAACAGTTGGACCGATTTTGATGAAATTTCAAGGGAATCTGCAGAATAGCCTAGTGGGTAACACTGTAAAGTCAGATTTTCAGTCTGTGGGCGGAGGGGCGTGGTAAAAACATACATTTTACCGCTAATGCCATCTATATATATATAAAAAACAGCTGGGCCGATTTTGATGAAATTTTCACGGAATCTTCAGAATAGCCCAGCGTGTAACACTGAAAAGTCATATTTTTGATTTTCAAATCGGTTTGCAAACAAAATTTTGCAATCATTTTTAATTTTTGATATACCCGAGGTGCCCCACTTTGAGGCATTGTGGCTCGGCAACGCTTTGGTGTTATAAGCCCAAATTCAAAAATTAAACTTATCACACCTCCACTATAGCCGTGGGAAACATTATTAAAATCGAGCCATTCATTTAGAAGTTACAGATGTGAAGGTTGGATCACCGACTTTGTCCGAAACTGTATATTAAAATCCAGATGCAATATAAAACAAATGTTTTCTAAGGGCCAGCAACGCGGACCGGGTTCAGCTAGTAATTGAATAAATAAACATCAAAAATTCTTGTTAAAATTTAATAGAGAAAATTTGAATGGAGTAAGAGCCACAATTGCTGATTAAATTTGCATAGAGATGGAAAATCGATTGATGGCAAAAATTTGTGTAAAGATAAAACCATGATTACTGCATAAAATTTAATGACAATAATTGAAAAGAAAAAAAGCTACGATGGTTGGTAAAAACTAAACACAGAAACTGGACTACTGGAAAAAAGTAGAGAAAAGGCCACCATAGCTGCAAAAATGTAAGACAATTAAATCCACAATCCTCAAACCCGGTAGCTAAAACTTAACAGAGAAAAAGCCACAATTTCTTCCAAAATTTTGATTGGGATATAGCAATGACAACAGGAGAAATTGTGATAGTGATAGAAACATGATTGCTGGTAAAATTGTAATAGAGAAAGATCCACGATCGCTGGCTAATAGAAATTTAAGTTTTTATTAGCTACGTGCACGTGTTTTTAATCGTGTTTAGGGTGGATACTATAACACTTTTAACGTATACATTGGTAGAGTACAACAATATTTGTTTCTAAAGTGTAAAAAGAAACTTCGTTTATAAAGGTCGGCTGGTGTTTCTCTTGAAACATCCTTGTACACAGGAGCAGTTCCTTACATATTTATGAAGACTAATTTGGATCTTCCAGCTGCATAAAAAGGATATTTCATTAAGCGCTTTAAATTTAAATAAAACAAAGTGTGTGTGAGATATCATCGATATTTTGTATGAATTTGAAAAGCCTATCCAATTCTCCATGATAAATAAAGCTGAATTTGACCAATGGCATGGGTTCTTTTTAGCTTTGAGGGCCGCTGTAGCTTGTGGCTTTTTCACATAGCCCTGCAACTTAAGATAATCCTACAAGAAAAAGACTAACGGGTCAAATCGTACAATCTTGGTGCACAGTTCACATCACCTCCACTTTAGATGACCATGCCCTCAAATCGCTCGTGCAGAATGTCCAATGTGTTATGAGTTGTGTGGCACGTAGTGTCGTCACACATGTCGTTGGTGTCAATATTGTTACGTTTTCACCTTTTGAAAACATTGGTTTACTTTCTTTAAATAAACCGGATACTTTTGATTGCGAATAATAGCCGTTTAGTAGTTTAAAATTGTAACAACTCTTTATTTATTTAAAATCTTCAACAAAAACAGTTCAAATAGTCACACAGTGTTTTTATCACGTTTATCAATTTGCAGAAATGCACATACACTTTATAATGTGCAAACTTAAATGTAACAGCGCCTATGATAAACTCCACTCACGACTGCATCCTCTACCACTATTTATACACACGCCATCTTTCGTTAATCTTCCACAATGATCTTAACGGACAAACTAGTACATTCGAATTCTAGAGCTTTCGATTTTAATGTTAGCAGCTTAAACATGCAGAGTTGCCCTACTTACAAACAATGCTAATAACCGCATGATATCAACATTGTTGATAAGTAGAAGCTTCTACTGATGGACGTGTTTATAAACATGATGAATGTTGCAGGCAGCTGTTACAGACTCTTAAATTCAAACGCTATTGCACATTCGTAACAATTTCATCCAATTCCGGCAAAAAGAAGTTGGTAATCATCAACTTATAGCGCTCGCCATTGCCGGTGAATGTCTGAACAATCTCGTTCTCAAAGAAATCTTGACCGATGACGCGCGCAGCGTCTTTTTCGGAATGTATTGGACGCTCTTGGATCGTCCCAAATTCGACAATTTTGTTTGCTGACGTACACATTTATCCAGAAATGGTTCTTATTGCTGAAGATGACTAAAAATGGGCGAAGCTCGATTGACGTTGCCCGAACAGAACTCCCATTTTGATTAAACAATTTTATAATTTGCACGTGTTGTTGAACGATCCCACCATGGTGATTTGGAAAAACAAACTGATTAAATGACAGCCAATTCGGAAGTCCCTATTGGAAGACACTTAATGAACTCAGGTGGGTCTTTTCCTGCTCAACATGATATACGCTAGCATTTTGCGTATGGCTTAGCGATTAAGTAATTAAAATTCGAAAAAAATAATGTATTAGGTCTTTCGCTGTACTTTGACCAAAACACTCAGATTACAAATATTTTGTTTGCGTACTAAATTCCTTAAAAAGTCCTTTTTGCTTACGATTATATACAAATCAAGATTTCTCTTCCTAAATCTTAATTGTTTTGTACTCGTATATCCTATAGAGTTTAAATTCTGTAAAGTCATGTTGTTTTTCTACTTTTATAGTTGTTTCTACTTTAGTTTGTATTTAATCTTTAGAGTGGCACGCATAAAACCACATTTAAGACACCTTCTTAGTTTTTTTTGTTTTTTTTTTGTTCTTTTGCATTTTAATCGGATTTAAAGTAAGAAGAACTGAAAATGACCTCACTTAAGTGGCCATTAGCCTCTAACGTCATTTAGTCGCGTCATTTGAAAGGAAATACTGATTCTGTCTAATGTTGTTGCTGTTGCTGTTACTACTAGATGACTATTTTCATAGTAATCTGTTTGCGGTTGCAGTAAAGACAAGAACACAATCCCTACCTTTCAATAATTATATAAACTTACACACAAATAACTGGAAAAAATAGAAGACTTTATCAGCAGGAGTGCATTTTCTAGACAACAATATAAAAATAATACACACACTATCAACAGTTAAATGAAAACAAAATTCAAAAGAGTTAGTCATCATCGTCAAAAACTCATCTCTATAATTTAAGAAAAAAAAATAGTACCCGCACAGTCAGTTCGTCATACAGTCCTCCACTTAGTTGTAATCGTAGTCTCTGTGACTAAAAAGACATTTTTAAGCAGAGTTTAACTGATACTTCATACAATGTATCTAACCAGGCATTCAATCTTGTTGCTTGCATCCATCCATTCATTCATACATTCACTCTTTCATTGTGAACTGCAGCCGGAAAGGAAACATTGTATGGCTAGCTGGCTGTTTGATTTACCTGGCTGCCTGGTGAGTGAGTCAACATAAATAGAAAGAAGCCAACCTGTGTAAGTGTGTGAGTTTTTTGAGAAAAGTATACGAATGATACAAAAGAGAAGAATAAACAAACACTCACTTTACATTTAATTCGTACTTCTTTCCTTTAGAACGCTGTTGATGTTAGGGCTGAGGCTGATGATGATAGTGCTGTTATCTATCTTCATCAGCATGCCTCATCTAAATATCTGCCACTGGGATCTATCTGTTCAACATAAAAGAATAATTGTTGTTGCACAACAAAGTTGCCTTGCTGCATTTCGCAAACACTTTTAAACGGTGCTGGCTGGCTGGCTGGCTGGTTGGTTGGTTGGTGTTGATGTAATAAACTCCTTTTCTTTTGTATACAGAGGAGAAAGATTAGATTTTAAAAGCTTAATAAATGCATCATGGGCTTTTATATTTGTTGAAAGATCTATTCAAATAATACAAACAAGAGCATGCCGGTGGTCTGCAGATGCAATAATAAAATTTTTAGCGTATTTAAACTTAGATGTACATGATTAACAAGTAAAAAATATGTAAACGAGTGTAATTAGATTGGTTGCGAGTGTATGTAGTTTTGTTTAAGAAAGTTTATTACACTACTTTTCTCATGTATGTATGCCATGGGAAATTATTTTTCAGCAATTTACTTAAAATAGCTCCGTCATATTTACAATTAATTCTTTAACAATTTTTATTCGCTCTTATTTCAAATTCCTTCGTGCAACCTAACTTGAAGCGGTAATTAGTGTCATAAAACGTTCATCCAATTGGCTGAGGTATTATCAAATATCTCGAGATATATGTATATTTACTGATAGCAAGGCTGCCGTTAACGAAATAGCGGGTGACTTCACGACATCTAGGTTAACCAAGGAATACCGGGTAACCATAAATGAGATAGAGGCATTCTAGGATAACGCTTATATGGGTGCCTGGACATGATGGAAATCAGGGTAATTGTATAGCAGACGAATTGGGGTGCGATGATGGTTGAAGAGGCGATTGATCCCTTTTTTGGTGTGTCTCTTGCAAAATGTAAGATGGTTGTACACCAGAGACTACTTATTATATACTTATACTACCTGAGATTGAGCTGTCCCATATACGATATCAACAGGACGAAACTACATATCAAATTCCGTCGTGAACAAATAAGGCTAATTGTTTCCTTTATTACAGGACACTGCATAAATGAAACACATGCTAGAAGATTGGGCCTACGGTTTACGGATTACTGTGTCCTACCTAAGGAGTGAGATCGTAAAATTCTTAACATACGTTTTTCATTAAAACTTTTAACCCAAGTATTATTTGATTTTTATTTTTTTTGATCAAGTTACCTTTGTAAAACATGTCAGTTATTATGTTTAATGTCAATTATATTCATTTGTTGTTCATCTGATTAAAATGATTGACCAGAAAAAAATGCGTACTAAAATTATTAAATATTTTCAACAAAACCCAACTTGGTCCTACAAAAAGTTGGCCAAGCATTCAAAGGTCTGACGTCCAACTGTTTCCAATGTTTCTAATGTACTGGGAGAACTTGTTCGTTGATAGAAAACCTGGTTAAGGTAAAAGGAATGGTCCACATGATGTTTCTAAAGCCAAAAAAATAGAAAGCATTTTCAAAAGAGCTTCCAACACCTCCGGTAGTAAAGCAGACCGGTTCGGTCAGTACTCGGACTATTTGGTATGTAAAGTTAAAGCTAATGCAGGCTTAAAAACATACAAGGCTCAAAAAGTTCCTGACAAGAACGCTTCTCAAAATTTGGAGGCCAAAAACAGAGCACGGAAATTGAAGTCAAGTTTTATAAAAAAATGTTCTTGCTGCATAATAGATGACGAAACGTATGTTCTGATGCTCGAGGAAATGTTGAAGAAAAGTTTAGGACCCAAAAGCATACAAAATTTCCCAAAAAGTTCTTGGTATGGCAATCAATATGCAGTTGCGGCAAAAGAAGCCAATCATTTGTTACAACGGGCTCTATAAATACCGAAATTTACATCAAGGAATGTTTACAAAAAAAGCTGCTTCCATTCATAAGAGTTCTTAGTGTGTCCATTTATTTTTGGCCTGACTTGGCAGCCTGTCACTATGGTAAACAAACCCTTGAGTGGTACAAGAACAATAATGTGGTATTTGTACCAAGAGAGGCAAATCCTCCAAACTGCCTGGAGCTAAGGACAGTGGAGAGATATTGGGCTCTTGTTAAAAGAGAATTGAAGAGCACAAAAAAGGTGTCCAAAAGTGTGGTAGATTTTAAACGGAGATGGACTACCTGTTCGAGCAAAGAGTTTCCGAAAAAGATTCAAAATTTCATCACTAGTGAAAAAAACTATAAAAATATTTTTTTTTCGTAAATTGTAATAATAATTTCAATCAAATAAATCAAAATTAAAACTGTAAGTTTAGTGGTTTCGTATATGTATGTTAAGAATTTTTCGATCTCACTCCTTATTCTGCCAATGCACGGCTCTGCAACCATCAGAGAATCTGGTTGGTTCAGCTTGGAAATAAGAGGATGTTGAATAAGTATCCTGCAGTTTACTTCTTGGATATCACAATGCAATCAGTTTTGAGTGGACCCAAGTGAGCTGCTTGATGAAAGACTGCCCATGGACCTTTTCACTCTTATATCCAGCCAATTATATTTTTATGATTTTTTGATAACTGTGTATGAAGTCAGCATATTTCCACTCTACTTAATATTTATTTTATGTCACCGATCCATATTTCTTTAAGAACTTCTGTCTGTCTGAATAGGATGATATGAACTCCAACGATATGTGATTTCAACAGGACGGCGCTACTTGCCACACAGCTCATGCCATATTGGATATTATGCACGATAAATTTTAGGGCATGGTCATCACAGGTTTTTGTAATTGTTTTGTAGACGTAGTTCAACCTTTTTACTGAAAATCACTAAAAAAGAGCTTTTAGTTCAGAGCGCCACAACTCTACATAGGATTAAAGTTTAACTTATTATCTAAAAGATATATCAAAATTAGCTGGCTTTTCGTGCCTATAAACAAAAAACAATACAAACAAAATGTTGGACTGTTTTTAATTCATTCCAAATTTTTTCGAAAAAATTTATTAACTTTTGCAAATATAAACCGATTTTAACAAGTAATGTCTCGTTTGTCTTTAAAACAATGTGCACAAAAAGTATGTTTTCAAAGAAAAAAAAAAAATTAAAATAACTATTGTTGAATTTGAAAAATTACAAAAAAAATAAAGAAAATGCTAAACTTTTTATAAAAACTTATATAATTTCTTGAAATATACCTTTTATGAAAGATTAATTCCTTGCCTCTCCATAATTGTTTAACATTTTTAAATCGGTCTAAAAATGTATGAATTAAAGGTACTAAAGTACTACGCCTTACGCTAAAAAAGTTTTTTTTAAAAAAACTCAAAATATTGAGGGTGTTTCAAAATCTTTGAAAACGGTTTTAAACTTTGAACTGCGAAAGCATTTTTTTAAGTACCATACATTTGCTACCAATGGAGTTTTATTTTAACTCTACTGTAGCTGAACATGTTTTTCAAAACCTTTGGGCCTTGTAAATATTGCGGCTTAAAAGTCAACGGGTCGAAGGTTGTATTTTCTAAAAAAAAAAAAACTAATTTAAGCGGCTGTTAACAAATGTCAGTTGTTAATACTATTAAAACTAATGAAAAAGTACATAACATATCACTTTTATACAAAAACTAAAAAAAAAAATCAAAAATGTATTTTTAACCGTTCATTACTTTTTTCATTATGATTAAAAAAGCAAATTAAAGCTTAAAGCTTTTTGATCCGAAAATTACCAAAATTTTCCACTGTGCAATGGTATAATTGAGAATTTTAAATGAGAAATTGGATATTCTTTACTTTTGATTTCTAAAGTTTTATTAAATCTAATGAAAAAATCGTTTAAAAGGAAAACATTTCAATTATATTCTTTTTTAAGAGAAGATCTCACTAAAATCCTAAAGAAACTCACATGTGTATAAAAAAGGATCTCAAATACCATTTTTTGCTATTACTTTCTTTGTTGAATTGTTATGATTTTGTAGTTTTTATTTATAAAATGCTTAAATAAGTATACAAAATTTGTGGTTCCATTTTTAATTTAAAATTAAAACAAAAATTATTCGATTAACGGAATAATTTAAAATTAACAGATTATTAACCGATAAAATCTAAACCCCGATTAATTATTTGCTCGATTAATCCAGAATCCCGATTAATTGAATACCCTAGTCACAGGTCTATGTGAATAAGCCTCAAACCACAGCGAACCTCAAAGTCAGCATAGCCCGTGCCTTCGGTCAAATTCAGCCTGCGCCAGATTCATGGAAAATTGGACATTTAAGCGAGCCATTTGCTATTAATTTGCTTTCTGCCCTATTAAAATACTCGACTTTCAAATTTTCAAAATAATAATGATTTTCTAATTAAAAAGATTCTTCTAAAAACCATAATACACAATATTTATTGTTCCTAAAAGAAAACTATACAAATTAAATTAGCATTTGTGGATAAGAAACATCTGGGGCATTTATGTACATCAATTTTTATTTCTGACCATTAAGAAGAGAACAAAAGGAAACTAATTTCAAACTTTCTGACATATTGAGTGAATATGGCCTCAATTGTTTTTGTTTAATAAAAAAATGTATATATAAATTTTTTTATATTTTAAATATGTAAGTAAGATGTAGTTAAATACATTTTCATGACTCTTCAAAAACTATAGTTTCCTTTTGTGCTCAAAAATTGTGTGTTTCTTCTCTTGCCGCAGTTGATGCATTTGATGAGGCTTGCCTGACTCTGATGTTTTCTTTGGCACAACTGGAGAGCACAGAATGATGCATTTACTTGCTTGTACTTCATGCAAAACTTTCAAATAATAAATGTTTTTGTTGCACGGTATTTTGCAGTTGTTGTAGAAAGCAACAAACTTTATATGCTACTCTCTCTAAAGAGGTTATATTAAGTTATGGGAAGAATAGGTTACTATAGGTGTAATCCAACTCTAAATGATAAGACAAGAAAATAAGTTTAATTTTTAAGGATTTATTTCTTTCATATTTGTTTTTGAATAACATCCTTTTATTTCTTTACAAATGTAGGGCATTTGTCATTTTCATTGAAATCTTTATTGAAATATTTCAAACAAAGTTTTTCTGTTCTGTTTATTGCAAATTGTTTTTATTATGTAATGCTATTGCTATTGCTTTTGTTGTTGCTGTTGTAAATGTAAAAACACTTAAACTTACCTTAATTATTAAAGTTTCATTTAACAACAAACTCAACTTTATACTGTCTGTCTGTCAGTCATTCACTCATTTAGTTAGATACACAGATACATGTATCCCATCCACACATACACCGATAGATAGATAGAAAGAAAGGTACAAACAACATGGTTTTATTGCACAACATTCATACTCATTTTCACTGAAAGTTTCTACTGCAACATACAACATGCATATTAGGGTGGCCTTTGAATTGGACTTTTTCGTTATTCGGTACTCACAAGGTCCAATATTTTTCATCGTCAGTAAAATTCTGAAAATTTTAACAAAATCGCATAACATTTAGTGGTTGCATATACTATTTGAAGTTTCAAGTTTTGGCTCAATGTAGCAATATTTTCCGAATTGTTACAAATTTGGTTTTTATAAAAAAGATGGGAGATATATTGATTTTGTTACTCCGTTTGTAATACATCAAAATATTTTACCCAGAGCATCATTACTATATATATTCTGGGTACTCATAAGACTATAAGACGATCTAGCTCTGTCCGTCCATCCGTCTGTCTGTCTTTTGAAAATAAGATTGGCTGACATTTTCCACAATTACTCTCTGTTGATAAGGTCTGTATGGTATTGAAAATGGGCAATATCGGTCCATGATTTCACCTAGCCCATATACAAATGTTCCCCCGGAATACTGTTTGAGCATTTACAAATATATTGATTATGCAGCAATCCTGATCAAATTTCGAACACATTTGTTCTAAGTACTCTGAAATTAAGGAGTGAGATCGAAAAATTCATAACATTCATATATGTTAATAAAAATGAAATCACTAACTTACAATTTTAATTTTTTTTATTTGATTGAAATTATTATTACAATTTTCAAAAAAAAAAATATATATATATTTTTATAGTTCTAATCACTAGTGATGAAATTTTGAACCTTTTAACGTTTTTATAGTGCTTTCTGTCACTTTGCTCGAACAGGTAGTCCATCTCCGTTTAAAATCAACCACACTTTTGGAAACCTTTTTTGTGCTTTTCAATTCTCTTTTAACAAGAGCCCAATATCTCTCCACTGGCCTTAGCTTCAGGCAGTTTGGAGGATTTGTCTCTCTTTGTACAAATAACCCATTTTTGTTCTTTTACCACTCAAGGGCTTGTTTACCATAGTGACAGGATGCCAAGTCAGGCCAAAAATAAGTGGACACATTATGAAGTCTTATAAATGGAAGCAGCTTTTTGTAAACATTCCTTGATGTAAATTTCGGTATTTATAGAGCCATACCAAGCATTTTTTGGGAAATTTTGTCTGCTTTTGGGTTCTAAACTTTTCTTCAACATTCCCTTGAGCAACATAAAATTGTTGACCAAGAAGTTTCGAAAAATCTGCCAGAACCTACGTTTCGACATCCATTATGCACAAGAGTATTTTTTTATAAAACTTGACATCAATTTCCGTGCTCTTTCTTTGGCCTCTAAATTTTTAGAGCCTTGTATGTTTTTAAACCTGCATTAGCTTTAACTTTTCGTACCAAGTAGTCCGAGCACTGGTACGAACAAAAGAGCTCCTAGCACATCCGGCAGGAAAATTCTTTCTATTTTTTTGGCTTTAGAAACATCATGTGGGCCATTCCTTCTACCTGAACCAGGTTTTCTATCAACGGACAAGTTCTCCCGGTACTGTTTAATAGCATTGGAAACAATTAGACGGCAGACCTTTGAATGCTTGGCCAACATATTGTAGGACCAAGTTGGGTTTTGTTGAAAATATTTAATAATTTTAGTATGCACTTCTTTCTGGTCTCTCATTTTAATCAGATTAACAAGAAATGAATATAATTGACTTTAAACATAATAAGTGACATGTTTTACAAAGGTTTCATGATCAAAAAAATCAAATAATACTTTGGTTAAAAGTTTTAATGAAAAACTTGTGTTAAGAATTTTACGATCTCACTCCTTATACTGTTAAGTATGGCGAAAATCGGGCAACATAATAATGTTTGATAGTATTTGCACATAAAGATTTGATTCTGGAAAAGTCAATAAATAAATTCAAAGTCCACCACTATTTCGAATTGAAGGCATTGCAGCAGTAACTCGATAAGTCACAAAAATAGGGTCATTCTTGAAATTTAATTTAAGCAAAGTGTGTGTGAGATTCCCTCGACATTCTTTATTCGTTTGAAAGTCCTAACGATGTCATTATGTATGGAATATAACATAGTGCAAATATCCGCATCTGCTTCACTTGAAGGCGCATCCGAAATGTAAAATTTTCCATCACATTGGCGCATAAATCACGCTGAATTTGACCGATGGCATGGGTTATGTTGGCTTTGAGTGCCTCTGTGGTTATGTTAAATTGAAGGATTTCTCTGGCCAGTTCACATCACCACAACGTGAGATGACTGACCATAAAATTGCTCTTGATGAATTTTAAAAGAAGTACCAAACACCTAACTGCTAATTTTGTAAGAACATAAATATGCATTTAACTCTTTCACTCATAGTTTTATATGTATAAATTTATAATCAAAACTATTGCATTTTTACTTTAATTTATATATTATGAAAAATAAGAAAAAGTAAAAATACAGCTAAAGGTTTTTATCAAAAAAGGTGGTTAATTTATTAACCACCATGGCGGTGGGCATTAAAAATAATTATGATAAAAACTTATAATTTTGACTAAATTTTCTGAACAAAACAAACGAAATGTAGGTGAAAAATTCTCCAATTCTTTTATATAATTTGGTATACCCCCACCTTCAGCGTAATCAACCGGCTCTTCCAATCGACAATTTTTTCACAATTTTGAATCTACCACAGTAGAAGATTAGCCAAATTTTATAGAGGTATGTCATCATCCGAATCAAAATCTCCATTATATTTTGATTGGAGCCCCAAAGGTATGTCAAAGAGCACTATCATCAGATCGACTTGCTCCTAATAATTCTCTTCTTCGTCGGGTTCAAGTCTTCTGACACATCAGTCACAGTAGGTAGTAATCTTATTAATCATAGACTATAATATTACTTAGTTAGCACAAGCCAACCAAACAAACACTAAATAACAAAGTAACACTGAATTTGATGAACAATAAACACTCTGACCTTTGTTTATTGAATGCGGGAAAACCCCTTAGAAAAATAACGGTTTACAATATTTTCAAATTAATATATTAAACTAACCAAATCAACCTGACGGCATAGTTTTGACAAAAGACTTAAACGATTACTTAAAAAGATTTAATTGTTTAGCAAAATGCAAATAGCTGTCACTAAAAATAGTTTAAAGACAGTAGAAAAGGTGGTTAGAAAAGTGACCACTAAAACGGAAAAAGTTAAATTTTTTATGTATATTAGTTTAAAAGGTATAAGGTTTCCGAATTTACCCGTTTTTACCCCCTAAACGGATCTTAATAGAGAGGTACTTATAGTCCAAATTTTATGTTAAATCAGTCAGTAACTCAGTAACGTTAATCTTTTACATATATAGATAGATATTGTTACGAATTTGCATAGCGATTTGAATTTAACGGTCTGTAACGACTGCCTGCAGCATTCATCATGTTTATAAACACGTCCATCAGTAGAAGCTTCTACTTATCAACAATGTTGTTGGCATGCGGTTATTAGCATTGTTTATAAGTATGGCAACACTAAATGTTTAAGCTGCTAACAATGACATCGAAAGTTCTAGAATTCGAACATACTTGTTTGTCCGTTAAGAGCATTATAGAAGATTCCCGAAAGATGGCGTGTGTATAAATAGTGGCAGATGTTGCAGTCGTGAGTGAGTTTATCATAGGCGCTGTTAGAGTTAACATCAACTGCCTTGTACATTTAATTTTGTACATTATAAAGTGTGTGTGCATTTCTGCGAATTGATAAAAGTGTATATAGACACTGAGTGACTATTTTAACTGTTCTTGTTGTACATTTTAAATAAATAAAGGGTTGTTACAAATTTTCAACTACTAAACGGCTTTTATTTGCAATCAAAAGTATCCGGTTTATTTAAAGGAAATAAACCAACGTTTTGAAAAGGTTAAAACGTAACAATATAAGTAGTTATAGACTAATTGGTTTCAATGAGTTTAGAAAACTATGGGCGACAAAAAGTTCAATTTGAAAATTATGGGCGATAAATAAATTTTTAGAAAATTGTGTGCACCAAAACAAGTTTCTATAGAAACTCATGGGCAATAAAAGAGTTTTTACATGTTTCCAAAGAAAGTTTTTGGCCCCCAAGCAAATTTTCATGATATAATTGGTGACAATCCAGTAAAAATATAAAATCGTGGGCGATAAAGGACAACAACAAGTTTCTATTGAAAATTATAGCTTAATGTAAAAAAATCATTACCGACAAGCAAGTTTCTAAAGAGAATTGGCGACAAAAGCTTTTTTGATGAAATCAATGGCAACAAACAAGTTTCCCTTGAATATCACTTGCAACAAACTAATTTTTTTAGAAAATCACAAGCGACAAGTTTCAACATAAAATCATGAGCGGCTAAGATGATTCCACTGAAAATCATGCTCGAAAAAAGTTTCTATAAACAATCATTGGCGACAAACTGGTTTTTTAGGAAAATTATTGGCGAATATCATATTTATAATGAAATTCATTGGCGACAACAAGTTTTTTGAGGAATTCATTTTCAACAAACAGGTTTCCCTTGAATATCATTTGCTACAATCAAATTTCTTTAGAAAATCACAGGCGACAAGTTTCAACATAAAATCATGAGCGACAATGATGATTATAATGAAAATTATGTTTGAAAAAAGTTTCTATAAAAAATCATTGGCGACAAACTGGTTTCAAATGAAAATCATTGGCGAAGATCATCTTTATAAAGAAAATCATTGGCGACAACAAGTTTTTTGAGGAAATCATTGGCAAAAAACAAATTTCCTTTGAATATCATTTGCAACAAATTTCTTTACAAAATCACAGGCGACTAAGATAATTCCACTGAAAATCATGCTCGAAAAAAGTTTATATAAAAAATCATTGGCGAAAAACTGGTTTCTAAAGAAAATCATTGGCGACAAACATGTTTCTGGAAAATTTATTGGCGACAATTAAGTTTCCAACGAAAATCTTTGGCGACAAATATGTTTCTGAAGAAAATCAGTGCGACAAAACGAATTTCTTAGGGAAATCGTTTAGCGTTTATTACAATCAAAAACTATTTTCTGAAATTCGTTTAAAAAATATTTATAAAATTTACATTAATTTTATTATTTATTAAATGAAATACAACCACAATTTTTAATTAGACTTTTTTTCAACATTTCACGACTTGAAACTTAATATAAAACGTGCAAACCTCTAAACGTTTGAGAGATCAATTTTAGACCTTGGGAGCATCGTTAATCCAAAAAGTGCAAAATAAGGGCCACCCTAATCTACCTAGTACCAGTATGTTTATATAAAAACTGAGCAAATTGTCTTAAATTTGTTCAAAATTCGCCTGAAAATAAGTGGTAATTAGGAAGTACAAACAATATTAGAAATCCTAGAATCCTACAACTCCAGCACATGAAAATACTGAAATCAAAAAATGTTCTACTCCGGTCCAAATATTTGTAAAAAGAATAAAAGATTATACATGTTTATAAATGATGGTTTCAAATCCGTTTTCCAGATTTCTTAGATGGAAAACATTTAATTTTTTATTTTTTTTAAAGTGTATCATCTCAAAGTACTCTCACACACTCTCACTCGAGTACATAAAATATGTGAGTGTATGATGCATTTTATGAATGGATGTTTTAAGATGTTCAAGAATACAAACACACACAGCCAGCCAACTAACTATTCCTACATCCTTGTAGAATAGAGAATGATTGTAGTTCTTTTTGCTTCCTCTTCTGACTAACGATAAGTAAAAGTGCTTGTATGGTGTCTGTGACTGCATGTAGAAAAGTCAAGAGAGAGTTTTTCTTTTCAAAAGTTGTAGTTTCATACATAAAATAAGAACAAAAAAAATATATAAAAATATATAGTTTTTCTTTTCTATATTGAAAGTAGCAGTTGTTGCTGTAGTTTCTTGTCTATAGTTTTTTAAGTTTTCTTTTATTTTTAATATAAAAATAACTTTAACTGACAATTACAATTATAATTTTATATAAATATACAAAAACTACACACACACACACACAATTACAATCATTTATTTCAGTCACACACACATTCTCAAACAAAACTTGATTTTAGAACAATGCAACTTTTTTTGCTGTTTGTAAAACCTTGTTAACACAGGATGTGTAGCTGTGTGTGGAGAGAACATTGTATTAAAAATTAACAAACATTTTTTAAAAAAACATTTTATTTACAAGTTTTTAAAATTTTTTTTTTTACAAATTACTGTAAACTGTAAAAAGTTTTCTTTGTTCTAAATTATAATAGCAGAAATGTTAAATGATTTTAGGAAGACAAATATGCAAAACCGTAGACAAAACTTAGGGTTGTGTTAAATATTTTGATTAAAACTAAATATTAAATAAATTACATACATAAATATAGAATTAACAATGAGAAACAAACATATTCCCGAGGCCAGAAAGCATTTCTCTAGCAGGATAATTAATCATCAGTGTTGACATTCATAAAATATTTTTCCTACCAAATTTCTGATTAAAAACTATCAAAACACAAGATATTATTGCTGCTATTAAATTACCCAGCACATCATACAAATGTCCTCCCCGAATAGAATTTTCAACGTCATACATTCTTATAGCGTAGACAGACGACAGAGTTAATATTCACTAGCAGTCTTAATTCAACTTAACTTGTGAATTATCCCCATCCTAAGGCGCATTAACTTTGATGTAAATGCTCAAAATCAAACTGAATTTATACTGAATTTTGCTATTTCAATATGGTAATACCGTTGACAATCAATCAATTTTTGGCAAATTGCTTATTATTGTAGTATAAAAACAAGAGGGAAATTAATCTGTAACTTCTAAACGGTCAGACCGGTTTGAATGAAATTTCACATGCACAATGGGTCCACCAGGGGCGCAGCCAGTGGTCCTCAAAGTAGGACACCTCCGGTATGTTATAGAATCTCCTCAACGAGCACTACAAAAAACCTCTTCGTACCTATCAATTATCTCTTACAGCTTATGAGATATTCGCATTTGAAAATTAAATTTTTAAACTTTTTACCCACCCTACTCCAGTTTTTTTATAACAGCGGGTCCAAATGTTTCCCGATTTTCTACTTTATTAGACTAAAACCAAATGTATGTATCAAATAAAAATAATAATTGTTGAAAAATCATGACTGACTCCAAAGTTATTGCATTTGAATTTAGAAAATTTTAAAAAGGCAATTTTTCGCTAGTTTTTTGGGAATAAAGTACTTTTTTTCTTTTTAAGTTACCTAAAAAATTTCTACGAATATGTATAAGGAATTTATACTTTTTGGAAAGCTAACTTTACACAAAATATTTTAAATAAAAACCGATTTTTAAATTGTTGATACCGAACGGACCAGTTCCATCCAAAAAATGCATATTTTTATGTAAAATTTAACTTTAGGGAAAAAATTCTCAAATCGCATAGTCGATATCAAAATATAGTAACTTTTTTAGATGGCCCAATATGTTCTTAATTATTTTGTAAAAGGTTCCGATACACCGCCCCTGGTATGGATATTATAGCCAAAAAATCTAATTGTTTGGAATTTTTCGAAACTTTTTTGGGAATAGCGGGATTCCTGATGCCAAATTTGAAAATTTGTTTTAAATTTTGCATTTTCAATAGAAAAATCTATATAACTGTGAAATTTCATTAAAAAATATTCATTCGCAAAATTAGTATCTTCGCAAAAATTCAATAAAAAGATATTTTTGTCATATTTTTCAAAAAAGTATTCCATGAATTTTTATACATATTTTTGAGAAATAGACAAAATTCCCTATCCATTGATATATAAAATGTCTACCTTATGTTTTTTACGTGGCAATTAATTAGGGAAAACTTAACATCTAGCAGAGAATTTACCGATTTGCAACAAATTTTTTCACAATTAAACAGTTGTTTACAAACAAACAGCTGTTTACTAAATGCAAAAACTGTCGTTTGTCAGGGTTAAATTTTAATTCACATTAGTGTGCTGTTAATGCAAATTGACTCTGTCGTCTGTCTACGGTATTACTTTATATAGATATCCACACAAATTTTTATATACAAATAATTGAGGCCAATAACAAAGTGTTCCAAAGTGAAGCGTATCCCAGAGAGAGCGTTCTGCATCGATCGAAACAAATAATAGTCGGAAGGGGCACGGTCTGGACTATAAAGCAAGTGAGGCAAAACTTCCCAACAACTTCATTCTAAATTGTTTTTAAGAGGTATTGCAACATGTGGCCAAGCGTTGTCATGTCTGGCAGCATATCCTGGGCGTTTTTCTTCCTATGCTCGCTTCAAACGAATCAGTTGCGTTCTGTACAGGTTCCCTGTGATGGTCTGGTGAGATTTCAGCAGCTCATAATAGATATTACCAAAGTATACCAAGTAGTCCAAGTCTCAATTTTTTTAAATTACTCTCTCACATATACGGGTACCGTGTGAGCTCAGAGAAATGTTAACCATGAAATCTCTTGAAATTTAAACTTTTAATTTGCGATAAAAATAATGTTTTTTACTCATTATTACTTTAACATATAGTATTCTTTATTTTTTTAAAACGATTGTACAAATCAAGAAAAAATATTTTCGGAATTTTTGACATGTAATTTGTTGTTATTGTTGAATTTAAATTAAGGACAAAGTTCTAAGTTTTGGTATTGAAAATTCATACCCTCTTATTCATAATTAATTTTTAATTTTATAAAAGGTTTGTAAAACAGAATTTACATACAAAATTCTGTTTTATAAACCTGTAATAAATTTAAAAATTGATTATGAATAAGGCCTATAAAAATTAAAATTTAAAATTTTTTATAGAATTCTGTTGCCTGGAGAAAATTTAAAAGGTAGCAACACTTGTGTAATTTTGTTACTAACACATGGTTAGAGTTAGGTACTTTTTTACTAACACATGCATAGAGTTAGATACTGTTATCAAGCCCCATGGATATTTGGCTTTGGTGCCGATTTGGCTGGTAAGCCGGGTTTCACATACGATCTTTTATGCTTCGAGTTATTGTAATGAATCCATTTTCCATCGCAAGTTATGATTCGGTGCAATAATGCTTCAAGCTTAATTTTGGACATGTAAAATCGTCGTTCAAGGTCTCTGTATGGTACCCAATTTCCCTTTTCGAAAGTTTCGAAGCAAAAAAAAAATAAAACTTTGTTGTTTACACTATTATGTTCAATAATAGATATTCAAAAGATACGCCATCTATTGTAAATTACGCATTTTAAAGTCATACTCCCAATGATTTCATGGCGATCGGTCCATTATTGGTCACAGCTCCCATATAAGGCCTACTTTCAAAAATTTCTCTCGAAAATAAGTTATTGAAATTTAAAAAAAAATATATACACACTGCAGGGTATTATATGGTCGGGTTCGGCCGACTATACTTTCTAACTTGTTTAATTCTGATTCGGATGCAATAGGCCAATCTCCAGCTCATCTAGAACTGTTCTACCGATGACGACTTTCGGCACAATAAAACGGGAAACATTTGGAACTTGGTATATTAAAATGTTTTCGAAACAATCCGTATGATCAGATTTGTGAAGAAATATTGAAGATTTGGATAATTGATGTGACATTGAAGAAAATCTGCATTAAACGATGCGTGAATACTCAATACATAGACGTATTTACAATTGCAACGATCTTGATTAAATAGACAGATGAATACTGCTAGAGATGACTAGCGAAAATGGGTTAATTATATCTCTACAGAGGCTCAAATCGGAATAATGATCTTCATTAAGCTGTCAGCAATTCTAAAACTAATACATTAACCATACACAAACCATTCAAAATGAAGACGAATATTCTATCAGCTATCAGATCGAGTAGCTACCGATGAGAACATGATTCCTGCACCAATTAATGCTAAAGAATGCCGATGTGGTCAAAACACCAAAAATGAATACATACAAAAATTCGTGATATCATTATTTCGCTTAATAACTGTATCCAGAATATTAAGAAATGTTTGGGAAACCGAAAGAGGTCCTATAGAGCTCTGTAGTAATTTTGGAAAGGAACAAGATGAATGAAAATTTCAAGTTTTTTGGATGCAAGTCATCTGTAATATCAAACGATTTGAATTGCCGAAACTGGAATTGAATTGGACATGCTATGTGAATTCCATATACCGAAATTACTAAAAGACTCAATTTATCGAATGTCAACTAAATACACAGAAAAAAGAAATTCATAATTGGAATGAATTTTGTACTAGATATTATTAATCGAACATGACTTTTTTTTCCCAAACTTTTTTCATTCAGAATAAGAACATGTTCATAAATATTATAAAAGTGTACATGACGGAATTTTTTGCTTCTTTTGCATACATTTCTAGATATTTTATAATAAATTTCATTACAATTGCATTACCTAATGGCTTAGTTCAAATATTTTTGTAAAATAGCCCTATATTACCAATTATTCAAAATGAATTAAAAAAGTCTGAAACGTAAATAAATATCATTAAACATCTTTTAGCTTCCACTTATATTAAAACATTTCATCTGCTTCAAAAAATGCACTCAATTTCACGCATATTTGCTCATTTTGAAGCTGAAAATCATAAAAAACATAAAAATTTTCCAAGGAAAATTTCAAACATTTTCAAACTACATAAAAATATAAATGAAAATTGAAATATTTTTTTCAAGCCTCCTAGATTTTATTTAAAAACAAAAAATATGAACAAAATCATACTAATTAAGAAATTATTTATAAATGTTATGAATTGAAATCAATGAAATCAAATCATATTATTTATGCTGAAACTTTTTTCTGTGTATGGAACTTGATATATCATGGATGATCTGAATACAATAATCTACTTGTAGGCACTTAGAAAGAAGTAAGAAATATTAATACATTAATAACCCTTATCACTTCTCTCACATCACCAATATTTCACAATAGTCTCTATTAAGGAATGAGATCGTAAAATTCTTAATACACGTTTTTTATTAAAATTTTTAACCCAAGTTTTATTTGATTTTTTTTTTTATCAAGTTACCTTTGTAAAACATGTCAGTTATTATGTTTAATGTCAATTGAGTGACCAAAAAAAGTACGTACTAAAATTATTAAATATTTTCAACAAAACCCAACTTGGTTCTACAAAAAGTTAGCTAAGCATTCAAAGATCTGCCGTCAAACTAATTCCAATGTTATTAAACAGTACCGGGAGAGCTTGTCCGTTGACATAAAACCTGGTTCAGGTAGAAGGAATGGTCCACATGATGTTTCTAAAGCCAAAAAAATAGAAATCATTTTCAAAAGAGCTCCCAACACATCCGGTAGGAAAGCAGCCCGGTTAGCTCAGTGCTCGGACTATTTGGTACGAAAAGTTAAAGCTAATGCAGGTTTAAAAACATACAAGGCTCAAAAAGTTCCTGACAGGAACGCTGCTAAACATGTAGAGGCCAAAAACAGAGCATGGAAATTGAAGTTAAGAATTTTTCGATCTCACTCCTTAGTAGCTTAATATTTTTAATTTTGTCACCGATTAGCAGATTCAGACAAAGTTAAAAACTAATCTTTGAATTACTGGTGCATATAATTATGGTGGTGTAAATAATAAGGTGATAAGATGTACTGTATTATTTATCTCGTCCAACATTTGAAAAAACTTAAAAACTTGAATAAGAATTCAGCACAGCCCAGCACATCAAATAATATTATGTTTTATCTCATATCCCCAATATCCGACAGGATTGGCTTTCATATAAATGAATACGAATTGCAATGTGGGCACCTATCAAATGCCTTGGAAATATCTAGAGCCACTACTTCACTTTCATCTAGAACCAACACTTTACTTTCCTCCCTATCCCATCAGACGCATCCTCAGGCGGCGCAAGTATTGAAGATTGAAGATGATTGATAACAAAGATCCAACTTTTATTTGTACGGATAGTCAAGCGGATAATAAAGCCCTAAGTAACGCTAGTGTTTAATTTAGGAACTTCTTACAATGTAAGAATTAAGTAAACTGTTAAACCCAAGTATAAATGGTATTAGCGGAAACGATAAAGCGGATAAGCTATCCTGGATGGGATCGTGAACCCAGAAAAAAATCCATATCCTTAAGGATGAACTTAAGAAATGTGTAATGAATGAGCGTGTCAGAAACCTGCTGAACTTTACAGTTGGCAGAACAATCGACATCCTATGGGAAAATCCAAACCTAAAGATAAGAAATGGACATACAGAGCTGAAGGCTCATCTAGGTTGTTTTGATTTTCTATTTATAGGCGTCAATATCCTGCTTTTATTCGAATTAGTAACGAATCATTTTATATGGACACCAGGCCAAACTTGGAATATCTTAGCAATTAAAAGGAAATTAAATTAAATTGGAAATTGCTATGAAACTATATTGAGGGGACTAAGTTTTCTAGACATGTGGAAATCCTCAAACAGACTTTAACTGAACTATATTGACCCTTAAAAATTTTTAATATTAATATGGTCGTTTCTATTTTGTTAATTTTATCCCAAGGATGGCTAAAGACTAAATTTCCATTTTCCTATAATTCAATATTTTAAATAAGATCTCTCTCTCTCTCTCTATTTAATCTGAAATCAAAACACATCCTTAAAACAAATATTTACAAACAAAGGTCATTTACAATAAAACATGATAAATAAAAGTGTGACATATTTGTTAGAGTATCTATCTTTAAATCATGTTACAAACACAAACCATCAGACACATGTACATCTTCAGATTGAATTTCAAAAGGAAATCTTCCTTCAGGAAAAATAAACAATACGAACAGAAACATTAAAAAGATTTTAAAAATGATTAAAACAAAATAAATATATCTGTATGTATGTGTAACATTTTCTTTGAATTTTGCAAAATACATTTAAGTAAATTTATAATATGAAATCAGATTTGCTATGATAGGAATGAGAGTGTGTAAATACTTATATAAAAAAATTGTATTTAACATAAATACTTACATCAATACATTATTTATATGTATGAGTGTGTATTAGGGTTGTCAATTATTCGATTAATCAATTGTTCCATAAAAAAGGCTGTAAAATGTATCTATTTACCGGATTTATTTCTTGTTCCCAAACCTGAAGAAATGTCTCGGCGCAAAGAGATGAAATCATCTCACAAACAAATGCCTATTTTGATTACCTCAATGAATCTTATTTTTTGGAAGCGATAAAACAAATTGGAGAATCGTTAAACAACGCTCATAGAGCTCAAAGAAGACTATGTTAAAAAACTAGAAAAACTGTGTTTCATTCAAAATGGTACGGACTTCTTCATCCACCCTCGTATCAATTTTATAATTTTATTCGATTAATCGACAATCATTGATTGAAAATATTTTTTTTTTCTAAATTAAAAAATTTTATTCATTCGAATAAAAAATATTTTTTTACTCATTTATTCGAATAATTTTTATTCGTAGGACAACCCTAGTGTGTAAACTTACAAAAAAATAAACAAAATTTCATTCATATCAAATTCATAAGATCTTTTAGTCTTCATTTGCTACAATTTGTTGAAAAAGAAATTAAAACAGAAAAACAAAATAATATTTAATTCGACTTAAATGTTTGTTGCCGGTATTAATGTAAATTTTTTAAAGTATAAATTATTTATTAAATTAATTACAACAAGGTATTTGTTTATTTAATGTGTAGCAGTGAGTTTTAAAAAAGAAGATAATAAATGGTCCTTGGAATATTTAACTAAATGCAATTTTTAAAGAATTCTTTGTAGTTTAAATTTTTGGTAATGGCAAAATGAGTGAAAAATAAACTACTTACCTAAAACAAGGATATAATATACATACTAATAAAATATTTAATTTCATTTATAAAGGAAGGCAACTACTAATACATGCTACAGTTGGTGTATTTAGTTATTAGAATGATGTCATCTAAATTTTATTTATGAATTGAAAAGTTTGTTTATCACGACTGAAGAGATATCCAGCCTCTATCTATTCTGAAGCTTCAGTACTTAGATTTTAGATGTACATTGCAGCAGAATCAAAATATTTTGCCTTATCCGATTGACATTGAATTTTTCATAGGCGTAGCAGAGAAGTATTTGAGTTAAATTTTCGCGACGAACACCACATACCGCTCAGGAGCGGCGCACAGTGGCTCAGGATAGTTTTTAATCGGCCAAAACTCTGTAACTTTTGAACCGATAGAGGTATATTAGAAATTTTTTATTTGATGGACAGATATCTTCTTGATTTTTTTTTTTTTAATTTCATTAAAATCAGGTCAGCAGTTGTTAAGAAATTTAAGGTTAAAGTTAAACTTTTAATTTTTGTATAGAATTTAGTATGAAAATGCGAATTTTTTGTTTTTTGAATCAGTTTTACTTATTAAAAAAGTTATCAGCAGATAAAAAAACATTTTAATAATACCCTGGATAATTTTGAGAACAGGTTCCCACTTTATCAATTCTATAACAGATTCCACTAAAACCGGTTTTCAAAGAACCGTTTCCACTAGAATCGGTTGGTTTTGGAAAAAAAATTACGATTTTTAAAAGATTATTATGTTTTTTATTTCAATAACATTAAGAACAAACATTTTTATTTTTAATAATAACAAAAATTTGTTAATGTTTATTTTATTTTTTACTTATGTAACAATAAAAGAAAATTATAACTATTCATTCGGTTGGAAAATATTCGATATTTAGTTCTAAATTATTTTTGTCCTTTAGCAACCCTTTTGCTTCTTCATCTAAGTCCCGATGTTCTACTTCCAATTGACTTCGAATTCTAGTGATGAGCGGATCTGACGTTGCCAGTAATATATTAAATAGATCTTCATATGTAGAATTTCGTGATGTTTTGTCGGTATTGTGCTCCATATAAAATCTGTAATCCTTATTCCTTTTTTCCTGGGCTTCCTCTGATAGATCTCCAAGTGGTACTAAATAATGCTTAATGACAGCTTCTCCATGAAAAAGGTTTTTGTGAACAGTTGCAGACATATTTCTCCATGGATATTTGGTTGCATATATTCGTGCAGTTTCCTTCTCATAATTACCAAATTTTCTAGCATCAATTTGTTCATTGCACACAAGTACATCGATAATTGTTTTAAATCTTGAAATAAGATTTATATCAACACCTGTTTATTTTAGATGCTATTTAGGGATCTGAAAAGAACATTCTTGCTGATCCTTATTTTGGTTGATCTATTATCAACCCATATTTGAGAAATTCGTCCTGAACATGTTTGTTTTTTAAACTTCTTAACTACTTATTGGTGTCGTTGTTTCTTATTGATCCTGTAGGTCCAAAATCCAAATCAAAACTAATTTTTAGTATGTGTTCCATGAATCGTATTCTTGTATGTAGCGGTGATAATCCAAATTCATATGCATCAGTTTATCTAATGATTTTTTGTTTAAATGGCTTGATATGGTTTGACATATAATGCAGGTGGAGAAAGCCTTTGTGTCAGCCAAAGCCTGGCCTACTTTTCCATCTATCATCGTTAGCATTAATTTGTAGCTTACTTCAATTGTCTGGCCGTCAATCTGTAATTCGAATGGCTGTAGTGTTGCAATTTGGGCTCTAATATCACTGACTTCATGAGTTTCCTTTTTAAATTCAAATTTATTTGGTCTGCATTATTTTATAGAATATCCAAATATCCTTTGTATGGTCGAAGGCTCCGAGTCTTCCAAATTTGTATCAATCGCAATGGTACGAATAACACAATGAACATATCTGTGTCTGAAGTATTTTCACATATATATTGCTTGTATTATTTTTGTCCAGAAGAACCATCACATCCCCATTTGCAAAAGAGAGTTAACTTGCAGTTTCCATATTTCTTCAAAACATTTCCTTTAAATGACAGTAGCAAGCGCTGTGCTGTATGATTAAGTAGATCTTGAAGTATTACCACTGCCGAAGTCGATGTGATTGTAATAGTGTCCACTGGTGGTAAACAATACTTCTTAGCATCAGTTATATGATGATATGATGGATAGAGATTTGAGCCTTTTTCAATCGCTCGCAATCTTAGCTGATTATATTGCTGTTTTATTAACTTCAGATCCAAAAATAATTCTAATGCTTCTTCATTTGAGAACTGTTTTTCATCATTAGTAATAATAAAAAAAAGTAATAAGATAATAATTATATAATATACTAAAGATATGTACCTATCACAACTTATATTGCTTGGTGTATTTATATTTATGTCATATGACCAGGTAAAATAAAAAAAATAGGAGTAATTTCATTCAAATGAAAAAAGTGTTCAACAAATAGGTCAACAAGTATATATGGGCTTAAAGAAGACACTTTGGCCTTTCTCCTGGTAAATACATTTGTTTAATCCCTTGACAGTGACAAGTCATACCAATTCTTAAAGACTATTATCCTACCAACATAACAAAAAAAATCATCCAATTATCGAAAATAGTTTGCGAGTAATGATAATTTACTTCTAATCAAATGAAATGACATAAAATATTTGACTTTAACAGCATGCTACGCACACAATTGACAATATTTTTATCTAATTTTTGGTTACCTTAGTTTCAATGTGTTTACCACCGAATGCAATTTTTGAAATCGGCGTTAACAAAAAGTTGGACTTTTGGCCGATGAAATTGAGATCTGAGCCACAGTGCGGCGTAGGCAACCTCGTGATTGCTTGCGAATTTTTTATGTTTTACTTAAAATCAAAGATATAAGTATTCATAAATTCTTCGATTAGTCTTGCTTGTGCAATTTATCTCTTATAGTTACCAATTTATACATATTTGAAAACTAAAATTTCTTAATTTCACCGGTATTATCACTATATTTAACACCGATTTTATTTAAATTTTTAGTTAAACAATGGTTACAGAATTCATATGAAAAAGTTTCATAGCAGTATCTTTTACTAGTCTAAAACTCATCGAATTGAAGGTTCAGATAAGGACTTGACAACTTTTTTTAAAATAAAAAACGCAAACCATTTGAGATATTTCCAAAACTTTATGATCGACTTGAAATACAGTCAAAACATTTATGAATGGAACTCAACTTCGTTCATGTGGGCCATATGGCCATTCGTTGAACCCAATTTTCGATGATTCGGTCACACATTTCGGCCTCTATTTCGCGTTCAATGTTAGCTCTGAGTTCTTCCAACGTCGTCGGATTGTTGTCATAGACCAATGATTTGACGTAGCCCCAAAGAAAAAGTCTAGAGGCATTAAATCGCACGAACGAGGCGGCCAATTGACTGCTGCATTTCTTGAGATAACACGCTCACCTGTGATGTGTGGCTTGTGGCACCATCCTGCTGAAACCGAATGTCGTCCAAGTCCATGTTTTCCAATTCGGGCTAAAAATAATCGGTAATCATGGCGCGATAATGATCGCCATTCACAGTAACGTGACGATCGTTATTGTCGACGAAAGAATATGGCCCAATGACGCCGCCCGCATGCAAACCCCATCAAACTGTTTTTTTGTAGATGAAGTGGTGATTCATGAAGCACATGTGATTTTCACCAAACCAATAACGCATATTTTGCTTATTGGCGAACCAATTGAGCCAAAAATGAGCTTCGTGAGAAGAAAAACTTTGTTAATGAACTTATGTTTAAATATTATTTTCAGATCTCCACGAGCTTAAATTGAAGATAGAAAAAGCCTAAAATATACTAATAGCGATTTCACTATGCCCTTCCGAACTTAATCTATTTTTAATTTAGGATAAGTGTTCTAAAATTCCAAAGCTGGAATTCAAAACGGGTAACAGTTTTAGATACTGCTATGTTTTTGAAATCATTATTATTCTTTTACCAGTCCCAGACCAAATGTGGACTTTATTTTTGCCCTTTGGGCACTGCTACACGTTCAATATATATTGTGATATTTGGATTGCGATCTGGATTTCAGAATATTAGGCTATTCTGCAATTCATCAATACTGCATGCTACATTTTCAATAAATATTGTGATACTGGATCGCGGTCAATATATATTGAACGTGCCCATAAAGTTTGTATACTTTGCGAAAATTGCAATTTTTAATTCATTTTTGGGAATAACGAGATTTTATTTTCCTAATCGTATATTTATTTTCACCTTTATATTTGCTAACATAAATTGTGCCTACGTTAAAAATTTCATTTTTATTTTATTCATTAAAAACCACAATCATTTTAAATTTTCACAAATGATAACGATGTCTTAAATTTACATTACTTTATGAGCTTTCAAATCCACATAAAAGCTTATAACAATTCGTTATTTGGTATTTTCCTGCTGACAGTTGACGAACTAAAGAACTAAAATGCTAAGGATTTTGTTTATGCTTACATAGCCGAAGGAACTAGAAGTTTCCAACTGTTCACAAGTAAATATTTTTCCTAGAATATTCATTCTTAATTTCCAAATTAATTGAAAATAGCTTTAGCAAATATTAGTGTTTTTAAATTACATTCTATTACTAATCTACAACTGTAGGGTATATACCCGCACGCCAAAAAAGAAAATGAAAACGAAAAACAAAAACAAAAAACAAAAACCAAAAAAAATTAAATAAAATTGTATCAAAAAGGAAAAAAAAGAACCGGAAAAACTTGTTGCTCTTCATACTTCACAAATAAATAAACTTCCTGGCTCTATTACACAGTGACTACGGCTGTTATTCCCTCGTGGAGGAGATGAAGTTGCCTGTAACTGCTACTGTTGTAGCTGTGATGATGTTGGTTTGGATGATAATTTTTTCGTTGTTGTTGTTGCTGGTGTCGGTTTTTTTTTGTTTTTGTTGGTTTTGTTTTTTTTAGTGTTTTTTTATTTGTTTCATACAATCATTTACAGAACTATAAATATACTTTAAATAGGGATGCAAATTTTAAATTAACAATTTTGTAATTTTTTTTTGAAATTTTGGAAAATTGTACTTTTTTGTCATGTTGTGTATCAACAATATAATATATCTTTTAATTCTTAAGTACTAAAATATTGTTTCTATAGTACTTTTTTGATAAACGCTGATTTATTTGATTTACAGTTTGATATCAACAACAAGTAAGAGTCTTATATTCGGCTATGCCGAATCTTATATACCCCTTATTAATATAAAACGGGCATCGATTGTTGTGCATTTTGTAAATTTCATCTTGTAAGATTCATTCATTTAAAGCGTATTGGGATCAAATTGTGTATAGTGGTCTGAACAAAGTTTTTCATATATTTTGATCCAAAACTTTTTAACAATTCACCTTTTTTTTAAAAAAAAAAAAAACATTAGTAAACTATTGGCAATAACCATTTGTATCAAATGTCGATTTTCTGGGTGTCCTTGCAGAATAATTGAAATATCGGACGGTTATATTGTTCTAAATTATATTTGGTTGGACCAATTTTGCACGTTTTTAACATTAAATATTTTTGATCAACAGATAATAATTTCAATAAATTTTCAGCGTCACAAAATCCAGTAGTGTAATTTTTGCAAACGTACAACTGATTTGTGTAAATTTTTGCTTCGATATTTATAAGAGACTAGCTGACCGCCCGGCTTCGCTCGGTAGCTATTTATGAATGATGTCTTTTTTTTCTTTGTGATAAAATAAAAGATCTGCACCAACATATCAATCTGGTATCGATGATTATGCAAGGTCACCAAGGTCACCTCTGGAAACATTCAGAGACAATGCCATTATCCAAAATGGATGCCCGTTCGAGAAACTTAATGGCAGAGCCTAAAGATACGCGTCAATCCTCTCAAATTCTATGGCGGCGTAGGTCTACGAAAAGTTCCATCAGGACACATTCTAGGGCGTTATCCCAGGCATGCCTACAATATCCTTCTCTCCTAAATCCTGAGCCTCTCCATCTGACGCAAGGATATCGCCGACCAGACTGGAAGGGCGTAGGCTAAAAGTGGTCGAGTGATCTGTCGATATATAAGGAGTCTGACCCCAGTGCTGAGTCCATCCCGTCGTCGAATTATCCCATTGTACATATAGATTACCCGCTTAAGTTTCTCCAACACAAAGTCAACGTGCCTATAATACTCGAAGTTCCCATGGAACACGGCACCAAGGTATCTGATCCTATCGGATGTTCTCACACCTCACGCCTGTTTTTTATCATGACGCCATCCGTCGTGTCCCTGTTGACCCTCAGACCCCATTTATCAAAATACTTCCGTAAAACACCCAGGTAAGAATTCATCCTCCGATTGAGAGTCACCGCCCTCAGACCCTTCGAGGCAACCAGCACATCATCAGCATACACGAGTAAGATATCCCCATCAGGGGCTGTAGTATATCAGAGACAATTATATTGTACAGTACTGGACCCAAAAGAGACCACTGTGGTACACCTGCATCCACAGTCCGCACATCAGACAGGTCACTAGCCACTCTTACCCGGAAAGTCCGATTCTTCAAAATATCGGAAACCATCCTGCAAGTAGTCCTATCAAACCCAAATCTTTCCATATTGTAAATAATGCCATCAAAGGCCTTCGTAAAGTCCAAACTAACAGCAAGGGTCGGACACCTGATATTCAACCCCCTAGCAACATAATCCGCAAAAAACATGAGGGCATGGGAGGTCGAGTGAACGCCTCTAAATACAAACTTGCAATCCCTCAAAATACCACCATCCAAGATCCTGCCACGTATCCGCAATAAGATGAACCACTCCATCAGTTTAATAAAGAAATAGCCCTATAGCTACTAGGAGCCTTAGGATCCGAACCAGACTTATGAAAAGGAACAACCAATGCCTCCTTCTTACCGGAAAATATTCGATATTCAGACAGTGATTAATCAGGATCTCCAAATATCGCCATGCTGCAATATCCGTCCTCTTGAAGACAAAGTCCAGAACTTTATCCCCACCACTGGACTTCTTATTTGCACTTCTCTTCAGGGCGTAGCCGACATCACTAGGAGTCACAAAATCACATTCCCCAGAGCTAACACTAACATCAATCATAGTATCATTTGCCAACATTTCCTGACCGAAAATAGGCACATGATCCGCCATTGTTGCGACTTCCCGACGCACGACATCCCCAAAAGAAGATGTGCGCATATTACACCCATTTTTGTGAACATCTGAAACATCTGTTCCACTAGAGCCAATCAACTCCCCAATCGGTGCCCTCCTGCGAATGCCAGCACCCCTTCTCACCTGACTAAAAGTCTTGTTATTTAGACGAATCTTCCGCAAATAATCAGTCCAGTAGCTTTCCTCACATATGGCAATGGCACCCTGAATAATCCTATCTAAATTCCGAATATCCGCCTTCAGAATAGGATATTCGCCGGATCAGAACTCTCCACATTATCTTTCTGAGTATGTTTTTCTCAGCTTTAAGGGGGAGAATATTAGGCGGGAGCTTAATCAGTCCCCTATTACCCGATGGAACCCTTGGAATCGATTCCTCCATTGCATTCTCAAACACTGCGCTCATCGACTGTGAAGTGACATTACGGTCCAAGCTCACTACACGGCAAATCCCTACACAAAAAATAGGATCCTATCCATTTATTAATGATTTGTATTTCATCTATATTTAAATTGAGTAGTGAAAAGTAGGCAATGTTGTTAGGTCTACAAGTTTCTCCAAAAAAATTATCTTATCACAATTTAGTTCTTTGAGTTTTCCTAAAATTTTCTCATACTTAAAAATGAAAAGTGAAAAGGAGGCTGTGGTGTTAGTTCTTCAAGTTTCTCCATCAAATACATATCTCTTATTAAGAAAAATGAGAAGTGAAAAGGAGGCAATATATTAAAAACTAAAAATTTCCGAGTTCTACCAGGAATTTTTTGATTTTTTCTACGGAAAATTTCGAATCGATTAACAAGAGCAGCCAAATTGCTTCAGCCGTTCTCACGTGATGCCATTACATACATGGACCATTTAATTTTTATATATATAGATTTATGTTGCGTAGTATATTTTTACGAATTGGTCCCTAAATGGAGATTTTTGTGTACATGTGGATTATTGATGTCGAATTTTGAATTTTATAAGGATGCCATGGTCAAATATGGACCGATCCAGAAACATATTCAACTATGCATGGCCTTTTACCATAGCAATAACAATGCAAAATTTCATGAAATTATCTGCAATATATTTACAGAAACTAGCAAAACATGTTTTGAAAAATGTAAACTTTTTTTTAGGTTGTTTCACATTTAGGTGTTATGGACCAAGTTCTATGATTTTCAATATCAAACATTTCTGATCCACAAGGAACATTTGGCGAAAATTAAGTCCCCCTATTCCCTATCGTTATTTAAACAAACAGAAGGACATTCAGATCGTCTTTGAAATTGTATAAGGCCCACATACACATATATCCTCTATAGTACACTTATAATCATTGGTACCTATTGCTACGAATTGTACCAAAACCAGTACAACTACACCAAGTTGTTTATCCCTGTAATAAAATAGTGGGAATTTTTTTGTTATTTTTTTTTTTTTTTTTTTTGTTTCTTGTTCATTTTTAAAACAAAAAACTAAAAAAAAAATAACAAACACAAAAAAATGCACTTGTAAAATTACGATTTTAACATGAATTTTTACATTTGTATTTTTAGGCGAATGAATGAAGATGAGGTGTGTGCCTGAGAATCACACAGGGAGCGAGATATAGGAGGTAAAGGAGGAATATAGTACTGGTGGCATTGGAGGAGGACTGCTATTAGTTCTGTATTTAACTGACATTTTATTTATGTGAACATTTTATATGTTTGTCTCGGTATGTTTAAATACATATGTATCTATGTATGTATATGTATGTGCTTTATATTTCTGCAGGATACACGCAAAAACTAAAACTAGAAAAGAGATGGGTACACACTCAAACATCCAAACAAACATAAATATATATTTATAATCGTAGTATAGCTAGTAGCATGGACCCAGGGACGGACATACAGACAATATTAACCTAAACAAAACTAAGGGGACATGCATGTAGTAAGTAAGTATGTCTGTTTGTTTGTTTGTAGTTTAAAGTACGAACGAGTAGTAAATGTTTCTGTTTGTGACATTTATGTACTTTGTTCAAATTAACATTTAGTAGCAGTGGTAGTCAGACAGACGTACGGACGGACGGACGAACGGACTGACAGACATACAATTCGATTTTAGTTTCTTCGTTTATGTGTTTCTGGTTCTGTTTTTGTTGTTTTTATTTTTTATTATTTTATTTTATAATACATAGTTGTTATTATTGTTGCTGCTGTTGTTTTTGATGTTGATAATGTTTTATTTTTATTTGCTTTAACCTGTTCAAGTCAAAACTGCCAGCGAGGGTTGTGCGTTAATTTATTGGGTAAATATGTATAATGAATAAATTGCGAAATGATTAGTAAAGCAAACCGCAATCTAATTTTCTGTTTTTGTCCCATGGAGCAAATAGTTTTGGTTTTGATATTTCTAATCACAATATAATTACCGGGAATTTCCAAAAAATGAGCAATTGTCACTCTCTTCGACTCTTGTTAACCCATTTGATACTTATAAGGTGTAGCTGGCGATTAAAATTCTAAGCATACTTTCTGGGGATCAATACCCTTTGTGTTCTGTTTGATACAATTTATAAAATGGGTTTGGAATTAATTTCGAGCGGGTATCCTACTTGGGGGTCCTACTACTCCATTGATATATAATTATCTTGGGATCACACACTCACTAACCATAAATTGGGCATAAATTTGGGTCTATGCGGACCAGTATACATTAACCCTGTTTCTCCATTCCTAGCTCAGTTGTACCAGATCAACTCTTGATCTCCGTGTCAGGTTTTTCTCCACGTCGCCCTTGTATGACATTCATGCGGTGTCCTGCGACCTTAGTATTTTACGACTTCTATAAAAAGCTGCTGAATTTATACAATGAATCCTGCACATACCCTTTATGTTCTTCTCATATACTTGAAGGACCTTCCAGAAATGCCTAGAGAAATATTCCAAAATGCGTTGAAGATAGGATGACTCTTCCGATGAAATCTCAAGAGGAACTGTTTTGTCAGCATTACTATGTGTTTCATGACTGGAATAACCTTCGACTCCTCATGTAGATGTAGCTCCAAAGTTGTTTTCATGCAGCCCGTGACTACCCCTCAACAGACAGACAGTCTGACTAACATAAGAATCTAAAATACAGATAAAATATGGGGTTTACAACCAATATTCGATGGTGGTGGTATAAAAACTCAAATTCAATATTATCTTTATACAAGCAAAAAGTTGTCGATGGCAGCATCGACAACTCGTGTTTATCTCCTAACAAACTAGGCCACCTTCAGAAGGATATAAAAGTAGTTACGAATTTTAAAAAAATTTCGCAGCTAAACTTACCGCACCACCCACGTACACTCACATTAAAATAATATTCAACTCTAACCAGTAAATAGTTTGTAGTAGTTTTGCTGCATGTTCAGTCAGGCCATCATCATCCTTGCCTCTGGTTAAATTTGTCATCATCATCACAACCTCATTATCAGAGTTGCAAAATGAATGAGTCATTATCATGTTGTTTTTGTTTTTGTAGTTTATGTTTTTATTGTTATTATTTTATATGTATGTATTTTTTTTTTTTATACATTTTTTTCTCCATACTAATTTTATTTCCTTTTTGCTCTCTACACATTTTGACTTTTGTTGCATACAAATACGAAACAGGATTTTATTATTTATTTTTTTTTCCTTTTAATTTCAGTTCATATATTTATTTTGTTTTTCAACGTCAAGATAAGCTTTTTAATTTATGATCCTGTTGTTTTAATTATAATCTTGGATTTTAGTATTTTATTTGTTTTTTTCTTTGTTTGCATTTTCGTAAATGGATCATAATTAAGGCTAAATGTTATCGTAGTCATTAAAAAAATATGGCAAAGTGCAGCATGGTAATATTGTAATATGTATTTTTAATTTGTTTTAAAAACGAAAGTAAATGGCAATTATGTGGTTATCAATTAGGTGGCAATAAATTTATAGTTTTTTTTAATTTAAAATAAATTAATAATAAAACAAGTAAGAGTGCTATATTCGGCTATGCCGAATCTTATATACCCTTCACCTTTGTTTTGGATGCATTACTTGCCCATTTTCAGCGTATATCATCCTAAATATATCAAGAAAACTTTTAAAAATTTTACATTTAATTGCTATTGCTATATTGTAGAAGTTACAAACGAAACAACAATTTTATATATACCCTTCTCAAAAACAACAACGCCAAACGAAACGAAACACTAAAAAAAAAAAAAACAAAATACGCAAGGCAGTGAAACCAACTCACATCCAAACATATATATGTACGTTTTGTTGCTTTTTTGTCAAACACCAAAAAAGAAACAAAAACAAAATAATGAAGCCAACAAACATCCAAACATATGCACATTTTGTTGCTTTTTTGTGAAACACAAAAAAAAAAACAAAAACAAAATACACAAAGCATGAAGCCAACACACAATCAATCCAACACACATACGTTTTGTTGTTTTTTTGCCAAAGCATGCAATAAATTGTCTTTTTTTGATGAAATTTTCAGGGGTTGTCTCGGATTTTTGCTCATATCTCCGTTATTTATGAACGGATTTTGCTGATTTTAAATAGCAAAATTCTCGAAAGCATGTCTGACAGGATTATTGAAGATTTGGATCCCGAAGATATCTGGGGTCTTCAGAAAATTGATTTCAACAGACAGACAGACAGACGGACAGACAGACAGACAGACGGACATGGCTTAATCGACTCCGCTATCTATAAGGATCCAGAATATATATACTTTAAAGGGTCGGAAAATTATATTGTGGAAATTACAAACGGAATGACAAATTTATATATACCCTTCTCACGAAGGTGAAGGGTATAAAAATTGTATTAATACCAGCTTTAAATATTCTCAAAATAAACTTTAAATGAAATCAAACTTTTTATTGCATTAAACAATTTTAGGGTATAAAACAGAAACCAGCAATGAATCACTTTTTTGCTATTCATACGCACATATGAAATTATAAGTATAAGTGTGTAGCCATCATTAAAATTAAACTATTCTGATGTACTCATACTCACAATTACATTGATTTATATAATTTTAACCCTTGACCCTATATTTTTTATTCTTGCACTTATAAAAGTAAGATTTTTGGTATTCTTTTTACTTACAACTAATTTAATATTAAATTTTTGAAGTATTTATGTTTATAATTAACTAATAGGAAAATTAAATTATATTAATTATAATTTATACTTGAGAGCTCTTTAAAATGGGATTTTGTATATAAATTAATTAATCATTATACTTTTTGTTTATTTCAAGTTTATAATCATCCTCTACATTATAAGAAATAAAATAAATGAAAAAAAAAATACATTGATTTATAAGTATGCGTAGCATTAAATATGAATCCGACGTCGACATCATACTCATACGAACTTAAGTCTGTTTGATTCATAACTAACCTCAGACTGACTTATAATTTTAGGAAAACACTCATGATACTTACTATTGATTCAACTCCTTCGACTCATGCATGTTTTTTTTTTTTTTTTTGTGTGTAATTATACAGAATTCGGCAACACTGAAGCAAACAACCTCATAAATTAAAATGTTCGTATTCGAATCACACTTATTTTGCAACGTCTAAATAAATTGAGTTAAGTAAAGTCGAAATAAACAACGTCATATTTTTAATGATTACACCAAACTTTACGAGTGGATATGAGTATCGACAACATTGTAATAAATATGAACTCGACTCAATTTTTCACTACTCATTGCTGATCTCTAAAAAGCTTGTCGCTACATTTTCCTAATCTGGACTTGTCGCGATAAGCTTTTATATCAAATCCTACACCATGAGTGGCAAGCGTATAATAAGTTTGTCATTCCGTTTGTAATTTCTACATTTTTCATTTGCGGCCCCTGGATCGTTATATATAGTGAATTCGATATAGCCATGTCCGTCTGTCTGTCCGTCTGTATGTTGAAATCAACTTTCTGTAGCTCCCAAATAACTTACAAACATAATTGATACATCAATAAATCGGGAATTCTTCCGGATCGGTCGCTATTTAAAATCGAAAAAATCGGTCCACAAATAGCTGAGATATAAAGAAAAAACCGGGACAATCTCGATTTTTGGCCCAATTTTTATCTATATCTGGATTACTAAGTCATTAATATAGACAATATGGATATCTAATGATAGATATTTCAAAGTCCAATGCAATTTATATAAGGCTATAGTAATTTGGACCTACAATGGGTAAAAATCGCGAAAATTATTAAAAAAAAAAAATTAAATTTAGAAAAACAAAATTATTAAAAATTAAAAATAAAAAATGGAAAAAATTAAAAAAAACTATTTCGAAAAAAATTTTTTTTTTTTAAATTTTGAAAAACAATTTGAAAAAAAAAAAAATGTTAAACTTACCTCAAAATTTTTATTTTAAAGTATAACTTGGCGAAGGTTATATAAGATTCGGCACAGCCGAATAAAGCTCTGTTACTCCATAGATTATTTTCTTCTTTTTAAAATATTGAATGTCATGAGTAAGTTCTTGTGTCCGTTTCGTAATCTTATATGTACATATCTATTAATAATTTGATTTTAACATTATGTCCCCATCGCAAAAATGTTGTCGCAATTAAAGATATGTGGTTTGGCACATTTGTGGTGAATACAACGTCAAAAAGTTTAGTAATCCTATAATATAATAGGCTTAGAGCTATTTTCTGGGATAAAGATAATCTACATTCTTCGTTTAAACCTAAATTAAACTAAAAATTGTGTTTCGCACTTATTGTTAATTTTGTATATAATCTAGGTTTAACTGAGTATCAATGGCGAGTTAAACCTAAGTATAAAATGCCAATTCACAAACAACTCAAAAATAAAATAATCAATTCAGCACATCAGCTCTTTGTTTTGATTTGCTTTATTAACATCAATATAATTTTTAATATACAGTTTATATACTTTGATGTCACTTTTTCTTTTACAAAGTTAAAATTTACAAAAAAAGTTATGTACGCTGTTGCTTTTTCTTATACAATTTAATTTATATGAAAAATATTGAGGAATGCACATGTGATTTGACTGAAAATTATGGCAATGCTAACAAAATTGACAGACGGTAATCCAGTAGTGAGAAACACAATCATTGGTTAAATCAGCGCGTTAAGCTGAGTTTAACTGACAAGTAAGAAACTAGCTCTTAGTAAGAAATCCTGATGATTTAGAAGCTACGGGTTGGAAATCTTTTACCGTTGTAAAAAATCAGCAGTCAGAAAATTGCGAGGAATTAGTTGAAGGCCTTTCAATTAGCTTTAAAAAACTTGGATGTAATATGAGCATAAAAATACTCTATCTGCATAGTCATTAAGAAAAGTTCCCTGGAAATCTAGGGTCGTATAGCGAAGAAAAAGGCGAAAGTTTCATACAAGATTTAAAAGTGATGGAAGATGTATACCAAGGTCGCTGGGATGCACATATGATCGCAGATTACTGTTTAAGTATCACACGGGAGTGTTCTAATGACCTCCATCGTAGAAAATCTAAAAGAACTTCTAACCTGTAGAATATTATAATAATGAAATAAGTATACAGTAAGAATCAGGGCATCGAATATCTTGGATGTATGACTTAAAAATGCGGGATTTATAATAGATGACGTATATTTTGAACGCGGTTTTTGTTTTTAATAACATATATGTCATTTTTAGGGGTATATATCTGTCAATCTGTCATTTATTCTCACGTAGTTATTGAACATTATATGTAAACTAATTTATTTATTTATTTTTTTTTTTTGCTACGACAATGTCGAACTTTATACCAACGAAAGTTGCGGAAAGTTTTGCTTTAGTTCTTTAATTTGAAATTAAGTGCCGCTGCAGCACATTGATTGCTCACCACAGCTTATGGTGTATGTGTTCCATCGGTTTCAACGAGAGATGATTTGTGCGGTTCAGAAGAGGTGATTTTGACACGAAAGACAAAGATCGCCCAGGCCAGCCAAAAAAGTTTGAAGACCAAGAAGTGGAGACATTACTCCATGAAGATTATTGTAAAACTCAACACTTGCTTACAAAATCAATGGGAGCTACTCAAGCAGCAATTTCAAAACGTTGGCGAGCAGCAGGATTCATTTAAAAGTAGGGAAATCGGGTACCATAAGAATTGAAGCCGAGAGACCTTGAACGACTATTTTGCATGTCCGAAATGATGCTTGAACGATATAAAAGAAAACCATTTTGGCACCGAATCATTACTTGCGATGAAAAATTAATACTTTACAATAACGCGAAGAGTAAAAGATCGTATGTGAAGCCCGGCCAAAGCCAAATATCCATGGCACCAAGGTTGCTATCTATTGTGAGCTGCTGAAATCTGACCAGACCATCACAGAGAAATGTACTGAACGCATTTGATTCGTTTAAAGCGAGCATTGGGCGAAAAACGTCCAGACAGGAAATCATAATATTTCACCATGACAACACTCGGCCACATGTTCCTAGGCAAAAAGAGAAATTTAATTTGTGTGCATGTATGTGTAAAAAAATAAAATATCCACAACAAACCTGCTTCGCTGAATGCTGTTAAGCAACTGAATGAAATATTTGTGTTGTGTACGTGTAAATTTACGAAAATCTTCGTAACCTGAAAAATATGAACGCGCATAACTGATTATAGTCCCTGCCTATTCCGACTACTATTTGTTTCGATCGATGCTGAATTCTCGTTTTGGGATACGGTTCATTTCGGAAGAGTATCCAATATTGGCTTGATTCATTCTTGGCCTCAAAAGATGTGCAGTTCTTTTGGCTCAGTATTCATACGTTGCCAGAAAGATCGGAAAAGGTCGTAGCCAGCCTTGCCAGTGTTGGGGATTTTGTAAGATTTTTGGGGACAGAAAATTTCGTTTGGGGACTGGTGTTTTTATTGGGGATATTTGAAAATATTTCGGGGATTTTATGGGGATCGATAATAGCAATAAGTTACCAATAAGTGAACATTATTTCATGTTTTGTGAATAGTAAATAGAGATGCTCAATGCTATTGAATGTACAAGATGGGGCAAAAGTAATCAACCAATGTTCTTTTGCTGTATGTATTTTTTTTTTTTTTATAAAAAACTTTTGTTCAACTTGTGAAAAAAGTTTTTCATAAAAAAAATTACAGCAAAAAAAACATTGGGTGATTAGTTTTGACCCACCTTGTAAGTATCATAACATATAATATGATATAATCTTTAAATCCAAAGCAGTATTTTCAAAAAGTTTTCTAATTGTAGGATTTTATGTGCAGATCAATACAAATGTTGATGGTAAAGTTCAGTGCAAGGTGTAATTCTGTAACTTCGAATTGAATTTACAATTGATTATTCTCAAATGTGTTTATGCTTAATGTTTGGTTAAAAAAGATACCTTATATAAGATTTGAAACGATGTGTTACAAGATGCAGTGAAAAAAAATGTTCAACCAGTTGGTATGAATATTTTAAAAAGAAACATCGACAGATTCTTAATTTTATAACAATTAATTCGAAAATTTATTGGCTGATTTATTAATTATGTAGTTTAGTTTTTGTGAAGATTTCAAGAAAAACAATATTTGGGGATTTTTGGAGATATTTTTATCTGGTCGTAGCTAACAATAAATTTAAATTGTACAAATATTTCAAAATAAAAACTAAAAATTTTTGAAGTCAAAGACCTGTGTTATTTAACAGCTTTCAAAAATTTTCGAACATAAGCTAAAATTTTATTTTTGAAATTTCGAACATAATTTGTATTGTCATCAGGCTTATACATGATCTAGAAATTATTTTAAATTTTTTCCAACACATCTTCGAATTCTCGAATTTAATTTCCAATTTTTGAACATAATACTGCATTGTCATATGGTTGCCAGAACTGGTTCAAAATTTTGTTACAAATTTTTATCTAAAAAACATACAAACAAGTTGTACGAGATTTTAACTTTTCTTAAGTTAAAATAAAATTACTATAATTTTTTGTTTAAACGGAATGAAACACCTTATTTTTTATATGTAAGGTATTTATTTCACCGTTAAAGACTAAATTAAATTTATAATAATTTGTTCTTAAATTCTTCTGCTAGCAGCGAGGCAGTAAAAGCAAGTGAAGTTCAATAATAATTTAATATTAAAAAGAACCCAAAAAAGGTGCGTAACAATATTTAAATATAGCTTACGCATATTACATATTAACATACGTACATACATATATAATATAAAAGTGCGTGAGCAAAAAACCAGTATTTTCTTATTTCTTTTAATGCATTTACTTTAATGAGAGCAAATAAGATCTCTTGTAAATAGATTTAAATAGAACTACCAACATTAAATAAATAACTGTTTAAGCTTCAATGTGCATTGTTCACACTAGACATGAAATTCAAAATAAGAAAAATAACTTAATTATTTAAAAGAAAAATAGTAAATATATGAAATAATAATACTAAAGATTATATTTAAAGTTGTTCACCAACACAAGTAAACAAACATATGTAGCTAGTTTAATAAAAGCTTGTAAAAACATGAGCCTTTATGATTCCCATAATTAAAACAAAAATATTGTTTACATAAATTACTTTCAGCAAAAGTTTATTTGATCTTACATGACATTTGTAAGCGTAAACAATGCCACACAAAATCTTTTCTTTATTAAAGCTTGTCTGATCAAATACTTATTTGCTCAATGACAACTGGAATATTGCTACTGTGAACAATATGTGTCTAACTTTGTATTCTATTATTTATTTTTCCAATAAATTTCGTTTTATCTATAACTTTTGGTGATTTCATTATATATAAATCTTTTATACTAATTCAAGCATTGTTTTTTTTTTCAACAAATTATTAAAAATCTAAATGTTATAATAATAAATTAATAATATTTCATTGTTTGTTATTTCCACTGTTTTAGCTTCAAATCAAAACAGTAGACCCTTGAGGTGTTTTGTAAACAAATTTAACTGAACCCATTAGTCGCAGTGAATATTCAGTGATAAGGAATAACCAATTTAAACAAATTGAATTTATAATTAACCAAATCATATCTATCTCTGCCTAACAAAATGCGGCTTGAAAGCTTTGATATACAAATGTATTTTCAATATTTCACTGTATAGACATACTTAATTATCAAAATTATTTATGCAAATTGCTTAATTTATAAAACAGCAACACAGATAGATACAGGCCTAATTTCACACAATCTTTGTATTACTATTATTATTATTCACAATGTTACATTTTTGGTTTTAATTTATAAGATCAGCTTAAAAATCCACCACTAAAATGTAACATATGTTTTTATGGGGAATTTTTTGGTTTGAAAATGTACATATTTTAATATAGTGAACATCTATTGTATATGTATGTATTTTAAAATCCAATAATATGTAATTATATATTTGTTGCTATTATTGTTGTGTTAGAGCCAACACTTTTTACCAACACAAAACATATCTACCAATATATTTAAGCCAATATTTATAACAAACTCTTTTGCATACATTCATTTTTAGTTTTAGTTTTAATTTCCATTTTCGATTTATATATATTTTTTTTGTTCATTACATTAAACTAATCTCTAAAACTAACAAATTATATTTTGACAATTATGATAATGAAATATACCAACCAACCAAGTTAATAATATACCAACTTAGTATACATATACAAATTATATAGAAAACAAATTAAAACTAATAAGACAAATTTTTTGAGAGTCGAATGGACTTTAATTGACACTCTGCTAAGCTGTAAAACTTATTTATAATTAGATATGCTTCGATTGTATTGAAATTTCAACAAAGCTAGAATTTCGATATCAATTCATGCCTAACTGACATATGATAATTTGTATTTTGAGAATCGTTTTAATTTGACTTTAATAAATAATATAAAAATCATTTTTACTTATATGAATTTAATATAGTTTTATGTAATAATGTTATTGTAGTTGCGAATGTTAATGTATTTTTTACATACTTTAAGTTAACATACATTGAATGTGTATATGTTTGCATTTAAAGGGGCATCATTGATAAGACAACATATTTTTATACCCTTCACCATAAGTGGTAAGGGTTTATATAAGTTCGTCATTCCGTTTGCAATTTCCACATTTTTCATTTGCTACCTCGTTAAGTAAAGGGTCTTTCGAACATTGGCATTTGATAGCGATCATATGGTTGAAGCCACATCTGTCGAATTGGCTGTCATTTATTCAGTTTGTTTTGCCAAATCACCATGGACGGATATAGCGTTCAACACCACGTGCAAAATATAAAATTATTTTTATCAAAATAGGTGTTCTGTTTAGAGAAGCCCATTCCTGGATGAATGTGTACGTCAACAAACTACATTGTTAAATTTGGGACGATACCAGTCCACATGAGATCCGAGAGCTTCCAATGCATCCCCAAAAATTCAGTGTTTGGTATCATTAAAAATTTACGAAACTTCGCTAAAGCGAATAATTCTCGGACGAAAATAAAACATGGCAACAAAACCGAAAAAATTTTAAAGGCTTTTTAAACCACTACATAATTTTGATGTACTGTGGTTCCAGTAGTTCAAATATGGTCCAAATTTTAAATTCTGTGGATAGTTTTTTTTTTTTTTTTAATTTTAAGTAAAATTATAATTTTTTTTGACGTTTCTCCACATAATTAATGATAACTTAAAAAGTGTTATTCCAATGTTATTAAAATAAACTTAGAAAAGTTGAGCTTTACATAACCTTTAATCGAATTATATACTGCGTTTTAATCGGTTCAGTAGTTTCGTAGTTATAATAACAAATTGTTTAAAAAAAATCATTAAAAATCGAAAACGTCAGAAATTGTTCAAATTTATTGTTTTATCGCAATGCCACTTGTAATTAGAATAAAATGAAATATCGATCATAAAAATCGATTAATAACAAATTTAAGCAAAAAATATATTTTTTACGTGAAAATAGCAAGTTTTTTTATTTTAAAAAAATATGAAAAACCTAAAACGGCAGAAATTGTTCAGATTTATTGCTTTATCGCAAAGTCACATATAATAGCTTCAGAATGAAATATAGATCATAAAAATCGATTGATTGTTTACGAATTTATTCACAATTAAGTGAATTCGCTCATTTTCACAAAATTTTAGTTTTTTGTTTGATATACATAAAATTGAGTAGTTAATGTTCTTCTATCGATTGATTGAATTTTGAAAACATTTTTACCATGCTATGTACAAATTTTGATATATGTATTGCGTTTCAATCGGCTCAGTAGTTTCGTAGTTATAATAACAAATAGAAGCCAAAAATATATTTTTACGTGAAAATAGCTAATTTTTTTGTTTTAAAAAAATCATGAAAAATCTGAAACAGCTGAAATTATTCTGATTTATTACATTATCCCAAAGCTACATGTAATTAGAAGAAAATGAGATATCGACCATAAAAATCTATTGATTGTTTTCGAATTTATTCACAATTAAGTGAATTTGCTCATTTTCACAAAATGTTTGCTTTTTGTATGATATACATAAAATTGATATTTTCCCCATGCTATGTACAAAATGTTCATATACATATTGCATTTCAATCGGCTAAGTAGTTTCGTAATTATAATAACAAATTGAATCGAAAAATATATTTTTTACGTGAAAATAGCTAATGTTTTTGTTTTAAAAAAATCATGAAAAATCTGAAACAGCAGAAATTATTCTGATTTATTACCCAAAGCCACATGTAATTAGAAAAAAATTAGATATCGATCATTAAAATTGATGGATTCTTTTTGAATTTATTCACGATTAAGTGAATTCGCTCATTTTCACAAAATTTAAGTTTTTTGTTTGATATACATAAAATTGAGTAGTAATGTTTGCGATATATAAAGGTTATATAAATCTCAACTTTTCTAAGTTTATTTTAATAATATCGGACTAATACTTTTTGATTATGTGGAGAAACTTCAAGAAAAATCTCTCCATTGAATTGAAAAATGTTAACATTTTTGTACTTAGGTAGACTCGTGGAAAAGTTGTCTATTGAAAATCCTTCGATACTTGTCCTTGTAAAAAACTTGTCGACAACTTTTTTTTTTATTGAAAATTCGTACCAAAATTTTGTATAAAAATCTAGTCATCGAACAAAATTTTTTATAAAAAAAGTTTCTTTCGAAAACTCGTCGAATACTATTCTATTGAAAAATCGTCTTTAACTTTTCTACTGAAAAATTTTACATAAAAGAGTTAGATGTCGACACAATATCTAATATCTTAAAGTTTTTAATGTTAAAAGCCAATGAGTAAAGTCGACTTTTCAAAAAAGTCGAAATATTTACTTTTCACAAAACTGAAAATGTCGGACGGTCAAAAAGACAACTAGATTTATCAGTTTCATGTAAAACATTTATCACCAAAATGTTAAATGTGGCGGAATTTTGTTTATGTTGCGTTGAATTTCCGTCTCGGCGTTAAATCACACGATCTAAGGGGCAAATTCTAATCACCGAAATAAAAGAGTACACGAATAGGAAATGTTTCATGTGGTACAGTCTAGTTGAAACCACATGTCGTCCATATCATCATATCTTAATATTAAGTCGCTCAATTTGGGTATCGGTTCAACACATATGCAAAATACTTGTTCATCCCAGCGGGAAAAATACATTTTGTAGGCCTTCTAAAATACCTGTTTACATAACATTATTTATTCTATAACATTATTTATTTTGCTCTCTTCATTTTATAACCTGTTACATGAAACCAGTAGAAGGTGGAAAATTTTCTAAATAATTTAGTCTTTTATAACATTTGATGTTTTAAAGTTTGTGTGAAGGAGTTTTTGAATATATAAAACTACATACGTGATGCCTTAAAGTCCATTTATTAAGTTTTATGCTGAATTCATTAAAAATATTTTTTTGCTACATCAGACCTTCAATTAGGCCTTCATTTTCAGAATTTTAAATAGATGTTAATATGTAGACATTCTGTGAGGCAAAACACGGCAGGTCTCCTTACAGGCCTTTAGCGGAAGACCTTCTAATATGCCTTCTTAAGTAAGCCTTCTATCAACCTTAGCAAGGCCTTGGCTGACAATGATATGCCGTGTAAAATTGAAACGATCTTGCAATTGTGTCTGCAAAATAAGGCCTTTAGGAAGCCTCTTTACTGCATATTTTTCCCTCTGGGATGTAACCTAAAAAGTAAACAAAGCAATGTGTGTTTATATAATTTGTTGTTGTAAATAAATAAGAGAAAGTTTCGCTGAAAATTTTCGCAATTGAATTAGTGGGCGTGGCACATCCTATACAAAGTAAATAATTAATTTCGAACATCTGAAGAACTATTATTGTAAAAGTATTTAAACTTTGAATAAATCAATTTATTATCACTGTCGGAGTTTAGCTAAAAACGGATTTATTCCTTATCACTGTACGAAGTGTAGCTAAAAAATAGCGAGACCGTAACAATGGGTGTGGAACCGTTATTACAAAGACAATTGTGATTTCAAGAGTCTTTAGGCTTTGTCGGAATCATTCATATTTTTACGATGTTTGGCTGAAATTGGACGGCATCGGATTAGTAGAAATAAGCCGATCCCGGCTTAGTAGTAAAAGTGAAGCTTAACATGAGGCACATAAAAGATATAAAAGTAGGTGGCATAAGAACAGTGGAGTGGTATCTACTTTACTAAGTTAATTAGTTATTTTCGAATATCAAGTGAACTGTAATTGAAATATTCTAAATATCACTGCACCAATGGTGAATTCAGACTAAATGTTCCACTAAACAAATGAAAATACATTTTCATTTAAAAACTAATAGATAAGTAGATAGATCATTTAAAGCATTTATCTTTTAAGCTATTAAGCTACGTCTTCAGCGTTTTGTCGCATTTTGGCTACGATATTTCTAAATAAGTATTTTTAAGAACAAAATAATAAAAATCATAATGAAAAAACTAAAATAAAATATGAAGACAGAATTATCTTAAATATTTAGTTTAGTCAGATAAATGTGTACGTATTTAGTAGTGTTCAGTTCAAAAATGACAAAAGGCTCGCAAAACTTTAATTTTCTAATAATATTTTGTTCTGCTGTTTCATGATTTCAGTTTCGTATAAAACTTTTAAGGTATTATACATTTAATTTACATATTCTAACTCTTTCAAAATTATAACACATATTATTTAAATTGTGTTTAGTCATGTTAAAAGAAGTGATTAATAATTTCAGATCATTTTGGCATAATTAAACAAGTAAGAAAGGCCAAACCCGACAATATACGAGTAATATCCTGCGCTGAGGATTCAATTATTTATTTCCATGAGTCATTTTTAGAAGTGGGCCTTATATGGCAGCTATTATTTACCGATCGCCATGGGTTACCAATCGTTAAAGTAGTTTTCAGAAGTAGTAGGCCTTAAGGTTTAATTAGACGTGCCATAGCCGTAACCACATAAAACAGCTGTTCGAATCAAGCTTATGGGCAACAATGTATTTGATTATTGGTGACATGCCATTAATCCATAGCCATAACAGTAAAATGAACGACTAATTTTTTATTTTTTTAAAACACACACAAAGTCTTTTGCTTGTCTGCAGATACACTCAGATTGAGGCAATCGAACCCGCAACCATCAGATTGATAGTCCAGCACACTATCGTCTAGCCTATCGGGGCACCCTTTAAGTGGGAGCTATGGTCAAGCATGAAACTATATTCATCCTCTGAGTAATTTTATAGCAGCAATAATATAATTTTAAGTTAACTATTAATTTTGATATTTAAATTTTGGTAGGTTTTGCTAGTTTTTAATCAGAAATTTGGTAGGAAAAATATTTTATGAGTGGCAACGCCGTAGGTTAGGTTAGGTTTTTAGGCAGCCACGAAGTGAAGAAGAAGTGCAGTTCACGTGGGTCCAGGCATAGGTCCCTTTGTGTTGCCTAAAAGTGTAGAGGCAAAAAGAGAAAGAACAGAGTAGATATGAAAAGAGAGAAGAGGACAGTCAGTATTTGGTTAGGGTTGAAAAGTGAGAGATGAGATACGAGAGAGAAAGATAAAGGAGAGTAGATTATCATTGGTGACTCCATGGAGATCCCCATATTAGGTCTGCTTAGCCAATTACTGTTCCTTACAAAGGCATAAATGCACTCAAGCCTCAAATTCGAGAGCTCAGAGAGACTAGTTAGGGAACGATGTCCCAGAAACCTTAAGCGAAGATTTTCCAATGCCGGAGAGTGTCAAAGAAGATGAAAAATTGTCTCATCCTCCTCCTCCTCGTTTTGACAACTTCTGCAGAAGTCGTTGTAGGGCATGGCAAGTCTCCTCACGTGGTTGCAACGCCGTACGTCTTATTAGTTTTGTTTCTCAATTTTAAGAGTTTTGTTCAAGTTCGTATTTTGTACGTGTAAATAGCCGATCATTTTCGGTATCCGATTTTGTTGAAACATTTGCTTTGCATAATCTGGATGAGTAGCATTGTTTACTTCAGAATACTATTGCTGCTAATTTCAGTTGGAACCAAATGTTCGAAATAATTAATTCATTCAGCACGAATTAATTCGCTGTTTTAATTCCTTAATAGTTCAAACGTATTGAATTCATTCCTTTGAGAATTAATTATTTAAAGAACTAGCTTGACCCGGTGCGCTTCGCTACCCCTGTCGTAGTAAACATCTATTCAGCCGTTTAGTAATTATTGCTTAAGAACTAAAGGTACCAATTTTACCAGTTTTCCCCCCCGTTAATCCCTTTCTGGTAAAAGTATTGAAAAAAGTTATAGCCTATTGACGCTTCCAAGTATCTACGTCCAAGGATCTATCTACGTTCCAAATTTCAATAAAATCGATTTAGCCGTTTAGGCGTGATGCTCAAACAAACAAACTTACAAAGGCATTTATATATTTATATGGATATGGATTAACTCCATATTGAAACGTTGAAGTTTTCTGTTTTTCAAATCCATTAAAAATTATCTTTATAAAATTTATTGAATGATTAAATTATTCTTCAATTCAAATCTATAACAGGTTAATGTAAAACATTTGTAGAAAATAAATTATATAACTTCATTTCACAAGTAACATACTAGTGCGTTTAAAACACAAACAATTGTGGTGCCACTTTTTAATTCCACTAAATTGTTCGTCTTTTTATATCATATCGATCACCGATCACTCACTGAAAACATTTTGATGAAAAGCACTTGATAATTTTGAGCCATATACTATGTAGAGACATTAATATTTACAAAATTGCTGCCAACTGCAAAATTTCTGTCACTGAAACTTGTCTTTCTCTCTCAGTCATGAAAAATGTTAACATCTGCTCCAAGTACTTACTTCTTTGAATACTTTGTGTAGGGTATTTAAAAATATGTTAATTTACAAAAATATATTCCCACCGAAAACAATTTTAAACCATGGATAATTTATGCAAAACAACATTTTCATTTTTATTTCATTTTTATCTTCTTTTTTTTTCGTAAAAAGATTAATTTAATTTATATAAAAAAAAAAACAATTTTGGTAAAAACTAAATGTAAGCAACCAACAACGGCAACAACAACAACTAGTATTTAAATATTAAAATCAGTTTTAATCACTAGACCGTAAAACATGGAGATTTTATTTTAAAATACTTAAATAGACCATCATTGACACAAACCGAAAACGAGGGAAAAATGAGAAGTGTAAAGAGCTGGCGAATTAAATCATAAAATTAATTTTAATATTATTTAATGAAACAACAACAAAAAACAAAAAATAACATCATGCAAATCTCTTAATAATGCTAGAGTTAAAAGAAAGTGTTTTAAATGAAATTAAACTGCAAGAAAGAAAAAAACAAACTAAAACTGTTTAAGGACTGGAAAAAAAACAAACAACATTTTTACGAAAACAAAATGAAAAACTAAAAACAGTGTAATTAAATTGAAAGCCTGCAAATGTTTGGTTTGTTTAATTTCAACCCAAACGAGCTGTAGAGAACATTATCACTCCATCAACAAAATCATCCACCAACATCAAAAACAACAACACCACCACCATCATCATCACCATCATCAGCCATGGAAGGTTAGGAAGTGTTAGAAATTTTTAGAGAGTGAATGAAAAAACTTAAAAAAAAAACAAAAAAATTAACATAATTAAAATATAAACTTTGTTTAGTTTTTTTTTTTTATTACAACATTCAAACATTCATACCTACTCTGGCCCAAATGAGGCTTCATTATACAGTTGGAATACATTTGTATCCAGTACATAAAGGAGGTTATTGTTGCAGGAATAACAACAGCAATAAGAATGAACTTTTTTTACAAACAAACAAAAAAAACTTAAAACTTTCTCAAGTGCAAATGTTGAAATGAAATTGTTGAAAATAAATATTAGGCAAACAACTTTTTTTTAAGACAGCTGGACAAATTTTAAATTATATGTAGCTACATATAGATGCTTTTTTCTTTAAGTATCTGAAAGGTTTTCTTTCCAAACGAAATTTACTTCTGAATTTTGTATTAAATGAAATGTAGAACAATCCCTGCAAAATTGCCCTATATCGACTTAAACTGTTTGCTAAAACGTTTCATAAATTATTTTAATTTCAGCTGATATCAACTGCAATTCTCAAAGCTTTATCAAACCTCAATTTAGGCTTTGTAATTAACATAATCGTAATATTAATAATCAAGTCGATTTCTTTAGACCCCCTTTACGCTCACATTAAGGACTGAGATCGAATAATTCTTAACACACGATTTTCAATAAAACTTTTAACCCAAGTATTATTTGATTTTTTTTATCAAGTTTCCTTTTTAAAGCATGTTAGTTATTATGTTTAATGTCGATTATGTTCAATTGCTGTTAATCTGATTAAAATGAGTGACCAGAAAAAAGTGCGTACAAAAATTATTAAATATTTTCACAAAACCCAACTTGGTCGTACAAAAAGTTGGCCAAACAATCAAAGGTTTGCTATTAAACTTTTTCCAATATAATTAAACAGTACCGGGAGAACTTGTCCGTTGATATAAAATCTGGTTCAGGTAGAAGGAATGGTCCACATGATGTTTATTAAGCCAAAGAAATAAAAAGCATTTTCAAAAGAGCTCCCAACACATCCGGTAGGAAAACAGCCCGGTTAGCTCAGTGCTCCGACTATTTGGTAAGAAAAGTTAAAGCTAATGCAGGTTTAAAAACATACAAGGCTCAAAAAGTTCCTGACAGGAACGCTGCAAAAAATTTAGAGGCCAAAAACAGAGCACGGAACTTTAAGTCAAGTTTTATAAAAAAATATTCTTGCTGCATAATGAATAACGAAAAGTATGTTCTGGCAGATTTTTCGCAACTTTCTGGTCAAAAATTTTAGTTGTTGATTCTCGAGGTAATGTTGAAGAAAAGTTTAGGACCCAAAAGCACACAAAATTTCCCAAAAAGTTCTTGGTATGGCAAGCAATATACAGTTGCTGCAAAAGAAGCCAATCATTTGTTACAACGAACTCTATAAATACCAACATTTACATCAAGGAATGTTTACAAAAATGGCTGCTTCCATTCATAAGACTTCTTAATGTGTCCACTTATTTTTGGCCTGACTTGGCATCCTGTCACTATGATAAACAAGCCCTTGAGTGGTAAAAGAACAATAATGTGGTATTTCTAACAAGAGAGGCAAATTCTCCTAACTGCCTGGAGCTATGGCCAGTGGAGAGATATTGGGCTCTTGTTAAAAGTGAATAGTTATTTCTAAATACTATGAGAACTAAAATGCAAGATTCTTCAAACTTTGTTTAAATAGCTTTAACGAGGATTATGCTCGTTAAAGTGATTTTTGGAAGTGTGGTTATATCAAAGCTATGACCTATTATGTACCAAACGCCATGAAATTTATGTCTTTATGAAACTTATTTTTGCTGAATTTTTTTTTATTATTTATTTATTTCCATAACAGCTGTCAGTCTAAAGCAGCAACATTAATGAAAGGAATTTGATCATTTATATACAATAAAATAAAGATTATTTAGTGTATTTGAGTATGGTTCACCGAAACATAATTATTTTTCGAACAACTAAATGATGATAAATAGGTAAACATATTATATTATGTACAACCATTTAATCCTACAAATAACGATTAAATGTTAATTTTATATACGCGTACTCATAATACATACAGTATTGGCCATAACTAAAGCACCTCCTCAATTGATTTTTTCATATCATAATTTTTTGGATAAAAAAGGTTTTTTTGGGATGTATTTTCTATATATTTTATTAAGTTATATTGTTAATGTTCATATAGTGTTCATTTAGGAAAGGATAATTCTATGAACAACTAATTTAAAATAATAAAACATACAAAAACACAAAACGCGATGGACAATACAAAAGCACCCCCTAGTAAGATGTTTAAAAATTTGACTATGCTACTGCATATTTGCAATATCAGTTAATGGGACTCACAACGGATGCATTTAAAAATTCCAGAAGATAAAAATAAAAGAAAGCGTAGTCTGTATAATTTAAGTTTTATACAGTTTATTGTGAAAAAACAATGGATGCCAAGGAACAAGTACTCCAGTGAATTTAAAATTAAATTTATTGAAGACTGGAAGCCGGGCTTATCACGGCATGAATTGAGTAAACAATATTCAATTAACAGATCAGTTATTTCCCGGCTGATTCCAAAGTTTTGCAGACTGGTCGTATATCACCGAGGACATTTGTATGGTACAAATATATAAGCTAAATTTGATCGAAATACTAATTTTCAAAATTGCGACCTTTACTTTGCACACAAGGTTACATGGACAGTTAGCTAGCTAGACGGGTGCACATCGTCTTATCGACCAAGAAAAGTGGCTCTTAGTCGATCAGTATACTTTATTTTTGGACGTTACAAACATCACCCCAAACGCATAATACCCTTCTCACTATGGTGTTGTAGAGTATAAATACATATATTTTTGGAAATGTGCTGGAAGCTTTGACCAATTATGATGTGAATTTATTTTTATGGAGCGGTTCCCTTAAAATTTAAGAAATTTATTCGATTTGAAGTGTTTTCCAGGAGTGGGCGCTTTATGAGAGCTATGACCCATTTTGAACCGATAATCAACAAAATTAGCAGCCTGATTTCTGTGTATATAAAACCTACTTGAGTTAAATTTTATCTCAATTTCAGTAGATTTAAACGATTTATGCCTGTTACTGTGATTTTCGGAAGTGGACCTTGTATGGCAGCTATGACGAATTATGCATCGATCGTCATCAAATTAGATTCAATAATTTTTATACATGTAAATCATATTTATTTGGTCCCAACATTTTACAGAAATGTGAGATATTTAAAATAATTTTCAAACGTGGGGCTTATATGGGAACAATGACTAATTATTGACCGATCGTCCCAGAATTTGGTGACATGATTTTTGTGTTGAATTTTATTAAATGTTTGGAAGTGGTGTTTATATGGGATAGGGCATTTGCATAAAAGCTAGGAGAAATAATGGACCGATTCGGTTGAAATTAAATTTTCCATTGGGAAAGTAAAAAATTTTGAAGAACTAATATCAGAATCGACTCAAAAATCTAAACACTTTAAGGTTGGTTGTCCCAACAATATTTGTTCACATTACAAACATCAGCATTAAGCCAATGCAACCTCCCCCACTATAGTGGTATAGGGTAAAGATATGTTGCAACTTTTCAAAAATATTTGTTTTTAAATTTCAAGGCTAATATTTTCTGTTGTTTATCCAATTATTCTCAAAAGGTCTGATAGGGTTTGGTATTAAATCATTATCAATTAAATACTAATCAGCAATTTAGACATATCGAAATTAACAAACTGAAGCAATATGCATCTTCGTATAATAGTAATCGTCTTAATATTATCTTGATATATAAATTGCAATATATTAAATATATTTTAATTTGATTCTTCTATTATTTAATTAAATTTTGAATGTACCTAAAACTTGTTGTCATTTTCTTTTTTCAGATTCCGTCGAAAATCATCATGTCTCAGTACATTTTCTACAAACATTTCTCCAGTGATTCAAATAAGTATATAGTTCAATCTTGGATAATACTTGGAATATAAAAGCTACTACATGTGTTTTGAATTTGGAACATTAATATGTATAAAAAGCCGCAGAATTGTGAAATTTTCACAAAGATTACAACCCAACATTAAGTATTTAAAGATCTGATGTATGAGATAATAAGGCAAATTCGTGCGATAAATGCGCAATAATAAAGAGATGTTGGACTATTGACTGGAGCAGTGAAGCCAAAAGCGTGACAAACATATGGATTACTCTACACTTTATATTCATGATAACTTTTCATATTAAAGAAATAAAAAAATTAATAAATAACACTGTCTTATTTACTAAAATAATCAAAATTATTAAATTAAGTAATTTATTTTCTAGGCAGTTAAGTAAACGATTTGGTATAAATTTGCTTTGGCTTTTAGCTAAAGTTATCCTCACATCAAAAATAAATATACAGGTCAATGTTTGTTCAAGGTTTGAGTTACCATGTTTGCACTTTTATATATAATAATCTCCAAAGGTTAATAATACAGTTACTTTTATTTTTCTGATAACCACAACAACATACAGATAAGTTGAAAGCCGAATTGATCACCGCATGATTCGTTGAAAATATTTACTGGTATCCGAGATATTAATGTTTAAATATAATGCTTAGCCGAAAAACACCCTACTGTTCTCCTAGTAACTCCCGACAATTTTTAAGATTTTCACAATTTTTACTTAGCACACATGAAATGATGACTAATTAAACAGTTATCCAACAAACTTATTTAATCTTTTGTTAAAAAAAATAAAAGCGTTATTATCATTAATATGAGGTTTACGAATGGCAGTCGTGGCAATTGGCGAAATTTACCTACACGTATATGGAGCTGAATTCAAGCCCAATTGAACAGAACAAGTTTTGTCGTAAAATATTAACTGGTTTCGGAGCTATAAAGCTTTGAGTAAAATCATTATTAATCCAGCCCACTGATGTTAAAGGCTGAAAAACTATTTGGAATATTGGTGAATATCTTTGCGAGGCATACCAGTATCTCAATCAAACTTGGTGAGGTAATAGAGGGAAATATGTGAAGTAAATATGGTATCCAAAAATTTAGTTTGCTCCATAATTGAAGAAACTATAAGCGTTTGAATCAAATATATGCGATTTTCAAAAAGTAGGCGTGGCAGTGGGCGGCAAATATATATATGTATCGAAAGCCGAATTCCAGCCCGAACGACCACCACAAGTTTCGTGCCAAAATCTTCAATGGTTTCCGAGCTATAAAGGTTTGAATATAATATTTAAACGAAAAACACCCTACTGCTGAGTTATGTTCTCCTAGTACTCGCAGAAATTTTTTAGCAATTTTCACAACTTTTATTTCGTTTGCTGGTGCTGTGAATAATTTGGTTTAAAGCGTATATCTCTGCCAATCATAGGAGTATTGCAGTGGAAATTGGCAGGATGATAAATGAAATGATGAGCAATATTTCTGAAGACCCAAAAACTTATTTAATTTTTTGCTTACAGTTTGGGAGCGTTAATATCTTTAATATAAGATTTACTAATGGTAGGCGTGGCAGTGGACGTAAGTTACCTACATATATGTGAAGCTGAGTTCTAGCTCAATTCAACAACACAAGTTTTGTGCTAAAATATTCACTGGTTTAGGAGCTATAAAGCTTTGACTAAAATCGTTATTGAGCTAGTTCACTGATGTTAAAGGCTGAAAAACTATTTGGAATATTGGTGAATATCTTTGCGAGGCATACCAGTATCTCAATCAAACTTGGTGAGGTAATAGAGGAAAATATGTTAAGTAAATATGGTATCCAAAAATTTAGTTTGCTCCATAATTGAAGAAACTATAAGCGTTTGAATCAAATATATGCGATTTTCAAAAAGTAGGCGTGGCAGTGGGCGGCAACAATACATATACATCGAAAGCCGAATTCCAGCCCGAACGACCACCACAAGTTTCGTGCCAAAATCTTCAATGGTTTCCGAGCTATAAAGGTTTGAATATAATATTTAAACGAAAAACACCCTACTGCTGAGTTATGTTCTCCTAGTACTCGCAGAAATTTTTTAGCAATTTTCACAACTTTTATTTCGTTTGCTGGTGCTGTGAATAATTTGGTTTAAAGCGTATATCTCTGCCAATCATAGGAGTATTGCAGTGGAAATTGGCAGGATGATAAATGAAATGATGAGCAATATTTCTGAAGACCCAAAAACTTATTTAATTTTTTGCTTACAGTTTGGGAGCGTTAATATCTTTAATATAAGATTTACTAATGGTAGGCGTGGCAGTGGGCGTAAGTTACCTACATATATGTGAAGCTGAATTCAAGCCCAATTGAACACAACAAGTTTTGTCGTAAAATATTAACTGGTTTCGGAGCTATAAAGCTTTGAGTAAAATCATTATTAATCCAGCCCACTGATGTTAAAGGCTGAAAAACTATTTGGAATATTGGTGAATATCTTTGCGAGGCATACCAGTATCTCAATCAAACTTGGTGAGGTAATAGAGGGAAATATGTGAAGTAAATATGGTATCCAAAAATTTAGTTTGCTCCATAATTGAAGAAACTATAAGCGTTTGAATCAAATATATGCGATTTTCAAAAAGTAGGCGTGGCAGTGGGCGGCAAATATATATATGTATCGAAAGCCGAATTCCAGCCCGAACGACCACCACAAGTTTCGTGCCAAAATCTTCAATGGTTTCCGAGCTATAAAGGTTTGAATATAATATTTAAACGAAAAACACCCTACTGCTGAGTTATGTTCTCCTAGTACTCGCAGAAATTTTTTAGCAATTTTCACAACTTTTATTTCGTTTGCTGGTGCTGTGAATAATTTGGTTTAAAGCGTATATCTCTGCCAATCATAGGAGTATTGCAGTGGAAATTGGCAGGATGATAAATGAAATGATGAGCAATATTTCTGAAGACCCAAAAACTTATTTAATTTTTTGCTTACAGTTTGGGAGCGTTAATATCTTTAATATAAGATTTACTAATGGTAGGCGTGGCAGTGGGCGTAAGTTACCTACATATATGTGAAGCTGAGTTCTAGCTCAATTCAACAACACAAGTTTTGTGCTAAAATATTCATTGGTTTAGGAGCTATAAAGCTTTGACTAAAATCGTTATTGAGCTAGTTCACTGATGTTAAAGGCTGAAAAACTATTTGGAATATTGGTGAATATCTTTGCGAGGCATACCAGTATCTCAATCAAACTTGGTGAGGTAATAGAGGAAAATATGTTAAGTAAATATGGTATCCAAAAATTTAGTTTGCTCCATAATTGAAGAAACTATAAGCGTTTGAATCAAATATATGCGATTTTCAAAAAGTAGGCGTGGCAGTGGGCGGCAACAATACATATACATCGAAAGCCGAATTCCAGCCCGAACGACCACCACAAGTTTCGTGCCAAAATCTTCAATGGTTTCCGAGCTATAAAGGTTTGAATATAATATTTAAACGAAAAACACCCTACTGCTGAGTTATGTTCTCCTAGTACTCGCAGAAATTTTTTAGCAATTTTCACAACTTTTATTTCGTTTGCTGGTGCTGTGAATATTTTGGTTTAAAGCGTATATCTCTGCCAATCATAGGAGTATTGCAGTGGAAATTGGCAGGATGATAAATGAAATGATGAGCAATATTTCTGAAGACCCAAAAACTTATTTAATTTTTTGCTTACAGTTTGGGAGCGTTAATATCTTTAATATAAGATTTACTAATGGTAGGCGTGGCAGTGGGCGTAAGTTACCTACATATATGTGAAGCTGAATTCAAGCCCAATTGAACACAACAAGTTTTGTCGTAAAATATTAACTGGTTTCGGAGCTATAAAGCTTTGAGTAAAATCGTTATTGAGCTAGTTCACTGATGTTAAAGGCTGAAAAACTATTTGGAATATTGGTGAATATCTTTGCGAGGCATACCAGTATCTCAATCAAACTTGGTGAGGTAATAGAGGGAAATATGTGAAGTAAATATGGTATCCAAAAATTTAGTTTGCTCCATAATTGAAGAAACTATAAGCGTTTGAGTCAAATATATGCGATTTTCAAAAAGTAGGCGTGGTAGGCGTGGCAGTGGGCGTAAGTTACCTACATATATGTGAAGCTGAATTCAAGCCCAATTGAACACAACAAGTTTTGTCGTAAAATATTAACTGGTTTCGGAGCTATAAAGCTTTGAGTAAAATCATTATTAATCCAGCCCACTGATGTTAAAGGCTGAAAAACTATTTGGAATATTGGTGAATATCTTTGCGAGGCATACCAGTATCTCAATCAAACTTGGTGAGGTAATAGAGGAAAATATGTGAAGTAAATATGGTATCCAAAAATTTAGTTTGCTCCATAATTGAAGAAACTATAAGCGTTTGAGTCAAATATATGCGATTTTCAAAAAGTAGGCGTGGCAGTGGGCGGCAAATATATATATGTGTCGAAAGCCGAATTCCAGCCCGAACGACCACCACAAGTTTCGTGCCAAAATCTTCAATGGTTTCCGAGCTATAAAGGTTTGAATATAATATTTAAACGAAAAACACCCTACTGCTGAGTTATGTTCTCCTAGTACTCGCAGAAATTTTTTAGCAATTTTCACAACTTTTATTTCGTTTGCTGGTGCTGTGAATATTTTGGTTTAAAGCGTATATCTCTGCCAATCATAGGAGTATTGCAGTGGAAATTGGCAGGATGATAAATGAAATGATGAGCAATATTTCTGAAGACCCAAAAACTTATTTAATTTTTTGCTTACAGTTTGGGAGCGTTAATATCTTTAATATAAGATTTACTAATGGTAGGCGTGGCAGTGGGCGTAAGTTACCTACATATATGTGAAGCTGAATTCAAGCCCAATTGAACACAACAAGTTTTGTCGTAAAATATTAACTGGTTTCGGAGCTATAAAGCTTTGAGTAAAATCGTTATTGAGCTAGTTCACTGATGTTAAAGGCTGAAAAACTATTTGGAATATTGGTGAATATCTTTGCGAGGCATACCAGTATCTCAATCAAACTTGGTGAGGTAATAGAGGAAAATATGTTAAGTAAATATGGTATCCAAAAATTTAGTTTGCTCCATAATTGAGGAAACTATAAGCGTTTGAATCAAATATATGCGATTTTCAAAAAGTAGGCGTGGCAGTGGGCGGCAACTATACATATACATCGAAAGCCGAATTCCAGCCCGAACGACCACCACAAGTTTCGTGCCAAAATCTTCAATGGTTTCCGAGCTATAAAGGTTTGAATATAATATTTAAACGAAAAACACCCTACTGCTGAGTTATGTTCTCCTAGTACTCGCAGAAATTTTTTAGCAATTTTCACAACTTTTATTTCGTTTGCTGGTGCTGTGAATATTTTGGTTCAAAGCGTATATCTCTGCCAATCATAGGAGTATTGCAGTGGAAATTGGCAGGATGATAAATGAAATGATGAGCAATATTTTTGAAGACCCAAAAACTTATTTAATTTTTTGCTTACAGTTTGGGAGCGTTAATATCTTTAATATAAGATTTACTAATGGTAGGCGTGGCAGTGGGCGTAAGTTACCTACATATATGTGAAGCTGAATTCAAGCCCAATTGAACACAACAAGTTTTGTCGTAAAATATTAACTGGTTTCGGAGCTATAAAGCTTTGAGTAAAATCATTATTAATCCAGCCCACTGATGTTAAAGGCTGAAAAACTATTTGGAATATTGGTGAATATCTTTGCGAGGCATACCAGTATCTCAATCAAACTTGGTGAGGTAATAGAGTGAAATATGTGAAGTAAATATGGTATCCAAAAATTTAGTTTGCTCCATAATTGAAGAAACTATAAGCGTTTGAATCAAATATATGCGATTTTCAAAAAGTAGGCGTGGCAGTGGGCGGCAACTATACATATACATCGAAAGCCGAATTCCAGACCGAACGACCACCACAAGTTTCGTGCCAAAATCTTCAATGGTTTCCGAGCTATAAAGGTTTGAATATAATATTTAAACGAAAAACACCCTACTGCTGAGTTATGTTCTCCAAGTACTCGCAGAAATTTTTTAGCAATTTTCACAACTTTTATTTCGTTTGCTGGTGCTGTGAATATTTTGGTTTAAAGCGTATATCTCTGCCAATCATAGGAGTATTGCAGTGGAAATTGGCAGGATGATAAATGAAATGATGAGCAATATTTCTGAAGACCCAAAAACTTATTTAATTTTTTGCTTACAGTTTGGGAGCGTTAATATCTTTAATATAAGATTTACTAATGGTAGGCGTGGCAGTGGGCGTAAGTTACCTACATATATGTGAAGCTGAGTTCTAGCTCAATTCAACAACACAAGTTTTGTGCTAAAATATTCATTGGTTTAGGAGCTATAAAGCTTTGACTAAAATCGTTATTGAGCTAGTTCACTGATGTTAAAGGCTGAAAAACTATTTGGAATATTGGTGAATATCTTTGCGAGGCATACCAGTATCTCAATCAAACTTGGTGAGGTAATAGAGGAAAATATGTTAAGTAAATATGGTATCCAAAAATTTAGTTTGCTCCATAATTGAAGAAACTATAAGCGTTTGAATCAAATATATGCGATTTTCAAAAAGTAGGCGTGGCAGTGGGCGGCAACTATACATATACATCGAAAGCCGAATTCCAGCCCGAACGACCACCATAAGTTTCGTGCCAAAATCTTCAATGGTTTCCGAGCTATAAAGGTTTGAATATAATATTTAAACGAAAAACACCCTACTGCTGAGTTATGTTCTCCTAGTACTCGCAGAAATTTTTTAGCAATTTTCACAACTTTTATTTCGTTTGCTGGTGCTGTGAATAATTTGGTTTAAAGCGTATATCTCTGCCAATCATAGGAGTATTGCAGTGGAAATTGGCAGGATGATAAATGAAATGATGAGCAATATTTCTGAAGACCCAAAAACTTATTTAATTTTTTGCTTACAGTTTGGGAGCGTTAATATCTTTAATATAATATTTTCTAATGGTAGGCGTGGCAGTGGGCGTAAGTTACCTACATATATGTGAAGCTGAATTCAAGCCCAATTGAACAGAACAAGTTTTGTCGTAAAATATTAACTGGTTTCGGAGCTATAAAGCTTTGAGTAAAATCATTATTAATCCAGCCCACTGATGTTAAAGGCTGAAAAACTATTTGGAATATTGGTGAATATCTTTGCGAGGCATACCAGTATCTCAATCAAACTTGGTGAGGTAATAGAGGGAAATATGTTAAGTAAATATGGTATCCAAAAATTTAGTTTGCTCCATAATTGAAGAAACTATAAGCGTTTGTGTCAAATATATGCGATTTTCAAAAAGTAGGCGTGGCAGTGGGCGGCAACTATATATATACATCGAAAGCCGAATTCCAGCCCGAACGACCACCACAAGTTTCGTGCCAAAATCTTCAATGGTTTCCGAGCTATAAAGGTTTGAATATAATATTTAAACGAAAAACACCCTACTGCTGAGTTATGTTCTCCAAGTACTCGCAGAAATTTTTTAGCAATTTTCACAACTTTTATTTCGTTTGCTGGTGCTGTGAATATTTTGGTTTAAAGCGTATATCTCTGCCAATCATAGGAGTATTGCAGTGGAAATTGGCAGGATGATAAATGAAATGATGAGCAATATTTCTGAAGACCCAAAAACTTATTTAATTTTTTGCTTACAGTTTGGGAGCGTTAATATCTTTAATATAAGATTTACTAATGGTAGGCGTGGCAGTGGGCGTAAGTTACCTACATATATGTGAAGCTGAGTTCTAGCTCAATTCAACAACACAAGTTTTGTGCTAAAATATTCATTGGTTTAGGAGCTATAAAGCTTTGACTAAAATCGTTATTGAGCTAGTTCACTGATGTTAAAGGCTGAAAAACTATTTGGAATATTGGTGAATATCTTTGCGAGGCATACCAGTATCTCAATCAAACTTGGTGAGGTAATAGAGTGAAATATGTGAAGTAAATATGGTATCCAAAAATTTAGTTTGCTCCATAATTGAAGAAACTATAAGCGTTTGAATCAAATATATGCGATTTTCAAAAAGTAGGCGTGGCAGTGGGCGGCAACTATACATATACATCGAAAGCCGAATTCCAGCCCGAACGACCACCACAAGTTTCGTGCCAAAATCTTCAATGGTTTCCGAGCTATAAAGGTTTGAATATAATATTTAAACGAAAAACACCCTACTGCTGAGTTATGTTCTCCTAGTACTCGCAGAAATTTTTTAGCAATTTTCACAACTTTTATTTCGTTTGCTGGTGCTGTGAATATTTTGGTTTAAAGCGTATATCTCTGCCAATCATAGGAGTATTGCAGTGGAAATTGGCAGGATGATAAATGAAATGATGAGCAATATTTCTGAAGACCCAAAAACTTATTTAATTTTTTGCTTACAGTTTGGGAGCGTTAATATCTTTAATATAAGATTTACTAATGGTAGGCGTGGCAGTGGGCGTAAGTTACCTACATATATGTGAAGCTGAATTCAAGCCCAATTGAACACAACAAGTTTTGTCGTAAAATATTAACTGGTTTCGGAGCTATAAAGCTTTGAGTAAAATCATTATTAATCCAGCCCACTGATGTTAAAGGCTGAAAAACTATTTGGAATATTGGTGAATATCTTTGCGAGGCATACCAGTATCTCAATCAAACTTGGTGAGGTAATAGAGTGAAATATGTGAAGTAAATATGGTATCCAAAAATTTAGTTTGCTCCATAATTGAAGAAACTATAAGCGTTTGAATCAAATATATGCGATTTTCAAAAAGTAGTCGTGGCAGTGGGCGGCAACTATACATATACATCGAAAGCCGAATTCCAGCCCGAACGACCACCACAAGTTTCGTGCCAAAATCTTCAATGGTTTCCGAGCTATAAAGGTTTGAATATAATATTTAAACGAAAAACACCCTACTGCTGAGTTATGTTCTCCTAGTACTCGCAGAAATTTTTTAGCAATTTTCACAACTTTTATTTCGTGAATATTTTGGTTTAAAGCGTATATCTCTGCCAATCATAGGAGTATTGCAGTGGAAATTGGCAGGATGATAAATGAAATGATGAGCAATATTTCTGAAGACCCAAAAACTTATTTAATTTTTTGCTTACAGTTTGGGAGCGTTAATATCTTTAATACAAGATTTACTAATGGTAGGCGTGGCAGTGGGCGTAAGTTACCTACATATATGTGAAGCTGAGTTCTAGCTCAATTCAACAACACAAGTTTTGTGCTAAAATATTCACTGGTTTAGGAGCTATAAAGCTTTGACTAAAATCGTTATTGAGCTAGTTCACTGATGTTAAAGGCTGAAAAACTATTTGGAATATTGGTGAATATCTTTGCGAGGCATACCAGTATCTCAATCAAACTTGGTGAGGTAATAGAGGAAAATATGTTAAGTAAATATGGTATCCAAAAATTTAGTTTGCTCCATAATTGAAGAAACTATAAGCGTTTGAATCAAATATATGCGATTTTCAAAAAGTAGGCGTGGCAGTGGGCGGCAACTATACATATACATCGAAAGCCGAATTCCAGCCCGAACGACCACCACAAGTTTCGTGCCAAAATCTTCAATGGTTTCCGAGCTATAAAGGTTTGAATATAATATTTAAACGAAAAACACCCTACTGCTGAGTTATGTTCTCCTAGTACTCGCAGAAATTTTTTAGCAATTTTCACAACTTTTATTTCGTTTGCTGGTGCTGTGAATATTTTGGTTTAAAGCGTATATCTCTGCCAATCATAGGAGTATTGCAGTGGAAATTGGCAGGATGATAAATGAAATGATGAGCAATATTTCTGAAGACCCAAAAACTTATTTAATTTTTTGCTTACAGTTTGGGAGCGTTAATATCTTTAATATAAGATTTTCTAATGGTAGGCGTGGCAGTGGGCGTAAGTTACCTACATATATGTGAAGCTGAATTCAAGCCCAATTGAACACAACAAGTTTTGTCGTAAAATATTAACTGGTTTCGGAGCTATAAAGCTTTGAGTAAAATCATTATTAATCCAGCCCACTGATGTTAAAGGCTGAAAAACTATTTGGAATATTGGTGAATATCTTTGCGAGGCATACCAGTATCTCAATCAAACTTGGTGAGGTAATAGAGGAAAATATGTGAAGTAAATATGGTATCCAAAAATTTAGTTTGCTCCATAATTGAAGAAACTATAAGCGTTTGAGTCAAATATATGCGATTTTCAAAAAGTAGGCGTGGCAGTGGGCGGCAAATATATATATGTGTCGAAAGCCGAATTCCAGCCCGAACGACCACCACAAGTTTCGTGCCAAAATCTTCAATGGTTTCCGAGCTATAAAGGTTTGAATATAATATTTAAACGAAAAACACCCTACTGCTGAGTTATGTTCTCCTAGTACTCGCAGAAATTTTTTAGCAATTTTCACAACTTTTATTTCGTTTGCTGGTGCTGTGAATAATTTGGTTTAAAGCGTATATCTCTGCCAATCATAGGAGTATTGCAGTGGAAATTGGCAGGATGATAAATGAAATGATGAGCAATATTTCTGAAGACCCAAAAACTTATTTAATTTTTTGCTTACAGTTTGGGAGCGTTAATATCTTTAATATAATATTTTCTAATGGTAGGCGTGGCAGTGGGCGTAAGTTACCTACATATATGTGAAGCTGAATTCAAGCCCAATTGAACAGAACAAGTTTTGTCGTAAAATATTAACTGGTTTCGGAGCTATAAAGCTTTGAGTAAAATCATTATTAATCCAGGTCACTGATGTTAAAGGCTGAAAAACTATTTGGAATATTGGTGAATATCTTTGCGAGGCATACCAGTATCTCAATCAAACTTGGTGAGGTAATAGAGGGAAATATGTTAAGTAAATATGGTATCCAAAAATTTAGTTTGCTCCATAATTGAAGAAACTATAAGCGTTTGTGTCAAATATATGCGATTTTCAAAAAGTAGGCGTGGCAGTGGGCGGCAACTATATATATACATCGAAAGCCGAATTCCAGCCCGAACGACCACCACAAGTTTCGTGCCAAAATCTTCAATGGTTTCCGAGCTATAAAGGTTTGAATATAATATTTAAACGAAAAACACCCTACTGCTGAGTTATGTTCTCCAAGTACTCGCAGAAATTTTTTAGCAATTTTCACAACTTTTATTTCGTTTGCTGGTGCTGTGAATATTTTGGTTTAAAGCGTATATCTCTGCCAATCATAGGAGTATTGCAGTGGAAATTGGCAGGATGATAAATGAAATGATGAGCAATATTTCTGAAGACCCAAAAACTTATTTAATTTTTTGCTTACAGTTTGGGAGCGTTAATATCTTTAATATAAGATTTACTAATGGTAGGCGTGGCAGTGGGCGTAAGTTACCTACATATATGTGAAGCTGAGTTCTAGCTCAATTCAACAACACAAGTTTTGTGCTAAAATATTCATTGGTTTAGGAGCTATAAAGCTTTGACTAAAATCGTTATTGAGCTAGTTCACTGATGTTAAAGGCTGAAAAACTATTTGGAATATTGGTGAATATCTTTGCGAGGCATACCAGTATCTCAATCAAACTTGGTGAGGTAATAGAGGAAAATATGTTAAGTAAATATGGTATCCAAAAATTTAGTTTGCTCCATAATTGAAGAAACTATAAGCGTTTGAATCAAATATATGCGATTTTCAAAAAGTAGGCGTGGCAGTGGGCGGCAACTATACATATACATCGAAAGCCGAATTCCAGCCCGAACGGCCACCATAAGTTTCGTGCCAAAATCTTCAATGGTTTCCGAGCTATAAAGGTTTGAATATAATATTTAAACGAAAAACACCCTACTGCTGAGTTATGTTCTCCTAGTACTCGCAGAAATTTTTTAGCAATTTTCACAACTTTTATTTCGTTTGCTGGTGCTGTGAATAATTTGGTTTAAAGCGTATATCTCTGCCAATCATAGGAGTATTGCAGTGGAAATTGGCAGGATGATAAATGAAATGATGAGCAATATTTCTGAAGACCCAAAAACTTATTTAATTTTTTGCTTACAGTTTGGGAGCGTTAATATCTTTAATATAATATTTTCTAATGGTAGGCGTGGCAGTGGGCGTAAGTTACCTACATATATGTGAAGCTGAATTCAAGCCCAATTGAACAGAACAAGTTTTGTCGTAAAATATTAACTGGTTTCGGAGCTATAAAGCTTTGAGTAAAATCATTATTAATCCAGCCCACTGATGTTAAAGGCTGAAAAACTATTTGGAATATTGGTGAATATCTTTGCGAGGCATACCAGTATCTCAATCAAACTTGGTGAGGTAATAGAGGGAAATATGTTAAGTAAATATGGTATCCAAAAATTTAGTTTGCTCCATAATTGAAGAAACTATAAGCGTTTGTGTCAAATATATGCGATTTTCAAAAAGTAGGCGTGGCAGTGGGCGGCAACTATATATATACATCGAAAGCCGAATTCCAGCCCGAACGACCACCACAAGTTTCGTGCCAAAATCTTCAATGGTTTCCGAGCTATAAAGGTTTGAATATAATATTTAAACGAAAAACACCCTACTGCTGAGTTATGTTCTCCAAGTACTCGCAGAAATTTTTTAGCAATTTTCACAACTTTTATTTCGTTTGCTGGTGCTGTGAATATTTTGGTTTAAAGCGTATATCTCTGCCAATCATAGGAGTATTGCAGTGGAAATTGGCAGGATGATAAATGAAATGATGAGCAATATTTCTGAAGACCCAAAAACTTATTTAATTTTTTGCTTACAGTTTGGGAGCGTTAATATCTTTAATATAAGATTTATTAATGGTAGGCGTGGCAGTGGGCGTAAGTTACCTACATATATGTGAAGCTGAGTTCTAGCTCAATTCAACAACACAAGTTTTGTGCTAAAATATTCATTGGTTTAGGAGCTATAAAGCTTTGACTAAAATCGTTATTGAGCTAGTTCACTGATGTTAAAGGCTGAAAAACTATTTGGAATATTGGTGAATATCTTTGCGAGGCATACCAGTATCTCAATCAAACTTGGTGAGGTAATAGAGGAAAATATGTTAAGTAAATATGGTATCCAAAAATTTAGTTTGCTCCATAATTGAAGAAACTATAAGCGTTTGAATCAAATATATGCGATTTTCAAAAAGTAGGCGTGGCAGTGGGCGGCAACAATACATATACATCGAAAGCCGAATTCCAGCCCGAACGACCACCACAAGTTTCGTGCCAAAATCTTCAATGGTTTCCGAGCTATAAAGGTTTGAATATAATATTTAAACGAAAAACACCCTACTGCTGAGTTATGTTCTCCTAGTACTCGCAGAAATTTTTTAGCAATTTTCACAACTTTTATTTCGTTTGCTGGTGCTGTGAATATTTTGGTTTAAAGCGTATATCTCTGCCAATCATAGGAGTATTGCAGTGGAAATTGGCAGGATGATAAATGAAATGATGAGCAATATTTCTGAAGACCCAAAAACTTATTTAATTTTTTGCTTACAGTTTGGGAGCGTTAATATCTTTAATATAAGATTTACTAATGGTAGGCGTGGCAGTGGGCGTAAGTTACCTACATATATGTGAAGCTGAATTCAAGCCCAATTGAACACAACAAGTTTTGTCGTAAAATATTAACTGGTTTCGGAGCTATAAAGCTTTGAGTAAAATCGTTATTGAGCTAGTTCACTGATGTTAAAGGCTGAAAAACTATTTGGAATATTGGTGAATATCTTTGCGAGGCATACCAGTATCTCAATCAAACTTGGTGAGGTAATAGAGGGAAATATGTGAAGTAAATATGGTATCCAAAAATTTAGTTTGCTCCATAATTGAAGAAACTATAAGCGTTTGAGTCAAATATATGCGATTTTCAAAAAGTAGGCGTGGTAGGCGTGGCAGTGGGCGTAAGTTACCTACATATATGTGAAGCTGAATTCAAGCCCAATTGAACACAACAAGTTTTGTCGTAAAATATTAACTGGTTTCGGAGCTATAAAGCTTTGAGTAAAATCATTATTAATCCAGCCCACTGATGTTAAAGGCTGAAAAACTATTTGGAATATTGGTGAATATCTTTGCGAGGCATACCAGTATCTCAATCAAACTTGGTGAGGTAATAGAGGAAAATATGTGAAGTAAATATGGTATCCAAAAATTTAGTTTGCTCCATAATTGAAGAAACTATAAGCGTTTGAGTCAAATATATGCGATTTTCAAAAAGTAGGCGTGGCAGTGGGCGGCAAATATATATATGTGTCGAAAGCCGAATTCCAGCCCGAACGACCACCACAAGTTTCGTGCCAAAATCTTCAATGGTTTCCGAGCTATAAAGGTTTGAATATAATATTTAAACGAAAAACACCCTACTGCTGAGTTATGTTCTCCTAGTACTCGCAGAAATTTTTTAGCAATTTTCACAACTTTTATTTCGTTTGCTGGTGCTGTGAATATTTTGGTTTAAAGCGTATATCTCTGCCAATCATAGGAGTATTGCAGTGGAAATTGGCAGGATGATAAATGAAATGATGAGCAATATTTCTGAAGACCCAAAAACTTATTTAATTTTTTGCTTACAGTTTGGGAGCGTTAATATCTTTAATATAAGATTTACTAATGGTAGGCGTGGCAGTGGGCGTAAGTTACCTACATATATGTGAAGCTGAATTCAAGCCCAATTGAACACAACAAGTTTTGTCGTAAAATATTAACTGGTTTCGGAGCTATAAAGCTTTGAGTAAAATCGTTATTGAGCTAGTTCACTGATGTTAAAGGCTGAAAAACTATTTGGAATATTGGTGAATATCTTTGCGAGGCATACCAGTATCTCAATCAAACTTGGTGAGGTAATAGAGGAAAATATGTTAAGTAAATATGGTATCCAAAAATTTAGTTTGCTCCATAATTGAGGAAACTATAAGCGTTTGAATCAAATATATGCGATTTTCAAAAAGTAGGCGTGGCAGTGGGCGGCAACTATACATATACATCGAAAGCCGAATTCCAGCCCGAACGACCACCACAAGTTTCGTGCCAAAATCTTCAATGGTTTCCGAGCTATAAAGGTTTGAATATAATATTTAAACGAAAAACACCCTACTGCTGAGTTATGTTCTCCTAGTACTCGCAGAAATTTTTTAGCAATTTTCACAACTTTTATTTCGTTTGCTGGTGCTGTGAATATTTTGGTTCAAAGCGTATATCTCTGCCAATCATAGGAGTATTGCAGTGGAAATTGGCAGGATGATAAATGAAATGATGAGCAATATTTTTGAAGACCCAAAAACTTATTTAATTTTTTGCTTACAGTTTGGGAGCGTTAATATCTTTAATATAAGATTTACTAATGGTAGGCGTGGCAGTGGGCGTAAGTTACCTACATATATGTGAAGCTGAATTCAAGCCCAATTGAACACAACAAGTTTTGTCGTAAAATATTAACTGGTTTCGGAGCTATAAAGCTTTGAGTAAAATCATTATTAATCCAGCCCACTGATGTTAAAGGCTGAAAAACTATTTGGAATATTGGTGAATATCTTTGCGAGGCATACCAGTATCTCAATCAAACTTGGTGAGGTAATAGAGTGAAATATGTGAAGTAAATATGGTATCCAAAAATTTAGTTTGCTCCATAATTGAAGAAACTATAAGCGTTTGAATCAAATATATGCGATTTTCAAAAAGTAGGCGTGGCAGTGGGCGGCAACTATACATATACATCGAAAGCCGAATTCCAGACCGAACGACCACCACAAGTTTCGTGCCAAAATCTTCAATGGTTTCCGAGCTATAAAGGTTTGAATATAATATTTAAACGAAAAACACCCTACTGCTGAGTTATGTTCTCCAAGTACTCGCAGAAATTTTTTAGCAATTTTCACAACTTTTATTTCGTTTGCTGGTGCTGTGAATATTTTGGTTTAAAGCGTATATCTCTGCCAATCATAGGAGTATTGCAGTGGAAATTGGCAGGATGATAAATGAAATGATGAGCAATATTTCTGAAGACCCAAAAACTTATTTAATTTTTTGCTTACAGTTTGGGAGCGTTAATATCTTTAATATAAGATTTACTAATGGTAGGCGTGGCAGTGGGCGTAAGTTACCTACATATATGTGAAGCTGAGTTCTAGCTCAATTCAACAACACAAGTTTTGTGCTAAAATATTCATTGGTTTAGGAGCTATAAAGCTTTGACTAAAATCGTTATTGAGCTAGTTCACTGATGTTAAAGGCTGAAAAACTATTTGGAATATTGGTGAATATCTTTGCGAGGCATACCAGTATCTCAATCAAACTTGGTGAGGTAATAGAGGAAAATATGTTAAGTAAATATGGTATCCAAAAATTTAGTTTGCTCCATAATTGAAGAAACTATAAGCGTTTGAATCAAATATATGCGATTTTCAAAAAGTAGGCGTGGCAGTGGGCGGCAACTATACATATACATCGAAAGCCGAATTCCAGCCCGAACGACCACCATAAGTTTCGTGCCAAAATCTTCAATGGTTTCCGAGCTATAAAGGTTTGAATATAATATTTAAACGAAAAACACCCTACTGCTGAGTTATGTTCTCCTAGTACTCGCAGAAATTTTTTAGCAATTTTCACAACTTTTATTTCGTTTGCTGGTGCTGTGAATAATTTGGTTTAAAGCGTATATCTCTGCCAATCATAGGAGTATTGCAGTGGAAATTGGCAGGATGATAAATGAAATGATGAGCAATATTTCTGAAGACCCAAAAACTTATTTAATTTTTTGCTTACAGTTTGGGAGCGTTAATATCTTTAATATAATATTTTCTAATGGTAGGCGTGGCAGTGGGCGTAAGTTACCTACATATATGTGAAGCTGAATTCAAGCCCAATTGAACAGAACAAGTTTTGTCGTAAAATATTAACTGGTTTCGGAGCTATAAAGCTTTGAGTAAAATCATTATTAATCCAGCCCACTGATGTTAAAGGCTGAAAAACTATTTGGAATATTGGTGAATATCTTTGCGAGGCATACCAGTATCTCAATCAAACTTGGTGAGGTAATAGAGGGAAATATGTTAAGTAAATATGGTATCCAAAAATTTAGTTTGCTCCATAATTGAAGAAACTATAAGCGTTTGTGTCAAATATATGCGATTTTCAAAAAGTAGGCGTGGCAGTGGGCGGCAACTATATATATACATCGAAAGCCGAATTCCAGCCCGAACGACCACCACAAGTTTCGTGCCAAAATCTTCAATGGTTTCCGAGCTATAAAGGTTTGAATATAATATTTAAACGAAAAACACCCTACTGCTGAGTTATGTTCTCCAAGTACTCGCAGAAATTTTTTAGCAATTTTCACAACTTTTATTTCGTTTGCTGGTGCTGTGAATATTTTGGTTTAAAGCGTATATCTCTGCCAATCATAGGAGTATTGCAGTGGAAATTGGCAGGATGATAAATGAAATGATGAGCAATATTTCTGAAGACCCAAAAACTTATTTAATTTTTTGCTTACAGTTTGGGAGCGTTAATATCTTTAATATAAGATTTACTAATGGTAGGCGTGGCAGTGGGCGTAAGTTACCTACATATATGTGAAGCTGAGTTCTAGCTCAATTCAACAACACAAGTTTTGTGCTAAAATATTCATTGGTTTAGGAGCTATAAAGCTTTGACTAAAATCGTTATTGAGCTAGTTCACTGATGTTAAAGGCTGAAAAACTATTTGGAATATTGGTGAATATCTTTGCGAGGCATACCAGTATCTCAATCAAACTTGGTGAGGTAATAGAGTGAAATATGTGAAGTAAATATGGTATCCAAAAATTTAGTTTGCTCCATAATTGAAGAAACTATAAGCGTTTGAATCAAATATATGCGATTTTCAAAAAGTAGGCGTGGCAGTGGGCGGCAACTATACATATACATCGAAAGCCGAATTCCAGCCCGAACGACCACCACAAGTTTCGTGCCAAAATCTTCAATGGTTTCCGAGCTATAAAGGTTTGAATATAATATTTAAACGAAAAACACCCTACTGCTGAGTTATGTTCTCCTAGTACTCGCAGAAATTTTTTAGCAATTTTCACAACTTTTATTTCGTTTGCTGGTGCTGTGAATATTTTGGTTTAAAGCGTATATCTCTGCCAATCATAGGAGTATTGCAGTGGAAATTGGCAGGATGATAAATGAAATGATGAGCAATATTTCTGAAGACCCAAAAACTTATTTAATTTTTTGCTTACAGTTTGGGAGCGTTAATATCTTTAATATAAGATTTACTAATGGTAGGCGTGGCAGTGGGCGTAAGTTACCTACATATATGTGAAGCTGAATTCAAGCCCAATTGAACACAACAAGTTTTGTCGTAAAATATTAACTGGTTTCGGAGCTATAAAGCTTTGAGTAAAATCATTATTAATCCAGCCCACTGATGTTAAAGGCTGAAAAACTATTTGGAATATTGGTGAATATCTTTGCGAGGCATACCAGTATCTCAATCAAACTTGGTGAGGTAATAGAGTGAAATATGTGAAGTAAATATGGTATCCAAAAATTTAGTTTGCTCCATAATTGAAGAAACTATAAGCGTTTGAATCAAATATATGCGATTTTCAAAAAGTAGGCGTGGCAGTGGGCGGCAACTATACATATACATCGAAAGCCGAATTCCAGCCCGAACGACCACCACAAGTTTCGTGCCAAAATCTTCAATGGTTTCCGAGCTATAAAGGTTTGAATATAATATTTAAACGAAAAACACCCTACTGCTGAGTTATGTTCTCCTAGTACTCGCAGAAATTTTTTAGCAATTTTCACAACTTTTATTTCGTTTGCTGGTGCTGTGAATATTTTGGTTTAAAGCGTATATCTCTGCCAATCATAGGAGTATTGCAGTGGAAATTGGCAGGATGATAAATGAAATGATGAGCAATATTTCTGAAGACCCAAAAACTTATTTAATTTTTTGCTTACAGTTTGGGAGCGTTAATATCTTTAATATAAGATTTTCTAATGGTAGGCGTGGCAGTGGGCGTAAGTTACCTACATATATGTGAAGCTGAATTCAAGCCCAATTGAACACAACAAGTTTTGTCGTAAAATATTAACTGGTTTCGGAGCTATAAAGCTTTGAGTAAAATCATTATTAATCCAGCCCACTGATGTTAAAGGCTGAAAAACTATTTGGAATATTGGTGAATATCTTTGCGAGGCATACCAGTATCTCAATCAAACTTGGTGAGGTAATAGAGGAAAATATGTGAAGTAAATATGGTATCCAAAAATTTAGTTTGCTCCATAATTGAAGAAACTATAAGCGTTTGAGTCAAATATATGCGATTTTCAAAAAGTAGGCGTGGCAGTGGGCGGCAAATATATATATGTGTCGAAAGCCGAATTCCAGCCCGAACGACCACCACAAGTTTCGTGCCAAAATCTTCAATGGTTTCCGAGCTATAAAGGTTTGAATATAATATTTAAACGAAAAACACCCTACTGCTGAGTTATGTTCTCCTAGTACTCGCAGAAATTTTTTAGCAATTTTCACAACTTTTATTTCGTGAATATTTTGGTTTAAAGCGTATATCTCTGCCAATCATAGGAGTATTGCAGTGGAAATTGGCAGGATGATAAATGAAATGATGAGCAATATTTCTGAAGACCCAAAAACTTATTTAATTTTTTGCTTACAGTTTGGGAGCGTTAATATCTTTAATACAAGATTTACTAATGGTAGGCGTGGCAGTGGGCGTAAGTTACCTACATATATGTGAAGCTGAGTTCTAGCTCAATTCAACAACACAAGTTTTGTGCTAAAATATTCACTGGTTTAGGAGCTATAAAGCTTTGACTAAAATCGTTATTGAGCTAGTTCACTGATGTTAAAGGCTGAAAAACTATTTGGAATATTGGTGAATATCTTTGCGAGGCATACCAGTATCTCAATCAAACTTGGTGAGGTAATAGAGGAAAATATGTTAAGTAAATATGGTATCCAAAAATTTAGTTTGCTCCATAATTGAAGAAACTATAAGCGTTTGAATCAAATATATGCGATTTTCAAAAAGTAGGCGTGGCAGTGGGCGGCAACTATACATATACATCGAAAGCCGAATTCCAGCCCGAACGACCACCACAAGTTTCGTGCCAAAATCTTCAATGGTTTCCGAGCTATAAAGGTTTGAATATAATATTTAAACGAAAAACACCCTACTGCTGAGTTATGTTCTCCTAGTACTCGCAGAAATTTTTTAGCAATTTTCACAACTTTTATTTCGTTTGCTGGTGCTGTGAATATTTTGGTTCAAAGCGTATATCTCTGCCAATCATAGGAGTATTGCAGTGGAAATTGGCAGGATGATAAATGAAATGATGAGCAATATTTTTGAAGACCCAAAAACTTATTTAATTTTTTGCTTACAGTTTGGGAGCGTTAATATCTTTAATATAAGATTTACTAATGGTAGGCGTGGCAGTGGGCGTAAGTTACCTACATATATGTGAAGCTGAATTCAAGCCCAATTGAACACAACAAGTTTTGTCGTAAAATATTAACTGGTTTCGGAGCTATAAAGCTTTGAGTAAAATCATTATTAATCCAGCCCACTGATGTTAAAGGCTGAAAAACTATTTGGAATATTGGTGAATATCTTTGCGAGGCATACCAGTATCTCAATCAAACTTGGTGAGGTAATAGAGTGAAATATGTGAAGTAAATATGGTATCCAAAAATTTAGTTTGCTCCATAATTGAAGAAACTATAAGCGTTTGAATCAAATATATGCGATTTTCAAAAAGTAGGCGTGGCAGTGGGCGGCAACTATACATATACATCGAAAGCCGAATTCCAGCCCGAACGACCACCACAAGTTTCGTGCCAAAATCTTCAATGGTTTCCGAGCTATAAAGGTTTGAATATAATATTTAAACGAAAAACACCCTACTGCTGAGTTATGTTCTCCTAGTACTCGCAGAAATTTTTTAGCAATTTTCACAACTTTTATTTCGTTTGCTGGTGCTGTGAATATTTTGGTTTAAAGCGTATATCTCTGCCAATCATAGGAGTATTGCAGTGGAAATTGGCAGGATGATAAATGAAATGATGAGCAATATTTCTGAAGACCCAAAAACTTATTTAATTTTTTGCTTACAGTTTGGGAGCGTTAATATCTTTAATATAAGATTTACTAATGGTAGGCGTGGCAGTGGGCGTAAGTTACCTACATATATGTGAAGCTGAATTCAAGCCCAATTGAACACAACAAGTTTTGTCGTAAAATATTAACTGGTTTCGGAGCTATAAAGCTTTGAGTAAAATCATTATTAATCCAGCCCACTGATGTTAAAGGCTGAAAAACTATTTGGAATATTGGTGAATATCTTTGCGAGGCATACCAGTATCTCAATCAAACTTGGTGAGGTAATAGAGGGAAATATGTGAAGTAAATATGGTATCCAAAAATTTAGTTTGCTCCATAATTGAAGAAACTATAAGCGTTTGAGTCAAATATATGCGATTTTCAAAAAGTAGGCGTGGCAGTGGGCGGCAACTATACATATACATCGAAAGCCGAATTCCAGCCCGAACGACCACCACAAGTTTCGTGCCAAAATCTTCAATGGTTTCCGAGCTATAAAGGTTTGAATATAATATTTAAACGAAAAACACCCTACTGCTGAGTTATGTTCTCCTAGTACTCGCAGAAATTTTTTAGCAATTTTCACAACTTTTATTTCGTTTGCTGGTGCTGTGAATAATTTGGTTTAAAGCGTATATCTCTGCCAATCATAGGAGTATTGCAGTGGAAATTGGCAGGATGATAAATGAAATGATGAGCAATATTTCTGAAGACCCAAAAACTTATTTAATTTTTTGCTTACAGTTTGGGAGCGTTAATATCTTTAATATAAGATTTACTAATGGTAGGCGTGGCAGTGGGCGTAAGTTACCTACATATATGTGAAGCTGAATTCAAGCCCAATTGAACACAACAAGTTTTGTCGTAAAATATTAACTGGTTTCGGAGCTATAAAGCTTTGAGTAAAATCATTATTAATCCAGCCCACTGATGTTAAAGGCTGAAAAACTATTTGGAATATTGGTGAATATCTTTGCGAGGCATACCAGTATCTCAATCAAACTTGGTGAGGTAATAGAGGGAAATATGTGAAGTAAATATGGTATCCAAAAATTTAGTTTGCTCCATAATTGAAGAAACTATAAGCGTTTGAGTCAAATATATGCGATTTTCAAAAAGTAGGCGTGGCAGTGGGCGGCAAATATATATATGTGTCGAAAGCCGAATTCCAGCCCGAACGACCACCACAAGTTTCGTGCCAAAATCTTCAATGGTTTCCGAGCTATAAAGGTTTGAATATAATATTTAAACGAAAAACACCCTACTGCTGAGTTATGTTCTCCTAGTACTCGCAGAAATTTTTTAGCAATTTTCACAACTTTTATTTCGTTTGCTGGTGCTGTGAATAATTTGGTTTAAAGCGTATATCTCTGCCAATCATAGGAGTATTGCAGTGGAAATTGGCAGGATGATAAATGAAATGATGAGCAATATTTCTGAAGACCCAAAAACTTATTTAATTGTTTGCTTACAGTTTGGGAGCGTTAATATCTTTAATATAATATTTTCTAATGGTAGGCGTGGCAGTGGGCGTAAGTTACCTACATATATGTGAAGCTGAATTCAAGCCCAATTGAACAGAACAAGTTTTGTCGTAAAATATTAACTGGTTTCGGAGCTATAAAGCTTTGAGTAAAATCATTATTAATCCAGCCCACTGATGTTAAAGGCTGAAAAACTATTTGGAATATTGGTGAATATCTTTGCGAGGCATACCAGTATCTCAATCAAACTTGGTGAGGTAATAGAGTGAAATATGTGAAGTAAATATGGTATCCAAAAATTTAGTTTGCTCCATAATTGAAGAAACTATAAGCGTTTGAATCAAATATATGCGATTTTCAAAAAGTAGGCGTGGCAGTGGGCGGCAACTATACATATACATCGAAAGCCGAATTCCAGCCCGAACGACCACCACAAGTTTCGTGCCAAAATCTTCAATGGTTTCCGAGCTATAAAGGTTTGAATATAATATTTAAACGAAAAACACCCTACTGCTGAGTTATGTTCTCCTAGTACTCGCAGAAATTTTTTAGCAATTTTCACAACTTTTATTTCGTTTGCTGGTGCTGTGAATATTTTGGTTTAAAGCGTATATCTCTGCCAATCATAGGAGTATTGCAGTGGAAATTGGCAGGATGATAAATGAAATGATGAGCAATATTTCTGAAGACCCAAAAACTTATTTAATTTTTTGCTTACAGTTTGGGAGCGTTAATATCTTTAATATAAGATTTACTAATGGTAGGCGTGGCAGTGGGCGTAAGTTACCTACATATATGTGAAGCTGAGTTCTAGCTCAATTCAACAACACAAGTTTTGTGCTAAAATATTCACTGGTTTAGGAGCTATAAAGCTTTGACTAAAATCGTTATTGAGCTAGTTCACTGATGTTAAAGGCTGAAAAACTATTTGGAATATTGGTGAATATCTTTGCGAGGCATACCAGTATCTCAATCAAACTTGGTGAGGTAATAGAGGAAAATATGTTAAGTAAATATGGTATCCAAAAATTTAGTTTGCTCCATAATTGAAGAAACTATAAGCGTTTGAATCAAATATATGCGATTTTCAAAAAGTAGGCGTGGCAGTGGGCGGCAACAATACATATACATCGAAAGCCGAATTCCAGCCCGAACGACCACCACAAGTTTCGTGCCAAAATCTTCAATGGTTTCCGAGCTATAAAGGTTTGAATATAATATTTAAACGAAAAACACCCTACTGCTGAGTTATGTTCTCCTAGTACTCGCAGAAATTTTTTAGCAATTTTCACAACTTTTATTTCGTTTGCTGGTGCTGTGAATAATTTGGTTTAAAGCGTATATCTCTGCCAATCATAGGAGTATTGCAGTGGAAATTGGCAGGATGATAAATGAAATGATGAGCAATATTTCTGAAGACCCAAAAACTTATTTAATTTTTTGCTTACAGTTTGGGAGCGTTAATATCTTTAATATAAGATTTACTAATGGTAGGCGTGGCAGTGGGCGTAAGTTACCTACATATATGTGAAGCTGAATTCAAGCCCAATTGAACACAACAAGTTTTGTCGTAAAATATTAACTGGTTTCGGAGCTATAAAGCTTTGAGTAAAATCATTATTAATCCAGCCCACTGATGTTAAAGGCTGAGAAACTATTTGGAATATTGGTGAATATCTTTGCGAGGCATACCAGTATCTCAATCAAACTTGGTGAGGTAATAGAGTGAAATATGTGAAGTAAATATGGTATCCAAAAATTTAGTTTGCTCCATAATTGAAGAAACTATAAGCGTTTGAATCAAATATATGCGATTTTCAAAAAGTAGGCGTGGCAGTGGGCGGCAACTATACATATGTATCGAAAGCCGAATTCCAGCCCGAACGACCACCACAAGTTTCGTGCCAAAATCTTCAATGGTTTCCGAGCTATAAAGGTTTGAATATAATATTTAAACGAAAAACACCCTACTGCTGAGTTATGTTCTCCTAGTACTCGCAGAAATTTTTTAGCAATTTTCACAACTTTTATTTCGTTTGCTGGTGCTGTGAATATTTTGGTTTAAAGCGTATATCTCTGCCAATCATAGGAGTATTGCAGTGGAAATTGGCAGGATGATAAATGAAATGATGAGCAATATTTCTGAAGACCCAAAAACTTATTTAATTTTTTGCTTACAGTTTGGGAGCGTTAATATCTTTAATATAAGATTTACTAATGGTAGGCGTGGCAGTGGGCGTAAGTTACCTACATATATGTGAAGCTGAGTTCTAGCTCAATTCAACAACACAAGTTTTGTGCTAAAATATTCACTGGTTTAGGAGCTATAAAGCTTTGACTAAAATCGTTATTGAGCTAGTTCACTGATGTTAAAGGCTGAAAAACTATTTGGAATATTGGTGAATATCTTTGCGAGGCATACCAGTATCTCAATCAAACTTGGTGAGGTAATAGAGGGAAATATGTTAAGTAAATATGGTATCCAAAAATTTAGTTTGCTCCATAATTGAAGAAACTATAAGCGTTTGTGTCAAATATATGCGATTTTCAAAAAGTAGGCGTGGCAGTGGGCGGCAACTATATATATACATCGAAAGCCGAATTCCAGCCCGAACGACCACCACAAGTTTCGTGCCAAAATCTTCAATGGTTTCCGAGCTATAAAGGTTTGAATATAATATTTAAACGAAAAACACCCTACTGCTGAGTTATGTTCTCCAAGTACTCGCAGAAATTTTTTAGCAATTTTCACAACTTTTATTTCGTTTGCTGGTGCTGTGAATATTTTGGTTTAAAGCGTATATCTCTGCCAATCATAGGAGTATTGCAGTGGAAATTGGCAGGATGATAAATGAAATGATGAGCAATATTTCTGAAGACCCAAAAACTTATTTAATTTTTTGCTTACAGTTTGGGAGCGTTAATATCTTTAATATAAGATTTACTAATGGTAGGCGTGGCAGTGGGCGTAAGTTACCTACATATATGTGAAGCTGAGTTCTAGCTCAATTCAACAACACAAGTTTTGTGCTAAAATATTCATTGGTTTAGGAGCTATAAAGCTTTGACTAAAATCGTTATTGAGCTAGTTCACTGATGTTAAAGGCTGAAAAACTATTTGGAATATTGGTGAATATCTTTGCGAGGCATACCAGTATCTCAATCAAACTTGGTGAGGTAATAGAGGAAAATATGTTAAGTAAATATGGTATCCAAAAATTTAGTTTGCTCCATAATTGAAGAAACTATAAGCGTTTGAATCAAATATATGCGATTTTCAAAAAGTAGGCGTGGCAGTGGGCGGCAACTATACATATACATCGAAAGCCGAATTCCAGCCCGAACGACCACCACAAGTTTCGTGCCAAAATCTTCAATGGTTTCCGAGCAATAAAGGTTTGAATATAATATTTAAACGAAAAACACCCTACTGCTGAGTTATGTTCTCCTAGTACTCGCAGAAATTTTTTAGCAATTTTCACAACTTTTATTTCGTTTGCTGGTGCTGTGAATATTTTGGTTTAAAGCGTATATCTCTGCCAATCATAGGAGTATTGCAGTGGAAATTGGCAGGATGATAAATGAAATGATGAGCAATATTTCTGAAGACCCAAAAACTTATTTAATTTTTTGCTTACAGTTTGGGAGCGTTAATATCTTTAATATAAGGTTTACGAATGGTAGGCATGGCAGTGGGCGTAAGTTACCTACATATATGTGAAGCTGAATTCAAGCCCAATTGAACAGAACAAGTTTTGTCGTAAAATAATTACTGGTTTCGGAGCTATAAAGCTTTGAGTAAAATCATTATGCTTTTGCTTACAGTTTGGGAGCGTTAATATCTTTAATATAAGATTTACTAATGGTAGGGGTGGCAGTGGGCGTAAGTTACCTACATATATGTGAAGCTGAGTTCGAGCTCAATTCAACAACACAAGTTTTGTGCTAAAATATTCACTGGTTTAGGAGCTATAAAGCTTTGACTAAAATCGTTATGAGCCCACTGATGTTTTATTTATGCTGTTTCGCTTTCATTTTACAATTTTTCTTTTTATTTCTCTTTGATCTTTTCATAATTAAAATTAGACTTCTTTATAAAATTTTATTTTCAATTCCCGATTTTTTTGGTTTAAATTAAACGCCAGATTTTTATTTAAGTAGGTTTTATTACAAGCATATTTTATTTTTAAATTATAAGCATTAATTAATTATTACGATATTTCTAGCAAAATATTAGAAGTTTTAAGTTTTAAATTTTTTTAATAACAATTTTGAATATTTTAAGCAGATTTAAATAAAACAAATTGAGAAGTATTTTTAGATTTTAAAAGTAACAGTGTTTAACATGAATAATATATTTTTTTTCTATTTTTTAAAGTTAAAAAATTTATACTGCAACCAATTACAAGTTTTTATGCAAACAATTTCAGGGCTTAAAGAACTTTGTGTTTAAGCAGCACTTTATTTTAAGTAACAACAAGAATACATTCCTTTAAACGTATGACGACCCCAACAAAACATTGTAGCTAATTGCTGTATGTGGAAGAAAGAAAGAGTGGGAGACTAAAAATTTAAATAATTATTTATTAATGACTAGAAAATGTGGCCTATAATATGTGAAATAGAAAAAAAAAACATAAAATTTTAAATATAAATTAAGTATTAAAACATTTTAACCATCATTAGCTGAAAATAAAATTAATATTAAATATAATTTTCTATTTTCCACATTTATTTAGTTTTTTTGTTCACCAGATTGCAACAAATTAAATTTTAACCAGGCATGCAAGGCTGAAAATTAAATTGATATTAATTTTCTAGCTGGAAATTACAAATAAACAGAAATGTTTAATAAATTTTTAATTAAAATTTTCTACTAATTTAATAACTGAAAATACGTACAGAAAAAGTTTTATTAGTAAATATATACAGGTACATAAATAAACAGCAGTGAATTTCATTAAACCTGTGAAATATTAAAAGGTTATCAAAAGTTTAATTAAATAAGCTGGAAAAAGAGGAAATTTAAAATTTATTAACAGGCACTGAAAAGAAAAAGTAAATAATTGTAATTGGCTGAAAATAAAAGAAATCATTTAAATATTCGCTTGAAGGAAGAGTTATATTTAAAGCCTTCAATGCAAATTTTTGTGACGTTGTTGATATTCGTTGTCATACACTGGTAATTAGTGTATGTTGCTGTCAATACAATTCTGCAATAAATCACCCGCGAACCAAACCAATCCATTTACAAAAATCCAACTATAAACTGCAACAACCTGCAAGAAAAACTCGCAAAGGAAAGAAAAAAATCGCTTCTTTTCACACAGAAAACGAAAATTAATGAAAATTTAATAACATCACAAGATAGAATGAGAGAGAGTGAGAGAGAGTGGATGGTAGATTATACAACAGGGAATGAGAAAGATAGAGTGAAGTAATAAAAGGAAATTGGGGAAAAATGGTTGTTTAATAATTAACAAGAAGAACAACATAAATAGTAGCAGTTACATATGCAGCTATTTAAAGGTACAAATTCTTAAATGTACTTTGAAATTTTTGATTTTTTTTAGCCTAAAATTACTCAAAATAAAAAGAATTCAAAAAACTAAGACTAGATTCACTCACATCCATTTCAGTTGAGCAAGTTTTTTGTTTGTACAAGACACACGCAGAAAAAAAATATAGTTGTGCATGGTTACTGTAACCATTTCAACATTTGTGCATGTTTACTGTAACCATTTCAACATTTTTAACAATATTATAGTCGCAGTAACTATATATATGATAGTGGTAACAATAATATGGTTAATTTACGATTCACATGATTGTATCAACCATATATATGGTTACAGTAAACAGGTATATGTTGTGACATCCATTTATATGATGAATAATTTTATCATAATATGCTGTTCTTAGATTATGATATTTATAAGTCGAGAGCAACATAATATGGTAAGTCCTTCATCATATAAATGGTTGTCACAAACATATACATGTATATACAAATTTCGATAAAAGAAATTAATTTTTGTACCATTATTATTCTGAATTTGTACATAATTTAAAGTTCTACTGACTTTCGAAATTCACTCTAGTTTGGTTTGTACATATCGTTCATATTTTGTAATATATGCGTTAAAAATAATACCTAAAGTAACTATAGAACTGCTTAAGTAACTATAGAACTGCTAGTAAGATTTGATTATTTTTGATGTCATATTAAAGCCAATCGTAGATTTTAACAAGTAAGGGTGTTATATTCTGGGTGGGGTCAATTATGAACCGATCCTCACAAAAGCTGGTAGAACGATTTAGGATCATATAAAACTTGTTTATGTCCAATTTCATCACGATATTAATTATTATAAGACAATTATAAATGTTCAAGATATTTTCTGAGGTTGACCTAGTCTGAGGACTAGGGACAAATGTTTCCCGATTTTCGAGTTCTTAGATCTAATTTGTGCAAAAGTGTATCAGTCTTGCCGCATAATCAACATATTTATGACTGCTCAACCAGTATTCCGGGGGCACATTTGTATGTGGTCTAGGTGAAATCATGGAACGATACTGCCAATTTTCAATACCAAACAAACTTTATCAACATAAAGTATTTGTGGAAAATGTCAGACAACTAGATCCTTTCGTTTGGGACCTATCGTGTTTTCAACAGACAGACGGATGGACATAGCTAGATCGTCTTATGATGACCCGGAATATATATATTGGGTGTATGACTTTAGAATGCGGAATTTACAATAGATGCCGTATCATTTGATCGCGGTTTTTGTTTTTAATAATTTATGTTATTTTAAAGGTTACATATCAGTCATTTAATCTCACATTATAGTGTAAACAACACAATTTTGTGTCAAAAAGGCTTATGTTGAATGTATTCCATCGGTTTCAACGTGCGAGAGGTAGTTTGTTCGGTTCAGCCAAACAAGTTTGAAGACCAAGAATTGGAGGTATTACTCCATGAAGATTGTTGTCAAACTCAGCAAGAGCTTGCTAAATCATTGGGAGCTACCCGAGCAGCAATTTCTAGACGTTTGCGAGCAGCAGGATTCATAACAAAGCATGGACATTGGGTAGCATACGAATCGAAGCCTAGTGACCTAGAAAGATGATTTTGCATGCTCGAAATGATGTTTGAACGCTATAAAAGAAAATCGTTTTTGGATTACGATAACCTGAAGCATAAGAGATCGTACATGAAGCCCGTCCAACCAGTCTAATCGACACCAAAGCCAAATATCCATGGCGCTAAGGTAATGCTCTGTATTTGGTTTGTTCAAAAAGTTCATATCGCTCATTTGCTGCAACAACGTCATAATTCAAAAAAAGTCATTTCGAGAAAAACGTCTTTGAATGTTTTATGACATTTGACTATTTCTTAAATAAATGTTCAACAAATCATGAGATTTTAGAAATATAACCTGATTTGAATAGTAGATGTTAATATCCTTCTAATCTGTATTTAACCCAAATGTTTTCATGTCAAATATACGAGAAAACATGAATTTTGATTTTGACGTTTACAACAAAAAAACACTCTCACGGAAAAAATTATTGACTTTTTTTAAAGCTGATAAAACTATATGAAAGACTACAGAACGGCGCATATTTCGTATTACTCAGTTCAAAACACACAGATTTTGAATTATGTCGTTGTTGCAGCAAATGAGCGATATGTATTATAAGGTGCTGAAATCTGGCTAGACTATCACAGATAAACTGTACCGAACTGATCTGTGTGAAGATAATTTTGCGGGTGAACGTTTTATAGTCCAGACCTTCCCCGTCCGACTACTATATGTTTCGATGGATGCAAAACGTTTCACTTTGGAACAGAGTATCAGAAATTGCCTTGATTCCATCTTGGCCTCAAAAGATGAGCTGTTATAGTCAATACTTTATATACATGATGAGCTAATAATAGTCAATACTTTATATACAATACAAATGTTTCAAAATAAAATCAAAAAATTTAAAAAAATCCCGCATTTTTAAGTTAAACACCCAATATTATAATACAGATACATATAATTTATCATATTTTAGTATTATTTGTATCATTCATTATCATTTTATACCACTTTTTCTAAATTATGTCTAAAATATCACACGATAAACGAAAACATGAAATTATTTTAAGGACCCCTTGGTTTTAAAATAAACTTTGTCAAAAGCTTACTATTGCATTCAGTTTTGAAAACTTTCACGAAGGATCTTGAATGTGCCGCAGCAAAATGTATTGGGATAAAACTATCTCGTTTTACGCTTACAAACATTTATTTAAATAATTTGTAAACTCTATCACTTGAGTAGGTTGCCTTAACTCTTCCACAGTCTTTTAGATTTATATTACACCTTTATTGATAATAAAAATTGGTGGAACAAAAGTTGAAAATTTTGTGCAATTTTCAAATGATCAATATCAAAATTAATACAATTTTATAGACAAAGAACTCAATTCACGCAATAAATCAGTCTTATCTATATAATCCGTCCCGTGGATGTGCCTCGTTAAAATCAGATTTTGGTATAAATTCTAGCTAATTCTCTCAGTTTTTAAACCAATCAAACTCTGTTGATAATGAGGGCACGAACCATAAACATATCAGTTGTCAACCATAGTCTTTGTGTCTAAATTTGTTAATGAATGTTGGCACCTTATAACGTTCTAACGGATTATGATTGAGTAATAATGTATTTAACAATATTGCTCCTCCATATCTGCTTAGCGGCTCATTCATACAGCTCTAAATCCAAAAGTTGAAATTTGTGCCAAATAAATTTCAAAAAAAGGAAAACGTGCCAGTTAGCTTCTATAATTTTTTTATATTTCAACTTTAGGAAAGTTTAGGAATTGAGATTTTGTAATTATGTTGCTAAAAATCATAAACACTTAAGAAATAATGAATAATAAAGGTCGGTTTGATAGATTTTAAAAGAAGCGTTTCTAATTTAATAGTTGAAGATGAATAATACTCTCTAAATATCATTTAAAAATCCTATGAAAATTAAATTTGTTTGTTGTTCCCTTAAAGATTTTACTCCTTAAATTCTTAATTTTCAGTACATTTAAAGTACCATGGTTGAATGAATTGGTTGGTATTTCTCAGTTTGTTGCTGGTGTTGTTTCCCTCATGTTTGTTTTCAAAAAAAAAAGAGGAAAAAAAAAACTGAACTCAACTCAACAAGATGATGATGATGATGACGATGACCATGGTACCTACTTGATAGAGGGTCAAGTAAGTGGGTGTTTTGTAGTATATGAGTTTGTGTGAAGGTTGTTCTTTCACCATATATGAACTGTTCAGTCCCAAAATATCATGCTATATATGAGTATGAAAAAAAAGGAAATGAAAATCCAACAACAACTACACTAACAACAAACTAAAAGAAACAAACAATATCTGTGAAGTACACACGTACCTACACACAAACATACAATACATACACAGTTATAAACGTAGTACTGGCCTGGTTTTTGTAAGGCCAAAAAACAAACTTTTTTAACGCACAATTTCCACTGCAAAAATAGGTGCAAATGGATTTGAGAATTGGGTTAATTGTTGCTTAAAGGTGGTTTATGTAAAGTAGACTCATACATACAAGCACATACACACACATACATGAACTAACACACAGATACAAGTTTCTTACACACAACAAATAAAATAGTATTAAGTCCCCACACCAAAAAAAAAGGCGTTGAAAGGAAGGAAGTTTATAAACACACACACATTTACACCTACAAATTCTGTTTAAACTACAAGTATAAACATAAATAAACACAGACACACGCGCTCACTTACTTACACATACTCAACTCAACTGAAAAACCAACACACTCAAACATTTACACCAACCACCAGAAAAGTTAAGTGCTAAATGTAGACATGGTAAATGTTCACTTTTTTTCCAAACATCCAGCCTGGTTTTTATACCCACCATTAAAAAAAAAAAAAAATGGGGGGTAGATTGCTTTTGCCATTACGTTTGTAACACATCAAAATATTTGTCACAAACCCACATTATATATATATAAATTCTGGGTCCCCATGAAATTCTAAGACTTTCTAGCTATGTCCGTCCAACTGTCAAACGAAAGCAGCTAGCTGGCTGAAATTTTACACAAATACTCTCTGTTTGGCAATATATTTCCAAGAATTCACCTAGCCCCTATACAAATGTTGGCCGAAATACTGTTTGAGCAGTCATAAATATGTTGATTATTCGCCACTCCTTATAAATTTTTGCACAAATTAGTTCTAAATTCTCTGAAATTATACTGTAACGTATAGAAAAATCGAACAACATTCAAGGTCCACCTCAGAAATTGACTTGAACATTCATTATTGTCTTATAATAATATATTGATGACAACCTTTATATGAACCTAAATCTATTTACCAACTTTTGTGAGTATCAGTCCATAATTGACCCCATATATCCCCTATATAAATAATTTATATATACTCGTATAATGATATTATGATAAATTTCAATATAAGTCATTTAAAGTTTTAAGATTCTGTGCAATTCGGACTGATACTTAGTGTTGGTGGGTACACAACTACTTAGTGATGATGGGTATACAAGATTCGTCACAGCCGAATATAACACTCTTACTTGTATTTTCAATTTTTTTATTTTTTTTTTTTTCATTTTTGTAAAAGCTTTAAAAACTCAGCAGAAAAAAATAGCAAGTAGTAAAGGAAAGTTAAGGGAAAAAATCTATAACTGAGGGTGTTTAGGAAAAATAAAGGAAAATATTATTATAACAGAAAGTAAGAAAAAAAAAGAAACAAAATTGTTGCTTTATTTTCAGTCTATACTCGTACGACTATAAGGAGTGGGAGCCAGAAAACTGGAGGAAAATAATATGAAATAAATGTAGATTTGCTGGAAGGGCAAGAAAAGTTGATGCAAATGTTTTCGTTTATTTTCATATTTTTCGATAGAATTTCCAATTTAATTTCCCAAAAAGACAAATTAAAAGCACCTGACTGTAACTTGTCAACACAACATGTTTTTCATGTACTTCGAACAAGGTGCTTGTTAGAAGAGAATAAAAACACACGCAAATCTGCTTTCAAGTGGGAACTCCTCAAACAAAAATATCATGGTTCTTCGATATTTTCTTCTGTTTTTTGCTTTTTATACCCAGCATCAAAAGAGATGGGCAGTATATGATTTTGTTATTCCATTTGTAACACATTAGTATAAGTAGTATAAGAGTATATATTCGGGGAAAAGGCATTGAAAATGTGCAATAGCGGTCCACCCAGCCCCTTTACAAATGTCCTCCCGGAATACTGTTTAAGCAGTTATAAATATGTTGATTATACTGCAATCCTGATAAAATTTTGCACAAATTAGTTCTAAGTACTCTGAATTTATACGGTAAAGTATGGCGAAAATCGGGCAACATTTGTCGATAGTCCCCATACAAGATCCCTTTCAGAAAACGACTTGAACATTCATAATTCTCTTGTAATAACTAATATCGTGATGAAATTGGACATAAACAAGTTTTATATGAACCTATATATTTCTATCAACTTTTGTGAGAATCGCTACATAATTGACAACAACAGTTCAAATAGTCACTCAATGTCTTTATACACGTTTATCAATTCACAGAAATGCACACACACTTTATAATGTACAAGACAGTTGATGATAACTCTAACAGCGCCTATGATAAACTCAACTCACGACTGCAACCTCTGCCACTATTTATACACACGCCATCTTTCGTGAATCTTCTACAATGCTCTTAACGGACAAACTAGTATGTACGAATTCTAGAGCTTTCGATGTCGATGTTAGCAGCTTAAACATTTAGTGTTGCCATATAAATAGCCGCATGTTATCAACATTGTAGATAAGTAGAAGCTTCTACTGATGGACATGTTTATAAACATGATGAATGGTGCAGGCAGTCGTTACAGACCCTTAAATTCCAATCGCTATTGCAAATTCGTAACAGTATTTTCATGGAGAAAAATATTTGTTTGGAATATTCTGTTTTCGGAAACTAAATTTGTTTTACTGTACAATAATTTCTTACTGTTTTGAGTTGAATGATACAACTATGAAAGTGTTAGAATATACATTGAAGTGGTGGTGAAAAGCACAATTAATTAGTGATAGGCACAAACATACAATCTTAATTTGAGCTTACAGCGGCTAATCATAGAAGAGAAATAAATAAAACCAGCATTGAATTATTAGATAACATAGTTTTAAATGGCTACCACATACTTACTGTTCACATTACTTGGAAGTAGTCTAATAATGACACATTCATATACCTCACCTGTCTAATTCAACTTATCTCAGTCCTTCTAAAGCAAAATATACAAAACCAAAAAAATCGAAAAAGGTTATTTTTTTTTTGTTCATATTTTTTTTATTTTTTTTTTTTGGTATATACGTTTAAGGTTTTTTTTCTGTTCCTGTTGGTCTAGCTTTAACAAAATAGCTGGAGAATTTTACAAACATATATTATTAACAAGGTTGTGTGTGTGTGTGATGGCAATAAGGTATTATAACTCACTACGTAGACACGCACACATTGCCACATACTATATTTTTCAATATCCAACGGATATTGACAGAAGAAATTAGCCTTTAATATGGATAATTTGTGGTATAATAGAAAATAAACAATTTATTATAGGGATAATCATTATGAAGGGGATATAAGCTGAAAATCAAATAGGTTTTTTTTTTTTTGAGATTTCTTTTTTATGTTTGCTTATTAAATTGTAGGGGACAAAAAGATTTGAAATTTTTCTAGGGTACTTGCGAAAATTTTGTGTTTGTTTAACATTTTCTTTCTGTTAAGTTTTTCAGATTCTTTAGAAGCCTTTTTCAAATATTAATAGTATTACGACAAGTTCTAAGGTTAATTTGACAAATAGGAATTTTGCAGATTTGTTGCATGGCTGTGTCATGATTTTTCTCTGAAAACTTGAAACAAAAATCATATATGACAATTGCAAAATCTATAGAAAAGTATTATTTTAAAACAAGACAATTTAAATACAAGTAAGACTGATATATTCGGCTATGCCGAATCTTATATACTCCTCACCTTTGTTGTGGATGCATTAATTGCCCACTTTCAGCGTATAGCATCCTAAATATATCAAAAAATCTTTTAAAAGTTTTACATTTAATTGCTGATGAACAGATTATATTGTAGAAGTTGCCAACGAAATGACAATCCCGAAATGACAATCCCCATTTTTATACCCTTCACCTTCTCACGAAGGTGAAGGGTATAAAAACAACAACGCCAAACGAAACGAAAAACCAAAAAACAAAATACGCAAAGCAATGAAACCAACACACATCCAAACATACGTTTTGTTGCTTTTTTGTCAAAGCATGCAATAAATTATATTTTTTTGATGAAATTTTCAAAGGTTGTCTCGGATTTTTGCTCATAACTCCGTTATTTATGGACGGATTTTGCTGACTTTAAATATGAAACTTCTCGAAAGCATGTCTGACAGAATTATTGAGGATTTGGGTTCCGAAGATATCTGGGGTCATCAGAAAATTGATTTCAAGAGACAGACGGACATGGCTTAATCGACTCCGCTATCTATAAGGATTCAGAATATATATACTTTATAGGGTCGGAAAATTATATTGTGGAAATTACAAACGTAATGACAAACTTATATATAACCTTCTCACGAAGGTGAAGGGTATACAAATGTTTAAAGTACTATAAATAAATACAATATGATAAAAGTAAATATCGTCACCAAAAATGCATAATAACGTAACATTCATTTTTATAAGTTTACAGGAGAAGCAAAAAACGATTTAAAATTAAAACTACTTGAGATATTGAAACAAAATTTTCATATCTAGATTAACATCCAACTAGAAATATGTTTCAGATACAAAAAAATTTTATTTAAAGAACATTTTATGCTATGTGTCTTACGTTATTTTGAAAAATAACGTATCATCAATCTAAATCTGTATGAATTAATATACGTTTTTTATAATGTGTCATTTTATTTTATTGCTTTTGAAATTGAAATATGGGAATTTTCTATGTAAATACGCTTTTTAATGAAAACTGACACCTGCCAATAACTTTCAAATATTACTATTCGCAAATGAGAACAATGCCGAGTTGACCTCTTTTCACAATACTTTGACGTGGACCTCGCTTTCACTTCTCTTGGCTTTCTGTAGCATATAATTCATCTTCATTAGCCTTCATAGCTTTTATCATTCCTTCGATTTTTAAATTTTCTTCTCTTTTGTTAATTTTTTTTGAAACTAGCATTTTTCCATTATAACTATTTCCGATTATAGAACACATTTTATTATGTTTACACAACTTCCACTAAAACTGACATAACAGTAAACAATAAAAAAATGTTTAATATGTTATTTTGTTATTTAGCATTATTGATGATACGTTATTTTGATTAAGAAAATCATGCACTTGATGATACGTTATTTAGAATTTTGGCTATAACTTGGCTATTTCTGTTAGTAGAAGTTTAAAATTTTGATTACACATGTACTATGATGTAGTGAATCGTAATAATTTTTTTGAAGATACCTCGTTTTACATTTAAGGTGACGATATGTACATATTTTTTAAAATGATATGTTGGAATGTTTACTTTGTCTAACCAAGTTGTATCTAGCTAAAATATTTCAGTTTTATAAAGCGGATATATACACTGTTCAATTTTAGTCTTTAATCTTTTATCATGACATTAGATCTTTGTGATTGATTTCAAACTTGTATAATAACAACCAAATAAAGATCAATTTAAATCAAAACAAACGAACAAATAAAAAAACAAGAAACGACATCTATTAATTGAATATTTGTTTTGTGCATAATTTATCACCTGCTTAACACAAACTCCTACTGCTATTTTGTTTCACAAAAAAAAAAAAAAAATCTAAGTTGGTTTTACTTCTGACATCAATAGCTTAATTTATAGACTTTAAGAAACGCGATCTCATTGTGCATACCTACCAACACGTGGGAATCATTTTGTATTATTTGTTTCGCCGTTTTTTTTTTTTTTTTTGTTTAAATGTTTGTGACGCCTTTTATGGTGAATTTAGCATAAAAATTAGTTTGAACCTACAGAGAATAGAGATCATTGTCTTCTCTGGCGTTTTGGTGTTTTGTTTTAAAGCTAAACGTCTCATTGTTTAAACATTTAGAGTCTATAATTTACACAATTAACCATAAATCAAGCTATGTAGAAAAGAAGTCAAGTGATCATTGAAAATTTAAGTTATAGGCATATTTAATTTTAAGCAACAGTTTGTAACATATTAATAATAAAATTAGATAAAACATAAAACTAAACTTATTAAGAAGATTAGTTGTTTAATAAGTTTCTAAATTATGAATCCATTTTGGCAAATTTACTTTACAATAACTTTATTGCTGAAAGTAGGGGTTCTTTTAAATTGTTTTAATACTAAGCTTGTTCATTAAAGTTTCATCCCTCATCTAAATTTTTAAACATATTAAACTTACATGTTATTTTAAAATATTTTTCTTGCTTTTAAACCAGTGGATGGCTTTCACAGCGAACATTATTTACCTATATCAACAAAATTCATAAAAATTACCAAAAGAGAATCAAAAAATTACCATCAATAGCTGGTCAGATTTTAACAGAAAAAGAAAGTTATTATAATCCATAAATGTAGCAAGTTCTCTCTATGTCGATACCTGATTTAAACACACAGTAGATATGTTTTAGTAATTTATGATCGTTGTGAATCTAAATTAAAATCATAATAAATTTACTCATAAATCATTTGCCACAGAACAACAACATTTTCATGTTTTGTTATTAAAACCTATTATTAATATACTACATACATATATTTAATATATTGTTAAGTATTTATTAAGTATTAGAAATTTGATTTTAGCTTTTAGTTTTCCGCATTTTAATTGATTTTATTAATACAAGTATTATACAAAAATATGTATGAGAAATTTTAATCTTTAACATTGGTACATACGCTCAAAGAAAAATGTAATTTATTTCAAAGAAAATTTATGAAACAATTTTGTGATAACAAAATTCCAAATTTAATATATTTGTAAAGAAAATAACTCAATTCTTAAAAGTTTTTGGAAAAGTACTGTGTTTCGAAATGTATGCCAGATCTAAATAAATGAGCTGTCAAGACAGACAGACAGCTGACAGTTTAGGATTAAACAAAATTCAGCATAACTGAGAACAATTTGTTTTAATTGTTGGACAATCACCCTTATCGTGGTTGGCGCAAACGTCATACGCATAGGACAGTTTCGTACTAGATTAAAGAAACAGTTTGCATTTTATATTTAATCTAGTACGAAACAGTCGTAAGCGTAACACGTTTACGCCAACCACGATAAGGGTGAATATTTCAAGAATAATAAAAGTTTGGCGGTCTCAGTTTCGTGTTCGATTATCGAAAAACATATGCATCCATAACCTGATACTAAAGCCTGATATCGCGTCTTGATAATAGAGTTATTTTCCGTCTAATTTGTATGATATGTGGTTTCAATATATCATACAGCCTGTGGAAGAATTCAATTGCTGCATGAGATGTTTCCTGGTTGCGTTTACTCTTGTTTCGTTAATCAAAATTGGCACATTTAGTTCCTGAGATTTGAAGATGAAGGTCTTTGCCAAAACGCCCACAACCAGCCGAGCATTGAAGATGGAAATAATGCGTATGTGCTAACAAAATAATACGTATGTGCTAACAAAGCCTTAGAAGCTATTTGGCCAATGTTCTATTCCAATCATAATCCTATATTGTGTACTTTATGATTCAATAGAAAAATAACAATCTAAATTGAAAAAAAAAAACTGTGTTTCTGTTTAAGTCACTGACTTAGAGGTTCGAAGGACCATCTGCACAATAAATTTTCTTTATACTAAACAAACATTAAAGTGTATTTCAATAATGAAAGAGACTTTCTTAAAACGATTTTCAACATAGAGAGAATTTTTCTTTCTAAGGGATTGAAAAATACATAAAAATTTATAATTTCAAGGTCCGTAGGACCATCTATACAATTAATGGTCTTTGTATTAAACAAAAATTAAATTGTATTTCAACAATGAAAGACATTTTCATAAAATTACCTCATGTTTTTATAAAACCTTTAGCTCTTTCAATTCGTCACAGTAACGAAAGAAATTAGGTTTTCGTCTTTATTAAAAGAATTGTATATTTTTTAAACGAAATTCCTTGAACATTTGCAATTTTGACATACAAATTATATGAAAAAACAAGTAAGTTTTTTTTTTATTCGGTTGTGCCGAATCTTATACACCCTTCACCAAATTATTAAAATTCTCAAAAAAAATTTTAAATTCAAATTTGTTTTTCAAAAATTAAAAAATAATTTTTTTTTTCAAAACAGTTTTCAAACACTTCGAAATAGTTTTTTTTTTAATTTTTAAATTTATTAGTGAAAACAAATTTATGACAAAAAAAAGTTTTTTGGTAAAAAAAAATCGGGTTAAAAAATATTTGTCCCGATTTTGACCCATTGTAGTTCCAAATTACTATAGCCTTATAAAGATCGTTGCAATGGACTACTATATGGACACCCATATTGTCTATATTAATGACTTAGTAATCCAGATATACTTAGATCAAAAATAGGCAAAAAATCGAGGTTGGCCCGGTTTTTTCCTTATATCTCAGCCATTTGTGGGCCGATTTTCTCGCTTTTAAATAGCAACCGAACCGAGGAAAAATTCCCGATATGTTGATGTATGAATCAAGTTTGTATGTTATTTGGGGTCTTCAGAAAATTGATTTCAACAGACAGACGGACATGGCTTAATCGACTCCGCTATCTATAAGGATCCAGAATATATATACTTTATAGGGTCGGAAAATTATATTGTGGAAATTACAAACGGAATGACAAACTTATATACACCCTTCTTACGAAGGTGAAGGGTATTTGAAGTGTAAACGCAGAAAACTCGTTCTCCTGTTGTGGGATCTACAATCAATATTTGATGTCTGGTTGTGTGTTAAAAACTCAAAAGCAATATTTCCTTTAAAGAAATTGTAGTGGACGTACGAAATATTCAAACTGTTTGCTTGAAAAACTTGTCCTGGAAATGTGTATAAGGAATATTGGGATATTTTTGGAAATTTTAATTTTTTCTAACAAATTTACTAACACATTTTTCTGAGTGTGTTATTATGCCCAGATAAGACCAAGAGCCATGAGTCATAGCTCAAATCTCTTAGATTTTGCTTAACAATTCAAATAAATTTTACTCAACAATAATTAATCAATTTTAATTACTAGTAAGTAATTAAATTTAAATATTTCCTTTTTTCTTGAATTATACTATTTCTCAAATTTGATAATCAAATTAAATTTTATACAATTTTTTTTTTTAGTTCACATTTAAAATATTATTCAGAAAGCATTATTTTTTCTCTTTTTAAATCTAATTCCGGTTAGCTAAAAATTACAAAAGTTTATGAGCTTTAATTACAATTATTATGTTAAAAATGTTAGGTTACGTGTGTTACGTTCTGTAAGTTAAATTATGGTTGATGGTAAAATGAAAAGTTAAAAATCCATTTTTTTTTTTAAATTTTCTTCTTTATTTACATTTTTTACAGGTGTTTTTCCACGGACGATTTTATAATTAAAATTTTTTTCTATGTATGCTTTTGTTTCTAGTTAAATCGTATTAAAAAGTTACTTTATCATGTCTAGACTTTATGGCTTTAGTATGGTTTGGCTTCAAGACAATGAATTAATGCTTTTTTTTTCGCAAGGTGTGCATATGAGTTAAATTTTTATTGAATTCCTTTATTCTATTAGAAAATTAACTTATATGATAATTAGATTTTGTTTTGTTAAATTCATTTTTTTAAGAATTTGCATGTTGGAATTTATTGTTAAAGCTTAAATGTGTTTAATTTATTAATACTAAATGAAACAACCACAATCTTTATGTTTAATTACTTGAATCGTAAATTTTCTGATATATATATAAAAATTAATAAAAAGTAATTAAAAAAAATTAATAGAAACAAGCTCAATATATCGCACTGGTTGCTCTAAAGAGAGTTAACTCAAAATTTAAAAATTTTCAGTAGAGACAAAAAAACGGTTTTTTTAATACTTTACAATGAAAGTTGAAGACGGACAGGAATACAACTGTATGTTTTGGCGAAAGAGAAGAGAAAATGATGTAAGACTTTTACAGTGGGTAAATATGACCACTGTACATCGATGTCTTGCAAAAAGTGAAAAATTTTGAGTTGAACTAGAAGGAGTTTGTTATGAACTCAAGGACCATCGAATACGTTATACAACAGATTAAAGGATCACTGTCGTTTTTAATGAAATTAATAACAGTGCAAATAGTTAATAAGAAAATTAATAGCGGAGTTCACAATCTTGTGCAAATGGTATTGCATCATTGTATATGCATTACATTTTTACTTTACACTAACAAAATATACAGAAATACACCATTGCACACGATTGTGAATGCTCATTATACCTTAAAGTGAAAATGTATCAAAGACAAAGGTGATCCGCATTAACTCCAGATCAGACGACCCCTTAATACTTCATCGAAAACATGTCCAACGTGTCGAAGAATTCCAATATTTTGGCAGTGTCGTAACTGAAGATTGTGGTACAGTCAAAGATGTCCAAAGCCGACATCTTTCACATAACTCAGCTGTATTACTCTGTCGATGCTAAACTTGGTTCATTACCAAAGGTATTAAAACTAAACTATGAGTATTTGTTAACAGATTTCTTCGAAGAATCTTGAAAATCTTTTGGCTTCGTACAATATCCAATGAACAACTCTGGGCAATAGCAGAAGTAAATGACATTAATATTGAAATCCGCAGAAGAAAATTTGGATGGATTGGTCATACACTTCGACAACCTTCTGCGGATATATAAATTCATGCAATTGACTATAACCCACAAGGTAGCAGGAAATGAAGTCGTCCTAGAAACACCTGGTGAAGATCGAAATTACAAGAGGTTATCGAGATGTCAGTCAGTCTAGGACGTACGTTTAACAACATCGGTGACCTCAAGGAGCTGACAACGACAGGGCAGAGATGGAGACAACTTATATGCCCAGTATAGACGCAGCCCATAATCAACTAGACGACTATATATATACTTTAAAGAGGGATTTATTTATCAGTTTTTGGAAAAGTTCTAAAAATTGCAAGGCTTCGAGGATCGAAAACTAACACAGTTTCGCCTAATGACAGCTATAATTTCGAAATCATTTTGAAGTTTCAAGGTAATTTATGAAACTACAAAATGAATTCCTTCGTTCAAAATCCTTACTGTCGCTCATTATCATTCAACGGCAGGACAACATGATTCGATTTATGCTTAAACAATGATAGAAAATTTTGACTTGTTTCTAAAGCAGCGAAAGGCAGACTCACACCACTATAGTTTTTAGATATTGTAGTTGTATGAGTTGAGTAAAAAGTTGAGAAAAAAACAAAAACAATAACTGAAATAAACAAGCATAAAAAGCGAAAAGCGTAAAACAACCTGCTTCTATCAATGCTCATGCGAGACTGACTGGTTTTGATTGTTTTTATACAATGTATGTGCTTGCGTACATGTGAAAACAAAAACAAGAGAGCTCAATGCCTTTCGCCTAACTTTAGAATCTAAAGTTAGGCCCAGAGCCCGAGCGAAACTGTTTTTTTTCTGGCTGAAACTGAATTAAACAAAATATACGGACAAAGTTATGCATGAAACTACCCATTTCCCATATAATTTTATTATCATAATTTTAGAGCATGTTTCAGCTCTCTCCTTAGATAACACCTACACTACACCAGATTTATTGTGGATTTTTTCTCAAGTTCATGTTGTATCTTATAATGGAAAAGAAACGTTTTTTTAGGACATAGTTTTTCTGTGAGGTTTTTAAATATTTGTAAGATTTCTTAGACATTTAATATTTTAAACTTGTTTCTCCTTTCAAAAAATCTTAGTTCATGTCTATATAGAAGGAAAAATTTTGGCGATACCCAATTTTTTACCCATCGATCTCTGGTGTTCTGTGTTGCCCAAATTATAAGTTTAGTGAAAAGAAGAAAATGTGCAATTTATGCAAAACGTCAATAAAACAGACTTGCTAATCGAATCACGTTCCGTCATCGTACATTTTGTACCGAAGAAACTGATACAGCGGGTTGGTCCTTCATGTTAGATACGCCCATAAAAAATTGGTTTATTAATCGTTCTATTAGCAGCCTTGGCAATATTAATTTGAGGCCTACAAATTTTGAGTTGTCCCTAGTATACCTTCTTTGTTAAATGTCGTTAATGATCGATGCTATTCGGATAATACTGGCACAACAACTATTCATGACTAAAACGCGCCATTCATTAACTCTCCAAACGCATTAAAAAGCGCCAGAAATTATTATGAGAACTTTTGTTGAAAGAAGACTCATATTAGCATTAATAGAAATATTTGGAAACTAAATTTTCTCGATTGGTACAATTTGTATTTCACCGAAAGATCCTCTGATTTTATAGGTGCTATGTTATATAGTCACAATGTTAGCAGCTCTAAAAGTTGACATAAAAGAAAAAAATGTCCAACATTTTCGTACATATACTCTTAAACGCGCTCAGTTGTGGATCAGTTCTGACGTTAATACTTAGTTGGGAAAATCATAATAAAAAAAAGTTTGCAATTTCGACAAAACAAAACTAAAAAGATTTTAAAGTAAAAAGCTACTTTTGCCACGCTTTTCTATAAAGGCATATTGAAAAGCTCTAAAACAAATGCGAAAATATCTATATTGATAATGAGGTTTTGAAACCATCAACATAATCTTTAAATTTGAGATGAAAGGCTGCCCAACCGAAGCAGCCATATAAATAAAAGTATGCTCCTTAATTAATGGGAATATTTGCTCTTTTTAATAAAGCCTTAATAAAAGAAATTGAGTTTTATTCAATATATTTTTTGGACTATCGGTAGGACGAAATTTTCTTTACAATAAACAAAAATTAAAATGTATCTTCTCAACATAGAAATGAAACTTTCTTAAAATTAATTTCCACATACAAAGAAACTTTCTTTTTAGGTTTTTGAAAAATACAAAGAAATTCATAATATCGATGTTCGAAGGACCATCTGTAAAACTAGTTTTTGGAATACAACACAAAACTTAAATATATCTCTCATTTGCTGCAACAATGTCAAAATTCAAAAAACCCAAATAACACCATTGCATAGTTAATAAGTTGTTTTAATAACTGACAGTCTTGTGAACTAGCTTCTAAAATTAAACGCAGGATCGCATATAAGCATTTTGTCCTAATATCATAACGTATTGTCCATTACTTAACGTTAAGTGATCTAGAAAAGTGAAATATTTTGTTATGTGTTTGTTAACTTCCTTAAAAAATTTAAAAAAAATAAATAAATATCGTATGAAAAACTAAATTTTTTGAGTTATGACGTTGCAAATGAGCGATATGATTTCAATGTTCGAAGGACCATCAGTAAAATTCTTATTTTGAATATTTTTAATTCTATAATCTTGGAGCAACTTTATAATCAGAAACGAGCTAACGAGCACCGAAACTTAAGACTAACAAATATATCACTTTCATTTCAGTGATACCACACCTTAATTGGCTGAAATCATTTAAATATCCTAAAGCATACAGATAGTATTTCACTATATTTCATGTCATTTTTAATAATTATTCAACTTAAACAACTGTTCCAATGTCATATTAAATATGTTTAGTAAGTCTGGCATTTTTTTTTTAATAGTATTCATTACAAAACAAATTTCAATTCAGGTGTTTAGTAACAAATTAAAAAAAAATAGAAAAATCCAAAAACATATTTTATCTAACCAAAATGATGACAATATTATAAATGTTTTTTATAACCACAATATTGTTAAAAGGTTTGTTCTGTGTACTAAAAAACTCATTTTAAATTTCACACATGAAATTCATATTAAATTTAGCTTTCCAAAAAATATGATTAATGATTTAAAGGCAACTTGTTTCATAACAAACAAAATAAATAGCTTGTCTATACCGGCAGGCAGTTAGACAGACAGACCAACATCTTTAAGATACAAATTACAAAGTTTAGTCAATAATCTGCACATACACACCGAAAATATAAAAAAAAGTATAAAAAAAACTCATCATAATATTTATATAAAAATTTGTTTTTCAACATTTTCAACAAAAAAAGGGAGGATTACCGAAATGTTTTTAAGTAATTTAACTAAATTTATGGAATTTAAACTGAAGATTACAGTTTTAAACTGTGATTATTTAAAGCATAAAACCAGCATAATTTCAATTTGAAATTGACAACAAAACAAATTACATACATAATAAAATAAAATTCAAATTATTAAATTCAAATTATAGCTCAAGGTTTTAAAATAATTTCTAAATTCAGCTAATAATAACATACAAATATTTAATTTAGATTTGGTAAATGACAAATTTTATGTTTTAAAATTACAGAAAATTTATCTAAAACTTGTACTTAAAGGCTTAAGTAAAAAAAAAAAAATAAATAAAAATTACAAACAACCTTGAGTTTACTGGCATTATTACTATCTCAGTCAAAATTTTTATGAAAATGTCAGCAAAAGTTATGTGTACTGGATTGTTTGTAGCAATATAATAATAGCTACTGTCGCAAATACATTTAATAAAAATTTACATAAAATTGAAATAATTTTTTTTTTTTATGGTTTGTTGGTTTTTGTTTTTTTTAGTTAAACTGCTGCCATTGCCATTGCTACTGCTGCTGTTGTAAATATTAATCTCAATAAAATTGTCAACGAAAAATGATAAAATAATTAGGGTTAACGATTTTATTATTATGTGACATTTTCCTTTTCGTACTCTCGTTGTAATAGCAGTAGCATTATTATGAAAATGTAAAAAAAAAAAAAAAATAGTCATAAGTTGTTATATTTTGTTGTTATTGCTGTCGTTTTCGTGTTCGTTGTTGTTGTTATTGTGCTGTCAACGTGATATTGGAGGAAAGAGTATGATAGAATAACTTTTTTAGGAGATTAAATTAAACAAAGAGCTTTGAAAGAGTGATTTACACCAAAGTCCACAACTTTGTAAAATTTTTCAAAACTTAAATCTTAATGTCCTTCCATTGTTGGATCAAGATCACTTTAGTGACCTATCATAGAGTGTATAAAACAGTGATCCGTATAAAGAGAATATGGATTATAATTGCATGTCCTACATTTTATATCTCTGCTGTAATCTGACCATCGATTGTGATTTTTGTTTCTTATTTGATAATTTTAATGAACTTCGTTGACATTCTTGTTGTTAACATGTAAATAAACTATCTTGTTTGGTCCCTAGTAGCTAAGAGAGCCCACCCGAGGAACCAATCGCGAGCCTAGTTCTTTATTAGTTTCATTGCCTGTAGGAAGTGGTCGTCATGGAACATTGATTATAATATCTTCTCTGTTACTTCTTTATTGATAATTTTCATGAATTTCGTTAACATTTGTGATGTAAACAGTTAAATAACAGATCAAGTTTTCACCCTGGGGGGCTAAAAGTGCCAAACCCTGGTATAAAAGAACAACGTTATTTAACAGTGACAGTCCACCTTTATAGAAACGGTCTCTATTAGCAAGACATCAATCCCTTTCATTTATATCAATTATAGAGGAACTTTTCTTCGATTTTGATATTTCATACCATAGAATAGCAACTTTACTGGGAGAATAAAACGCAAGTCTATTGTCAAAAACCTAACTTGCAGCACCTCCAAACGGAAAGCGCTAAAAATGCTGAATATTATTTTCAAATTTGATCATTTCTTAAAAGTCTCATCTTATTAGTATTAACATGTAAATATTTAGAGAATAAATTGCCAATGGAAACAACGTTTTCCCATGATCTGATTGCTCCAAACTTATCATATTGAAGTTTCCAGTACAAAGTGGGGCAGAAACAAAATATTTGGGAAATTAATCAGCCACTTCTAACTGGCTGATCCGATTGACATGAAATTTCACATATTTGTTACTCATATGTGAAATTTCATGTCAATCGGAGTATTCAAGATTATTTTTTGAAGACGGGCGCAAAATACCCCTCAGGAGAGTCCTGTAGGTTCTCAAGATAGAGCACCTCCGACATGAAAAATTAATTTAAACGCTTGCAAATTATTTGCGTTGTTTGCAAAATTAAAGAATATATATATTCTCAAAGCAATAGTTTATAATTTATGACCGATTTCATTAAAATTGCTTCGGTTAGTAAACATTAAATCACACGAAAAAAAACTTCAAAGCGATATCTTCTATGATTCCAAAAATAAACGATTTTGAAAATTGAGAACATTTTGAATTCTAGTATTTTGCAAATATAAATTATATGTATAATTTAGTATCGGCCTTAATAAATAGAAATTGTAGAAGAAAGAATTTAATATTCCTTATAAATAAGCGAAATAAACAGTTTTTGCTCTGCTGATAATTTGTGTTTTCTAAGATAGAGGATTTTATATATAGTCCCTCGATATACTGCAATATACATTAAGCAGTCACAACCTTAAATGCTTGAAATAGGACGCTAATGTTGAAACTGACAAAAATTCATCTTTTGGGTTATTGAAAAGCTGATGAGAAAGCGTTAAGGCTTTACAAAATTGGATTGACAATACAAAATGTTTAAGGCTGTTTTGTTTGGTGAAAATTTACATGACTTTGAGGTTCGAAGGACCATCAGTATAATAAATTCTCTGTATATTAAATTGGTAATAGCTTTATGATTTAGCATAGAGCAATTTTCTACGGCTTCAATTCTTCCCTACTTCTGCTTCGGTTCTAGTTATTAAGAATTATTAAGAATTACTTTATTATACCCTTCACCTTCGTGAGAAGGGTATATATAAGTTTGTCATTCCGTTTGTAATTTCCACAATATAATGTTCCGACCTTATAAAGTGTATATATTTAGGATCCTTATAGATAACGGACTCGATTAAGCCATGTCCGTCTGTTTGTCTGTTGAAATCAATTTTCTGAAGACCCCAGATATCTTCGGGATCCAAATATTCAATAATTCTGTCAGACATGCTTTCGAGAAGTTTCCTATTTAATTCGAGAAGTTTCCTATATAATCCATCCATAAATAACGGAGATATGACCAAAAATCCGAGACAACCTCTATTTTTGGCCTATTTTTGGTCTATATCTCGATTACTAAGTTATAAATATAGTCAATATGGATATCTAATGATAGATATTTCAAAATCCATTGCAACGATTTATATAAGGCTATAGTAAGTTCGACCTACAATGGGTCAAAATCGAGAAAAATGTTTTTTAACCCGAATTTTTTTTTTTCATAAAAAACATTTTTTTCTCATAATTTTTTTTTTCACTAATAAATTAAAAAAAAAAAAATTAAATTAAAAAATTATTTTTTAAAAAAATTGGAAAAAATTTAAAAATCAATTTCGAAAAAAAAAATTTTTAAATTTTATTTTAAAGTATAATTTGGTGAAGGGTATATAAGATTCGCCACAGCCGAACATAGCTCTCTTACTTGTTTTTATATTAAGATCAAACATATAATCCACAAATAAATTTCCTTCAATAAACTAAAATTCCTAATTTTACTTAAAATCCTCAAATGAATTGGCACCTTTAAATAACTGATTTTCCTTGCTACTACCACTTTATATCCTTCACATTTCTGTTTTATATTGTTTTTTTTTTTTTTTTTTTTTTTTGTCTTTTTTTATGAAAAAAAAAAACTAAATAAGGAAACAAAAAAAAAAGAGTTATAGGAAGGAAATTTGGTAGCAGTAAAACAGAAAACTTTTGTTGTTGATTATATTGTTAATACCTCTCGCTGGCATAAGAACTAAGAGGAAAAAATAACCCAAAGTTTATTTAGGTTAATTTCCCTCCAAAATAAATACATAATATACCAGTATAATAAAGAAACAAAAAAAATAAAACTCAACAGAATTGAACTTAAAAAATCAATAATGTTGCTAATGTATTGCTACTGTTTTTTTTTCATTTTTTGGTTTAGAATGGGAGAATACATACCGGGACTACCCAAATCTGTGAGATTTGCATTTGTTGAGTCTACGCCAACAGCAAGACCAGTGGCGAAATGTGTTAGCCGCAACAGCAGGAGACAACACAGCTGAAGGCCAAAAAGGCTAATGATGTTATGGACGTTGAATATGATACCACCACCACCACCGCCGCTACCATATCTACGACGTGTATGGGAATGGCTGTTGCTACTGATGCTAGAAGTTGTTTTAAGGCTATAATTTTTACATTTACGGGTCGAGGTTGATGATGCTGGTGATGTTGATGTTGATGCTGGTGATGATGTGCAACAAAAATTGTGCGCTGCTGTTTTGCTATTGTGAAAACTACAATGAAAACAATTTTCGCTACAACTACTGCTGTTGCTGTTGTTGTTTTTACTAATAATAATGTGGCTATTGTTGCTGCTAATGCTGTTGTCGTCGTTAAAACACCTTCTTCGTTGTCGTTGCGTTAATGACGATGATGCTGTTAGTGTTGCTGTTGATGTTGTATTGCTGCTATTCCCTCGATTTGTTATATTTGTTGCTGCTGTTGCTGTTGTTGTTGTTGCCGTTAATTTAAAACTTTGTTGAGCTGTTGTTTCCCTTGTTGTAGTTGCTGTTGTGTAACTGGTGCTGTTGCTGCTACAATAATGGTGGTTTTGTAGATCTCCATCTTCATCGCTTTGTCGTTTTCTGTTGTTGTAGTTGTCGCTAATGTTACTGTTGTTGCTGCTGCTGTCTTTAATGTTTACATTATCAGTCCTTTCAATATTATAATTTTTTTGTTGTTTCAACGTTATTTTATTGTTAACATTACTGGCAATACAACAACCACTGCATCCAGTGCTACTCCTACTGTTGCTAGTTACTGCCGCTGTTGTTGTTGTTGTATTATTACTGTAGTTCTTGTGGTTGTTGCTTTTAAAGCTGTTGTTTACGTAAAACATCATCGTCATCATTTTCCATTGGATTTACTTTTTAACAATGTGATGTGATTTGATTTTCTTGATGATGTTGCTGCTGCTGCCTGCTGTCTATAAAGGCAATGGCGTTTTTATTGCAAGTTTTTGTTTCTTTATGTTTTGTGCGACTTTTTTGCGATTGAACCAATAACAACAACAACAATAATAAATACAAAAGATGTTGCTCAAGTTTTAACTGCTGTTGTAGATGTTGTTCAAATTGATAATAATGTCCCTTGTAGTTGTTGTAGCTGTTGCTGCTGTTTCCAGTTCCACTGCTACTGCTGGGTTGTTTAGTGTTATTGTCGTTTTGGTTGCTGTTGTTGTTGCTGCTTGTGCTGTTGTTATAATATGATGTAGATGTTGATAACATGACATCGTTTAATTGCGTAGAAAATTCAACAGCAACATGCAAAAATCTGAAACTATTTAAAAAGAAAAAAAATGTTTAGTTTTTGTTTTTTTGTTGTAGTTGATAAAGTTTGTTATGTTTAAATAGAAAATTATTTTAACCCTTCAAAGTGAATGAAATTTAAAATGTTTGTAAAATGAAACTTATCAGAAGATATTTGAGTTTTATATAAAACCAACAAATTTACGAAATGTTTTTGTAAATTGTTTTTCAAATCATTGACAACTGGTTAAAAAAAAACTGTTCCGTATAAATTTGAGTATTTTTTGGTAAATTATCACTCCTCATTCAAATTTTAATTATAATTAAGACAATTGACTATATTATTTTTAAGTTATATACAAATGAACGTTGTAAAATTTTAAAAACTAAATTTGGCGAAATTCAGCCAAATCACTTCACATTTATAAAAAACGTCATCTCCAGGTTTTTTCACACTATAGCTGTTCACCATCTGTTTTTGTTTTTATACAATTAACTTCGACACTTGATAATTAAATGTCACCTTGGTCCACAGTGGTTCCCTGGTTTTCCCTAATTTCATTGTCACACGTTTGCCAATTTTATCTTTCAATGCTTTGTTTATGAACTGTTAATGCCAAGGTTTCAGTTCCATCGTGACGATTGGACTGTATTCTTTCGTCGATTCAAATGTGTTCAATGGTCAAATGATCGGTCAATGGCATCCATATTGAGCCATGTTGGAAAACAATTTTCTGTGCGACTTGATATCAGTGATATATGGTTCCAACAAGTTGGTGCAAGGTGAAGTTTGATAATAGTGTTATTAAATGAACGCTAAGCTGTCTCCAAAGAATTTATAGCTTCAAATTCTTATTCGAACCATATTGAAGATGGTTATTAAGAACTTTTCTGAGCTTTTATCACATTATGTGGAATCATATTTTTTATTTGCTGATGAAAATTATATCAAAAGTTCTCTCAGCTTCACAATATATGAATGTTTTCAGAAACAAAAACTAAGATGCACTCTTATGTTTATAATCCTTTTGAAAAATTATAATAACTCATTAAACGAAAATCTTTATCTGTTGGAAACAGTTGGAACTTCAATCAATAGCATTTTATATAACAGAACTATTTGGGACCTGATAGATTTTTCTCTTAGAATACCGGATTATTTGAAAGTTGATCAAAAAGACTAGTGTTGTACCATAATATAAGTCACACCATAAGTCCATTTTCAAGGGATATCCATCTTGTGCAACCATTCTGTCGACTTTGGAAGCACTCTCAAATCACATGTAGAATAAATTGTCTTGGTAAGCATTTGGTGACCGAAAATATAAAATTTTAGGTCATTAAAAGCGGAGGTATTCTTCTTTGCAGCTTCAGCTAAATTTATTGTACAGAAATCATAACGCACCAAGTGGCCAATGTCAATTATCACCGCTATTTAGTACCAAAAATGGAGTATTAAGAGATTAACTGCAATTCTGCGTTCTGAGCCCATTAAGACGGTGACAGGAAATTTCCGGATTCGACGAAAGTTAGTTCTTTGTCTCATCTTTTATTGGCAATAACATATAGCTTCTGTGTTTATCAGTTTTCTCTTATGGAGAGATATGTCGAAGTGGCAGATGTTCTTAATAAAATATTATGCAGTTCCAGGAGTCGCGCATCCAGGGGGGTGAAAAAGGAAATTCCCCCAAAAACCGAAAACCATTAAAATAAAAAAAGGGAAAAAAAGAAAAATGTAAAATAAGTTTTACTTTATTTTCATTCCCCAATGTTTGAGCTGGATGTACGCCTGAGTTCCGATCTTCCAAGACCATCTCCCATAAGGGTAAACAGTGTATATCTCGCTTTCTTCTTAATCCATGTCTCTAAGAATATGTCACCAACAGTCTCTAAAACTGGACAGTCTCTATGAATGTGTAACTAAGTTAACAAGGTTTTTAATGGTCGAATTAATACTTCATTATTGATTTGTCATCTATCGTCCTCGTGTTATTTTCAAACATGAGGAATAAACGGCAGGGTCAACTTTTTCAACATCTGTGGTCTTATTGTGTAATTCCATTCAAAAGGAAAATCATTCGAATTTGTATGCTTTATACATGGAAATTCGAAAATGTTTTATTTCGAATCGAATTCAAAATCCACATTTTAACACAGAAAAAATTATTTGAATCCTCCAGGCTATTGTTTGGCTAAATAAATAATGAAAATTTCGATAACAAATGTTGTTGTATTTTTCATAGAATACCAGTAAGTAGTACTGATAACAAATTTAAATAAAATTTTTACCACAGTTTAAATGAAGTTAAACCAGGGTTTAAACAAAATTAAACAATTAACAGAAAATCACATTGCAAAATATACGACATTAAGTTTTTAGCCTATACACATATATAAATGAAGTTAAACAAGGGTTTAAACAATTACCAGAAAATCACAGTTCAAAATATACGACAATACGTTTTTAGCCTATACACATATATTTTCACAGTTTTTTTTATGATCTAGGAGTCCATTAATGATCTCAAAGCTTAACACAAGGATGAACCACTACTTTTGAAATTCTCCGGTCCATTTACTTTAATAACTTAGGACAAGTATTGTTAAGAATTAAGATCTCCACTGAATATTTAATACAATTTGTTAATGACCTTGAAAGTTTTTAAAAATGTTCACACACACACATATATACAAGTATCCCCACACTTTCTCTCTGACCTTTATAATTGTTAAGAAATCACACACACTCTCGCACACTTTTAATATTTGCAACTGTTAATCAAAAACACTTTATTGTAACGTGTCTCCCCTATATGACCCCAAAGGTTATCACAAGGGTTAACAATTTTGGGCAGAGGAGTTAAAATCAATACATACGTGTTTTCTCACAATTCACCAGGAACAATTTTACGACTTTTTTCGTTTCGTTTCGCTTCGTTTTAATTTTTTTGTTTTGTGGTTCGTGTTGTAAAATCGTATGCGATGCTTACACGTTTGAGTTTATTAAGGAAATGAACGCAAATTTTACATATTTTTAACACAGTACACAACTCTTGGTGTCGTATTTTTGTCTTTCTTTTAACGCAGTGTGCTCACAGTTGTCTATTTATCAGTGACGGTTTGTTTGTTTGTTGGTGTGTGTACAGGAACGTTGAAGAAATTTTGTTGCTGTTCCTATCACCATTTATTGTTGATTTAAGAAAAAAAAAAAAATGAAAATAAAACAAACGTAGTATGTTTATTGTATGCAGTAGTGATGACCTGTTGGTGGTAAACATTTGTATTGCCGCCGCTATCTTCTTTTACTTCAATATGGTTGTTATTATTACTGGTGATGAGGTTGTTGTTGTTTGTGATGGTATTTGTTAAGATCAGGGATCTGGAACGAATGTACTTTTTTTTTGGGTACAATCTGTAACAAACCTTATTTATAACTACACTTTTCAGTAATTAAGTACAGGATCCGTATTACCACATTCGTGATCGAGTGAAATTGATCGTAATTTTCATATTTGAGATTATGGCATTCGATATCGAGGAAGAAATTTAGTACATTTTACTATAATTTAGCTAATGAAATTCCTTTTCTATAGGAAAACTCATTTGATTACGAATGACTTAATGCGGCCCCAAATTTATCGCGATCTGTACTCAGATAAAATTTCCAGTTATATCTGACGTTTTGTGAAAGTTCGTCAACAAATACATCATATATAATTTAATTTATATGAAAATTCCAAAATATACCAAAACTTGATCTTATACCCTGCTGTGAGAGTGTATTACATTCCCTTAGGGACTTCCAATGATTGTTTCAACCATATATACGGTTACAGTAAACATGTATATGTTTTTGACAACCACTTATACGATAAGGACTTTCCATATTATGTTGCCCTCGGCCTATGGATATCATAATCTAAGAACAACATATTATGATAAAATAATTAATTATACAAATGGTTATCACAAACATATACATGTTTACTGTAACCATATATATGCTTGATACAATCATGTGAATCGTTAATTAACCATATTATTGTTACCACAATCATATATATAGTTACTGTGACAATAATATTGTTAAAAATGTTGAAATGGTTACAGTAAACATGCACAACTATATTTTTCTTCTGCGTGCATGTACGGATACAATCAAAGTCTTTAACGGGAATTGAACCCTCAACCTTAGTCTAGCACGCTATCATTTAAATCTATCGGGGAACGCCAACCCTCGAGAGGTTCACACGATGGCAATGCATACCCAACTGTTTTTAGAACTGCGACATCAATGTTCCGTACTTTCTTAAAAAACAAGAAAGTACGGAAATCAATAACCATTCTCTATTAGCCTGATGTAGACGTGGACAACATGTGGTTTCAGCAAGACGGCGCAATGTGCCATACAACGAACACCACAATGAATATTCTGTATAAATGACTTGAGAGTATTGTTATTTTCCTCGAAGTTGACCACCAATATCGTGTAATACTGCAAGAATCCACTAAACTTTTTCATGTGGAGTTTTCTAAAGTTTATATATATTCAGCCAGATCTATGCAGCAGAGTAATTGAAAAGTTTAACCTTTCGGATGCGTGCCAGGGTGCGAAGACGCGGCGGGCATTTGATAAGTTTTTCGATACATAACGACATATGTATATCAACATAACCCAATATATTGACACTTTCTATACACAACGGCATATGTACCTCTACACAGAGAAAACAGATTCGTGATAGCAACCGAATTTGTTGCCAATCGAAAGATTCGGTTGCACACATAGACTTTTTCGGTTCTATTAACAGAAGGCCAGTTGACAAAGAAGAATTTTGGTTGTAGCAACCAAACATTAGTTTGCCCTTCTAAAATGTTGTAGCCACAACTGTAAAATTCGGTCACTAAGGTAGAATCATTCGATTAGGAACAAATTCGGTTGCTATCACGAATATGTTTTCTCTGTGTACAATATCCAATATATTGTCTACAGTTAGACGGCTCTATACAGCAGAGTCATTGAAAATTGGACCTGTTGGTTCCGTGCGAAAGCGCTACTGGGATTAGACGACACTTTCTATACATAAGGATAAAAATGTCAACAATTAAAATCTCACACACAGCTTATTTTATAACATTTAAACATTTGTCTACCCTTGGAAAACCCTTTATAAGGAAAAGTTCTAGGGGAAGTTGCCAACAGTATTATTTTCCTTATGGTACGTTTTTCTTTTTAGTACCAACTAAAAATGTTCAATTCTCATCACTGGCTTTTCCTCTTAAATGTTAAATTTCTTACTTGAGTTGATTTGTTGTCTTGTCTTATTGTTGTTGCTGCCGTTGTTTTTGTTGTTACCGTTGATGATGATGACGACGACGACGATCAGTAGGAGACATTGTCGTTAATACTGACTGCTCTTCGTAGTGAATTGTTTACGTTTATTTTTCAATATCATCATTATCATTACTGTTGCTGGATGTTGTTTTTGTTATTAATGTAGTTGTTGTGTGTTTATTTACAATAAATTGTTGAATTTTGTTTATTTTCCATACGTTTTCGGTTGGTTCCTTTTTTTCTGCTTTTTCTTTTGCTTTCGGTTTTATTTGTTTTTCAGTCGTGTTCGTGTTTGTAGTTATTGTTTTTTGTATTTTATTTGATAATTATGTTGTGTTAAGATACCATAAGTTTTTCCATCTCCTCTATATAGTTTTTCCTTTTTTTATAACTTTTTTTGTTGTTTTTTTTTTTTTTTTTCTTTATTTTTGGTTTAATATATTCTTATTGTTGTGGTTGCCATAAAATTACCCAACACACATACATAAACTTATAGAGGAATATAAATACAACCATACGTGGTTTTTCTTTTAGTTCGTATAAAATTTTCTTTATTTTTTTTTATTTTTTTGTTTATATTTACATGCGAAAAGTAAATAATTTTATTTTATATCTGTAAAAAGACAACGTAGGTAAAAAAAAAACGAAACATAAGAAAGAGATAAAATTTTATTGGCTGTATTTATTTATCAATATGTACTACGTATCTTTAAGATATTAATCTATAAATTTTTAATTTAATCTTTCATAGTAAAGACAATTCTAAAAATAAATCGAATTGTACTCGTGTGAAATGATTGAGTACTTGACAGCATATGGAAGCAATCAATTAATTGCTTAAAAATTAAATTGGAATTTTCCTCAACTAGGTATTTGTTAAAGAAGTTGGTAAAAAATTGAGTATTTCTCAACGAGAGCTCTGTTCAAGCTACTAAATATATTGAATCGTTTGTACGTTGGAATAATGAATCTGCCCATTATTTTGAGCAACTTTTCACATCTCTCAGGTCAACACTACAGATATGCTAATTACTGTTCACGCAAACACAAAATTTCATTCTGGTAATTGAATTACAGTTGAGACAACAGAAGCTACCTATAACTTTTGAAGTCAGGAACAATTAATATAGAACTGTTTCTATACATCAGAGTATGAGTTAATCACTTCGAAAATTGTTGTAGAATGACGGATGTATCTTGATAACAAAGCGAGAACTTCATTAGAAACCCCTAAACATAGATGACATAGAAGTCTGGACGATCGCCCCACAAAAGCCGTAACTACCCTGGATTTTAATGAGACCACATTGTGAGATTGCCATTAAATGCAAATAGGGACTGGAACTTAAAATATATTTATATATTGGGTATACTCGAGCTGCCGGTTAACATAGTCTAATCAAATGAGTTTAAAATTCTTTCATCATGGCAATACCGTAACCGAAACCAGTTGTTAAATGACCGACAAGTAAGATTGTAGTTTGATTTTATATTTTTTCGTTATGCGACCAAGAAACAATTAAAACTTTGTTCCTCGAGTGCTACAGAATTAATATTATTGAAAGGTTTTTATTAATTTATCAATCTAAAGGGCATCTAAATATTGATTTAACGTTTGAATCTATCACCATTTGTGCAATAAAGTGTTGTCAACCATAAAAAACACCACATATGATTGTCAAAAAACAAATGCATCCACTGTTCGGTAACCAGTTTGAGCTGGAGGCATCACACTTGTTAGTAAATGAGACTGGTCAAGTAATGATGATCGATATAGCGACATGATAGCAGAGTTCTTTCTGCCGAAATTAGATAATATTAATGTCAACGACATGAGGTTTTAGCAAGACGATCCCACATGCCGAAAATGCCAGTGATCAGAATAGGCTCCCTAGATCGTAAGTTTTAACACCATTGGATATCCTTTTATGGGATTATTTGAAGTTAAAGGGTTATGCCAAAAAGCCCATAACCACACGTACATTAAAGAAAGAAATTCAATGCTACATCAAGAAAATTCAGCTACATTTGTTCGTGGAACGAATGCATATGTGCCAGCAAAGCTGTGAACACCATTTGTCCGCTGTACAATTCCATACATAACAAGTATTTATAAACCGGTTAACCGAAATACCGGTTATTCTTCGAAATGTCGGTCCCTTGCAAACCGGTTTATTTTAAATTTTGATTTTCGGCTAACCGGTTTATACCACTCGGTTAATTAGTTTTTAAAATTTGGGACTAAAATCAATAAATCTCATGTTTTTATGAATTTTTATATTAATTGTAAACACAATATATCAAACATTTGGTCTGATCAAACATCTGAAACTAAACTGCTGATATAAAATAAATATAAAGTACTTTCGATAAAAAGTTTTAGGAATTACAATGATTCTAAATAGTAGAGGACGATGAGTTGACTTAAATACTTTTTCAGAATCAGTTACTCATAATAAAACTATAAAAAATAATATTAAATTCAACATAAGGACTGAGATTGTAAAATTCTTAACACACGTTTTTCATTAAAACTTTTAACCCAAGTATTATTTGATTTTCTTTTTGATCAAGTTACCTTTGTAAAGCATGTCAGATATTATGATTAATGTCAATTTTGTTCATTTGTTGTTAATCTGATTAAAATGAGTGACCAGAAAAAAATGCGTACTAAAATTATTAAATATTTTCAACAAAACCCAACTTGGTCCTACAAAAAGTTGGCCAAACAATCAAAGATCTGCCGTCAAACTGTTTACAATGTTATTAAACAGTACCGGGAGAACTTGTCCGTTGATAGAGAACCTGGTTCAGGTAGAAGGAATGGTTCACATGATGTTTATTAAGCCAAAAAATAGAAAGCACTTTCAAAAGAGCTCCCAACACATCCGGTAGGAAAGCAGCCCGGTTAGCTCAGTGCTCGGACTATTTGGTATAAAATGAGTGTCCAGAAAAAAGTGCGTACTAAAATTATTAAATATTTTCAACAAAACTCAACTTGGTCCTACAAAAAGTTGGCCAAACAATCAAAGATCTGCCGTCAAACTGTCTCCAATGTTATTCAACAGTACCGGGAGAACTTGTCCGTTGATAGAAAACCTGGTTCAGATAGAAAGAATGGTCCACATGATGTTTATAAAGCCAAAAAATAGAAAGCATTTTCAAAAGAGCTCTCAACACATCCGGTATAAAAGCAGCCCGGTTAGCTCAGTGCTCGGACTACTTGGTACGAAAAGTTAAAGCTAATGCAGGTTTAAAAACATACAAGGCTCAAAAAGTTCCTGACAGGAACTCTGTTAAAAATTTAGAGGCCAAAAACAGAGCACGGAAACTGAAGTCAAATTTGATCAAAAAAATATTCCTGCTGCATAATGGATGACGAAACGTATGTTCTGGCAGATTTTTCGCAGCTTCCAGGTAAAAATTTTGATGTTGCTGATGCTCGAGGGAATGTTGAAGAAAAGTTTAGGTTCCCAAAGCAGACAAAATATCCCAAAAAGTTCTTGGTATGACAAGCAATATGCAGTTGCGGCAAAATAAGCTAATAATTTCTTACAAAGGGTTCTATAAATACCGAAATTTACATCAAGGATGCTTCCACTCATAAGACTTCTTAGTGTTTCCACTTATTTTTGGCCTGATTTAGTAAACTGTCACTATGGTAAGAAAGGTCTTGAGTGGTAAAAGAACAATAATATGGTATTTGTACAAAGAGAGGCAAATTATCCAAACTGCCTGGAGCTAAGGCCAGTGGAGAGATGTTAGGCTCTTGTTAAAAGAGAATTAAAGAGCACAAAAGAGGTGTCCAAAAGTGTGGTAGATTTTAAACGGAGATGGACTACCCGTTCGGGCAAAGTGAAAGAAAGCACTATAAAAACGTTAATGGAAGGGTTTCCGAAAAAGGTTCAAAATTTCATCACAATCATTAAGAATAATAATTTCAATCAAATAAAAAAAATTCAGAACTGTAAGTTTAGTGGTTTCGTTTCGCATCTTATAAACATTTTGTAAGCAATACAGGAACATATTTTATACTTAACAAATACTTTATATTAAAAATAGTTTAAACAAAAAAAAAAAATAATTATAATTAATACAATTAATTCAATCAAGCAAAACTAATATTTTTCAATTAGTCAATTCAAATAATAGTTTACATTTGTTTCAATTTAGACTTGGAAAAAGGAAAAAAACTGTTCAAAATTACACATTTTTCATACAATTGGAAAATCACTTAAGGTAGGGTTACACATATATTTTAATTATTTTATTTATTTCAAAAACTCCTCTTATTTAGGATAAATGAAAACAAATAATTAGTTTAATTTTATTTGATCTTACAAAACTCTAACCGACGTCAAAAAAATTTGTGCTAAAAAAAGTTACGCATTTTTAAATAAATATTTGCCAAGTGTGACTTTACCTTTAGTGTAGATTGTAAGATTTGTTGGGGTCATATAAGAGTTATTTAAATGTTCTATAACACCGTAAAAATTTTAGTTATTCTGCGAAAATAATTTTGAACTCGGGTCACTCATTAATCGATTTCTTTTCTATACAAAAATTTAGTCTACAAAAAATTTTATATAAACATTTTTAAGTGCTTTCGAAATTGGTACCAATTTTTTTTTTTTTTTTGAAGTCAGTTTTTCTTACATATTTCTTTAAAGGCAGTATTACTAAGGTGGGTCGAATTGTGTGGATGCAAACAAACAAAAAGATTCTAACAAGAATTCTAAGCAACTTTGCCCTAGAAATTCAAACACTTTAAAAGATTTGTTAATTATTAATATAAATATAACTGTAGTTAATAACATAATCAATTTAATTACGATAAACGTACTCAACTATTTTTCCGTGCGCACTACTTTTACAATGTATATGTAATAATTTATTTAGGTCCTGGTTCATATAAATTTCTATGAAAGAAATTAGAAAAAATTTCTTTAGTCAGCTAATATTGCAGCGACTGTTTGTTTGTATGTTTTGTTTTTTTCTTGTTGAATTTAGCTTTTTAATCACAAATCGAACTGCATGACTCAGCGTTATTGGTGTTTTTTTAAATGAATATTCTTTATCGAAATTATTTATATGTATTTTAATAGGATTTAGTTTTTAAAAGCCTTAATTCCCAGTTAATATATTTTAAATAAATTCACAGAAAGAAAGAATAAGCAAGTTCCTATTTTTGTAAAATATTCAAAAGCTTACTTTTCAATCATTTTGCTTGAAATCCTTGTCCTGCTAATGATATTAAAACGTCTCGATACAGTACGCAGTGGATAATCCGATTAACATATAATTTCAGATTTATTTTCAAAATATTTTGATTTTGTCCCCTGTGCAGTTCTTTTATATAAAGTTTTCTGTGACATTTATATATTCTATAAACTATAATACATGTGTTTTTGTTTTTTTTAATTTGTATGTTTATTAACATTTGTGAAATTCTTCTTAAATTGCAGTACGACTTTTCAACAAGTAGTTGATTTAATTAATTAACTGATTAAAAGATAATAATATAAAAGCTGAGCATATTAAATAAATTAATGCAAACACTAAAGTGTCTGACTGTATGTGTGTCTGTGCCAATGTGATTGAATGTTGGAATGTATGTTTGAGTTAAAGATAATGAATCATATTAAAGTTAATTAACATGTTTTAAAAGGCTCAAATCAAACAGACAAATAAATATACTACATACATACATACATACGGACTTAAACAAACAAACAAATGTATGTACTTTTATATAAATACATTTAAATAAAAAATAAAAGAAAAAATATGTTATAAATAAGTGTACTTACTTAGTACATGAGGTAATGTTTAACATTATAATAAAAAAATCAATATGACTGTTTTCTTTTTTTTTTATAAAAATTTAAACATGCCAACAATATGCTTTTAACAATATTTATTAAAGTTTTCTTTGTTCAGAAAATTAAAAATGTGTTCAAGTTGTATCTAGTTACATTTTACGTTTGTTTGTTTGTTAAAAGAATCCTCATTAAAAGCCTTCCAATTTTTCTTTTTTCTACATTTTGTAACAATTATGTCTTTTTGATGGCAAAAATTATAATAAAAAAATTTTGAAATATGTATTTTGTTCAAAGTATAAAATATCTATGTTTTAATAAATTCTATATCTTTTGTTTGCTTTCACAGATATACAAACATAAAACCCAGATAAAAAAAGAAAAAATATTTTCATCAAACAAATAAAAAACATTTGATTGTTGTTTGTTTATTGTGTAGCGAGTAAAAAGAAAAACATTTTGAATTTTATGTTATTAAACAAAAGTTTATAAAAATTCTATGCTATAGCTATAAAGCAAAAGAAAAATATTTGTTCGATTCACAAGGTCTCCTTTCATGTCATATTGTCATAATGTTCTAATATTTTACGAGCCGGCGGCTCGGCTTAACCGATTCTTAGGCATTCGGCTTAGGTCTCTGCAGGTTGATTACGATAACTCAATAAACAGAACATACAGAGTAGTACTATTTCAGGAATTTTTTTGCTTGAAAAACAATAACAACATTTTCAAACCATTGTGAAATAGTAGAACATTATGACATGATAGGACACCTAGTAAGTCGACCAGTTGAATTTATTTAGAGAAAGAGAATTTTAAAAAAGGTGAGTTTTCAAAAACTCGATCTAACTTAATAGAAGTAAAAAAAAAAAAATATATAATTAAGGCCTGATTCAGAAACATGAAAGGAAAACAATTTTCAAATTTTTGTATGAAAAACACTCAAAAATTATTTAAAAACTGAGTGATTTTTATAAAAAAAATTAAATTGTTTTACCATAGAGAAATATAAATAGAGCGGAAACTAGAAAAAAACTCAAACAAAAAAAATACTTAAAAATTTTACACATACGAGTGTTGTTTTCGTTTTCACATAGTTTTTTGTACTAATACATTCTCACCACTTAGGTTTTTGACAACTGAGTTAGGTCTTTGACAGGAGAGTTTTTATCTATGTGTTTTACTTTCGTGTTTCTGAATCAGGCCCTAAAAAACATAGAGCGGAAACTGGAAAAAACTCAAACAAAAAAATTACTCAAAATAATCACACATACGAGTTTTCACATATTTTTTTTTACTAATACATTCTCACCACTTTGTTTTTGGCAACTGAGTTAGGTCTTTGACAGCAGAGTTTTCGCTTTGTCACAAAGTCTTTAATTACTCAAAAACTTCTTCCAATTCTGAGATCAGAAAGTTATGTAGTCTTTTGTAATAACATTGGTGGCCTTTTAACGACAATGGGACTCTTAAGCTAAAATACTGATGAATGTAGATTGTTTATGGACAGTTAGAACCGAAGTTTAAAATGTAGTTTACTAAATATTGGTAATAAGCATGCAACTGTGAATAGTGATCATTCTACGAAATTAAAGGAGTATCAAATCGTAGCTCTTTTTTTATAAAAATAAACATCGATTTAAAGTGGTTACACTAAATCTCCATGTTTTGTCTGTTTATGGGACAGCAGAGCAAAACATGACCATTGGCTTCTGAGAGAAAACATGACGGTTGGAACAAAATCTTATAAGTCCGCCTTTGGTTTCAAAAAATAATATAATTTTGCATCCATTACCCATCAAGTTGGGACTTATGAAGCAGTATGTGAAGGCATTAGATAAAACTGGTTCATGTTTTGCCTTTCATTTAAGAAAGTTCCTAGGTTTGACCACAGAAAAAGTAAAATCTTATATTTTTGATGGCCCACAAATAAGACTTTTAATGAAAGACAACGATTTCATACATTCAATGAATCATTTACAACCAGCGGTAAAATTACAAGGAATTAGTTATAGACCTTTTAATTAGCTTTAAAAATTTTGGATGTAATATGAACATAAAAGTGCACAATGTCATTTAAACAAGTTTCCTGAAAATCTTGGATTGTTTAGCGAAGAACAAGGAGAACGTTTCCATCTAGATTTAAAAGTGATGTAAAATAGATGTAGAGTTGTTTATTTTAAAAAGTTAATAGTTTTATTTAATGTAAAAAAACAAAAGGGAATTCAATATAAAATAAATAAAAAGTAATAAAATGAGAGAGAGAGTTTGTACGACTTAAAGTTCTTCCGTATACGACCGGCTTCTTTGATGTGTAGAAGATGACTGACTTGTGTGTGTCTTTGCACATGCTCTATTTGCTTTTTCTTTCATCCCACAGATCGGCCTTCCTGCATTAGATTCGCCTCGAATCCGTCTTCCAGATCATCTGACCAGGGCTTCATAAACTCGGCACAAGTAGACGTCTGCTTAGGGCCCTCTCCAGCACTTAATTTCTCGACATCGTAGGTGTTATGCGCTTTCACTTTCGTAATACGGTAGGGACCAAAATATTTAGACTTCAACTTCAGGCCGCCTCCGAACTGCGTTCTTTTAATAGCAACTATGTCGTTGACACGGTACTGAGTAGCGTGTTTGCGTCTTAGGTCGTAGGTGTGTTTGTTTTCATTCTGTAGTCTGATGATGCTCTCCTTAGCTTCCTTTCTGACTTCAGATCTTTGTTGGTTGAAATTGGTTATGACTTCCTGTTCTAACAGCTCTTTAATACGGATGTCATCTTTACTGTGCATTTTGACTCCGATTAACACTTCAAACGGGGTAGAATCAATGCTTCTGTTGTAGGTTGAGTTGAGGATTTGTTGTACTTTTCCGACAAATTTGTACCATTTAGTCGGGTCGTCTATACTTAGTTTGGCCAAAACTGGAACTATGATGCTATTCATTCTTTCTATTTGACCATTGGCACGAGGTAAACCTGTCGTAATCTTCGCATGTTGAATACCTTCGTCTTGGCAATATTGTTGAAATTCGGTAGACGTAAACGCTGAACCACGATCTGATACAATTTGGATGGGATTACCAAATGTAACACTTTGCTGCTCTAGCTTGGATATAGCATCTTTTGCTGATGTCGACTTCGTCGGATAAAGCCAGCAAAACTTAGTAAAGGAATCAATAACGGCAAAAATGTGGTTGTAGTTTTTATTGGTTGACTCCAATGGACCGAGAAAATCAACATGGTAAGTCTTCAACGGCACTTCCTCTTTTGGTATGGGATTAAGTTGACCTTCTTGTTTACCTTTCTTCCTATTCATCACGATACACGGAACACAATTGGCAATATGGTGTTTTATCTTCTCTTCAAGTTTCGGGATGAAATAGTCACGACATATCAAATCTTTGGTCTTCTTTATGGCGAAATGACCCTTCTCGTGTGCTTGCCTAATAGCTTCGCGTTCAATACCTTTTGGCACGACCAGCAGTTCACGATCGTCGACAAGTTTGTAAAGTATATCGCCCTTCAGAAAATAGTCTTTATAGTTTGTTGTAGTCTTCAAAATATCCTTAATCGTTGCGAGGTCTTCATCTTGTAGTTGGGAATGTTTAATTTTACTGATGATACTATCTTCAGTTGAGATCATCATAACTGGGTGACGAGAAAAAGCATCAACGTGTTTCATCTGCTTTCCTGGTCTGTGCTCGACTGTGTAGTTATAATCTTGCAGAAATAGAATCCAACGAGCTACACGGGTGCATAAGTCTTTCTTATCTAACGTCTTCGTAAACGCGTTGCAATCGGTAACCAGCTTAAAAGGAATTCCAAGTAAATAAACCTTGAACTTCTTCAACGCTTCAATAACGGCTAGTATCTCCAATTCGTAGCTTGAATATTTTCTCTCTTGATCTGTAGTCTTTCTACTCATATAATAAACAGGGTGGAGCTGATCATCGTCGGGAGACTTTTGCATAAGCACTGCTCCATATCCGTCTATAGATGCGTCGGTATGGACTTCGGTCTCGTAATTTTGATTATAAATTTGCAGAACTGGATTCTCACTCATTACGGTCTTCAGTTTATTGACTGCTAACAGCTGTTCGTCGCCTATCTCGAATTTACAATCTTTCTTCTTCAGGTCGGTTAATGGTTTTGCAATAATTGAAAAGTTGGGAATGAACTTACGGAAGTAACTTGCTAATCCGAGGAAACTTTCAAGTTGTTTCAAATTCTTAGGGATGGGAAACTTCATTAGCGCGTCGATCTTTTCGGGAGATGGGGAAATTCTCTTATTCTCGATCACGTACCCAAGGAATTGAATTTTCCTCTTCAAAAAAATGCACTTTCTCAGATTAATCTCCAAACCATATTCCTCACAAAGTTTTAAAACTGTTTTCAAATTATGCATCGCCTCGTCTTCGTCTTTAGCGGTTATTATCACGTCGTCTATATATGGCAGAGCTATACCTTTCCTAGTCAAATCTCGAAATATTGCATTTACATGGCGCTGGAAAACTCCAGGAGAATTGGATAATCCAAACGGCACTTTACGAAATTGATATTGTCCACTGTGGGTGACAAAAGACGTATACTTTCGACTCGACTCCTCGACTGACACGTGGAAGAAACCATTTTTTAAATCTATCGTTGAAAATATATTTGCATCTTGTAACCGATCAAGTTGGTCCTCAATTAGTGGTAACGGGAATCTATCCTTAACTATCACTTTGTTGATCTTACGAAAATCTACACATAGTCTTGGTTCGCCATTACGTTTTCTAACAAGTACTACTGGACTACTATACTCCGACTCGGACGGTTCAATTATTCCTTCTTGAAGCCATTTTTCAACTTGACTATCGACAATGTTTCTCTCCATAATTGGTAAACGTCTGGGACTGCTGTGGATTGGTGTTTCGTCCTTAACAATAATCTTCATTTCCACATTTGTTGTTTTAGTTTTCACTGGTTGGTAATTCTCTATTAAATTCTTAACCTCGAGCTTGGCATTTTCACTTGCACCTTCGTCAATATAATTTTCAGTTACGTCATCAGGATCTTCATATGCGTTTATGCTCATCATGTTTCGGATTTCGTTCGCCGTCTCGTCTTTAAGCTTTTGTATTTTCAAACCATCAGAAGTAATATTTATCTCACAAAACTTACAAAATTCACTGCCCAATATAACATCAACATCGATAGAATTGGTAGGCACCACATGAAAATTTAAATTATATTCGTCGTCTTCAACAATCACGTTCTGATCAAAATTTCCTAACGGCTTAATCTTGTTTCGATCATTGTGGGTTCCAAAACCAACGAGATAGAAATCTGATTTCACTAACCTAGGGCTATTCAGCCTTTCATAGACACTTTCTGCCATCACATTGAACTTACTACCTGTATCGAATAATGTTCTCGCCTTAAATGGTTGATGACACATAAATTGTACTGCGAACTCCATGGGATTCTTTTCCATTTTCATCAGCTGACGTACGTTTGACTTTCCTTGTCTTGTTGGACACTCTTTAGATACATGACCAAATTTGTTGCATCCGAAACATTTGATGCCTTTGTCCTTATCTTTGCAATTCTTAGATTCATGACCTTTGCCGCCACAATTAAAACAAATTTTCTCCTTCTTGTCATTCTTTACTTTTGTTGTTGTTGGTCTTTCAGTCTTCGATCTTGCAACTTTGTCCACCATAGTCTCATAGCATCTTAATTTGAATTTAAAATCTTTCAAATTCGTCGCACCATACAATATAGATTTATTCACCGTCAGATCATTAATGCCATCGATTACATATTCCATTAAAGTGCTATCATCTATGTTACCCCGAGAAGCTAACTCCTTCATATTAAAAAAGTATTGATGAACTGTTTCATCCTTTCTGATTTTACGTTCAATCATCATTCGATGTAACTGTGCACTGTTAATCGTTGTACCAAATTCATTTCTTAATGCATTTATCAATGTAGCATATGATGTAATACCACGTTCACTAGACACGAACAATTTAGCTAAACCTTTCAAAGATTTTTTCGCAAAAATAAACATCTGGAAATCATCAAAGCCCATAATCAAAGATGTTTCTTCGAATTCACTTATCCATATATCTATTGGCATATTACCATCACCGTCAAACGAGGGAATAGAGTCTTCAATGTCTCTATAATTCATTGCAAACCGTTGCATGTTTAAACAAGCTGTTCCATCAACATTGATCGTCTTCTGTTTTACGTATTGCGTCTTCTGTGTATTAACACCAACATATTTTGATTTTTCTAACGTCTTTTTTACCATCTTGCTGCTGCTGCTGCCGTCGTTTTCGCCTTTTATTGCTCTAACATCGTTTTGTTCACGAAATCTATTTCTTGCGTCGTTGTTGTTACTTACGTCGTTGTATACAATTGTATCATCATTATCGTCGTTAACATCATCATCGTCATTAATGTTGTCATTTGCGTCGTTTTCCACAATTGTATCGTCGTCGCTATGAACTTCATCATCGTCATAACCGTCGTTACTTGCTGCATCATTCTCCTGGCAACACATCAATTGTCCCTTCTTCATATTAGAGAATATGTACTCAAACAAGTTGTTGTTGTAACTCAAACATAACATACTGCATACAGCTACTAAATCAGCGTCACTGAGGTTTTCTTCAACGTATTTTTTCTTTGCCTCATAAAGAACATCGTTTTCATCAAAATCAAAGCCCATAAACATACGTATGCGCTTTCTGTTGTCGCGGTCACCTTCTTCACCAAAAAAAAGTTTGTGTGCTGCTACAATTGTCATTCTTTTCGCGGTCGCTATGTTGTTTTTTATATCAATAAAGTCTCCTAAAGCATTCATGTTCACTCTTGTTTCTATGCTCTTATTAGTCTATATAAAAAAACTAGTGCAGGTGTTCTTTTTCGTCTATATACTCTTTATACACTCTTGTTCGTCTTCTTGTCCATACACTTGCCACACACAATTAATCGCAGTTTGCGTAAGCAGAAATGACACTGTATTTACTCTCACTGTCTTTGCTTTGTGTTTGATCACTATACACACGCGTACACACACCGATTCGTTTATGCGCGTACTCTCTACTCAACGACTTTGTATTTGCTTTACTCACAAAAAACAACCCTTATTTTTGTTCAACACTTTGTTCACAAATACATAGAATTTAACGACTTTTTTTTCTACATTAACTCTTAGACGTTTAGTCACTTTGACACTTCGACACTTGGATCCCGGTTGAGCCCCCAAAATTGTAGAGTTGTTTATTTTAAAAAGTTAATAGTTTTATTTAATGTAAAAAAACAAAAGGGAATTCAATATAAAATAAATAAAAAGTAATAAAATGAGAGAGAGAGTTTGTACGACTTAAAGTTCTTCCGTATACGACCGGCTTCTTTGATGTGTAGAAGATGACTGACTTGTGTGTGTCTTTGCACATGCTCTATTTGCTTTTTCTTTCATCCCACATAGATGCCAATGTCGCTGGGACGAACACATGATGGCAGATTACTGTTGGAGTATCACACGGGAGTGTTCTAAGTTACATACATTATAGAAAATCTAAAATACAAGCTTTTTTTTACATCCCTGCAATTTCTCGAAAACTAGACTTAGGATTGAAAAAATAAGTATACAATTAGAATTAGGGTATCGAATATACTTAAGATCTGTTGTAGACCTGTGTAATTTATTATATGTACATAATACAAGGAGGTCACACGAAAAAATTTGTAAAACTAATAAGTTAATTGTTTTATGCTTATTATATTAAGTATTAACTACAGTTATATTCAAATTAATAACTAACAAATCTCTAAGATATTTTATAGCTAATTTTAACATAAATCAGAATGCTTGTCTTGAACTATTTGACGCATCTGCAATAATTGTATACTTGACATTGGACAAATATTTCAAATCTCCTATATATTTTCAATTGACCTTTTAAAGCATTTAAAATTCTACCTGTCTCTTTGACATGTCGCTGTGCACTATACGAGTTGTTATAGATGGAATCTCATCAAACGAGTTCAAGATCAATTCAGGTGAGCGCAAAGCTCCATCCTTTCTGCTGCTCTATTTCATATTATTTTAAACGTCAAACTTCCAACCCTATCTACTCTTCTGCAGATGACTGCAACATTTGCTGTCAGCCTGTCGGATATTGGGGTAACGCGGCAAAACATGGATGATACGCTTAACCAAGATCTTGTGACAATCTCTGAATGTGGTTGTGTCGATTTTAATGCACGCAATACTCAATGTTATATGCTAACACACAAAAGCACAACAGATCATGTTGCTCCATCTGTTTTCATGGGTGGTGTAAATATTAAAGAATCAGAAGCTCTTGATGTTCTAGGTATGAGTACTCAGTGCCATGTCCGCTGGACAAAACACATTTTTCAAGTGTCGAAAGAAGCATTCAAGTGCCTTGGTTTTTTAATTGGTGTAGGAAATACTTCACTCCATCTGATAACCTTACTATTTACACCAATTTTGGAGTTACTCGACCGCGTACAGGCGAGGGCGAAGGTGCTTATCGATGACAGTAGGGTATCCAGCTTTATTGACTCACTGGAACATCGTCACAATGTGGATTGTGTTTCACTGTTCTACCGATACTACAATGCTATGTGGGAACTTGTTCCCGAAATCCGTAGTTTTTATGCACAACAGACGTTCTTCGGCAAGGGCTAATCAATTCGTTGTCGACTGAACAGTGGATCGCACAACACATTACAGGGGAAATTCGTTCTTTATCTCTACTGTCCGTATGTGGAATAAACTTCCTCCTGAAATATTTCCTGTCACCTTAAATATAGGAAAATTCAAATAAAACTATAGGAATCAATATATATATTAGAATTTTTAAAGTCCAACATTAGCATTCATTTGGCCCTTACGGAAATGTTTGGTAGAGTCCCCACTTGAGTTTCTACTTGAGAAAATCTTCTCTTTGTAAGTTTAATATTTAATGTTACAGATTTTCTTCTTACAATAATAGAAAATAGGGTTTAGTTCAAATACAAAAAATACTTTCTGACTTTCACAGCTTCCATATTGACATTTGAACGTCTTGTTTCTAACAGACATAAGGAGAGGTATGAGTATTACTTGAAGTATTTGCGTTTTCTAAATATAATATCGTGAAAAAGTTTTTATTCTTAAAATCAAGTTTGCCTACCTAACGCTAATTTGGATTACTTTGGTAACGGTAGCATAACGGTATTTTCTGTTATTTCGGTAAAGTTATTTTAATCTTGATAAAATTTACAAATATTAAAAATAAGTGGATTTACATTGAGTTTATTGTAATCAAACGATTTTATTTTAATAATTTAAATTATTTATAGAATATAGGCAACGGTGTTTAGAGGTAACGGTATTACAATTTTAGCGGTTACGTTGAGCTAAAAGGGTATTTTAGGGATAACGGTAGCTAAACTTGCTTAAAATTGCCTTCCATTAGATTGAGAACATTTTAAAATAGCTGTTTAAAACATTGTTGAATAATTTCTCACTAATAATTGTTTGCAGAATTTAGAAATAACAATTTTTCGAATAACAAATAATTCGAATAATTTTTTGTAGAATAATCGAATAAAACGAATAAATATAATTGCTCTAATTTGACAAATACTTATAGATAACGAGAGTATTTTAATCATTGTAGATCAGTGGTCCGATAGCTTATTCTACAAATGTATAAATGTTACTGCAAAGAAGTTATAATTCTAAAAACAAATCTAAACCGAGAAATAGTAATAGTAACCGAATTTGTTGCCAATCTAATGATTCTGCCATAGTGTCCGAATTTTACAGTTGTGGCTAAACAATTTTGGTTGCTTCAACCGAAATTTTTCTTTATCCACTCATTTTCTGTTGCTAGAACCTAAATTTTTTTTTTACATTCTTTGGGCATGTAAAGAAAAATAGGCTGAATAATTTTCGAATTGATTTCGAAATTGAAATTGTGGGGTTTAACATAAGACGTGGTGGCATAATGGGAACATATGGTGGAAAAATATTGAAACTCTATTAAACACGATTTATATTTAGCAATTATTGATACTGTTTATGTTAAGCAAAAATCAAATACTAATCAAAATGTTAGAGCAGAATACATTTGGATTCCCTAATTTTTAGGTATTTCGTGATGAAATGGCTTTTCTTCATTCATTGTTTTACACTTATTTTTAAGTAGATCGAACCTGATTTACATTGATAACAATTCCAGGAAGTTCACAAAAATATTTGTTTAGGTTTGTTCTATTTTCATTTTAATATCTTAATGATACAGCCGTTATTATATTAGTTCAAGTAAAAATTTATCAAAGACAATTTATTAAAATACAAAAGAAAAACCTTTTAATCATGCGATACAGTCAAAAACTTTACTTTCATTTACAATTCACAATTCAAAAAAAAAAAAAAACTCGTAAACAATTTTTTTCAAAATTTCTCTTCTTACAAAACCATTTACAAAAACAGAAAAATATAAACTTTAAACAAAACAGGTAATTTAAGGCAATACCATCTAATTATATGATTTAGTTGTAGAAATAGTCAATTATGTTATTAAACTCTTTATAGCAATTTTATTATTTATTTGTAGCTTTTGAGATCTATTAATACAAATTCTGCCACAACTTTAACTTCAACTTAAGAGACGTAAATACGTGGTGGTATTCATCATAATTTATGATTTATGATGATGGTACAATAGTTTTAACACTTTTTCTAGTTTAAATGTCTACATCTATCTATCAGATACACAATCATTTTTCTTCATTTCAGTTTTATTTTATTTCATTTCATTTATTTTTAATACGTTTTTTCTTGGTTTTGGTTCGTTGGTTTTTGTTGCCGTAAGTAAGAAGTAGTAATTATGGTTAATTTTTTATAAACAAGTTTTGGTTTTTTTACTACTTCTTTTTTTTTGTATTTTGTATTTAACAAATTTTGTGGTTAGTTTTCTAAAGACGGAAGATATTCTCACAAGTAGTAAAATTATGTTTATAAAATAATTAGGAAATGTATCTATCTATTATAGTTTGATTGGAGTAGGAAAAAAAAAAACTATTAAATAATAAAAAATATTACTACTACTATAATTTAGTGCTTTTAGTTTCTTTGTTTAAAAGCTGTAATTTTTTTTCTAATGGTTATGAAAATAATTTGAATTTTATGGTCTATAATAGAAAAGGTTACTAATGAAACTTCATTTACTTCTTTAATTTGAAAATAATTAATTCCTTAAAGAACAATCACTTAATCCAGCATGTCATTTAACAATGAATAAGGCACGTTCACATTGTTCGCAAATGTTTAATTGTTCCAGCGATCTTCTACAATAGAGCAGATAAGATCTGTTGTGATCTTTTCTAAATGAAAACATTTTAAAATAAATTTAGTACAAAAAATGTGAACGTAGCTTTAGAATTGTAAAAATACTCCCTTGCAGATGATTTCTGAGCTAAGAAAAAGTGTTATTCGTTTTATTGTATGGATGCAGGTGAAATTGCAAGTAGAATTGCTTGAACAAAAGAGGAAAATCTACAGACAAAAGTGTTAATTTCCTAAAGAGCAGTGAACTGTCACAGAACTAGTCATGAGATTGGTTCCTCAGGGAGAGGAACCGGTATAAGTTCCAACTTTAGAAAAAGAAACCGGTCTCTTTAACTAAGCGAAACTAAGCGAAATTCTTCTATTTTGGATATTATAATAGACTAAATTATATTTTAATTTTGACACAACTTACAGGACTAGCACGATTGACACAAATTTCCCGCAATCTAATTTCAATTAACAGGATACTATGTATTTATTACAAGTGTATAGATTTCATTTATATTACGATTGGTATCGACAAGTATCTTGTTTTAAATATAAATAAAATTAACAAATCTCAAGTTCTTTGACTTCAAAGTCAGCCAAGACAATGTCTAAGACCTCGTAGGTGGTTTCAAGCTATATTTCACGATTGGGAGATGAAGAGGTGGATAAGAGCCCTCATACTTTCTTAATTATTCTCATAGTTTTGTTCTTTAACCTAATCAGATAAAAAGTAATTACTCTAATCTAGTCAAATCGCAACGCAAAGGCGGTCAATTAAAAGAGGCAAAGCGGCTAATAACTTGATTACCAAGCATAGTGAGCAAAATATCAATTATTTGATCGACTCCTACTGAAAACCGGAATTCTGCAAATTCTGATCTTCAATTTTAAGTCCACAAACAATTTGTAATCATAGCACTCTAGCGATCATGGACATTGGCATCTTTTAAAATCCCACTCGATAATGGTCTTTATTACAAATGGAAGCACTAAATCACATTTCGTGTACAGAAAGATTGGTTTAAAATTAACAAAATTAACATTTTGAATATATTTATGGAACACGAGTACATTCATAATTCTACACAGAGAAAACAGATTCGTAGTAGCAAGCGAATTTGTTGCGAATCGAATGATTCGGTTGTACACACAGAATTTTTCAGTTTTATCAATAGGAGTCAGATTATAAAGAAGAATTTAGCTTGAAGCAACCAAATTTTTATTACCCCTTTGTAGCCGCAACTGTAATATTCAGTCACGAAGGTAGAATCATTCGCTTGGAGACAAATTCGGTTGCTATCACGAATCTGTTTTCTCTGTGTAGCACTTCGTGTCCTTTAACTTTTCCATGACTTTTAGAATAATTCCTAGTTCAAATATATCACGAATATCTTATAGAATATACTTAAAGCTAAAAGCTCTTTGTATTTTACAAATTATACACATAGCCTAGATATTGATTTCCTACTAAAATTAGAGTAAAGGGGTCAACAAAATCGTGATTCCGAGATGACTGATAATACGAATAAAAAGCTTAATGCATAAAATATTGATTGACTCCTGCAGAAAACAAAAAGGCTGCAAAATCACATCATCAGTTTATAGTTTGTATTCATCTCCCTCTAGTGTCACTCGATTTCAGGAAGATATTCGAAAAAATGGGACGATGCATTGATTTCTCGTCAATTAAGTGTGTATTTATTTTAAACCGATTGTTTGTTAATAATCCAACTGAAATGAAAATATGTTTTTTTTAGACAAATTCGGAGCTGTTTTTGGATCCAGACTATTTCGTTTTCAAACCGAGAAATCATTGTACGGGATATGTTTGAGTTGTTGAATTTAATTTTCAGTGTATTGAGTCGCAAACTCTCAGTCACGATCCGTACGATGACGGAAATCTTATGTCTATAAACCAATCCTACAAACTTTTTGCTAAAATTTAAGTGCAGCACCTTCTATTGTGATTTTTTGTCTCGAGTCTACTATTTTACGTGATGTCACGGCGAATTGTCTAGTCGACAGCATTAATTCCCAGATCGCTCTTTTGTTTCCAATCTAATTTGACTGAACTTTGCTTAGGATTTTGTTGGACGGAATGCATTCTGTTACGTTACAATTACGAATTATGTACGTCCAGAATTTTGCCAAGTATATAGCATAAGACCAAAATAGTTCTTAAAGTAACTAGAAAAGACATTTTTTGTTTATATTTGATAAATTCACAAGGTCTCTTATCAGTCATATTGTCATAATGTACTAATATATCACGACTCGGTGGCTCGGCTTAACCGAGACTAAGGCATTCGGTGTTGGTCTCTGCTGGTTCGTTACGATGAACATAGCATAGAAAGTAGTATTATTTTAGGAAATTTTTTGCTTGAAAAGCAATAAAAACTATTGTGAAATATTAGGACATTATGACAATATGACATGATAAGAGACCTTGTGAATTGACCAATTATTTAGAAATATTGTAGTTATTTTTAAAAATAATGCAATAAGCAATGCTTTAAGGCAGACAAGTACAGTTTGTTTTCGAATAAAATGTGTTATTTATTGTGCTTTTGTTTGATAGCACTGGCTGGACTCCTTCTAAAACTAAATTACAGGTCAGTGATAGTGCTTGCATTATAGTATAGTATTAAAATTTCGAGGAACAAGTTCTCAAACAATATTGATAACGCAACAATCTTATTAGATAATATGGTAGCTGGCCATAGCGTAATCAACCAGTTAGAATTATTAGGGACAGTTGTGAATTAGTTACCTTGATATGTCCAATTACGGAAGATTTCCCCAAAATCAACTTTTTTTTTAAATTAAATTTGAATAAGAAAAATATTTAATATTGTTTAAATTGAAAATGTATGAAACTTATTTCTTTTTGAATTAGCTTTAATTTTTTCAGTTTTCTTTCGTATCTGACATTTTAGGGAAATTATAATTGAGAACATTCCTTTCTAATAATTCTACCTGGTTGATTGTGGCAATGGTAGTAGCTACTGTATCAAAAGTCGAGACGACTAGATTTCGAACAACATTATTTAAAATTTATTAGAATATATGAAGTTATATGACTAAAAGCATTAATAGATGTCGGTATCATTACTATATCTGATGCCTTCAATTAGTGGCAAAGTGATGGAGATAAATATAAGCCAATAACAATAAGTATTCACATTTTATAAGTAGAACTTAATCCAATGGCACTTTAACGAAAGCATTGTTGGACAATTAGAGGAATAATGGATTGGCATTTGGCTTTGAGCTTGAAGTCTTGTAAGCAGATTCTGTTGGCTTTGTAGTTTTATAATACATATTTTACATGCTTTCTTGAACTCATCCTGTTCTAATAATACTTCCATGACCCTGTGGATGTTCTCATTTCATATGTATTGGGTGAAACATTTGTACAATATAAATTTATTCAAAGTATTGACCAATGTTGGCTATGACCTTTTCCATTTCTGGCAACATATGGATTCCTAGCAAAAAGAACTGCCCATCTTTTGAAGCCAAGAACAAATCAAGCCAATATCGCATACTCTGTTCCAAAGTGATGAGTATCCCAGAGAGAGCGTTTTACAGAGACCGAAACAAATTGTAGTCGGAAGGGGCACGGTCTGAACTATAAAGCGGGTGTGGCAAAACTTCCCAACCACTTCATTATAAATATATTTTAACAGGTATTGCAACATGTGGCTGAGCGTAAACATGATGGAATATTACAGGGCGTTTTTCGACCAATGTCGCTTTAAACGAATCAGTGCGTCCGGTACAGGTTCCCTGTGATGGTCTGGTCAGATTTCAGCTGTTCATAATATATATTACCTTTTTGTTCCCACCAAATACAGAGAATTACATTAGCGTCATGGATATTTGGCTTTGGTGTCGATTCGGCAGTTTGAGCGGGCTTAATACACGATCTGTTAAGCTTCGGGTTATCGTAATGGACGAATTTCTTTTATAGCGTTCAAGCATTATTTCGGGCATGCAAAATCGTCTTTCAAGGTCTCTCGGCTTCAATTAGTATGGTACCTAATTTCCCTGCTTTTGAATGAAACCTGCTGCTCGTAAATGTTTTGAAATTGTTGATTGAGTAGCTACCAATGAATTTGCAAGCTCTTGTTGAGTTTTACAACAATCTTCATGAAGTAATACCTTCAATTCTTGGTTTTGAAACTTTTTTGACTGGCCTGGACGATCTTTGTCTTCCGTGTCCAAATCTCAACTTCTGAGGCGCACAAACCATTTCTCGAAAGTTAAAACTTATGAAACACATTCACCATATGCTTCGGTGTGCTTCAGCGGCACTTTTTTACCCGCATATGACGCATTGTTGACACAAAATATCTGAAATTACTGAACTTTTTCCATAATACGATTCCATATGTCTAAATTGATTTTAAAATGGCTTCATTTTGATTGGGCTATAGGATTTTAGGTTTATGTGAAGTCTTTTAGGTTTTATAGAAATGATCCAAGTAAATACCTCTACTTTAGGGAGAAAGTAACATGTTAACTCTTTGACATATTCACTCGTATTCGCCAGTTTATGAACCATGCCTCCATATTTTTAATGTATTCATGGGAGCTAATAATCATCAGCAAATTTAAATAATAGTTAACGCACGTAGGCAACTCGTAGATGTAGGTCCATAAATACTTTCTTGGGGCGGTTTTAATTGTAAGTGTGTAGAAATTTTTATTTTTTTTTGTATGACCAACACCCAGGGGATGTTGCATTGTGTTGATGTTCGGAAATAAAGTTATGGGAAGGAGGAAAGAGGGAGTAGTGTAAGTTGGCGTTTGATTTGAAGTGATAAATATTATATTCCGCCGGGAATACGGTAAATTTCACATATGTATAGTTTGACCAAAAAAAGCATTTTCCCTATAATGTGTCGTGCGGTCGATACTCGAGTATATAGCAAATTGGTGCAATCTGCGTGATAGTCATGTGCTTCGAATGATAGTGCGCGTATTAGGTATGATATTACTTATGTCTGCTGAATAAAACCCGTGATAATATCTGTAAAATAAGGATAAGCTGCCCACATTACGACAATCTTCCAAAGTATCAATAAACTGGGTAACAGTTTCATCTGCTATAAGATCAACCGTTCTTCTTTGAACCCGGTCCAGCAGCTCTAGACTTGACCCATATGTGGGAATTATATTCCATTTTGGGACGAATGAAAGGAGAGAAATATGTCCGACATCATGAAACCTAAGCACCTAAAAGTATCCTTCGCAACATTTAATATATGAAGATTCCAACGGACGTTACACTGTATTCTCGTACCTAGAATCATAAGGTTATCTGAAACTCCAACAGTTGCGTTACTCATACGAAGAATTGATTGTGGTGAAATCTCAAGACGTTTGTGTGTCAATAGACAGCACTGAGTTTTGAGTGCGTTGTTTTTCGAAATTTTAGACGATTAACAAATTCATCTATCGCTTAGGAAGGTTTATCTTGAAACTTTTGTCGCTTAACTTTTCTTTTTTTTTGAAATAATGTTCAACAATATAAATGCATTTTTGTCTCCTGTATTCCTACATTTTCAATAACCCTAAGCTGTCCAAAGTAAATCGGTTTTTTGTTGGCTACATTTTACAGCACAAATGGAGGCATATTTAAATCTTGCGTGAATTTTGGGACACCGTTTATTTTGATTATATATTTCGTCTATAATCTATGTTCACTTTTTAATTATTGTTGTATGAAAACTTCCAACATTTATTATTAAAAAGCGAAATTTTTCTATACAGCATTTTTCACTTATTTGTTAAAGTATCCGTATTGTATCCACATAAATTGTTAGAAACATATATTTTAAACTTTTTTAAATTTGCATAAAATTTTGAAATTTTATTTAAGATGTAGTTAATCCAAAATCGGAAAGGGCCGTAGATCTGGTGCATTAAGCAGTTTAATTAAAGACTTTAGTTACACATCACTTTTGGCTTTTATGGGAATAAAATAAAAGTCCAATTTTTCTTTTAAATTTAAAGATTAAACATTTTCTCATTTCAGCCTTACTATATTAATTTTGTTCGGTATTCACATATTCAAACATTGAACATTACGGTAGTTCTAAATCCAAGTACATACTCCACAATCTATAAAGGAAACACCATGAGTAAATTTTAAAAACTGGGTCAAACTCAAAAAATCGTCGCAATGATCTTCATTTAAAATCTAAAGTACTTATAAAAACATTTAAACACAATTTTATAATCCAGGTCTAATTTTTAGATTGTTACTCGTAAATAATTCAACATTTTAATGATGAATTCTTTCTCACTACAAAATGTTTTGTTGTCCAGAGAAGCAGAAGCAGTTAATAAAAAAAAAAGTTTAACTGAATCATAAAAATTTAAAAAAAGAAAAAAAAAAAAAAACTAAAACAAACGAATAAAGAAGAGAACGACAACATACCGGTTTCAACAGCGATGTTTAATAAATCCGGTTAATTTGTAATCCCATATCACAGAATTTAAAGATATTATTTTTGTTGATGTTGTTGTATTTTTTTTATTATGAACACATTAGAAAGATTTAGTTATTCTTAAACACACTCACACACAGATACACTTGCTTAATGCGAGTTATGAGAACTCATGAAATTTTTGTGGATTTTTTTTTTTTAATTTTTTGTTTTGGATTTAATTTTAGCTTTAATTTCTTCTCTTTTATTATTATTTAATAACTTTGGCACACTTTAATTTATTTATTTGGATGTAGATTAATGACAATATCAAATTATTTTCATTTGCTGTAATTTCTTTTTATTTATTTTTATGAATTATTTCATTTTTATTACAATTTATTTTATTTTTATTCAGTATTTACTTTTTTTTAAATTTCTTTCTGTTTGAATTTTTTTTATTTTTTTTCAGTGGTAGCTATTTTCCATTCAATATGAAAAACACACGAATTTTCTGTTTTATTTCACATTTAACTTCAAGATACAATTGTATCTATGACACTGACTTATGAGAGAACTGTCAATTTCTATACATATTTCGTTGCCACCACCACCATCATCATCATTTTCATTTTTATACTTGTACTCGTACGTATTTACGTACATCCACACCAAACACTATTTTAGAAAAAAATTTGGAAAAAAAAAAAAAATATTTAGTATAAACGAACAGCAACAATAACACAACTGCATATGGCATGTATTTAAGGACGGACGTATTTTAAGCCACCGACGAACGATCCGCTACGTTTACACATGGCGCTATTTAGCATTGATTTGTGTTTAAAACATTTATTTTTCTATATATGTATATTTTTTATATCGTTTGTTTACAAAAATTTATTTATGTACAATTTCTTTAGAGCCAAGAAAAACAACAAATATAAAACACTAACAACAACTGCGTTTCTTACATTTGTATAAATAAATATCCTTTTTTTCCCCTTTAGGAAACAAGGAGCAAATACTTTAGCAACACTCGTATTCACATACAGACATACACACATACGCACTCACACAATTCCACTCTCAAAAAGAGATTTTATTCCTTTTTTTTTAATGGTAGTCGTCGGCTTTGTTGTTGTTATTTTTCAAAACGTATTTTATTTATTTAATTTTTATTATTTTATTTTTTGCTTTTCAAGTAACCGGCAATCAATTTCGAAAATATTTTTATTATTTTCAAGTTGCTTTGCAGCACAGACACGAAACACGAGAAGAGTGTGTGCAAGAGGCAAGAAACAAACTAAACACTAAAATCAACCAACAGCAGGGTCCATTACAATATTTTTTCGGTTTTTGTTTTTCTTATTCTCTTTTGCTCACTCTTCTCTTTGTGCGAGTGTTGTCAGCTGGGTCAAATGTAAAAAGCACTAAAATGTTGTAATGTAATATAAATCATAAGAATGGAAAAGGAAAAACAAGGCATTTCTAAAAATAACTTTAGTAAAGTATATTTTTAAATTCAAGAGATCTTAATATAATCGGCTAAGCCCGAAAATAAACTTGTATTTTTTTGAACATATGTGTCACGTAACCTCGTCTGAATATGAAAATTTATTAAAGCATTTTAGTAATTTGATAACAAATCAACACTCATCTTAATCTAGTTTAATGACCAAAACGCAACAAGTTATCGTAGCATAGTTGGATGACCTGTCACAGGTCAAGTTAAAATGATACGTCCTCTATATAAAAGCGTCTAGGACTAGACCCGATAACTATGTCAGAGGAACTAGATCGCGGAATTAGATGTGTCTCAGTACTCTTACCCCTAAGAATGATTGTGTTAGTGCAAAAGTATCAATGTGTCGTGTATTTCGAACTGTTACTTACATGTGTAAACGCCAGGTTAATAAACTGTGGATACTAGAGTGCTCCAACAAATAACCATTAAATTAACTTATTAATAATATATAAAACCAGAAAACTTTTACAGATATGGTGTCTTTTTATACACTTCACCATAAATGGCAAGGATATATAAGTTTGTCATTGCGTTTGTAATTTCCACATTTTTCATAAAGTATATGTATTATGGTTCCTTATAGATAGCGGAGTCGTTATAGCCATGCCCTTCTCTTGAGTTGTCCGTCTCTGAGTTGAAATCAACTTTCTGAAGCCACCAAATAATTAACATACATGTTTGATACATCCACTATATTCTAACTCAGGTCGCTATTTCAAGAAACTCAATGCGGTTATTAGCATTGTTTATAAGTATGGCAACACTTAATGTTTAAGCTGCTAATATTGACATCGAAAGCTCTAGAATTCGAACATACTAGTTTGTCCGTTAAGAGCATTGTAGAAGATTCCCGAAAGATGTCGTGTGTATAAATAGTGACTGCGGTTGCAGTAGATCAACTGTCTTGTACATTGAAGTTTGTGCATTATAAACATGTGTGTATTAAAAATACATAGTAACTATTTAGACTGTTGTTGTGTATAAATAAATAAAGATTTGTTACAATTTTAAACTACTAAAACTGCTTTTATTTGCAATCATAAGTATCCGGTTCATTTAATGGAAATAAACCAACGTTTTCAAAGGGTGGAAACGTAACAATATCTTGCAAATATCGATTTTGTACCAACATTTTACACAGATAAGTAACATCTATGAAATAATTCAATTGCTGTATTTTGCGTATATAGGTCCATATTTGATCTTAGGGGCACTTACAAAAATAACCTAAAGATGCATAAAGCTCTTATAAATATAATCAGTTTTAAATACTACACTAGCATTTTATGAAGATAGGACCATCATTGTACATAGGTCCCATATAAGGACCACATTCGAAAAACACATTAACATAAACAAAAATCTTAACTCAATCACATATCAGTATTTCTTAGCCTTTTCCCATCTTTCTGGCAACATGTGGATTTTGAGCCAATATAACTGCTCATCTTTTAAGACCAAGAACGAATCAAGCCAATATTGAATACTCTGTTCGAAAGTGAAGCGTATCCCAGAGAGAGCGAGAGAGTTCTGCTTCGATCGAAACAAATAGTAGTTAGACTATAAAGCAGCTGAAGCAAAACTTTCCAACCACTTCATTCTAAATAGTTTTTAACTGGTATTGCAACATGTTCGAGTGTTGTTTGGTATATTACAGTCTCATCTCCGGTCGCATATTCCTGGCATTTTTCAGCCAATGCTTGATTCAAACGAATCAGTTGTGTTTATAATAGATACGACCTATTTGGTCGCACCTTATACAGCATTACCTTAGAGACATGGATATTTGGCTTTGATGTCGATTCGGCGGGTTGGTCAGGCTTCACGTACGATTTCTTATGCTTCTGGTTATCGTAATGGATCCATTTTTCATAGCAAGTAATGATTAGGTGAACGTTTTAAAATTGCTGCTTGAGTAGCTCACAATGATTTTGCAAGCAATTTTAAAACGTTTGCGAGCAGCAGGATTCATCCAAAAGCAAGGAAATTGGGTACCATACGGATTGAAGCCGAGAGACCTTGAAAGACTATTTTGAATGTCCGAAATGATGTTTGAATGTTATACAAGAAAATCATTTTTGACTCCAATTCTTGGTATTCAAACTCACCACTTCCGAACACAACAAACTATATCTTAGAACCGAAAAGCTCTAAGGATATTCTAAAGAATATAATAACCTTGTATGAATCCAAAATCAGTAGAACTATTGGCGAGATAGTAATCTTGTAAGGTCACTTTATGGATAAATCCATGATTTTTCTACACAATTTTGTAGCGTTTGCCAAAGGATTTAACACAGGAAATCCTTATAATTATATTCATAATGTATGAAATGTAAGTGAGTGAAATAAATATCTAACCATGAATCATTTTCACAATATATTCATTGACAATGTTTTCTGGCTTCACTATAAATGATTTTTGAAAATCTATATGAAATTTTACATAGAGCGAACAATGTCTACAACTAAACTCGGAAATTAGTGCAATACCAACGAAATATGGATAAACCTAGATGTAGTTATACTATCAAACATTGAAGTAAGTTGTTCGTCCCAATTCAATTCATACTTACACCTAAAATTAATTGTTCAAGTCTCTGAAAAAGTCACACTATACGATAATCGTCCCACTCATGATTTCAGCATCGCAATATTGTTGATGTCCAAATACTCATACAATAATGAATGTGAGTGAAACTAATAACCAACCATATCTCATGAAGATCATACAATATCAGCTCCAGAATAGATCAGATGTTTGCTGGCACAACATCCAACAATATTTGACAAAATTCATGAAATTTTATTTGAAACGAAAGAAGACTTCAAATAAATTCCAAAATCTGTGGGAAACCAATAAAAAAATTGAGGCCCCAGAGAGAGTTGCAACATTCAAATTGTAGCGAGTCGTTTCAAAATCAAAACACGCAATTAGATATTCAAGGATGATAGCCACGAATGAAGAATAAGGAAATCAGTAGAAAACCTACACTCCAGCACCAGATGTGGTTATACCATCGAAAATCAAAGCAAGTTGTTCGATACACTGTTTTGAGTAAATTCACGCCGAAAATTTTCACAATTCAATACCAATTTATGCGCCAGATGCATTCTACTAGTCTTTAAAAAAACTACAAATTTCAAATTTGACGAATAAGAAAACATAATGAACATTTTCAATTAATTACAAAAATTACAAAGCATTTAGAAACTAAAAAATGTTTAATATGATTGAAACACATTCAATGAATAACTGTCATGGGCATTTATATTGGGATTGTTGACTAAAGTTATTTCAAATCGCGAAATAATTAGAGTTTAAACCATTAAACCGAAACTTTTATAAATAAAAATCATAAAAATTCGTATTTTTAAAGAGAAACAGTTTTTAAATATAATAAATACAATACATGGACTTATATTTCATTGTGAAAATTATAAGAAAACTAATAGATGTTACTAAAATTATAGGAAAAACTTTTTTCCAAAAATGAGCTATGTTTCAGCTCTAAAATTAAGATAATTAAATAATTTTGAAAATTAGTATGTACTGCATTTCAAAAGTTTAGGTTTGTTTAGAATAAGAGCGAATATTAGGTACGATTTCGGCAGGACTCTAGAAATATTTAAGATTTAGAGAAGTTTTGTCAAAAAATTAAATAAGGAAAGGGATATAGAGGCGGTATTCAATAAATACAAATGGATTACCTTAGTTTCCAAATTGTAATTCAGTTATGTTGACTCTTTTGTCTTCCACAAAAATATAAAAAAAAAACTCTCAAATTAACATCACTGTTTATGTTGTTTATTTTTTCCACTCTACGTTTATATCTTTTGTATGGGAGAATAACAAAAAAAAAAATAAAAACGAAGAATATAATAAAAATAAAATAAGAAAATAACAACAACACATACTCTCACACACACACACACTCAGGCACACAAGTAAGAAATAAACGTGCACTTATAGAATTTTTCCGATTTGTTATTTTAAGTTGGAAAAAAGGAAAAAAAAAATAAATAAATGAAATGTTTGTGTTATTTTCGTTTATATTTCTTCGTTTTTTTTATAATTTTATTTTTCTTTCTAAACGCGATATATACAAAAACACAAAATAAAAGCGTCGAGTATGGATGGAGTATGAGAGTAAATCCAACCATGTAAGAGAGGAGCAAGAGTATGCATGTGTGTGCATGCGTGTATATGAAGAACGGTACTTTACGTTTGTTTTTTTTTTTTTGTTATTTTCAATAGTTGTTTTTCTTTTTGTGTGTGGCTGCTGGTGTTATTGTTGTTTTTGCTGTTTAATTTTCTTTAAGAGACCCGCGTAAAAATGCGTTTTATTTTCATTTCTTTACTTTTCAGTTGTTGTTCCTTTTTAAACTCTTCAATATTTTTAAGTTAGTGTTGTTGTTGTTGTTGCTGTTGGTTGTTCTTGTACTCGAGTGTGTTATTTTCTGCATTTGAGAATTTATTTGAATTATTTTCAGTTTCTTTTATATTTTTTTTCTTATTTGTTTCCCTCTTATTAGTGTTGTGTACTTGTTTGTGTGTAAGACACTGATGATAAAAAAATAAATTTGTTTTAGTTCTATGTTTTCTAACAATTTTTCTATTTATGTGTGTTTTTTTTTTATTCTCCTTATTTTGTTGTTGTTGTTGTGTACATAACTTACAAATGGGAAATGAGATAAATTAATATTGTTGTAAATAGAATTTAATTTGTTTAAAAGTCTAGTCTAAATGTAGTAACAGCCTAGAGTTATTTTTAGAAAATTGTAACTAAATATAGTATTTAGTACAATTTTGTGTGTATGTATGTGTGTGTGTTAATCTACTACATTTTTTTCCTTGTAATAAAATGTAGTAATAGGGGAGTATTTTGTGTTTAAGTCACTGGTAAAAGATAAGCAGAGAGTACACAGAGAAACTTGTTTTATTGTGTCAACCGAATTTATGTCAGCTTTAATGACTGAATTTTCTAGTTGTGGTCAGAACAGCCTGGCAATTTTGATAAAACATCGTCTAAATTTTTAACAAAATATCGGCATATTAATTTTTAAAAATCAGAAATGTGTAAATTACTATGAAATATATCTACAGCTTAACATGATTTTTATACACTGCACCATGAGTGTTAAGGGTACATAGGTAGAAGTTTGTCATTCCGTTTGTAATTTCCACATTATTCATTTGCGATCCCATAAAGTATATGCATATATTTTGGATCGTTACATAGCCATGTTCAACCTTCCGAAGCTCCTAAATAACTTCCATACTTGATTGATACATCAATATATCCGCTAAGGTACGACATAGGTTGCCATTTAAAATCGAGAAAATCGTCCCACAAATGGATGATATTTCCCTAGAAAGTTGGAAAACCACTAAAATAATACCAAAAAAAAAAAAAAAAAAAAAAAATACCAAAAGCGTCAGGCTTAATTCGCGAAACTTCATTTGGAACGGAACATGGACAATAATGAATATGGAAATCAGTAGATAAGATCTGAGGCACCAGATGTACATAGTTAGATGGTCGAAATACTGTTTTACACAAAATCTTCACAATTCAATTATAATTTATGTCTCAAATGAATTCTTCAAGTCTCTGAAAAAGCCACAATATTCAAGCAACTGTCGAAAAACAGTAGTTGATGACCAAACGGAGTATAACTAATGACCAACCATATATCTCCTTTCACGATTAATCACATAACAATCTTAAAATATCAGTTCCCGGTTAGCTCCGATGTTTTCCAGCACAATAATCAACGAATTGGGACGACCTCCATGAGATTTGATTTAGCACGCAAGAAGAACTTAAATAAATTCCAAAAGTTTTTAGAATCCTAAAAAAAACATAGGCCCCAGATAGAGTTGCAACATTCAAAATTAGAGCAAGTTGTTGCACACAAAAGAAAAATTGTCGCTTCAAAATCATCAAAACAAATTTGATATGGAATGAACAATACTCACGAATAAATACGGAAGTTACTAGAAAAACCCATGAATCACTGAGGCACCAGATGAAGTAATTCCAATTTCATCGAAGCGTGTTGTTGGATATACAAAACAATGAGGCATCATTTCACCATTATTTTTAACAGAAAGGATTTTTTTACGCAGCTCTTAGCTTCATCATGACATGTTCATACTACATATGAATTATCCTGTTAAATGATAGAACAAAAACATCACCATTAAGGCCATTAAGGGCCTTCCGGGACATTTCGCTCTACTCATCGCCAGTCACAAAGCTCATGCTCAGAGGACTCATCGTGCAGCTCGCACGATTTTGTCCCAACATTGTCTTAAGTAAAGTGGTGGTATCTAAGACCACAATGTCCAGTAAATAAACCAGTAAGTATTCTCCAAACTTTTGTTATACTTTTGAACAGAGTCAGACAGAATAGTTTGGCCTGTCTGAGCCCAGACAAGTAACCCCAATTACGGACAAATTCCGATTCAACGCAAAATCAAACTCTTTTTATAGGTAATCCCCACGAGATGTCAAAGAGAGGTTCAGGTCGAATCATTGGACCATACTTCTTCGGAAACGAGGATGGTCAAGCAGAGTTCTGTCTGTCTAAATTGGATGATATTAATGTGGACGACAAGACGGTGTCATATGCAACACATCCCGAGAAACAACTGAATAAATACATAAGGCATTTCCAGGATGTGTAATCTCGCATTTCGGTGATCAGAATTGGTCCCTATAAATCTCGAATTAATACCATTTTAAGATGGTTTTGGACATATAATTATATTTAAATCACTATTTTTGAGGTTTTAGCTGCAAAATTTTAGATGTCATGACACCAAAAAATGTATGAATATGTACAATCACTTAATTCAATTCAGATACTACAAATATGCATTGAAATGAGCTATGATGGTAATAAATAAAGATTTTCTAAACTATAGAATTCCATCATATTTAACAAGTTTTTCACACACTTGTTCAACATTGGCTCACTGATACTTTCTTTACATCTGGGAGTATTTTAGGGGTAACGGTAGCCAACCTTGATCTAAAGTTATGCCAAATGTAAACTTTATATCAATGTTGACTACCGTTAACGCAACTCTACCGTTACCCCTAAAATACATCCAGCTCAACTACCGTTACCGTTCAGGATAAAATTACCGATATCATTGAAATATAGTTACCCAAATAGCAGCAAATACCGTTAATATTATAACTGCAATTACCGTTACCGAAATAATTCAAATTAGCATTGCCCTTATATTTTAATCATTTCAACTAGGTACCCAACCTTGTTTGAGATATTCCGAAAACGGTACTGTTTTTCAATTGGAAATACAAAGAAGTGTGGATTTTAATGTAAACTAGCATTAAATAAGTTACGAAAGATACAACTTAAACTGGAATCATGATGTCTAGCTTCTGACGTTTTTCCATCAAGCCAAAACTTTCAATTGGGTATATATGTACATTCAAAAATATCTACAATATGTATGTAGGTGTATATTTCAATGAACTTTCTTCCCTGACCAAATTAATCACTTTAAATTAACCATTTTATTTTTTCAACCCAAAAAAAAAATTTTTATTGAAAAATTGGAAAATTTGTTAAAATTACATTAAATTCATTTCAGCACCCCCCAAACAACCAACCAAACAAACAACATTTCATACAATTGTTGTTTTATTAGTTTGAGGTTCCACACTTGGTTCAATATTTATTTCGACACGGATAAACGCCAAAGAATGTGGTAAAACTGAAAAATAAATGACAATTTGCTTTTGTACTCGTATATGAAAGCAAAAACAACAAAACTGAAATTGTTTATTGTATGTGCGTGTGTGGCTGTGGCTGGATGGCTGGCTGTAGGTTCCATGGTTGTGTGATTCTTGTTTCTTTAGGGCAACCACCAGTGAGAAGATGGAGTGTTGACACTGGATAAACAACAGCAACAAGAAGAAGAAGAACAGTGGCAATCAATCAAATTGGATTAATTTGAAAGAGATGTGTGAGTGTGTGTGTGTGTGCTGACTGTTTATGCGTGTGTGTATGTGTGTGTGAAAATATGTTGTTGTCCGATAAATTTTTTAGTTTTTTTTTACTTTCAATTTGAAGACCACAAAACATGAAATTTTGTGGAAATAATTGTTTGAAAAGTATTTTTAAGTTTAATATAAATAATTTGAAGTGGAACGCACTTAGCTTAAGCATAGCCGAATAGTTAATTCAATATTTATTTGCTTGAATTGAGAATTACTCCTACAAATCGCGTTAAAAATTTAACTTATCCTTATTATATTTTTCAGATGTGGGCCTTATATGAGAGATATGAATGTGTGTTAATATATATGATATCTATAATGCTTTTTTTTGGAAATTTAAATTAAATATTTAGAAGAGTTTTATGGTTGTTTTAGTTATTCTCGGAAGTGGATCTTATATGGGAGCTATGACCAATTATGGTCTGATCGTGACAAAATCCAGCAGTATGATTTTTGCATACGCACAACTGATATGTGTAACATTTTGGTTCGATATCGATATTTATAAGACATTTATTTTTCCGAAGTGGTCCTTATATTAAAGCTATAACTACATATTTATGGGACGATCTTCAAAAAATTATGTACTGCGATTTTTATTGATGTCGAATATCAAACTGAACGATATTTATACGATATTTATCCGTATTTAAGTAAAATTCGGTGAAAGCTGCTGTTAAGCTTAAGAACAATAAATCTGCTGGTCGCAATAATATACCACCCGAGTTCTTGAAGACATGCCCTGATCTCATAACATATATATGGCCACATGTCAAGGAAGCATGGATATCATGCAGATTCGCTACCGAATGGAAAGAAGGCGTTATAATAACTCTTCCCACAAAAGGGTGACCTAACCGAATGTAGAAACTGGAGAGGCATAACTCTGTTAAACACCATACAGAAGGTTATCACAGTTATCATATTCGACCGAATTTCAGCAACCATTGAAAAATCTCTTCGCAGTGAACAAAGTGGCTTTAGACCGAATCGATCATGTGTAAACTAAATCAAAACTTTGCGCATAATAATTGAATAGTCCGCAGAGTACAACTCCGCGCTCTTCTTAGTGTTTGTGCACTTCGAAAGAGCATTCACTACCATCAACAGACAAGCAATATGGTATACACTAGAAAATATTGGAATTCTTGACCCTCTCATATTTCTTATAAAGGAGCTATACTGAAACGCTCCATGTAAAGCGCGTTTGAAAGGCCAAGAAAGCAAAGCTTTTGATATGAACACCAGCGTGAGACAAGGATGTACGCTGTCACCAGTGCTTTTCCTCTTAGTTCTGGACATAGTTCTCCGTCAGATAAACAGCGAGGCACCTTGACTATGCAGACAACATATGCCTTATATCACATACGCTTAAGATCAACATCGCCAAAACCAAGATGCTCAGAATCGCCACTGCAAACACTAACCCAATACTTTTAAACGGCACAGACATAGAAAACGTAAATAAATTTACCTATCTTGGCAGCGTCACAAGTAAAGACGAAGTAGCAGATGAAAACGCAGCAAATAGAATAAATCGAGCCCGTAGTGCGCATGCATCTCTGAGTAAAGTTTGGAATCCTCCCAAATCTCTAAGCGGCACAAATTCAACATATTCAATTCTAGAGTAAAGTTGGTCCTTCTCTATGGGTGTGAAACGTGGAAAGTCACTGAGTTCCTAACAACAAAACTACAAGTGTTTGTAAATAAATGTCTGCGCAAAATAAACAAAATATTTTGGCCAAACCGCATCACAAACGCCGACCTGCTGACAATTAGCAACCAAACTTCCGTCGCCTACGAAATCCGCCATCGCACAGTGGGCAGAATCAAAATTTTTTTTAAATAAATCTGGCATTTCTAAACGGATGGCGCGATGGGGATAAAATTTGACGTGGGGGTAACCAAGCAGCATTTGAGTTCAATTTATTTAAATGGACCCTACAAATGCTCCAGGCGTGGCTCAAAGTTGGGTACAATATTCTTGAAGGACGGAGTTTTAAAGTGGCATATTTTTGAATATAATTGAGATATTGACTTGAAATTTTATTTGTAATATCAGAAATTAACTTATTGAAACAAAAAAAAAAAAAAAAAAATAGTTCGGAAAAAATGTGGACCAAATTGTTCCTAATATTTCCAATCCTATCAAAATGTTGATACAAATTTTAGTTTTAGAGCTCAATAAATATGTAATATGCAATAAAATCTTTATTTATTAACAAAACTAAACGAAATTTTCAATAACAAAGTGTAAAAAAACTTGTCAAAAGGTCAAAGGGAATCCCGCAATTCCTAAACACTGGAGCGAAAATCCCAAAATTTCTTCAGGGCTGGGGAAATACTTTGGAAGTAAATAGGGATCACATCAAGGTTTCCAAGGATCACATCAAGGCTTTCCGTTTTCTGATCCCAGTTTTGGGATTTTAGAACATGTGGACCAAAGATAAAATTTTTATAAAAAATAGGTCAAATTGCGAAGGGCGAAGGGGCGACATGTTCGAAAAATATGACATGTTTTTTATACTAAAATATTCTACGTAAAGATATCTTACAGAAAAACGTAAAACTGTTATATGTTCTTAAAGAAAGTTTTATTTTAATAAAAAAGAGTTAAGTCACCTTTTCGCCCAAAAAACAGCAAAAATCTACAAATTATTGAATTTTGAAAATCGTTTATTTTCGGATCCGTAATTGATATTGCTCTGAAAATTTTTTGCATATTATTGGTAATTTAGTTATCTAAATAATGTAAAAAATTTGAGTCCATTCGGTTCAAAAGTACGCCCTATATTTTTAAAAAAACGGAGCAAGGTATGGGAAAATTTTGAAAATGTAAATTTTGAGATGCTTATAACTCGGACATTATAAGAGATAAATAGCATGTTTTTTCAAGACCTAGCCGAGCGCTTCCCAAAAATTTAAAAATCTTTGAAATCGGATCGGAATGGAATCCGCAAGGGAGACGAAATGTTGTTGACTTTGTCCGGTAGTCGTTTTATAGAGTGAATTGTCGATATCTGAATCCGCCTAGTCGTGAAAAACAATCAAAGACAAAATTTTGAAATGTTTATGAAAAGTGACAACATTTTGAGAAAAATGGAGGTTAAAAGTTTAAAATTTTTTTCAACGATTTTTAAAATTTGTAACATTTCTACATATTTACTAGCTTAAAAATTCTTATAATGAATTATTTAAGCTTATATGGAAAAAAGTATTTAGAACTTAATAAAATATGTTTTGGAAGTAAAAAAACAATATTTAAAATATTAACTTTTTCTTCTATAGCTTTTCTAAGACTTTTATAATGGATTATACAGTTTAGCCCTTATTTGTATTTCTATGTTATGGATCTTTAAAACCAAACTGTTTTTATGGTTTTAGCTAAATAAGAAACATTTTTAATTCCCTAATACCTTATTCAACAAATCTAGTCTTAAATATGGCCACTACTTTATCTCCAAAAAAAAAAAAAAAAAAGATAAATAAAAACCTGACAATACAACAAAAACTTATCGATTTCTATTACCTTAAGATACATTCATACATAATAAAATACTGTACTCGTAAATACAGCTAAAACAATTGTTTATATTGGATAAAGTAAAAACATACTTCAAAAATGTATATAACAAAAAGTCATACCAACTTTAAGGCCAATAAAGTTGAGCTCCTTAGAAAATTTCGTAAAATCTCAAGTTAGTCAGTTGATGCTGATGCTGCTGCTGCTGCTGCTGATGCTTTTGCATATTTTTAACAACAACAACGGCTACAAAGAAAAGTAAGCAAGGGAAATTTTTCAAATTTTCCTAAACAGCCAGACAAGACAAGCTGATTTTCTTTGCTTAAGAAAAATTGTTTATAACAATAGTTGTTGCTGTTACTGCTGCCAATGGTGTTGTTATTTGTGTTGCTGTTACATAGATGTTGCTGCTGTTGCTGTTGTTGTTCTTGTTGTTACTTTGGAATCAGCCGGGGTCTTAGTTGAAGTGGAAGTAGTACAATCTGTAAAGAAAAAGAACAATTGTTATTGATGATTTATAAACATTTATCAAAGTGATATATGCTAAATATAAACTACATACATATATATACAATTACAACAATAAAAAAAAGATAGGTATTTGAAAAAGAAGCATATACTTTTGCAACACACACTTACATACACACACAAGTATGTTTTTTTTATTTTTTTTTTTTAAAGAGGAACAGGAAGACTTTTACTTAAAGCCAGTCAGTCGTCGTCGTTGTCAGTATGCGACAAACAAACTTTAGCCAGCCAGCCCAGATTGAAATTCAAATAAAAGATTAAAGTTTAAAGATACTATTTTGTTATTCTTGTTGTTGTTTGCCTTTTATTTGATTTTCTTTTTTTGGGGTATTGCCCCATTCATACAATCACTTGAGTATTGAAATGGGGAATAGAAAAAAAGAAATTATGAAAATATTGGTTCATTTTCTATTTGTATGGATTTTTTTTATATATTTTTTTTGATATTTATTTATTCGTTTGTAAGTTCTTCTCCTTTGTTTAATATTGTATTTAGATTTCTTTTATTTTTTTTTTCAACTATGTTTATGTCCCTAGATATTCGGATAAAAATAGAGAAAGAAATAAAATACGAACAACAAAAATTACCATTTCCCTAAAAAAAAAATATGTATATTTTACGTGCTGATAATGACCTATCGGTATTGTAATTCCTATCAAAGGTCGGAAATGTAAAAAAAAAACTGTAAATACACTTAAAGAAAGCTATGATAAGTGTATAATTAGCAAGGTACGAGACCAAACAATAGAAAATTTACGACAAAACATTCGAAAATGTACAAAACATTGCAAAAGCGAATAATGATTGAACACAAGTTTGCGAAAAATATTAATTAATTTTTAACAATATGAAGGTTCACAATAACAAATAATTTTTCTCAAAAGCTAATTGTAAAGAATTTTTGAAATAGTACGCTAAACTCGACTGATGGGAGCTAAAGCTAGGTTTAGCTGCCACAAACTGAGCGATAGTCGTTCTCGATTGTTTGTAAACGTTCGCATAAAGTTCGATGGTGATAAGCTTTACGAATGCTCTGGTTTGGTAAGATATCCCATCTTTACTATAGATCTGACATTACGTTTTTAGATTCTCTGAAAGTTTGTCATACAAACCGCCACCAAAAATTTTACCCCCCATATTTTTGAGAAATTTGTCATTCCGTTTGAAATACATATATCGAAAGTACCACAAAAGTATAAAAATATATTCTGGGTCTTTATAAAATTCTAAGACGATTTAGCTGTCTGTTATAGTACACGATAGGGCCTACGTGGTACAACCTAGGGGAATAATATATTTCTCAAATATTCCTTGAATATGTTTGGTTTTGAAAATGGACAAAAGCGTCAAATTATGGACCAAAAAAGTTGATATTTTTCAAAACTGTTTTGCAATTTCTTTAAATATATAGCAGATAATACATTGAGATTTTGTACACGTTATTCCAATTATAAAATAACAATTTGTGTTTACAATGGTAAGAATCGGCCTATAATTTCTCCTAGCACCCATACAAATAATTTCCTGGAGTACCGCTCTATGATAAATGGTGTTTTTTAATGCCAATAGACATTGAAATTTTAAAAAATCACACAAATCGAAATCACACTATAAAATAGTGTTTACATGAAATCAGTTTGACTTTTAGGTAGGGTTTCAGTTTTTTCGGGAAGTTACTTTCAAATTTCAATGCATGCGGCATATATACTGCAATAGTTTTATTCTCAAATCCAGATACGGAGTTACCTCAATGGCTTTTAGAATTCAATCAGATAACGTCGCCCCAAATCGGATGTAGTGTCAGAAAACATTCAGAATGAGCTGCAACTGATATTGTAAGATTTCCATGTGGCTTATTGTGAATTTGAGACATATTTAATTTACAGTGCACTCGCGATAACGTGAACACCGTCTAACGTGAACACCGCCTAACGTGAACAAGCTTTTTTTTTTACGTTGACTACTCTGTAACGTGAACAAACTCAAAAAGCTCTATACGTGAATAATCTTTTTCTCACTGCATATGTTTTCTAAACATGTAGACAACACTAAAATACATAAATTAAATTAGATTTAAAGGTTTAAGGAATCCCCTTTTATAAAAAATTTGTTTGTATCCTCTAAATTAATATTTTTTATGGTAACGAATGAGTAATTTTTTTTACTAATTTTAGTTTTATACTTCATTTTGTTCATGAAATTCGACAATCGCTAACATGAACTCCCTTGGTTTTAATTAGTTCTCGTTACCGCGAGTGCACTGTATTTCCTCATCAAAAAACGATTCATGTTGGAAAAATCGAAAAACTTCTATTAGATTGGGACGACTAATGATCTCACTCTATGAGTCAGAGTCGCAGTAGTCGAATATATTGGTCTTTCAATGGAAACCACATTTAAGAAAACTATTTGGTGCGCAAAGCTCAAACTCACCAAATCGTTCACCTTGTATGTCATAAATGCAACATATACCTCTAAATCGTAATTTTACTGTACAAATTGCAACCATCACGTATGGATAAACAAAATCGATTGTTTGATGAAGAAATAATGAAAATCAACTATTAAACATGGGTCCTTCCCGACACCTTAATGCGAACTGCCACATTTAGGCGTAATGAAGTGAATTATTTAATAATCTGAATTGATTGGTAATTTTCTACTACATATTTTCAAACATCAAAACAAAACAGGGAGGTCAAATGTTGTACAACACCTGATGTGATTGGAACGTTTGAAAAAAGGCTTTAAAAATGTTTCAAGCACATGCGAAAGCATCTATAATCGGAGCGAAACAGCAACTTTCGAGGACAGTTCTCCACCAAAGAGGTCAAAAAGATGATATATTCGTAGTAACCAGATTACGGCTTTCTAAAATATTATGGCGAACGAACGAAAATGTATCTACAAAACATTTGAAATCGAATTGGATGATATAGTCACCAACGACATGTGGTTTCAACAGCTCATGCAGCATTGGATATTTTGCACGAGAGATTTGAGGGCATGATAATCTCACGTAGAGGTGATGTGAACTGGCCACCGACATCGTGCGATTTGAACTAGTTTGGTTTTTGTGGGGTTTTCTTAAGTCGCAGGCGAATGAGCCACAAACCATAGTGGCCCTCAAAGTCAAAACTAGCAAAGTCGTTCTAGAATCGCAAAATACCTATAGATCAGCAATAGGCACAGAGAGGAATGAACTCATTTGTAAAAATTATGTCTGTGATTGAACTGAAACGAAACCTTGTTTATCGTAGGATAGCTAATATTTTCTCGAACATTTCTTTCTGTAACGAGAAATAATAGTTAATGCTTCGCAAAAGTGAAAATTTATATCATTTTTTAATTCTTCAAAATTTTTATTTAAAGAAAATATGGCAAACAGTTTGCTATTGAACTGTCATACTTGTAACCATGCACCTACATTTTTCTTCAAGTGTACATACATATTTTCGAACAAATTTGTGATTTGTGTGAGCTGATAATGTCCAAAATAAAATTAGATGTTTTTTTATTATTTCTTCAGTGTGTTGTTTTGAACACTAAGTGACAGTTGTTGCATATTTGTTGTTCATTATTTAAAATCCAACAACATTAAAAAACTGAATATAAAAATAAATAATAAAAAAGGGTCACTTTTGAGTAAAAGAAAACAAAAATTCAAAACATACACACACATTCTGTTAAACCAACACAAAATTTGTTAAATTGTCTTTACTTTTGCTACAAATTTCTTTTTTAGAGCAAATTGTTAAATGTTTTCACTTCAATTTTGTTAATTTTTCTACGTTTGTGTACGTTTTTTTCTTTTTGAAACCTCTGACCCCCAGCCACCAAAGCGGGCTAATAAAAAGTACACACAGCTGTAAGGGATTTGATTTTCATTGTTCAGTTGGATGCCCTGGCTAAATGGTGGCTGGTTTGTTGTTATACAACACTCATTTAAAGATAATAATCCTTTATAATGGCTCCTCACCAACACAGACGCACACAGAGGAGATGGCCACCAGAAACCATTCATTTTGAAGGTTACCAGCCACACACACACACACAAAAGCTTAGAAAGGAGAGCTGTGCCGCGCGCCTAATTGTGTTACATGAAAATGAAAAATATGTTTTATTAAAACACATTAAATATATTACAAATTTGTAGATCTTTTTGTTTTGTTTTTGTTTATACTTAGAAAATTTGCATGAAAAATTCATTTATTACCAACTAAATGGCTTGATTAAAAACAACAAAATACCCAACATTTTTGTACAACAACTACCTACAACAACAAACAAAAATTACACAAAAACAAAGAGTTAATGAGATAAATATTATGAGAGACAAACAAAACAAGAAAAAAACACTCTGCTGAAATGAAATAATGAAACACTAGAAGTATTATAATTTATTTCGAAAACAAGATACAAAAAACCATTCTAAGAAATCTTTTCTCTTCTATGTGTTTTTTGCTGCTGTTGTTACACCAACATTAAATACGGACACAAGACAAACAAAAATAAAAAAAAAACGAAAAGGTTAATGGGTTTTTAAAGAGACACACTCACACAGCCACACAGCCACACACACACACACAACAAAGTGAAAGAAGAAGGAACAAATTTTTAAAATGTTATTAAGGACAATTTCAATTTAACACTTTAATAAAAAAGAATGTGACAAAAATTTAAGAAATTACCAAGAGGGGATTGTCGTTTAAGTGAGAAATGTAGATAAATTAAAACTTAATGAAAATAATAAATTAAATGTGGAGCAAACTAGAAATTAATGTAACATTACTAATTCAAATAAAGCAGAAAGTTTAGATTGTTATGTTTATGCTATAGTTATTTGTATTTTAAATCGTCACTTCATTAATAATGAACCATCTTGATATTTAATAAGTCTGACCTAAACCGGTTTTTTGGGGCCGATACCAAACCAAACCTAATAAGCGGCCTAAACCGAAACTTTTAAAATGTACTATTAATTTTCGAAAAACTTTGTTTCAGTACATTTTTAATTGCCCTGCTACATTTATTTTACATTGTGGAGTATATTAATCTTCTTTTTTCATCTCGATCTGAACATTTTTTTGAGATAACAGTTTTTACACGATGCTTAGACATTTTACAATAAAATATAACTTCTTGTATTCCATTTGATATATTCAAAAGATGTGTCTCATTTAAAATTCCATAATCTATTGGCTGTACAATTAAAAATGAGGAAACATTTTTAAAATTTTTAGCATTTAACAAAAAAAGAAAAAAATATTTTTATAGTTCTAATCACTAATGATGAAATTTTTTTTCGAAAACCCTTCCATTATGGTTTTTATAGTGCTTTATGTCACTTTGTTCGAACAGGTTGTCCATGTCTGTTTAAAATCTACCACACTTTTGGACACCTTTTTTGTGCTCTTCAATTCTTTTTTAACAAGAGCCCAATATCTCTCCATTGGACTCTGCTCCAGGCAGTTTGGAGGCATTCTCTCTCTTGGTAAAAATACCACATTATTGTTCTTGTACCACTCAAGACCTTTCTTACCATAGTGACAGGGTGCCAAATCTGGCGAAAAATAAGTGGACACGCTGATGTAAATTTCGGTATTCATAGAGCCCTTTGTAACAAATTATTGGCTTTTATGCCGCAACTGCATATTGCTTGCCATACCAAGAACTTTTTGGGAAATTTTGTCTGCTTTTGGGTCCTAAACTTTTCTTCAACATTCCATAATAACTGACATGCTTTACAAAGGTAACTTGATAAAAAAAATTCAAATAATACTTGGGTTAGAAGTTTTAATGAATAACGTGTGTTAAGAATTTTATAATCTCAGTCCTTATTTTGAAACAGATTTACAATATAAATTTATTCAAAGTACTGGCCATTGTTAGGTATGACCTTTTCTCATATTTCTTGCAAAATATGGAACTGCTCATCTTTTGATACCAAGAAGGGACCAAGCCAATGTCGGATACATTGTTCAAATGTGAAGCGTATCCCAGATAGAGCATTCTGCTTCGATGGAAACAACTAGTAGTCGGCCGGGACCTGGTCTGGACTATAAGGCGGGTGAGGCAAAACTTCCCAACTTAACAGGTATTGCAACATGTAGCCGAGCGTTGTCATGATGGATTATTATGGCTTCATGTTAGGCTGCATATTATGGGCGTTTTTCGGTCAATGCTCACTTTAAACGAATCAGTTGCGTTCGGTACAGGTTCTTGTGAAGGTCTGGCCAGATTTCAACTCTGGAAATGTTTTGGCTGGCTTGGGCGATATTTGACTTCTGTGCCAAAATCACCACTTCTGAACAGCGCAAACCATCTCTCGCACGTTGATACCTATGAAACACGTTCTCCATAAGTTTCGATGAGCAATCTGCTGAAGCACACAGCACTATTTTTCAACTTAAAGAAGTAAAGCAAAACTTCCCGCATATGACGCTTTGCTTCGACTTTTTTGAAGCAACAAAAACTTAGTTGTTTACACTATAATATTCACAAAGTTTCGATTCGATTACAGGTATTATGGCATAATCCGAAACCTAACATTCTTTCGGACTCACGATCTCCATAATTCTGTATGTGAAGGGTTTTCAAATAGGGACATCCGAAATTTGATTGTTGATTGCGGCCATATTGTTGAAGCAACCTCTGTCGAATTGGCTGTCATTTATTCCGTTTGCTTTACTAAATTACCATCGAGGGATATAGCGTTCAACAGCACGTGCAACGTTCCCCCGGCTTCGCCCATTTCTGGATGTATGGGTACGTAATAAAACAAAATTGTCGAATTCGGAAATTTTGGATCCACAATAGGTACCAAAAAAGTCACTGTTTGGTGTGGATTTTGGGCTGCCGCCGTCATCGGTCCATATTGCTTTGAGAACGACGTTTCCCAGGCCATCACCGTCAATGGCGAGCACTATAGGTCGATGGTAGCCTTCTTTTGGCCTGAATAAGAAATGGACACTAACCACATATGGTTACAATAGCACAACGCTACGTTCCATACAGCTCAAGCCACCTTGGACATTTTGCACGAGCGAGTTGAGGGCATGGTCATCTCACGTGCAGGTGATGTGAATTGGCCACCGACATCCTAAGATTTGATTCAGTTAAGCTTTTTCTTGTGGGGTTTTCTTTTGGTCTCAATTAAATGATATGGACACTAATCACATGTGGTTTCAATAGGATGACGCTACGATCCACACAGCTCATGCCACATTGGACATTTTGCACAAGCGAGTTGAGGGCATGGTCATCTCACGTGTATTGACATCCTGAGATTTGATTCAGATAGACTTGTGGGGTTTTCTTAAGTAGCAGGTCTATGCGAATAAGCCACAAACCACAGCGGCCCTCAAAGCCAACATAACCCATCCCATCGGTCAAATTCAGCCTGACTAATGCAACAGAGTTATGGAAGATTGGACATTTCTTATCTACGTCACCCAGCGAAGCCGAGGCGGACTTTCGCACGATGTTATATTCCAATGGCATCGATAGACCGATAGAATGGAAAGGTGTGACTAGGTGTCATTTAGAGTATTTAAAAAACCTACATTTGATTATAAAGTAAAAATATATTGTCAAAAAGTGCAAAAAACAGACAAAAAATTACAAGAATTATGAAAATTTGTTATTTTTTTACCAACAAAGAACACACGTTTTTCATTAAAACTTCTAACCCAAGTATTATTTGATTTTTTTTTTATCAAATTAGCTTTGTAAAGCATGTCAGTTATTATGTTTAATGACAATTATGTTCATTTGTTCTTAATCTTATTAAAATGGGTGATGAGAAAAAAGTGCGTACTAAAATTATTAAATATTTTCAACAAAACCCAACTTGGTCCTACAAAAAGTTGGCCAAACAATCAAAGGTATGCAGTCAAACTGATTCCAATGTCATTAAACAGTATAGGGAGATCTTGTCCGTTGATAGAAAACCTGGTTCATGTAAAAGGAATGGTCCACATGATGTTTCTAAAGCCCATAAATAGAAAGCCTTTTCAAAAGATCTCCAAACACATCCGGTAGGAAGCAGCCCGGTTAGCTCAGTACTCAGACTAGCAGGTTTAAAAACATACAAGGCTCAAAAAGTTCCTGACAGGGACTATGCTAAAAATTTAGAGGTTTTATAAAAAAAAATATACCTGCTGCATAATGGATGACGAAACGTATGTTCTGGCAAAATTTTCGCAGATTCTGGGTCAATATTTTTATGTTGCTGATGCTCTAGGGAATGTTGTAGAAAAGTTAAGGACCCAAAAACAGAAAATTTTCGCAAAATGTTCTTGGTATGCCAACCAATATGCAGTTGTGGCAAAAGAAGCCAAACATTTGTTACAAAGGGCTCTATAAATACCGAAATTTACATCAAGGAATGTTTACAAAAGAGGATGCTTCCATTCATAAGACTTCTTGATGTGTCCACTTATTTTTGGCCTGATTTGGCATCCGTCACAATGGTAAGCAAGGTGTTGAGTGGTAAAATAACAATAATGTTGTATTTGTACCAGGAGAGGCCAATCCTTCAAACTGCATGGAGCTAAGGCCAGTGGAGAGATATTTGGCTCTTGTTAAAAGAGAATTGAAGAGCACAAAAAAAAGATGTCCAAAAGTGTGGTAGATTTTAAAGGGAGATGAACTACCTGTTCGAACAAAGTGACAGAAAGCACTAGAAAAACGTTAATGGAAGTGTTCAGAACTATAAAAATAATTTTTGTTTGTAAATTGTAATAATATTTTCAATCAAATAAAAAAAAAAATCAAAGCTTTAGGTTTAGTGGTTTAATTTTTATTAAAATTTATGTATCTTAAGAATTTTTCGATCTCAGTCCTTATTTGGAAAAATTTCATCTTCTTCAAATCTCTACCGTGCCAACAACAGACAGATGGCAGTACGGATAAAATTAGATCGTCTTAGAATTTTATAAGTACCCAGATATATATATATATATACTTTTTGATTCTGCGACCTATTATTGGATATAATAGTGGAAAATGTAGCACAATTAACCAGAGTCTTCCTGTCTTCTTTCCCCTTTCTCTACGCCTCTGCCTGAGCGAAAAACGTATTAGTTGAATTTAGTAGTATTTGTTATAGATTTATGTTTAAGTTGTAAGTGCAATAGTATTTGTGTTTATTAAATATGTATTTACATGTACTTTTAGTTACTTTCTGCTATAGTCAGTGTATAAATTTAATATGAATGTTAAATTTTCAAATGATTTTTCATATACGTATTTATTTTTTTTGGGGGAAAAAAATCATATTCATATATTTGTAAATGTTGGCAATTTTGAATATTTTGTGTGTGTGTGTGTTTTTTTTTTATCACAAGAGAAGACTAGGGGGAACTCCACGCGTTTCATATTCACACAGTCAATAGCCAAATATCTCATAAATACATGTGAACATATAAATGAATGTTTAAAAGTATCTGTAAATGTAAATAAAGTTCTATTACTTTTATCTCAATCTGCATATGAGTACTTGTAGGTACATATGCATATAAATAATGTATGTATGTAAATACATATTCATTCATCATTTTGTGTGTTAAATATACATATACGAGGGCGGTTGAATAAGTCCGTGACTTTTTGAATGAAAAATAGATTATTGTATAAAAAGTCAATTTATTTCTTCTTTGAGCTCTATACACTTGGTCCAACGTTTATCCATTGGTTTTTGACTTCCAAAAAATGAGATTTGTCGAGGTCATCAAATAAGGTATTTGTTTGTAAGATGCTTTCATTTCTTTCGGTCGAGCCATTTTTCAGGTTTTGAAGCAAAATATAGTCACTCAAGGCTAAATCAGGAGAACAGGGCAGATGAGGGAGCATTTCGCAGCATAATTCATTGATTTATGCCATGGAAACTGCACATGTGTGCATCATTGCATTGTCCTGGTGAAAAATAACTTTTTTCTTGGCCAATTGCGGTCGTTTTTTCAAATCCTCATTAAATCGATCCAATAAGATGGCATAATATTCGCCATTGCTTGTTTTACCCTTTTGAAGGTAGTTAATGTGGATAATATCGCGTTGCCATTAGCAACCTACAGTTTTGACTGCTGTTTGGTCTATCCCCATCTATTGTGGTGGATACGCGTTTCATCCACGGTTACGAAACGGCGCAAAAACTCGTCTATATTGCGGTTGAACAACGCCGAACACTCCAGCGAAGATTGCAAACGATTGCGGAACCCATCTTGTGGAAAGCTTTCTCATACCCAAGTGGTCATTCAAAATTGAAACCACTGAGCTCTGTGAGATACCTATGGCTTCCACAATCTCTCACACTTTCAATCTCCGATCGGCCAACAACATATCGTGAATTTTTCAATTGCTTCGGGTGTAGAGACCTTAACTGGGCGTTCAGAATCTTGTACGGCCAGAACATGATTCAGTTAACCCATTTTTTACCGTTGAAATTGATACTGTAGAGTTCCTATAAAAAATAATCCTAAATGAGCAGACGAAATTCACTTTTTCCACTTTCTCCTCAAGTCACGTGGTAGTCTGTTATCAATGGCTGTCAAACACAAACTAAATGATGCAGCTTGTTCAAATTTTGACAGGAGTCAACTGACAGATGCCTGATGACAGGAGTAGTGTTGCCCTTTCAGTTAAAAGGCGGGAAATTCAAAATATCAAGGACTTATTGACCTGCTCTCGTATGTAACTGTATTTGTTTTTGGATTTTTTATGTTTGTAATATTTGGTTTTTCTATAACTGATATTAAATTCAAGTTTTATGTTTTATCAACATACAGACATTTGTACATTCCATTTTTTATTTATTTTTGTTGTTTCAATAGAACTGACATCAATATTTGATTAAAGCATCATCAAACAAATATTCAAGTGAAAACAACAGCAATAACTACAAATAAACCAAAAAAAATGATGAATAATATGTATGTATGTATTTAATAAATAAATGAAACAAAAAAAAAAAAAAAAAAAAGGGAATATGTATGAATGATTTTCCCGGCTTTTCTACATAAAAGTATCTTGTCCATGTTTGTACTCTCGTGCTTCACGTACATATTTGTATAATTTTCATATTCACTGTAAATGAAAGTAATATCCGTCCGTTAATATTTTTTTTTTTTTGTATTTTATTGTATTTTTTATGTATTTGTAACCAATAGATCATGATACATGATGAGCAGAGTTTTTTTGTTGTTGTTGTTTGTAGTTGTTGCTGATAAAGCCCGTGTGTTAAATTAAAGATACAAATATAATTTTTCTGTTTAAATCATTACAAAAAGTTTTATTAAAAAATTGTAAGTTTTTTTCGTGCGTTCGTTCGTTTGTTTGCTTGAATTTTTAAGTTTAATGTTTCATATGGGAGCAGTTGTAAAATATTTATGATTGATTGAGGTGATTTCGTTTGGAAATGATTTTATTAAAATGCATTAAATTTAAAAAAAAAGAGGAGAAACAAATACATTTGTACATATTTTAAACATGCACTCCATTGACTTTACGCCTTTTTTTTATACAAAATAATTGATTTTTTTGTTTGGTGATGCTTTTGTTTGTAATTAAAAATATGTACATGACCTGTATTAACTTATTTTAGCCTCAGTTTAGGGATTCCAAATGAAAAATTCGTTTAAATTTTCTTTTGGGGAAAATAACTAGAAAATATTAGAAAAACTTAGTGTCTATTTTTTTACAAAATTATTCACTAAGTTAAAAGGACCTCCCGAACTAGTTCAAAACAAAGATTTTCTTTTCTCTCAATGATTCCCAAATATTAATTTTTTTTTACATTTGTCCTAGGGGTAAATGGGTTTGACTTGTCTGGCTTCGCCTTATTTACCATTTACAGGCATATAAACTAGAGCTTCGTGTTGGGTTTCAACTGAAATGGAAACCGTGTTTTTTTCACGGACTAAATTCGAAACCCACAATTATTCTTAGTTTTTTACTTTTATTCTATTTTCAGTAGAAAACTTCAAAATTAAGAAATGAAAAACAAGCGTTTTCATCCAATTTTCCTAAAAAGAAATCGATGTAAAAACATCTTAAGATTTTTTTAAAGAATTTAGCAGGCTATCTTTTGCAGGCCTCCTACCTTCAGTTTAGATATATATTGATCATACGGTTATTTCCTGATAATTAAAATTCAATTGACTATTTATTTAATTAAAAAATGCAACATTTTTGTAACAACGACTTATGGCGTTTTCTTTTCTGGCATAAATGGTACCTTTATTCTGACTTTTACCCTTCTTTGTGATCTTTTCTGAAAAAAATGTAGTTTGGTAAGCTACATGTTTCACCCTCAATTTTATCAAAGGAGCATTTTAAAACAGCTTTTCTTGTTATTGTTTTTGTATTCATTCCGTTTGTAATTTTCGCAATATAATTTTCTGACCCTATAAAGTATAAATATTCTGAATCCTTATAGATAGCGGAGTCGATTAAACCATGTCCGTCTGTCTGTCTGTTGAAATCAATTTTCTGAAGACCCCAAATAACTTACAAACTTGATTCATACATCAATACATCGGAAATTCTTCCGGCTCGGTTGCTATTTAAATAGAGAAAATCGGCCCACAAATGGCTGATATATAAGGAAAAAACCGGGCCAACCTCGATTTTTCGCCTATTTTTTATCTATATCTGGGTTATCAAGTCATTAATATAGACAATATGGATATCTAATGGTAGATATTTCAAAGTCCATTGCAACGATGTACATAAGGCTATAGTAATTTATACACACAATGGGTCAAAATCGGGAAAAATTATTTTTAGCCCGAATTTTATTTTTCCAAAAAAATTTGTTTGTCAAAAATTTTAAATTGTTTAAAGAAATTAAAAAAAAACTATTTCGAAAAAAAAAATTATTTTTTTTTGAAAACAATTTTGAAAAAAATTATTATTTTTAAAATTTTGAAAAAAAAAAATTTTAAAGTTTTTAAAAACAATTTTGAAAATAAATAAATAAATTTAGTTTACCTAAAAATGTTTAAAATTTGTATTTTAAAGTATAATTTGTTGAAGGGTATATAAGATTCGGCACAGCCGAATATAGCTCTCTTACTTGTTTTTGATTAAAAGTGTTAAAATAGAACCAAAATGTATAGTTTTACAATATTTAGAAACTACATAAAAGAAAATTCCATAAATGCTAATGGTTTCTGTTCTATTGTGACCGTTAAAAATTAGGGTGTGTGTAACCTTTAATAAATGGTACAAAATATGATGGCACCATTTTGTGTCAGAAAAGAAATTTTTAAAAAATACCATTTGTAGAACGAAAAAATACTAACAGTTTTTGTTACAGAAGCATATCAATCACTAAATTAATTTAATGTAATAATTTAAAGTACTATTAAAAGAAAAAGTACCGATTTTCCAAACTTGAACCACCGTTAGATTTGAAATTTCAAAGTAATTTCCTGACTCTAAGTTCAATATGACAGAAAATTCAAAAAGTACAATTTCCAGAAAGAAAAAGATCTCCTTAGTTTGGTTTAGTTCTACATTTTTGGTATCATAATACCAATGAGCACCCTATTCTTGATTATTTCTTTATTTAGAAGCATTAGCCAACTTTAATGGATATAAGCTAACTAATTTAATATATTAAAAAAGTACCATTAAAAGAAAAAGTATCAATTTTCCTTTATCCTCATGAATTATTCTCAAGTTTGAACTTTAAATTTGTATAGCATATCCTATATTATCAACTAATTTTGTTTCTATTTAATAAATTATCACAAAACCGAAAAAAACCGAAACCGATCGGTTTTGAAATTCTTTAGTTTTTTTGGAAACACTAATATAAACTAAAAAAAGAACAAGGGATGGAAATTTAAAAATTGTTTGGTATTGAAATAATATTCAAATAGTACTTTTTCCAACCTCAAAGTACTAAATTTTTAAATTATTTTTGTATTGATTGGCTGTCATTTATTCACTTTGTTTTGCAAAATCATCATGGACAAATATTTCAACAATACGAGCAAATGATAAAATTGCTTTATCAAAACAACCATTTGCGGTGGGGCCCATTTCTCGATAAATGAGTACGTCAACCAATACGATACCAATCCACATGATATCCAAGAGCGTCTAATGTATCCCGAAAAAGTCACTGTTTGGTGTCGATTTTCGGCAGGCGGCGCCATCGACCATCACCGGCGAGCGCTATTTGTCGATAATTACCAACATATTTTGACCTGAGTTGAAGAAATGTTAACATTTTTGAAATGTGGTTTGTGGAAAAGGTTTGTGGAGGTTCTGATGAATAAATACAAGCTTTTTATATAAGTACAGTGCAAGCTCGGTATTTGCGACTACCCATTACAACGACGGCTTAATTTTTAATATTGCAGGTTCTATAATCGCGACAGTTTACGAAAAACGGGTTTTATTTTCGCGACTTCTATCTGTTTTTTTAAATGTGATTACAATGTCTCTCTTGGATGATTTTGATCTTCAATTTTGTCAGTTTATTTGTGTCATTTGTTGTGTAAATACAACTTAATATGGGAAAAGTTCAACATATTTAAATGCACCGCATTATAAAGCAAGAAAATTTATTAAAAAGTTCATACGTACAACAGAAAGTGGCCCTTGCACCTTAAAGAAATCTGAGTACCCAAGAATGGAAAAAAAGCTTTATAATTGGTTTGTAAAACAAAGAGAAAAAAAATGTTCCAATATCAGCAGCGATTTTATGAACAAAAGCCAGTCATTTAAAATCCAAAATTTATCAATGCCAGTGAAGGAAGTTAAGTGTGGACATGGAATTAGATTTTTACAAATTACGGGCGAGAAATTGTCTTAGAAACCTCATCTTATTGATCCATTTGTGAAAGAGTTTAAGGATTACGTTGATGAGCATGGCTTGACTCTTCATCAAATCTAGAATGCCGATGAATCCGGTTTATATTATAGGATGCTTCCAAATAGCACTCTTGTCACATGTAATTAGAAAACGGCTCCCGGAAGAAAAATATGTAAAGAACGAATAACTTTTTTGCCCTGTTCAAATGCGAATGGCACAGACGAACTGAAATTGTTGGTTGTTGGAAAATCGAAAAACCCAGGCGCCTTTGAAGTCTTTTTCAATAATCCTGTAATATACAACTCCAATAATAACTGAATGACATCATTTATATGCAAGGACTGGTTCCATCACGAATTAGTTCCCCACGTAAGACAACTGCTCACCCACTTGCTTGGCGAGAAGGTAACTAATTTAGAGCTTAAATAAAAAACTTCAATCTCAAAAATGCAGTTCAGATTCTAGCTATGTCCTGGGATAAAATATCAGTGTCCAATATGGTACACTTGTAGCTAAAATTGGTACGGAAGATCTTTTCACGAATGGTGGCATAAACAACTGGACTCAATACGAATTTCATGTGTAAGAATGATTTTAAAAAATAATTTGTCAAAAAAGCAACTCCAACTCTCAATTAAAACAACTCTAATTTTAAAAATGACATACAATTATTAAAAAATTGTAGGTTCTGTTATCGCGAAAATTCAGTTTTTGCGACAGGTCTGGTTTTTATTTGGTGGAAACCTTAGGACTTAAAGAATGATATTTTGGTGAAATTAAAAAAATTTTTATTTTACATGCTTATCCTTTAAGTTCTCTTTCCGGATCATATATAAATTATATATTGTCCCGAAGAAAACTTTTGTTTATAACAGAAAAAGAACAAGTAAGAAAATTGGTATACAGGTGTTTTCAATGTGGGTTATTTCGAATCTGAGTTAAATTTTTTCAAATTCAAACTGGCTGTTCAATGTGGTAGCGTAAATTATAAAATGTATTCTGATTTATATGAAAATCGGTATACGGGGGTATTCAAAATTGTTGATTTCGAATTTAGAAATTTTCAGATTCAATATAGCGGGTTTCTGTCTTTAAAAAATTAAAATATTTCAGTACGAAAGGATCTAAAATTTGATCATTTTTTTTTATATTGAATATAATTAGTATAATTAAAACTGAGATATTCTTACAAAAAGTTCGCACTTTCCGATTCCTCATTCAACTTTATCAACAATAAAATTGTAAAGAGCACAATTGACATCTTCCACTGCATTGAGTGAAAAGTGAATTCAACTAGAAACTGTGTGTTTAATTTGAACTTTAATACAAGTGTGATTTTATTTTATATCATTTAATTTTTCTACTTTTTCTTTTTTATGGCAAATATTATCAATAGTTTTTTTCACCATTGTTTTATTATTTTATTTTATATGTATGTATGTTGTATATTTATTTATTTCTCTGGAAAATCCATATTCACCCAGTTTATGTGTGGCGTTAGTGGTTTATTTTCTTCTTTATACATTCATGCCATTAAATTGAATATTGAATTGAATTTTAACACAAATAATTCCATAAAATACGAGATAGAGCTACAAACAAACAAAAAAAAAAAAAAAAAGAAAAAAAAACAGAATAAAAAGTGTAGAAAAAGTATCTTATATCTCAATAAATAAAATCCACTTCATTTACAGTTTATTTTATACTTTATATGGTCGATGTTATTGTTGTTGTTTTAAACTTTTTTCTTTTTTTTTTTTTTGTATCCCCACACATTTTATTTTATTTTTTTCGTTTTTTTTTTCAATTTCACCAGAATGTTTATAACGAAAACAACAATAATTTAATATCGAATCGAGGGTTTTAAATTATTTTCTACATAGACAATAATAAAAAAAGTATTATTAATACTTTTTTTTTTACTTGTCATATTTATATTTTATTTTTTTGTTTTATAACATTTTATTCCTAGAATTTTTGGACTTTGTGTGTGCTTGTGTTTTATTTTTCAATAAAATTTTCATAGAATTTAAACATGAGTTCGTTTTTTTTTATTATTGTGAACAGTTATTTGAAACTTGTAAATTCATTGCATGCCACAAATAATAATAATAGTAGTAACAACAACTCAGCAGCAGGCAACAGCAGCAGCAACCAACATCAATGAACAACAAACACTGCCAATGCATTTTAACTTTTGTTTTCACTATTTTATGTTTCTTTCGCTGCTCAAATATTTCATAGTTGTTTTCAAAGAAGCATTTTATGCGTACTTAAATATGATTTTTAAGCTGGCTTTAAAAGAGTGGAGTTTTTTTTTTGGTGAAAAATTTCGAAAAAGTTTACAAATCTAAAAATATTGTTTCAAATCAGAAAAACTGGGATTTGTTGATGCCTGTGTGCAATTGCTTTCGGAAATTTAAAAATTTGGAAGAATTACTAGAAAAATCGCAAAAACAACAACGACTAACCGAATCAAGGTTGGTAAAAACAAAACCGAAAATTTTTAATATAAAAATGGAAAAAAAGAAAGATACAGATTCCTTGTGATGGTCTGGTCAGATTTCAGCAGCTCGTAATAGATATAACCCTTTTGCTCCCACCAAATACAGAGAATTACCTTAACGTCATGGATACTTGGCTTTGGTGTTATTGTTGTTGTAGCAGCGTGAACAATTATACAATATTTAGTCTGGGGGTTCTGCCAGATCAAGTCCAAGAAATTGTGCCACTTCTACTGGGTGGGTCCATAAAACCACTGGACGTAGTGAAGAAGGTTTGGCTGGACAGTTGAAAATGTGGAGGATGTCATGGGGACCCTGACCACATGCTGGGCATAAGTTGAGGACGGCACGGTGTCTGCGTGACCAGAAGGCATTAATCCTGTTGTTCCACCTGATCTTAGTTATGCCATGACTTTTGTTTTGCGCAGCAGAATCTTCTCGGCGTCTTCTGTCGGTGGTTAGTGACCTCTTTACGATATTACGATATTCCTAGAGTAACCTGCTACCGCGGAATTGATGGCGTCTATATGAATGTCGTTCAAAGCTGTTATATACGAGCTGCGATCAAATGGATCCTCCACATACCTCTGCATGATCTCCTTGTTTTTTTTTAAGGTCCTGTGTGACATGCCTCGAGGTTTGGATGAAGTTTGGATGACTCCTCCGGCGCATCCCAGAAGAAACTGTTGCGTCAGCATGACGTTATGTTCCCGGACCGGTAGAACCTTAGTTTCCTCGTACAGGTGGTGGTCGGAGGTGATTTGGAGGTAGCCTGTGACGGTCCTTAAGGCTGCATTTTGACAGCTTTAAATATTTCTCCACTGAGTATCACTTAACGAAGGCGACAACACTGGAGCTGCATAGTTAACCACTGACCGGCCAATCGTCTTGTAGGTTGCTAACAAGGTTTATTTGTCCATACCCCAAGTGCTGCCGGCTAGTGCCTTGAGGACCTTGTTCCTATTTCGCAGTATATGCGTGATTGCAGTGGCTTGTGCTGAGGAGGTAAAAAGGCTATCGACGCCGACGACCATGATACCTAGTTAAGTTTTACCTCCTTCGTCCAGGTGATAAAGAGTGTTACCAATGACTTCGTTAGTGATAGCTGGAGGTTACATGCAGTGAAGAAATTGTGGATTTCGTTGAGATAAGCATTTACCAAACCGCAAAACTCATTAACGTTTTGGTTTTGGTGTCCATTCGGCTCGTTGGCCATGCTTCACATACGATCTTTTATGCTTCGGGTTATCGTAATGAATCCATCATTATTATCGGAAGTAATGATTATAAGCAAAAGATATTTCCTTTTATAGCGTTCAAGCGGCATGTCGAACATGCAAAATCGTCTTTCTGGTTCACACGATTTCAATTCGTATGGTACCAAATTTCCCTGCTTTTGGGTGAATCCTGCTGCTGTTTTGAAATTGCTGATTGAGAAACTGCCAATGATTTTGCAAGCTCTTGTTGAGTTTGACAACAATCTTCATGGAGTAATACCTACAATTCTTGGTCTTCAAACTTTTGTGACTGGTCTGGGCGATCTTTGTCTGCCGTGTTAAAATCACCACTTCTGAACCGACCAAACCATCTCTCCCACGTTGAAACCGATGGATGGTTTGGTGAGATCTTTTTTTCAAATTTTCAAAGAAGTAAAGCGAAACTTCCCGCATATGACGATTTCTTTGTACAAAATTCTACATTTTCGAAGCAAAAAAAAATGTTTGTTGTTTACTTTATAATGATCAATAACTAAGTGAGAATAAATTACAGATATGTACCCTTAAAAATTACATATAAACTATTAAAAATAAAAACCGTGTTCAAAAGATTCGACATTTATTGTAAATCCTGCATTTTTAAGTCATAAAAAATTGCGAAATTTCTCAAACATTTTTCGGGATTTTCTAAAAAATGTTTTCGGTTTAGCAACCTTTATTAAAACTGAGCAATAATATAAACAGCGGTCGGCAAAAACAGAAGAACATTGCACATCTGTAAATGCATTACAATAACCCAGCAGTTAAGCAAGTACAGTGAGGCCTCGATTATCCGTGATTTGATTAACCGGGTACGTCAATTATCCGGGAAAAAAAAATAAAATGTTTTTGGATCGATTTAAATTTTTTTGCATCGTTTAACCGTAATTACCTCTATTATCCAAGATTATAATTAATTTTTTTGATTATTTTTGAACAATCAAACACAATGTGAATAAAACGAAAAAGGGGAATGAAAATTTCATAGAATGACACAAAGGTCTCAAAGGAGAGACTAACCTTTCTTGCGTTAATGCTGCTGGTACACAGAAGTGCAAAGCATTAGTTGTTGGAAAGAGCTTTAAAAAAATGTCCATGAGAATGGTTTAACAATAACTTAGTACCAGAAGTGAGAGATAATTTCAAGAAAATCGGTCTAAAAGATGATAGTAAAATCATTCTGCCATTGGACAACATCCAGACGTGTAGGATTTCAATGTTGAAAACGTTATTAATTTTTTCCACCAAATTTGACGACGTTGATCCAACCGATGGATCAGTGTGCAATATGGAGCTTTAAATTTCATTATCGCAAAACTGTCAATATTAAAAAACTACTAAAACTTGGTACTCAATTAAACGGTAAAACTGATTATCCAGAATGCACCCGGTCCGTCACAAATATCTTATCACTTGGCTGGCTGACTCCAATTTATATATTTTGGTCATTTGACACGTATGTGCTCTTTGTAGTGCAGAGAGAAGACAATTGTTTACTTTATACGTCCTAGGTAATGTAGCGTGAAGTCAATTGCCACCTAAGTGTGTCTAAGTAATCTGGAGTGTAGCCAGTTAAAACGTTTCGTGAGTAATTTGATCAAACTGGTTTTATACAAATTGTGTTGATATAATCCTCATACTGTCAATTTTTATTTGTGCTTAAGTATACTGATATCTTATGTAACATAGCATGAAGTCAATAGTCACTTTAGTGTCTCTTAGTAACTTAAAGCGAAGTCACTTTAAACGTTTATTTTGTACTGCACTTTAGAAAGTAGTTATTTTACACACCAGAAGCAATCCAATGGAGAGTTGTCGAAGAAAGGTTTGTTTATTGGACTGCCTATGATATGTCTTTTTAGCTGACTATTTGAGGTCAATTAGCACCCGTACATGTTAAAAATGTTATGTAGCTGATCAAGTTATCAGTGAGGTAGCTAGTAAGGTAACTGGCACTATTTGATCAGTATGTGAATCCAATGCGTTGACTAGCACATGCCCGTGTTAACATAATTAGTCACGTAGCTATTGAAGTAACTACTTCTTACCCTAAATGATGGGTAAAATCACTAGTTCGGGACTGTCTCCTAGAATTGCTGGGGATTTAAAAAACCAAAATTTTGATTGTGTTTGTGATGCAGATTCTCCAATTTGGTTCCCTGTGTACACATTCGTTCTGTGTACATATGAATAGTCGAACACTTTCGGCACTTGGTGGCTATGAGTACCGACCACTGAAATAAATAATGGCTTATTGACTCTATTTTTCCCAAAAATTTTAATTTAATGAGCAACTCAAAATTTGTTCAACTATTGACATATAGTTATAGCAACCATGACTACATTCTTTTACATTTCCCGTTTGCAGGAACATTTATTTGAAAGTTTTGTCATGAATTTATATATAAATTTTTTATTCACATTAAAAACTTATATTTTGTTATTTGTAGAAAATAAAACTTGTAATATATTTTTTATAATATTGTAATATAAAAAAAAGACAAACAAAAAATGTTTAAAAAAATAAAAACTAACAAGAAGGGGAAATGGATCGTTTTGATTGTTAATATGCATTTATCGTAATAATTTCATTCATTTGTTAGGTTCATTCAAAGAATTTCATCATCCTTTTATTGTTATTGCACAGTCACATTCGTTTGTAAAACTGTTTGTTTGGTTTGTCTAAACTTTTAAACTTGTAGCAATGCAAAGTGGCAGTCTTGCCTGCCTTACACACTCCAAACCCCAATCGATTTGTGACTTGTTGGTAGCACAGTGATACGACAGTTAAAACAGCAACAACTACAATACTAACATTATCATCATGTTCTACATTTTTCTCCTTGACTTGACTTTTACTTTTACGTTTGTGTGTGATTGTTAAATTTCTTTTCTTTAAATAGATTAAAAAATGATTTTTTTTAAAAACTTTTTATTTTACTTTTTTTTTATTATTTTGATATCTGATTGAGCGTTTATACCTTTTAGTGGGGGGTTTTCCCTGTTCGGAATCGTTTGACAAACAGGAATCAAATACGACAAAAGAAATGCAAAAAACACTTTCTATATAGGAGGTTTAACGGAAAAGTCTTTTTTTTCAGATCAAACATTAACATGTTTGAATTGACATCCGAAGTTCCTGAAAGCTTCTATTGATAATTCAGGTTATGAACACATTGAACGTCTAAGGAGTGAGATTGAAAAAATCTTAACATACGTAAATGTTAATAAAAAAGAAACCACTAAACCTAAAGTTTTTTTTATGTAATTGAAATTATTATTACAATTTACAAACAATATTATTTTTATAGTGATGAATTTACGAATCTTTTCTGGAAACTCTTCTATTAAGTACTTTTGGACACCTTTTTTGTGCCCTTCAATTCTCTTCTAACAAGAGCCCAATATCTCTCCACTGGCCTTGTCGCCAATTTGGAGGATTTGCCTCTCTTGGTACAAATACCACATTATTGTTCTTGCACCACTCAAGACCTTGCTTACCAAAAAAAGTGGACCCATTAAGAAGTCTTATGAATGGAAGCATCCTCTTTTGTAAACATTTCTTGATTTAAATTTCGGTATATTGCTTACCATGTCAAGAACATACCCTCGAGTATCAGCAACATAAAACTATTGACCCGGAAGTTGCGAAAAATTTTTCAGAACATAAATAAGACCCCAGATATCTTCGAGATCCAAATCTTCAATAATTTTGTGCCAACAAAGCGTCATATGCGGGAAGTTTTGCTTTAATTTAAAAAACGTGATTACAGAAGCTTTTAGTGAATGTGTTCCATTGGTTTCAACATGCGAAAGATGGTTTGTGCGTTTCAGAAGTGGTGATTTTGACATGGAAGACAAAGATCACCCTGGCCAGCCAAACAAGTTTGGAGTCCAAGAATTGGAGCCATTATTCCATGAAGATTGTTATCAAATTCAACAAGAGCTTGCAAAATCTATATAAATATATAAATGTCTTTGTAAGTTTGTTTGTTTATTTGTTTGTTTGTTTGTTTGTTTGAGCATCACGCCTAAACGGCTGAACTGATTTTATTGAAATTTGGAACGTAGATAGATCCTTACTTGGAAGCGTCAATAGGCTATAAATTTTTTCAATACTTGGACCAGAAAGGGAAAAACGGGTAAAATTGGTACCTTTAGTTTTTAAACAATAATTACTAAACGGCTGAACCGATTTTTACATCGACAGGGGTAGCGAAGCGCACCGGGTCAAGCTAGTCTTCAATAATTCTGTCAGACATGCTTTCGAGAAGTTTCCTATTTAAAATCAGCAAAATTCGTCCATAGACAACCTCTGAAAATTTCATCAAAAAAATACAATTTATTGCATGCTTTGACAAATAAGCAACAAAACGTATGTTTGGATGTGTGTTGGTTTCATTGTTTTGTGTTTCGTTTCGTTTGGCGTTGTTGTTTTTTTACCCTTCACCTTCGTGAGAAGGGTATATATAAGATTGTCATTTCGTTTGTAACTTCTATAATATAATCTGTTCGTCAGCAATTAAATGTAACATTTTTAAAAGTTTTCTTGATATATTTAGGATGATATACGCTGAAAGTGGGCAATTAATGCATCCACAACAATGGCGAAGGGTATATAAGAATCTTATTTGTTTTTTTTTTATCAAATTTGACTTCAATTTCCGTTCTCTGTATTTGGCCTCTAAATTTTTAGCAGAGTTCCTGTCAGGAACTTTTTGAGCCTTGTATACTTTGGAGCTTGCATTGGTTTTAACTTTTCGTACTAAATAGGCCAAGTACTGAGCTAACCGGGCTTCTTTCCTACCGGATGTGTTGGGAGCTCTTTTCAAAATGCTTTTTATTTTTTTGGCTTAATAAACATCATGTGAACCATTTCTTCTATATGAACCAGCTTTTCTATCAACGGACAAGTTCTCCCGGTAGTGTTTAATAACATAGGAATCAGTTTGGTGGCAGACCTTTGAATGCTTGGGCAACTTTTTGTAGGACCAACTTGGGTTTTGTTAAAAATATTTAATAATTTTAGTACGCACTTTTTTCTGGTCACTCATTTTAATCAGATTAACAAATCAACATAGTTGACATTAAACATAGAAATACTTTTCAAAGGTAACTTTATAAAAAACAAATATTACTTGGGTTAAAAGTTTTAAGGAAACCCGTGGGGGTTAAGGTTTTTGTCGATCTCTCTCCTAACATTATTTTTTTCATGTTCTTTCAATCACCATGTAAAGCTGTATTGATCAGGGATTCTTCGAATTAATGAAGGTTCCAGGATACTGAAATGGGTTTGTCGTATAATCAGGTCATGGTAATGAAATAATCGCAGAAAAAATCAAACAATTAAACACATTGGACTTTAAATATTCAGTTAATAAGAGTGAGGAAGTACGTATTAAGAGTCAAAGAAAGCTAAATTGATTTGAATAAAATTATTAGCAGCTAAATGTTGAATCTTTAAAACGAAACCCACAGAACTTAACCCACTAACCTCGTACCAGAGTATTTGTTACAATAACAACAGAAAAAAAACCGAATGATCTAAAAAACTGTAAAGAAAAAAAAAAACAAAAACTTCAGGGATAAAGTGTGTTTTAAAAATTTTAAAACTTTTTCTTTTACATCTTGTGTTTTTTTTTCGTTCCTTCGGAAAATGTGTGTGTTTTTTTTTTTTTTTTTTTGGTTCAACTTAAGCATTTACTTTTGATTTTCATGCGGTTTAAGGTCTAAACTACTATACAAGATTGATTGGCATTTAAATTTTTTGTTGTTAAATGTACGTTGTTTGAATGCTTATGGTGCCAATAGAATAGAATATGTACTACAGAATGTGTTATACTCATAGATATTCCAACTCTGACGTTGTGTAGTGATGAACATACTGATTCAAAGATACTTTACTGCTGCTACATGCCTGGTTTACTGGTTGACTAGCTGGGTTTTCTTTTTTTTAGGTTTTTTTTTGGCTATAATACCTTATGGATTTTGTGTTTTTTTTTTTTTAGTTTTGTTCTTGTACTTCAACTTTTCTTTTTTGTTTTTGGTATGTTTGAGTGTAAAATTATATTGGGATGACTTTAAGCTACAAAAATTAAGTAGTAGAGCAAGGAACCAAAAAAGGAAAAAAAAAAAACAGAAATAAAACATAATAGCTGTAAGTTGTTGGTGGCAGGAAGTCAATTGTACAAATCGATTGTGACTTTTAAAGTGTATCAGCATACTTACAAGTATTTTCTTTTTTTTTTTGCTTATTTTTGTTCTTAAACTTTTTTTTATTTATTTTGATTTGGCCAATTTTGTGTGTGTCGAATTGTCGGAACAGACATATTGTAAGTCATATAAGGAAATTAGAGAGCACAGTGTTTCAAAGGAAATTAAATAATGTTAAACAAAAAGTTAGAGTGCTGTATGGAAAAAGCTGCTAAAGTGAAACATTTATTTGTTTGTACAAGTTATATCTACTGTTTTACTTCCTGTATGATAGTCGGGTCCAAAATCATTCTGTGAATTTAGAGGAAATTTTTGAAAACGTAAAAATAGAGGGACTAAAAATAGCGACCGGTCCAATAAGGCCACATGACGTAACTTTATTAAATGTCTTAAAAAAACGAATATTTAATGAGGAATTTTTAAAACAAATTTACAAGGTTATCTTGAAACAATATCGAAAATCAGTATTAAATAAACACCACTAAATAAGTTCATTAAGATTAGATTTGAAACCTGTTAAACAATAATCTAAATGGGCTAAATTGATTATCTCAAAGAACCTTCATATAAAAACCAGGAAGCAGTCATGTGACTAGTTTTGTGGTACATCACATCCGTTTAGGGTGTGCACCGAGCAGCCACACCAAATAAGCTATTGGGTGAATCATTTAAAAAATCGGGATTCACAACATATGGCGTATCTTCTAAACGCAGTTTTTGTCCTTAATAACTTTTATGCTATTTTGAAGGGTACATATCTGTTATTTATTCTCACTTAGTTATTGAATATTATAGTGTAGCCAACAAAGTTTTTTTGCTTCGAAAATGTAGAATTTTGTGCCAATATAGCTTCATATGCCGGAAGTTTTGCTTTAATTTAAAAAAAAGTGCTTACCGAAGCTTTTAGTGAATGTGTTTCATTGGTTTCAACCTGCGAAAGATGGTTTGTTCGTTTCAGAAGTGCTGATTTTGACATGGAAGACAAAGATAGCCCTGGCCAGCCAAACAAGTTTGAAGCCCAAGAATTGGAGGCATTACTCCATGAAGATTGTTGTGAAACTCAACAAGAGCTTTCAAAATCATTGGAAGCTACTCAAGCAATTTTAAAACGTTTGCGAGCAGCAAGATACATCCAAAAGCAGGGAAATTGGTTACCATACGAATTGAAGCCGAGAGACCTTGAAAGACAATATTGCATGTTCGAAATGCTGCTTGAACGACATAAAAGAAAACCATTTTTGCACTGAATTATTACTTGTGATAAAAAATGGATAAATTACGATTACTCAAAGCGTAAGAAATAGTATGTTAAGTCCGGCCAATCAACCGAATTGACACCAAAGCCAAATATTAATGACCCTAAGGGACCAAAAGAGTCCCATCTCTTATGAGCTGCTGAAATCTAGCCAGACCAATACAGGGAACCTGTACCGAATGCAACTGATTCATTTGAAGCGAGCATTTGCCGGAAAATGCCCAGAATATGCGGCCAGATATGAAACCCTAATATTCCATTATGACAACGCTCGACCATATGTTGCAATACCTGTTGAAAACTATTTACAAAGAAGTGGTTGGGATATATATAGTTCAGACCTTGCCTCGTTCGACTACTATTTGTTTCGATCGATGCAAAACGCTCTCTCTGGGATGAGCTTCACTTTGGAACAGAGTATCCGAAATTGGTTCCATTCGTTCTTGGCCTCAAAAGATGAGCACTTCATTTGGCGCGGAATCCTTATGTTGCCAAAAAGATGGGAAAAGGTCATAGCTAGCAATGGCCAATACTTTGAATAAATTTATATTGTACAAATGTTTCAAAATAAAAGCTAAAAATATTAAAAAATTTCGCATTTTTTGAATTAAATAATTTTTAATTTAAACCCGAAAGTTTCACTATTTCTTTATTTACTTATTTGAAGTCTCACGTTTAAGAGTACAACCCACAGGCCTTGGCTAGCCTTAAAGAAGACACAAATCGAGAAAATCAAATCTAACGCCTAAGCTATTGATTAATGTAAAGGAACAGGCCAATTCACATAATTTGTCTTACCTGAAAGAGAATACAAGTGAAGGAAAAGAAAATCTATAGCTCAAAAATTCTCAATATTTCGTTTATGGAAAATACGTTCTAATCTGAAACTCAGCTCTAAGATAAAAGTTTAAATTTTCGACAATTAAAAAAATTTAAAAGAAAAGCGACAATTTAATATGATTTTCTAGTAAGACAACTTCTGCAGTTCATATAAAGAAACACGCCAAGGATGATGATTCGCATCTAAGTTTATTAATTAAGACATAGTCAGATTCGCCAATGTTCTGCAAATTGAGAACGATTAAAAAAACGAATAATTGACAAATTTAAGTGCTGCAAATCGCATTTTGTACATGGAAGCAGATTTGTTTACTAAACTACTAAACTGGATTTAAGAGGACCGGAAAAAGTGATGAAGGCCACTACTATTGATTGGTATCTGTACTTTAGTTTGAAGTTTAACCCTTTCACGACCATAAGACTAATTTTTGAACAACTCTTGTACCAATAAAACTGTCAATAGCGTTCAACAAAACGTGCAGATGATAAAATTGTGTTATCAAAATAGGTGTTATCTTCTGTCAACGTTCCTCGCGCTTCACGCAATTTAGGTTGAGCCCCATTTCTGGATAAAAGGGTATCTCAAAAAACTAAATTTTGGATTTTGGGACGATGACAATGCATCCAATAAAAGTCACTGTTTGGTGTGGTTTTTTGGCAGGCAGAGTCATCGGTCCATATTTCTTTGAGAACGATGTGAGCCAGACCTTCACGGTAAACGGCGAGCGCTATTGGTTGATGAATTGGATGATATGGACACCAACGCACAAAGTGTGTAGAGCTCAAAGGATAGAATTTTGAAAAATAAAATTATTTTTTATCCAAAAACCTGTGTTTCGTAATTTGTATATACTTCACCATGAGTGGTAGGGCATATAAAGGGCTTTTCTATAAGCTCTTACTATGTTTACATTTAAATAAAACAAAGTGTGTGTGCGATATCATCGACAATTTTTTTATTAGTTTAAAAGGCCTATCGAAGCCATAATGTATGGAATATAACATCCTTTGCTGGGTGGCGCTCATCCGAAATAAATGGCGCATAAATCTAGCTGAATTTGATCGATGGCATGGATTCTGCTGGCTTTGAGGGCGTTGTGGTTTGTGGCTTATTCGTATAGCCTTACGACTTAAGAAAACACAAGAAGAAAATGTCAAATGAAGTCAAATCGCACGATCTCGGTGGCCAGTTCACATCAGCCCCACGTAAGATGGCCATGTCCTCAAATCGCAGAATGTTCAATGTGGCATGAGCTGTGTGGTGACGTTTTCCGGATGAATTGGATCCTCTTAGATCTCATGTCAATTGGTATCGTCCAAAGTTCTACAATTTTGTTTATTGAGGTACCCATTCATCCACAAATAGGCCTCATCGCTGAAGATGGGCGAAGTGCGCGATTAGAACACCAAATATTTTTAAAAAGAGAAGTTATTATTTGCCACATACATAGTGATTTGGCAAAACCAACTGAATAAATGAGAGTAAATTTTACAGATGTAGCTGCAACAGAAAAGCCGCTATCAATTGTCAAAGTTCAGATGTTTCTATTGCAAGATCCTTTATGAACATGTTGGTCATCTGGTGTGTTCTTCTTGGTCAACATGGTATACTCGGGAATTTTGCCATTAAGTAAATAAAATCCAAATTAGAGGGTTTCTTTATCTACTTTGAAATTTAAATCGACAATATTTATACAATTTATTTTGTTTTTAATTGGAGTGATATTTTGTCATTTGGACATTTTTAAAATTATAATAATTTTTGCACAGTACGTGATGGTTAGCGATTAACTACATATTATTAATTCCGTTATATAATAATTTGTTCACCTTCATTTACATGTTATACAAAAACGAGTAAGTTACTCTTAATGTTTCTCACCTTTAACAATGTGGATCAAACTTGTTAGTAGTATTTAATTTCCTTAGCAATAAATCGTATTTTCAAGCCAAATATAAACTTCCCCAAAAAACACTGTTTATTTTTATACATAAACATATTTTTTTTTTCTTTGGTTGATTTGTTTGTCCCAGACTAATTTGGCATGTATTTCATGCCCTTAAACATCTTTTGCATAATACATAAGGACACACAGCAACAACAAGAAAGAAAATTAAAAAAAATATATAAAAAAAAATAGAAAACAAAGCAACAAAATTTACATATTAAATGAGTAGATGTCAGTAATATATGACCCTGTTTCATAATGTTGTCATTTAGAAAATTACATCAACTAAAGGTAGTTTTCGTTCTGTTTTTTTTTTTTTTTTTTGCTTTTTGCCTGACATTTTGGATTTCCTTTGAAAAAAATAAAAGAGCATTAAAAGAAATAAATAAAAATTGCTATTGAATAATTGATTACAATAAAATGAAATTTCGAAATGAAAAATACGTATAAATCAAAGGAATCGTTATTAAGGACAATAGCAATAAAAGAAACCCACAACTGAAAAACTTTATTTATTTACAAATCTAAACTTTCTGAAACAAAAAAAAAAAAAAGAAAAAAAGATTAAATCTAAATTTAAGCTTTTTGCCAGTTACTTATACACTGACACACTTTGTTTGAGTTTTATTGAAATTGAAAATCCTTTTTTTTTTGCGTATTTTGAACTAAAAGGAAAAAAAATATTTTCTGCTTTAAGCAATTAGTTGGGAAATTTTCCAAAATTTGACATTTTGTTGCAAAGAGAGCAAGCAAATCCAAGCAAAATCCATATTAAAATGTCAAAAATATTGGAAAAACTGTTTTTAGTTTTATGTATATTAAACATGTTTAAATGACACATCACAATCCAACACACACATATATTTATATGCAATAAAATACCCAGCAGTTCTGGGTGAATGTCAGGTAATAATGATTTTACCTATTATTTAGGATGACCACTAGTTACATAAAAAGCTACGTGATCAGTTTAACATGAGCGTGTCCTAAACAGGGGGTCACATGAGCGGATATATGCGGAGGGGAAAAAAGGAAATTCCCCCAAAACCAAAAAGTTTCAATGTGAAAAAGGGGAAAAAATGTAAAATAAATTTTATTTAATTTTCCCACAAATGGTTGGACCTGTATCCGTACCTGCTTTACATATACATTATGAAGAGAGTGTCTCATAGCTGGTCCCAAGTAGTCAACGCATTTTAGTCACGTACCGGTTAAATAGAGTCAGTTACCTTACCCTACGTCTCCTAAGTATAAGGTTTGCTTACAAGTAATCGATTATTGGACGATTGCTTGTAAACAAGCCTTCCCCCTACTCACCAATAGATAACTTCTGGTGGGTGAAATAACTAAAGTGCAGTACAAAACAAACGTTTAAAGTGACAAAACTTTCTAGATTACCTGGGATGTAAAGTATGTTTTTTATAGAGCCAGAGATATTTAAGTAGAAATAAAATAGAGAAACACCATTGTAATGTCCATCCAATTTACTGAGTGTATGACTTAAAAATGCGCGATTTCTTATCATTTTTAGTATTGGCCATCTTTCTGGACATATGGATTCCGAGCCAAAAGAACGAATCAAGCCAATATTGGATACTCTGTTCCAAAGTGAAGCGTTTCCCAGAGATCATTCTGCTTCGATCGAAACAAATAGTAGTCGGACGGGGCAAGGTCTGGATCATAAGGATGGTGCAGCAAAACTTCCCAACCATTTCTTTTTAAATGGTTTTAACAGATATTGCAGCATGTGGCCGAAGTGTTGTCATGATGGAATATTACAGATTCATGTCCGGCCGCATATTCTGTGAGTTTTTTGGCCAATGAACGGTTCAAACGAATCAGTTGGTTTCGGTACAGGTACAAGTTCGTCTGGCCAGATTTCAGCAGGGCCCTTTTGGTTCCACCAAATACAGAGCATTTGGATAGCGCAATGGATATTTGGCTTTGGTGTCGATTCGGCTGGTTGGCCAGACATCACCTACGATCTTTTACGCTTCGGGTTATCGTAATCGATCAATTTTTCATTGCAAATAATGATTCGGTGCAAAAATGATTTTCTTTTACAGCTTTCAAATATTTCGAGCGTGCAAAATCGTCTTTCAAGTTCTCTCGTAAGGTACCTAATTTTCCTGCTTTTGAATGGAACCTGCTGTCTCGAAAACGTTTTGAAATTGCTGCTGGAGTAGCTCCGAATGATTTTGTAAACTCCTGTTGAGTTTCACAACAATCTTCATGGTGTAATGCCTCCAATTCTTGGTCTTGAAACTTTTTTGGGTGGCCTGGGAGATCTTTGTCTTCAGTGTCAAAATCACCACTTCTGAACCGAACAAAACAACTCCCACACGTTAAAACCGATGGAACAGATTCCCCATAAGCTTTGGTGAGCAATCTGTAAGATTCAGCGGCACTTTTTTCCCTTATATGACGATTCGTTGGTACAAAATTCGATATTTTGGAGGCCAAAAACAAACCTTGTTGTTTACACTATATATACCCTTCAAAATGATATATAAGTTATTAAAAATGAAAACCGCGTTTATTAGATCTTTCATGTTTAATATGATTTCGGACAACTGGCGGCTAGCGCGTACATGGCGTAACCTGGAGCTCCAATTTGTACACATCTTTCGCAGTAAATCAGGCTGTATTTCCAAGTGTTCGATCGTATCTGCTGTCAAATCACATGAACTAGGTGGCCAGTTAACAGGTCCATTTCTTGAAATTATTCGTTCGCCAACTATTTCTTTCAGTAATATCTTCAACTTGAGACACGGACAAGTTAGTAAAAATGCCTTATATCGCTCACTGTTGATTGTAACGTTCTGACAATTGTCATTTGTGAAGACATATGGACCAAAGATTCCACTAGCCCATAAAAACAGTGAGTTTTTCTGGATGTAATGATGTTTCGATAATGACACGAGCATTATAATGGCTCCAAATGCGCAAATTCTGTTCATTGACATATCCTTGTAGCCAAAAGTGTGCTTCGTCACTGAACAACATTTTCAAATGAAGGGTGTGTGAAAACTGAACCTCTATAGGTTACGCAATGTACTCGCTAGCCGCGGCGGCCACATGCTCGAAATTATATCTAAACATTAACACTGTTATGAATTTGCAAAAGCGATTTGCATTTAACAATCTGTAACGACTGCCTGCAGCGATCATCATGTTGATAAACACGTCCATCAGTAGAAGCTTCTTCTTATCAATAATGTTGATAGCATGCAACACTAAATGTTTAATCGAAAGCTCTAGAATTCGAATGTACTAGTTTGTCCGTTAAGAGCATTGTAGAAGATTCCCGAGAGATGGCGTGTGTATAAATAGCGGCAGAGGTTGCAGTCTTGAGTGGAGTTGATCATTGGCGCTATTAAAGTTAACATCAACTGCTTGTATATTGGAAAGTGTGTGTGCATTTCTGCGAATTGATAAACGTGTATAAAGACACTGTGTGACTATTTAGACTGTTGTTGTTGTACATTTAAATAAATAAAGAGTTGTTAAAATTTTAAACTACTAAAACTGTTTTTATTTGCAATCAAATGTATCTGGTTTATTTAAAGGAAATAAACCCCCGTTTTTAAAAGGTAAAAACGTAACAATACCATACAATTTTATATTTAATAAAGCCAATTGGATGGATATTAAAAACGTAAAAAAATACCCTTTATAAAGTAACCAATTGACTTCTCTCTGCACTACAAAGAGCACATTTGTACGTGTCAAATGATCCAAAATATATTAATTAGAGTTAGTCCATACATCAGACATTAGTGACAATTGCTGTATCTCAGGGATACATTGACTACTTGTAAAACTGCTGGATACTTACAACACCCAGGTACATACATTTATTTGAATACATACACATTATTGTAGTTGTTGTTGTTGTTGTGAAAACCAAATACAAAACCATAAATCATTATTTTGTGAAATTTCCGTATGTTTGTCATCATCAACATGCCCATCAATAATAATGATGTTGTTTTTGTTTTTGTTGCTGCAGATGATGATTTTCATAATAGTAAAATTGAGCCAGTTGAAGAGATATTTTTGTTTTGCAAATTCCATTGCACATTCAAATGCTGTTGTTGTGTGTATTTTATATTTATAAGCAAACAGCTTTAGAAGGATACAAAATAATGCTCAGATGAACAACACCCAGAACTCATACAACATCTAACATGTCAATAATAGAAATTCATGGCTTACACAATGGGAAAAAAGATTTATAAATAATTAAATATGGTACACCTTTTTTTTTTAGTTTATGAGAGAACTAGTTCAAAAGAACATTCATTCATAACTCTCGCCAGCAATTTCCCCTTGTTTGAGGCCTTTTTGGCACATATCATAGTACTAAGTGCTCTTCCTTTGTACTAAAGTACTTTATTGCATAAGTATTCGAGCGATTATTGATATTTTTATCAACCGAAAGATGAAGTCTGAATATAACGAGATGCTCTTATGAATCGTAATGGGAGACAGACATTTTGCAGTGTTAAGGAGTGAGATCGAAAAATTCTTAACATACATATATGTTAATAAAAATGAAACCACTAAACTTACAGTTTTATTTGATTGAAATTGTTATTACAATTTACAAAAAAAAAATATATATATATATATTTTTATAGTTTTAATCACTAGTGATGAAATTTTGAACCTTTTTCGGAAACCCTTCCATTATGGTTTTTATAGTGCTTTCTGTTACCTTGTTCGTACAAGTTGTCCATCTCCGTTTAAAATCTACAACACTTTTGGACACCTTTTTTTGTGCTCTTCAATTCTCTTTTAACAAGAGCCCAATATCTATCCACTGGCCTTAGCTCCGGGCAGTTTGGAGGATTTGCCTCTCTTGGTACAAATACCACATTATTGTTCTTGTACCACTCAAGGGCTTGCTTACCAAAGTGACAGGATGCCAAGTCAGGCCAAAAATAAGTGAACACATTATGAAGTCTTATGAATGGAAGCAGCCTATTTTGTAAACATTCCTTGATGTAAATTTCGGTATTTATAGAGCCCGTTGTAACAAATGTTTGTTTTTTTTTGCCGCAACTGCATATTGCTTGCCATTTCAAGAACTTTTTGGGAAATTTTGTCTGCTTTTGGGTCCTAAACTTTTCTTCAACATTCCCTTGAGCATCAGCAACATTAAAATTTTGACCCGGAAGCTGCGAAAAATCTGCCAGAACATACGTTTCGTCATCCGGTATGCAGCAGGAATATTTTTTTTTTTTTATAAAATTTGACTTAAATTTCCGTGCTCTGTCTTTGGCCTCTAAATTTTTAGCATAACTTTTTGAGCCTTGTATGCTTTTAAACCTTCATTGTCTTTAACTTTTCGTACCAAATGACCTAACCGGGCTGCTTTCCTAACGGAAGTGTTGGGAGCTCTTTTGAAAATGTTTTCTATTTTTTTTGGCTTTAAAAACATCATGTGGACCATTCCCTTTACCTGAACCAGGTTTACTATCAACGGACAAGTTCTCCCGGTACTGTTTAATAACATTTGAAACAGTTTGACGGCAGACCTTTGAATGCTTCGCCAACTTTTTGTAGGACCAAGTTGGGTTTTGTTGAAAATATTTAATAATTTTAGTACGCACTTTTTTCTGGTCACTCATTTTAATCAGATTAACAACAAATAAACATAGTTGACATTAAACATAATAACTGACATACTTTACAAAGGTAACTTGATCAGAAAAAAAAAAAATCGAATAATACTTGGGTTAAAAGTTTTAATGAAAAACGTGTGTTAAGAATTTTCTCTCTCCTTATAACGAGATGCTCTTATGAATCGTAATCAGAGATAGACATTTTGCAGTCTTATTAAGTCTTTGAACGATCGCAAAAAATTCATATTAGTTGGGATGACTATTGTCACAGTTGCCACAGTCTCAGTCTATAATATTATGTGTGAATGTCCGGCTACTAATGTTATCAGACATAGGCTCTTGGGACAGATATACTGGAGGACCCACCATGATTACCTACCATCTTCTTCATGAGGTCTATAGAATACTGGTTTATTTCCCTCACACATTTTCCATCAGCCCTGCACATCTAAAATATCGCCATTATCAATTTCTCAATATTGGTCGCATTAATAATGAGAATTTTAGAAATCTTTAAACGCTCCAGGATGAATTTCGTAAAACATTTGATCGCATATGTTTGCTATTAATTTACCAGTATAGGTTTAGTAATTTGAATAAGGATAAGCTCTCAAAAATCGATCGTGTCGACTAGTACCGGGAAGAAATTCCACGAGTATATGTAAGGTCGTGACTCTGGATAAATGTATATGAGCACTCAAATAAATAGATGTTAAAATTATTGATATCAAATTCATTGCCCTTATGGGATATTCCGACGGGAATGGGAAATCATACATAGTCATCAGTCCACATTTAAAGTTAATATAGTATTGGCTGAATCTGATCTACAATAGGTTTTACAGGCAGAATTTGTGCTAACAAAAGCTAAAATGTGGTGGGTAAAAGGGTTTGTTTCAAGTAGTTGAAATATATTTAATGCTAATTAAATGATCCTTGAAATAGAAAAGGAGTATAAGAGTAACACTGAGACTTAGGCAAGGTTAGGCTTCGTGGCCAAACGCTCTTAAAGCAGCTTACTTGGCTCCATTCATTACTGATCTTATTCAGTATGATACCGAGGCGGTAAACAGCGGGGCTCAATGCTTTCTTACTGAAGCATCCAAATTCTCTAATTAATGAGAAGATGTAGTATCTGTGTTTTTTAGCCTGTTCCAAGCTTGAGAGGAAGGGTCACCAAATATACAATACCTCAGATTAGCAAAGGACGAAATGTTACAGAGTATATGATAACCTGTTTCCTCCTCTTCCTTATTATGACAACTTCGGTAGTAGTTCTTGAACCGTATACCTAACGTCATAGCAAGCATTTCTATGATGCAGTGTCGTGTCAAAGTTGATACATGTTACCTTATATGCTCGCGATGAAATTCAATAAGTCGATTCGTTCTGTCAGCATTATATACGAGCCAAGTTTACTTCTTTAATTTGAAAAAAGTGCCGCTGAAGCATATCGATTACAGTGAATGTGTTCCATCGGTTTCATCGTGCGAGAGCGGCTTTGTTCGATTCAAAAGTGGTAATTTTGACACGAAACACAAAGATCGCCTATAGGCGATCCCAAAAAAATTTAAGACAACGAATTGAAAGCATTACTCCATGAAGATTGTTGCCAAACTCAACAAGAACTTGTCCAATCATTAGAAGCTACTCAAGCAGCAATTTCAAAGCTTTTGTGAGCAGCAGGATTCATCTAAAAGAAGAGAAAATTTTGTACCATACGAATTAAAGCCGGGAGACCTTGAAAGACGAAAAGAAATTTTTTTTCGCACCGAATCATAACTTGCGATCAAAAATGTATCCATTCCGATAACCCGAAGCGTAAGAGATCAAACATAAACGCCGTCCAAAGCCAATATCCAGGGAGCTAAAGTTATGCTCTGCATTTGGTGGGACCAAAAGAGTGCTATCTCTTATGAGCTACTGAAATCTGGCCAGACCAATACAGGGAACCTGTACCGAATGCAACTGATTCGTTTGAATCGAGCAATGGCCAAAAAACGCCCAGAATATGCGGCCAGACATGAAACCGTAATACTCCATCATGACAACGCTAGGCCACATGTTGCAATACCTGTTAAAAACTATTTACAATGAAGTGGTTGGAAAGTTGTGTCCCACCCAATTATAGTACAGACCTTGTCGCGTCCGAATCTCTCTCTGGGATACGCTTCACTTCAGAACAGAGTATCTAAAATTGGCTTGATTCGTTCTTGGCCTCAAAAGATGAGAAGTTCTTCTAGCTCAGAATCCATATGTTTGCCAGAAAGATGGGAAATGAAAATAATCATTTTTTAGATTCTTCATGCCATGGTGCCATCATATGTTGTGCTACAACCGAATGGTTGTTACAAAATTTTTGGCTAACTAAATAATGTTTAGCTTATAGATTGAAATGGGCTAATAACACTACTAATAAACATATACTTAAAAATACACACATACTCATTCATACACAGAAATTTGCGAATTCACAACTGGATACCAAATTACAAATACGAACACTGCATATAATATAATACTACATTCATAAATACAGAGATAACAGTAGAATCCAAAAAACAAAAATTGTATCTCGACTGCCATCACAGCCCACAGATACACAAACAGCCCAGATAAATGATGGACACACAGAAGGAAATAACTGAAAAAAATCAAATAGTTTTGGTCAGAAATTTGAAATTGTAATAATATTTCAATCATTTTATTAGACACAAATACAAAACAAACAAAAAATCGACCAACCAGCCAACCAACCAACAGAGATGACACAGTTGCAACAAATGAACTCGGGCAGGCAGGCAGGCTGTTGCGGTATTAAACACAACTAGATGTGTGAGTAATGATTATCTAGCTTGCTGTGTGTGTGTATGAGAGGGTCCCTCTATTTAGCTGTAGTTTGAGATACACATAGACACGCAGCTACATTTATTTCAAATTTGATTTATTATTTTATTTGTATAATTGGCTTTCAAGGAATTGAATCTTCATTTAATTACATTGATTTGTTGTCACACACTGGTACCAGAGACCATAAATATGCATGAATAAATGTATGTTTTGTATTTATGGGAGTGGGAGTGTGTGTATGAGTCAGAAAGAGTGATCAGCAGAGGGCCATTCTAATGGGTGATGATGACACTATGTGTAGTACTGTTGAATTTATTACTGTCATTTAAAATTCAAAATTATTTATTCAATCTAGTGTTGAGTGCTATCTCTCTCTGTGTGTGTGTGTGTGTGTTGAGCGTTTCAATGTGTTTGGAAAAATTAATTTATTTTTATGAATTTCTTCATTAATTTTGATTTCAAAAATTTTATTCATTTCTTGTCTCACACACAATACACAACACAACAAAACAAAATAACGATTATTTTCACAATTTCCCAACTTTTTAATTTTCTACTTTTACTTTGTTTATTTGCTTGTGTGTGTGCCAGTGATTTATGGTCAAATTTTATAGATTTTCTATGACAAGCAATTGAAGTCAAGGAGCAAGAGAGTGAGATAGAGTTGTTAGAGACATTGATAAATAAATTTATTTATAAGAATTTGAATATTGTCATGAATTTACTAAAGACACTTAAAGAGATTATATTGTTTTTATATAAAGTGTAGGTAGAAACTAACCCAGCAGAAAACATTTTCATGGAATAGGTAAAACCAAATTTTGTATATTTAGAAAAGTTTCGGTATAAAAGCTAATCTGTCAGAAAATGAACCTGACAGACCACCCTGTTACTATACAATGTGCGACACAGAGCGTCAAAGTGGTGTTAATAACTAGACAATAGATTACATATCTTGGAAAATTACAAATTTTTTTTATCAAATACACAATTTCAATTATCGGGATTTACAATAGATGGTATATCTTTTCAACTCGGTTTTTGTTTGTAAAAGCTTGTATGTCATTTTGAAGGGTACATATCTGTCATTTATTCTCACTTAGTTATTGAACATTATATTGTAAACAACAAAGTTTTTTTTTGCTTTGAAAAAGTAGAATTTTGTACCAACAAAGCGTCATATACAGGAAGTTTTGCTTTACTTCTTTAACCCTTTAACCGGTAACACCACCTCAAGGCGGTCTTCGATTTTTGGGCCCCATTGCTGTATTAAACATTTTTTTTGCTTTAAAATAGTGAAAACTATCTATAGACAACACTTTTTAAATTATTTTTTATACCTACCAATATATTCTGACAAGTCATTTGTCAGTTAAGTATGATCAATCAAGTGCAAAAAGTCATCAAATTAGCATCGAAAATTATTTCGCAAATTTAAGTATTAAAAACAACAGTTAGAAAAAAATAGTAGACTTCAAAATTTTACGGTAAGTAGATAACATTTTATATTTAAGTTTTAAAACAAATTTGAAGTGAAAAGAAATAAAAAGTTTGATTTAAAAACGAAATAGTGAAGGCATCCTCAAGGCGATCTTGCCGGTTTGTGTGTACAAAAATGTCCTCATCTCTTACATCGTTGTTTTCACCATTTGTTCATAAAACTCTATTGTTTGCTTATGTTTCTTTTATTTGCATCCTTTTATTTTACTGTTGTTGTTAAAGATGTATATTGTATAAAAGATCAATAAAAATATCAATTTGGAGCAAATGTCTGATGAACAATTTCTCGAGTTCATCAATTCTGTAGAGTTCTGTAGACAGCACAGATGAAGGTATTGATAGCGATGACAGTGTTGCTGATTCAACTTATGTTCCAAAGACGAAACACAATTTTCGAAAATGCATGCCCAATAAGCCGCTTAAAAGAGGGATCAAATTGCTCGTGTTTTGTGATTCAAACGGTTTTGCTTACCGTTTGTTAAATCTACAATGGGTCCGCAGATAATATCATTTTACATATTATACCGGACATTGGAGCTACCTTAAATGTTTGGAGATTCCTAATTTCATACATCACATCCTGCATTTTGATAACTTTTATAAATCAAAGCCGCTGTTAGTCTATTTACGAGCCAGTGGAATTTATGTTTTGGGCACAATGAGAGGTACTAAGTAATTTTTGTTGTCATATATCTTGTTGATCATGATTTGCTTTTGTGTAAGCTGAGTAATGAACCATGAGCAGAGATAATTTTGCGTAGAATACATGACCTCAATACATGTAGTCGAAGTGAATACTGAATTATGGAAGGATAACAAATGTCCTCCTGTCATCGACATACAGTGTTGGAAAAAATAATAGAAACGAAACCTTTTTTTTAAACTTTGTAAGTATATTATTCAAGTTATCAGACTTACAGAAGACCGTAAAACACGACGATGGATTCATCATGATATGGGGGTGTTTCTCTGTTTCTAGTGTCGGTCCAATATTTTGGATAAAGAAAAAAATATGCTTCCCAGACAACGTAAATATATTGCAAAGCATAATGCTTCCATTTGTTGAGGAAGACACGCCCTTATTATGGGAGTTTCAGCAGGACAATGATCCGACGCACACCTCAAAGTTGGCAAAGGACTGAAAGAATTGTGGGGAAAAAACAGGAAGAGTGGTTTTCCATTGACAATGACGTTTTCCAACAAATTGGTTGATTCCATGAGTCGCAGATGAAATGAAGCTGTGAAAAACAAAGGTAGAGCCTCGAAATATTAAAATAAAATAATTTTTTAACAAAAAATAAAAAGATGTACCTCGAAAAATTGAATCCTTTTATGCGTTTCTATTATTTTTTCCAGCAAAAATATTGACTCTTTACATTGTTAGTCATATAATGTATTAAAATATAAATAAAAAGAGGAATGATGATGTTTTTTCTTATGCTGTATGTCTGATAAGCAAAACTGCATTAAAATTTGTTTAACGAAACTAAACTTGACTAATATATGTACTTACAAAATTTGAAAAAAAGCTTTCGTTTCTATTATTTTTTCAAACATTGTATGTAGGTATTGCATGATTCAGAAGAACCAATCCTGGCGAACAACAATCAAAGGTTCCTCGGTATGATAGAAAGCAGAAGAAATTCATCGAAATCAACTGCCCTCAAATTATTTGAGAATACATTGATCGCATGGGAGGAGTAGATCTTATGGATGGTCTCCAGGGTCGATACCATATTTGAGCAAAGACTCGCAATATTATGATTAGGTTGTTCTACCATTTTGTGGACATGGTCTTTACAAATGCATTAATTTTATATACAAACATCTGCAGGCCACTGGGACCAATGCTTCCAATAATGTGTCCGATTAAAGCAATGCATTAACAGCTTCCAGATTAGCGTGAGGAAATAGCTGCCTGATTTGTTGCCTTCAAAAACATACGGTCTGTAGGACGACCATCTGCTCCAAATATAGGTGAGCCTTTATCACGATAGCCTGGCATATCAGGTGTTGGGAAAAGAGCTGCTCATCAAGTTGCTGATGTTCAGTTTGATGCTGACGATCATTTTCTTATTTGGGTGGAGATAAAAGCCAAAAAAAGGTGCAAACATTGCAAAAAACTGACATGTAAGTCATTTGTTCCAAATGAGACCAGGTTTTATGCTATCAATTTGATAAAAATTGTTTCTGAAACTACCACCATCGAAAATAATGCGTATTTTCTTTGTTTGTTTCCCTCTCTCGATAAAACTTGTTTATAGTATTTAAAATTTACCATTGGTGTCATATTACATGTAAACCGGAAAGACCGCCTACAGGTTGCCTTCACAATTTTTTACCTGGCGTTCGTTCAGAAAGTTTTTTTCGCCTGAAAATTAAAACTTACGGTTCAATTGACTACATCTACTTGAAAAAAAAAAAATTATTGGCTTCATCGGATAATTTTTACGGTCTCGCCAGTTAGAGGGTTAATTTGAAAAAAAGTGCCGCTGAAGCACACCGATTGCTCACCAAAGCTTATGGTGAATATGTTCCATCGGTTTCAACGTGCGAGAGATGGTTTGTGAGGTTTAGAAAAGGTGATTTTGACACGGAAGACAAAGATCGCCCAGGCCAGCCGAACAGGGTTGAAGACCAAGAATTGGAGGCATTACTCCATGGAGATGGTTGTAAAACTCAACAAGAGCTTGCAAAATCATTGGGAGTTACTCAAGCAGCAATTTCAAAACGTTTGCAAGCAGAAGGACTCATTCAAAAGCAAGGAAATTGGTTACCATACGAATTGAAGCCGAATGATATTGAAAGTCGATTTTGCATGGACGATAAAAAAAAATAATGTTGGCACCGACTCATTACTTTCGATGAAAAATGTATCTATTACGATAACCCGAAGCGTAAGGCATCGTATGCGATGCCCTTAGCGCCAAATATCCATGGCGCTAAGGTAATACTCTAGATTTGATGGGAGCAAAAGTGTCCTATCTATTATGAGCTGCTGAAATCTGACCAGACCATCACAGGGAACTTGTACCGAAAGCAACTGTTTCGTTTAAAGCGAGCATTGGCGGAAAAACGCTCAGATATGCGGCCAGACATGAAACCGTAATATTCCATCATGAACATGCTTGACCACATGTTGCAATACCTGTTAAAAAGTATTCAGAATGAAGTGGTTTTGAGTTTTGTTTCACCACCTTTATAGACCAGACCGTGCCCCGGTCCGATATTGGCTTGATTCGTTCTTGGCATCAAATCCATATGTTGCCTTAAAGATGGGAAAAGATCATAGCTATCTGTAGCCAATACTTTGAATAAATTTATATTGTACAAATGTTTCAAAATAAAGGCTAAAAATTTGAAAAATTTTTAAACATTTTTAAGTCATATAGCCAATATATAGATTCTTCAACTGTTAAACTGCTTTCAATTCAGCAACCTTTTTATTTTTGCTGGGTAGTACAAAATATCTATAAATTGATATGTTTTGAACAATCTCTGTGTATGTAACATTATGTTAAGGATATATATTTCAATTTATATACTTAATATAAAATATTAAGTATTTGAAATAGAAAAACATTTACTTTATGCCCCAAAACGTAAGAAACTTTAAGATTATTTTAAAGATTAGTAAAATAAATTTTAATTCAAATTACTTTAAAGAGCTTAAGGAAAATAATATTTTTATCTTAGATACTATTACAGCATAGGGTGAGGTTTTGTTAAACTATAACACAATTTATAGTTGTCTATCGGTATCAGAAAGAAGTAAATATTTTATGGTAAGGAAATAAACATTTATAAATTATTGTTTCCAGTTAGTCAATCATAAGTTAGTGATGTCAGAGAAAGAAAAGTTAACACAATATTAATTTAAGAATAAATTAAATTTGAAATGTAAATAAGTAAAAGAATAAATGATTTTGATATTGATTTTTGACACTTTGTTCAAAAGAATATCTCCGGAAACTAAGAAAATATATTTTAAATTAATTATTGTAGATGAAGAAATATGTACTGAAGTTTAAGAAGTTTCTATATAATTTTGTTTTAATTTGAAAAAAAAGTGCCGCTGAATCACACTGATTGCTCACCAAAGCTTATGGTGAATGTGTTCCATTGGTTTCAAACTGCAAGAGATGGTTTTTGCGGTTCAAAAGTGGTGGCTTTGAAATGAAGACAAAAATCGCCCAGGCCAGCCAAAAAAGTTTGAAGACCCTCTATGAGGATGGTTGTAAAACTCAACAAGAGCTTGAGAAATCATTGGGAGCTACTCAAGCAGCAATTTAAAAATGTTTGCCAGCATCAGGATTCATCTAAAATCAGGGAAATTGGGTACCATACCAATTGAAGCCGACAGACCTTTAAAGATGTCGGAAATGATGCATGAACGCTATAAAAGAAAATAATTTTTGCACCGATTTATTACTTGTGATGAAAAATGGATGGATTACTATAACCCGAAAAGCGTAACAGTTCGAATGTGAAACCCGGCCAACCAGCAGAATCGAAACCAAATCCAATTATCCATGGGGCTAAGGTAATTGTCTATATTTGGTGGGAGCAAAAGGGTCATACCTATTATGAGCGGCTGAAATCTGAACAGACCATTACAGGGAACCTGAACCGAACGCAACTGATTTGTTTGAAAATAGCGTAGACAGAAAAACGCCCTGACATGAAACCGTAATATTCCATCATGACAACGCTCGGCCACATGTGGCAATACCTGTTAACAAGTATAGGGTTTTCCAACAAGAGGTGTTATTTTGGTATTCAAAGAAAAATGGCATAAATGATAAATGATCGGATGTTTATTTCATAATAAAGAGGAAGGTATGCCGTTAATAATGAAAAATAACATCTGCCAAATGGCCACCACGACCACGCTTACAGGACCATATCCTTTTCATGAAATTTTCCATAACCAAATCGTAAAGTGGCTGCCCTATGTCCTCGATAGCCTCACGAATTCTATATTTGAGGTATTGAATCGACGCTGGATTGTTATCTTTCTCGTGGCCCCAAAGGAAGAAGTAGCAAGGTGTTAAATCACAAGATCTCGGTGGCCAATTGTGATCACCTCTTCGAGATATAACACGGTTCGGAAACTTTTCCCGTAAAAGAGCAATGGTTTCGTTGCTTGTGTGGCACTTAGCGCCGTCTTGTTGAAAGTAAAAGTTGTCCAGACCAATTTCATCCAAAATACGGTGTAATGACGTTTGTGGAATGCTCAATTCCAAAGAACGACGAGGAATAAACAAACCTGGGTTTTCTTCAACACTTTGGGCTACAGCAGCAATATTCTTAGTTGTTCTTAAGCGACGTGCTCGGACATTATTCTTCACATCACTAACTTGTCCCAACAGCTCGAATTGTTCCACAAATTTCTGTGTTGCTTCACGACGACCCAAAAATGCTTTAGTTTTGCGAACTGTGACTGCCAGATTTTCACCATTTCTTTAGTGAATTTTAATAATTTCAATGCATTGTTGAAGCGTGTATCGTTCCATTTTTAGTAATGGCGTAGTTTCTACTTGTCAAATGTCAAAGAATAAAAGCTTCAAAAGTGACAGCTACTGAAATACCGGGTGATTCAAAATAACACCTCTTGTTGGAAAACCCTTTATTAAGCAGGAAGTGGTTGGGAAGTTTTGCCTAACCCGACTACTGTTTGTTTCAATCGATGCAGAACGCTCCCTTATACACTTCACCTTGGAACAGAGTATCCAAAATTGGCTTGATTCGTTCATGGTCTCAAAAGATGAGCAGTTCTTTTGGCGTGAAATTCATATGCTGCCAGAAAGATGAGAAAATGTCATAGAGAATAATGGCCAATACACTGAATAAATTTATATTTCAAAATAAAAGCTAAAAATTTGAAAAAAATTCCGCATTTTCAAGTAATAGAAATTCTTCAACAAATAAATTTTATTTAAAATGAAATTACATTTAACATTTTTTTGGATTCATAATTAACTGTAGCTCCCATATAAGGCCCAATTACGAAAATCACTTTAACGAACATAAATCATTTAAAAATAATGGAATCCAAATAAAATTTATCAAAAATAAGTTTCATATAAAGATTAATCACATTACCTAATTTCATGGCGATCGGTTGATAATTCCTCACAACTCCCTTATAAGGTCCACTTCCAAAATTACTTTAACAAGCTTTTAACAAATGTCAGCAGCGATTTTACGAACAAAAGTCAGTCTTCGAGAAATTGTCTTCGAAACCTCAACTTATTGATCCATTTGTGAAAGAGTTTTAGGATTATGTTGATGAGCATGGGTTGACTCTTCACCAAAACTACAATGCCGACGAATCTGGTTTATATTATAGGATGCTTCCAAATCACATTTTTGTCACATGTAATGAGAAAACGGCTCCCGGAAGAAAAATATGTAAAGAGCGAATAACTTTTTTTCCCTGTTCAAATGCGAATGGCACAGACAAACTGAAATTGTTGGTTGTTGGTAAATCGAAAACACCCACGTGCCTTTAAAGGCTTTTTCAATAATCCTGTAATATGCAACTCCAGTAATAACGCCTGGATGACATCATTTATATTCAAGGACTGGTGCCATCACGAATTTGTTACCCACATAAGTTAATTGTCAATAATTACTTTGCAAAAGTAAGTTGTTCATTTTTTAGGTCCGAAAATTTTTGGCTTCAAAAGGTATAACGCAAAAAGCTGTTTAGCTTTTAGATAACGCGACGTGTCACCCAATTGAGGAGCTAAAAAGTGATGACGGTTTAATTATAGCAATGAATCTACCACCCAATTGTACTGCGCTTATTCAACCGTTAGATCAAAACGTTATCTACTTAGTCAAATTAAATTATAAAAAACAACTGCTCAACCACTTGCTTGACCAGAAGGGAACAAATTTGGAGCTCAAACTAAAAAACTTCAATCTCAGAAATGCAGTTCAGATTCTAGCTACGTCCTGGGATAAAATATCAGTGTCCAATATCCGAAAATTCTAGAACGCCTTGCTGAAATTCGGTACTGGATGGAGCGAAGAGGATAACATGCCCTAAAATTAAAAAAAAAATTATAATTCAGCAAGAAAACGAAGATCTTTCTACTATTGGTACACTTGTAGCTCAAATTGATACGGAACATCTTTTCACGAATGCTGACATAAACAACTAGATTCAAAAAGAATTGCATGTGATTTTTCAATAAAATTTTGGGGAACTGAATTTTCGCGACAGGTCTGGTTTTTAATTAGTCGCGAATACCGAGCTTGAACTGTATATTCAGTGCAGGTTATTATATGGTCGGGCTTGTCATTATAATACCCTTACTTATTTGTTTTTCCACAGTTGTTGAAAAAAGGTTTTCCACCATTTATGTTATTGAATATATGAACAAATCCTTTCTCTAAAAACTTGAAAAAAAAAAATAAATAAATCTATTTCCAACAATACAACAAAAAGTATGTACTTTCACCTCATAATGCAATTTCAAACAAAATTTTTAGGTCATCCTTATTTAAAGCTCCAACAAATTGTCTATTTGTACAAAATCATGCAAAAACTCACACACTATTGACTCTAAATCAATTTGCATTTATTATTTATTTAAGCGATCATCATTCATCATTGCAAACTGTAAAACATAAATTTCCTTTCAAACCAAAAAATACGCTTAATTTATATGAATTTCATGAAATTATAACAAAAAACAATAAGAGAGAAATTTTCTAAAAATATTAATAAATTTGTCGTTTAAACAAAATATATAACAAAAATTCAAAAAAAAAAAAACCTTTAAAAACCCAATTTATCATATTCAACATATGACATGTGTTATTATAGAGAGATAGGTTATACATACGCTAGTTGTAAAATGCGACACTATGGCAAAAAAAGAAAACAAAAAAATTTTATAGAAAATAATACACTAGAAGGTGACATAAATTAATTTATATCAGATTTTATTGGACGAACGAGTATATATACATAGTTTTAAATGTATTCACATTTATTTTATATAAAATTGGTATTTATAACCATTGGATTTCTCTTTTTTTTTTTTTGCAGTTTTGTTAAATTTTTCATTTGTTCTAACCCCACGGCAATAATCATTCATAAAAATTAGGTTAAACAATAAAAGCAGTAGTAGAAATTTACTAATAAATATGCATTTATATGCATGTGCATATACGTTCTCATATATATAATAGAATGTTTCCAATTTAACAAGCATTGAGTATACATACATACAGTTATAGATTTGACCATATGTATCCTGCTGGTCTTGGAACTAGTTACCCTTCAAACTACTTGCAAGGCATTTAAGTGCTCGACATTACATGTGCATGTCATTGCAGGGAGTTTATCTATTTCTCCAACATCGTGGAACTGAAAGCAAATGAGTTATAATTCTCAGTTAGTTACTGCAAATTTTATTATAAGAAGTCAAGATAAGATGATCAGGGCAAGTGGGAAGTATTTTTCTCACTGTATTTTAGTTATTTTATACAGCAGTTAAACGATTGAATGCTTCATATGAATCTTTGTAGCTTGGGAAATTGATATAACGATGTCCGCCTGTCAGTTAAAAGAAGACGCTAGATATCTTACGGTCCCATATCATCAGTATATCATATATACGTTATTGAATATTGCTGTTGAAACCCAGTTCATTAAAGGTTCAGATTAGCACTTTTTTTATCAAAAATTCTTACTAAAAGTAACAAGAGCGGTCTTCAACATTAAAACCTTTTTGATATTGTTAGTACAAAGCTGTTAATTGTAACCCTCAAAACTACAGGGCAGGTGCACTAGGTGTTCATATGTGCTAGAATGTATATGGCAAATGAATATCCTAATAATAAATTGACATACAAAAATAAACACAAATGAAATAAAATGTATACAGTATAAAAACCATAGCATTATTAATTAAACTTAAGAGCAAACTGAAAGTTCCTTGTCTAAATTTGACAAGCACCAACCGCATTTTACTCAAAAAAAGTGCTCGTTTCAAATATTGACCAAGTATAGATAGTGATTAGTAGTCTAATTAAATATTTTAAATTTTAATAATTACCTAATAAAAAGGTCATAAGTTCTCAGCACCAGAAAATTAAATTATCAGCATAATATTCCAGTAAAATCTAGCTAATTACATAAGTGCTGGTTCACACACGTTATGTTTACTTGCGCAAGTCTTGAGTTTGTAGATGAGAGAGGAGATGGGAAATATTTTCCTTTTTTTTCTTCCTCTCTCTGCTATAAACTCAAGACTTGCTCAAGTAAACTATACGTGTGTGAACCCGCACTAACATCCCTGATTAACATATTGTATTTTATAATGACTACATTTCGTCTGCGTTGCTTGAAAGTAAATTAGCTAAACTGCTACAACTTCATACATTATTTGGTAGCCACAACCGTCAACACAAAAATAAACCCAGAAAAGTAATCACTAGAGTTCAACTATCAATAGAGGCAGACATTTTGTTGGCTAACCCGTAAAGAAATAACTTCGACATGATCTAGGGAATATGACTCGATTAATAAATGCAGATGGTTGATGTTACACGCATTTAAATCTAAACTTAGCCAAGAGTTTGTTTTTGTTCAAAACAAATTAGGACATAGGAATAAAAAAGAAGCAGGCGATTAGTTTAAGGTTTGTACGTACTTCGCTATAGCATTTTCGATGTAGGAAACCAATTCGTTATCTCTCCTCGATCCCGCATCGTTCCGCATTAACTAACACAACTTTGCGATTTTACTGAAAATGTCCTTAAGATTAATGAATATAATAACACAGTGATACAAAAGTGAACGAAAACAAGTAAGAGAGCTATATTCGCCTGTGTCGAATCTTATATACCCTTCACAAAATTATACTTTAAAATAAAATTTAAATTTTTTTTTTTTTTAATTTTTTAAACATTTTTTTTTTTCGAAATTGTTTCTTAAAAGTTTTTTCGAATTTAAAAAAAAAAAATTTTTTTTTTAATTAGTACAAAAAATTTATGACAAAAAATTTTTTTTTGTGAAAAAAAATTCGGGTTAAAAAATATTTTTCCCGATTTTGACCCATTGTAGGTTCAACTTACTACAGACTTATATACATCGTTGCAATGGACTTTGATTTATCTATCATTAGATATCCATATTGTCTATATTTATGACTTAGTAATCGAGATATAGATCAAAAATAGAGGTTATCTCGGATTTTTGCTCATATCTCCGTTATTTATGGACGGATTTTGCTGATTTTAAATAGGAAACTTCTCGAAAGCATGTCTGACAGAATTATTGAAGATTTGGATCCCAAAGATATCTGGGGTCTTCAGAAAATTGATTTCAACGGACAGACGGACATGGCTTAATCGACTCCGCTATCTATAAGGATCCAGAATATATATACTTTATAGGGTCGTAAAACTATATTGTGGAAACTACAAACGGAATGACAAACTTATATATACCCTTCTCACGAAGGTGAAGGGTATAAAAATATGCAGGGGTTCTCATGTAGCAATTCTATTCTGTTGGAGTCCATAGAGTACGGATATGCTTATAATTTTTCTCAATCACTTCGTTTCAGTGAAATAATGGTATTCTTAAAGTTACAATTTCATTTAATCATAAAAATGTTTTTTAAAAACTAATTTTAAAAATGTTAATATTGTTTGAATGACATTAGTTTAGTACACGCAGAAAAAAAATATAGTTGTACATTGTTACTGTAACCATTTCAAATTTGTGCATGGTTACAGTAACAATTTCAAAATTTTTAACAATATTATAGTCACAGTAACTATATATATGATTGTGGTAACAATAATATGGTTAATTTACGATTCACATGAATATTTCAACCATATATATGGTTACAGTAACCATGTATATGTTTGTGACAACCATTTATATGATGAAGGACTTACCATATTATGATGCTCTCATATCATAATCTGAGAACAACATATTATGATAAAATTATTCATCATATAAATGGTTGTCACAAACATATACATGGTTACTGTAACCATATTTATGGTTGAAATATTCATGTGAATCGTAAATTAACCATATTATTGTTACCACAATCATATATATAGTTACTGTGACTATAATATTGTTAAAAATTTTGAAATTGTTACTGTAACCATGCACAAATTTGAAATGGTTACAGTAACAATGTACAACTATATTTTTTTTCTGCGTGTAGATAAAGATTTGTAAAAATAGGTTGACAAATGGCTGAGTTGTGGTTTAAACACAGCAGGCTAACGACTACAACCTGTCAAAAATAGAATAAGTACTTGCGTGTATATGAAAATTATTATTTTAACGACAACACGGGTACAAGGTTACCTGATCACCGTTGCCAAGTTAAACTAATTTCAATTTTCAGATCTATTGCTGTCAACATAATCAAAAATATGAAATATTGTAATTGGGAGCTTAAATATTTTGTTTTATTAAACATAAAAGAACATTATTAAATATTACAAATGTATTAACAATCAAGGGCTTTTATCCAAATACTTAATTATATTTGTAATTTTTATTAGAATTAAATATTTAAAAGTGGCACCACTGAAATATGTATTTAAACAACAATGTCAGCTGGTTAAGATGTTGATGCCGTTCTGAAAATAATTAAGTAGTATAAAGCCAAATATCCATGGTAATGCTCTGTATTTGCTGTGACCAATCTATTACTTATGAACTACTGAAATCTGGTTAGACCTTTACAGGGAACCTGTACCGAACACGTGTTGCAATACCTGTTAAAAGCTATTTACAATTAGACTTGAACTTAATAGTTAATTTCAATGACCGCTCATTTTAGTTCATAATTCAAAAATGAATTAGGTAGCTCTTCTAGTTCAATCGTTCTTTTTGTTGAACTACCTATGTATAAAAGAACAAGAAACGAGTGATAAATTTCTTATAATAAAATATTAAAATTGTCTCTCTGTTCTGAACTAAAACAATAGATATGCTACTACAGCTAAAATGCACTTTGGGTTTTTAATTTACTGTCAGCTGCCGTATAATTCTGAGAACGGATTCTATTCATTATGACCTTTATTTTTTCGGCATTATGTGATAACTCCTATAAAAAGAAGCTGGAAAAACAATGAAAATACGCATTTAGTTAAGAGCGTAATGACTATAAGAAGTCATTGATTGTAGGGACTTATCAGTAAAAACGGAATGTCATATTAGGTACGGTAGGTAACACGCATTCTTATGTCGAAATCCATGACCATTTTGCATAAGTGTGGTTGAATTTCGTTAATGGAGCGTTGAATTTCCTCCTTCAGTGTTTGGGTTAGAGCATCCAAAACCGAAAACCGGTCAACCGGTTTTTTCATCTTTGTAAACTCTACCGGTTTCGGTTTTATTTAATACACGATTTTGAACATATTTCTTATTAGAGTCCACAAAATTGGAATAGGATGGCAAAACAATAAGGATTGAATTTTATTATTAGTATTTGAAGGTAACTGTAAACACATTGATCAATTCACAAGGTCTCTTATCAGTTATATTGTCATAATGTCCTAATATATCACGACTCGGCGGCTCGGCTTAACCGACTTTTAGGCATTTGGCGTTGGTCTCAGCTGGTTCGTTACGATAACACAATAAACATAGCATAGAAAGTAGTATTATTTTTAAGACATTTTCTGCTTGAAAAGCAATAAAAACCATTGTGAAATATTAGGACATTATGACAATATGACATGATAAGATGGTTTTTTGTAATGGTTTTTATGATAGGAATGAAATTACACATGGAATTAGAGCCAACTAGCTTTCAAAAATACACTTTTTCGGTTAAACCGGTTTCTTGGATACTCTAGTTCGGTTAGTAGTCGGATTGTTGGTATAGACCTGTGACTTCAAATAATCCCATAACGACAAGTAAATGTCTTATGCAGCAATTGAATTGTTTTATGGACTTTCATAACATGTTGCATCAACTTATTGTCAATAATGTTAGCGAAAAATTTAGGGGTACGCTAAGACCAGATACTCTAATTTCATTACATGCTCGAAATCGGGGCTTATATGGTCCCTAAATGAATAGCACAAGTCAACGTTTTTGATGGTAGCTATGATGTCAGGTCACTGCTTGATAGGTGGGCATACGAGGATATTGAATTTACCTTTTAATGATTTATTTATGGGGGAATAAAGACCACGATATTGGACCTTGTTGGGGTGTATGTGCGAAAGATGGATTCTATCACACGGATATGTAAAGATCCGAGACATAATCCTTTGTGGTTATCACAAAGGGACCACACCATAAAACCAAGTGAGTCGTATATCTATCTTTACAACCTAACGTTACCTATTACAAATGTTGATATTCTTAATTTTTTATTTTGTATGCTTAGCTTATTTCATGTAGTGTACTACATACTTTCATTCATTAACTTTTTTGTATAGAAATTACACAATGCCGCGCTGTAAATCGTCCTTCAAACATGACATTTTTTTTATTATCTGTTTGTCAAAAATTAATCATAGACATTTTAAATTAGTTTTTTTTCTTTTATTATTTCTCATTTCAAAAGCGCGTACCTGATTTGACTTAAATTTGAAATAATAAATATGTATGTAAGTATGTAAATACATTTGTGTATAGCTGTTTTGTTGTAGTATGCAAAAAAAGAAAATGACAATGACAGCAAGGACATGGAATTTGTGAAACGTAAATCCTCGTTAAAAACTAAAGCAGCTTTTTTTTTATTTGTAGCTATTTGTTTGTTTGCGTTTTATTGTTTTTGTAACAATTTATTATTTTAGGCTACTATAATTTTTTCATGTCAATTTCATTTCACGTTGTTTTTTTTTATCCTTAATACCGTTGCAAACAAATAAATGAAAGGAAAAAAATACGGTAAATCAAGGAAAGAGAGAGTAGAGCTCAACCACCACGGAAATGGAAATGGCAGAATGTAATGTATCTGTATGTGTTTTACATATGACTATTACTTACTACTGCTGCCACTACTACTACTGCACATACAACAAGTATCCTGATTTTATTTAATTTTTATATGAGTATATTTTTATATTTATTTGCTGGTGTTTTTTATTTATTTATTTTTACATAAGTGTGATACTCTACTACCACTCTCTGCTACATACATACATATTTGTATGTAATGTGTGTCGTGTTCATTTAATATATTTATTTATTTTTTTTATGCATTTTGTTACATTTTATTTTATTTTTATCATTTTGTTTATATTTTTTATATTTTTAAAATCAATAACAAATGGTTTGTTGTTAATGCTTGATTTGTTTTTATTTGAATTTTCAATTTAACAAGTTGGTGGTTTTTTGTTTCTCTACTTTATTTTAATATATGAATTTTATATGCTGTTTTATTTTTGTGTAGCTTTATTTACTCAAAGTATAATTCTATCTGTACTTTACATGTATATTGTATGTTTATATTAAGGTTGCCCTTAGTTTACACTTATTGATTTTATATGCTCACAAGGTCTTTATTATCTATGAACCAAATTATGAAAATTTTTGAGCAAAATAGGATAACGTAGAGAAATCTGACTGCTGTCCGCTTTGGGATGGATCATTCTAACATTTAATATTTGTACTTTGACCCAAAACTCTTAACTTCAAATAAAATATGTTGCCTCTAAAGCATACTGAATAAATTACAGCCAATTCGACAGATGTAGCTAATACAGGGTGGTTTTGAACTTGGAACACATTTCCAGCATTGCAATGTTGGCTTCCAAGCCGTTAATTATTGTTGGTTTATCAGCACAAACCAGTGACTTCACGTGCCCCCACATGAAATAATGGAGAGGTGTCATATTGTATGACGTTGGAGGCCAATTGACAGGTCAATTTCTCCAAATCAATTTATATACAAATTAAACGAGAGATCTGGTTTAAACAGGTTGACAATAACCTGTTTAAACCAGATCTCGCCCCGATCAATTTCATCCATATTTTCGAATAAACAATCATTGATCATAGTGCGCGTAACAATCTCCATTGACCGTAACGCAACCTCCGGCTTCATTTTTGAAGAAATAAGTTCCGATGATGCCACCAGCATGTAAAAGGCACACAAACTGTACATTTCTCTGGATGTTAAGGAATCTGTAGGGTTTGTTGAGCATTTGTCTCACTCCATAAGTGGTAATGCAGGTTAACCAAGGAATGCCGGGTATACTCAAATGAGATAGCGGGACATTCTAGGATAACGATTATATAGGTCCCTTGACAGAATGGAAATCAGGGTAATTGTATAGCAGATGATTTGGCCAAAAGGGGTGAGGAGTCGATCGACCCCTTTTCTGGTATTTCCCTTGTTAAATTCAAGATAGCCGTTCAGCAGAAACTATATGAGACAGCATAAAACAGGTGGACTAATGAAACTTCCTGTGCTACAGCGAGGTCGACTTGGCCCGTGTATGATGCCAGCAGGACTAATCTACTGTTACAAAATTGTACTTGAATTCAAATATATATATATTAACATAGCTGTGAAACATACAATATTAAATAAAAGCTTTGAGTTGATCATTATTTGAAAGTATGGAAACAATGAATGTTTATGCTGCTAACATTAACAACGAAAGCTCTACAATTCGAATGTACTAGTTTGTCCGTTAAAATCATTGTAGAAGATTCCCGAAACATGGCGTGTGTATAAAAAATGGCAGAGGTGGCAGTCGTGAGTGAGTTTATGATAGGCGCTGTTAGAGTTAACATCAACTGTCTTGTACATTTAAGCTTGTACTATATAAAGTGTGTGTGCATTTCCGCATTTACAAACGTGTATAAAGACACTGAGTGACTATTTGAACTGTTGTTGTTATACATTTTAAATAAATAAATAGTTGTTACAATTTTAAACTACTAAACGGCTTTTTATTTGCAATCAAAAGTATCCGGTTTATTTAATGGAAATAAACCAACGTTTTCAAGAGGTGAAAACGTAACACTACTTATAGAATACCGTCGTGAGCAAATAAGGCTAATTGACTCCTTAATTACAGGACACTGTTTAATCACGACACATGCTAGAATAATGGGCCTACGGTACAATGATTACTGTACAAGCTGCCATAATAAAGAAAGGGAAGACAGTCTCTTCCCCTTCTTCACCTTTTCTGCCAATGTCCGGCTCTGACAAACCTAAGGGATCGTCGGACTTCCATTCCTATCATGCTTGGACGAGCTATCCAGGATGAGTCTTAGACGAATCTACTCCTTCATCAGGGAATCTGGTTGATTTAATTTGTAGTCAACGGAAGTATTGTAACTACACTGCTATCTACCCCTTGGGTATCACAATGGGATCAGATTTGAATGAACCCAAGGGAACTGCTTGAGGAGGGGTTGTCCATGGAACATAACCCAACCTATAGGTGAGAATTTTGTTTATTAACAAACCTATTAAGCCGAACATGAGCCTCATCGCTCAATTTTTAGAATTTTGAAGTAAGAATATGAATTGAATATAATATTTTCGTTATTGATTGAACTTTAATTGAAGATAAATTTTTCTTAATTGAAAACACAAAACAAAACTCAAATATGATTTCCATTACGAAAACTCTATTTCCAATAACTTTTTTTTATTAAAGTTCAACCAATAACGAAAATATATAATGCATAATTCCAAAGACCGATGAGGAATGGACAAACCTGGGTTTTCTTTAACACTTTGGGCTACAGTAGGAATATTCTCAGTTGTTCTTGAGCGACGTGCACGGGTTTTATTTTTCACATCACTAACTTGTCCCAACAGCACGAATTTTTACACCAATTTCTGTACTGCGGACCGACAAGGTGGTTCACGACGACCCAAAAATTCTTTAGTTTATTTTTGAATTTTAATAATTTCAATGCGTTGTTTCAGCATTTAGTTTTCAGATAACGGAGACCATGAGAGGGAGCATCGAAGATAAAAAAACGTGCAAAACAATGACCACCCTAATGTATATATTTTATTTGATTTTCAGTGTTTTTTATGACTCTATTTTTATTTAAATAATAAAAATATATAGAGAGTGAAAAAGTAAAATTGTAAAAGAAAGAAAACTAAAACAAGGGTATAATTTCCCTGTAGATCAAACATAAGGGCATTTGTTGGCTGACTGGATAATGTAGAACACAACACAACACTCTCGAAATACTTGTATGCACAAGTTTTGTCCTTAAACAAATATATTTGTATATTCATTCATATTAAGGATGTTCGGGTAATAGTGTTTTATTTTCAAATAAAATTTAATTAAAATTTATAACTTTTAAAAGATATTGAGCGTAATGGATAGTTGTTATTAACGATTAGCAAATAATGTTCCAAAATAACATAAATTCTAAGGATTATGATTATTTGTAGGTTTTTTTTCCAGCAACATATTAAATTTGGAAAGAACTTGTGCGGAAGGGTAGGCAAGTGTTAGAAAGTAGACAGTTTCAATGTATTGTGGCAGTTTAATGCAATTTTACAGTGGGAAGATATGACTAATGTACATTTATTTCTTGCAAAAAGTGAAAACTTAAAAATTTTGCGTTGACTCTCTTTAGAGGAACCAGTGCGATATACGTTTTTCATTACCTTAGTAACACTAACAATATTCTTCTAAGAGCCCACAAATATAAAGAGTGAGTCAGAAAAAACTTATACACACTATTCCAGCTAAAACGTATCCTTGGTCCAAAAAATTATTATTTTTATAATTATGTTCAGGTGGCTGATGTACGACAAAAAAACAATCAAATTTCCCCAGCAAGTTTCTTGTGTGGCAACCCCTTTGCAGTTGTAGCAAGAAAAGCCAATCATTTGTGACATCAGGGACGATAAACACAAAAATATAGGTTACGACAAAACTGCTTTTACCTTTCTTAAAACATCATGCCACTATGGAAAAATGGCCCTTGAATGGTATTCAAACAATAATGTTAATTTTAATTTTGTGAATATCAGCCGATCCACAAAAATTTAGTTTTGTAACTTTTGTAAGTTTTTATTTTGAAACATTTGTACAATATAAATTTATTCAAGATATTGGCCATTTTAAGCTATGAACTTTTTACCATCCTAATTTTTGAGACCAATAATGAACCAAGACAATATCGGAGACTCTGTTTCAAAGTGAAGTGTATCCCTGAGAGAACGTTCTGTATCGATCGAAACAAATAGTAGTCGGACGGGGCAAGGTCTGTATTATAAGGCAAAACTTCCCAACATCTTCTTTCTAAATGGTTTTTAAAAGGTATTGCTAAACGTGGCCGAGCGTTGTCATGATGGAATATTACGTTTTCATGTTTGGCCGGATATTCGGGCGTTTTGCGCTCAAGGCTCGCTTCAAACGAATCAGTTGTGTTCGTCGATGGTCTTGTCAGATTTCAGTAGCTCAAATACATAGTATTACCTTAGCGCCATAGATATTTGTCTTTGGTATCGATTCAGCTGGTTAGCCGGGCTTCACATACGATCTCTTACGCTTCGGTTTATTGTAATGGATCCTTTTTTCATCGCAAGTAATGATTCGGTGCCAAAATGATTTTCTTTTATAGTGTTCAAGCTTCAATCGTCTTATAAGCTCTATTGGCTTCAATCGTGATGTTTTGTCATCCATTATGCAGCAAGTATATTTTTATAAAACTTGACTTCAATTTCCGTGCTTTGTTTTTGGCCTCTAAATTTTTGAAAATTTTTTCAGGAAATTTTTGAGCCTTGTATGTTTTTAAAATTGCATTGGCTTTAACTTTTCCTGCCAAATAGTCCGAGTACTGAGCTAACCGGGCTGCTTTCACACCGGATGTGACGGGAGCTCCTTTGAAAATGTTTTCTATTTATTGGCTTTAGAAACATTATGTGGACCATTCCTTCTAAAGGGTTTTCCAACAAGAGGTGTTATTTTGAATCACCAGGTATTTCGGTAGCTGTTACTTTTGAAGCTGTTACTTTGGCATTTGACAAGTAGAAACTACACCATTACTAAAAATGGAATGATACACGCTTCTACAATGCATTGAAATTATTAAAATTCACTACAAAAATGGTGAAAATCTTGCAGTCACAGTTACCAAAACTAAAACATTTTTTAGTTTTACAGAAATACAGAAATTGGTGGAAAAATTCGAGATGTTGGGACAAGTTAGTGATGTGAAGAATAAAACCCGTCCACGTCGCTAAAGAACAACTGAGAATATTGCAGCTGTAGCCCAAAGTGTTGAAGAAAACCCAGGTTTGTCCATTCTTCGTCGTTCTTTGGAATTAGGCATTTCACAGACGTCATTACACCGTATTTTGGATGATATTGATCTGGACAACGTTTACTTTCATCAAGAGGGCGCTACGTGTCATAAAAGCAACGAAACCATTGCTCTTTTACGGGAAAAGTTTCCGGACCGTGTTATCACAATTGGCCACCGAGATCTTGTGATTTAACACCTTGCAACATCTTTCTTTGGAGCCACGTGAAAGATAAGGTCTACGCCAACAGCCCAGCGTCAATTCAAGACCTCAAAGATAGAATTCGTGAGGCTATCGAGGACATAGGGCAGCAAATTTGCTATTTGGTTATAGAAAATTTTATGAAAAGGATATGATCCTGTAAGCGTGGTCGTGGTGGCCATTTGGCTGATGTTGTTTTTCATTATTAACGGCATACCTTCCTCTTTATTATGACATAAACATCCGATCATTTATCTCAAAAAATTAAATTTGTCTTTGAATACCAAAATAACACCTCTTGTTGGCAAAAAGCTGTTTTCAACGGAAAAGTACTCCCGATACTATTTAATAACATTGGAATCAGTTTGACGGCAGACCTTTGATTGTTTGGCCAACTTTTTGTAGGACCAAGTTGGGTTTTGCTGAAAATATTTACAAGTTTTAGTACGCACCTTTCTCTCGTCACTCATTTTAATCATATTAACCAAAAATTAACATAATTGACATTAAACATAATAACTAACATACTTTTCAAAGGTAACTTGATCTAAAAGAAGAAAAAATTAATAATACTTGGGTTAAAAGTTTTAAGTAATAACGTGGGTAAAGTGTTTTTCGATCTCACGCCCTAGTTCAATTGTCTCCCATTCCTTTTCGATTAATATCATCATAAAAATGTTTGATTGAGCTACTATATTGAACTTTTATCAATCCATTAAGTACTTATGGCATCCATCCTCATTTGTTGCTCACCTTGTTTTGTATTTCTTCTTTTTTTCGTTTATTTAAATAAGTATTTAACATTTTTTCCCCCTCAAACATTAAATGTGCAGTAAATATTTTTAATGTCTTTATTTTTAAAGATAAAAACTATTTATTTAAAGTGCTACAGATAGATTTAACAATAATTTCTTATTTTATGATTATAAACGCCCTGCCTTTAAATCATTTTCCATTTTACGGTCAATTTAACAAAATAAGAGACGGACGGACGGACAGACAGACGAACTGACACAATTTATAATACAATTCATTAACCAAAAATTCTTTATATTTTATTTATTTATTAAATTTCATTTCATACATACATATATCTTTACATTAAATTATTTACGAGTTTTAATATATATATTTTTTGTGTTAAAATTTTATGTTATTTTATTTTATTTATGACGTTTAATTTCATACATAGAGATTTAAAGTATTTTGAGTCATGTGTATTTTTATGTTGCTGCTGCTGCAGCAGCAACCAATTAATATTTAATTTTTGTTGTTTGATATTTAACGCTTTTTGTTGTTGTTGTTGTACTAAATAAAACATACATATAAAAAGGGTCATTAAAAACCAATTAGTTTTTTTTTTCTTTCTTTAATTTCCTTAAATAACCATAGAAAAACAATTTTATATGAAGCGGCGCAAAACCCCACAACAATACTTTCACTCGCTTGAAATGTAGCTCAAAGTATTTGAGTCTGGGAACTTTATTTAAAAAGAGTCTTTCTAAAAACTATACTCAACTAATGCTATTTTGTATATTTTTCTTTGGTTTACATGTTTTTTCGTTACGGATGTCAAGAAATTTAAATATTTGTCAGTTGTCATTTTTGTCATTGTGTAAGAATTGAAAGAGAAAAAAGAAACTGTGTAAAATTTATAGGTTTTAAGTGGTTGTCAAATAAACGAATGTTTGACAGTTTTTCTCTAATTTTTTTCCACTTGTACATTAGGGTGGTTCTTATTTTAGTGTTCTTGGAGTTTCGATACTTTCAAAGTCTAAAATTTGTATGCATCCGTTGAAAATCTAATACTGAAAATTTGAGCAAAATCTTTTAAAAAAAATTATATTTCAAGTTTCCAAAATTTTAAATTAAAAATAAAAATAATAAAATCAATGTTTAAAAAAATTCTAATTAAAAGTAGTTTTTGTATTTCATTTACTTATAGCTGTTTAAATACACGAGGGCTGGTCAATAATTCCGTGACTTTTTGAATTTCCCACCTCTTAACTGAAATTGCAATACTGCTCCTGTCAACAGGTATCTGCCAGTTGACTCCAGTCAAAATTTGAACAAGCTGCGTCATTTAGTTTGTGTTTCACAGCCATTGATAGCAGACTACCTCGTGACTTGAGAAGAAATTGGAGGAAAGTGAATTTCATGTGCTCGTTAAGTATTATTTTTTTGTGTAAAAAAAACCACCACTCAAACCTAGGCTAAGCTTGATAAATACTATGGGAACTCTGCACCATCAATTTCAATGGCAAAAAAGCGGTTTACTGAATTTCATTGTGGCCGTACAAGCTTGAAAGATGACGAATGTTCTGGATGCTCAGTTGAGGTCTCTACACCCGAAAGAATTGAAAAAATCACGACCGATTGGAGATTGGAAGTGCAATAGATTGTGGAAGCCAAAGGCATCTCACATGACACATCGGAATGTGAGAAAGCTTTCCGCTAGATGGGTGCAGCGTTTGCTCATAATCGACCACAAACACAATATTGCGATAACTTCGCAGGAGTGTTTGGCGTTGTTCAATCGCAATATAGACAAGTTTTTTTCGTAATCGCGTGCATTAACAGTGGGATTCTCAGGGTTAATGGGCGCCAAAGAAGGCCAATAAAGTCATGACGACCGTTTTTTTGGGATGCTCGTGGTATAATCCACATTGACTACTTTTAAAAGGGCAAAATAATCAATGACGAATATTAAGCCAACTTATTGGGTAAATTTAATGAGTATTTGAAAAAACGACCACATTTGGACAAGAAAAAAGTTATTTTTCACCAGCACAATGCAAGGGTGCACCCATGAGCAGTTTTCATGGCAAAAATCCAGGACTTAGGCTAAGAATTGCTCTAACATCCACCCTATTCTCCAGATTTAAAGCCGTGTGACTTTTTCTTGTTTCCAAACCTGAAGAAATGGGTCGGCGGAAACATATTTGACTCCATTTCAGATTTTATGTTCACATCGCGAACAAGTTGTCGCCATGATCCAAATGTGTCTTGTTAAATTTGAGGTGAATTGAAAGTCAAAAAGTTTAAAAAACCTATAACAGACTAAGTGAGTAGAAAGAAGGTAGAAATTTAGGCTTCCAAACATTGTGTGCAAAGTGTGTAGCGAACATTTAAGCCAGTGGGAAAGCGGCAAAAGTTTGATGTACCTAAGATTTGGACAGAACCGAAAAACCACATTGATGACTGCCATTTTTGTGTTTTTAAAAAGGAAAATGACATGTACTGATTTAACGTCTTCTAAAAGGCCCCACTGTAACATCTTATTTGAATCATCTCTCAGATTTGTCCACCATCTTTGTGGTGGAAGTTTTTTCGGCTTAACATGACAGCGATTTTGAAGTGCCTTAAGTTACTTTATAAGAGATTTCACCTTTCGTAAGAGATTTCTTTGCTGCTAGCATCTAGACTCAAAGATAGAAATCACTTAACTTAAGGTAAGAATGTCACATTTAATAGCGGTCGCGAAATAGAACTTCTTCTATTTTTTAGTTCAGAAAATGATGGGACTCTCATGCTGCAAAGCTGATTAATGGAGTTGGTTCATGGACAGCTCAAAGCGAAGTTTAAAATGTGTTTCACTAGATATTGGTAATAAGCAGGCAGCTATTACTCATTTAACGAAATTAAAGGAGGAATATCAAAACGTAGATCTTGTTTAAAAAAACTTTACTACTCGAGGCGCCACCGACTTCCAAAAAAAAGCATATTTGTAAAGTTACCGAGAAGTGGCGATTTGAAAAATTGCAACATCTGGAGATGAATTACTCTGCTTAACACCATATACAAGATACTGGCAGTCATAAACAGGGAAAAATCCTTAACAAAATAGAGAACAATCTGGGAGCTGAACAGACAGGTTACCAGCCAAATAGAAGCGGCTTAGATCTGGTCAATACTCTACGCATTGTAATAAAGCAATTTATAGAATGACGTTCCCCCCTGTACCTACTGTTCATAGACTTCAAGAAAGCCGTCGATCCCATTACACGATCTGCCATATAAAAAGCATAGAGTAGGAAAGTAGTAATCCAGAAAATAATACGAATCATCGAATGTACGAGGATGCAGAACTCTTAGTTCTTCACAACGGGAATATCAGTCAACTATTTCATACTAACGCTGCATAGTGGGACAGAATCAAAAGTTTTTGGAAATAAATTTGGCATTTCTAAACGGCAAGTTCGAACGGGATAAAAATTGACCTAGGCGTAGCCAAGGAGTATTCGAGTTTAAGTTATTAAAATGGACCCTACATAGGGTTCGTAGCAATAGGGACTCAAAGTAGGGTACCTTCCACATGCAACATTTTTACCTCAACTGTTCAATATCGTGCTGGAAGTCTGTTTAGAGAGAAGAGCAATTACATGGAGTTTCTCAAGCCAACTCCAGGATTTGGATTATGCGGATGATATTTTTCTATTCTCGCACTAAATCTGCAACATGGAAACGAAACTACAAGATCTGGAAAGATTGGACTTGAGATAAATATCAGGAAGGCCAAGAGAATTAACAATGTTAGCACAGAGAACATCATGCTACAAGTCCAACCAGTGCTGGCCAATACATGCCTCAGAATCATATGCAGGGTATTCTGGCCCAATACCATCAGCAACAGGGATCTCTGGAACTTAACCAGTGAGGAACCCATATTAAAAAATAAATCAAACGTAGAAAATGAAGGTGGATCGGTCATACTATCAGGAAGATACCCGATAGTAAAGGATTTTCCAACAAGAGGAGTTATTTTGGTATTCAAAGAGGAAGGTATGCCGTTAATAATGAAAAACAACATCAGCAAAATGGCTACCACGATCACGCTTACAGGACAAAATCCTTTTCATGAAATTTTCCATAACCAAATCGCAAAGTGGCTGCCATCGATAGCCTCACGAATTCTATCATTGAGGTCTTGAAGCGACGATGGGCTGTTGCGTAGACCTTATCTTTCACGTGGCCCTAAAGGAAGAAGTTGCAAGGTGTTAAATCACAAGATCTCGGTGGTCAATTGTGATCACCTCTTCGAGAAATAACACGGTCCGAAAACTTTTCCCGTAAAAGAGCAATGGTTTCGTTGCTTGTGTGGCACGTAGCGCCGTTTTGTTGAAAGTAAACGTTGTCCAGATCAATATCATCCAAAATACGGAGTAATGACGTTTGTGGAATGCCCAATTCCAAAGAACGACGAGGAATGGACAAACCTGGGTTTTCTTTAACAGTTTGGGCTACAGCAGCAATATTCTCAGTTGTTCTTGAGCGGCATGCACGGGTTTTATTCTTCACATCACTAAATTGTCCCAACAGCTCTAACTTTTCCACCAATTTCTGTATTGCGGTCCGACAAGGTGCTTCACTACGACCCAAAAATGCTTTAGTTTTGTGAACTGTGACTGCAAGATTTTTACCATTTTTGTAGTGAATTTTAATAATATCAATGCGTTGTTGAAGCGTGTATCGTTCCATTTTTAGTAATGGCGTAGATTTTACTTGTCAAATGTCAAAGAATAAAAGCTTCAAAAGTGACAGCTACCGAAATACCGGGTGATTCAAAATAATACCTCTTGTTGGAAAACCCTTTATATCAAGTCTCAAGAAGACGTGGTCGACCTATGAACACCTGGAAACGCACGATACTCCAAGAACTAAGACAATGCAAGCACACGTGGGAAGACAGGAAAACAACAGCAGCAAATCCAGTAAAATGGAGATGTCATAAAATCCAATCTTTGTCTGAATCGATTTTGAAAAGCACAAAAAAGGTACATTTGACTTATGAAATCCAATGTAATTTTTTGTTTAATCGATAAAGAATTTAATTCTAGATCGAATATAAAACCAATAACTTTCGATTTCGTGACTCCAACTTTTTCTATCGTTTTCAAAACCGATTCAGACTAAGAAAAATTTTAGACCTTAGGAGCATAAAATAACCCACAAGTGCAAAATAAGGGCCACCCTAATGACCATGAAGAATTATACAAAAATATTTGACATAATGTAAATAAAATGAAACTATTACAAGAATAGTAGTCACTTGTATAAATACTTATTTATATATTTATGAGTATTATTTGAACTTTTCTTAATTGAATAATATTGTTGCTTAATAATTGGAAACATTATTTATATTTATTTGAGTGTATGTAAACAATTGTTCAATGTCAGAGAAAAAAACGAAAAGTATTAGGAATGACAAAAGATAGGGGAACAGGGGTCTAGAAAAGTCATTAAGATTTTAAATTTTTAATATTTAATTTCTATATTAAACACTGCAATCACATAAACTAAAGTATGTATAATCAAAATCCTTAATTATTTAAAAAGTAATAAACTTTACAGCTTACATTTTCTTATAATTCTTTATTAACTGTGTATAACAGTTTATTGCTAATTACTTCCTATTTGGCCAATTTATTGTCTATAACAATTTAATTAAGTCTTTAAGTCAATAGGAATTACTTAAAATTTAATTAAAATTCTTAGCAAATACAAAAAAAGAAAAATAAAAAAAATCTCATAAGCAGATAATGACTATGATTATGATTTAAGATCTTTAACAATCAAAGATGCACAAAAACTTAAAACTAAAAACCAAGTACCAGCCATAAATAAAATATGAAGCAAAAGTTGGGATAAAAAAAAGAAAAAAAAAAAATCATCGATAAATTTTGGAATGGCACGTAATTAATGTAGTTTAATGAGCTTTAAAGTTGTAATTTTTTTGCTTTTTAATAGATGTTAAAAGCTGTAGTAATCATGATGATGTGATGGTGTCTGGCGTTAGCTTCCATTCTCTCTCTTTCTCTCCCTCTTCCTCTTTTTCCTCATGTAATAACAAGTAATAATCATTTGTTTTAGTACTTGTACCACTCTAAAGCTGGTTATGATTCATTATTCAATCTAATATCCGTACGTAATACCACTTGTCCATTCTTTTTATCTTTTAGTTGATTTTTTTTTTATACTTTCATCTCAACATCATCGTCATCTTCATCATCCTATAGATTTGTTGCTTTAACAACAAGACAATAAAGTAAGCAAGAAAAATCTTGGGGAATAAAAATTGGAAATTATATGAAAGAAAGAAAATATCAAGAGGAGTATATGAACCACGACAATTTACAAAAGATTTTACCGACTTTAAGGCGAAAAATAGCAGCAAACACTAAAACAGTTGAATAATTTCTACACAATTTTTCTTGCAATTGCATTAACAGAACTTTAAAGAATGAATTTAATACTTGTACTTTCAATTAAGAAAATATATCCGGATATATATAAGAGAACAAATCCAGAGACTCAACTCTGTCCGAGAGTTAAAAAAGGAATCTACTAAAGGCCACAGAGAATTCGTTTTTATTGAAGGAACTAAAGTTTCGTTGCAGGAATGTCGAAGAGAAGCAAGATAAGCTTTAACCTATATATGAAGACAATCAAATAGTTTGGAGTATCGTTAAAACTAAATTCAGATGACTTGTGTTTCGAAATGAAAAAAATCAGAGACACATAACGACTGACCATAGAAAAACATCCTTTGAATCTTTCGCCTCTTAATGTTATGAAAATTTGATTGGTTGTAGACTTCAAACTGCGGGATTTCAAATAGATGGCGTATCTTTTGAACGCAGTATTTGTTTTTTATTAACTTATATGTCATTTCGCCTGGATGACATCATAAGAGAAGTCTGTACAGAGAGAAGAGGATTAGCATGGACCCTCTCACGCCAACCAGTTGAATACGTAGAAAGCTTCTGCAATCTAGGCAGTACAGTATCAACAAATGGCGAGGCTGAAACAGACGTAAATAAAAGGCTCAATGAAGCGAGAGTGGCATTAGGAAGACTACAACCAGTATGGAGAAACTCACAAATACTCAGACGAACCAAGCTTAGAATATTCAACGCATGTGTAAAGTCTACTCTGTTGTACGGAAGTGAAACTTGGTTAGTTTCGAACACGATCACGCAAAAACTACAGGTATTCATTAACAATTGGCTCAGAATCATATGCAGAATATTCTGGCCTAACAACATCAGCAATACAGATCTCTTGAACCTCACCAACGAGAAACCCATACTAACGCAAACAAAACGTAGGAAATGGAGTTGGATCAGCCATACTATCAGAAAGAATCCTGACAGTATAACAAGGATGTCGCTAGAGTGGAACCCTCAAGGTTCAAGAAGCCGTGGTCGACCAAAGAACACATGGAGACGCACGATACTGCAAGATCTAGGACAGTGCAATCTTACATGGGAAGACGCGAAAACAACTACTACAAATCGTGTAAGATGGAGATGCTTTGTGAAAGCCATATGCTTCCAACAGGGGTAATGGTGAATGTGATTCTTCGGTTTCAACGAGCGAGAGAGGGTTTGTGCGGTTCAGAAGTGATTTTGACACGGAAGATAACAATTGCCCAGGCCAGCCAAACAAGTTTGAAGACCAAGCATTAGAGGCACTTTTACATGAAGATTGTTGTCGAACTCAACAAGAGCTGGCAAAATCATTGGGAGCTACTCGCAGGAAAAATATGTAACATGCATGCCTCAAATGATATTTGAACGCTATAAAATAAAATAATATTTGCAAAGAATCATTACTTGCGATCAACAATGTATCCATTACGATAACACGAAGCACGAAGCCCAGCTAACCAGCCGAGTTGACACCAAAGCCAAATATCCATGGCGCTAAGCTAATGTTCTGTATTTGATGGGACCAAAAGGTTCCTATCTATTAAGAGCTGCTGAAATCTGGCGAGACCATAACAGGGAACCTGTACCGTACGCAACTTATACGTTTAAAGCGAGAAGTGATCGAAAATCGGCTAGTATATGCGGCCAGGCATGAAACTGTAATGTTCCATCATGATCGATGCAGAACGCTCTCTCTGGGATATGCTTCACTTTAGAACAGAGTATCTGCCTCAAAAGATGAGCAGTTCTTTTGGCTCGTAACACATGTGTTGCCAGAAAGATGGGAAAAGGTCATAGCTAGCAATATCCAATACTTTGCACAAATTTGTATTGTACAAATGCTTCAAAATAAGAGCTAAACATTTTAAATGGTGGATAAAAACTTTTGAAAAATGTGTAATTATGGAAGATTATTAAGAAAGTACCCCTTCAATACTCTGACCATAACAAACATGAGCAACAGACAGATATTAGATATTTAAAAACAACCAAACCAGTAGTCAATATGAGAATACAAGTACATATTTGCAGCAGCAGCAACAGTAGTAGCAGTAAAAGAAATATGACTACCACCACCACTAGCACCAACGCTCACGATGATGGTATTTTGGGTCGTTTTGACCAGGGATGGCAATTGACATTTTAAAATTGTACCAATCAGCCTTTATAATTGTAGCTTTTTGACCATAATTGTACCAAAACAAATTTTTTATTGCGAATATATTTTTCAAAATTCTATACAAAATGTGACTTTTAATTTTTTTTTTTTTCAAAAACTTATTTACAATTTTAAAGTAATTACCATGTATATATGTACATATGCATATGTGTTCATTCCTCTGTCAACATCTTCTAATTAAATTTAAGTCAAATAAGTTAGATTATATTTTTACATAAACTTTTTTTAAATGTCATTTAGTTCCCATATAAAATCAACACTTATTCTTTTTATTCATTAATTAAATAATTTTATGAAAATCTTGTGTAATTATAAACTTTTCATAAAATCATTATTTTAAAAATATCATCACATAGGTACACATATACATACATACATACATACATACATACATACATACATACATACATACATACATACATACATACATACATACATACATACATACATACATACATACATACATACATACATACATACATACATACATACATACATACATACATACATACATACATACATACATACATACATACATACATACATACATACATACATACATACATACATACATACATACATACATACATACATACATACATACATACATACATACATACATACATACATACATACATACATACATACATACATACATACATACATACATACATACATACATACATACATACATACATACATACATACATACATACATACATACATACATACATACATACATACATACATATATACATACATACATACATACATACATACATACATACATACATACATACATACATACATACATACATACATACATACATACATACATACATACATACATACGTACATACATACATACATACATACATACATACATACATACATACATACATACATACATACATACATACATACATACATACACACATACATACATACATACATACATACATACATACATACATACATACATACATACATACATACATACATACATACATACATACATACATACATACATACATACATACAGCTGTTGACAACTAATTAGAAACACTTTGTAATACGTAAATTAAATATATAATACGCTTTAGTTTTACTTTCTTTTTTAAATTTATTTCATCATATTTCTTTTAAATATATCAAAATGTTGGGTAACAATTAAAAATAACTTAGCAAATTATTCAATCTTAAAAATATTTTAACAATTAATTCTAAATTCCAAAATTTTACTGCAGCACCTAATTAGAAACGATAACCGATTGTTAGACAAACATTTTTGTAATAAGTTAAAGTTCTAATTTTTTTTCAATATTTTGTTGCAAAACCCTTCTGCTTCATCACTGCTTCACATCGATTGCGCATTGATGATATCAGACGCCGGCAGCGCTCTACTGGTATTGACTCCCATGCCATCTTTACTTCCTCAAAAAGACTTTCCATATTGGTTATATTTTTAAGGCTTACGGCACTTTTCACGTCACCGCACAGGTGTTCGATGGGGTTCAAGTCTGGAGTGGATGATGGCCATTCCAAAACATTAATGGAATTATCCGCAAAAAATTGTTTGGTGAGCTTAGCCGTGTGCTTCGGATCATTGTCTTATTGAAATTGCCATATAATAGGCAAATTCTCCTCAGCCCACGGTAGCATGACATCATTTAAAATCTCTACGTATTTTTCTTTATTTAAAATTCCATCAATTTTATGGATTGGGCCAACACCATTCCTGGAAAAGCATCCCCATACCATAATAGACCCTCCACCATGCTTCACTACACGTGAAACATAGCGAGGATTAAATTCTTCATTAATAGGCCTTCTAACATACCTCCGACCGTCAGGACCAAGGCGATTTATCTTTGTTTCATCTCCAAAGCACATATTTCCATTGATTAGCAGTCCAATTCCAATGAGACTTGGCAAAGTTGATGCGGCGTTTCCTTTGAATTCTGCTCAGTAGCGGCTTCTTGCGTGCTGCTCTGCCGTGTAGCCCGCCTTCTACCAAACGACGTGAAATGGTGCGCTTAGATATTGTGATATTCCGTTTTTCCTGAATTTCACGTTGAATCACAGTGTACGTTTTTTTTGGGTCGGCTTTAGAAATTCGCCTTATCATTCGGTCGGTGTGAGCTGATGTTTTTCTGGGCCTCTTACTTCGTGGAACGTTGGATATGGTGTCATATTTGTTAATATGCTTCAAAGCATTAAAAATCATTTTTTTGGAACAATTGAGCTGTGTTGCTATTTCCCTATATGATTTCCCAGTTTTGCGAAGCTCAAAAATTGAGCTCCGTTGAGCAGGAGTGCAGCTCTTTCCTTTTCCCATTATAAATCTTAAAAATAATTGTTTTACTTTTTTTAAACATTAAATTAAAAAGAATATTTACCAAAAAACAATATACTTTTTTGAAATAGAACTTTACAAAAAAGATTTTAATTAATTATTCCGCGTTTCCAATTAGTTGTCTCGCTTTGTTTGAATTCTACTAAGTATGAATTAAACAAATTTCAAAAATAATAACGGAATTTTCAATAAACAACAACAAAACTGAATGCACTTGATAAAGAAAAGACTAATAAATAGAATACAAGTGAATTGAAAGCAAAACATAACGGTAAATTTCCAATTTGCTTAATAGTTCTCAATAATCAATAATATAAAAAGAGCGTTTCCAATTAGTTGTCAACAGCTGTACATACATACATACATACATACATACATACATACATACATACATACATACATACATACATACATACATACATACATACATACATACATACATACATACATACATACATACATACATACATACATACATACATACATACATACATACATACATACATACATACATACATACATACATACATACATACATACATACATACATACATACATACATACATACATACATACATACATACATACATACATACATACATACATACATATACAGACGTTCTAGATTTTTATCAAATTTGTCAGCCAAATAATAGATTTTTTATAAAAATTTGATCACAGATAGATGTATAGGTATTTAAATTAGATAAAACGAAAATCATAATAAAAATTAAAATTTAAACCAAAATTTCCATACACAATTTGATTATAACACTTTGTTTAAATTTGAGAATATAAATTCAGTAAATAATTAATACCTACATAAAAATTATTGTTTCTAAATAATACACTCACCTGAAATACAATTTACTTTTCTTTATTTATGGATTTATTACACTATTATGTTACAATTAAATACCCGACCCGATTTCCGATTTATTAACACTAGCTTAGAAAATTGGCAACTCTACTATGCTTCTTTACTCAATTCTACACAATAATTTTGTTTGTGTAAAACACTTTTCATTTTTTTCATTCTCTTCTTTTACTTATTTAGATTGTGCTCTTCTCATTTCTATGCTTAAAAACAATAACAACAACAATGCATTTGCATACACAGCATCACGCGACTCACACACAAAATCATGTCTTTAGTTTACAAAAACAACAACAACTACTACGAAATACAACAAAAACAAAATTATTGCAAACACATCTTATTGATGATTATGCTTTTTTTCACTTATTTATTTTAATAAAAACTTAATTATAACACAATCACTTTTTATAAAGTTAAATAGCTATTTTTTATAATTACTTTGAACGTTTAATATATTATTTAACACTTGCACTATATTTAATTTTCTATTAATGACGGACAACACAAATTATAACGAACGATTTTAGAGGAGACGGTGTAAGAACTAAAATTTTTGGCAGATAGAGTAGAGTTGCCAGTTCATATGGAATTCTATTTGATAGGAGGATTTTACGAACAGGATAATAATTTAATGGTAGAAAAGTATAGAAAGAGGGGAACTATAAAAAGGAAGATTATGTATATAAGAGGGGATATATATATTAAAGATTTCAATCATGAAATGATAGAGTTTATAAAACAAAATTTCTTGACATTTTTGAGCATTTTATTTGAAGTTTCGAGTAGACATATCAATTTTTTCTACCTGTGAACAGTGGTTAAGAAATGTTTGCTTTTTTCTAAATAATTCGGTATCTCGGTAACTATTGGAGATATTGTTACGAAATTTCACATAGTTGGAGCTGAGGTGTTTTCGAGATAATTTACACTTGTTAAGCTTCCTAGCGCTAGTGGGGCCCAGTGAGTGGTCTATCAAAGTTAGCAACCTCGGGTCTTAATTTAAAAAAAAAAATCGCCAAATATCCATTTATGATCCGAATTAAAAAAAAAAAAATGTTGATTTGAGTAAAAAATTATTAAAAGGCACAGCACCGGTCCTCGAAAAATACCCATATTTGTATAACCATTTATGTTTCTTAAATACTACAAAGTTTTTTTTTACTACCATAAGGTAAATAACGTCACAGTAGGTACTTTTCTAAAAATTTCGGCTTTTAAAAACACATGTTCCCCGTTTTAGGAATTTTGGTATTTGAAAATAAATACTGTCAAAAATTATGATTTTGTTATGATATCTTTAACCCTGAAAATTTTACATTAATTAAAATTTTATATATTTCTTTGTGGAAAATCACCATACCATAATTTTTTTTATCTAGTTTTCTATTTATGACCAATGATGTTGACAATTTTAGTTTCTAAGATTCCAATCTTACGGTTTATTTATGGTCAATCATTTGGTACCAAATGTATAAATAAAAATCCAAATATCAAACTATTTTCATTCTTCAACCAACGTCAAGGCGTATTAATCAGGTGAGAGCGTCTCGGCAACAAATACAACAAAGACAATATTTCTTAGTTGTCAAGAGAGTGAGAATGTCAAAACGGATATGACATATAAAATATATAAAAAAACAAACAAACAAATAAAAAAAATATATGAATTTCTGTAGTTTTTTTTATGAAAAATATAAAAAATAAACCAATAAAAAAATCAATTATTGGTAGTATGTTCTAATACGGTTTTTGTTTGGAAGATTCAATATTAAAAGCGTCGAACGGGAATAAAATTCTTGGTGATTCATGTGTAACTAACATGCTATCCATTTAGCTATGTCCGTCTCTCTGTGTAAAATACTCGCACATCCAAAATAAACAACCAAATTCTTCTAAGGAGTTTGGTATTGAAAATCAGCAGGAAAACAAGTTTAAAGGACTAAAATGGGAGTGAATTTCTAAAAAATTTTGATGCATTTCACCAAAAAATTTCCAAAAATGGCCAATTGTTATTGTTTGCTGTAAAGCCTTGAAAAATTTTTGTTTACAATTTTCAGTTTTTTTTATTATTTTTAATTCAAATATTGTGAATGTCAACAAGAAACAATAAACAACTTTTTGACACTTTCAAACACAACATAAATAAATAAACAATAATCAGCTGGGCTCGTTTTTAATACACCTTGCCCAACGTTTCGTTTGTTTGTTTGTTTCAAACTTCTTTTTTTTTAGTTTTTAAGGTAAATGACGTCCCAAAAATTTATAAAATTATTTAATTTTACTAAAATATCAATCTTCAAGTGCTAAGGCTTTCACCGATATCAAAAACTTATATAAAAAGCCTTCATTTACTCATCAGAAGTTCCACAAACCCTGCCCCTTAGAAAAATTTTTACGTTTTATCATATATGTATATTTTCGTAACAATATCTCCAATAGTTCCCGAGATACCGAATTATTTTCAAAAAAAAAAAAACAAACAAACGTTTCTAGACCACTGTGCTGTGTTCGTTCCTCTGTCAACATCTTCTAATGGAAGATGATTTTCGATAAAATTTAAGTAAACAAAATTTAAATTATATTTTTTAATGTACGTTTGTTTTTCAAAATTGTACCAAATTAGTAATTGGTGTACCATTGTACTTAACAAGTTCGAATTGTACCAAAAAAAGTACAAATGTACCAACTTTTCCATCCCTGGTTTTGACCAAACCGTACGTACTTTATACATTTTTTTTTTTTTTCAGTTTTTCTGTTGAAACTAACGTGAAACTTTTCGTTTACCAACTTTGCACATGCAGCTGGACAGCCAGTCAGCCGCTAGCAGCAGTTGTTGTTGCTGCAGTAGTAACTAATTATTAAAGATTTTTTCCCATCATATTTTTTTTCTCGGTACTTTTTCCATATACGAACTTTTTGTTTGTTTGTTTGTTTCTGGGTTGTGTGTGAATATGGTTGGGTTGATGGTTGGTTGGCTGGTTGCTTGTAGCAATAGTTGGTCGTTTAGTGGGGTCGTTTGATTGTCAGTTATGTTTTGAAGTTGGCTTGGACCGACTTACCGACAGACCGGAGACCAGTGATGTTTATGATGCGTGTGTGTCTTATAAGATGAGTACATTTTGTACAATTCATTCGTTCTTAATTTCTTAAGTTATGACGATTATAAGTTTGGGTTCTTTCTGTCTTTGTTTTTTTTTGTTCTCTTTTTCTTTAGTACTAAACATTTAGCTGGGTTTTTTGTTTCTTGTAATTTTCTGTTAAATATCTTTTAACATTTTTTTTGTGTGAGTGCTTAGGTATTGTTTGTTGGTGCAAAATAGTGGAGTGAGAGGAAAAAAAAAGGTTACAAAACTTTTGAAATTTTTTGAAATTATGCTGCATAAGTATTTGAATGGAAATAGGTGGCTCTTATGTTGGTTTAAAATCGTTGTCCGTCATCTAAACATCTTATATTGAAAATTTTAGCAAAATCGGATTTTGTTTGTAGACCAAGAATTGAAGGTATTACTCCATGAAGATTGTTCTATAACTCAACATGAGCTTGCAAAATCATTGGGAGCTACTCAAGCAGCAATTTTAAAACATTTGCAAGCAGCAGAATTCATCCAAAATCAGGGAAATTGGGTACCATACGAATTGAAGCTGATAGAATTTGAAAGACGAGTTTGAGTGTTCGAATGCTGCTTGAGCGCTATAAAAGAAAAGCATTTTTGGACCGCATCATTACTTGCGATGAAAAATGGATCCATTACGATAACCCGATGCTTAATACAATATATATGAAGCCCGTCCAACAAGCCGAATTGACAGCAAAGCCAAATATCCATGGCGCTAAGGTACTGCTCTATATTTGGTGGGAGCAAAGGGGTCCTAGCTATTAAGAGCTGCTGAAATCTGGCCAGACCTTCACAGGGAACCTGTACCGAACGCAATTGATTCGTTTTGAATCGAGCACTGGCCGAAAACCTCCCAGAATATGCGGCCAGACACGAAACCGTAATATTCCATTAGGACAACGATTGGCCACATGTTGCAATACCTGTTAAAAAGTATTAAGAATTAAGTGGTTGAGAAGTTCTGCCTCACCCGTTTAATAGTCCAGATCGTGGCCCATTCGACTACAATTTTTGTCGATCGATGCAGAACGCTTTATTTGGGATACGCTTCACTTCCGATATTGGCTTGATTCGTTCTTGGCCTCAAAAGATGAGCAATTCGTTTGGCTCGGAATTTATATGTTGCCAGAAAGATGGGAAAATATCATAGCTAACAATGGCCAATACTTTGAATAAATTTATATTGTACAAGTGTTTCAAAATTAAAGCTAAACATTTTAAAAAACTCGAATTTTTAAGTCAGACACCCAATATTTGAACTTTAAATTCATATAAGTAGGAAAAACGGCCTTTGTTTATGAGATTAATTTATTCCACACTAAATAAAATATCCTGAATCAGCATATGAAAGAGACTCTGTTGATCAACTCTGATAGTTTAAAGGTAACTTAAGTAAAATTCCTTTAAATTTGCTCTCAACCTGGGAATTTTTAAATGATCTTAAAGCTTAACTGCTTCTTAATCGATCGTCATAATAATCCACAGATTAAGTCACAAGTATGAAGTTGAATATTAAATAAATATTAAGCCATTCATTGTGCAGTATCTATCTCACTGTAAACCATCTTTAGCTACATTTAATATTATCTTCTCTAGCTTTCTTTCTTCATATTTTACTGCTTGTGTAATAATTTCAATTTTATTAAAACTTTTCTATACAAATTTTTATTTGTTTTGTGTCTTGTCCATCGACTACATATAAATACATTCATTTCAAGGCGGTCGTTCGTTCGGTCAGTCATCACAGAATATTTATAGCAAAACTGAATGAAAATGTTTATGTATTTTCATGTTGTTCTTTTATTTTCTTTTTTTTATTTACTTCATTTCGAAATTGCGTGCTTTAAATGTTGATAAATAATTAAATGGTGGTTATGAATTTCTAAATCTAGATGGTCATAAACTAAATATGCGTAGGATTTCTTTCGCATTGCTGGCGAAGACAAGCAAAGCGGCTCAACTGAAATAGCTAAAGAAAAAAAAGAAAATTTTTTTTTTTTTTTTTTAATTGTCGTTTAATTGTGTAGAGAAATTTGTTTGTAGATGTAGAACTAGACAAAACAGAAAATAAAAACTTGATTTTAAATTAAAAACTATAAAACTGAACATAGAGAGAGGAGAGATAACAAAATGATTATTTAAAAAGCAATTATAATAAATTTTTATTTTGTTTGGGGGGGCAAACAAACAAAAAAATAGTATGATTACAAAATCATCAATTTTAAGATTTGTAATCTGCAAAGATTCATGGGTTAATAAAAAATATTAGCTTAAGTGTTTTGGGTATAAGTAAATGGAAGGAGAACTTGCATCATTATATTTAAGAAATGGTTTTATAAAGGTAGTTTATTTTAAAGTCGAATGTAATTTGTTTAAAATTTCAAATGAAACTTCAATTGTATTTAATGGCTGCAGTATGAATTCTAATCGGGCTTAAGTTTTTCATGTATAAAAAGAGTAAAGTATTTAAATATCTATAGTAAGGAGTGAGATCGAAAAAAACCTTAACCCACGTTTTTCCTTAAAACGTTTAACCCAAGTATTATTTGATTTTTAATGTTGATCAAGTTACCTTTGAAAAGTATGTCAGTTATTATGTTTAATGTCAATTACATTAATTTTTTGTTAATCTGATTAAAATGAGTGACCAGAAAAAAGTGCGTACTAAAATTATTAAATATTTTCAACAAAACCCAACTTGATCCTACAAAAAGTTGGCCAAACAATCAAAGGTATGTCATCAAACTGTTTTCAGTGTTATTAAACAGTATCGGCAGAACTAGTCCGTTGATATAAAACCTGGTTCATGTAAAAGTAATGGTTCACATGATGTTTCTAAAGCCAATAAATAGAAAGCATTTTCAAACGAGCTCCCAACACAACCGATAGGATAGCAGCCAGGTTAGCTCAGTACTCGGACTATTTGGTACGAAAAGATAAAGCCAAAGCAGGTTTAAAAACACACAGGGCTCAAAAAGTTCCTGACAGGATCTCTGCTAAAAATTTAGAGGCCAAAGACTAAGCACGGAAATTGAAGTCAAATTGTATGCAATAACCAGTAAGAGAGCTATATTCGGCTGTGGCGAATCTTATATACCCTTCACCAAATTATACTTTAAAATAAAAATTTTAAATATTTTTAGGTAAACAAAATTATTTTTTTTTTTTCAAAATTTAAAAAAAAAATTTATTCAAGATTGTTTTTTAACATTAAAAAAAATAAAAAAATTTAAAATATAATAATTTTTTTTTTCAAAATTGTTTTTAAGAAAAATTTTTTTTTTTCGAAATAGCTTTTGATAATTTTTCAAAATTTAAAAAAAAATTTATTCAAATTTGTTTTTTAACATTTAAAAAAATTTCAAAATTTCAAAATTTTAAAAATAATATTTTTTTTTTTCAAAATTGTTTTAAAAAAAAAATTTTTTTTCGAAATAGTTTTTTTTATTTTTTAAATTTACTAGTGACAAAAAATTTATGACAATATTGTCTATATAGATGACTTAGTAATCCAGAAAATCGAGGTTGGTCCGGATTTTTCCTTATATCTCAGCCATTTGTTTGCCGATTTTAAATAGCAACCGATCCGGAAGAATTCTTAATATATTGATGTATGAATCAAGTTGTAAGTTATTTGGGGTCTTCAGAAAATTGATTTCAACAGACAGACAGACGGACATGGCTTAATCGACTCCGCTATCTACAAGGTGGCGCAAAAGTAATCCTCCTATCAGAAAATGCTATTAATTTTGTGATTGTCCCCTAATGTTAGTTCTGTTTTGACATTTGTGTAGTAAACACATGCGAAATACACGTTAATAAACAATGTTACGCTACACTGCTCCAGAACGCGGAATATTGCTGACTATTTATTTGACCAATAATCGGTCGGTGACTTTGGCACCTGGCCGTCCAACGCCTACTGGTGAAACACTCCGACGTTTAGCCGCTCGTCTCGAAGAGACTGGCACAACACGAGATCCTGCCAGGCGTGGCAGACACCGGAGTAGCCGTTCTGCAGAGAATATTGCTGCTGTAGCCGAGGATGTCATGGAAGCGCCGTCGACATCGACCAGACGACGTGCCACGCAAATGGGTATCAGTCGACGGTCTTTACAGCGAATTTTGGTACAAGATTTGAAGATGTTTCCGTACAAAGTCCAGACGGTGCATCAGCTGGTCAATATTTATATGTTGCTGATGCTCTATTAAATGTTGAAAAAAAGTTTAGGACCCAAAAGCAGACAACATTTCCCAAAAAGTTCTTGGTATGGCAAGCAAATACAGTTGGGGCAAAAGAAGCCAAAGATATGTTACAAAGGGCTCTATAAATACGAAAATTTGCATCAAGGAATGTTAACAAAAGAGGATGATTCCATTCATAAGACTTCTTAATGTGTCCACATATTTTTGGCCTGATTTGGCATCCTGTCACTATGGTAGGCAAGGTCTTGGTAATGTGGCATTTGTACCAAGAGCAGCAAATCCTCCAAACTGCCTGGGGCTAAAGCCAGTGGAATGATTGGGCTCTTGTTAAAAGAGAATTGATGAGCACAAATTGGCCAAAAGTGTGGTAGATTTTAAACGGAGATGGACTATCTGTTCGAACAAAGTGAAAGAGAGCTCTATACAAAATGGAAGGGTTTGCGGAAAAGATTCATAAATTAATCACGATTGATTCGAACTATAAAAATAATGGTTTTTTTCAATCAAATGAAGAAAAAAATCAAAACTGCAGGTTTAGTGGTTTCATTTATATTAACATTTATAAATGTTAAGATTTTTTCGATTTCACTCCTTAAGTAATTTGAAGTAAAATTTATTTAAATCAGAAAATCCTTAGAATTTTACAACTAAATGAAATAATTTTGTATAACTTACCAACTAGTAAAGAGAATATACTACAAAAAAGTCTCTTACCTGGAAAGAAAAAGAAAATATATGATTAATTACAAGTAGCCTGTTAAGGAAAATAAGTTTAAGGTTGATGAAGAAATCTAGAAATTTGATCTGTAATTCTTATTAATTTTGAACACATAAATCTCATTAAATAACAAATAACCAGAAAATCTTAGAGAAAACTAGAAAACTTAAACAATATTTTTCACCCTTAACTAACAAATGCCTAAGATTATATCGAGCTATAGTTAAATTTTCAACATAAATCACTATATAAAACTATAAATTCGTTATACATTTCCCAAAACTTAAATTAAACAACAGAATTTTCAATTTAAAGTTTTCTCTGGCCCCCCAAACCACCATGTTCAAACTTAATACGCTTTCCCTAAAATTAATTTCCAAAATTAATAACTACTCCTGCTACTGCTGCTGCTGTTGAGAAACAAATGGTTTCCTCCTTTTTGAATTAGTTACTACAACAAAGTTCAGTTATTCAAGCTTAAAATTAACAAAATGTATGACGTAAGTATTCTGGCCAAATACTATCTCTATTACTTAAAATATACTCAACACAGCAACAACAATTGAAAAGTTTTCCCATCTTATAGGCTTTTGGCCAAAAAAACAAAAACTTGATTAATATTTAATATATCGATGGTATTATTTTGTCTTTGTGTGAGACACTTGTATTTAGTGTTTGTGTGTGTGTAATCGTTTCCGTCATGAATGTAAATACTCCGAAATATTCAATGGACAGGCCAGGCCGGTCACTATACATAATATATACAAACCACACTATCGTTCACATATGAAAACAGGAGTTTAAAGGACTCAAATATTTCAATAATTAAAAGGATACACAATAGAGATATTGGCGTATCTTTCGAACGAGGCTTTTGCTTTTAATTACTTATATATCATGTCGTTTGAAGACCAAAGTGTGAAGACCAAGATGTTTGTCAAACTCAACAATAACTTGCAAAATCATTTAGAGCTACTCAAGCAGCAATTTCAAAACATTTGCGAGCAGCAGGAATCATCCATAAGCAGAGAAATTGGGTACCACACGAATTGAAGACGAGAGACCTAGAAAAATGATTATTCGGATAACCAGCCGAATCGACACCAAAGTCAAATATCCATGGCGCTAAGGTAATGCTATGTATTTGGTGGGACCAAAAGGCTGCTAACTAATATGAGCTGCTGAAATCTGGCGAGACCATCACAGGGAACCTGTACCGAATGCAAATGATTCGTTTGAAGTGAGCATTTGCCGAATATCGCCCAGAATATGCGGACAGACATGAAACCGTAATATTTCATCATGACAACGCTAGGCCACATGTTACAAAACATGTTAAAAATGTTGCAATACTTGTTTAAAATGAAGTGGATGGGATGTTTTGACTCACCCGCCTTATAGTCCAGACCATGCCCCGTCTGACTATTATTTGTTCCAATCGATGCAGAACGTTCTTTCTGGGATACGATTCACTTTGAAACAGACTAACCGATAAGGACTGAGATCGAAAAATTCTTATATGTTAATAAAAATGAAACCACTAAACTTACAGTTTTGATTTCCTTTTATATTATTGAAATTATTATTACAATTTACAAAAATGTTTAACCTTTTTCGGAAACCCCTTCATTAAAGTTTTTATAGTGCTTTCCGTCACTTTGTTCGAACAGGTAGTAAATTTCTGTTTAAAATCTACCACACTTTTGGACACCTTTTTTGTGCACTTCAATTCTCTTTCAACAAGAGCCCAATGTCTCTCCACTGGCCTTAGCTCCAGGCAGTTTGGGTGATTTGCCTCTCTTGGTACAAATACCACATTATTGTTCTTTTACCACTCAAAACCTTTCTTACCATAGTGACAGGATGCCAAGTCAGGCCAAAAACCAGTGGACACATTATGAAGGCTTCTTTTGCCGCAACTGCATATTGCTTGCCATACCAAGAACTTTTTGGGAAACTTTGTCTCCTTTTAGGTCTCCTTTTAGTTTTCTAAATTTTTAGCAGCGTTCATGTCAGGAACTTTTTGAGACTTTTATGTTTTTAAACCTGAATCGGCTTTAACTTTTTGTACTAAATAGTCCGAGTACTGAGCTAACCGGGCTGCTTTCTTATTGGATGTGTTGGGAGCTCCTTTGAAAATGCTTTATATTTTTTTGGAAATTTTTTTAGAAACATCATGTGAATCATTCCTTCTACCTGAACCAGGTTTTATATCAACGGACAAGTTCTCCCGGTACTGTTTAATAACATTGGAAACAGCTTGACGGCAGACCCTTGAATGCTTGGACAACTTTTTTTAGCACCAAGTTGGGTTTTGTCACTTTTGTCACTTTTCTCGTCACTCATTTTAATCAGATAACATAATTGACATTAAACATAATAACTGACATGCTTTACAAACGTAACTTGTTAAAAAAAAATCAAATAATACTTGGGTTAAACGTTTTAATGAAAAACGTGTGTTAAGAATTTTTCGATCTCAGTCCTTATTAGCTTGATTCTTTCTTGGCCTCTAAAGATGAGCAGTTCTTTTGGCTCCGAATCCATATGTTGCCAGAAAGATGGGAAAAGGTCATAGTAGCTAACAATGGTCAATACTTAAAAATAAAAGCTAAAAAATTTGAAAAATCCCGCATTTTTAAGTCAGAGATCCAATAAAATTCTTCAAATGATGAACAAATTTAAAAAAACATTATTTTTTTATAAAAGGTACCAGGACCACTTCCCAGGTATTTCTACATCATTTTCTTTTTTGGTTATTCAATGAAATTTAACTTTTAAGCATCTGATTAGAAAAAAAACTACTGTCGATACACAATAAAACACATTCATATCATTCATACTTACTACCGGCTTTAATATTAACTAAAACACAGATACACAGAATACAACGTGTGGTGGTTGGCTGGCTGGTTGGTTGGTTGGTTGGTTCAGTGGCCTATCGGGGGCATAAACTGAAAATGAAGCAAAACAAAGAAGACGCCTGCATGTACAAGTTTTAGAGTACGAGCAGTAAATAATGCTAATTTATGTCATGTTTCATAATAAGATTTAACCATAAATGTATGTGAATGGTTGTGGATGGATGGATCTAAAATGTCTGTCTGTCCCTACAACCGCAACAACAGAAAATTCAAATAACGAAACAAGCAAAAAAACAAAAAAAAAAACTTAAATTGAATTTCTCAAAGCCGGTATGAGTATTTAATGTTTATAGGACAGACGGAAAGACAGACAGAATGTAAAAAAAAAATAAACATTCAATACCACATATTTCATATTAAAGCGTAACTAATGATGTTAATAAAAATACTAATAATACATACATTTTTAAACATTGAAACTAAGTTTCCAAAGATTGCATATATTAAATTCCCAAAAAAAAAAAAAGAATAACTAACAAATCTAACATAAAATCTTAACTAGATGGAATAAACGTCTAGAAAAAAAGTTTGAGTAAATCTAATAAATTTCAACTATTCACTGCTGCTCATTCAGCAAAGCTACACAAAACACCAAAGTTTGTCAAATCAATTTAAGAGTTAAAGATAAAATCACCCAGTCACAGACTTGCAGACAGATAGACTGTCTGTCTGACAGCTTAAACTCGTAATACACCATTTCAAATTGCTGTGCAGATATTTGAAATTATGTTATAGAAATGTATTATAGCAATTCTATTTCAGAACTTTCTAATTGTATTTTATAAATATCTAGTTTTATTTAAGAAATTTCCATTTGTTTTACAATTATGAAATTCTGAAATACAAATCTTTTGGCCTTAGAAACATTTAAAATTCCATTAGAAACTACAATTGGAAATGGTGTAGAATGTAACTTTTTTTTTTTCGACATGGTTGGTCTTTGAATATAAGTATTTCATTGGCCTATATCTGAATGTTCACAGTTTATGTTTATGTGTAACTTGGTTGAATAGAAAGTCTCAGTCATTGTTGTCATTCAAATGAAGTTTCCTACAACTACTGAATGGATGTTGGATTGGTTGCATGACTTCTGTTTTTGGTTGTTTCTTTTTCTATTTTTTGGAATATATTTTCTCTGTGTTTTGTTGCTGCTACTAAAGTTTTGTGTTAATAAAAATCTGTTGGTTTTTTTTTTTTTTTTTGTCTATAAATAGAATATATTAACATAGAATTGTCATTACTTACATACTTAGTGATGTTATTAAAGTATGATCTATGGGTTTTATTGTATTATTTTCTTGGAGTAGTTGTATGAAATGCATGTAAATCCATAAACACCCACTCAGGAGAAATGTATGTACTCAGAGGGAAATTAGCTATGAATCATATATGAATCCTTATAGTTAATACTATGAGATATTTGTGTAGAAAATGAGGCGCCTTGTTTAAGTCCCAAAAGACTTTAAGTACAGTTTTAAAAATAAACTTCAATTCAGAAGAGGATTAATCGTGCTATCATGATAATAATAAACACTTACGGTTTAGCATACCTTGTAAGCATTACTACATACTGTCTGCATTACATAGAAGTACTTTAGTAATGGCTGGCTTAGAATTTAATATATAATAAAGTATAAATGAACTAGACATTAAGTTGAGAATATACGATTACTTATTATTCTCATTTTGCTAAGAATAGGTTACGTAAGAGTAGTTATGTTTTTATACCCTTCACCTTCTTGAGAAGGGATATATAAGTTTGTCAATCCGTTTGTAGTTTCCACAATATAATTTTCCGACCCTATAAAGTATATATATTCTGGATCCTTATAGATAGCGGAGTCTGAAGACCCCAGATATCTTCGGGATCCAAATCTTCAATAATTCTGTCAGACATGCTTTCGAGAAGTTTCCTATTTAAAATCAGCAAAAATCTGTCCATAAATAACGGAGATATGAGCAAAAATCCGAGACAACCTCTATTTTTGGCCTATTTTGTATCTATATCTCGATTACTAAGTCATAAATATAGACAATATGGATATCTAATGATAGATATTTCAAAGTCCATTGCAGCGATGTATATAAGGCTATAGTAAGTTGGACCTACAATGAGTCAAAATCGGGAAAATTATTTTTTAACCGAATTTTTTTTCACAAAAAACATTTTTTTGTCATAAATTCTTTTCACTAATAAATTAAAAAAAAATAATTTTTAAACTAAAAATTTTTTTTTAAAAAAATTGGAAAAAACTTAAAAAATTATTTCAAAAAAAAAAAAAATTTTTTTTTAATTTTATTTTAATGTATAAGGGTATATAAGATTCAGCACAGCCGAATATAGCTCTCTTACTTGTTTTATTTACGCACTTGAAAATTTAAATTTTCAAAATTTCACCAAAACCTTGCACAGTGAGGAAGAATCAATATATATTTTGGAAATAAATCGGATATTTCCAACTGACTGAACCCATTGACATGAAATTTTACATGAGCATAGTAGAGGAGCACTTAAGCTTAAGTATTGCCGACGGGCCACACAGATTACTCAGAAGCAGCACTGTGGGATATCATAGTAGGGCACCTAACATAAGTAACATTTTTAAACTCTTGCGAATTTTTTGTTCTTCCTCCAAAATCAAAGATTTTTATATATTCTTAATGTCCTTCAATAAAACATGCTTATGCTCTCAAGTTAAACGTATTGGAAAATTAAAATTTCATACTGACAGTGTTTTTTTTTCCAAAATATCGAACTCAATTAATAATCGATATCATTAAAGTTATCGTATTGTGTCAACATTTAAACTCGAATACTCCTCTGCTATGGCTTTGTGAAATTTCACATCAGTCGGATTACCAAATAGGGAGATTTATTTATAAAATATTTTGATTCTGCCCCATTGTTTCATATTTAATTCCTTCCAGACAGGATCGTTTGTGAAAAACGAACTGTAAATCATTTGAATTAAGACGGAAATAATATTTCCAGGCAACTGGCTCTGTGAATCAACAGGTATTGACTTATTATTTAATTGTTATTGTCGCAGCTACCGGGACCCTGGAAAACATGAATTAGATTTCTATGTTCTCTGTAAATTTCCAGCTCTTCACATGGTAAACTAATATTCTGGAAGAATATATGCTGCACAATCTAACTGAGGTGGCGAAAAGTAAACTTTTTGATTTTAATAGAATATTTCCACACGTAGAGAAAAAATATAGTTGTGCATGTTTATAGTAACCACTTCCACATTTTTAAAAGTTTTCTAACAATATTATAGTCACAACAACTATTTACATGATTGTGGTAACCATAATATGGTTAACTTACGATTCACATGATTATATCACTCATATATATGGTTACAGTAAACAAGTATATGTTTGTGACATCCATTGTTATGATGAATCTTTATATCACAATATGTTGTTCTCAGATTATGTTATCAATTAGCCGAGATCAACATAATATGAAGAATAATAAACTACAGATTATGAATTTATTATTCCCCTTGAATGCATTTCCGGGAAGTAAAATTGTTCAAATGTTCGGTCAAAATTCAGTAGTGTTAAATGAATTAAGAGGTTTCACTATTTTTAATTAGAAAAAAATGTGTAATTCATTTCGAAAGAAAACTTTTTTAAATTAGAAATTTATAAGCAAATTTAAAACATTTCTCTATGAATATTCATAAAGTTTTAATAATTCTTTTATTTAGTCGAACTACAAGAAAAGTTTTTGGGTGTTTGACTTTAAAATGCGGGAATTTTAAATTTTTAGTTTTTATTTTGTAACATTTGCACAATCTAAATTTATTTAAAGTATTGGCCATTGTAAGCTAAGATCTTTTCCCAACTTTCTGGCAACAGGCCAAGAAGGAATCAAGCCAATATCGGATAATCTGTGGTGAAGTGAAGCGTTTCCCAGGGAGAGCGTTCTACATCGAATTAAATAGTAGTCTGACGGGGCGAAACTTCCAAGTCACTTCTTTCTAAATAGTTTTTAACAGGTATTGCAACATGTGGCCTAGCGTTCCACAGTGGGGCAGAATCAAAATTTTTTTCGAGATAAATCTGGCATTTCTAAACGGATAGCCCGATCGGCACGTAGAGGTAGCCAAGGAGTATTCGAGTTCAAGTTATTAAAATGGACCCTACAAATGCTCCAGGAGCTATGGGGGCTCAAAGTAGGGTACCTTCGACATGTAAAATATTTAAACACGTACCATTTTTTTGTTTCCCATCCGATTTCAATGCTTTTTGGGAAGCGTTCGGCTATTTGGTCCACATTTTTTCCGAACTAATTTTTTTTGTTTAGATAAGTTAATTTCTGATATTACAAAAAAATTTCAAGTCAATATCTTAATTATATTCAAAAATATGCGACTTTAAAAATCCGTCCTTCAAAAATATTGCACTTTTTCAAACTAAAAAATTTTTTTATATTTTCTTAATATTTTATTTAACAAGTCAATGGTTTTGACTTAGTCACATTAAAATATGAAAAAGAGCAATATTTTTGAAGGACGGATTTTTAAAGTCGCATATTTTTGAATATAATTGAGATATTGACTGCGCGTTGTCATAATGGAATATTACGGTTTCATGTCTTGCCGCATATTCTGGACATTTTTCGCTTCAAACGAATCAGTTACGGTAAAGGTTTCCTGTGATGGTCTTGCCAGATTTCAGGAGCTCATAACAGATATGAACCTTTTGCTCTCAACAAATACAGCGCATTACCTTAGCGCTGGCTTTGGTGTCAATTCGGATGGTAGGCCGGGTTTTACATACGATGTCTTACGCTTCGGGTTATCGTAATGGATTAATTTTTTATCGCATGTAATGATCGCAAGTAAATGACCGAAATCGTATTTCAAGGTCTTTCAGCTTCAATTCGCTGCTCGCAAATGGTTTGAAATTGCTGCCTGAGTAGCTCCCAATGATTTTGCAAGCTCTTGTTGAGTTTGAAAACAATATTCATGGAGTGATGCCTCCAATTCTATGTCTTCTATTTTTTTTTGGCTGGTCTGGGCGATCCTTATTTTCAGTGTCAAAATCACCACTTCTGAACGGCACAAACCATCTCTCGCACGTTGAAACCAATGAAACACATTCACCATAAGCTTGGGTGAGTAATCGGTGTGGTTCAGCAGGACTTTTTTTCAAATTAAAGATCAAAACTTCCCGCATATGATACTTTGTTGCCACAAAATTCGAAATATTTGTTTTGTTGTTTACACTAAATGTTCAATAACTACGCAAGAATAAATGACCCTTCAAAATCTGTTGTAAATCCCGTCATACACCCAATAATTTTACTGGTTTAAGCAAAAATTTATTGTGTTTTTTTCACACTGAGTAAATAATATTGATTGTGATAGACAAATTTATTAAACAAAACCGAATAAGTAAAAACAAGCGGCTCCAAATGAAACTAAAAGCTTCTAATTTACACTGGCTAATCCACCATCAATTATAAGGACTGAAATCGTAAAATTCTTAACACACGTTTTTCATTAAATCTTTTAACCGAAGTATTATTTGATCGTTTTTTTGATCAAGTTAAGGATGTCAATTATTATGTTTAATGTCAATTATGTTCATTTGTTGTTAATCTGATTAAAATGAGTGACCAGAAAAAAGTGCGTACTAAAAATATTAAACATTTTCAACAAAACCCAACTTGGTACTACAAAAAGTTGGAAAAGCAATCGAAGGTCTGCCGTCAAACTGTTTCCAATGGAGAACTTGTCAGTTGATAGAAAACATGGTTCAGGTAGAAGGAATGGTCCACATGATGTTTCTAAAGCCTAAAAAATAGAAGCATTTTCAAAAGAGCTCCCATCACATCCGGTAGGAAAGCAGCCCGGTTAGCTCAGTGCTCGGACTATTTGGTATGAAAAGTTAAAGCTAATGCAGTTTCAAGAACATACAAGGCTCAAAAAGTTCCTGTCAGGAACGCTGCTAAAAATTTAGAGGTCAAAAACAGAGCACGGAAATTGAAGTAAAATTTTATAAAAAAAAATATATTCCTGCTGCATAATGGATGACGAAACGTACATATGTTATGGCAGATTTTTCGCAGCTTCCAGGTCAAAATTTTGATGTTGCTGATGCTCCAGGGAATGTTGAAGAAAAAATTAGGACCCCAAAGCAGACAAACTTTCCTAAAAAGTTCTTGGTAAGGCAAGCAATATGCAGTTGCGGCAAAAAAGACATACATTTGTTACAAAGGGCTCTATAAATACCGAAATTTACTTCGTAGTGTGTCCACTTATCTTTGGCCTGACTTGGCATCCTGTCAGTATTGTAATAAAGGCTTTGAGTGGTAAAAGAACATATTGTTCTGTTTGTTTCAAGTGAGGCAAATCCTCCAAACTGCCCGAAGCTAAGGCCAGTGGAGAGATATTGGGCTCTTGTTAAAAGAGAATTGAAGAGCACAAAAAGGTGTCCAAAAGTGTGGTAGATTTTCTGTCTGCTTTTCATTGTCTGAACTTTGAAAAAGCTACGATACGTTAAACGATTTAGAACGGAATTTAATGCCGAAACTGTAATTGCGATAATGTTTACATCCGAGGTGCTTAATTAATCTTAGATTATTACGGATTTAAATTTAACATCTCTGCAAACTATATTTCAAAAACTTAGCTGGAGAGATCTTTTATGGTTTTACACATATTACCACTACTTTTGCAATCATTCCCACTATGCGTCATCTTAAAAGCTTATCCTTAAAATCTGCTTCACTCACACCACCCATGTAAAACCTACTTAATTATTTTGATTACAATTATATTTGAGCACTGGCCCAAAAACGTTAACCAGCTTACAACTACACTACAACTGCTGTATTTAAATTATCAATAAGTGTTTGCTGTTTATACAAGCAAATCATTCACAGCCTTCGAAAACATCTTAAATATTTCATTTATTAAGCTGCAACTTCATCATCATCAGCATACACATCATATTATCATCAGCCATCCCTGGTATTAAGAGGCATATGAAATATAATAATAAAAGACAACATAAATAACATTTAAATATACACATGGACAGACAGACAGATAGATATATATATACAAATACATAAATAGATAAATATTACAAACTACATACTACACAAAATTCCAATACTTAATAGAGAACAAAGTTTTCTAAATAGATAGACATGAAATAATCACATCATAGCAAAACTTATCACAACACTTGCCGCAGAATATACTTAGTTAGATGGATGTGAAGTGAGGACTCGTAAATATCTATATGTATGTATGTAGTTATATAAACAAAATATCTAAAACGTATGTATAAACACATATAAAAGCAATAAAAGCAACTACCACATTCACACATGCCCTAAATATACACATAGATACATAGACACAGATACGTAGTGTTATAGACATAGTTATTGAAATTTTGCTGCAAATCGTATTAAAATGTAAAACATGACATCACTACACACAAACACTTTCAAACCAAAAACTCTTACACATAGACATTACACATCCTTTTTCATTCATTCCTTTCTTTTTTTTTTTGCATATTTGTAGAAATTTCTATCAACTTGATTTCAACTCAATATCCTTAGAAAGGAATATTATAGAAACCACCAAAATAAAATAGGAAATAAAAAATGTTGGATTATTTTCACTCTGACTATACACTTGCCAATAGTATAAGTTCCCCCCTCTCTCTCTCCTTCTAATATTCATGTCTATTCATTCAACTAGATATAGTTAGTCAGTCGTTGTATATTGTATATAAATATTGCAGAATGATAGATATATCATCATTATAATGTCTGCTGGCAGCACATAAAAAATATTTGTGTGGCACGAAAATATTCAAAGTTAAAACCAAAATATTGATAGAATTCTGTTTTTTTTTTTTTGCTTTTTGTTAGCCCTGTTTTGTTGTACTTGTTTCAACATTTTTATTTATATAGACGAATGTTTCATGTGACGATGAGGATGATGATGATGAACCCACTTAAATATGTAGACAGAAAGTCTGCGGATGTTACAAAAAATAAATGTTAGACGTCAACTAGAAAAGTAAAAAATTTAGGTTTAATGCAAAAAAAAATTGCTACAAAGGAAATTGTTTTGTATGTTTATAGAAAGGGATAACTAAAAAATAGGTCTAATGATGATGCACACAATGGGAAATTTGTTTAAGATATCATATGTAATTGATATGATCTGATGAGTGTTTTATCAAAACGAAAAAAAATCTGTTAAATTCGCATAAAATTTGTCATTAAATAAATAGTTTTTAAAAACACATTCATTCGTAGTGAAGTACAATTACTTTCCCAAAAAGCTGTATTTATTAGGAAACTAGTTTGTGATCTATAGAAATGGTATAGAACCCATGTATAACTAGCTCCAAATACGGAATCATCTTTGAACATGTCGTAAAATGATCTATTTATTAAAACCAATTGGATGAATGTAAAAAAGTTTTTCTCAGTTTTATTTCAATTTAAAGTTCTCTCCCTTTACAAAATATCTGCTTTTCTCGACTGCTTTCTCAACTATACTTTTTCAAATTATTCGAGTTGGATGTTTATTCGATTTCTTACAAGTTCGTCATTCCACCTGTTTTATTGGCGTCCGGTGGTTGTTGAATATCATTGCATTGAGATCACAAGAGCATTACGTCCTAGACGTTCAGTAGCTCTGAATAATAGAATGCATCCAAATCGGATATACAAACATGCAATGGCTATTTCCACCAAAAGTATGGTAAGACTACATTTGATGGAGATCAAGCGCAAGAATATTAAGCGTGTTGCCAATCATCGTACACCATAACGCCTCTTATGGACATTTATAGGCTGTTTACAGTTTTAATTAATAACTTCTTGTCGGTAATGGAGAGGAAGTATCATGACAAAAGTATATGGTAGCAGGGTTAATACTGACGGTTCTAAGATGTACTGGGAAATAGGCTAGTAGGTATTTTGTAAGCATCTCAGGACAAAGTACTCATTCCAATATGCAGGGAAATATGTATAAGACAGGACAGGCGAGGATCCAGGTCAACCATTTGGGGGTGGGAATCAAAATTTGTTCTACATTTTTTTTCCTTCTTTTTTATATGAAAACTTTTCGGTTTGGAGGGGGGGAATTCCTATTTCACCCCCTCTGGATCCGCGCCTGAGACAGGAACATACGTACCATCTATTGTCAGTCTATTCCTTCTTGGGCGTCTATGATATCCTTTTGTCATTGGATTTCTTTCAAAATGTAGTTTATTTTTTATTTCTAATTTGTTGTGATTTTATGATTAATGAAATCTTCTAGTTGTCTATTAAACATAATATGATACGTTCATAAATTTTACGTAAGACTTTTATTGCAAAAAATGCTAGTTGTTGTAAGTCTTCGGATCTTATTGTCCAACTTTACATATATAGGAGAGTATGGACTTATGCAATGTTTTGTACATTTTCAACGATTTTAATGTTGATAGGAATTTTGGTGAAGATAATTTCATATTGTTTGCTGCCTGTGTTGTGTGACATAACTTAACTACCACTCAAGATAATTTCAACGTATTCAAAGTGCCGGACAGCTTAAAATGTTCCAACGCTTTTTGTGCCACCTCTGGAGAGTGGACCACATTCTGCACTTTTAAATCAACTACTTTTTATATTTCTTTGCTTTTGAGAATGCTTGCATGGAGAGGAAACGCTGCTAATCTAATCACGCTATGATATTTGTTATGTCTGCCAGGCTGCTCTTAGAGCATTATCGTGGCTAAATACTTTAAGTTCAACAATTTAATTAGCAGGACATCCATAGGATACTGGATTTCTTATAGGAAGGATGGTGTTGACACATTCATAAGTTTGCGTCGATAGTGTCTGACATGTACTGATTTTGTTATCCCTAGAGATAAAACATCCGGTTGAAACAGCTACATCTAAGTTAATAATCCTTGGCCGATTGTAAATGGATTTGATCCGGAGCGAAGATTAACTTCCCCTGGGAACTATAATAACTTCTTTCAAGATTAATTCAGGCGTAATGCAAGGCTTCGTTCTTTCTCATACTCTATTTCATATTTTTCTTATATTTTTCTTATACAGATGAGGGTAACAATTGTCATTATCTATTATTCAATTATATAACAATTCTTTTGGAGATGGGAACCATTAATCCAAACATTAATATTACGGTTAACTGGGATATAAAATAACGTCGTGGTCAAATCAGACATGATGGCAGAATAATGCCGATCAAGTATGATTTACTGATGGTTCCAAACAGGCTAATGGTGACACTGGGGCTGGTATATATGGGCCAAATTTTCAAAGGGTTATCTCAATGGGTACATTGCCATCAATATTTCAGGCGGAAATTTAGGTCATTCTTAAATGCTCCCGCGAATGTTTGAGAAGGAGATTAAGGAACACTAGGATATTTGTTATGTCTGATAGCCAGGCTGCTCTTAGAGCATTATCATCATATGAGGTAAGGTCTGGTGTTGTTATGGACTGCTGGACGTCCTTGAACGAACACAATGAACTCAAATTGTGAACGTGCTGATTGTCTTGCCAACAGGAGCGCCCGACCCTCTTTTATAGGTCCTGAACCATTCATTGGCATCCCATGTGGATACACTTTGGAACGTATTGATAACTGGGTTGAATCGGAATTCGCTCTATTTTGGAGGAATTTACCAGGATTAAGACAGTCCAAACGTTTTACTACTCTATTCAGACGTAAATCCCAATCATTACTTTTGCTCGGTAAGGGTGACTTGAGAATAGTTACTGGATTATTCACCGTACACTGTGGATTAAGGTATCACCAATTTATTTTAGGTAATGTCGTGAGTGAGCAGTGTAGGTTTTGTGAACTTAATGCTGAAACCTGTGAAAATGTTCTATGCGACTGCCCAATGCTGGCAACATGCAGAACTAAAAGGCTCGAAAGGGCTCTTATGGCCCCGGGGGAAGTAACTGGTCTCTCACCAAATAGAATAATTGGCTTCATACGTAGCCTAAATCTATTGGGCTGAAAAAACGTAGACTGCACAAAAGATCCTATGGGTCGCAGTGCGTATAGCCTCACTAATAATAATTAAAAAAAAACGTCTTAGGAATTTGGTCGATTTTATAGCTACAAGACTCAATGTTATGTGTTGACGCAAATGCGTATAATGTTGCATTATTTACATTTATGGGTGATATAAATATCAATAGATATCATATTGAGTAGACGAATCCATTTGGAAGAAACATATATTGCAAGAGTCTAAAGAAGCATTAAAGTACCCCTATTTCTTGAAATGGTTAGATTTCCTCAGCCTACATCAGACAAAAAACACCTACATCCGACAAGAAATTTAGCTGTAATATATGGCACAATGCTTTATAGTATATTTTAGGGACCAAATGCGTAGAGAAGAGATTAGGTTATCCAATTCTATTGATACACTTCTCTATAGAGACTACAATGGAATATGTTCTATTGTGAGTTATACGCGTTCCTCCAATATAGCTCCTCTATTGCACAACATACTTTAGAGAAAATTTCCCCTTTATGCGATGATTGGTTCACATGGTAGCTCGCTATCAAGTAGAGTTGACATGACTGACATGACGTGAACTGTTAAAGTTTTTCCTAGGAAAATTTAAATCAAGTATGAAAACATAATTTGCTATATAGCAACATCCAATACATTGATGGGAGTCAAACTTTCCGTGCTAGTTCAACATAATAACGTATAAAATTCTTGTAATTACAACTCCCAAAATCGTGAAATATGTTAAAAAAAGAGAACAAAAATAACCCTAATTACTTTTGTCTCCAATAACATCTCAGATAACTATCAAACGTATACACATTCCAAAAATATAAGAAAATAGTGTCAAATACATGTATTTGATACAAGGAAATCATATAATCTTTTCCAACAGCTGGAAGTGCTGGCAACAACCTACAATTAAGACACTTTATAAAAAACACCTTTCTAACAACTTGATTGATAAGCTAATGGAATAAAGTCAAAACTGATAAGTCTACAAACAGCCTCACAACAGCGATCATCTTTGACAAGAATGTGTCTCTCTCATTCTTTCACCCTATCTCCTTTAATCTATTAACAGAATCAAGTCCCCTCTCAATCAATTTCACAACTGTTTTTAACTACTTCTTTTAGTAATTACTTACTAAAGTTGAATGAAAAGCCATTACAAAAGGATGTGAAAAAAGGAGAAGAAAAAAATTATAATAATTGTCTGATTACATTTACATAGAATTAATTAAGTTGTGTTTCTCTACTCACTTCTCCAAAGTTCAAATTAGTTTAATACACTTCTTCATGACAATACGACGAGTATAAAACAAAATCAAGAGCTATGAACGACCATTGAATCATAAAAGTTTATATGAGAGACAGACAGACGGACGGACGGACGGATGGACAGACAGCCAAAGAAATAATCAAACAAATAAATGAACGTTGTATAATTAACATAATTATTGTTTAATACAATATACATATGAAGAGAACTTAGTTACACACAAACAAATAATTCATTAAAGACAAAAAGGCCGTCTATAATTTGAGTGGCAGGCAGGCAAGCAGGCAAAACAAAGCAAGTGTGTATGAGTTGTTATAATAATAATGTCGTAGTCGTTGTTGCAACTAAAGTTTTCCGGTTTCATACCAAAGGATATTAAAATTAGTATTAGAATATTTATTACACACATACACACTTACTTACTTATTCATAGATGGCTAGTGTGAGATATCAAGTTATATTTAAGTATATACATACAAAAATACATTGTTAGACATCTAGAGTTAAAGAGGGAACTAAGTAAAACTAGATAACTTAATGATAACAATAAAATAATTTTGTTATTAAATTTATATCTCTATCTAATGACAAGGATGACGTCGGTCGGTACAAGACGTTTCAATGAAACGAAACAAAGAAACAAGTTAATTTGGAGTTTGAGTTTTTGTATGGTATTGTGGCAAAAGTTTGAATTGCTTCGTTCGTAATGCTATATAGTTTTATAGATCAATAAAGAGAAAACCAAGTCACAAAAAAATAAGTTAAGAAAATTGATTATTTAAAGCGGTGTGGGAAAATTGACTATAAAGTGATTGAATGTTTACATTAAGAGCAGATAAAACAGTACTAATTTACAGTAAACAGTGGGTTTAGAAAGCAAAGTGAATTGAAAAATATTAAGGACTTCAAAGATTATAGAGAAGGAGAAGCGGTTTTAGAGCAGGAGTACACGCAGAAAAAAAATATAGTTGTACATTGTTACTGTAACCATTTCAAACTTGTGCATGGTTACTGTAACAATTTCAAAATTTTTAACAATATTATAGTCACAGTAACTATATATATGATTGTGGTAACAATAATATGGTTAATTTACGATTCACATGAATATTTCAACCATATATATGGTTACAGTAACCATGTATATGTTTGTGACAACCATTTATATGATGAATAATTTTATCATAATATGTTGTTCTCAGATTATGATATGAGAGCATCATAATATGGTAAGTCCTTCATCATATAAATGGTTGTCACAAACATATACATGGTTACTGTAACCATATATATGGTTGAAATATTCATGTGAATCGTAAATTAACCATATTATTGTTACCACAATCATATATATAGTTACTGTGACTATAATATTGTTAAAAATTTTGAAATTGTTACAGTAACCATGCACAAATTTGAAATGGTTACAGTAACAATGCACAACTATATTTTATTTCTGCGTGTAGGGTTTTAGAATATATAAGTCATAAATTGCCAAAACGGAAAAAATAATTAAATTCTAAACCTGTGCTTTGCATACAGATAACATTGAACAAGCTCTCTGTTGTAATCTCTTGTGATTTTGGCCTCGTTAACATTCGTAAACAAACAATAATGTTCGCCCCCTTTTGGCTATGAGGGCAGACCACTGCTTGCTTTAGTGAAAAAAAGTCAATTGAGCTGGCCAGTTAAATCGCGCAGTGTCTTGATTGATAATGAAGTATACTTGATGTTTGTTATTCTTTTTCTCCTAACATTATTGTCAAACAAATGGTGGAGTTAAAATTCGAAATGACTTGTCTGCATTCAACTAATTTTTCTTTTCTCACAAGAGACTGGCGATTATTTGCTTTGAAGTTACCCGTAAATGAACAACTTCTGTTGAATTTAGCATGCCTTAAAGAACTCAAATGTTTAGTTTGAAACTCATATGCACAGAACCACGAATCTCCAACTGTAAGGGTTTTAAATCGTCATCGCTTTCTTCCAGAAAACAAAGAACTATTTGCTTAATTTTGTGCTCAAACAATAATTGTTGAATCTGGTTAGTCTTGAAATGTTATAAGTTTCAAACTCATTTGTACAGGTTCACGATCCTTCGCCTTTAACTCATAGCGACACAGAAAATTTTCCAGCATTTCCTGTTCGAACAACTTTCACTAATTTTAGCTGGACTTGAATAATCCATAATTGGCTTTTATTTATTTTCTGGGTAGGACCATAAACTCTAATTTTGGAATAGGAAGTACAAGGAATATTGAGACAAGAGACACTCAGCAAGAGGATGTTATTTCGCCACTCTTGTGGAACCTTGACCGCCATGGTAGTTGCATATGCCGATGACGTCGTGCTCTTTATAAACGATAACTTTGTCACATGCTTAGTAAACACATGAAAACAGATTAGGATATATTACAAGTATCGTGGGCTAAGGAAAATTATCTGGTCGTCAATCCGAAGAACACCTTTAAGACACCTCGATTGAATGCTTTTACTCTAGAATTCTTGAAAGAAAGATGATGTAAAGTGAATTATGTACTGACTCACTGAGAATGTCACCAAGGTAATGACATATGCAGATGACATCGTGCTCCTAATAAAAGAGAATTTTTGTTCACATGATAAGCGAACTCATGAAATCAGATTTGAGCGAATTACTAGTATCATGATTGAACGAAAGGAATGAAGAAGACTAAAATGCTACTTTTTACCAGAAAATTTATAATACAGATCTTCTCGATTGGATGGAATGATTCTGGAATTAAGGAAAGAAACCAAATATCTTGGTTTAGTTTTAAACCAAGCTCTCTTGGAATTCTACAGTCAGGCGATCACATCATAGACCTATCCATACATAAGCTCCTCTTGCGTGGTGCATACTAAAACATACCTCCCTTGTCTATTCTACTGTCTTCTGATCAATTAGGCAATAAGTTCTAGTTTTTAATCTAGGCTGGAGACTCAAAGGGTGAGACGCACTAATGACTGTATGGATTATGTCCCCCCTTAAGACATGATTGTACGTCTTGGCGATGCTCCACACCTTGATGGCATGTCTCAAGGGGAAATATGGAGGTGAACGGACCTCATTCCTGGTAAGAATTTAATTCTTTTAAATTCGCAACTGACCAGAGTCTTATCTAGTACTACGGGAGTCAGTGGCCCCAGGACTGGCTATTGGTGAGGTCACTTCGGTGAACACGTAGTGGCTGTGGTTAAAATCCAAAGCGGGTAGAAGATCGTTGGTTAAGGGCTTGATATTTGGGCTAGTGACAAATTACGGGCTAACAAATGAATCTTACTAGGTGCTGTTGGTGATACAACAGAGCCTTTGAAAGTAGCAGATAGCAATTGGCTTTGTGCTCAGGAAACGTATTGGGGTGGTGGCATTAGTGATATACTGGTAGTTGGGCTTGGTTCTCGGTTGGGGTCACTTGTGTGTGGTATAAGAACACTCCCGTTGACTTTTATCGGCTGGGAACTTTTGAAGTCAGAGACCATATATCGGACTGGATGACAAGGCCAGATGTAGCTGCTTTGAAAATAGTTCGGGGCTTCTTAGTTGACTAGCTAGCTATGGATGACAGGGATTAGATAGCCAGAGCTCTCGAGCAAGTGGTTTGTGCTTTGGTCTGTGCAGTCAATGTACAAGAGATTGCCAATTGAGTATTCCTTGCAAGTCACTCAATGCCGCTCATAGACGCATTGTTTTTAAATACATTTGTATGGGTCATGTCACCATCCTACAATCTTTAGGCGGAAAGCGGATTATGTGGTACCCATGACGAATTTTGAAAGAACTTTTAAGGAGATAAAGCTGTCAAGAAAAGACAGGGCCGCAAACTCTGGCCTTCGCCTTTATGCAATCTCAATTTACACTGACATTTCAAAGACGGAAACAAGCACTGGTTCGATGACATTCTTTGGCGATATTGAACCCCGAGTATCTTTCAGATTGCCGGAAACTTACGCACGCTTAGGATGTGTTAATAAAAAAGGAATTAAATTTTGAGTCGTCGAAGATTGTATCAACGTTGCATGTTTACGAAATCAAGGCTCTCAGTTAGGCGAAATGTCTACTGTATTGTATACATTTCTTAACACTGCGTGGGCATCACCATGTCCAGCTACGATAGCTAGCGGAATTTAAAGGAATCCTTGGGATTAAGAATGCTGACAAATGTGTATTTAAAGGGTCGTACTTAGACGAATTTGTGACTCGCAGCGACATACGCTTTCCTGTTGTTGCTATATCGCCTATGATCGCCGAATGGGCATTCTGAGTGTCAGCATATTGGTGGTCTACGAATGCCACTCTTATAGCTCTTGATAGAGACTAGATCAGACATCTTAGAGTGATATACTTACTAGATTAGACGTATGTCGAACGGAATGGGTAACGTAATAACAACTTCCGGAGTTGTTTGAATGAAGACGATACAACACTTATTATCTAAATGCCCCGCTGTTCGAGACCATAATGAGCTGGACAACTTCAGGGTAATATTGCTGATGGTTCTAATTAGATTCGTCAAGAGTGCCGGTTGATTCTCAAGACAGCCGCATGAATTACACTCTCGTCCAAATTAGAGCGAACGATTTTAATTATCTGTGTATAATTTTCATAAATTATACAAGTATTTAAAGGTATCACAATTGACCTCAGGGTCTCCAAGTGTACTTGGATTATTTCGGGCGAACTAATCTTTTAAAATCAATGTTAGAAGCTAAGAAAAGTCAATTAGCTTGTTGTACTAGGGGTGGAAGGATATCTTTAGCAAACAGTTGTGGCCACTGTCATTAACTTTGACATTTCTGAAGAAACCTTATAAAGAAATAAAGTCAGTAACTGGCATAATTTCTTCTAAGAAAATATGCAAGACTCTGTCAAATTTCACAATATTGACCACTTTCATGAAGAAGTTGCTGTCCTTAAAAGATTTTTGTTTATCTCTACAAAACATACAAAATATTCTAAAGATTTTTCAAGATTATAGTGTAACATTCATAGCACTGAATTTACAGTCTTCTCCAAAGCATGGCTCACAAGCATTTAAACTTAACTGAACAACTTTTACTCTATACTTTTTCTAATAACTTAAAAAGATTATATTGTTTCTATTTAAAATTTAAACCATTTAAAACCAACCACTTAAATGTCGTTTTTTTCCCTTTAAACGAATAAAACTTCGTCGCATCTCTTGGCACGGCATAAATTATTATTTAATCTTAATTTCTTTTATGATCTACTATGAAAAACGGATGTACATAGCTGCTAACGACGACTAATAAAATCGTGGCTGGATTTATACAGCCCTCCAGAACTTGTTAGCACAATTCCTAAGAAAACTTATAAGAAGTAGAAAAAATATATATATAGACATCAAACGCTGGTTTTAAGCTTAAAACAGTAATTTAAATCATTATAGCAAATAAAATCTATAGCAGTTGTATGTAATAAAGTTGTGGTGGCTTTTATAGTCTTGAAATTAAAGCTGTTTTGTGATAATTTAAATTGTTTTTTTTTTCTAAAAACTCCATAGAAACCTACGAGTGAGGAGTAAGTACTTGCTTATATGTTCTTGTTCAAGCATTTGAAGGCTGGATGGAGTAAATAAATTTGTAGTCGTAAACATCAGCAGCAGCAGCAGCATTGAATTAAACAAAAGTATCAACGCGGGCTTAATAACTTTGTTGTTACACATATTTTATATTGTAATTTAACTTTTATATATAAAAAAAAAAGTATTTATATGTTCCTTTTAATATGATTTAATTTAAAGATTTCTACCATGTCGAGTTAAAGTAGGAACACGAAGAAATTTTTTAGTTGTTTGTATAATATTGCCATTGTCAAACCTTGCTTGTTGTTCAATTACTTTCATGCACCTACATTTGCTAACATTTCTAGCAAGTAGCAAACAACTACAGCAGCAATTTCTTGCTGTTTCAGTAGCATACAGTACGAGAAGCAGCAGTGTGTCAGTACAATGCACTTTCTTTGTGTCTTAATTATTTCACCGTCATTTAGTGAGAACTTGTAAGAAGAAACTCAATGACTGTCTCACATTTATTGTATCTGTTTGAAGGTTCGCTTCTTCGTCTTCATATTTGACTGTCTGTCTGTCTGCCTTTTCATTCCCACTGAAGTTCATTAATGCTTAATTAGTAACGAATTTATTATTCAATTTCTTGTTGTTGCATTCGTTTTTCAAATTTATTTTTGTGTTGTATACGAACAACTGTTTGTAGTTTCTTATAAATTATTTATTATAGGATTTGGTTAATTAAGTTAAAAATGTTTACACACTCGTTATTTTATAAGGATTTTTTTTTTAGTAAGTACCAAACCAAAATAATAAATTGTAATTAAAAAATATAAGTTATAAATGAAAAAGAAAAGTGAGGCAAAAAAAGAAATTGATTTTTTTACATAATTTCTATTAAAGAAATGAAGCCAGATTCTGGCATAATTTCTATAAAGAAATGAAGCCAGATTCTGGCATAATTTATATAAAGAAATGCAGCCAGATTCTGGCATAATTTCTATAAAGAAATGAAGCCAGATTCTGGCATAATTTCTATAAAGAAATGAAGCCAGATTCTGGCATAATTTCTATAAAGAAATGAAGCCAGATTCTGGCATAATTTCTATTAAAGAAATGAAGCTAGATTCTGGCATAATTTCTATTAAAGAAATGAAGCCAGATTCTGGCATAATTTCTATAAAGAAATGAAGCCAGATTCTGGCCTAATTTCTATAAAGAAATGAAGCCAGATTCTGGCATAATTTCTATAAAGAAATGAAGCCATTTTCTGGCATGATTTCTATAAGGAAATGATGCCAGATTCTGGCATAATTTCTATAAAGAAATGATGCCAGATTCTGGCATAATTTCTATAAAGAAATGATGCCAGATTCTGGCATAATTTCTATAAAGAAATGATGCCAGATTCTGGCATAATTTCTATAAAGAAATGATGCCAGATTCTGGCATAATTTCTATAAAGAAATGATGCCAGATTCTGGCATAATTTCTATAAAGAAATGAAGCCAGATTCTGGCATAATTTATAAAAAGAAATGAAGCCAGATTCTGGCATAATTTCTATAAAGAAATAAAGCCAGATTCTGGCCTAATTTCTATAAAGAAATGAAGCCAGATTCTGGCATAATTTCTAAAAAGAAATGAAGCCAGATTCTGGCATAATTTCTATAAAGAAATGAAGCCAGATTCTGGCATAATTTCTGTTAAGAAATCGACGATTAATATATTCAAATAATTTCAATTAGAAAATTTATTCAATTTCATTAAAATGCTCAGCAGTTGCAACTACATTCAAACCTTAATTGACTTTAAATTGAACTTTATGATTTTAATAAGAAGAGTGTTTTCTTTAGTTACTAATTCATCAACTTCATTGTCGTCATCATCATGGTAGTCTTCATCAATGTCTTAACATTACGTGGTAACAATGAGTTACAATTCAAGAATTAGGTTAAAATGTTTATCATTATTTGTGGTTGACCACAAACTAGTAATTGGGCCCCCATCATATAAATGACTCAATTTCCAAAATATCAAAAGACATCGTCAAATGAACCAACGAGCAACGGCACCAACAATAAATTCTCATACTAGTACTCAAATGTGAGTTTGTTATTAAAGGACAACTAAATGAACAAATACGAGGTTGATCTAGAAAGATCTAAAACAATATAGAGAAGTCCGGGGTTTTATATCAGAGTCATCCATTTAAATACGAATGTGTTAGTTTTAATAGCTTAATGGGAGTGTGTTGGTGTAAATTTGTATGGAGCTTCGTTTCGCTTTGTCGAGTGTTTATTTTTAAGTATTTTTTGCGAGTACTGTGTTTGAATAAAATGCCGATTCATTATCGTGGTCTCCTGGGGTAGTATTTGGCGAACATTGTTATTAAGCTTAATCGAATATATCGTATCAGAAGTTATATATCTATTGCAAAGTTTAAGAAATCGTATTATTAAGAGAAATATTGCACAAAGGAGCCGAAGTCCTTCAAAGCCTGCCCCACATATATATAACTGCAGCAACAACAAAATTTAATAGCAGCCAAATTGCCTAATAAAACAAAAATTTCTCAATTATCTGCCAAACGATGAAGACGAAACAGAAACAAATTACAACTGAACCCAAACAAACACAGAAATTTATAGGAAACCAGCAGCTAAAACTGAAAACAGGCAGCTAAAACCCACAAAAAATAAAACTGAAATGAAATAAAATAAAAAAAGTAAGAAATCGGTCACGAATTTGTAATATTGTTGTAATGTTACAACAATTTTCTTTTTATATACATACATATGTATGTATTTATAGGTATGTGAGTATGTAAGTAAGACAGTGTATGTGTAGAGTAAATAAAAGCAGTAGTAAAAACCAATGATGACAACTAAAGTAACGACAACGTAACGTATATTTGATGGAGCAGCAGCAGCAGCATACAGAAAAACAAAAAGAGCCCAGCAATGCACGTAAACTGTCAAATAGAATAATTGTTAGTTAAACCTTAAAAGAAAAACCATAAACACACACTTAACCACAAAACAATAAATAATAATGACAAGAAAATAAAATAACAACTACAAGACACATACATACATACATACAACAGCAACAATAACAACAACTACCAAAACATGTTAACAACTACAACAACAGCCAAACATACACTTACATACACAATAACATTTAACACAACATACATATACTACACACAACAACATATTTAGGAGCAGTAGAAACTTGCTAGGTTGAAGTGCGGTCGGTGTTGGTGCTAAAGAAGCCAAAGGAGGTGGTGGTTTTATGGGTGGGTGTAGCAGGTGGTGGGGCCAAAGGAGCTGCAGTTAAAAGTGGTTTTCTGATGGAGTGTTTCCAGTGTAAAGTATTTCTTATTTACACATCATAAAAAATAATATGGCAAGAAATTGAAAAGATATAAATTTATAAAGAATAAATAGATATTTGCACTCTAGTATTGGCTAGGAGAAGAAATTTTATATCGAATGCAAATTTTCTCTTGGCAAAACAATATTTATTATTTGTAAAAAGTAATTAATTCGCTACTTGTTGAAAAAGTTAATGGGTGGGATATACAATAGATGGCGTATCTTTTGAACGAGGTTTTTGTTTTTAATAACTAATATGACATTTTGAAGGGTACAGTTTTGTCGTTTATTCTCACTTAGTTATTGAACATTATAGTGAAACAAAGTTTTTTTTGCTTCGAAAATGTCGAATTTTGTACCAACGAATCATCATATGCGGGAGTATAAGTGTCGCTAACCAAATCATAAGGTGAATGTGTTCCATCAGTTTCAACGTGCAAGAGATGGTTTGTGCGGTTCAGATGATTTTGATACGGAAGACAAAGATCGCCCAGGCCAGACAAAAAAGTCTAAAGACCTAGTATTGGAGGCTACTCAACAATTTCAAATCTTTTGTGGGCAGCAGGATTCAACCAAAAGTACGGAAATTGGGTACCAGACGAATTGAAGCTGAAAGACCTTGATAGATAATTTTGTAATGATGCTTGAACGCTATAAAAGAAAATCACTTTGCACCGAATCATTATATGCGATGAAAAATTAATCCAGTACGATAACCCGAAGCGTAAGAGATCCTATGTGAAGCCCTGCCAACCAGGCGAATCGACACCAAAGCCAAATATCCATGGCGCTAAGGTAATGCTCTGTATTTGGTGGGAGCAAAAGGGTCCTATCTATTATGAGCTGCTGAAATATGGCGAGACCATCACAGGAAACCTGCACCGAATGCAACTGACTATGCGGCCAGACAGAAACCGTGAGAACGCTCGGCCACATGTTACAATACATGTTAAAAAGTATTTAGAAGGAAGTGGTTGGGAAGTTTTGCCACACCCACTTTATAGTCCATACAGTGCCCGTCCAACTACAATTTGCTTCGTGCGATGTAGAACGCTCTCTCTGGGATACGCTTCACTTTGGAACAGACTATCCGATATTAGCTTTATTCGTTCTTGGCCTCAAAAGATGAACAGTTGTTTTAGCTCGGAATCCATATGTTGCCAGAAAGATGGGCTGAATAAATTGATATTGTACAAATGTTTCAAAATAAAAGCTTTGAAAAAATCACGAATTTTTAAGTAATGTTCCCAATAGTTGTTCACTACTTGTTGAAAATGTTTTTTTTTTTTGCAATTTTTGTATTAAAAAAATAAACACATTTCGTTTATTTATTGAAAATAAAAGGACATTTTGAGTTTTTCCGTAGGTGTGTAAACATAAAGATTTTTTGGCGTTCCAAATAACATATAACTGAACGTGCGAAAAACAAAAATTTTTAAGTCCAATAAAGCAACACATAGTGAGTGGCCTTGAGCCACCTTTTTGGGGCATGGTTGTACATCTTGGTGAAATTCCACACCTTGATTCAAATGTAAATATGGAGCGAAACCGGGGTTCCGAGCTGCACGGACCTCATTCCTGATAAGATTTTATTAATTAAAATTCGCAGTTGACTAAAGTCTCATCTAGTACAGCGGGGATCCAGTGAGGATCCTGTCTTGATCATTGGTTAGGTCACTTCGATGAGCACGATGTGGCTGTGGTTAAAAGTCAAAGCGGGTAGAAGATCGTTGGTTAAATAACTTATGTTTGAGCTAGTGGCAAATTTCTGGCAACCAATTGTATCTTACTAAGTGCTGTTTCTGACTCAATAAAATAGCAGACTCTGCACTTAGGATATGTATCGGAGTGGTGGTGTTCGTTGGGCTTGGCTGTCGGTCGAGGTTTATTGTGTGTGGTGTCAAAACCACACACTTTGACATTTATCGGCTAGGTGCTTTTGAAGTCAGAGAGCATAAGTTGGACTGATTTACCAATATTATCTTAGACACTTCTGGCCTTGAGCCTTGTTGATGGTTATGGCGAAAGCCAGACGCACTGGAAACTTCAACAGCTTAAAATCGAAGGGCAAATCATTGGAATTCGTGGTGTCAGCACATCTTCCCTTCACATTTGCCGCTGATGATTGTGGCTTCGATTAAATTCGACGATAGTTTTTTAAAAGCAAGTCGTGTTCCGTTGCAAAATATTGGCGAATCTAAATTGCGAATGATGATTAACTGTGAACACATTTTTGAAGTTGAAATGTGTGGTGATTATCCAGATGGTTCCAAAGAATTAAGAAACTCTTTTGGATAGTTGACGGCTTGTTCCTCCTTTAAAACTGTGTCAACGATTTGTACTTGAGGACTTCAATGGGTAGCTTCAATTTAATTTGACGGTTTATTTTGTTGACATCATAATTCTTCGGAGCCAAAATTGCTCGTTTCCAAAGCCAATCGTGATTTCTGAAATTATTTGTAATATGAAAAAACTTTCTGCACCAAATTTTGAATTGATGATTGTAGTTGGCAAAAGTTTGGCGGGAAAATTTGGCCAAACAATCAAAGGTCTGCTATCAAACTGTTTCCAATGTTATTCAACAGTACCGGGAGAACTTGTCCGTTGATAGAAAACCTAGTTCTGGTAGAAGGAATGGTCCGCATGATGTTTATTAAGCCAAAAAAATAGAAAGCATTTTCAAAAGAGCTCCCAACACATCCGGTAGGAAAGCAGCCCGGTTAGCTCAGTGCTCGGACTATTTGGTACGAAAAGTTAAAGCTAATGCAGGTTTAAAAACATACAAGGCTCAAAAAGTTCCTGACAGGAACGCTACATGTATTGATTGATATGGCTTGAGGATAATTGTTGAGCAGTAGGCGCTCACCCCTTTACTTAGTGTTTGTGCATTTGACACATTACAACACAATGCGATCTGGGAAGCTTTAAAATGCAAAGAAGTTCCCGAGAAGATAAATAAGCATGAAAGAGTTCTACAACAAGCAACCCCATCAAAGTAAACGTCGGAGTTCGCCAAGGCTGTGTTTTGTCCCTATTATTGTTTAACATAGTACTTGACTCCATGGGCATATAGCATGGTATTTCAGATGACGCCTGTCTTCTATACCACCGTTTCTCTAGTATGCAATGCAGGATCCAAGCCTTAATATGAACAAAACCAAACCAATGCGCATAAATTCACCATGCAATACGACCTTCTAGCTTTAGGGGCAACGCATTGATACTGTTGAAAACTTTCGCTATCTGGGGAGTATGGATTCAAAAAGAGGGGGCTGCAAAGAAGATATTCAGAATATATCTTGCAAGGGTAGGCAAGCTTATGGTACGCTCAAGAAATGCTGGAGATCGCAAAATATCTCAACTCACACCAAAGTCGAGGTTTTTAACAGCAATGTGAAATCTGTGCTTTTATATAGCTGCGAAACTATACAAGCTTTTGTAAACCGTTGCCTCAGGCATATACTTAGAATATTCTGGGCAGCCACTATATCAAATCAAAATTGGGTTTGAGTATACGATCGCGTAAATTTGGTTGGCTGAGATACACAATGAGAAAGCCAGCTAACGATATATAACCCCCAAGAAAATAGGAGACCTGACAGACCTGCAAACAGTTGGAGGCAACAAATTGAGAACGAGTTGCATGAGTATGGTGTTTCCTGGAGTGAGATGAAAGTGTTGTGTAATGATAAAATACAATGGAAATATTTGTTGCGGCCCTAAGTTCCACTGGGAATTAAAGGATTAAAAATTTATATATATATCAGTTTAGAAATTAGGGATTTATATCCAATTTAAAATTCCCCTAATATGCCTTGTTTACCGATTGAGAGCTGGATAAATAATTTATTCGGATTGTCTCTAGTCGTGTATATAGAGCCTAGCAACTGTAATTGAAACTACAGCATCACGAAGACCCAAGGCTATGTGTGGTAAATCTGATGATCCTGGAGAGATTAAGCAGTCCCAGGATGGAAACAAAAAACTTGAACTAAAATAATCGGTATAAACAAATTTCCAACACCAGTGGTCGGTACTAATAATCACCAGGAGATCGGTTATTTACCTACACTCCCTGTTCCATATTCTCTTCAGGCCGACTTCTGCTTTAGACAGATTAGAAATATATATTTATTTAATTAAAGAATTTTGGGAAATTACTAATTCACTTCACCAACATTCACACTAAATATCAAGACATTTTCGAGAACAATATATAAAAAAAAAAAACTCACAACAGCAACACAAAAGCTGTCAATAAAACTAAACAACTTATTTCTTTTTTTTTCTTCTTTTAAATAAATAAGAAAAATATATAGATTTTTTATCTACTATTTCCTACATATTGTTTTTGTTATTGTTGGTTGGTTGTTGAACTGTGTTGGGTTTTAGTTTTCGTTGGTGTTTTTTTCCATTTTCCAGCAATAAACTAATGAAATTGAAACCACACTTGAACTCTCAAGTACATAATTGCAAAAGAAGACGACGACGGCGACGATGAAGACGAACAACAAGTCGAAGGGATCTATACGAAAAAAATCTAGAAATAAACGAGGAAAAACTTTAGTAGACAACAAGAAAGTTCCTTATGAGTTTTATTTAATTTGTTTTCCTCCGCTGTTTCATACTTCCAGGAGCCCTTAATCACTGATATAGTGAACATGTGAATTTGTAGTTCCACTTCAAAATAAGAAAAAAACAATCAAGGAATAGAGAAGAAAAATGTATAGAAACAAAAAGAGAAAAAAAAAAAACAAATCAAACCAAAAACCATTTCATGGCGTGTGTGTGGATGGATGTGTGGCATGTGGCAAAAGTACCAGTAATGAGTATGATTGTACATAGCACTGAATCGTATTAAACTAATGAAGCTAATAAAACTTTGCGTTTTATTTTTTTTTATTTTCTATTTCGATTCTTCTGTTTTTATTTCATTTGTACACTCTTGTGTACGCAACGCATAGAAACAAAACACAACTCAACTCTCACATCACATCACAGTACATCAGCATCACATCTTATACCAATTCAAGCCATACAATTATTTCGAGATCAGATTAAATAATAAGTGATGGAAATACGACACATCCACGGGATGCTCATTCAACAACAACACAGCAAAAACATCATTTACACAGTTGCCAAGGAACAGATTTCTAATTTACTAAGGCAACATTTAGATGGCAAAGTTGTGTTTCTTATTTGCAAACCCCCCAACCCTCCCCCAAGGGGGTGAAGTGCGGCTAAGGGGGCCCTGAAGTTGTCGAAGTATGCAGTTTATATAAATAGTTTTCATTTGTAATTTAGTACATTTGAAGAAAAAGCAAATAAACAAATAAAAAAAAATAAACGTACAGTATCTAATTACTTAAACACTTTATAATTATCGAGAATTTGGGATGGCAACCTAAAGGTCATGACAGGGATTTAAAAAAAAAAATTAATAATAATTTAATTAATTGTTGGGGAGTTCCCAAGGATATTTAAAGGAAAATTAAAAATAAATATTTTAAAATAAACATAAATAAAGAAATCTTTAAAATGCTTTTTGTACAAAGGTGTGTAGGTTGAAAAAAAAAATTGTTTTAATAAGGAGTGAGATCGAAAAAACCTAAACACAAGTGTATCATTAAAACTTTCAACCCATGTACATATTAGTTTTTTTTTTTTTTTTGATCAAGTTACCTTTGAAAAGTACGTCAGTTATTATGTTAATTTGTGATTTAAATGAGTGACGAGAAAAAACTGCGTACTAAAATTATTAAATATTTTCAACAAAACCCATCATGGTCCTACAAAAGATTGGCCAAACAATCAAAGGTCTGCCGTCAAACTGATTCCAATGTTATTAAACTTGTCAGTTGATAGAAAACCTGGTTCAGGTAGAAGGAATGGTCCTCATGATGTTTCTAAAGACAAAAAAGAGAAAGCTTTTTCAAAAGAGCTCCCAACACATCCGGTAGGTAAGCTCGGTACTTGGACTATTTGGTACGAAAAGTTAAAGACAATGCAGGTTAAAAAACATACAAGGCTGAAAAAGTTCCTGAAAATTTAGAGGCCAAAGACAGAGCACGGAAATTAAAGTCAAATTTTATACAAAAAAATAATGGATGAAGAAACGTACGGAAAATTTTTCGCAGCTTCCGGGTCAATATTTTTATGTTGCCGATGCTCGAGGTTATGTTGAAGAAAAGTTAAGGACACAAAATCAAAAAATTTTCCTAAAAAGTTTTTGGTATGGCAAGCAATATGTAGTTGCGGCAAATGAAGCCAAACATTTGTTACAAAGGGTTCTATAAATACCGAAATTTACATCATTCATACGATTTCTTAATGTGTCCACTTATATTTGGCCTGATTTGGCATCATGTCACTATTCTAAGCAAGGTTTTGATTGGTACAAGAACAAAAATGTGTTGTTTGTACCAAGAGAGACAAATCCTCCAAACTGCATGGAACTAAGGCCATCTCTCCATTGGGCTCTTGTTAAAAGAGAATTGAAGAGTACAAAAAAGGTGACCAAAAGTGTGGTCGATTTTAAACGGTGGTAGAACAAAGTGACAGAAAAACTTTAATGGAAGGGTTTCGGGAAAAGGTTCATAAATTCACAATTCAAACGCACAAAACCTAACCTCTCTTTAACTTTATGTCATCCATGCAATATAGTATACTGTTACGAAGTTACAGTAACAATTTTAATTTAAGGTCTGTAACGGCTGCTTGCAACATTCAGCATATTTATAAACATTTCCATTGCTCGAAACTTCTACTTATCAACAATGACATTGATTGTTGGTAAGTCAACACTAAATGTTAAAGCTGCTTACATTAACACTGAAACTGCTGAAAGCTCTAAAGATGGAACATTCTAGTTTTTTCCGTTCAGATAATTCATGAAGCTACTGGAAGGAAGCTGGCGCTGTGTGTAAATAGTGGCAGCGGTGGAAGTCGGTTAACATCAGCTCCATTCTTGTACATTATAAAGTGTAATTCAAGTGTGTGTATTATTATACCGATCACTTTCGTGAGAAGGGTATATATAAGTTTTTCATTCCGTTTGTAATTACCACAATATAAGTTTCCGACTCTGTAAAGTATATATATTCTGGATCCTTATAGATAGCGGAGTCGATTTAGCCATGTCCGTCTGTCTGTCTGTTGAAATCAATTTTCTGAAGACCCCAGATATCTTCGGGATCCAAATCTCCATAAATCACGGAGATATGAACAAAAATCCGAGATAACCTCTATTTTTGGTCTCTTATTGATCTATATCTCCATTACTAAGTCATAAATATAGACAATATGGATATCTAATGATAGATATTTCACAGTCCATTGCAACGATTTATATAAGGCTATAGTAATTTGGACCTACAATGGGTCAAAATCGGGAAAAATACTTTTTAACCAGAATTTTTTTCACAAAAAACTTTTTTTGTCATAAACTTTTTTCACTAATAACTTAAAAAAAAAAATTTTTAAATTAAAAAAAAAAATTTTAAATTAAAAAAAATTTTTAAAAAAATTTTAAAAACAATTTTGAAAAAAAAATTAAGTTTTATTTTAAACTATAATTTGGTGAAGGGTATATAAGATTCGGCACAGACGAATATTGCTCTCTTACTTGTTGAGAATTATAAACGCGTTTTTGTATAAAAACATATAGTGACTATTTAAACCAGCGAAAGGCAGACTCACACCACAACAGTTTTTAGATATTGTAGTTGTATGAGTTTAGTAAAAAGTTGAGAAAAAAAAAACAAAAACAATAACTGAAATCAACAAGCTTAAAAGCGAAAAGCGTAAAACAACCTGCTTCTATCAATGCTCATGCGAGACTGACTGGTTTTGATTGTTTTTATACAATGTGTGTGCTTGCGTACATGTGAAAACAAAAACAAGAGAGCTCATTTGAGAGCTCACTGCGTTTCGCTGATTTAAACTATTGTTGTGTAAAGTCGAATACAGAAAGAGTAGTTACAATTTTAAATTACCAAAATTCTTTTATTTGCAATCAAAGTATCCGGTTTATTTAGAGGAAATAAACAACCATTTTTAAAGGGTAAAAACGTAACAGAATCAAATGCTAAAAATCATTCTGTCTAGAAAATGAGTTTTCTGAAAATGAGTTTTGTGAATGCTAACGTTTGAACCAACATAACTATGGGGTTTAAAACTATATGCTAATAAGAATATCGATGTGATGTTGATAACTGAAACTTATCTTACAAATAGATATAAATATAATATTTCAGGTTTCTTATTCCACAACACAAATCAACCAGACAGAAAATCAAACGGTTGTACTGGTATCTTAACTAGAGACAGATTAAAACACTACGCCCTGGATGAATTCTCAAAGGACTATATGCTAGCAGCTTCCATTAGACTTGCTTGCTTGGATTGTGATTTGACAGCCAGTTCAATATATTGTCATTCACGCTTCCCGATGGCAACGGAACATGTTGACGAATTTTTTGGAACACTGGGAGATTGTTTACTGGCTTGCGAAGATTACAATGCTAGAGGTAGACAGCTATATAAAGTACTAGTTGATCATATTAAAGACTTGGTTGTCGTATCTCCTGATTGGGCTACTGATCCTATGAAAATTTCTTTTCTTATAGACTGTGCCATTTCCAGAAAAATATATTAACGGATATATTATATGACATGTCTTCCGACCATTCCCCCGTACGGGAAAATTTTTATAAAATCTCCTATACAATGTAAATTTTATAAAACAAATTGGCTAAAATACAGAAAATATATAAGCACCCATATCCACACAAATCCTGTTATACAGTTTGGGGGAGAAATCGATAAATGCGCAGACGACTTCACGTCTTTAATTGTTTTAGCTCTAGATTATTCCTAGTTTCAAGTTACCCTGGATCAAAAAATGCTTATTCTCGATAAAAGACAACTTAGAACAGAATGGCAACAAAATAGATTACTTGTTGCCAAGCAGAGGCAGTCTAATGGTACGAGGAAACTGAAGAATGCGCATCACATTGAAATTTTAACAAATAGTAAAAAACTTTTCCCTTTGGCGAGCAACAATGGACACGAAGATACCGATTGAGAACATCTAATGGAAGTTGAGCACGAATGCAAAAGAGAATGCATTGATTTTTGCCAGACATCTAGGTGATACATTTAAACCGATGAATGATTTCGTGCTTAACGAAAATCCCTCTTGTCGGACAACAAACTTTGCTTATATCAGGGGGGTTACTCTGTATTGCGATGCGAATGCAAGTGCGATGCGAAATGTAAATGCGATAATAATACAATTTGGTACCCTGCATCGTCTGCGCAAATGATTTCGCAAAAAGAAGCAACACTGGCACCATAAAATAAACAATAGCGTAGAATGGCAAAATAAAATATCAAAACTTGTAAATAAAAACATTTTAAACTAATTTTTTGTGCGATGCGAAAACGCATTAAAGGTACCAATTGTTCTCAATTTTTCTTTCGCATCGCAATACAGAGTAACCCCTCAGAATTGGTACAGAATTAAAATTTTAATAGTCTCCCAGTTTTGACAAAATAACTGCCATAGTCGTGTTATCTATAATGTTTAATGCGATCTTGAGAAGTGTTTTTTTTTTTCAACCAATTTTCAAATCGGAGCGAGAATAAAATACCCTGGTTCAGTAAATGCGAACGAAGATTTTCTTTCGTATTTTATATAGAAAACAACAAATAAATTTTAATTTTTTTTTTATCTATAGACATATTCAATTTTAAAATAGGGCTGTTTATTTAGAAATTGGTGAAGATTGACAGAGATTAAAAATGCGATTTTGCCATGAATATTTATGTCAACGGAAATGTAAAACTTGTCTCTATATAACCCCATAATTAGTTTTTTTCTTTTACCAAATTTCTTGTATTTGGCACAATCAAAATATTTTGGAAATAATTGTGCCCTTTCTTACTGGCTTATCTAATTGAAATACAATTTCACATGGATGTAGGAGAAGAGCAACCAATTATAAGTTTTGACGAATGATCTTACGGACCCCTCCGGAGTGACGCATATGGGTCTCAAAGTAGAACACCTCAGATATGTTAAAGTTTTAAACGCTTGCGATTTTTTTGTGGTTCGTTTAAAGATTTTAATTTTATTTAATTAACACCCTCGATTGGACCTATAAAAGCATGCTAGTTTGTACTAATTATCTCTTATTATTAGCAAGTTATATGCATTTGAAACTTTATATCTCAATTTGTAACCGACTTTATACAAATTGTTCCTGTTAGTTAAACAATAAATAAAATAATATCAAAGATATATTTTTTAAGTGTCCAAACTTAATAGATTTTAACCCCCTAACCCGCAAGAGTGCCTCAAGGCATGCATTACAAAACACCAATTATCTCAAAAAGTAATTATAATTTTTTTTTTTAAATTTAAAGGTGACTTTAGTTACAGTTTTGTTAATATTTCCCTCGAAGGTCGATATACATTCTGACTTTTAGTTTTTGTTCTGTCAGCTGTTTTGTGAGTGATGTCATGATTTTAGCACGTAAAATTTTGTGTGTGATTTTTTTTTTTAAATCAAAGTTTGACTAACTTTTAGTCGACCGATCTATTCCAAATATTTTTTTAAAGGTAAAATATTCTTCTTTCAGTCTATGAATTTTGAAATATTAAACAATTAACAAAAAGTGTGTTGAGAACCCAAAAACTAAGGGGTGCCTCAGGGCACTGTTGCGGCTAAATTCATCGCCATGATATATTGTATAGTTTTTTACTTTTTTGTTATATAAAAAAAATGGCAGATAGAGAACGCAGTCGGATTAAATTATCTGCCTTGACTCATGCTCAATTGGTACTCCACAAGAAGATCCACAGCCAGGAAGTTCAAAAGTTGGCGAAAAAGCAAAAAATCCAGTTAATGACGTCCGTTATGACAATATCGACCACTTTCCAATCTGGTTAGGCAAAAAAGATGGTGCAAACTATGCAAAAAGTCGCAAACACAGTGTGTTTGCTCAAAATGCGATCATGCTTCTCAAATGCCAAACATTGTTTTCATGAGAATCATCGCAGAAAGTAAAACATATTTTCATACTTTTTGTATATTTTTCATTCGTTTTTCAATAAAATCGTATTATAATAACTGTTTACATCTTATTGTTTTTTACGCCTAAACCGCCAACAATGCCCTGAGGCACTCTTTACTTTTTTGCACCTGGTTCCTAAACTTTATTTGCAAATTAGTTTCTGATGGCTGTTCTGAGTTTATTGGGTCAAAATTACAAAAAAAAAAAATTATTCGACAACTAAATTTTAAAATTGAGAAAATTTTTACTTGTATTTTGATATTTTCTTAAATAAATTATTACAAATAATATTTGAACTATCAAAATGTGTCCAATTTGTAATACGTGTTCTTTATAGGCAATTTTACCGATTTTATGTCGAAATTTCGCATTTAGCCTATAAAATCCCAGAGGAGGGAATACGGACCAAATTGGGCCCAAATAGCAAAAATTTTAAAATTTATATATTGGGACATTAAGTAGTTGTCATTCAAAAATATGTTATTTCGTAATTTCAATTCATTTAACAGATCATATCATTATTATGCACTTTCTTTTTATAAAAAAGTGTTGAAATTCAAAAAAAAAAAAAAAAAACACACCATAAAGTTTGGTCTTCTTCTGATAAAGTATTTTTTTAAATGAAACTATTCCAACTAATAAATTTATAAAAATTCTTAGAAAACTTACCAAAAATAACAATTAGATTAAATTATATAAAATAATATCTTACCTGAAATGAGAAGAAAATAAAAGTTTATATTAGTTGTTATTGCTAGCCAAAAGTCAAGGTAAACCTTATAATAATCATTTAATATCCCGAAAAAAACTCATAAAAAAACTTTGCCAAATTTAAAATCAATAATCGAGAAAAAGTGAAACCAAATTTCGTTTAAAGTTTTTTTTTTTTTTTAAATCCTGCTCCCACACTCAATCAAACAAGAAAGCAAGCAAATGACAAACCTTCCCCTTTGCAACAGAGTCTAATGAAAATGCATGGAGTGAGTAGTAAGTGGATGTTAAAGAAATCAAATGAAACAGAAACTCAAATAACGAAGGAAGCACAAAAAAACAGCAGCAAAACAAAAGGAAAAAAAAAAAAAAAATTAAATTGAAAGAAATATTGAGGCATGAAAGTGTAAATACCAACAACTCACGCAATAAAACTTTAATTTCAAGCATAATCAAGTTGCAATGCGGCATATAAATGGTATTTATAAATATACACACACACACTCACACACATATGCAGACAAATACAAACACAATTTTCAAGTCACACATAGAGACAAACGTATTGACTACAAACATTAAATAAGAGAAGTTGTATTAAACTTAATACAAACACTTTGACACAACTGTAACAGGAGCAGCAACAGCAAAAGAACAACCAACTATTTATTGCAACAACAACAACAGCAACAGTGTAAGACTGTAATAGCAATTACAGCAACACTACTCGACTACAACACTCCCAACCATACAAATATGTATAACAAATACAAAGTAATACTTATAAGTACTCTTTTCATACTTTGGGGAGAAAGCAAAATACACAAAAAAAAAAAACACCAACAATTCAATGCAACATTTGATTGGCAATAATTGAAAATGGTTGGCAATCAAATAATAATGATGTTGATGATTACAACAACAATAGGAATACAGAAACAACAATGGAACAGCAGCTACAACAACATCGTCATCACTGACCAAAAGACATTACGATTAAATGAGAAATGAAAATATAAGAGACACAATGACGACGACAACAAACAAGCGACAACATTATTACGTTGCGATAAAACCAAGCAAACAGACACACACACACACACAGACTAACGAATAATGATAGTAACAAGGTGGTGAGGTGGATAACGAACAGACAGCAGTGGTTTAAAGGAATAAAAAGCTGTAATTAACATTTCAACGTTTTCTAAGTGAATAAATTTGTTTAGAAAATACGTGTTCGCGAAAAAAGACAGCTAAAACTTGCATTACCAAACAATAGGTTAAACTGCTAATATGTATAATGATTCCTCACTACTTACACGTGGCACTTCAACTCATTATTTTTACACGGTGTTGTCATTGAAGGCAACTACTTAACACGAAAAGTGAGTTATATATCACTAAAAATACTGTTTATATGTAATGGCTGTCCGATCCGTTATCAACATATTCTTAAAAAATTTTGATTATATTTATTCTTTAGGTGCAACTGCAGTGGTATAATGAATCATTATTAGACTACTTTTATGTAAAGCAGACAGTATGCAGCAGTCATTAGATTCAATAATTGCACTAAAAAGTTTTTGTTGGGTATGATAAAGGAACAAAATTTTTTTTTGGGAAATTTTATGCCCAAACGAAATATTATGATTAAATTCTTTTCCCATACTGTCTAAAAGTATCTACGAAGAATGTGTGCCTATAAATGAATAGTAAAAGATGGACCATCGTCATCAACTCTCAAACTCTCTCTTTAAATCCACTCACTGGTTTTGCTGGTCTTTTATTTATAAACAAATATATGTACTTTCATACAAATGCTTATTAGGTTGCTGCATAGTAATAAGATGAAGAAAACTAAATGAAAATACGGGCTGAAACTCTTCCTGAATCGATTGTATTTGTTGAAATACCATGATCAAGATTGATCGAAGATCATTACTAGACTGCGGGATGAACAGCTCAGTTCTAGTTCAATTCTAGTTGTGTTCTAGATCAGTTCTAGTTCAGTTCTAGTTTAGTTCTAGTTCAGTTCTAGTTCAGTTCTAGTTCAGTTCTAGTTCAGTTCAGTTCCAGTTCTAGTTCAGTTCTAGTTCAGTTCTAGTTCAGTTCTAGTTCAGTTCTAGTTCAGTTCTAGTTCAGTTCTAGTTCAGTTCTAGTTCAGTTCTAGTTCAGTTCTAGTTCAGTTCTAGTTCAGTTCTAGTTCAGTTCAGTTCCAGTTCAGTTCTAGTTCAGTTCTAGTTCAGTTCTAGTTCAGTTCTAGTTCAGTTCTAGTTCAGTTCTAGTTCAGTTCTAGTTCAGTTCTAGTTCAGTTCTAGTTCAGTTCTAGTTCAGTTCTAGTTCAGTTCTAGTTCAGTTCTAGTTCAGTTCTAGTTCAGTTCTAGTTCAGTTCTAGTTCAGTTCTAGTTCAGTTCTAGTTCAGTTCTAGTTCAGTTCTAGTTCAGTTCTAGTTCAGTTCTAGTTCAGTTCTAGTTCAGTTCTAGTTCAGTTCTAGTTCAGTTCTAGTTCAGTTCTAGTTCAGTTCTAGTTCAGTTCTAGTTCAGTTCTAGTTCAGTTCTAGTTCAGTTCTAGTTCAGTTCTAGTTCAGTTCTAGTTCAGTTCTAGTTCAGTTCTAGTTCAGTTCTAGTTCAGTTCTAGTTCAGTTCTTTACTTTAGGTTTAACAAAAAATGTTAATTACATAGTTCCAATAGTCATACAAACCACTTTAAAAGTTCACTTAATTAATCTACTTAAAAAATACAAATAAGTAGAAATAATTCAATCTATCAAATTGGATAGAAAGAAAAATATTTCTAATTGTCACGACAGTGTCATCTGTTGATATTTAATAAAGCCCAATGGTAACACAACTATCGGCAGCGATAAAGATAACGATACTTTCTACAACCTTAAATAATATAAGGTATACATATGTACATCCACGGTCTGAAGAGGACACCTAAAAGTACTCCCTAGGAAAACAAGGGGCGTTCAATCCTGAATTCGACTTATTCTTAAAATTTTTTTTTTTTAATTCATCATTTGAATTTTGACTCTAAAGGTTGACTGATTTTTGTGAAAATGTACAAATTTGTTATGCATTTGAAACAACTCTGTTCTTTAAAAAGATAAACGATTCTAAAGAGTTCTGTTAAAAATACATTTCTCTGGATCAGTCTATTGCACATCGAGTACACAAGTAGAGTTTATTTCAATGTCTCACAACTCAACTCAATATTAAATTTACACCCACTTAAGTACTAAAAGAAAGCAGCAGCAAACAGAGAAGCAAAAAAAAAAAAAAGAACTAAAGCCAAATGACCCCGAGTATTTAAACTTATATGCAGTACAGAATAAATACACATAGCTATGTACTACATACTTGTATAAATAAATAACGTACATTGCATGTATATTTAAAGACACATACTACTCAAAATTAGATGGTTTTTGCTACAACAAAACTGAATTCAACTCAATGTTACATACCTACATACTACATCCATATAAATTGTATGTTTAAATACACAAAGTAACCATTGTTTTCGACCATTGAAACTAAACCGCAACCACAACAGCTCTAAGCACTACAACACAGTTTGTCCACTTTATACTTTCATCTATTTCTACTTGCTACTCACTACTACTTCGACCGCTATTACAATACGACAATACACAAAACTGATACACATCAGTGTCCTCATCATCATACCCCCGACATTATACCGCCCAACCATCATGCTCGTGACCCATTACCACCATCTTCAAATTGTTTGGTACTGGTGAGCAAAAAAAAAAAAAAATAAAGGAATAAGCAATCAGCTCATTTTGCCTGAAAAGATTTAGCAAATATACAATATTGAATGAAAATTATATTAACAGAGAACGAAGTGAATGGAAAAAACCTAGCAGGGAGGGACAGATTTAATTTAAAGATTTTATGTTGGGGGTAAAAGCAAAAAGGGTTTTGGAGAGAAAATAAAAATGTTTTTAGCTAGAAGGAAGATTTGAAGTAGCAAAAGAGAGATTTCTAGGGAAAAAATTATCAGGAAGTAGTATTTTCAAAACTTCTTTCAATCTTTAAGATAATACCTTCTTTAGTATACTACTTGTGAACCGAATGTCCAGATGTCAGTTGTTATTTTCAGAAACGAAGAATAAAGAGTCTTTATAATAATAGTAAAGAGCCTTTACCTGAGTAAATTTTAACAGCAGTTGTAAACGTTATATACACAAACTTCTACAGTAAGCTATTCGCGATTCCATGCAATCCAAAATCAAATCTATTAGACTCAATGCTACGGACGCACGAAATCTGGTAAACTATGGACATGCAACTGTGATTAATAGTCTGTGGGATATCCCGGACAATATTGATTACTGCACTAAAAAACATTTTTTTATGGAAAATTTTCCATGTTGATCGCGTCTGGAATGTGATGTGACACAGTCTCTTTGAGGTCTTCTCTTATGACTCTAAGACGAGGAAATGTATGGAAGGAGGTTGTTATATTGCACGGCAGTTACGAGTGTGTCTTTCAGATTTACCAACAAATAAAGTATTTTTCAGACCGAAATTTCGCTCATTAAAATATGGGAAATACGACTTCGATCTTGGTCCTGGCAAATATACTGGATACGTTATCACCAAGGTGTCCCATGTAATCGTATGGCGGAGACTTTGGCAAAGAGTGAGACATCGACCTTAAAAGCAGAAGTTTATCGATTTGATGCGGTACCACTTCAGTAGTGTAAGAGTATGATTCTGGCAAGACTCTACGACGTTGACCAAACAGTAGTGGTCACTGTTCACTGAATGTTCAGATTTTTGTCAAAATTACTCATTACTGTCAGAAGAGGCACTGATTCGGTTATTCTAACGACGACTCTTTATACCCAGGCATCATAACCGAATCGATATAAAAGGATCCATGTGTGTGTCTCTACTTATATGATACGAAACTCTGCGAATCCTAAATAGAAATTCAACATTTTCTATCGTATACGATATTAATCCAGGCTATAAGTGTCCTGGATACGAGCAGATAAGAGGTCATTGATATTGCATTTAACAGGTAAGACATAATTACATTTAACTTATCCCTTAACAGATTGGATTATGACAAGGCTTTCGACATCATGTGTTAGCCATAACTGTGAAGAATTCTAAGTTATGGAACCATTGCGCAAGAATTGACAATAAGGATAAGAAATTGATTTACAGATATCAGAAACTACGTCAGGGAAAGCAGGTCGACGAAATTAATTAACAGAACGACAAATGGATATCCAGACTCAATTTTTGTTGACGATGCCAATGTTAGGCTGGCACATAAAAGATTGAAAAAATTAATCAAAAATGTAGACAACTGGATGATGTTCTCGTTTACACGGATGATACTGAGTTTTCAGGAAAATTATCATATAGAAAGATCATGAATACAGAGTTTTTTTCAATTAACGTAGTCTAAATTAATGCTGTTAAACGATGAATCTGGAAAAATATAAAATTAATTGCACCTTTGTTATGTAAAGGAAAGATTATATCTTAAGAACTGGTTACATAGCACATACAACTGACTGATCCGATTGGAAAATTTTATATAGGCGTGGCAGAGACTCCGCAGTACCGACTCTGAGGGGTCTCTATTTTTAACACTTGCAGTTTTTGTGGCAAATACTTAAATATGTAATATTTAATAAAAAATTTGTTCGGTAACATATCGCGATGAATTTTTTATGTATGTGTAAGGAGTGAGATCGTAAAATTCTTAACACACGTTTTTCATTAAAACTTGTAACCCAAGTATTATTTGGTTTTTTTTTTTTTTGATCAAGTTACGTTTGTAAAACTTGTCAGTTATTATGTTTAATGTCAATTATATTCATTTGTTGTTAATCTGATTAAAATGAGTGAACAGAAAAAAGTTCGTACTAAAATTATTAAATATTTCAGCAAAACCCAACTTGGTCCTACAAAAAGTTGGCCAAGCATTCAAAGGTCTGCCGTCAAACGGTTTCCAATGTTATTCAACAGTACCGGGAGAACTTATCCGTTGATAGAAAACCTGGTTCAGGTAGAAGGAATGGTCCACATGTATCTAAAGCCAAAAAATAGAAAGCATTTGCAAAAGAGCTCCCAACACATCCGGTAGGAAAGCAGCCCGGTTAGCTCAGTGCTCGGACTATTTGGTACGAAAAGTTAAAGCTAATGCAGGTTTAAAAACATACAAGGCTCAAAAAGTTCCTGACAGGAACGCTGCTAAAAATATAGAGACCGAAAACAGAGCACGGAAATTAAAGTCAGGTTTTATAAAAAAATATTCTTGCTGCATAATGAATGACGAAACGTATGTTCTGGCAGATTTTGCGCAACTTCCTGGTCAAAAATTTTATGTTGCAGATGCTCGAGGGAATGTTGAAGAAAACTTTAGGACCCAAAAGCAGACAAAATTTCCAAAAAAGTTCTTGGTATGGCAAGCGATATGCAGTTGCGGCAAAAGAAGCCAATCATTTGTTACAACGGGCTCTATAAATACAGAAATTTACATCAAGGAATGTTTACAAAAAAGACTGCTTCCATTCATAAGACTTCATAATGTGTCCACTTATTTTTGGCCTGACTTGGCATCCTGTCGCTATGGTAAAGAAGCCCTTGAGTGGTACAAGAACAATAATGTGGTATTTGTACCAAGAGAGGCAAATCCTCCAAACTGCCCGGAACTAAGGCCAGTGGAGAGATATTGGGCTCTTGTTAAAAAAGAATTGAAGAGCACAAAAAAGGTGTCCAAAAGTGTGGTAGATTGTAAACGGAGACAGACTGATTACCTGTTCGAACAAAGTGACAGAAAGCACTATAAAATCGTTAGTGGAAGGGTTTTCGAAAATGGTTCAAAATTTCATCACTAGTGATAAAAACTATAAAAATATATATATATTTTTTTGTAAATTGTAATAATAATCTCAATCAAATACATAAAATTAAAACTGTAAGTTTAGTGGTTTCGTTTTTATTAACATATAAGTATGTTAAGAATTTTTCGATGTCACTCCTTATCTTTTGATACCAAATGCAAAGGTGGAAACAAGTATACGATTTAGCAAAACTCAATTCCGAAGTTTGCAATCGATTTTCGCCAATAAAATTCACATTTGGTCCGAGGTTGGTAAAATAAAATTGTGAATGATTTAGGTGTTTTCTATTTTAAAGCTATACTTGTAGAGATAACTTTCAATAAAATATAAAAGCTTAATAAGTTCCCTAAGAAACTTTTTTCTAGGAATCAAAAAGTAAAAATATGAAAATTCTAAATTTTTAAATTCCAAATTGATTATATTGCTCTTCATATAGTGTTCGTATTTATTGTTTAACCAACAGATAACATTTTAATGAAATCGGGTATGCATTGTGGCGATATTATAAGAACTTTAATTTTGAAATACGTATAACTCAATAACTAAAGTGCCAAATCACCATTGACGGATATAGCGCTCAACAACACGTGCAAATTATAAAATTGATTTATCAAAATGGGTGTTCTGTAGGGGCAATGTTCAGCGAGCTTCGCTTATATCACGGTCAGGGCCATATCTGGATGACTTGGTACGTCAACAAATATAATTGTCGAATTCGGGACTATACTACTCCACATGAGTTCCACGAGCGTTCAATGCATCCCAAAAAAGTCACTGTTTGGTGTAGGTTGTGGGCTGGCGGCGCAACGTGTCCTAGAGAACGACGTTGGCCAGGCCATCACGTCAACGGTGAACGCTATACTTCTTTTGGCCTGAATTGGATGATATGGACACCAACGACATGTGGTTTAAACAAGACGGCGTTACGTGCCACACAGCTTAAGCCACATTGAACATTTTCCATGAGCGATATGAGGGCATGGTCATCTCACGTGGTGTTGATGTAAACTAGCCACTGAGAGGCTGCAGCGGACATTTGCACGATGATATATTCCATGATATCTCACACACACTTTGTTGTATTTAAATTTAAAGATAGGAAGCGCTTAATAAAAGACACAAATGTGTTTTTATAGTCCTAAAAAAGGGCCTTCTAACTGACTGGCATGAAATTTCATATAGGCTTCTCAATGATTTGAATATACAAGGTGGCCCAAAAGTAATCCTCCTATCAGAATATGCTATAAATTTTGCCGATTATTGGTCAAATAAATAGTCAGCAATATTCCGCGTTCTGGAGCAGTGTAGCGTAACATTGTTTATTAACGTGTATTTCACATGTGTTTACTACACAAATGTCAAAACAGAACTGACATTAGGGGCCAATCGCAAAATTTATAGCATTTTCTGATAGGAGGATTACTTTTGCGCCACCTTGTATATTAAAATCATTGATTTAGATTGCATGTCTAAAGTGTCCTACTTATTTCCAAAATATTTTGATCATGTGCAACTTTGAATATTGCTAAATTCATTGGTTCATGCGATTTGCACAATCTTGCTAGTTTATCTGATTTGACCGTTTCAGATATCTTTCTTTGAGTTATTTTCAAATCACGAAACTGTGCGAACAAACTAAAGATTCTGGGAGACCTCATAGAGAATTTTCGACAAGAGTGTAAGAACTTATCGTTACAATGATCACAAATGCGGTCAAATTTTCAAATGATTATCAAAAATATTGGCGGTCTCTTGATCGATATACTATTAAAAATGTAATGGAAAAGATATAAAGGTAAATATTTTAAAACATATTAAATTATATAATTAACCTTTTCAATTTGAGCTATATTGGATATTCAATTACTTAGAATTTGTGGTAAACATACAGTTTATTTCTCTCAGTGTAAATATTAGCTTAATGCTTGACCAAAAAAGAGGAAAAAACACATGAATGCTCTGAAGAAATGTAAAATACTGCAAATAGCACTCACATTGTTATCATGCTGCACTCATTGTTGCATTTGCTCTTCTTATTGTCTTCAGTTGTTCTTCTACTGTGTCATAAGTGGTTGAGTAAACTGTCCTTCTCTCAAACTCAAACAAACTCAGCACAAAAGTAGAGTACAACAATAACAAATATGAAAATAAAAGAAAACTACAACAAATAGTACTCAATACTAAAAGTACCAGTAGCACAGCAATAATGACACCAACAAAATGGAACACATCATGTAAATTTACCTAAAATTGAGCCAAAACAACACAGAAAGGTGATGATGATGATGATTCACAAAAAATACCAAAATACTAGGAGAAACATACTGGTAGCTACCAGTATAGAGTAGAACTGGGGTTAGTTTATTTTTTTGCAGATCTAGACAGAAACTGAAACAGTTTCAGCTGAAGTATAAGTAAAAGTATAAAATGCAAAGTAGTGTGGTTTAAATACTTAAGTTGTTGCTGCTGCTGCTGTAGTATGTAGTTGTTATTTGGTTTTTGTCTATCTATAACTGGTACATGGTTGTTACATGCGTATGTTTTACAGCAGGTTAGTCGGAAAAATCATTTGGAAGTGTTGGAAAATTACATAAGATTGAAAAATTACGAATGTTAGTTGTCAGAAATAATGTGGTTTCTTTTTTAAATGATTTTAGAAATTGCTGTCGTATGTTGAGTTTTTGTTTTGTTTTCTGTGTTTTTCCTTTAAGCCTCCCACATTTTGTGGAGTGTTTATCCACCCCATAAAATAACAACAAACAGTTACAATAACAACATCAGTTTAAATATTGAAGAAGACGTATGCAAAAAAAAACAAAAAGCCACCAGCAGACAATTGCAACAAACACCCTTTTCAATCTTATTGTGCAAAAAATTTGTTGATTTTGTTTTTAGAAAATACACAATACAGCTACAACATGACTGTATTATTTAAATTACCCAGTAGTTTTGAGAATTGGATTGGTAAACTCTTATTCCTTAGCTGCTTAGATCTAACCAGAACTAGTTACCTCTCAACCCACTCACATTGGTTCAACTGGTGCATTTAGACACTGTCTTTGTTTCACTACTAATATCTCTGGAACAATGATGTCCAATTCATAGCACATTTGTATTCTTTTTCTCTTTTATTTAATCATAACTGACACAGCGAGGAACTCACATGCTTAGTGGATGTATTGATCTCTTGTTCATCTCCACTTTTAAGTATTGTTTCGTTTTTCCCTCCAATTTACTTCAGTGAGCAAATGTTTTAGGTTTTACAATTCATTTGTTCAAAGTAATGTAATAAAATAAGCAATTAAAACTTTTTTAAGCTCATTAAACTCTTCTTTCAATGCCATTATCTTTGCTCACCAACAGAACTGCACAGTTTTAGCTTTGGACATCCCTGCTCTTGAATCAAAACATTTGCATGAAGCAAGTTCTCCTTATATATTACAATTGATTTTAGAAATATGTATTCAATAGTTTGCTGCTTTTAAAACTGAATGAATTGAAGTGTTAAACTTTACATAATTCGTTAAGAATTACAATTTTGCAAATGTCCGCTTTTAAAACTGCAGGGTTTATGCACAGACATACTTGTTTGCATGAGTAAGGGCGTTGTGGTGTGTGTGTGTATTTATCCCATCTCAACTAAAAGAGGTCTTATGCAGATAAGCAGTCTTACTTCTTCTTTTTTTAATTTCTACAAGTACTGAAGCAAAATGTTATACTAAATTGCCAAATTGTATCGATCTGTTATATGCGAGGGTTAAACTAAAAGTTTTCGAAGAAGAATTATAAGAAGATTTGAAAAGTCTTTAGAAATGTGGAAGGAGAAGTCATAATTATAATGAATAGTAAGATAAAATCTTTAATATGTATACACATTCAGTTCAATGAAACAACATTCACAACGTATGCTTTTTAAAAAAAATTGTTATACCCTGCACCACCGTAGTGAGTAGGATATTATTGCTTTTGTGCCCAAAAATATTGGTCTAAAATCGTCTTAAAGTATACCGAACGACTCTGAATCACTTTCTGAGCCGACTAAACGATGTCCGTTGGTCTGACTGCCTGCTGTCCATGTAAATCTTATGTGCAAAGTACAAGTCGCAATTTTGAAGATATTTCGATCATATTTTCCACATGTATTTTTTTTCGGCCCAATCCTATTAAAGTTAGCTGATATCGTTGCATTACTTCACCTAGTTCCCATACAAATGTCCTCACGAAATAGGACTTTATCGGTCATAAATATTTAATTTAACTACACAAATTTCGCTCCAAATATGTTTTATAAATACGGAAGTTATGGCACCTAATATTAAGCTGATCAGTCCATGATTAGTCATTGCTCCAATATAAGGCCCTCTTCCGAAAATCACTTTAACGAGCACAAATCTCTTAAAAATGTTGGTATTCAAATACATTTCATATAGACATAAAATACACACAGAGAAAACAGATTCGTGATTGCAACCGAATGATGTGGTTGAACACAAAGAAAGTCAGTTGCTAAAGAAGAATTTCGGTTGAAGCAACCAAACTTTTGTTATCCCTTCAAAAATTTTGTAACCACAACTGTAAAATTCGATTACTAAGGTAGAATCATTCGATTGGCAACAAATTCGGTTGCTATCACGAATCTGTGTTCTCTGTGCACGACTTAATTTCATAGCTATCGGTCCATAATTGGTCATAGCTCCCATATAAGGCTTACTTCCGAACATAACTCACGAATATAATATATTTAATTAACTTGCGTATCTTTCGAACGCGATTTTTGTTTTTAGTAACTTATATGTCGTTTTGAGGGATGCATATCTGTCAATTATTCTCACTTAGTTATAGAACATTAAAATGTTCACAATAAAGTTTGTTTTTGCTTCAAAAATGTCGACTTTTGTGCCAACAAAGCTTCATATGTGGTTTGTGTGGTTCAAAAGTGACACGGAGACAAAGATCGCCCAGGCCTGCCAAACAAGTTTGAAGAGCAAGAATTGGAGGCATTACTCCATGAAGATTGGTGTCAAACTCAACAAGAGCTTGCAAAATCATTAAGAACTACCCAAGCAGTAATTTCGAAATGTTTGCGAGCAGCAGGATTTGTCCAAAAGCAGTGAAATTGGGTACCATACGAATTGAAGCCGAACGACCTTGAAAGACGATTTTGCATGTCCGAAATGATGCTTGAACGCTATAAAAAAAATAATTTTTCAACCGAATCAATTACAATAATCCAAAGCGTAAGAGATCGTATGTGAAGCCCGCCAACCAGCCAAATCGACACGAAGCCGAATATCCCATGCTTTGTATTTGGTGGAAGCAAAAGGGTTCTACATATTATGAGCTGCTGAAATCTGACCATCGCAGGGAACCTGTACCGAACGCAACTGATTCGTTTGAAGCGAGCATTGACCGAAAAAGCCCAGAGTTATGCGGTCAGACATGAAACAAAGAATGAAGTGGTTGGGAAGTTTTGCCTCACCCGCTTTATATTCGATCGAAGCAGAACGCTCTCTCTGGAATGCGCTATGAGTATCCGACATTGGCTTAATTCGTTCTTGGCCTCTAAAGATGAGCAGTTATTTTGGCTCCGAATCCGTATGTTGCCAGAAAGATGGGACAAGGTCATAGCTAACAATGGGCAATACTTTGAATACATTTAGATTAGGTAAGACAGGAATAAAGAGCAGCTCACGTGGGCCCAGACGATAGGTCCCTTTGTGTTACCAGTAATTAGAAAGATAGAAAAGAGAGACAGATAGAAATGAAAAGAGAATGGGACAGCACTCGGATGCGATGATGATATTGAAAGGTGAAGAGGAAGAAGTTTCGAAGAAAGAGAGGAGAGGAGATTTTTATTTACGCAGCAGTGAATACGGTCACTCCGTGAAGATTTCCGTGTCTGGCCTGATTGGCCAATTACTATTCCTTATGCAGGCACTAATGCACTCTAACCTCATATTCCAGAGCTCAGAATGACTATTTAGGGAACGATGTCCCAAAAACCTTAAGCGTAGATCTCCTAATGCCGAACAGTGACAAAGCAGATGAGAAATCATGAAATCATCCTCCTCATTTTGACAACGTCTACCGGAGTGTTTGCAGGCAAGCGAAGTCTCCTCGCATGGTTGCCAAAACTGCATCACTCAATTGTGAGCGAGTCAAGCAAAGAAGATATGTTGTCCATCCACGATACAGCCGGGGCCATATCATTCAGGTTATAGTACATGTGGATTCGCGACCCCATCTTGTCTGAGCGAGCTCATAGTAGAACCTACTAATATGAAACTTGCATTTGAATAACGGAACCCCACATAGAAAGTCTAAGTATGTCTTCGCCAGGTAAATCGTGAGCTACACAGTTGCCCGTAATATCTCTGTGCCCAAGTACTTGAGTACGACTATTGAATGTCTCGCCGTCCTGTTTAAGGGTGCCCAGCATTCCTGGACCAGATTAGATGTTGTGTATACACCTATTAGAGATTTTATGGGAACTTGACTATCATTATATATACGAATCTTGTTATAACTGACCCTGTTCGCCGTCCTTTTAATGACTGATATTTCAGCCTTTGAGTACATTTATATTGTGTATCTGGCTTAAATTCGTCGGCATCGTAGTAATGAGAAAACAGCGCCCGGAAGAGAACATGTAAAGAACGAACAATTTTTTTGCCTTGTTCAAATGCGAATGGCACAGACAAGCTGAAATTGTTGGTTGTTGGAAAATCCGAAAACCCACGCTCCTTTAAATGCTTTTTCAATAATCCTGTAATATACAACTTCAGTAATAACGCCTGGATGACATCATTTATATTCAAGGACAGGTTCCATCACTAATTTCTTACCCACGTAAGTTAATTTTCACCAATTACTTTGTTAAAGAAAGTTGTTCATAAGTAAACATTTTTTAGGTCCGAGAATTTTTGGCTTCAAAAGGTCTGCCGTAAAAAGCTGTATTGCTTTAGATAACGCGACGTGTCACCCATTTGAGGAACTAAAATGTGATGACGGTTTAATTATAGCAATGAATCTACCACTCAATTGCACTGCGTTTTTTCAACCGTTAGATCCAAACGTTAATAAATTGGTCAAATTAAATTATAAAAAACAACTGCTCACCCACTTGGTTGACCAGAAGGGAACAAATTTGGAGCTCAAACTAAAAAACTTCAAGCTCAAAAATGCAATTCAGATTCTAGCTACGTCCTGGGATAAAATATCAGTGTCCAATATCCGAAAATCCTAGAAGGCCTTGCTCAAATTCGGTACTGAATGAAGTGAAGAGGATAACATGCCCTTAAATTTTTAACAAAATATAATTCAGGAAGAAAACGAAGATCTTTCTACTATTGGTATACTTGTAGCTCAAATTGATACGGAACATCTTTTAATTTGTCGCGAATACCGAGCTTGCACTGTACTTCAGAGGCGCACAAGTGTCGCGTTCTTGATGTATAATAAAGTTAGTGTAATATTCATTGATAAATTGTTTAATGCTAAGCATATTTATAACAGTTAAATAACAATTTCTTACAGGAGATAATATATTGAAAATAATAATTCCTGCCAACCACATATAAGATATCAATCTGCACATTACAAATGTCAAAAATTTCAGGCACAGAAGTTGTATGTGCTACCACTTATCACCATACTGTTGCACGAAGTAATGATCAATTTTCAATGTATAATTACAGTGTCATACCATTTGTTTTACATGTTGTGAAGTTTTGGAAATTATCTTAATTATTATTAAAGAAAAAAAGAAAAAGGTCATAGGTTCCCATCAGAAACATAAGTAAAGGAGTATTTTTGACATAACTTTTGTAAAAATTAAAGCTGTCAAGGCAATTTCAAATGTCATCATGTTGTAATTGTCATTTCATGCAACCTGTGTTTTAATTTTACATTTACATATGAAAATTAAAAAAGGAAATAACCACAAAAAAAAACTAGTTTTGGTTTTAAAAGTAACTGGTATTTTTTAGTAACTAAATAAATATTTAACTGAAACATTTTACATACTCGTATTTGGTTTAAAAGAATGTGTAGTTAGGGTTAAGGTTTGGAAATTAAAATGAGCAGTGTTCACTAAGACATCGTATTGAGCTTAGTGTGTATTGCGGATAAAGAACTTTAAAGATGGCTCGAAGGACCAAAACAATTATATTGTTTTTGATCAGTTTTCTATTTCCTGCTAAATTTGTTTATAAAGATATAACATTTTGATACCACGCACTAAATAGATTCAACATTTCTGTTTGCAAAAATGTCACATCTGTTTTCTAAACATTAAACTGCAAAATGAAAAGAAACCTGCAAATAAATAATACTGTAATTTATCTGTTGACTGCAGTCATACGAGGAAAAAAATACCCTTAAATTATTCCACCCTGTTGTGTGTTTTTTTTTTATTCAACATTCAATATCTCCTTTGTTTTCTTGAGTTTCGTTTTCAACTCGGAAACTATTTGCTAGATAATTATCTATATCCGTTAAATTGTTTCCTTTCATAAACAAATCAGTCAATTAAATTTTTATTTTTTGTTATTTTGCATTACAGTTATCAGATCGAAAGAATTTTTTGAAATACAAAATAAAAAAAAAGTAACAAATTCAGATGTCAACACTTCCACGAAACCGCAACATGCTTTTCAAAACACACAGAAAAATAAGGTAGATTCATTCACATGCCAAGGGGTGCATTTTGAATGAAATAAAGAAAAATAGTAATCACTTACGCGTAACGTGATGTAAAGAACGCAAATGTCAGTGAGTCTCCCCCTTTGAAGAGGCCATAAAAAGCGACATCAAAACACATTATAAAAGCCGGAAATTATCTATAGATTTTAATCATAAAATACCATCTATAAACATATAAAAACAGGCAGACAAATGAAATGCAAAACATAAAAAAAAAACTTTACAAACAAATTTATGAATGCAAAGAATAAAACTAAACAATATTGTAAAACTGATGTGCAAGATGAGGTTTATTGCCATAAATTACCAAATAAAAGCCCTGTTAATAACAAAAGCCAAATCATCAACAACATCTCCATCAACATCAGCGTAATCATCATCATTACAACTTTTACTGCCTTCCACAATCAAAATCATTATTATTATGATTTTTTTTATGAAAACAATTTTTGTTCGTACTTATAACAGCAAGATCTTTATGTTTTACAAACATGTTTTTAATTAAACGTTTCCCTTTGTGTCGTCAAAATTAAAAAAAATTAAAAAAAAAAAAAACGAAAAACAGATTGCTTAACAAAGAGGTTCCTTTTTTTTAGCACAGCTTCAATTATTCCCTACCTACTCAATTGATTTGATTCATCAAAGTGCTCATATTCACATACACAAACAAAAATTTCATACTACCTTAAATTTATATAAAAACCTCTCAAATGTCATCAACGGCAGTCAAACTCAGCTTGTTAAAGTAGTAAAAAGGCTTAAGAGCATCGGTACTTAACTTATTTTTGTACTGGGGGTGGTAGTTGATTCTACATGGTTGCTTAATACGTTCCATATATTGAATTATTTTTGAGATCCTTTTGTCAAGGATCAATATGTAATTTCAGTGATCATGCTTACATGCTTTACACATACATCAGTCTCACAAAAGCAAGAGGTTCTATTACATCTAAATAGTAGTGAAATTTCCAATGGCTCGAAGCATAGATAAATACACATAGATCGAAAACTACCCAGCAGTTAAGCAAGTAGTCAATTGTAACTAATGTCCTACAACTTGGCTGACTCTAATTTACATATTTTGGGTCATTTGGCACGTGTGTGCTCTTTGTAGTGGAGAGAGAAAACAATTGATTACATTATACATCCCAAGTAATCTATAGTGAAGACAATTGTCACTTTAGTCTCCCTAAGTAATCTAGAGTGTAGTCACTTTAAAAGATTTGCGAGTTATTCGTTCAAACTGGTTTTATACAAATTGTGTTGATACAGTTTATTTTTATTTTTGCTTCAGTATACTGTTATCAGAGCATGAAGTCAATGGTCACTTTGGGTCTCTTAGTAACCCATAGCGAAGTCACTTTAAACGTTTATTTTGTACTGCACTTTAGAAAGTAGTTATTTTACCTACCAGAAGGAATCTATTGTAGAGTTGTCGAAGGAAGGTTTGTTTACAAGCATTCGTTTATTGGACTGTCTATAATATGCCTTTCTAGATGACTATTTGAGGTTAATTACCGCCCTTACATGTTCAAATAAGTAGTTACGAAGCTGATCAAGAAGCCAATTAGGTAATTGACTCCATATAACTGAAGTGGGAATCCGAAGCGTTGATTACTTTGGACCAGCTATTAGACAGTCTCATTGTAATAAAAAAGGGTCAATTTACCCCCTGCTTAGGACATGCACGTGTTAAAATAACTAGCCAGGTAGTTAGTTATGTAACTAGTTGTAACTCTAAATGATGGGTAAATTCACTAGTTCGGGAGTGTCTCCTAGAACTGCTGGGTATGTTGTCAAAGACCTAACTCAGTTGTCAAAAACCTAAGTGCTGAGAACGTATTAGTAAAAAAACTACGTGGAAACAAAAACAAGCTACTTTTTTGTTTGAGTTTTTTTTTCTAGTCTCTCTATGGCTTCAAGCACCAAAGCAGTATCAGTAGACGACCTATTTTTGTGTGAATATTTTGAATAACGCATCGCTAATTTCGCTCAAAAGCATTGCGGTGATTTCTCGGATTTAGTCTCATCAGGCGAATTTCCTAAGAGATGTACGAAATGTATGCACTATTTAGGCAAATGCATTTGACCGTAAAAAAAACTGTGGGTTATACTCTCTGGTATTCTCCAAGGCACTCCTGATAACGTTTGTAAAGGGTTTTTCAATAAGAGGTGTTATTTTGAATCACCCGGTATTTCGGTAGCTGTCACTCACCCTTATTCTACTTGGCGTCGTCGACATCGTCGTCAATATTGAGTCAAAAAATGGTATATGTTTCGTCGATATCGATAACAAATGGTTACTATTGACAGAATTTTATACTTTTATAAGTCGGGTTAAAGTACAAAACGCTGTCAAAAGTTACCAATTGTTATCGATATCGGCGAAACATATACCATTTTCTGACACAATATTGACGACGATGTCGACGACGCCAAATAGAATAAGGGTGACTTTTATTCTTTGATATTTGACAAGTAGAAACTACGTCATTACTAAAAATGGAACAACACACGTTTCAACAACGCATTGAAATGAATAAAATTCACTACAAAAATTGTGAAAATCTTGCAGTCACAGTTCGCAAAACTAAAGCATTTTTGGCTCGTCGTGAAGCACCTTATCGGACCGCAATACAGACATGGGTGGAAAAATTCGAGCTGTTGGGACAAGTTAGTGATGTGTAAGAACTGAGAATATTGCTGCTGTAGCCCAAAGTGTTGAAGAAAACCCAGGTTTGTCCATTTCTCGTCGTTCTTTGGAATTGGGCATTCCACAAACGTCACTACACCGTATCTTATGGTCGGAGTTGGATGATATTGATCTGGACAGCGTTTACCTTCAACAAGACGGCGCTACGTGCCACACAAGCAACGAAACCATTGTTTCCGGACCGTATTATTTCTAGAAGAGGTGATCACAATTGTCCACCGAGATCTAGTGATTTAACACCTTTTGACTTCTTCCTTTGGGGGCACATGAAGATAATTCGTGAGGCCATCGAGGACATAGGGCAGCCACTATGCGATTTTGTTATGGAAAATTTCATGAACAGGATATGGTCCTGTAAGCGTGGTCGTTTTGGCCATTTGGCTGATGTTGTTTTTCATTATTAACGGCATACCTTTCTCTTTATTATGAAATAATCATCCGATTATTTATCTCAAAAAATGCCATTTGTCTTTGAATACCAAAATAGCACGTGTTGTTGGAAAACTCGCAACTGATTCGTTTGAAACGAGCAACTGAATATGCGTCCAGACAGTAAACCGTTATATTCCAACATGACAACTCTCAGCCACATGTTGCAACACCTGTTAAAAATGTATTTAGAATGAAGTGGTTTGGAAGTTTTGCCTCACCCGCCTTATTGTCCAGAGCTTGCACCGTCCGAATATTATTTGTTTCGGTCGATGCAGAACGCTCTCTCTGGGTTACGCTTCTCTTTGTAACAGAGTATCCGATATTGGCTTGATTAGTTCATGGCCTTAAAAAATGAGCAGTTCTTTTGGCTCGGAATCCATATGTTTAAAGCTAAAAATTTTAAAAAATCCCACATTTTTAAGTCACACACCATATGTTATGCTCACAATTCATTTCTTATTGATTGCTTAAATGGAATGGATTTGCCGAAAAACAGTCGATTATTTTCTGAGAAATATTCCAGTCACTAAAAGCCCTGACTGTTGGTAGTTTATTAGATTTTGACTCATATCGAATAGATTTGTGATGCAACACGAATTTCCAACATTTCTTTGAATCAATCAACATAAGCTCTAGTTTTAAGCGACTGTGAAATCAGGAAGTAGCCAAACAGAAGGTGACAAAAATTTTTGTAGTTTTTAGATTTAAAAGAGAGAGTACACACAGGATGCTTATAACAGGAATTAAATAACGTGTCAACCGTTATTCACCGTATTAAGGAAAAGCGAAGGACACGCATTGGATTCGGCTCAATTTGCACCCTAGAATCTATGATACTAGTGTCAGTTTTAACCATTGTAAAATCATCCATTCACCAGTACAATTGTTAGGTTATAGAGAAAAGGGGAAGGCCTGAATATATTGTAGAGAATGTGTTTAAAAGCAATAATTAAAGTTTTTAAATTAGTTGCGGTAAACTGATGACTGAAGTAGAAAATAAACTCTCGATATTGAAGAGAGGCGAAGTATCAGAAAGGTCAAACGTGCAATGTTCGCGTAACATTTCTGACAATCAAGCGCATTGATCAAATATTTGTGCACACACCAAAACTAGCTTTGAATAACGATTTCTCCGTTCAATAGAGAGCAATAAGTGAATAGGGTGTCGTGTTTCAGCATATTCTTCGACCCTACAGCAAATTTTGCATATATCTACTGGATAATTTGTTTCGATCACAAAAGCTTTTGCAGGATTTGGCTTGTCTCCAAGGACTTTTCAGTAGACTGATCCCAGAGTAGATCCAGTACGATCTTAAATTTGTAAACTTAAAAATGTCTCTTGATTAATTTTTTTCAAATCAGTGAATTGTAGAATATTGTGAGATCAACGAATGAGGCAACGAAAGGTAGACAGAAGTTCTATAATTTTATCAAATTTAGCATTCAAATTCTCTAAAATTTACTACTTTTGTGCCGACAAGTTTTAACGTGGATTAGAATGTTCTGTGTTTGACGAGATTTTCATGTTTCTGCAAAGAATTTTGACAAAATAAATAGTGTTGTGGAATTTCGAATAGACGGTTCTACGAAGCTTTAACCCTTTCACGATCATAAGACTAATTTTTGAACAATTCTTGAACACAGTAAATTTTCAAGGACAATAAAAAATAAATGCTGTATCCGAACTTGTTTTAATCTAAACCCATTAATAAGAGAAACGTTTACGAACTAATTAAAACTAAAATGGAATCCATTCTTTTTTTCGTTATTTAGTTATTCAATGTGTTTGTGTTGGGACACCGGTGTCCCCGTGGTCGTGAAAGGGTTAATAGAGAGACGAAAGAATTTGTTTTGTTTCTAAATGTCTCCCAGTAAACTATTGTTTAGTTTCAGGATCATAATTATAGATGCATATATCCTGAAGCACAGCGATTGATTTTAAAATCAAACGAAAAAAATTGTTGTAAAATGTAGTCATTCAGAGTCAAAGACATCAATTTGAAGTTCTAAATTCCCAGATTGAACTTGCTTGAGCAAAGCTGGGAAGCATAGCATTATCTGGAAGGAGAATGATCTTTCCTATATAAAGGAAGTAAATTCCGTTGGTCCTTTATAAACTACTAACAAAAATTGTTTAACCTTTATCTTTCATGAAACAAGGCACGAAGACATTTATTGGTTGCCCTGAATGTAACTGCTCCCACCACTTTTATTCCTGACTTCATATTAATCTTTTTGAAGTTAAAAACATTTTGTTTGTTTCATTTTCTAATAAAAACCCATAAATGCCTAGTTAATGTTGACTTTGTACTTGTCTACAACATTTCGTCAACATTGAAAAAGAAACAAAAAAAAAAAAAAAATAAATAAAAATCTTTTTTCATTTTTATTAAAAAAAAGAAGATATTAATAAAAATAAAACAAGAAAAAAACTAATCAGTAGATACTTTTCTTAAACATGTAACCAACCTCAACCTTCATCACAATATAGCATTTGCTAAAAAACAATCCCCTTTTTTTTAAGCAAAACAACATCTACCCCTGCTTTAAACGCTAAATTTCAAACATCTTTTTGATTTATTCTGGCTGACTTTGATTTCCCATATTTCTTACATTTTCCTCTTTTTTTCATTTAACATGAAAAAAAAAACCGCCCTCTGGTACGAAGTTTTTCTTTAATTTTGAAAGGTTTTCAGTTTAGGTTGACTTTATAAAGTAGTAGTTATTGTTAAAATAACAAAAAAAAAAAATACTTTCAACTCATAAGTTGAACTCAATATTTATGCGTTTGTTTGTTGGTACGCTCCCCTTGTATTGAGAATTGTTTGTGTATTGAAGTTGTTCACAAGAGTTGGGAAATAAATTATGCAGTTTTCTATCTTTATGTGTTTTATTACTTCAAATCTTACAATACATCAATATTATGGAGATTTGAAAATTTGTCAAGCTTAAACAAAATGTAAATTACTACTGCCTTCAAGGAAGCGTTTTATGAGAGTATTGTCAGACTTTATATCAGGGGTGTGTGATAAAAAAGAAAAAGTATCAATGATGATGAAATTTAAATATTTTTAAATTTGAGGTCGTTAATTTGAAAAGGAGTTAACTGCTTACGTGCAGAATATAAATCAAAGAACTCCCATTTGGGGGAGGATAAGTCAAAAACTTTCTAGTATAAGGATTGATTAATTGATCAAAGAACTTCTGAACTCGTGTCAATTTGAAAGTCAAAATGCAATAAACTACTTATCTTTTGGGAATTAAACGAATGTTTATCATCAAAATGCATCACTCCAAATTATATCCTTTATATCTATCAACGGCATCTTTAAGAGTCGAAATATGTTAAGTTCGCAATTCATTTGTATGGAATTCAAATCCATCAAATCGATGTTTTGAGACCTATTTCGAAAATAAAACAAACAGTGTACCATTTTGCTTATTGAACGCTTAAATGGAACGGATTTTCCGAGAAACAGTCGATAATTTTCTGAGCAATATTAGATTTTGACTCATATAGAATAGAATATTGATACGTTACGAATTTTCAAAATTTCTTTAAATCAATAATAAGCTTTATGTTTGTTCTACCGAGAAATCAGTATCCGAACAGAAGGAGACACGAAACTCTCAAAGAGAGTTTACACATGATGCTTTTAACGAGAATTAAATGATGTTTCAATCGTAATTCACCGCTTTATGGTAAAGCTAAGAACACGTATTGGACTCAGCTCAATTTGCCCCTTGAATCTGTGACACGAGTGTCGTTTTAAGCGATAGGAATATCATTCAATCGCCAGTACAATTGTTAGGTTATAGAAAAAAAAGGGGAAGGCCTAGGATATATTGTAGAGAGTTACTATTTTTGTTTTTAAATTAGTTACGGAAAACTGATGACTAACATAGAAAATAAACTTACAAACCTCTCGATATTGAAGTAAGGCGAAGCATCAGAAACGTTAAACGTGCAATGTTTGCTAAACATTTGTGACAATCAAGCGCATAGATCAAATATTTATGCAAACACTAAAAATAGCTTAGAATCACAATTTCTCCGTTCAATAGTGAGCAATAAGTAAGTAGGGTTTCGTATTTCAGCATGTTCTTCGATCCCACAGCAAATCTTGCAAATATCTGGTGCAAAAAGGAGACAATCATTTGGTTTATTCAAAAACGCTTTTGCAGGATTTGGCATGTCTCCAAAGACTTTTCAGTAGACTGATCCCGGAGTAGATGAAAAATGTCTCTTGATAATTTTTTCAAATCCGTATATTGTAGAATATTAAGAGATCAACGACTAAGAGAACGAAAGATAGACAGAAGTTCTATAATTTTATCAAATTTAGCATTCAAATTCTCTAAAATTTACTAGTTTTGTGGCGACAAGTTTTAACGTGGAGAAGAATGTTCTGTGTTTGACGGGATTTTCAAGTTTCTGCAAAGAATTTTGACAAAATAAATAGTGCTATGGCATTCCGAATTGAAGGCTCTAAGATGCTTTAATAGAAAAAATAATGGAGACAAAAGAATTTGTCTAATTTCTAAATTTCTCCCAGTAAACTATTGTTATTTTTGCAGGATCATAATTATAGATCAATATTTCCTGAAGCACAGCGATTGATGTTAAAATCAAACGACAAAACATTGTAGTAAAAAGAAGTCATTCTGAATCAAGAACATCAATTAGAAGTTCTAAATGACCAGATTGTACTTGCTTGAGTAAACCTGGGAAGAATAACATTTGGAAGATAATACAACATGAATGGCGAGCTCTTGACCGTGATATCATCCAAAAGTTGGTGGAGAGTATGCCAAAACGTATTAAAAGCGTAATTAAAAATAAAGGCCTTTGGACGAAATATTAAATTGGAAACGATAAAAGATTTTCAACAAACCCCGCAAACAGTGCAAAAGTGTCCAAATAGTGAATTTTGCATTTTTTGTATTTTTTTTGAAGAATATTATATTAGTTTGAGTTCTTTATAATTTAGAATAATGTTCAATAAAATAAAAAAAGATACATATATTTGATAATAAATCTATATTTGTATTACTTTCATTACCTTACATTCTTAATGCAAAACATCTGGCCAGTTTTGCTTCCCACTGTATCTTGGAGAAGAATGATCCTAATTTGACAGGATTTCGTTAATTCGCCTAAGAATTCTGCCAAAGTTAATAAGTGTTGTACCATTCCGAGTTGACCGATCAACGTTGACTTAATGACGGTATTTTGATGTTTCCGTAAATAATTTTTGCAAAATAAATTGAGGTGTACCATTTTGAATTGGCGGCTCTGACGTGCTTTAGTAATAGTACCAGCAGACTAATGTTTAGTTTCAAGATCTTAATTATAGATCCATGTCTCATGAAGCTCAGCGATCTGTTCTTTTATTGTAAATCAATCAACAATATATTGTTTAATATTTGCAGTGAAAAGTAGTAATTTGAACTTTTAAATACCCAAAAGACACTTGGTTTTAGCCAACCTGCGAAGAATCACATTACTGTGGAGGAGATGATCTGAAAGGAGCCTTATTTGTTTTAGGAATTCAGGCAAAATAAGTTCCTCATTGACTCTTCAACGTTGAGTTAACATAACGAATGCCACATGATCTATTTATCCAAGAGTTGATTATCTATATAAATATATAAAAGAGTAACGTTAATGACTGATTCATCATCGCACAGCCCAAACGGCAGAAGCTAGAATCATGAAATTTTAACTGTGGGTTCCTTCCTCCGATAAGAAGGGATTTTTGGGGTAAAGAAGGGTAAAAACGGGAAAATTCGGTATCCTTAACTTAAAATTGCATGTTACTCCATTTAAAAAATAAGCTGACAGGTGTTTCGTACTTTTTCGAAATTCGAACCTTTTAGGGAAGAAAACGAGTAAAAACTCTGCTTTGGTACTTTTTTGGCACCCTTTCTATCTTTTAAACTAATAACTATAGAAACAAATTTTAAATCATATTCTTTACTTATAAAAAAATAACAAATATAAGTTTGGTACTTTTTAAAAATTCGAACCCTTAAGGGTGTATCCCTTAATTGTGTTTATTTTTGGTACTTTTTCATAAAATATGTTTTTCTACAAATTGATATAGACATACTAATATTATATTTTAAGCTCCCACCACGATACAGACATTTATTTGAATAAAATTTTAACACCGCAATGGGGATAAAAATGGTACCAAAAACGGGATAAAAACGGGAAAATACATTTTATTTGAAATTATTAAGCCAATTTTGATAATTTTTTTAACATTGGTTTCTGGATTCATACAAAAATTAACTAACAGGTTGTTGTTTGGAACTCGAGTGACAAGGTTTATATTGGGCCAAATCCGGGTAAACAGTTTGGTACTTTTATTAAAACATATTTTTTCTCGGGCACATTAACACAGATTTTAATCGTCTGTAGCATTTTTCCATTTTGGCAAAATGGAATATTTTTAATTTTCAAACTTGAGGGTTGTTCAAGGAGGATAAGGGAAATTGGTACTTTTCTCCTAATTGTACTTTTTTAATCTTTTAAATTATTTAATTTATCGACATTAAAGTTAGCTGATATATATCTGAGTGAAGTAAGTGTTAGGAATATGGGATAATATTTAGGTACCAAAATGTGGGAACTGAACTATAGGTACTTTTTTATTGTTTTAATGGTACTTTTGGAATTTTCTATGGACTTGGACTTAGAAACATGAAATTAAGCATATATGGTCCTAAGTGAGTGACAATTCTAGGGGGAGACTTTTTTGTACTTTTTCTTTATTGGAATGGTACTTTTTGTAATTTCTCCAATAATAAACCTAGAAACATGAAATAGTGGCTGCTTTTTGGTGGCTGTTTTTGGTACTTTTTCTGTATTGTAATGGTACTTTTTGAATTTTCTATAATAATGGACTTAGGAACATGAAATTAAGCATTAAGACAATATGGTACTTTTTCTTTATTCTAAAGGTACTTTTCAAATGTTTTATAAAAATGGACCTAGAAACTTGAAATTAAGCATATATGGTCCTAAGTGACTTTGAATTCTAGGGGAGACTTTTTGGTACTTTTTTTTTATACGAATGGTACTTTTTGCAATTTCTATAACAATGGACTTAGGAACATGAAATTTAGCATATATGGTCCTAAGTGAGCGAGAATTCTAGGGGGAGACTTTTTGGTACATTTTCTTTATTCGAATGGTACTTTTTGTAATGAATTAATAAACATGAAACTAGAGACAAAGGAAGACTTAATAGTACTATTTCATCAAACTTTGGGTGGCGAAGCGCTCCGGGTCAGCTAGTTGATTATAAATAGACAGCATTTCCATAATCCACTTAAGAATTTTAGGAAAATAATGAATGTTGTACCATTCCGAATTGAATTTTTTGTTTATAAAAAAAAGAAATCCGGACCATTTGCTTCACAAAAACGTTTGTCTCCAAAGTACTCTCAGTCGACTGCTGATTGGTTTCAGCAGTTTCGTGATCATAAAAATATCTTTGAAAACCGCATAAACGATCTTTTCAAATAAGTCAAAAGGTTTATTTTTAAGCAGTTATAAAATTAAGGGGTATCCAACTCTCAGAAATCCTTTTGGTAATTAAATGTTAGTACAATAATATGTTTGTTTATGGTGCTATAATTGTAAACTTATGCTTAATCGCGACTTTAAAGTTTCGATCTTAAATATGTCACTACACGCAGAAAAAAAATATACTTGTACATTGTTACTATAACCATTTCAATATGTGTGCATGTTTACAGTAACCATTTGAATCAACCAAACATGACCAAACACATCATCCATATATATGGTTACAGTGAACATGTATATGTTTTTGACAACCATTTATATGATGAATTATTTTATCATAATATGTTGTTCTCAGATTATAATATCCATAAGCCGAGAGCAACATAATATGGTAAGTCCTTCATTATATAAATGGTTGTCACAAACATATACATGTTTACTGTAACCATATATATGGTTGATACAATCATGTGAATCGTAAATTAACCATATTATTGTTACCACAATCATATAAATAGCTACTGTGACTATAATATTGATAAAAATGTTGAAATGTTTACAGTAAACTTGCACAAATGTTGAAATGGTTACAGTAACAATGCAGAACTATATTTTTTTCTGCGTGTTTAAGCACCGTGATCGATTTTTATGGGTTTTTAATTTAATCCTCAGCAATTACTTTGATGCAGGACATGAGTATCTTCATGATGATCTTACAATATCAGCTTAAGCACATCATTGATGTTTTTTCTTCAAATAGTTAACTTTGGTCAATCCTTGTAAAATTTATAAAAATGTGAAATATTTATTTTTAAATGCATTAAAAAACGTAGCGACAAGTAAATACTCGGAATGACGCTTTATAAACAAAAGTGACTTAATCGCCTCACTGATGTTTAGTTAATCCTTGTTTAAAATACATGCCATGAAACTGTTCTCTATTTTATTCCAATTTTTTGGCCGAGTTAAATTGATGTTGATGTCAGAGTTGATGTTTCTTCTCCAAAACTGTCATTTCTCTAAACCTAAGACGTAATCCCCATATTTTTAATAACGCTTTATGAAAAAGCTTCTCATGTTTTGATAGTTTGAGCTTTATTTATGGTAAATCACAAATCTTCCATCCCCCCCTTCCTTTTATTACACAGCCTTTACTGCGATATTTTCTCCCATGCAAATTGTAAATTTTTTATTAAAAAAAAAAAGAAAATATGGAAAAAAATATAAAGCGAAATAGACATGTGTCATTTTTAGCGCCATAATTAATGGTCACATGACTGTGTTGTGTTCATCAAAATGTAGCAATTGCCCATGTTGTTTTAGTTGTTCCGAAATATGTATGTATGTATGAATGCAAACATGTAGTTATGTATGAAATTTACCATGTCACAAGGGGCAGAATAACGAGCAAGAACAAGAAACTAACTACATAATTTTGCTAAAATTCAAAACTATTTAATGCATGGAACAACTGGATGTTGTACAAACACAAATACATCCATTCATACATACATAACTGAACAGATATTTACAACCTGTTAGTTCTTACTGTGAGAGTGTAACTCTTTTTGAGCCCGATATAATGTTATTTATTGTGGGACCAATTGCCACTTATCTGACGGCAAGTTATCGAGTTTGAAATAAATTGACTACTTAAGACGGGTGAAATGACTGTCCCCATGTTAGCCAAGTAAGGGATTGATAACAGTAGACCCTCAATAAATGACAATATGTCGGTATTTTATATCAATAACTGAGGAATTATATACGAGAGTTGGTCAAAATTCTCCGTGCCTTTTTGAATAAAAAAATAATTTTATTTTTCAGCATAGTCTCCTTTGAGCTCTAGGCACTTTGTTTAACGCTTCTTCAATTTCTCTTTCCGCCGAGACATTTCTTCAGGTTTGGAAGCAAGAAGTAGTCAATCGGGGCTTAATCCGGAGAAAAGGGCAGAATAGGGAGCATATCGTAGCTTACTTCATGGATTATGGAAACGCGGTAGACATCTCGCCGAAAGCTTTCTCATACCCAAGTTATTGAAACCACTGAGCCATGTGAGATGCCTATGGCTTCCACAATCTCTCGCACTTTCAATCTCTGATCGGCCTACTCTATATCGTGATTTTTTGTTCAATTGTTTCGGGTGTTGAGACCTCAACTGGGCGTCCAGAACGTTTGGCATCTTCCGTGCTTGTACAGCCACAACGAAACCACTTTTTTACCTTTAAAATTGATGGTGCTAAGTTCCCATAGAATTGATCAAGCTTAGCCTAGGTTTGAGTGATGGTTTTTACGCAAAAACCAATCCTTAATGAACAGACGAAATTCACTTTTTTTCCAATTTCTTCTCAAGTCGAGGTACTCTGCTTTCTATGGCTGTCAAATACAAACTAAATTACGCAGCTTGTTCAAATTTTGTGAGGAGATGCCTGTGATAGCAGCAGTGTTGCCCTTTCAGTTAAGAGCCGGGAAATTCAAAAAGTCGCGGACTTAAGGACCCTTCCTCGTAGAGTCAATTCACTTCATAAAGAGTATTTTGGGTTAGTTAGCTGGTATCTCCTACAATAGCGACAACTGACTGGTCACATTGCTAGTGAATTTAGCAATGTCTAACTCCCTTGGGTGAGTGCAGTCATTAGATCTCAAAACTACTGGGAAACTACATTTATTCCCATGAATATGTAAGTATTTGTAGCATGCATGTATATTAAATATTCTGCAACAAGATGATGCAAATACAACAAAAAAAAATAGCCAATAAGTAGGTCAGGTCAACCTTTAGAAAATCTATACAGCCATCCATCCATCCACACATACATACAAACAATCCATCCATCTTTCCATCTCAACACCCCCCTAGTTCACTAATGTTTCTGTACATATATAGGATTGCGGTGGCAGAGTTGCAAGTTGTATGTATGTATTTATGTATAAGTTTTGGTAGTTTATATTCTAGATTAGCTCTTTGAAATTTTGTAATAAATTGTTGTTGGCCAGAGCAACAATACACGAACACACACACATGTGTTTGTGTGTGTTTATACAAACTGTATTAGAATAAATTAGATGATAAAGTGTACGAACAAGTAAGTATGTAAGTATGTTTGTGTGTGGGCTTGTGCATAACTGCAACTGCCAAGATGATACAGTATTGGTCCATCCGTACGTCCGTCCATCTGTCTGTCAGTTTGTTTGGCTTTGCCTTTTGTATAACACACAAGCAAGTTGCCTGTGTTTCCAATTAGCACTTATAATTATGCCATGATTAATGATAAATCTTTTGGATTAATTTTGTAGTTTCGTTTTTTTTTTTTAAGGGGCATTAAAAAAAAACAACGAACAACACATCCATAGTGTGTTTATGCAAAGTGGGGGGAATGAATATTGTCATCATCATCATCAACCGGCAACATGATTGTCATTATTTTGGCTAAAGGTGATCCATTTCCCCACACCATCAATGTCATCATTAGTTTGTTTGTTGTATTGTAAGTATAATTTTTGGCTTTTCGCTTTTCGAGTGGAAAATAAAGAAAGCAAAAAAAAAAGTTTTGTTTAAAGAATTAAATCATTTAACATTTATTTTATTTGCTATGAGGGCGGGTTGAAAAGTTAGCTTGAAATAGTTAACTTCTTTTTTTCATTATCATGTAGAAAATATCATCATGAAATGGTTAATTGATCCATTGCTGTCAAAATAGCAAAAACTATCACGAAAAACTCCAGAAAATGGTGGTATTGGACAACTACTCACTTGAGTTCAGGTTTCAGTAGCGAATGGATTTAGATTTAGACATATTTAAAGTTCTGTCCATTTGCTGAAACCCAATAATCGACTGCAGTTTAGTCGGTGCTACTCTAATAGAATGTTCTGTATTTCAAAAAATGACGATCACTTGCAGCGGTTTGCCTCAAACTGTAAACGGTGTTGTAACATTCCGATCAATATTTACATTATAAAACAGTTGCGTCATGATCTATACTTCCAATAAATAGATAATTGTTTAACAATTGACAGAACTTTCTTATTTATCGAATTTACCTCTTTTTTTACAAATAGTAGTAGAAAAACTACTTTTTTTAAAATAGTAGTAGAAATACTACTTTTTTTAAAATAGTAGTAGAAATACTACTTTTTTAAAATAGTAGTAGAAAAACTATTTTTTTTAAAAATAGTAGGGAAATACTACTTTTTTTTAAAATAGTAGTGGAAATACTACTTTTTTTAAAATAGTAGTAGAAATACTACTTTTCTAAAAAATAGTAGTAGAAATACTACTTTTTTAAAATAGTAGTAGAAATACTACTTTTTTAAAATAGTAGTAGAAATACTACCTTTTTTAAAAATAGTAGTGGAAATACTACTTGTTTTTAAAAATAGTAGTGGTTTTGATATCATTGAAGGGTTGCGGTGTTGAGATGAGTCTAGCAAGATTCGTCAAAATAATATGATACAAATCATCCGAACTGCCTTTTTCAAAGTCATCACCCCTTTATGTGTTAAATTTTGAATGAATATTGAAACACTGCCCGTTACCTGATTTCGGTATCTGAAAATAAAACTATCGTTGGCTTCAATTGGAAGTTAAACTAAAACCCTACCAGCAATTAAACTGAAATTTGCCCTTCCCTCTCGCCACCAACACTCGCCTAAACTGTAAAGACTTTTCAGTTTGCCCTCGTTTTTTCTTTTCTTTCTTTTTGTTGAAGGTGGCTAATTATGTCCCACAGCGAGTGGGGACCAGAAAATCCATTTCCAAAGTGATTAGTGAAACCATGTTTGTTTAGAAAAGTGATTTATGTTGATTTTAGTGGCAATATTTTTTAAAAACGAAGTGTGTATAATGGATTGAGGAAATAGAATGTGTGTAAATTATTTATGTCTAAGGCATGTAAAATTTGGGCAACTGTTACATTTGATTGAGTCTAAAATTTATAGACTTCATCACATTAAGTCAAAGGCGAAATAGTGTGTTTTTTTTATTGCTCAGCATTAAATAATTAAAAAAGATTTAAAGAAATCAAAGTTTTGAGGCAACTAAACGTGGCTATATATTTATCAAATATTAAAGGTCTTGGAAGATAGTTTAATATCATTAATAAAGGTATTTATTTTTTTTGTAAAATTTAAATGGTTTTCATAAGATGGTTTTTTAATGATTTCTCATGTTTTTCTTGAGGATATATTCACGTTATTAACGACATATTCTAAAGCAGGGCGAACATGATCGATAATTTATATGTAAACAACACGAGTGTCAACAAAGTTCATAACAAGTATCAAATAAGCAGCAAAAAACCCAAGCAATAGCCGGTAAAAGTACAACAGAGAATGAAAGCGAATTAAACTTTTTTAAAGGGTTCGTTAGTGCAAAGGTCATCTTCTTTATTAACGAAGAATTGCCGCATATGGGACGACGCCAAACCACATGAGGTTCACCAATTGGCAATACATATACAAACAGCTACTGTTTTGAGCCAACGCCATCATTGATCCATATTTCTTCGAAAACGATGTTGGTAATGCCATCTTTTTCAACAACGAGCGCTACAGAACGATATGTATGTGGATGACATGTGGTTGTAATAGGACGGCGCTTCGCGGATTGACTGCTTAAATCAGAGCAACCGCCAAAAATTACTGTTTCGTGCGGCGCATATTGGTTGAGGTTCATAGAACGAGCGGGTAAAAATAGAAGAAGTTGTCGAAGGACTATGAAACTTGGCAAATAGGCACTTTTTATTTAAATTAAGAAAAAAATGGAAAAATCAAAATGATCCGCCCACTTTTACGCCCACCTCCCATACAAAGTGAAAATTAAATTTTGACCTACGGCATTGTTTTTTGGCACATAGCATTTATAAATACTCAGAATCATTTGTGTGAAATTTGAAAAATATCCGCCCATTTTTACGCCCACTTCCCATACAAATTGTATTGAAAAAGTGGCATAACTCCTTTGATTTTTAATGCATCAACTCAATTTTCACAATAAATAAATATTATAATTGTAGATTGGGCTCCTGGAAATATATATCTGATCCGCCCACTTTTACGCCCATCTCCCATAGAAAAACCATGAATAAGTAATTTAAGCATAGTCTTTTAATAATTTTTTAACATCATTATCGTAGTCCAATTTTTTGATTTGCAGCTTAAGCGAAATCTATTTATAAATGGGTCTGAAGACAATAAAAGATTATGCATTGCGTCTTTATTAGTGGCTTTACGTCCAATTCTTCGCGAATGATGTAATCTATAGGCTCTATAGTCTTTATTCATCGCTTCCTGAGCTTTCTCAGACAGCATACCTGATACAACTAATCAATTAAAATGTAAAAAATAAAAATGAAATCATTGAATAAAGGCCTTTAGATAGATACACACTATTGGCAGAATAGCTTCTTGACCATTACGCAATCATGTTAAACAGTAAAGACGGCAACAACACCATGCGTGAACGAAAATTCATGTTTTGTTACTTTATCACTTTATAGTCTTTACTGTTTTTTTTTTTTTTTGGAAAGGAGCAGGTAGGAGCAGCTGAATTTTTTTTTTTAACCTTTAGCTGAGACTTCAAGCTGTAATTTGACATCTTTCGTTAAACAGCGCTCCACAGCGCTACAAAAATGCAGTCCACTGATGTTGATGAACATTGGCATTTTGATGTTGTTTATATTTTGTTCTACGAATTTTTTTATGTGACACTTTTTTCAACTTTTTTTAATGCAAATCTCATCTATGACAATTGTCATTTATGAAAATATACAACAAAGTCAAATGATAAGTTTACTGTGATTGTACCAAAAGATTGAATATACAATAAATTTGCATGCTATTTTAAACAAGCGAACATATATGAACTTCGAGCGTGTCTGTCCAAACAAATAATAAATATATCAGCCTGATATTACGGAATCATAATACTCAGATATCTGACAGCAAAATACCAAAAAATTATCCAAATCGGCGAACATGAAAAAAAAATGAATTTCGGACACTCCTCAACCAATGTGCGCCATCTCATTCAACGACAAGCGCTACATAACAATATGTATGTGGACGACATGTGGTTCTAGCAGTACGGCGCTACGCGGATGGACTGCTTGAATCAACACAACCGCAAAAAGTTACTGTTTAGTAAGGCGGTATTATTAGTACGTACTTCTTCGTAAAAGGCGACAGCGGTTTATCCAGATCAATGATTACCCATTTATTTGGAATCCGCCATCAGGGCTGCGCTACCTGAACATAATACGTAAAAAATTTGAGGGTAAGGTTATTGTACGTGGGTGAGATGGGAATACTACATCATCAATAGCCACAAAACTGAGAGCATTAAATCAGAAAGGCCAAATTCTTCATGATGCTGATTTTGCGGAACTTTTTTCTGATGATTTGAATATTTTTCAATATAAATTGAAATGTATAAATTAAAATCAGCAACAAACAACACTTTCAATGACAACAACTACAAAACATTTTTTTTATTAAACACAAACAACAACAGCAGTAGCAATAATAGCTAAAACAACAACAGCAGCAGCAGCAACAACAACAACAACATAAAACACAAATAAAAACAATATTGTACACGACAATGAAAAATTCAGAAGCCAAAAAATCCCAGTCTGTCGACATTATGCCGGCAGCCAGACAACAATTTTGAGTTGTTTGTTGCAAGAGTTGATGTTTTTTTTTTGTTTTTAGCAAAATACCAAAAACTCCAGCTCTAAAGGAACAAATATGATGGCACACAACAAAAACAAGTTGCAAGCTGGAAATGTGGGGAATAGACAATGAATAACTTCAATATTCCTCACATACCAAAGAGACAGGCAGACTGAAAGACGGGCAGAGCAGAGTAAGGCGTCAGACATAGAAAAATACCGAAAATTAAAAAAAAATATAAAAAAAAAACTATATGAATGACTGAGAAAACAAACAAATTTTGTAAATTTATATGAATTTAGTCACATACAGCACCACTAGCAACAGCACCAACACCATCATCTAGCAATAACATAAACATACTTTTAGGCAACAAAAACAACAATATTTATGCCCCAAAATATGTATGTGGTAGCAACAACTACCAACATAAGTATTTTTACAAAAAGTACCCAGCAGATTTACAAGCAGCCAGTGAATTCCTTTTTTGCAGTAATTTTCACTAATTTCCAATTACTAAGGAGTGAGATCGAAAAAACCTTAACACACGTTTTTTCTTAAAACTTTTAACCCAAGAATTATTTGATTTCTTTTCAAGCTACCTTTGAAAAATATGTCAGTTATTAGGTTTAGTGTCAATTATGTTCATTTATTGTTAATCTGATTAAAATGAGTGGCGAGAAAAAAGTGAGTACCAAAATTATTAAATATTTTCAACAAAACCCAACTTGGTCCTACAAAAATTTCGACAAACAATCAAAGGTCTGCGGTAAAACTGATTCCAATGCTATTAAACAGTATCGGGAGAACTTGTCAGTCGATAGAAAACCTGGTTCAGGTAGAAGAAATGATCCACATGATGTTTCTTAAGCCAATAAATAGAAAGCACTTTCAAAAGAACTCCCAACACATCCAGTAGGAAAGCAGTCCGGTTAGCCAAGTACTCGAATTATTTGGTACGAAAAGCTGAAGTTAATTAAGGTTTAAAGACATACAAGCCTCAAAAAGTTTCTGACAGGAACGCTACTAAAAATTTAAAAGCCTAAGACCGAGCACGGAAATTGATGTCAAGTTTTATAAAAAAACAAGTATGTTTTTTCGGCTATGCCTTCAATTGCATTAATTGCCCACTTTCAGCGTATAGCATCCTAAATATATCAAGAAAACTTTTAAAAATTTTACATTTAATTGCTGACGAACAGATTATGTTGTAGAAGTTACAAACGACCAAACAAAACAAAATAAGCAAAGCAATGAAACCAACACACATCGAAACATACGTTTTATTGCTTTTTTGTCAAATTTGTCAAAATTGTCGTTTTTTTATGAAATTTTCAGAGGTTGTCTCGGATTTTTGCTATATCTCCGTTATTTATGGATGGATTTTGATGATTTTAAAGCATGTCTGACAGAATTGTTGAAGATTTGGATCCCGAAGATATTTCGGTTCTTCAGAAAATTGATTTCAACAGACAGACGGACAGACAGACGGGCATGGCTTAGCCGACTCCGCTATCATTAAGGATCAAGAATATATATACTTTATAGGGTCGAAAAATTATATTGCGGAAAATACAAACGGAATGACAAACTTATATATACCCTTCACACGAAGGTGAAGGGTATAAATATACCTGCTGCATAACGGATTTTAAATAGGAAACTTCTCGAAAACATGTCTAACAGAATTATTAAAGATTTGCATCCCGAAGATATTTGAGGTCTTCAGAAAATTGATTTCAACAGACAGACAGATAGACACAGCCAGACAGAGAGACAGACATGGCTTACTCAACTCCGCTATCATTAAGGATCCAGAATATATATACTTTATAGGGTCGAAAAATTATATTGCGGAAAATACAAACGGAATAACAAACACGATGGTGAAGGGCATAAATATACCTGATGCATAATAGATGACGAAACGTATGTAATCCGGGTCAATATTTTAATGTTGCTGATGCTAGAGGAAATGTTTTAGAAAAGTTTGGGACCCAAAAGCAAAAAATTTTCCAAAACGTTTTTGGTATGTAAAGCAATATGCAGTTGCGGCAAAAGAAGGCAAACATTTGTTACAAAACGATCTAAAATTTGTTTGCAAAAGAAGATGCTTCCATTCATAAGACTTCTTAATGTGTCCACTTATTTTTGGCCTTATTTAGCATCCTGTCACTATTCTATGCAAGGTCTTGAGCGGTACAAGAACAGTAATGTGGTATTTGTACAGAGAGAGGCAAATCCTCCATACTGCCTGGAGCTAAAGCCAGTGGAGAGATATTGGGTTCTTATTAAAAGAGAATTGAAGAGCACAATAAAGGTGTCCAAAAGCATGGTAGATTTTAAACGGGGATGGACAACCTGTGTGAACAAAGTGACAGAAAGCTCAATAAAAACGTTAAGTAAGGGTTTCCGGAAAAGGTTCATAAATTCATCACTAGTGATTAGAACCAGGGACCGAAAATAATAATTATTCTTGAAATTTCAAAGGAAAACAGCCATCACTAGAAAATATCGGAGAGTCAAGTCAAGCATACCATTTTGATCGTTTTCAACTATATTTTCATAAATTAACATGATTTTTAATTTCTTGATTTTTATTTTTTTTGTCAAAAATAATTGTTATTTTTTGATTTTTATTTTTTTTTTGTCAGAAATAATTGTTATTTTTTTGTCATACATATTTATCACACTATGATTTTTATTTATATATTCTGACAAATATGTATCACAAAAAAATAACAATTATTTCTGACAAAAAAAAATAAAAATCAAAGTTTGACAAATATTTCTGACAAAAAAAAAATAAAAAACAAAAAATAACAATTATGTTGTGATTTTTATTATAAATGTCATAATTGTTACGGTCCCTGATTAGAACTATAAAAATAATATTTTTTGTAAATTGTAATAATAAGGACGGAGATCGAAGAATGTTTAACATACATATATATTAATAAAAATGAAACCACTAAACTTACAGTTTTGAATCTTTTTTTATTTGATTGAAATTATTCTTACAAAAATATACAAAAAATATTTTTATAGTTCTAATCACTAGTGATGAATTTATGAACCTTTTTCGAAAACCCTTCCATTATGGTTTTTATAGTGCTTTATGTGACTTTGTTCGAACAAGTTGTCCATCTACCACACTTTTGAACACCGTTTTTGTGCTTTTCAATTCTCTTTTAACAAGAGCCCAATATCTATCCACTGGACTCAGCTCCAGGCAGTTTGGAGAAATTGCCTCTCATGGTACAAATACCACGTTATTGTTCTTGTACCGCTCAAGACCTTTCTTACCATAGTGACAGATGCCAAATCAGGCCAAAAATAAGTGGACACATTAAGAAGTCTTATGAATGGAAACATCATTTTTGTAAACATTCCTTGATGTAAATTTTATTTTTTTAAGAGCCCTTTGTAACAAATGTTTGGCTTTTTTGCCGCAAATGCATATTGCTTGCCATACCAAGAACTTTTTGGGAAATTTTGTCTGCTTTTGGGTCCTAAACTTTTCTTCAACATTACCTCGAGCATCGGCAACATAAAAAAATTTACCCAGATGCTACGAAAAATTTTCCATACGTACATTTCGTCATCCATTATGCAGCAGGTATATTTTTTGTATAAAATTTGACTTCAATTTCCGTGCTCTGTCTTTGGCCTCTAAATTTTTAGCATAGTTCCTGTTAGGAACTTTTTGAGCCTTGTATGTTTTTAAACCTGCATTGGCTTTAACTTTTCGTACCAATAGTCCGAGTCTTGACCTATCCGGCTGCTTTCCTACCGGATGTGTTGGGAACTCTTTTGAAAATGCTTTCTATTTTTTTGGCTTTAGAAACATCATGTGGACCATTCCTTCTACCCGGACCAGGTTTTCTATCAACGGACAAGTTCTCCCGATACTGTTTAATAATATTGGAATCAGTTTGATAGCAGACCTTTGATTGTTTGGCCAACTTTTTGTAGGACCAAGTTGGGTTTTGTTTAAAATATTTAATAATTTTATTACTCACTTTTTCCTGGCCACTCATTTTAATCAGATTAATAACAAATGAACATAATTGACAATAAACATAATAACTGACATGCTTTACAAAGGTAACTTGATCAAAAGAAAAATCAAATAATACTTGGGTTAAAAGTTTGAATGAGAAACGTGTGTTAAGAATTTTAGGATCTCAGTCCTTATAAATACGACATTTACATCAAGGAATGTTTACAAAAAAGGATGTTTCGATTCATAAGAAGTCTACTGTGTCCACTTATTTTGGCCTGATTTAGCATCTGTCATTATGTTAAGAAAGGTCTTGAGTGGTACATGACCAATAATGTGGTATTTGTACCATGAGAGGCAAACTGCCTGGAGCTAAGGCCAGTGGAGAGGTATTGGAATCTGTAAGTTTTATGTATGTTAAGATTGTTAAGAACTCACTCCTTAGTTCGGTACAGTCACCCAGAATTGCTGGGTAATTCACACTCTAGGATACAGAGAAGTCATGTGTGTTTTTGTTTATTGTTTTTTTTTTGTTCGCTTCTTTTTTGTGGGGCATGTGGTGGAATAGAGTTTTGAAAAATCTATTAGACTGAATGAACGTTTAACACAACAAAACACCACTCAGTTTGTATGAGACTGTCTGTCTGCCTGTATGTCAGTCATTCAGTCTTAAATGGCAACTTGGTGTAAAAACCTTCTACAACTTCTTCTACTGTTGCTTCTTCAGATCTTCTTTCTTTAGTTATGTTGTTGTTGTTTTACTGGTGTCACATACGTGTGTTGCATGAATGTAATGCGTGTGTGTGAGTTTGTGTGTTAAGAAATCAATGTCGTAAAGGTCGTTCGTGCGGCAGTGACAAGCTTCTTAAAAAAAAAAAATAAAGAAAACGTTGCCGCGGCATTTTCACAACTAAGTCAAAGTAATATGAAATAAACAACAAACTAAAGGAAACGTGGCACGCAACATCAATATTCGTTTGGTGTAAAAATACATTTTCATTGAAATTAAGTAAAAATAAACATTTTACCACCAACATCACCACCATAACAGCAACTCATTGATGCCACACACACACACTCTCAGTTACACTAAGGGGAAGACTGTAGCAAACTCTTGTTTTTGGAAAAGGTCGTTTGCCAAATAAGATAGGGGAGGGCGGGGGGCGGTGGTTGGTTTATGCTAAAGATGAGTCTCAACTTAGCAATATGAAGACATTAAATTGAAATTACAACATATTTTTTATTTCTGGCTTTTGCTAAATATTTTCAAAACAATTTGTTTAAAAAATACATACATATCATATAAAAATGATGTGTTGTACATCCTTTTTTTGTCTCAAACTTCCTTCCCCATGTTCCTCCCACTGCCAAAGCGCTCCGAGCTTACAAGACAAGAAGACGTCTGTCTGTATGTGTCTCTAAATATGAAATTAGCCAGAGGGGCGTATTTCTTCGTTTTTGTGCTCTACGTAGTCATTGATTGATGTCTTTTTTTCCCATTTTCACTTTAAGCGAAATATAAAAGGGGTTATTTACGAGTGTTTAAATGTAAAAATAAAACTAAAGCGACACAGAAATATGTATTTAAATTATTGGAATTTTATTTAAATTATATTTTATACAATATGAATTTTTATTTTAAGAGTTTTTAAATTGCATTAACTCAAAAGTCGATTTTACAATTAGGAAACAAGGGAGAGAGAAAATCGAAAATTTTGGTCAAAATGTCAATTCCCCCATTCATCATTTAAATTTTAAAAGCTGAAGAAAAAGAGAGAGAGAATATCAATATGTTTGAACAGGCTTTCTATACCCCCATTCATATCTAAGATATATTTGTTTAAAGATTTTCTCTTATTTGGCTTAATACTTTAAAGAAAACGTCCACAAAAAAGGTAACATGCAAATAGTTGATCAAAACATGAGGGGAGATAGTGAGAATAAGATTTGCTATACATGCCTACTGCTTCGGATTAACTTGCAATGATTTTTGTAGAACTCTCGGATCTCCTTACCATTATTTCTATAAAAGGTGTTACAAAGAGGAGTAGGAGGAAACTATTACTCATCCTCTATGCTCCCTTCTACATTCAAAACAAAGTAAAAGCATAACTTTACATGAAACATTTACAGAAAGCATCGATAGCAACGGAAAATCCATTGACATAGAAAAATTACCCTTTAAATAACGTAATTTGTGTCACCCTAACTAAATTCTTTTAGCCACAACATAATAATTCGGTCATTTAGATTGAATTATTTGTTTAACAATAAAATCGGTTATCACAACCAAAACTATTTTCTCTAAGTTACAAAAACAGACAAAATATTTCTTAAAAACAGGAAAATTAACATTCTAAGGAGTGAGATCAAAAAAAACTTAACAAACCTTTTTCCTTGAAACTTTTAACCCAAGTACTATTTGATTTTTTGTTTTATTAAGTTTCCTTTGAAAAGTATGTCAGTCATTATGTTTAGTGTCAATTATGGTTATTTGGTGTTAATCTGATTAAAATGACTAGAAAAAAGTGCGTACTACACTAAAAAGTTGGCCAAACAATCAAAGGTCTGCCGTCAAACTGATTCCAATATTATTAAACAGTAACGGGAACACTTATTCGTTCATAGAAAACCTGGTTCAGGTAGAAGGAATGGTCCACATGACGTTTCTAAAGCCAATAAATAGAAAACATTTTCAAAAGAGCTCCCAACACATCCAATAGGAAAAGGTGTCCAAAAGTGTGGTAGATTTTTAACGGAGATGGACAACCTGTTCGAACAAAGTCACAGAAATTACTATAAAAACCAAAATGGAAGGGTTTCCGGAAATAGTTCATAAATTCATCTCTAGTCATTAGAACTATAAAAATAATATTTTTTGTAAATTGTAGTAATAATTTCAATCAAATAAAAATATCAAAACTGTTAGTATAGTGGTTTCTTTTTTATTAACATTTATGTATGCAAAGATTTTCTCGATCTCACTCCTTAGTAGGTCAACGTAATACAAATTAAAGTTATAAGTTCTTAAAGGAATTTTTAAGATGCTTAACATTATAACTGCAAAGCACATTCATAGTTAGATAAATTAATGCCAATAATACCGGTTTAAATTTGTTTTATATACATTCTGCTTTGAAAAAGTTTTCTTTCGAAATGAATTATTCCAGATTTAACTTAGTACACCGCTTAAATCGTTAAATTAAAGATATTCTTTTGAAAGATAGACATTAGTCAATTATACCAAAGAGAACAGAAAAAACAGAAGTTTTTAACCTTGGCTGTATCCGATTCAGTAAACACATACCCTTTAGAGTTCTTTTGGACATTTTGAAATTAATATTTTCGAATTAATCGCGATTTTATACACGATTTAATTTGATTATTCTTTAAATATTCGTATCAAATGAAGCCGATGTCGGATTTGATTGATTTAAGATGCATTTGAAAGATAGTTATGTCCTCTTTAGACTAAAAATGTTTGTTTCCAAAAAGTGCATCGTTGATACAAATGCAGTTTACAGATGGACTTTTGGAAGTGTTCTCTAAGTAAAATTACTTTCTTTTAAAAATTAAATAATCTTAAAGGGTTTTAAATTTACTAAAGAAATAAATTAATATATTTTTGTGACTGCAAATTTCACTATTTTTATATCCTTCACCATGAGTGACAAAGGTATATATTTGTAATTTCTACATTTTTTATTTGCGACTTCACAAAGTTCATTCTGGATCGTTGTAGATAGCGAAGTCGATATAACCATGTCGGTCTGTATGTTGAAATCAACTTTTCATAGCCTCCAATGATTCATACATTAATATATCGGGAATTCTTCCGGCTCGGTTACTATTTAAAATCGGCACATGCGACCCACAAATGGCTGAGATATAAGGAAAAAACTAGGACAACCTCGATTTGTTACCTATTTTTGATATATGGATATCCAATAGTAGATATTTCAAAGACCTTTGCAACGGCGTATATATGCAAGGTCAAAGTAAGTTGGACATACAATTGGTCAAATTCGAGAAAATAATTTTTACCCCGAATTTTTTTTTACCCAATAATTGTGTTTAAAAATTAACAAAAAAAAATTTGAAAATATAAATTTAAAAAAAATTGTGTGCTTAAAATTTTTTTCGGTAAAAAATTACAAAACACTTTTTTGTTAACATAAAAAAATATTTGACTTTTTTTTAAGTATAATTTGGTGAAGCGAATATTAGGTTCGATTCAGCTCCTGTCAACAGGCAGCTCTCAGTTGACCTCTGCCAAAATTTCAACAAGCAGTGTCATTTAGTTTGACAGTCCTTTGTATCTTGAGGAGAAATTGGATAAGAGTGAATTTCGTCTGCTTATTACGCATAATAAAGGCTAGGTCTGATAAATACTATGGGAACTCTGCACCATCAATTTCAATGGTAAAAAAGTGGTTTACTGAATTTCGTTGTGGCCGTACAAGCTTGGAAGATGCCGAACGTTATAGACGCTCAGCTGCGGCCTCTACACCCGAAACAATTGAAAAAAATGCCCGATATGATGTTATCCGCTCGGAGATTAAAAGTGCGATATATTGCGGAAGCCATAGACATCTCACATTGCTCAACGGTTTCAATTTATAATGAGCACTTGGGTATGAGAGACACCCGAGTGACTATTTTTTGTTTCCAAACCTGGAGAAATGTCTCGCCGGAATGAGATTTGACACCAACGATGAAATAACTTTTGAACGCAGCTTTTATTTCTAATAACTTATATGTAATTTTGAAGGGTACATATCTCTCATCTATTCTCATTGAATATTATTGAATATTATAGTGTAAACAACAACGTTTTTTTTTTGCTTGGAAAATGTCGAATTTTATCGTCATATGCGGGAAGTTTTGCATATTTTAATTTGATTGCTCACCAAAGCATATTGTTACGAATTTGCAATAGCGATTTGAATTTAACAGTCTGTAACGACTGCCTGCAGCATTCATCATGTTTATAAACACGTCCACCAATAGAAGCTTCTACTTATCAACAATGTTGATAGCATGCGGTTATTAGCATTGTTTATAAGTATGGCAACATTAAATGTTTAAGCTGCTAACATTGACATCGAAAGCTCTAGAATTCGAACATACTAGCTTGTCCGTTAAGAGCATTGTAGAAGATTCAAGAAAGATGGCGTGTGTATAAATAGTGGCAGCGGTTGCAGTCGTGAGTTGAGTTGATCATAGGCGCTGTTAGAGTTAACATCAACTGGTTTGTACATTTTAGTTTGTACATATAAAGTGTGTATGCATTTCTGTGAATTGATAAACGTGTATAAAAAACACTGAGTGACTATTTGTACTGTTGTTGTTGTACATTTTAAATAAGTAAAGAGTTGTAACAATTTTAAACTACTAAACGTCTTTTATTTGAAATCAAAAATATCCGGTTTATTCAAAGGAAATAAACCAACGTTTCAAAAAGGTTAAAACGTAATAATATGGTGAATGCGTTCCATCGGTTTCAACTTTCGAAATATGGTTTGTGTAGTTCAGAAATGGTGATTTTAACACGACCACGAACTGTAAACATTACTCCATGAGATTGTTGTCGAACTCAAGAAGAGCTTACAAAATTATTAGGAGCTACTAAATCAGCAATTTCAAAACGTTTGCAAGCAGCAGAGTTCATACAAAAGCAGGGAAATTGGGTATCTTACGAACTGAAGCTGAGAGACCTTAAAAGATGATTTTGTATATCTGAAATGATGCTTAAATGCTATAAAAGAAAAGCATTTTTGCACCGAATCATTATTTGCGATGAAAAATTTATCCATAACAATAATCCGAAGTTTAAAACATCGTATGTGAAGGCCGGCCAACCAGCCGAATGGACACCAAAGCCAAATATCCATGGCGCTAAGTTAATGCTCCGTATTTGGTGTTACCTAAAGCGTCCTTTATATTATGAACTGCTGAAATCTGGCCAGACTGATAGTCAGGGAATCTGTGCAGTACGCAACTGGTTCGTTTGAAGCGTACATTAACCTATACCCCTAGAATATGCCAGACATGAAGCCGTAGTATTCCATCACGATATCGCTTGGTTACATGTTGCAATAGCTGTTAAAAAGTATTTTGAATGAAGGGGTTGGGAAGTTTTGCCTCACCTGCCTTGTATTCCAGACCTTGCCCCATCCGAATGCTATTTGTTTCGATTGATGCAGAAGGCTCTCATTGGGACACGCTTCAACTTAGAACCTCAAAAGATGAGCAGTTCTTTTGGCTCGGAATCCATATATTGCCAGAAAGATGGGAAAAGTTCATAGCCAACAATGGCAATTACTTTAAATAAATTTATATTGTACAAATATTTCAAAATAAGTCATACACCCAATGCATGAATTTTATTTCGAGTGTACAGCTTAACGGAATTTTTGTTTAGCCAAAATGCCGACAATGAATAACAAATAATAATTGAAATAAAATTCCAGCCAAAACAACCCACATCTTGGCAATACACAAAATGTTAATAAAATCAAACTCCTATACAATCATACTTATACAAAAGCTACAACAAAGAGTACAACAAAAACTACTTAAGTAAGACTGTAGCAGCAACAACAAATCGTCATACATAGTGCAGTACATTGAACAACAGTAGTGGCAAGAAGCAACTAACAGCAATAGAATGTGAACGATGACATTTGATGCCAAAAATGTTGAAGTAGGACAGCACAACAAGCAACAACACCATTAACAGCAACAAACATCAGTCCTGAGCAGTGGTCGGCATCCAAAGCAAACAGGGCTAGTAAGCAATTCCCAATTTACCCAAATGTAAACGAAAACATATATAGAACAGGCAACAGCATGTTGTTTTTCACGTCATAAATGGAACATTTTGTACTGTCACACAAATACATTTACAATAGCTCTAAAATCTCTTTGTGTCGTCTACTGTTGTAGTGCAAGAAACAACAACATTACAGCATTAGAGCATTACTTTAGACAACAGACCTGCCTGCTTACTGCTCGACGCCTTCAATGAAGTGAACTAAACTGACTGACTGACTGGGCTCTTTGTTTGTTACTAAACATTTGCAGTGATGATGATTGTTGTTGTTGCCACTGCAATGAATTTTATCACAGCAACACATGTTGTCACTTTAACTCTAGCAACCAACTCCTACCCCTCCCCCCTCCCTCTTGCTACTTATTGCCAGCAATTTTCATAGACATTGTTAAGTACAACAGCGCAGCAAGAGCAACAGAAAATTGCTTTAAACATTGCCAACATAACAAAAACACTTGAGGAATTTTTGTTTGTGGTTGTTGTTACTGTTTCTGTTGCTGCTGCCATTGATATTTATTTTATTGCTTTAATTTTAGTTTGTTTTGTTATAAAATATAAATAAAAATGACTTGTCTGATGTGGCATAAAACTGACGGAATGACACTTTCTCTCTTCCCCCTTTTATCACTTAAACTTGACTGACTCAATGATATTTTTGCTTAAATTTCCATAGATCTGATATGATGCGTCGTTGGCTATAAGTGAATGAACGAATGACTGACTCCAGTTGAATAAATGTGGATTTTGGGAGGAATTGCATGTGTTTGCTATGAATATTTAAACTGCTAGATGTCTGCTGCTACAATTATACCATCTCCCTATCCACAAAAAATCCTTTTACAAGGATTGTTTATTATATATTTTGTTTGTGGGGAAAATATAAAAATCATTTTCGAATTTGGCAATAGATTTTAGTGTTTATTTTTCCTTTTCTAATAATTTGAAGAAGGCGTAATTTGTTTTATTGAATATTTTATAATGTTGTCTGATGAGTCAGAAAACTCGTTCAAATGACAAATATAGCGAAGAATACTCAAAATTGGGAAAGTTGTTTAATCGAAATTGACAGACTATTGGCGGCCATGAAAACAAATTTTCCTATTTGGTTGGGTCTGAAATTATTATATTTTAATAATTTATTTTCGTGAGTGATTTTTGAAAGTGGGCCTTATATGGGAGCTATGTTCAGCACCGATTAAATCTATATGAAACTTCCATATGTTAAATTTTATTTGGATACCAAAATTGTTAAGAGTTTTATGATCGTTAAAGTAATTTTCGGAAGTGGGTCTTATATGGGAGTTATGATCAATTATGGATCGATCCGCACAATATTTTAAGATGTGATTTATTTGTATATAGAACTTATAAATCCAGCATTTATGACCTATAAAGTCCTATTTCACGCTGACATTTGTATGGTTGCTATGTGATATAATATACCGATTTTTACCAGTTTCAATTGCCTTTGTCCTTGGAACAAAAATTATGCATGTGCTATTGCAACCTGTACTTTGAGCATAAATTTACATGGACAGCCAGCCAGACTGTAAGGTGGATGTTAGACTAATATTTTTGGGCGATACAAACAAACAGCAGCACAAATTATTGAATCTATTTAAGAGAATATTCAACTTAATGAAGAATCTCAAAGGACAGAGGAATTTTTTAATGAAGTTTAAAAATACGAAAATTTCACATTTTCTCTATTTTCAAATTTAAAATCAATTAATTTGGGACTTACAAAAGATGCTTTGAAACTTTGTAAATTATTGTTTAACTACCAAGAATAATTTAAATGAGATTGATCATAAATTGAGTACGATATTGAGAACCGAAACGATTAAAACCAGAGACCATTTCAGTAGTAAATTTACTGACTTAACCATTTAAAAACAGTTTGTTATGTTATATCACTGAGAGAGTAATTTATAGATATAATTTTAGGTCAGTGGTTGAGAGAAATTAATAAATCATTGAATATAGAATTTTTAATTTCACAAAAAAATAGACAATTTGATTAAAAAGAGAGCTATATTCAGCTGTGCCGAATCTTATATACACTTCACCAAATTATACTTTAAAATAAAATTTTTAAATATTTTTAGGAAGCAAATTAAATTTTTTTTTTTTAATTTATTTTCCAAATTTTTTCGAAATTATTTTTTAATTTATTTTAAAAAATAAAATTTTTCCAAAATTTTTTAAATCTTTTTTTAAGTTTATTAGTGAAAATCTATTTATGTCAAAATTTTTATTTTTTTTTTTTTTTTGTGAAAAAATAAATTCGTGAAAAAAAAAAATATTTTTCCCGATTTTGATCTATTGTAGGTCCAACTTACTATAGCAATGGACTTTGAAATATCTATCATTACATTTCCATATTGTCTATATTAATGACTTAGTAATCCAGATATAGATTAAAAATAAGCCAAAAATCTAAGTTGTCGCGGCATTTTCCTTATATCTCAGCGATTTCTGGGCAGATTTTTTCGATTTTAAATATCGGTTGAAATCAACTTTACATAGCCCCCAAATAACTTACATACATGGTTCATACATTAATATATCGGGAATTCTTCCGGCTCGGATGCTATTTAAAATCGAGAAAATCGGCCCACAAATGGCGGAGATATAAGGAATCGGGACAACCTCTATATTTCGAATACTAATTCATAAATATAGACAATATGGATATCTAATGATAGATATTTCAAAGTCCATTGCCATGATGTATATAAGGCTATAGTAAGGTTGACCTACAATAGGTCAGAATCAGGCAAATTTTTTTCCCAAATTTTTTTCACAACTATTTTTTTTGTCATACATTTTTTCACTTATAAATAGAAAATTTTTTTTTTTTCAAAATTAAAGAAAAATTTTTTTCAAAAAAATTGAAAAACCTTTAAACAAAAAATTCAGAAACAATTTCGAAAAAAAAATTTTTAATTTATTTTAAAGTATAATTCGGTGAAGGGTATATTAGATTCGGCACAGCCGAATATAGCTCTTTTACTTGTACTTTAAAATAAAATTTAAAAAAAAAATTTTTACATTTTTTAAAAAAATGTTTTTTTTTTTTTAAAAAATGTAAAAATTTCTTTAATTTAATTTTTTTTTTTTTTTAAATATATTTGGGAAAAAAATTTATGAAAAACACATTTTTTTGGTTAAAAAAAATCGGATTACAAAATATTTTTCCCGATTTTAGTCCCATTGTGGGTCCAACTTACTTATAGCCTTATATACATACATCGTTGCAATGGACTTTGAAATATCTATCATTAGATATCCATATTGTTTATATATATGACTATATTAGGCCAAAAATCGAGGTTGTCCCAGTTTTTTTTTTCTTATATCTCAGCCATTTGCTGGCCGATTTTCTCGATTTCAAATAGCAACCGAGAGGGAAGAATTCCTGATATATTGTTGTATGAACCATGTATGTAAGTTATTTGGGGGCTACGGAAAGATGATTTCAACAGACAGACGGACATGGCTATATCGACTTCGCTATTTATAACGATCCAAAATATACATACATTGTGGGACGCGAATGAAAAATGTAGAAATTACAAATGGAATGACAAACTTATATACATATACCCTTGCTCAAAGTATAACACGTAGTCCGACTTGTTGTCAAAGAGTCGTACTACGTGTTATACCTAACTCTAAACATGTGTTAGTGAAAAAGTACTTAAGTCTAAATATGTGTTAGTAACAAAAATGTATATGTGTTGGTGCCTTTTGAATTTTCACCAGACATACAGAGTTTCATAAAATTGTGTTAAGTTTCAATTTGTCGGATTTTCAATAACAAAAATTTAAACTCTGTTCTATAATTTAAATTCTACCACAAATGAAAATAAGTGTCAAAATTTAAAAAAAAAAATATTTAATTTGTTCAAAATGAAAGCTTTTTGGAAATAAAATTTTGTTCAAACAAGTGTTCAAAAAATTCATAAATTATTTTATAGAAGTGTAAAAACGTGGTTCGGCCTTTATTTAGTCGGAAAATCAAAGTTAAAATTTCAAGTGTTAAATTCTCTCACAAGGGTGTTGAATTCACTGGTACCCGTATATGAGAGAGAGTGAATGGAGTAAAAAAGTAAACAATTAAAAAGATTAAAATATCTTAAATTTTTCTGAAATCAACAATTCCCGAATTTTACATAAAAACCGTATTTTTTTAAAAAATCATAATATAAAAGAAAATTCAATATCGTAAATTTTTCTAAAAATCATAAATTTTTCAAAAAAAATTAAAAATCATAAATTCCCTAATTTGACAAAAAAACGGTATACATATTGTTACGAATGTGCAATGACGATTTGAATTTAACGGTCTGTAACTAATGCCTGAAAACATTCATCATGTTTATGAACACTTCCATTAGTGGAGAATAGCATTGTTTGTAAGTATGGCAACACTAAATGTTGACATCGAAAAGCTCTAGAAATCGAATGTACTAGTATGTCCGTTAAGAGCATTGTAGAAGATTCCCGATAGATGGCGCGTGTATAAATAGTGGCAGAGCTGGCAGTCGTGAGCAGAGTTTATCATTGGCGCTGTTAGAGTTAACATCAACTGTCTTGTGCATATAAGGTTGTACCTAATAAGGTTTGTGTGCATTTCTGCGAATTGATATACGTGTATAAAGACATTGAGTGACTATTTAATTCTGTTGTTGTTGTACATTCTAAATAAATAAAGAGTGGTTACAATTTTAAACTACTAAAACTGCTTTTATTTGCAATCAAAAGTATCCGGTTTATTTAAAGGAAATAAACCCCGTTTTTTAAAGGTAAAAACGTAACAATATTCTTAAAAACTCATAAATTTCTTTAAAAAAACTAATTTTTTTTTTAAACAATCATAAATCGATGGAAATAAATACTAGTCACAGAGCGGAAGGTTTGCACTATAAAGCGGGTGAGGCCGAGCTTCCCAACCACTTCATTCAAAATAGTTTTTAATAGGTATTGCAAAATGTGGCCGAGCGTTGTCATGAATAAATGTGGCCGCATAAACTGATGTTTCTCGGCAAGTGTTCGCTTCAAACGAATCAGTTGCATTCGGTACAGGTTCCCTATGATGGTCTGGTCAGATTTAGCAGCTCATAACATAAAAAACCCTTTTTCTACTACCAAATACAGAGAATTACCTTAGCGTCATGGATATTTGGCTTTGGTATCGATTCGGCTGGTTGGCCGAGCTTCACATGCTATCTCTTACGCTTCCGGTTAATTTTTTATCGCAAGTAATGATTCGGTTCAAAAATTATTTTCCTTTATAGCATTCAAGCAGCATTTCAGACATATAAAATCGTATTTCAAGGTCTCTCACCTTCGATTTGTATGGTACCCAATTTCCCTGCTTTTCGATGAATCCTGTTGATCGCAAAACTTTTGATATTGCTGCTTGAGTAGCTTCCAAAGATTTTGTAAACTCTTGTTGAGTTTGACAACAATCTTCATGAAGTATTGCCTAAAATTCTTGGTATTCAAATTTGTTTGGCTGCCCTGGGCGATCTGTATCATCCGTGTCAAAATCACCACTTCTGAACCAAACAAACCATTTCTCGCATGTTGAAACCGATTAAACACATACACCATAAGCTCTGATGAGCAATCGGTGTGCTTCAGCGGCAATTTTTTTAAATTAAAGAAGTAAAGCAAAACTTCCCGCATATGATGCTTTGTTGGCACAAAATTCGATATATTCGAAGCAAAAAAAAAAAAACTTTGTTGTTTACACTATACTGTTCAATAACTAAGTGAAGATAAATTACAGATATGTACCCTTCAAAATTACATAAAAGTTAGTCAAAAGAAAAACCGCGTTCAAAATATTAGCCATCTATTGTAAATCCCGCATTTTTAAGTCAAACACTTAATAATATAAATAATGGTAACAGTTACGAGTATTAAAATCAACTACAATTGAAATTGTTTGTTTCTCCCCAAAGCATCAAATAATATAAATCACAATTTGGGTACTCTGATTATGTGGCCGAGTCTCTAATTAAAATCATTAAAAGTGGACGAAACGAACAAAATGTTTAAACATTTACAATTTCCATGTCTGCAGAGGGGTCTGTAGGCTTTGTCCTATGAATACTCCATTACTACTACAATGTAAAACTTCATGTCAATTCCCACTGTGCAGAGGATGTCTCAAAAATCTGTCTAAGTGGGACTGCTCATCAATTAATATTCTTTCAATCCCTTAGTCAGTATAGAACTGATAGTTAGGAGGTTCAGAATCATTTGATTTCAAATAATACAAAACTGAGAATTTCCTACTTTTAACCAACATTTTCTTTTGACTGTATATCTGCATGTCCAAACAATGCTGTGTCAAATAAGTCTTAAATACCCCTGTATATAGAAAAACTTTATTATTATTATTTTTGTTAAATTCCTTTCTATTTAGCTGTTTATCCAATTGTCTCTCTGTCTGTATGTCTATATGTCCGTCCATTCACACATACATTTCAAAAAAAAAAAAAAAAACTTCTGTTGACGGGTGAAAGTTTTTTTTATTTTATTGTCTTTTTTGAGGATTTCTTCTATTCATTTTGTTCATTTCAAATAAAATAATATTCCTAACACTCAAGCACGTTCTGATCTCATCTTACTATCATCCATCCATTCATCATGCAGTCATCACTAAACAATTTTTTAAAATTATTATTTTCTGTTTTTTTGTTCGTTTGTTTGGGGCAAAAATCCCCTTTTTGGGAACAATTGTTAAGAGCATAAAGTCAAGTTTGTGTATAAATGTTATAGAATAAAGTGGAATGGAGTGAAGTGGACCAGAGTATAATAATGATTATTTTTAACTTTATAGAAATTGAGTGAGGGAGTGAATGAGTTAGAGTGAGTGTCCATTGAATAGTATTTGTCTGGTACTTTATAGATATCAGTTGGTAGTTTATTTTTTTTAGCTGAGAACGTAATTTCAGTTTTATTAAAAAATATAAAACAAAAATAAAGATAATTTAAATTCGCTAAAGCACTTGACAAACTTGAAAACACAAAAAAAAAAAAGAAACCAGTAGTGCCCTTGTTTATTTGTCTTATTGTGTCCTGGTACATAAAAATAGTTTTGTACACACCAGCAGACAGACAGACACAATTCTACAACGTTTTATATTTTAATGAATCATTTAATTGTTTTACAGCAGGCAGCCTAAGTACGATTACAACAAGTAGCACATGGACAACAAAAGCAGAAATTTTACTGCTTCTACCAGTAACCATGCTACCATAATGATGTATGAGCATGAGTAGAGCAGCTTGCAGCTTTGTATGCTGTGCATGAGTGAGTGAGTGAATGACTGAAGGATTTTATTCCGTTTTTTTTGGCACTTGAAATACATTTTTGACTTTTTAATGTGTTGAAGTGCTTGATTTATATTTTTGTAAGATTTTTATTCAATGGTTCAAGTACCATTATCTACATACATACATTTACTTGCTGCTGCTCACTCTCACTTGGTTGGCCTGGCGTTATTTTGCATCCGTTTGTTGTCTTTGTGTCTAAATAGTCAAATTTTTAATGCCAGCGCTACTATTACTTCCGTTTTGTGTTTTTAATGGGTTATATTTAATTTGGCAGGCTTGATTAAAAATATTTAATAGATTTTTTTATAAAACTCCACGATATTATCTGAGAATTTGTGTGGAAATACTTTTTGGTGTTTTTGAAAAGAAACCAGAGAGAATGAGCGATTGCTCACCGAACTTTATGGTGAATGTGTCAACATGCAAAAGATGGTTTGTTGGATTCAGAAGTGGTGATTTTGACACGAAAGACAAAGATCGGCCAGGTCAGCCAAAAAAGTCTAAAGACCAAGAATTGGAGACATTACTCCATGAAGATAGTTGTCAAACTCAACAAGATCTGGCAAAACCATTGGCAGCTTATTCAAGCAGCAATTTTAAAACATTTGCGAATAGGAGGACTCATCCAAAAGCAGGGAAATTGGGTACCATACGTATTGAAGCCGAGAGACAATGAAAGACGATTTTGCATGTCCCAAATGATGCTTAAACGCTATAAAAAAAACTCTATTTTGCACCGAATCATTACATGATAAGAAAAATACATCCATTACAATAACCCAAAGCGAGAGAGATCGTATGTGAAGCCCGGTCAACCAGCCGAATCGACACCAAAGTCAAATATCGATGGAGCTAAGGGAATGTATTTGGTGGGACCAAAAGGGTCCTATTATGAGCTGCTGAAATCTGGCCAGACCGTCACAGGGAATCTGTACCGAATGCAACTGATTCGCTCAGAATATTCTGCAAGACATGAAACCGTAATATTCCATCATGACAATGCTCGACCACATATTGCAATAGCTGTTAAAAACTATTTAGAAAAAAGTGGTTGGAAAGTTTCGCCTCACTCGCCTTATAGTTTAAACCGTGCCCCGTCTGACTACTATTTGTTGCGATCGATACAGAACGCTCTCTCTGATATACGCTTCGCATTGGAACAGAGTATCCGATATTGGATTGATTCGTTCTTAGCCTCAAAAGATGAGCACTTCAATTGGCTCGGAATCCATATGTTGCCAGGAAGATGGGCAAAGATCATAGCTAACAATGATATACTTACTTTGAATAATTTTTTATTGTACAAATGTTTCAAAATAAATACTAAAAATGTTAAAATTTTTTGGATTTTTAAGTCAATATACCAATGATTTTCAATAGAAAATGCATCGATAGCAATAACTTTATATAGAAACTTGATTCATTGCAATATAGAATCTAGATGAATAGCAAACATTTTTTATATAAACTTATGCAAAACGAAGCAATTAAGGAGTGAGATCAAAAAATTCTTAACATACATATATGTTAATAAAAACGAAACCACTAAACTTATAATTTTGAATATTTTTTTATTTGATTGAAAATATTATTACAATTTACAAAAAAAAAATATTTTTATATTTCTAATCACTGGTGATGAAATTTTGAACCTTTTTCAGAAACCCTTCCATTAACATTTTTATAGTGCTTCCTGTCACTTTGCTCGAACAAATAGTCCATCTCCGTTTAAAATCTACCACACCTTTGGACACCTTTTTTGTGCTCTTCAATTCTCTTTTAACAAGAGCCCAATGTCTCTCCACTGGCCTTAGCTCCTGGTACAAATACCACATTATTGTTCTTGTTCCTCTCAAGAACTTTCTTACCATAGTGACAGATGCCAAATCAGGCCAAAAATAAGTGGACACATTATGAAGTCTTATGAATGCAAGCAGCCTTTTTTGTAAACATTCCTTGATGTAAATTTCGGTATTTATAGAGCCCGTTGTAACAAATGATTGGCTTCTTTTGCCGCAACTGCATATTGAATTTTTGGGAAATTTTGTCTGCTTTTGGGTCCTAAACCTTTCTTCAACATTCTCTCGAGCATCAGCAACATAACATTTTTGATCAGGAAGTTGTGAAAAATCTGCCAGAATATACGTTTCGTCATCCATTATGCAGCAAGAATATTTTTGTATAAAACTTGACTTCAATTTCCGTGCTCTGTTTTTGGTCTCTAAATTTTTAGCAGCGTTCCTATCAGGAACTTTTTGAGCCTTGTATGTTTTTAAACCTTAATTGGCTTTAACTTTCCGTTTTAATGAAAAACGTGTGTTAAGAATTTTAAGATCTCACTCCTTATTTTCTATAGAAACTTCATTATTTTTTTCGATATCAATAATTTTCTATGGTAACTTTGTCTATAGCAACAAATATCTAAAGAAACTTATCAATAGCAATATCTTCTATATAAACTAATCAATAGCAAAAATTTTTCTGGAGAAATTTCGTCGATAGTAATAATTTTCTAAAGAAACTAGACCAATAGCAATAATTTTCTACGGAAACTTGATCGAGAGCAACAGTTTTTTTTATATAAACATGATAAATAGCAATTATTTTCATCAATAGCAATAATTTTCTATAGAAACTTCATCGAGACTTAAAATTTTTATCGATAGCAATAATTTTTTTACAGAAACTTGATCAATAGCAATATTTTTCTACAGAAACTTGATCTAGCGAAAAAGTTTTTTTTACAGAAACTTCATCAAGAGCAATAATTTTCCCCAATACAATCATTATCTACAGAAACTTGATCGACAGCAAGAATTTTTATCGATAGCAATAATTATTTACAGAAACTTGATCAATAGCAATATTTTTCTACGGAAACCTGATCGAGAGCAATAGTTTTTTATAGAAACTTCATCAAGAGCAATAATTTTCCTCAATATAATCATTATCTATAGAAACTTGATAGATAGCAAAAGATTTAATCAATAAATAGCAATCATTTTTTATAGAAACTTGATCGACAGCAATAATTTTTATCGATAGCAATAATTATCTTTAATTTTCTAAAGAAACTTGATTAATAGCAATATTTTTATACGGAAACTTTATCGAGACCAATAGTTTTTAATAGAAACTTCATAAAGCAATAATTTTCATCGATTGCTGTAATTTCCTATAGAAACTTGGTCAATAGCAATAATTTTCTATACAAACTTGATAGATAGGTAAAGATCTATCAAGTTTGTATAGAATATTTGACATGTCATTAAGTAAGCCAGCTGAATTTCTTTGTCTTTTCAAAAATTTCATCAATCAATGCTAAATATTCATACATAAGAGTACACATATACAAATTTATTCCCATAACCTTAAAATTGTTTGTCATTATAAACACATTTCAAATTATTATTAAACAATTGACATAAATATAAACTTACCTTACAACAAGTACGACGAATTGTAGCCATAAAATATCTGTAAATATTACAAAAAAAATAAACAAATAAAAATTAGTTACACAATTTAAAATAAAAGATTAAACTTTATAAAAAAATATATCAATAAACTGAAAATTTAAAACCGTTTTTTTTTTTATGATTGAAATATAAATGAAATAAAATAAAAATGTGATAAAAATTGAGATGAATTGAGCGTAAAGAATTATTATTTTAATGGAACAGTTTTCTTTATTTAACATTTTAAACTAAAAAAAATTTGTAGTAAATATAATAAAAAGGGGGAATGAAACATAATTTACCCTTAAATTTTTAGAGTTAGTTTAATAAAAATGAAATGGTTTGATAAGTGTGTGTAACGAATTTATGAAATAACTTTAAAGAGATCAAGTTTTTAAAGGGTGAATTAATAAAATGATAAATTTTACATGCTAACTGTATTTTAAACTCCTAAGCCTAGATATAAATCGTTTAAAAAGGAGAATTATTCATAATCATATGATGGTAGAAATATTTTTTAAAGAAAACTATTCGATAGCAATTATTTTCCGTAGAAACTTGATGGATAGCAACAATTTTCCACAGAAACTTGAGGAATAGCAATAATTTTTTATAAAAACTAAACGGATAGCAATAATTTTTTATAGAAACTTAATGGATAGCAACAATTTTCCACAGAAACTTAATTGATAGCAATAATTTTCCATAGAAACGTGAGGGATAGCAACAATCTTCCATACAATAGATAGCAATAATGTTCCATTGAAACTTGATCAATAGCAATAATTCCTATCGATATTTTCTACAAAAACTAAACCGATAGCAATAATTTTTTTATAGAATCTTGATGGATAGCAATAATTTTAAATACAAACTTAATCGATAGCTTTTAATTGAAACTTAATCTATAGCAATTATTCTCATCGATAGCATTAATTATCAAGAGAAACACCATGTATAGCAATAATTTTCTACAGAAACTTACCCGTAGCAATAATCTTCCATATAAACTTATCCATAGCAATAATTTTTACATAGAAACTTAATGGATAGCAACAATTTTTCATACAAGCTTGTCAGAAAGCAATAATTCTCTTTAGAAACGTAATCGAGAGCAATTATTTTCATTTAATTGATCGATTGCAAATATTTTCCATATAAACTTTTCGATAGCAATAGTATTTCATAGAAACTTGGATGGATAGCAACAACTGTTAAATGATGAATAGCAATAAGTTGCCATAGAAAATTTATTAATAGCAATCGTTTTAATCGATGGCAATAATTTTCAATATAAACTTGATCGATAGCAATAATTTTGTTATAGAAACTTGACCAATGCAACAATATTGCAACATTTTCTTATAAAAACTTTACAAATAGCAATAATTTTCCATAATAACACTGATAGAAATAATTTTCCATAGTAACTTGATAAATAGCAATAATTTTCCATACAAACTTAATTGATAGCAATAAAGTTCCATTGAAACTTATTCAATAGCAATAATTCTTATCGATATAAACAGGATGTATAGCAATAATTTTCTGCAAAAACTAAACAGATAGCAAACATTTTCTATAGAAACTTGATGGATAGCAACAATTTTTCATACAAATTTAATCGATAGCAATAATTGTCTTTAAAAATATGATGAATAGCAGAAATATTTCATTGAAAGTTAATACATACCAATAATTCTCATCGATAGCATTAATTATCCATGGAAACACCATGTATAGCAATAATTTTCCACAGAAACTCAATGGATAGCAACAATTTTTCATACAAGCTTGATTGAAAATAATAATTCTCTTTAGAAACATAATCGAGAGCAATAATTTTAATTTAATTGATCGATTGCAATCATTTTCCATATAAACTTATCGATACCAATAGTATTTCACAGAAACTTTATGGATAACATTGAGACATGATGAATAGCAATAAGTTCCAATAGACAATTTATTGATAGCAATCGTTTTCATCGATGGCAACAACTTGCAATATAAACTTGAACGATAGCAATAATTTTGTTATAGAAACTTGACCGATGCAACAATATTGCAACAGTTTTTTATAAAAACTTTACAAATAGCAATAATTTTCCATAAGAACACTGATAGAAATAATTTTCCATAGAAATTTGATGGATAGCAATAATTTTCTATAAAAACTAAACCAATAGCAATCATTTTCTATAGAAACTTGATGGATAGCAACAATTTTCCATACAAACTTAATAGATAGCAATAATTGTCTATAGAAATATGATGAATAGCAGAAATTTTCCATTGCAACTTAATATATAGCAATAATTCTCATCGATAGCATTGATTATTAATAGAAACATGATGTATAGCAATAATTTTCTACAGAAACTTATCCGTAGCAATAATATTCCATAGAAACTTATTGGATAGCAATAATTTTTCATACAATATTGATTGAAAGCAATAATTCTCTTTAGAAAAATAATCGAGAGCAATAATTTTCATTTAATTGATCGACTGCAATCATTTTCCATATAAATTTATCGACAGCAATAGTATTTCATAGAAACTTGGATGGATAGCAAGAATTGTTCCATTGAAACATGATGAATAGCAATAAGTTTCCATATTCAATTTATTGATAGCAATAGTTTTCATCGATGGCAATAACTTTCAATATAAACTTGATCGATAAATTTGTACTGAAACTTGACCTTTATACAAACTTTACAAATAGCAATAATTTTCCATAGAAATATGACCGTTAGCAATAATTTTCCAAAGAAACATGATCGATAGCAATAATTTTCTAAAAAACGTGATCAATAGCAATAACTTTCCAGAGAAACTTCATGGATAGTAAACATTTTCTACAGAAACTTAATGGTTAGCAAACATTTTTCATAAAAACTAGATAGATAGCAATAATTTTCATCGATAGCAAAATTTTTTCATAGAAAATTATGAACTGCATTAATTTTTTAAAGAAACTAGATCGATAGTAATAATTTCAAGTTCAATAGACGGCAACTCTTTTTATACCCACCATCAAAACAGGACAGGGGTAATGACTGAGATCGAAAAAACCTTAACACACGTTTTTCTTTAAAAATTTTAAAGTATTATTTGATTTTCTTTTTTTATACCCTTCACCTTCGTGAGAAGGGTATATATAAGTTTGTCATTCCGTTTGTAATTTCCACAATATAACTTTCCGACCCTATAAAGTATATATAATCTGGATCCTTATAGATAGCGGAGTCGGTTAAGCCATGTCCGTCTGTCTGTTGAAATCAATTTTCTGAAGACCCCAGTTACCTTCGGGATCCACATCTTCAATAATTCTATCAGACATGCTTTCGAGAATTTTTCTATTTAAAATCAGCAAAATCCGTCCATAAATAACGGAGATATGGGCAAAAATCCAAGACAACCTCTAAAAATTTTATTAAAAAAAAGACAATTTATTGCATGTTTTGACAAACAAGCAACAAAACGTATGTGTTGGTTTCATTGCTTTGCGTATTTTGTTTTTATATTTTTTTTTTTTTGGTGTTTGACAAAAAAGCAACAAAACGTAAGTTTCGATGTGTGTTGGTTTCATTGCTTCGCGTATTTTGCTTTTTTTTGGTGTTTCGTTTGGCGTTGTTGTTTTTATACCCTTCACCTTCGTGAGAAGGGATATAATATTGCCATTTCGTTTGTAACTTCTATAATATAATCTGTTTGTGAGCAATTAAATGTAAAATTTTTAAAAGTTTTCTTGATATATTTAGGATGCTATACGCTGAAAGTGCGCAATTAATGCAGCCACAACAAATGTGAAGCGTATGTAAAATTAGGCATAGCCGAATACAGCACTCTTACTTGTTTTTTGATCAAGTTACCTTTGTAAAACATATCATTTATTATGTTTAATGTCAATTATTCATTTGTTGTTAATCTGATTAAAATGAGTGACCAGAAAAAAGTGCGTACTAAAATTATTAAATATTTTCAACAAAACTCAACTTGGTCCTACAAAAAGTTGGTCAAACAATCAAAGGTCTGCCGTCAAACAGATTCCAATGTAATGAAACAGTATCAGGAGAACTTGTCCGTTAATAGAAAACCTTGTTCAGGTAGAAAGAATGGTTCACATGATGTTTCTAAAGCCAAAAAAATAGAAAGCATTTTCATAAGAGCTCCCAACTCATCCAGTAGGAAAGCAGCCCAATGCAGGTTTAAAAACATAAAAGGCTCAAACATACAAGGGACATATAAGGAACTTTGCACAAAATTTAGAGGCCAAACACAGAGTACGAAAATTGAAGTCAAATAAAAAAATATACCTGCTGCATAATGAATGACGAAACTTATGTTCTGGAAAATTTTCGCAGCTTCCGGGTCAATATTTGTATGTTGCTGATGCTCGAGAGAATGTTGAAGAAAAGTTTCGGACCCAAAAGCTGACAAAATTTCCTAAAAAGTTATTGGCATGGCAAGCAATATGCAGTTGCAGCAAATGAAGGCAACAATTTGTTTGAGGGCTCTATAAATACCGAAATTTACATCAAGGAATGTTTACAAAAGAGGATGCTTTCATTCATAAGACTTCTTTCTTAATGCGTCCACTTATTATTGGCCTGATTTGGCATCCTGTCACTTTGGTAAGCAAGGTCTTGAGTGGTACAAGAACAATAATGTGGTATTTGTAACAAGAGAGCCAATTTCTCCAAACTGCCTGGAGCCACGGCCAGTGGAGATATATTGGGCTCTTATTAAAAGAGAATTGAAGAGCACCTTTTTTGTGCTCTGTCCAAAAGTATGGTAGATTTTAAACGGAGATGGACTACCAGTTCGAGCAAAGTGACAGAAAGCTAAATAAAAACCTTAATGGATGGTTTTCTGGAAAAGGTTATCGTAGACCTACAAAAGAATATATATTCTGGGTAGTCATAAGATTCTGAGACGAGCTAGCTATGTCCATCCGTCTGTATGTCTGCTGAAAACACGACAATAATTGTCTTATAATAATTAATCGGTGTAAACACCTTTCTCTTCTTCTATTGTTTTCCAAAATTTTTGGAGATTAAAGCAGTCTTGTACAACTGGTGCACCACTGTAGGTTTATTGATTAAAATGACACAAATTTTAAAATATTTCATACCTTTCAAGCCAATCAGAAAAAGAAAAAAAAAAAATTTGAAAATTCATCACACAAAAGAGGAAATAATTTTGGCAAAACAACAATACCATAACATATTAAATTCTCAACAAGTTAGTCAAGCATAAAGAGACAGAGTTGTTAAACAAAATCCCCCCAATAATATCGTAATAAAACAAAATAAATAATATTAATTTAAATTTTCAAGATATTTTAGCAACAAGCAAATATGGCAAACAAAAAAAAAACACACACACAAAATTAATATTAAATTGAAAAGATTGAAGACTTTCGAAATGCATGTTCATAAGTATACATATATGGCAGTATAAATGTGTGTATGGCAGATAAGCAACCTACCCAGGAATGCAAAAAAAAAAAATATCTAAAGTAAAATAGATTAAGACATGAAGTAAATAAATATTCATAAAAAACCAAACTCCAGCCAGTCAGTAGTGAGCCAACAAATATATGTATGAAGTAGAATTCTTACTTCCACAAAACCCTCAAACATGCAGATAAGCATTTAAGGGATGTAAATAAAATGAAAATACATATTCTATGAATGAATATAAATCGTAGCTGATGCTGATGGAGAAAATCACAGACATGTTAAAAAATATTACACATATAGAACAAATAAAAAGGAAAATAATAATAATAATAAAATGCTTTCTAAAGCAAATCTCTCGTTATGAAAAACTTTGCCAATTCATACCAACAAAACTCACACATAAATACACAACAAACAACAACTACAGAAAAATATGTTAAATTCTTCACTTCAATATTTAAACAAATAAATGGTTAAGTATAAAAAAATAAAAAAAATAAAAAAATATTGATGTTTTTATTCCAGGTATTTTTCCAACAAAAAAAAAAAAAAAAGAAAAGGTAAACAACATCATCATTATCCTCATCATGCTCTCGTGCTACCATTAAAGGACACACGAACTCATACAAATACACAAGGATGTAATAAAATAGCACCAAAACGAAAAAAATATTATTGTTTAGAGAAAATTTTACGCATTTCAAAACAGATTTTTGTCTCAAATTACTTAAACAAACATACGAAAGGCAGGGGCACACAGAACAAAGTGGCATTAAATACACGCACACACACCTACACACATACTGTAATAACCTAACACACATACACAAACACACATACTTACAAAGATGCTTAAATGTAGATCTACAAATCATATTAAAGAGAGACCGACATATTAAGAAAAATAAATAAAATTGTACAATAAAATGGAAAATATATGTATTTTAAGAAATTATTTATCATAACAACACCTAGGGGGTAATCACTTGATGAGGACAATTACAATTTATGTTTTCGTATACTCAATATGATCCATAAAAGAAAGAGAGAGTGGTCACAGAGCAAAAATATTTAATTAGTTCTAGTTCAGTTCTAGTTCAGTTCTAGTTCAGTTCTAGTTCAGTTCTAGTTCAGTTCTAGTTCAGTTCTAGTTCAGTTCTAGTTCAGTTCTAGTTCAGTTCTAGTTCAGTTCTAGTTCAGTTCTAGTTCAGTTCTAGTTCAGTTCTAGTTCAGTTCTAGTTCAGTTCTAGTTCAGTTCTAGTTCAGTTCTAGTTCAGTTCTAGTTCAGTTCTAGTTCAGTTCTAGTTCAGTTCTAGTTCAGTTCTAGTTCAGTTCTAGTTCAGTTCTAGTTCAGTTCTAGGTCAGTTCTAGTTCAGTTCTATTTTAAATAACTAGATTTTTTTGTCCCTTAAAGTAACATTTTCTAACTTTATTAAACATTTCCAACGACATCCATAACAACCCCAAGCATTAATATAATCTATCCCCTCATGTTTTTACAATTTTAATTGAATACCCTTATTAATTGTTTACATTGAAGCTGTGTAAATAAATGTATTTAGGTATTTTGTGGCTGGTTTCATATACAACATTAGGGAATAATTGTTTTTGGCATTTTTCACCTTGGGCATATTTATATTTCAAACGTTTTTCTACTGCAAAATGAAACGAAACAGAACAACATAAGTTCATGCCATTTTTTTTTTTTGTGGAAACATGAATGAACAAAAACTTATTACCTACAGTTTTTAGCAATTCAAGTCTTACGTTTCTTTAGTTTTATTTGCCATTTGAGACACATGAAATACCAAAACATAAGAAAGCAAATATATATTTTTGTGTGGGGTACTTGGCTATATAACACAAACATGCTCCAACAACAAGCCACCTACCCAAGAATCTTGGATTGTAGAGCCAAATAAAGAAAATAAACCGAAAAAAAATAGTAGTAGCAACTAAATTTATTGCCCACATTAAATAAATAAAAGAAAGCAAAAAAATAAAAATTCCCTTACTCTCTCTCACAATTCATATTCCAAAAAAAAAAAAAAAAACAAAAACGAAGTGAAAATCATACTGAAACCAGGAGTTAACTGTTTGAAAATAATCAAAGGAATATATATTAACAAACAGCAAAATAAAATGAATAAAAGGAAACTATAGAAAATAAAAATCATTTCCCAAAAATATACTTAAACGCACACATTTTCATTGTTGTTGAACAATTTTTATTTTTTTTGCTCTTTATTCTACAATTTTTGGTGTGATTGTGTGATATTTTTTTTTTTTTTTTTTTTTTGTCGAACTGCGAGTCAAACTTGATTTCTAGTCATTCATATGAATGAAATTGTAATTTCGTACAATGAAAATACTTTTTGTGGCAGCACCAACAAAACTCATACATTTATATATTGTTCCACAAACGTACGTTCATACGTTTACAAATGAAAGTACGTTTCATTGTACGAGTGAGTACAAGTGCTGGAAGTATTGAAATGAATAATAATCTTTTACCAAAAATTATACTCACACGTATGAGGTTATGTTTTTTTGTGCATTTCATTTTTTTCCTTTTGTAAGGATTTGTTGCCATTTTTGGTGTACGTTGGGTGTTTAGTAATACGAATACGTGTTGAGGATTATTTTCAATGTATTAACGAGGATGGGCTGATAAGTATTTCTATTGCTTTATTTTATTTGAATTCTAGCTTAGTTCTAGTTCTGTTCTGTTCTAGTTCTGTTCTAGTTCTGTTTTAGTTCTGTTCTAGTTCTGTTCTAGTTCTGTTCTAGTTCTGTTCTAGTTCTGTTCTAGTTCTGTTTCTAGTTCTGTTCTAGTTCTGTTCTAGTTCTGTTCTAGTTCTGTTCTAGTTCTGTTCTAGTTCTGTTCTAGTTCTGTTCTAGTTCTGTTCTAGTTCTGTTCTAGTTCTGTTCTAGTTCTGTTCTAGTTCTGTTCTAGTTCTGTTCTAGTTCTGTTCTAGTTCTGTTCTAGTTCTGTTCTAGTTCTAGTTCTGTTCTAGTTCTGTTCTAGTTCTGTTCTAGTTCTAGTTCTGTTCTAGTTCTGTTCTAGTTCTGTTCTAGTTCTGTTCTAGTTCTGTTCTAGTTCTGTTCTAGTTCTGTTCTAGTTCTGTTCTAGTTCTGTTCTAGTTCTGTTCTAGTTCTGTTCTAGTTCTGTTCTAGTTCTGTTCTAGTTCTGTTCTAGTTCTGTTCTAGTTCTGTTCTAATTCTGTTCTAGTTCTGTTATAGTTCTGTTCTGTTCTAGTTCTGTTCTAGTTCTGTTCTAGTTCTGTTCTAGTTCTGTTCTAGTTCTGTTCTAGTTCTGTTCTAGTTCTGTTCTAGTTCTGTTCTAGTTCTGTTCTTGTTCTGTTCTAGTTCTGTTCTAGTTCTGTTCTGTTCTAGTTCTGTTCTAGTTCTGTTCTAGTTCTGTTCTAGTTCTGTTCTAGTTCTGTTCTAGTTCTGTTCTAGTTCTGTTCTAGTTCTGTTCTAGTTCTGTTCTAGTTCTGTTCTAGTTCTGTTCTAGTTCTGTTCTAGTTCTGTTCTAGTTCTGTTCTAGTTCTGTTCTAGTTCTGTTCTAGTTCTGTTCTAGTTCTGTTCTAGTTCTGTTCTAGTTCTGTTCTAGTTCTGTTCTAGTTCTGTTCCAGTTCTAGTTCTGTTCCAGTTCTAGTTCTGTTCCAGTTCTAGTTCTGTTCCAGTTCTAGTTCTGTTCCAGTTCTAGTTCTGTTCCAGTTCTAGTTCTGTTCCAGTTCTAGTTCTGTTCCAGTTCTAGTTCTGTTCCAGTTCTAGTTCTGTTCCAGTTCTAGTTCTGTTCCAGTTCTAGTTCTGTTCCAGTTCTGTTCCAGTTCTAGTTCTGTTCCAGTTCTAGTTCTGATCCAGTTCTAGTTCTGTTCCAGTTCTAGTTCTGTTCCAGTTCTAGTTCTGTTCCAGATCTAGTTCTGTTCCAGATCTAGTTCTGTTCCAGTTCTAGTTCCGTTCTAGTTCTGTTCTAGTTCCGTTCTAGTTCTGTTCTAGTTCTGTTCTAGTTCTGTTCTAGTTCTCTTCTAGTTCTGGTCTAGTTCTGTTCTAGTTCTGTTCTAGTTCTGTTCTAGTTCTGTTCTAGTTCTGTTCTAGTTCTGTTCTAGTTCTGTTCTAGTTCTGTTCTAGTTCTGTTCTAGTTCTGTTCTAGTTCTGTTCTAGTTCTGTTCTAGTTCTGTTCTAGTTCTCTTCTAGTTCTGTTCTAGTTCTGTTCTAGTTCTGTTCTAGTTCTGTTCTAGTTCTGTTCTAGTTCTGTTCTAGTTCTAGTTCTGTTCTAGTTCTGTTCTAGTTCTGTTCTAGTTCTGTTCTAGTTCTGTTCTAGTTCTGTTCTAGTTCTGTTCTAGTTCTGTTCTAGTTCTGTTCTAGTTCTGTTCTAGTTCTGTTCTAGTTCTGTTCTGTTCTAGTTCTGTTCTAGTTCTGTTCTAGTTCTGTTCTAGTTCTGTTCTAGTTCTGTTCTAGTTCTGTTCTAGTTCTGTTCTAGTTCTGTTCTAGTTCTGTTCTAGTTCTGTTCTAGTTCTGTTCTAGTTCTGTTCTAGTTCTGTTCTAGTTCTGTTCTAGTTCTGTTCTAGTTCTGTTCTAGTTCTGTTCTAGTTCTGTTCTAGTTCTGTTCTAGTTCTGTTCTAGTTCTGTTCTAGTTCTGTTCTAGTTCTGTTCTAGTTCTGTTCTAGTTCTGTTCTAGTTCTGTTCTAGTTCTGTTCTAGTTCTAGTTCTGTTCTAGTTCTAGTTCTGTTCTAGTTCTGTTCTAGTTCTGTTCTAGTTCTGTTCTAGTTCTGTTCTAGTTCTGTTCTAGTTCTGTTCTAGTTCTGTTCTAGTTCTGTTCTAGTTCTGTTCTAGTTCTGTTCTAGTTCTGTTCTAGTTCTGTTCTAGTTCTGTTCTAGTTCTGTTCTAGTTCTGTTCTAGTTCTGTTCTAGTTCTGTTCTAGTTCTGTTCTAGTTCTGTTCTAGTTCTGTTCTAGTTCTAGTTCTGTTCTAGTTCTAGTTCTGTTCTAGTTCTGTTCTAGTTCTGTTCTAGTTCTGTTCTAGTTCTGTTCTAGTTCTGTTCTAGTTCTGTTCTAGTTCTGTTCTAGTTCTGTTCTAGTTCTGTTCTAGTTCTGTTCTAGTTCTGTTCTAGTTCTAGTTCTGTTCTAGTTCTGTTCTAGTTCTGTTCTAGTTCTGTTCTAGTTCTAGTTCTGTTCTAGTTCTGTTCTAGTTCTGTTCTAGTTCTGTTCTAGTTCTGTTCTAGTTCTGTTCTAGTTCTAGTTCTGTTCTAGTTCTGTTCTAGTTCTGTTCTAGTTCTGTTCTAGTTCTGTTCTAGTTCTGTTCTAGTTCTGTTCTAGTTCTGTTCTAGTTCTGTTCTAGTTCTGTTCTAGTTCTGTTCTAGTTCTGTTCTAGTTCTGTTCTAGTTCTGTTCTAGTTCTGTTCTAGTTCTGTTCTAGTTCTGTTCTAGTTCTGTTCTAGTTCTGTTCTAGTTCTGTTCTAGTTCTGTTCTAGTTCTGTTCTAGTTCTGTTCTAGTTCTAGTTCTGTTCTAGTTCTGTTCTAGTTCTGTTCTAGTTCTGTTCTAGTTCTGTTCTAGTTCTGTTCTAGTTCTGTTCTAGTTCTGTTCTAGTTCTGTTCTAGTTCTGTTCTAGTTCTGTTCTAGTTCTGTTCTAGTTCTAGTTCTGTTCTAGTTCTGTTCTAGTTCTGTTCTAGTTCTGTTCTAGTTCTAGTTCTGTTCTAGTTCTGTTCTAGTTCTGTTCTAGTTCTGTTCTAGTTCTGTTCTAGTTCTGTTCTAGTTCTGTTCTAGTTCTGTTCTAGTTCTAGTTCTGTTCTAGTTCTGTTCTAGTTCTGTTCTAGTTCTGTTCTAGTTCTGTTCTAGTTCTGTTCTAGTTCTGTTCTAGTTCTGTTCTAGTTCTGTTCTAGTTCTGTTCTAGTTCTGTTCTAGTTCTGTTCTAGTTCTGTTCTAGTTCTGTTCTAGTTCTGTTCTAGTTCTGTTCTAGTTCTGTTCTAGTTCTGTTCTAGTTCTGTTCTAGTTCTGTTCTAGTTCTGTTCTAGTTCTGTTCTAGTTCTGTTCTAGTTCTAGTTCTGTTCTAGTTCTGTTCTAGTTCTGTTCTAGTTCTGTTCTAGTTCTAGTTCTGTTCTAGTTCTGTTCTAGTTCTGTTCTAGTTCTGTTCTAGTTCTGTTCTAGTTCTGTTCTAGTTCTAGTTCTGTTCTAGTTCTGTTCTAGTTCTGTTCTAGTTCTGTTCTAGTTCTGTTCTAGTTCTGTTCTAGTTCTGTTCTAGTTCTGTTCTAGTTTTGTTAACCTAATTTTAAAACCAACCACCTTCTAAGTACTTTATAATAAAACACAACAAAATAAAGGACCTTTGGTAGTTGCCATTGTAGTCGTCTAGTGCTAAAATAAATGCGTGCGTGTCAAGAGATAGTTTAAGTTTACTAGAAAATTTTCTACCACCTTTCACACTCTCCGCTCTGCCTCGCTGCCTTTCTCTTTAAACTCCTTTAGAAACATCAGTTTGTAGCAACTACACTCACATAAAGAAATAATATTTAATGAAATTGTTTGGAGAATTTAACCGAAACCGAACTGAAACAAAATTATAGAGAAATTAAAAACATTAAATAAAGACACACGCAGCAACACACACACACACAATTTCAATTTCAGCACCCCACTATGAGCCGGGTGATGAGCCAGGGAACTAACTACCACACAGCAATCGTAATGACGATGATGAGGAGCAGGAAATTTATTACAATTTATTAAATATATCATAAACGTATAGCAAACAGCAAAAAAAAAATATAGAAATTTTTATAATACCCAAGGGTAGGTTTAGGTGTTTTGCAACAATTTATTATCAAACAATAAAAATAAGAGGGTTAAAATCATAAAAAAGACAAAATACGGCAAAAACGAAAACAATATAAAAAAAAGTTTTGAAAAAACAATAATAATAATATTGAAACAATTAATTACAATGTTTGGTGATGTGTAAAATGATGGGAAATTGTTATGAAAAGCAATTTAACATTATTGTGACCAACACGAAAATACAAGAAGAAAAAAATAGCAGGGAAAACAAATGAAAATTGATAATATTTAAAAACGCAAATACAATAATATAATAAAATTATGGACATATCTCGGTTTAGAGTGAGTGTGTTTCAATACTCAACAACCACATTGTTTAAAGCAAATAGAAATATTTAATTTAATATTAAATAAATAGCTTTAAGGTTTCAAAAGTTTTCTATAGAGATTTGTTAAACAATAGTCCTGATGTAAATTCATTTGGGGGAGATATTTTTGTGGCGATTTTAATTGGATTTTTGGCAGAGAGGTAGGAGAATTGAAATACAATTAAATAGAGAAGAATAGCTACGGAAGCAATCCTTCAAATCACTAGCCTTTAGTGAAGGGTAAGATGTACATTTATTTTGAATATTTAAGATTTTTACAATAATTACTTAGGATTATAAATTTGGTAATTGGTTTGGTTTTTAGGTAATATTTTAAAGCATTTCAAGAACTTCATACAGACCAACAATACGACCACGAGTCTTTGTTGAAATAGAGTGAAAAAATTTAACCAAGATCTTGGTAAATTAGCTTAACAGAATGCGAATAATCCAATATTGGTAGTCTCTATTTTCGAAAGCAATGATGTGCAAGATCATCATAGGATTCATTGTAAAATTGAGGCATGTTTGACCATAAGATGCTCCCACAAGCACTACGATTTCTTTGCGTTGGTTAATACATATCAGACAAAACTTGGATTTATGCATATGATCTGGAAATTCTGTCCCACGATAATACGAGCTCTATCAAACATTCAGACATCTATAAAACATAAAATATACAGACATCATTTTACTGCCACACGGTAAGTAAAAAACATAATGGAGTTCTGCGTTGACAAAAAGAGCAGTCAAAGTTTTCAACTCTAATGAAAATTTAGTTTGTTGGAAGATACCATTGTATTTCATCCTTAGTGATATCAAAGAATAAACAAAAAAGTATTGTTATATAAATGTCTTTTCAACAATCAAATCATGTCATGACATGATTTTTCGTCTTCCTTATATAGGAAATGAAAGCTTCTATTGAGATCTAAAATTATGGTGAAAGAAGAGTTTAGAAAAACTCGACAGATTCATTCTGAAACCACAATTCCATTCAAACACGCTTGTTAGTCTCCATAGCTATGAATTGAGTCACAATTTATCCCTCATATGCTCTCAATAAAGTCAATAGTTTTAAATTTTAGTTATAAGTTTTGAATACAGCTAACAAAAAAGTACAAAGAGACAAGACGCCTGTCTTTTCAGGAACTTGCAAATAAAAAAGCAGCTAAACAAATTGGATTACATGAACCATAATTTGAGTACCACAAAAATCCTATTTCTGTGCAGCTCCTACTGGAAAAGTGGGAGAGCTTAAGTTAACTGGGTATTATTCTGAACAGCATATTCCTACACAGAGAAAACAGATTCGTAATAGCAACCGAATTTGTTGCCAATCGAATGATTCTACCTTAGTGATCGAATTTTACAGTTGTGGCTACTAAATTTTAGGAGCAAAAAAAGTATGGTTGCTTCAACCGAAATTCTTCTTTATCAACTGATTTTTTGTTGATAGAACTGAGAAATCTATGTGTGCAACCCAATCATTCGATTTGCAACAAGATCGGTTGCTACTACGAATCTGTTTTCTCTGTGTAGATGTATGTCTGCTGAAATACCAAAGGCTTGATAAGAGCAGACAAATCTAGGAGTGCGAACTGGCGGTCATACGGAGGCAAGGCTTAACTAGATTGCAGAGGATTTACTGGTCAGAAAGCTAGCATCCAACAGATTGATTGATTATTTTACTTTAAAGATCTTCCGCTTGACAAATTTCATCATATCGATCTGGTACTAGGTACTAATACATGAAACATCTCCCTATTCTTTACTGAAAGTTTTTCAGTTTTAGAAGCAGAGAACAAACTAGCTTTGGTGTATACATAGTGTGCATCTAGGTTAGGACCGTGAACAGTCATAGAGTGCCTTAAATGAGTCAATTTACCCCCTCCTAGAAAATCATAATGTTGTTAAACTACTTTCACTAAAAATACGAGGGCGGGTTAATAAGTCCGTGACTTTTTGAATGAAACCCAGGATTTTGGATAAAAAATCATTCTATTTTTCCACATAGTCTCCTTTGAGCTCTATACACTTTGACCAACGTTTCTCCAATTCGTCGAGGTCATCAAAATATGTATTTGTTTGTACGATGATTTCATCGTTGGAATTAAATCTCTTTCCTCCGAGTCATAACTTTAGATTTGGAAACAAGAAAAAGTTAATCGGGGCTAAATGAAGACAAAAGGTCGGTTGAAGGAGCAATTCATAGTCTAATACATGGATTTTTGCCATTTAAACTGCACATGTGTGCACCCTTGCATTGTCCTGGTGAAAAACAACTTTTATCTTGGCCAAATGCGGTTGGTTTTTTATTCAAATCCCAATAAGTTGGCATAATATTCGCGATTGAGTGTTTTACCATTTTGAAGGTAGTCAATGTGGATTATATCGATTTGACACCTATTCACTCCGAAAAAACCACTGCTTTCACTGCTGTTCGGTCTCTGGTATGTTGTGGTGGCTGCACGTTTCGTCCACGGTTACGAAATGGCGCAAATACTCGCCCATATAGCTGTTGAACAACGTCAAATACTCCTGCGCTGTTGTCTCAAGATTGCGTTTGTGGTCGATTAAGAGCAAACGCGGCACCCATCTTGCGCAAAGGTTTCTTATACCCTATGATCATTCAAAATTGAAACCACTGAGTCATGTGAGATGCCTATGGTTTCCAAAATCTCTCGCACTTTCAATCTACAATCGGCCTACTCTACATCGTGAATTTGTTCAATTGTTACGGTTGCATATACCTCTACTGGGCGTCCAGAACATTCGGCGTATTCCGTGCTTGTACGGCCACAACGAAATTCAGTAAAGCATTTTTATACATTGAAATTTATGGTGCAGAGTTTCTATAGTATTTATCAAGCTGAGTCGGGGTTGAGTGATGGTTGATTCAGCAAAAAAAAAAGTTTTATTGAGCACGCGAAATTCACTTTTTTCATATTCTCCTCAAGTCATGCGGTAGTCTGCTAAAATGGCTGTCAAACACAAACTAAATGACGCAGCTTGTTCCAATATGACAGGAGTTAACTGACAGATGCCTGTTGACAGGAGCAGTGTTGCTCTAGCAGTTAAGAGACGGGATATTCAAAAAGTCACTCACTTATTGACCCGTCCTCATATCATTCTACTAACAGTTATAAATCTTTTTGTTATAAATTGTTGAAAAATATGAGTATGTATTTCCCTATAAATTCGGGTTTAGTTTAATATTTCGATAAATAGGAATTGTGAGGTATTTAAAAAAATACAAATCCTATTTAGGTAAAGTGCGGGAAATTTGTGTTAATTGTTTTACATGCACAAGTTCCGTGGTATGCGAAAAGTTGGCATATGACATCACGAGTCCAATTAAAGGTAAATGACCCAGCATTTATCACCATCATAGCGCTATTTCCAAATATGTCACAAATACTAAAAACAAATTTATAAATATGTAATGACGTAAGGCGTTACGCCGAAACATATTTGCAAATATGTAATGACGTGAAGTATTACGTTGAAACATATTTAACTCGGCATATTTATCTTCACTCACTTTGTCCAATTGTGGTAAAAAGTATACGATTTCTCAATCAAATTTAAACAAATCAAATTTGTAAATAAAATGTTGAGACCCTATTATAATATCGGAAACAAAATATTTAAGTACATCTGGGTTGTGACCGTGAACTGTCATAGACTGCGTAAAATATGTCAATTTACCCCCTCCTAGAACACCGTCATGTTAAACACTTTCATATAAAGTGTTAGAACTAGAACTGGACTCTATCATTGCGAAAGCAATCTCAGGACCGCTTCTGTGTTGGTTCTATATAATCAAAACTAAAAGTTAAAGCGCGATAAGTAAATATTATAAGTATACCAAATTTCCGGCCTCTAGGTGTTGTCTTTCAAATTTCTGGAAAAAAGCACTCCAACCTAAAGTTCTATGAAATTATATTAATACTGTTAAGCTGAAAGCCGGTTGAAGGGCGAAAAGGCTGGATAAGTTGGAAGAGATGTTCAAACTCTCTGAGCCGAAACAAAATCGTTTAGATTTTGTTACTCAGAACAATTGGACAAATAAATATGAAAAAAGGAAAGAAATAAAACAAAGTAATTAGGATATTTTCTAATTATTTATTCAATTGCTTGGAAGATGGATTCTTACAATAAGGAGCAGCAGTAGTAGTAGACAGTTGAAAGTTAGATTTGTATCTCTAGCCGATAAAGAAGTATTTACGACTATTTACGATTGATTTAGAACATATTGACAAGTGGAAGTATACTGCAACACATAGCATTCTGCATTAATATATATATTGAGGAAAAAATAGGAATTGCAGGGAAATAAGAAAAATCGCTAAGTGTTGTTTTTGAGCGAAAACTTCTGAAGCTTGATCTGAGCCGTCCTAATGTACCTTAACGACAACAATTCTACTCTCACATTCATACAATTCATTCCATTCATTTAGCAGGGTTAATTTCTCGTCATTTTCATACACCTCTTATTTGGTTAAAGTGTTCTACACACAAACTCTCACACACACCTCCATACACTTGGGGTGTCCTTATTAATAAAAACAACAACTATTTTATTTTCGTTTTTCATAATACTCATCGCAGTCAGGCTCGTGTACTCGTAGCCCCGTTCGTATTTCTAAAACAACAACAAGCGATTAGGTATAAAAAAAATATGTTTACATTTGTCTCGGTACTTGATCCCAAAGCCCATTAGTATTATACACCATTTAGTAGTTGCAGTAGTAGTAGTAGTACGAGTAGTTGGTTGGTTGTTGTTATTTAGTTGTTTAGTTGTAATATTCATAGTGTAGAAGAAGCTGCTTTATTATTGCTAGTGTTGTTGTTCTTGTTCTTTTTAGTTTAGTTTTTTGCTTTCTATTTAATTTGTATTGTTGTTGTTGTTGTTAAAGTTCTCGTGTCATTGCCGTCGTTACACTGGGATTTCAACACATTTGTTTGCTATGTATGTATGTTTTCTCTATATCCTTGTGCTGTCTTATTGTCGTTTTCATTCCCCATTGTTGTAATTGTTGTTGTTGTTGCTGTAATTCTACATAGTTATTTTTGTCGAACACGAACTCAAGCACGAACTATGAACTTTTAGTAATTGTTGAATTGTAAAATAGAAAAAAAACATAAAATAACGACAACAGCAGCAGCAAAAATTCAAAAGTTTTCTACTTTTACTTGCTGCGGTGTATTGTGGGGGTATTGATATTGCTGCTGTTGTTTTCTATAAAATGTTTAAGTAAAACACGCAGTGTATAAACTAAACTACCTGTCGCTATTTTAAAACATTATTTAATTTAGCTTGCTACTCGTACAACATAGAAGTGTTTGTATTAGTGGAATTTTATAAAGGCCAACGCAGAAGTCCCTTGCAAACAATTGATATAGTATCAACATTAGTCCTTTAATAAGAAATGTTAGAAATCTATCACGATCACTATAAAAAGTAAATTTAAAAATGTATGTATTTTCTTAAAGGATGTTTATAAAATCATCTCAGGAGTAGGGAGACTCAGTCATGGACCTTTGCCTAATACCCTCCTATGTTTATATAATTCCATTTCATATTGAATGTGGTTGTCATATAAAGCATATATATGCGACGACAAAAACAACAAAGTGAATGAGAGCAAAATGGCAAAGAAAAAAATCCAGGAAAAAAAAACTCCAACTTTCTTCAAAAGGAAGGAAACTAATGATATATTGACTATATACACTTTTGTACCCGTAGTCAAAGGAGTTATTTTGAATTGGTATACGTGAGTTTGTATGTGTGTGTGTATGTATTAGGGTGGCCCTTACTTTGGACTTTGGCGATTTTCCCAAGGCTTAAATTTGTTCTCCGTTATGTAAAAATCAACAGCGAGTCCAACATTTTGCCTTTATATCACGTTGCCATGAGCATGGTAACTTTATGGAATCGCTCGCCATGTTGATCCGACTCTGAGGCTAGCTGCTGGCTGAAGTATTAGAGATGGTGATGCAAGAAGTGAATTTCGAGAGAAATGTTCACTTCAATTTTCTGGAAGTATTGCAACATCTTGGTCACAAGAGCGGGTAAGTGTGTGCTCGCTTTTTTGTTTTTTTTTAGTTTTTTGTTCCAAAACTAAAAATAGGTCAAATCTACTAGTTTTTTTTAATTGTGTTTTTTTACATAATTTACGAAAAAAATGATGCAAGACTAATATCCACGATCCCACTCAAGGAAAGCCAAAAATACCAACATAAACTCTATTTTCAACAATCAAATGATGCAGTTTTGTAGAGAAATGTTTAAAGATGAAATGTGCACTTAAAGTTTTAAGAAAAATTGTATTGTATTTAAAAAAAAAATGAATTAAAGTCCATGCAAGGGTGTTAAGCAAAAATTTACTTATATTTTCAGGCAATTCAATGGTTTATACAAGGTGGCGCAAAAGTAATCCTCCTATCAGAAAATGCTATAAATTTTGCGATTGGCCCCTAATGTCAGTTCTGTTTTGACATATGTGTTTATGTGTTTACATGCGAAATACACGTTAATAAACATGTTACGCAACACTGCTCCAGAAAGCGGAATATATAAAAATTTAGGTTTTTGGAAAAAAGTTTTTTAGTTTAATATTTTAAATAACTATGTATACAGTCAAGAAAAGGAAAAATTCTTGTTGTGAAATTTCACTCTTAGAATTTTTTTACATAGCTTTAAAAAGTGCATATTAAAAATTAAAAAATATTACAGTTTGGTGGAAAATATAAACAAAGTGTATAAAATGTAGTATTTTTTTGTTATTGTTTTTCATAGCTAATACATTTATTTATTTAAAATAAAAATAAAATTAACGGAATTTTTGCCGCAATTTTGAAAAGAATTATTTTTAAAAAATGATTATTATTGTTCATTTTAGTATAAAATGTTAATAATTTCCCGCATTGAAAATTATATTAAATCATTTAAATTATAATACCAATTGTACAATTTATGTATTTCGAATTTTGAATAAATTTTCATAAAAAATCGTGCTTTTTTTTGTTATTTTCAATAATTGGTTCGTCGATTAAACTATGTCCGTCCATCTGGCTGTCCATGTAAGCATTGTGCGCAAAGCACAGGTTGCAATTTTTAAGATATTTCAATAAAATTTGGTATTTATACTTTTTTTGGCCAAAGGATCAAACCTATTGAAACTGGCTGAAATCGGTTCAATATTTCACCTAGCTCCCATACAAATATCCTCCCGAAACTGGACTTTATCGGTCATATATGTTTTATTTATATAGGTTTCTACACAAGTTTTGCTCCAAATAAGTTTTATATATACGGATTTTATGTCACTAAATTTAATTATGATCGGTCCATAATTAGTCATAGCTCCCATATAAGACACGCTTCCGAAAATCACTTTAACATGCCTAAATCTCCTAAAAACGTTGGTATACACATAAAATTCAACATAATTAAATTTCATATAGACATAAATCACACGACCTAATTTCATGCTGATCGGTTCATAATTAGTCATAGCTCCCATATAAGGCCCACTTCCGAAAATCACTCACGAATATAAATTATTGAAATTTTAAAAGAAACATGTTTTTGCTCATTTACTTAGTGTAGGGTATTATATGGTCGACCTTGACCGATCATACTTGTTTTAAAACATTTAATTATATTAAGAATTAAAAATTACTGAATATGAATTTTTAATTTACCATTTTTAGAATTATATTACGTAATTTAAATTTTAGCAAGTTTGAGACTAAAACGGTTACTCATGTACATTATTTAATTTAATGTAATTATTTAAAAAATATATATTTCCAATAAATAAGAAGTTTTATAACTACTAACATTTATTCACCAATAGAAAATTGGATAAATGAAGTGAATTTTCGAAAGAATATTAAAATGGTATTTAAATTTGTATAAAATCGTCAAATGAATTTTACATAAATTAGACTTATATGGAAGCAAGAGGAGTCCTTGTCCTTAAAATTAATTTTGGCACACAATAAACCCTTAATTCTAGAGATAACAGAAAATGTTTTAAACATTTTAATCAATATTTTAGCTAAAATGTCATTTTTAATATTCAGTATATATGGCAGGTAGGCAAGCCCTTCACCCGATTTTGATCAAAATTTGTATTATCTCTAATAATGCAAAAGGGTACTTGTGTACCAAATTCTATATCTCTACGAAAGCTCCTTCTACTTTTGTCCATTCGTTTTATGGGGACAAAGCACTGTGCGACGTGCCACGCAAATGGGTATCAGTCGACGGTCTTTACAGCGAATTTGGTACACGATTTAAAGATGTTTCCGTACAAAGTCCAGACGGTGCATCAGCTGTTAGCTGCTGAGCGCAAATCGCGTCTAACATACGCTCAAGCCATCCTTAATCACCACCAAGAGGAAGATGATTTTTCATCAAAAATAATCATGAGTGATGAGGCCCATTTCCATCTTAGCGGGTACGTAAATAAGCAAAATTTACGCTTCTGGGGCACTGAAAATCCGCGTGTAACCCACGAAGAGCCATTACACCCGCTCAAAGTCACTGTATGGTGTGCTGTTTTCGCTGGAGGAGTCATCGGACCTTTTTTCTTCGAAGACGTCGCGGGCCAAACGGTGAATGGTGAGCGCTACAGAGCAATGATCAACGAGTTCTTTTTGCCGCATCTTGATGAATTGGGATTGGAAAACATGTGGTTCCAACAGGACGGTGCAACGGCACACACTGCACGTGCCACAACCGATATGCTGAAGGATGCATTTCCCAAGCGCCTAATCTCCCGTTTTGGCGATTTACACTGGCCAGCAAGATCGCCTGATTTGACCGCTCCAGACTTCTTTTTGTGGGGCTTTTTGAAGTCGCGGGTTTATGTCAACAAGCCTTACACTCTTGCAGCTCTTAAAGACAATATCCGTCAAGAATGTGAGGACCTATTGCCGGAAGTTTTGACCAAAGTGATGGAAAATGCCATAAAAAGGGCTCAAATGACAATCAACTGTGGCGGCGGCCATTTACATGACATCATATTCTCGACTTGATGTAAAAAAAATTAAAAGACCAAATAAAAATAATCCACAAGAAGAATCAAAGTTTTTCATTTTTTTTTTTTTTAATTACAGCCAAAAAACATCGGAAGTTTACTTTTGCGCCACCTTGTATATGTATAATTTACCTTTAACATATTTGAAAAAGATAGAATTTCTCCATAAATAAATAAACCGTTGAGAAGATATGCCCAAATCTAAAAGCCTCTAAAAATTATTTTATTTTTGATTTAGTTCTCGGAAGTTTTCGGAACAGGATGAAAACTTAAATTTTTTTGTTAAATGATAAACGATATCTTATCTATGTATGGGTTTCATGAACGTGACCGATTTTATTGAAACTCAGCTTGCGTTCTTTTTTTGTTTCAGAAAATGTATGTACTAAATTTCTAGACTTTTGCTTGGATAGGGAAAATTTTATGCACAAAAATCGATTTGGATTGCATGGGCAGTGGGCGTTGGGTGTGGACGATTTTGATAAAATTTTAATTTTTTCTTAATTTAGTCCGTAGTCGGTGCCAAATTTCAATGTCCTACGACCACTCCTTATAAATTTGCACGAACATTTATGAAGCCATCCTTCTGTGCGGCGTTGAGCTTAACAACTTTGCTGAACTTCACTTTGCATTATTCCGACATTTAGATGGTCAAAATGCATGAAAAATGCAAACAAATTATAATTTCCCCTATACAAACTTACTAACTTCAAATCGATATATCTCAATTCCTAGACTTGACATAGCGAAACGCCGGGACTATATAACATTTTTTTAACCAATGCACAGTGGTCCAAATGCTCAATCTAGCCGGAAAAAAGTCATAACTCGCTTTTGAAAAGACGTACCGAATGAAACTTGGTATGTTTATAGATTTCATCAATATAAACAATATAATATAATCAATATAAACATTTTTTCTTTGTGGGTTTGTTTGAAGCCTATAGAGGCTTCAAAGCCTATAGAGACTCCAAACAAACGGCTGGACCGATTTTCCTGAAATTTTCACACCATCTATCTGTATGTGTGGAAGGAACTAAAGGCTACCTTTCATTAAACAATTTTAAGTGGGCGAAATGGCACGCCAATCTTAAAAATAAAAATACAGCTCCTTCCTTGTAATGGACATGTTAAACTCTAAATGAGATAAAAATCGTTGAGGCAAAAAGTGGCAGCTAAGTTTTTAAACATTAGAAAGCTACATATATGTAGATGGTGACAACATAAAAACTAAAGCTTAACTCTGTTAAATTACCATTTGAAATTCTAATAGAATTTGGATATTGAACAAAAATTTCACATTTAAAACAGATATGTACATAATTGCATTTTTCTTCTAAACAAAACATATTTTCTGAAATATTTGTTTCTATTTGATATTTTTAGTGCAAATGTCTTGAACAATTTTGACACCAGATATAAAAGGGTTAAAAATTTCCTAGAAATATAAAAGTACAAAATCGCGAATTAGCAATCTAGAGAAGAAATTTAACATTATAAAATAGGCCATGATACCAAAAACTAAATTTCCTTGAAATCCGCTAATTTCATGCAAAACCATAATAGCTACAATCGTTATATTTTGCATCTTTAATCATTTTTCTAATTTATTGAAATTTCGATTTAAAAATAAATTTTGAACATGTAAAATATTGAAAATATAGCTACTTGATCCAAAACACAAAACTTCAAATGAATACACAAGTTCTAAATGTTATCCGATTTTCCTAAAATTTTCAGCATTTGGTTTTTAGATGACTGAGAACAAATTCTGGGAGCACTGAAAATCGCAAAGGTTCAAAATAAGGTCCACCCTAGTATGTACATATGTGTGAATGTATGAGAGTGTGTGTGTATTAGAAAACATTGTACAATTCCTAGTGAAAGCAATAAAATACATGTTTTTTTTTTTCTCTCGGAAAGAAACACTACAAGTAGTTGAGCATGAGGAAAAGAAAAAAAAAATTAAGAAACGTGTTCTTTATAGCAAATAATGTTTGTTGTGTGGAGTACTTGCCAGGAATATGCTTAGTGGTTGGAATTAATTGTATCCTGGGGCTTTTGTTGCAGTTCTATGAAAATACAGTTTTAGGTTTTGATTAAAGTAGTACTATTACTTATTGATCGTTGGCAAGTAATTAGGAAAGTAATTAATTAAGTTTTCAAGAAAAAAAATAGTTGTATGAAAGGAGCATAAATATGTACACTTCAAATTCCATAATATGTATTTTTCCTAAAAAAATAGTCATTTAAATTCATAATTTATGAGCAGATGTCCAATAAATAAAAACTGATATATCGCATACTAAACTATTTCCAAGTAATCCTGAGGTCATGTATGTATTATAATTTACAAAGTTCAGTGAAATAATATAGTTAATGACCAGCAAAGAGTTTGTAAATTTTGGTAATGGCGACTAATTAGTTACATATATTACTTTGTAATGAGTGTTTGTTAACCAGCAAATGATTTTATTTAGTAGAGTAGGTATTTATTTGTAAACAGGTTAAAATTAGAGAGGAAAATCATTCATATGGACACCAGTCAAACTTGGAATATCTTAAGAATTGAAAAAGGATAACGGTAAGTAACTATATTGTACGTATTTTGAGATCTACTTTCACCGATTCGCGGGATTTAGTTTAGTTTTGACCAATATTTTAGTTTGGCAACTGTATAGAGTACAACAATATTGGGAAAGGAAGTTTGTGTAACGCATATCTTATTAAAACTATATAGTAAGTGAAAGGATCGGCTTTGGAAGGAAGTTCATTCCATTCATACGAGCGACAACAGAACAAACTTTCTTCATAAAGTTATGTGCGATTGTCTGAGCGGTCAATTGGCGATAAATGAATGAGCTATTCTGGAAGAATGGGCATTACGTATAAATGCTGGGTTATAAGCAGCATGTTCACTTATTTCATCAGATCATATACCACTGAAGTATATATAGAATTCTTTCATGTACATTGTTCTAGACCTCTCATCGGAACGATGAATGAAATGATAGGACACTCACCAAATCCCTAAGCAAAGTGTTCATCACTCATAGTATTTCACAATCCATAATTTTAAAAATTTCTGAATAAATTGCTATTGATCGATAAATTTCAGGATACTTAGGATGAGCTAGCATCGCTTTCAACAGCAACCAGTAAATTATTTTTTAGGTTTTAGGAAGCTAAAAAGGACATAAGCGCTTACAGTTACGCCTTACAGAGAAGCAACAAAATATGCGAATAATTGCAAGGATTTTTGAATCAATGTAAGCAAAAATAAGTAACAATCGCTTACAGAGAAGCATGTTTTATTGCTTCCAAGTTAGAACTCGACATAAAAAACTATGAATTCTGTATGCAGCTTTATAAGGGGAGTTTTGCTTATCTACCTTTGAGTTAGCTGGACACTAACTCAAAAAAATATGTTAGGCATAGCTTGTGATTCTCCTTCAAGGTCGGTTAGTGTTTAATTGCCTTCTGGCAAGTGTGTATTACAAAAAGTAAGAGCGCTATTTTCGTCTGTGCCGAATCTTATTTACCCTTCACCAAATTATGCTTTAAAATAAAAATTTTAAATATTTTTAGGTAAACAAAACTAATTTATTTCTTTCAAAATTGTTTTTCAAAATTTAAAAAAAAAATTTTTTTTTCAAAATTTAAAAAATTTTTTTTTTTTCAAAATTGTTTTTTAAATTTTTTTTCCAATTTTTTATTTAATTTTTAAAAAAAAAATTTTTAAATTTACAGTCGAACTTCTCTATAGTGAACTTCTATACAATGAAGCTCTCCCTATTATGAATTGATTTCAAACACACAACTTTTTCCGTTCCAATTTCATTGTTTTTGATCTCCTTATAATGAATTTCCATACAATGAAGATTTCTATACAATGAAGCAATTTTGCAGGTGTAATATTTGACTCACATGCGTTTTTGTCTCCATATAATGAATTTTTCAAACAATTTTCTGTTACGCATACTAACAACTCTGTGTACCGAGAAAGATGCCACATATAATGAGGGGATTCCCAAAAAAGGAAAATAAGAACAACAAAAAAGAAGAAAGCCACATTAATAACAATTTTGACATCAGTTGCCGGTGTTCAGTGATCGGAAATGAAGCAGCGAAGTAGCATTTCTCTTGAAAAAAATTATTAATTATTAATAAAGTTGAAGAAGGATTAAAAAAAAAAGATGTGGCTAGGCAGTTTGGAATTCTTCCCAGCACGAAGATTTTGAAGCTAGCACAGGATGGTAAGACAAATTCAAAAAAAGGCATGGTATTGTAGCAAAAAGTACTTTTGTGGAGATGAGGAGTAAGAAGGTTTTGTTGAGGAAGAGAAATGAAAGAGTGTGATCCAAACTAAAATACCTGATTATTTTAAATAAAAATAGAAAAAAATATAATTTTTATATAATGATTTTGTTATTTGGTATTACAAGGTTTTGATGTGGAAGAAAAATGGAAAAGTGTAACCCAAACTAATATACCTAATTATTTTAAATAAAAAGTGGGGGAAAAATATAATTTCTGTATAATGAAGTTTCTATATAATGAAGTGATTTTCTGGTCCCGTCAAGATTCATTATAGGGAAGTTCGACTGTACTAGTGAAAAAATTCGGGTTAAAAAATATTTTTTCCGATTTTGACCCATTGTAGGTCCAAATTATTATAGACGGATAGTGTTTAATTGCCTTCTGGCAAGTGTGTATTAGAACAAGTAAGAGAGCTATTTTCGACTGTGGGGAATCTTATATACCCTTCACCAAATTATGCTTTAAAATTAAACATTTTTAAATATGTTTAGGTAAACAAAATTAATTTTTTTTTTTTTCAAAATTGTTTTTCAAAATTTAAATTTTTTTTTTTTTTTTTTCAAAATTTAAAAATTTTTTTTTTTCAAAATTTAAAAAAAAAATTTTTTTTTTAATTTTTTTCCAATTTTTTAGAAATTTTTTAAATTTATTAGAGAAAAAATGTATGACAAAATAAATTTTTTTGGTAAAAAAATTCGGGGTAAAAAATATTTTTCCCTATTTTGACCCATTGTAGGTCCAAATTATTATAGCCTTATATACATCGTTGCAATGGGCTTTGAAATATCTATCATTAGATATTGTCTATTTTAATGACTTAATAATCCAGTTATTGATCAAAAATAGGCCAAAAATCGAGGTTGTCCCGAATTTTTCCTTATGTCTCAGCCATTTGTGGGCCGATTTTCTCGATTTTAAATAGCGACCGAGCCGGAAAAATTCCCGATATATTGATGTATCTATTATGTTTGTAAGTTATTTGGGGGCTGCGGAAAGTTGATTTCAACATACAGATGGACATGGCTATATCGATTTCGCTATCTATAACGATCCAGAATATATATGACAGACTTATATATACCCTTGCCACTCATGGTGAAGGGCATAAAAAGAATTTTCCTTTATTCTTTTATCGAATGATTTAGAAATAATCAAAAGTTTTGGGATGAATGGTCACTATTTAAATTAGATTTCAAAGTCCCCGAATATTTTTTCATGAATAATAGCTCACAATATATCATGTGACAGGCGAATGTAACGGAGGTCCAAAGACGAAAATGAATCTCCCGTAACTACCAGCCATCAGTTGTATATCAGAAGAAACGATTTTGCTTCCAAGAGTGATTTTTTATAAACAGCTGGTGCATAAGAATTCAAACCAAAACCGAGAGGAACATCACCATACGGTTATTATCATCACAATTGTTGTGAAATTATGGTTACCTTAGGAAATATTTGGCAGAACATAATATTCTGATTATGAACAAAGCTATAGAATATATCATTCTGGTGCTTGAATTCTTACGATTCTTCACCAACAAAGTAGAGACACTCACAACAAAACATTTAACCTTAATGGATCGCGTCATTCATTGCAAAGGTTACAATTTTGTTAATCGTAGAGGAAAAGCACCATGATGATATCGCTCAAATTAGGATTGAAAATACAAGTAGAAAGAAATTTTCTATAAAATATGGCAAAAGAAAATCAAAAATACCAAGAACTAGTTTGATGCTCACACTACATTAAGGAACTTTAAAGTATATTAGATTTCTTACTATTTGCTTCGAAATTGTTGAACATGCCGTAGTTTTGCTTTAATTCTTTAATTGGAAAAAATTGCTCACCGAAGCTTATTTTTTTCAATCTGTTTCAACGTGTGAGAGATGGTTTGTGCGGTTTAGAAGTGGTAATATTGACACGGAAGACAAAGACCGCCCAGGCCAGCCAAAAAAGCTTGAAGACCAATAATTGGAGGCATTACTCCATGAAGATTGTTGTCAAACTCAACAAGAGCTTGCAGAATCATTGGGAGCTACTCAAGCAGCAATTTCAAAATGCTTGCTGGGAAATTGGGTACCATACGAATTGAAGCCGAGACAACTTGAAAGACGATTTTGCTTCTCCGAAATGATGTTTGAACGCTATAAAAGAATATATACCCGAAGAGTAAGAGATCGTAAGTGAAGCCCGGCCAAGCAGCCAAATCCACACCAAAACCAAATATCCAAGGTAATACTCCTTATTTGGTGGGAGCAATAGTGACCTATCTATTATGAGCTGCTGAAATCTGACCAGACCATCACATGGAACTTGTACCGAAGGCAACTGATTCGTTTGAAGCGAGCATTTGCCGAAAAACGCCCAGAGTATGCGGTCAGACCTGAAAACGTAATATTCCATCATCACAACGCTCGACCACATGTTGCAATACCTGTTAGAAAGTATTTCGAATGAAGTGGTTGGGAAGTTTCGAATACTCTCTCTGGAATACGTTTCACATTTGAACAGAGTATCCGATATTGGCATGATTCGTCCGTGGCCTCAAAAGATGAGCAGTTCTTTTGAATCGGAATCCATATGTTGCCAAAAATAAGGGAAAATATCAAATGTTTGAAAATAAAAGCTAAAATCCCACATTTTTAAGACCACAGATGAATATTGAAGAAACTGCAAATGAATGACAAACTTATATCCATGTTTTTTTTTTTTTGTATACCCAACACAATTTGCAATTACAAATGAAATCAAAATTAATTTTTCCCAAAAGTCTTAACAGAATAATTGAAACGCTTCATTTCAGAAAACAGCTTAAAATTCAAAGACTTTCAAGAGTGAAAAGATATCCAACCTTTTATACAAATTAAACCCCTCTTCAATCTAAATTTGTACAAATATCCTGAGAAAATGTATGTATGTATTTGAATTTAAACATTCCTTTTTACCATCATTTCGTTCGTGTTCAATGATTGAGGTTGTTGTTTTCTTTTCTTTTTTTTATATACGTTTTTTAATTTGCTTCTTGTATTGTTTTCAATTTGTTTCTGAAATGACGTGCATTACGGGTGCGAATGTTATTAATTTTCTACAATAGTTTAACGGCACGTTATGTGTTTTTCCCAACCATTCGAAAAATGTAAAGAAATTTAGATACAAAACACCAAACGATGATTTCAAATATATAAAAAAAAAGAATATACTAAACAACTCGAGTATGAGAATTTCAAAAAAAGAAACAGCAAAACGAACATTATGTGGCATTAAAGGTATCAATGAACTTTAGCCTTTTTGTTATAAAAACTCATACACCAAAATACGATACACAACCACCTCTTGTACTCAATCCCTTTTTGTATTTATTTCATTTCATTCATTCATTTTCATTTCAAATAAAAGACTACGAGTTGTGTGATTGTATGCATTTTGTCGTTTTCTGTGTTTTTTTTTTTTTTTTTAACAGGGGCTTACAACCAACCATCTACATTCTTGGGTTTTTTTTATTGTATTTTTTGTAAATTACAAGAGGATTTTCTTAATTTTGAAATTCTTAAATGTGTGTTCTAGGGTTTTTTTCTGTGTGTTCTTTTGTTGTGTTTCCTTCACGTTTTTCATTGCTTTATTATGACAAAAAAAAAAGAAAAGAAAGCATTAATATTTTTCTTTTTTTGTATAATGTTGTAAGTATGTTGTATTCGTAGTTCGAGTAGTATTTAAATTGTTCGTTAGAGGTGTTGGCTGCTCTTTCGTGTAGCAGCAAACATTATGGAAATTAAATTTTAGTTGTTTTTTAATAAACTCTAAAGCAATTTCGTGTCAATTTGCTGTAAGTTTACAAAAAGTAACAAAATACATGTTTTCGGAATTAGCAGGAATGTGTTAAGAACAGCAATTAAGAACATGTGGTACCCTACACTTGTATTGAGGCATTAACACGCTCCCTATAAATCGGGATTATTTGGGAGAGTTCTTTAATCTTTCAAGCACTTAAGTTTGCATGTTGCTTTTAAAATCAGAAATTGGAATGGAGCTGTCAACTACAGACAATTATGTTGAAGAATATAACCATAATGATGAGTACTGTTGCTAGAGAGGATAAAGATAGTTCAGTAAAACAGCAGTCTTAAATTACCTTTAATCGTCTTAAATTAGCATCTATTGTAGGGGTTTATACGGTCGATGTTTGGCTCCAATCAAAGGTCTTTAAACATTTAGATTGGCTTCTAGAACTGAACTAGAACAGAACTGAACCAGAACTGAACTAGAACAGAACTGAACTGAACTGAACTGAACTGAACTAGAACTGAACTAGAACAGAACTAGAACAGAACTAGAACAGAACTAGAACAGAACTAGAACAGAACTAGAACAGAACTAGAACAGAACTAGAACAGAACTAGAACAGAACTAGAACAGAACTAGAACAGAACTAGAACAGAACTAGAACAGAACTAGAACAGAACTAGAACAGAACTAGAACAGAACTAGAACAGAACTAGAACAGAACTAGAACAGAACTAGAACAGAACTAGAACAGAACTAGAACAGAACTAGAACAGAACTAGAACAGAACTAGAACAGAACTAGAACAGAACTAGAACAGAACTAGAACAGAACTAGAACAGAACTAGAACAGAACTAGAACAGAACTAGAACAGAACTAGAACAGAACTAGAACAGAACTAGAACAGAACTAGAACAGAACTAGAACAGAACAGAACTAGAACAGAACTAGAACAGAACAGAACTAGAACAGAACTAGAACTAGAACTAGAACAGAACTAGAACAGAACTAGAACAGAACTAGAACAGAACTAGAACAGAACTAGAACAGAACTAGAACAGAACTAGAACAGAACTAGAACAGAACTAGAACAGAACTAGAACAGAACTAGAACAGAACTAGAACAGAACTAGAACAGAACTAGAACAGAACTAGAACAGAACTAGAACAGAACTAGAACAGAACTAGAACAGAACTAGAACAGAACTAGAACAGAACTAGAACAGAACTAGAACAGAACTAGAACAGAACTAGAACAGAACTAGAACAGAACTAGAACAGAACTAGAACAGAACTAGAACAGAACTAGAACAGAACTAGAACAGAACTAGAACAGAACTAGAACAGAACTAGAACAGAACTAGAACAGAACTAGAACAGAACTAGAACAGAACTAGAACAGAACTAGAACAGAACTAGAACAGAACTAGAACAGAACTAGAACAGAACTAGAACAGAACTAGAACAGAACTAGAACAGAACTAGAACAGAACTAGAACAGAACTAGAACAGAACTAGAACAGAACTAGAACAGAACTAGAACAGAACAGAACTAGAACAGAACTAGAACAGAACAGAACTAGAACAGAACTAGAACTAGAACAGAACTAGAACAGAACTAGAACAGAACTAGAACAGAACTAGAACAGAACTAGAACAGAACTAGAACAGAACTAGAACAGAACTAGAACAGAACTAGAACAGAACTAGAACAGAACTAGAACAGAACTAGAACAGAACTAGAACAGAACTAGAACAGAACTAGAACAGAACTAGAACAGAACTAGAACAGAACTAGAACAGAACTAGAACAGAACTAGAACAGAACTAGAACAGAACTAGAACAGAACTAGAACAGAACTAGAACAGAACTAGAACAGAACTAGAACAGAACTAGAACAGAACTAGAACAGAACTAGAACAGAACTAGAACAGAACTAGAACAGAACTAGAACAGAACTAGAACAGAACTAGAACAGAACTGGAATTAAAACCTTTGCTCCAGTCTGGAGTAAATGTGCTTTCAAAATGTATAATAGTTAGAAAGTTGTTCTTGCATGACCGAAATGCTTGCATATCCAGCTCCCATTTTCAGCTACATGACATAGCCGCAAGACTAACTGTAGCGTAATATAATCAGTGACAAACAAAGACATTTAAATTGCATGCAAGTTAAACAAAGTTCCTCGGTGCTTTTTGTCGTTTTGAATGTTAAACCATTTAAAAATTGAAATCGCTTTTCTTGTCTAAAGTGTCAAAAAAATAATTTTTATTTAAATGTTTTTTGTTTTTTTGCCGTTTGGTTTTCCCGTGTGTTTCGTATTTCAAGGTGGTTTAGCAATTGTATAATGATACAAAACAAAAAACGTGTATATTTTTCAATTTTCTGAAAGAAAGAAAAAAATTAAAATAATGAGACATTTGTTTGGGCTTAAGCACGTGTATGCAATTTATGTTTATATTTTTTGTATTGCTTATTTCACAAAAAAAAAAAAAAAATATTCATTTCATTACTTTTTGAATGGGACTTTGAAATTGTTCTGAAAGAAACATTTTGAAAATTTAAAACATGTGTGTTATTTCCCGTTAAATTTTCTGTTTGTAATCGAGTGTAAAAGGAAATAGAAAAACAATGGATAAGTAAATTCAAGTATACTTTTACTCAATATTATTGTTACTTGGCAGCAAACTGCAGGTATTAAGGGTAATTTTTGTGTAACAAAATAAAAAAAAAAAATAATTTTCTATAAATTTACTAGATTATGTTATGGTTATTTATGAGATTGAGGGTTTTTGGAACAAACAAACAAAGCGAAACAATTGTTATATTAAAAGTATAGGTTTTATATCCATTGATGTTGGGGTTTAGCTGTGGAAAAATAAAAACTAATTTAAATTTATGGCCTCACAAAAAAATTAAAAGCAAACAATTGAAAGTTTTAACATAAAAATAATAAAACCTTTAGAAAACATCAATAGAAATATCAATAAAATTTAAACAAAAACAAAAGTTTTTTAAATTCATAAATTAAACAAGTAATTGTTGTGTTTCTTATATTTCAAATAAACTAAAATAAATTTAGCTCAATTTCCTTAAATTTTATTTAAAATATGTTTTAGTTAAATTTTTTACTCAATTTTTTCTATCTTTTAATATTTTTTAAAGGTTTATCCCATATATTATACAATGTTGCCTGGTGTGCCTTATGGGCTTTAAATATTTTCTATATTTTATATATTTAACAGAAAAAAAAAGAAAAAAAAAATGGATTTCTTTTATCGTTGCATGAAAAATACCTTATTCAAATTGACCTCCATTTAAAGTGCCGTAAAAATGTTTCCAAAAAAAAGCAGCATATAATATCGGTATTATGTATATGCTTTTAGTATCTATTATTTTTTTATATTTTTACTATTATTTTATAGTTTCTTGTTTTTTTGTGTTGGTTCTCTCTAAATGTCTTGCAAAAGAATAGAAAAATTTATGCGTTTCGATAGCATTTTTACTAATTTTCAATGGTATGATGTGGTTTATATCGACCGATACACCACATACTCATCTACATACATACATGTATGCATATATACGCTCGTGTGTTGCATGCAAATTTAAAGAATGGGACAGATAAATAGCAGGGTTTATTTATTTATAACTTGACATAAGTTAGGAGTACTGAGTAGAATGCCGACACTCAGTTTAGCGATCTACTGTCTGTGATGGTGGGATCATTTTCCAATGGAATGCATGCGTGAATAATACATAGCTCCTATTAACGTTCTATGTAGGTGTTTTCAAAATGAGCAGGAGCCAGTACAACACTTTCTGTTTACACACCATTGATCTGGCCGAGTGTAGTTCCATAATTTGAGGAGAAACATTATACAGGCTCTGGTGTGGATGTTAGGAGGGCAATTCATTCATACATGAGATATATTGGTTAGGATGGGACTCTAACAGTACAGGTAGATAATTTTGTCTCTGAGCTAGGGTCATTTTCCACAAAATCGTTTTAAGCACAACAAACGGATTGAAATACAGCACCAAGACGGTTGATGAAAGTCGAATCCAATAAAAATTTGACTTTCTAATTTAAATTAATCAGTATCCATTACCTTATAGAGGGACAAGGAAATTTAATTACATCATTATGGGATCTCAAATGAAAAATAGAAATAACAAACGGAATATCAAACTTATATATTCCCTTGTCAAGCCTTTTGGGGCATGGTTGTACAACTTGGTGAAATTCTACACCTTATGCTTGAAAAGGTAAATATTGAGGGAAACCGGGGTACCCAAGTGCACGAAATTTATTCTTGGTAAGAGTTAATTTTAATTCGCAGTTGACTGGAGTATTATGTAGTACACACCAAAAATTATCATATCTAAACAAAAAAATTGTTCGGAATAAATGTGGATCAAATTTTTACCAATATTTGCAATCCTATTAACATTTTGATACAAATTTTAGTTTTAGAGATTCAATAAATACGTAAAATGTAATAAAATCTTTATTTACTAACAGAACTCAATGAAATTTTCAACGTTTTTTATATTTGTCGCTCTAAATAACAGGGTGTAAAAAAACTTGCCAAAAGGGCAAAGGGAATCCCACAATTCCTAAAAATTGGAGCGAAATTCCCAAAAATGGTATTTTTTACAATTAGGGTCTAAATTTCCTACAACGCTGGGAAAATACTTTGAGTATAAAGAGGGAACACATCAAGGTTTCCAAAGCTGCTTTCTGTTTTCTGATCCCAACATTGGGATTGTTGAACATGTGGCCCAAAGTTGAAATTTTGATAAAAAATAGGTCAAATTCCGTAGAGCGTAGGGGCGACATATTCCAAAAATATGGCATGGTTTTTATATCAAAATATTCTAAATAAAGATACCTTACAGAAAAACATAAAATTGTTATATGTTCTTTAAGAAAGTTTTTTTTGTAATAAAAAAAGGGTTAAGTCTCCTTTTCGCCCAAAAAACAGCAAAAAAACTACTATTTTTTTTAATTTTTAAATTTAAATTCGTTTATTTTTGGATCCACAATCGATATTGCTTTGAAATCTTTTGAGTATTATTGGTAATTTAGTTATCTAACTAACAAATTAAATTCGAGTCCATGGGGTCACAAGGTACGCTCTATATATTATTAAAAAAGCGGACCAAGATATGGCAAAATTTTAAAATTTCAATTTTGAAATGTCTGTAACTCATAAATTATAAGAGATAAATTGCCTTGCTTGTGCCTAGCTCATCGCTTTCCAAAAATATAAAAAGCTTTGAAATCGGATGGGAAATAAAAAAAAAAAAAAATTTATATTTTATATGTCGAAGGTACTCTAATTTGAGACCCCATAACGTTTCTGGAACATTTGTAGGGTCCATTTTAATAAATTTAACTCGAATACTCCTTGGCTACGCCCATGTAAAATTTTATCCTGATCGGACCAGCCGTTTAGAAATGCCAGATTTATTTCCAAAAAAATTTTGATTCTGCCCCACTGTGCAGCGGGGTTCTTGTCTAGTCTGGATCATTGGTGAGGTCAATTCGTTGAGCACGCTGTGGCTGTGGTTAAAATCCAGAGATGGTAGAGGATTGGTTAAATGTCTAATATTTGACCTTTATGGCAAATCCTACTAAGTGCTGTTGCTGAATGAACAGAGCCATTTAATGGTAAGGCTGGTTGGCTTGGTTTGTGAAATATGTTGAAATGGGCGGCATGCATGGTACATTGGCTAGGGCTTGGCTCTCGGTCGTTGTTAATGGTGTGCTTAAGAGGGACACACCTTAACAATAACGACTTGGGAGCTATAGGTCGAAAATCTAGTGCTACCTTTTGCATCCAATGTTTTGCAAATTAAGTTGATTTCTATTTCTGGGTGAAAAGGCAACACCAAATTACTTGGAGTAAAAATACACAGATAAAAGAATTCACACGGTCTTAAATCAAAGCTCAAACACCAGTTTTCCCTTGCAAGTACACGCATAGCATCTAAAATATTATCTTGGAAGCTCTTTGGGCATCGTTTGTAAAACGTATCGAATTTTTTGCTGTAAAATGGAAATGGTATTTTGAATTTCTATCGATTTGACAAAGTGTTTGCTAGAAGACAATGATTTTCCAAAGGGATTAACTTATAGCAGTGTGTCTTGGATTATATACGATAAGGCACCATCCCGTTTCGGTCTACCTTGCTTCGCTTCCATGATAGATTTCGTGAAAGTCCACAAAAGATTGCTGTCAGAAAACATGAATGATGTGTGGAATTACATTATCATGATGCGACTTATCCTAAAATTGAGTCAAGATTTGAAGTAAGTTCCTCTCACCTAGCACATGTAAGATCATCGACTTCTATGGCTAAAGCTTAATAAAGACTACCGTTCCAAATGTATGCTGAATATAGCAGGAGGGGAATCACAGATCTATGAATAAGAGGACGAAGATTATTGCAGTCTTTTGGACGGATCTATCAAGATGAACTAAATGCCCATGAAATAAAACTGCTTATTATGCAAGAGAAATTCGATGTTTCGCAACCTTGACACTTGAACGATGTAGAACAGTGAAGTTGGAATGATACGCCACCATTTGATTGCCAAAAAGTCTTTAGCAAAATAGAAAAGCACCCACAAATCATTAATGATTCTCCAGTATGGCAAATAATCACCCTTTAAGCATTCAAAATCATGAAATTATTGGGCATCCGCCATGGACCTAATATGACTTCATTTAATTGCAGAACATCGAAAATGAATTGAATGAAAAAGCGTTTGCGTTTGATTGGAGTTAAATCAGTCGGAGTTAACTGTGATAATGACATGTAAGTATCGCTCTTGGAGATTTTCCAACATACAACTGTTTGTGGAGCAGTGACATCATGATAATGACTTTCTTCAAAATTTATTTTGCGAACCTCCTACTAATCAGCAGGCAATGCTGAAGATAAATGAAAACCAACTTTTTTGGTTCATAAAATAATGAAAAAAACTAAAACGAACTCATATCACGATGTAATTTACAGAGCGGAGATATTTTTGATCAGCTATTAACCACGAAACACCTTTTCAGTTATCAAGTAGGATACTAAACTTTTTGTGTTTTTTGGAAAATATCAGATTGAAACAATAAAATGTGAAACTAATTTATTATCGATCTACAGGGTGTTATTTTGTTATTCAAAGAAAACTGAAATTTTTTGAGATAAATTATCGGATGTTTATTTCATAATAATGAGGAAGGTATGCCGTTAATAATGAAAAACAACATCTGCCAAATGGCCACCACGACCACGCTTACAGGATCATATTCTTTTCATGAAATTTTCCATAACCAAATCGCAAATTTGCTGCCCTATGTCCTCGATAGCCTCACGAATTCTATCTTTGAGGTCTTGAATCGACAATGGGCTGTTGGCGTAGACCTTATCTTTCACGTGGCCTCAAAAGAAGAAGTCACAAGGTGTTATATCACAAGATCTCGGTTGCCACTTGTGATCACCACTTCGAGAGATAACACGGTCCGGAAACTTTACCAAGAGCAACGGTTTCATTGTTTGTGTGGCACAATTCCAAAAGAACGACGAGTAATGGACAAACCGGGGTTTTCTTCAACACGTTTGGGCTACAGCAGCAATATTATCAGTTGTTCTTGAGCGACGTGCACGGGTTTTATTCTTCACAGCACTAACTTGTCCCAACAGTTCGAATTTCTCCACCAATTTCTGTATTGCGGTGCGACAAGGTGCTTCACGACGACACAAAAATGCTTTAGTTTTGCGAACTGTGACTGCAAGATTTTCACCATTTTTATAGTGAATTTTAATAATTTCAATGCGCTGTTGAAACGTGTATCGTTCCATTTTTAGTAATGCCGTAATTTAGTAATTGTTAAATGTCAAAGAATAAAAGCTTCAAAACTTACAGCTACCGAAATACCGGGTGATTCAAAATAACACATCTTGTTGAAAAGCCCTTTAGAATTTAATTATTTATCGATTAACCTAAAAATTACATTAGACTTCATAAAACAAATGTATCTTTTTTGTCGTTTTCAAAACCGATTCCGACAATGATTGGATTCTATGATCACCCCGTATATTAAGTCTTTGTTGCTCTGGGGAGGGATTTACTGTTTTCAGTTCTTTAGAGACTTAATAACTTTCTAAAGATTTATTTTCACATCTCAAATATGTTCTTCATAGACTGCTATCTCTCCATGCCCAACTGCTATTGCACTTTATCTCATAGTTTTAAAAACATTGCCAATTCATAGTTTTTTTATGCTCCCTACTTTGGAAAGATACTAGTAGATGCACAAACACACATGAAATAGCCCAGCTGTTAAGCAAGTAGTCAATGTATCCCTCTAATTTATGCATTTTGGGTCATTTGACACATATGTGCTCTTTGGGGGGCAGAGAAAAGTCACTTGGTTGCTTTGTAGATTCCATGTAACCTAGCGGGAAGTCAATTGTCACTTTAGTGTCTCTAAGTAACCTAGAGAGTAGTCACTTTAAACGCTATGAAAGTAGTTGTTTTAACCACCAGCAGGAATCTATTGGAGAGTTGTCGAAGGAATGTTTGTTAACAAGCAATCGGTTATTGAACTGTATATGAGTTGTCAAGTATATGATAAAATAACTAGTTATGTAGCTGATCAAGTAGTCAGTGAGTTAGCTAGTAAGGAGCAACCGGTATGTGAATCCAATGCGTTGACTACTTTGGAACAGCTATCAGAGTCTCATTACAATCCAAAAGGTTCATGCACGTGTTTAAATAACTAGCTACGTGACTACTTATGTAACTAATTGTCACCCTAAATGATAGGTGAAATCACTAGTCACCAAGAACTGTTGGGCAATGAATGCAATTTTTCACATGCGTTCTGACATGCAGCATAGAAAGAAACTTTTTTTGTATTTCTTATTTTTTTTTTTTTTTGGTTTCTATTCGATATATATTTGTTTGCATACTATCTCCATGCTTCCTATATTCTATATTCTCCGCACTTTCGGCAAGCCATAGATTTAGTTTCTATCCTACCCTACTTTCCTTTCCCCTGCTGCCTTTATGTGCATATGTTTTGGCATTGGACATTAGAATTGGCCTGAACTTGCATGTATGAGTACGAGTATGCATGCTAGAATGTTATTTTTTTGGTAAAAAAATCTGTATGGAAAAATTTTGTTTGAAAGAAAGCAATTGCAAACCAAAAAAATAAAATAAAAAGAAAACGCAAAATAAAGAAAAACTTTTTGAAGGCGTGAATTTTTTCAAAATTAGCATAAACCAATAAATCTTTTTACCATTCGATACAGATAAAATACAACACAACTAAAAGTACATTTTATTAGCTGTCTTATGAGTTTGGTTCGGTTTGTTCGCTTGCTTTGGCTGGTAAATACTTTGTGATCGGAAACATTTACAAACTCTTAAATTTTCTTTTAAACTTAAAATAAACCATGTGCTTCGGAACAAAAAAAAAAAAAAAAAAAAAATAGAGGAAAAAGTAATATATGAATTTATTTGCTTGAAGAGAATGGAGAACAACTTCCTGGATAAGCACATAATATAATAGCAGCAAATGTAATTTACCTACGGATATTTAAGACTTAATAAGTTTTGCCTCTATTTTTAGCTGTGCAGCTATAAAAATAGAAGAAACTCTTGTGAATGTAAAGTTATCTAATGTTTGTGTAATTAAGAAATTGATGTATTGGTTTTCTCTCCACGTGGAATGTTGGCAAAGTTAGATAGACGAGGGTGGTTTGGGGAATTGTAGGTAAGTGATTCCAAGACTTCTGTGGACACTGTCGTTCCAAGGGGATATTGAGCATAACAGACAAGGAATCCTAGATCTATGAATATGAGAACGAAACTAATCAGCAAGTGATTGTATGGATACGCCAATGAGAGTTTCTTGCAATTGTTGGCTTTGAATTAAAAAACGGAAGACTGTGTGTTCCTTAGACACTTGAACAATGTAGATCAGCCAGTTTGGAATGTTACACCGCCATTTATTTGCTCAAAATCATTAAAGAAATATAAAATTATTCGCAAATCATTGATGATTCTTTTAAGCACTCAAAATCTCGAATTTATGGGTGATTCACCATGAATTGAGTTGGCTAACTTGATTGCTAAATAACTACGATTTCCCGCCTCTTAACTGAATGGGAAACACTGCTCCTGTTAACAGGCATCTATCAGTTGTCTCCTGTTAAAATTTGAACAAGCTGCGTCAATTAGTTTGTGTTTGACAGCCATTGATAGCAGACTACCTCGTCACTTGAGAAGAAATTGGAAAAAGTGCTCATTAACCATTATTTCTTGAGGGCAATTAAACCATCATTCAAACCAGGGAGCGTTCGAGCAAAAACTTGTTCGTTATCGAACACAATCATTATAATTTTCTATACATTTTATTCGGTATCGAATAAGAGAATCCCAAAAACAGAAAAAACTCGCACGTTCGATTAAGTATTCGATCGTGTTCGACTTCGGTAATTAGCCCCCAGGGCTAAGCTTAATAAACACTATGGGAACTATGCACCATACATTTTTCAATGTTAAAAAGTGGTTTACTGAATTTCGTTGTGGCCGTACAAGCACGGAAGATGGCGAACGTTCTGGACGCCATGTTGAGGTCTCTACTCCCGAAAAAATTGAAAAAAAAAAAACGATTTTGAGTTGGCCGATCGCAGATAGAAAGTGCGAGAGGTGCATCTCACATAGCTCAGTGGTTTAAGTTTGAAATTATCCCTTTCGTAACCGTGGACGAAACGCGGATCTACCACAACACATCAGAAACCAAACTGCAGTCAAAACAGTGCGTGAATCGGTCATCAATTGCCTATTTTGAGGACTTCGACGAATCTTATTTTTTTTTATTTTTTGGAAGGGATTAACAAATTTCAGAAACTTTGGACAAAGTGTATGGAACTCAAACAAGACTATGTTAATAAATAAAATTATTTTTTTATCCAAAAAACTGTGTATCATTCAAATAGTCATGGGCTTATTGAACCGACCTCGTATCATCAAAAATAACCAGATATCACTTTATTTCATGACTCTTTTCAATCTTGGATTATCTCGGTTTCGGATAATTCATATGATGCATGTGCTTAGATATGATCAGTAACTGTTTCTTAAACGTAGACCAAAATTAAATATATCTAAATAGTGAGGAGATAATTTATATTAAAAGTTAAAAATGTCGACTTTGAGTTTTTTTCAATCAACAATCTTTGAATTTAGCAGTCCACCGCACTATTAGTTTTGGGTAATAAGTCGTGTCGGTGATGTAAAAGCATGATTTCAAGCAATACGATTAGTTGTCTCGTAAAGCCAAACCTATTGATTAGATCAAGAAATTAAGGACTGAGATCGAAAAATTCTTAACACATGTTTTTCCTTAAAACTTTTAACCCAAGTATTATTTGATTTTTTTTTTTTTGATCAAGTTACATTTGTAAAGCAAGTCAGTTATTATGTTTAATGTCAATTATGTTCATTTGTTGTTAATCTGATTAAAATGAGTGACCAGAAATAAGTGCGTACTAAAATTATTAAATATTTTCAACAAAACCCAACTCTGCTGGTTTCGTTACTAAGCTACACTCATCAATTAACCCTCGTTATGGTTAAAAATAATTGTGAAATTCAATCCTTCTTATTTTTAATTTTGTGTATGACGTTCCTACAAAATTATGCCCAATGATCGATTGCTTTTTGAATTTATGACAATAATATAGTATGAAGACGACTTTTGTTCTCTACCCCTCCACCCCAACTTTTAAAACTTGTTTTAAATATTTTAGGTTCTGGATTTTGTACAAACGAATTTCCCGTTTTATTTTTTGTCAAATATCAAAATGTCACTCAAAATTTTAGCTAATATGTGGGCTGTTTGTATATATAATACCAACACTAAAGACATATTCCAATGTAGATTTCAGTGAGAGCGAGTAGATTTATTTAATCTGCCAAGAAGCAACTCATACTCATCGTTAATACTACAGATTTATATCATCAAGGATTGTTATTTCTCTTCCTCATTTTAAGGCTTATCAATGTAATGTCAAGTGTGTGTGCGACCGAGAGTATGTGGATTTCGAACAATACGTCATTTCTTTTATGGCTAATCCTGTTTTCACATTTTATTGCTTTCTTCCCAGCCCTCATTTTAATCAGATATTGTGGGTTTTTTTGTTTTTGTGTGCGTGCATTTTTGCGGTAAAGTCGTGTGCCCGCGTAACAAATCAATCTTTAAATGGCCAGCTGATTTTGTCTGTTGGTGTTTTTGTTTCGCTTTCCTCTCCAGCAATTTTTTGCTTTTCTACTCTTAACAAGATTTATGTATTTCTATGCTGTATTAACAAGATTTTATTGATCTAAAGGGAATTTTTATTGTTATTCTTTCGTATTTTGTTCATTTCTTTTCTTTTGTGTTGGCCAGGGCCACATTGTTTTGTGTATAAATAAATACCATGGAAAAACATCAGTGTCTTTCAAGTGGCATGTATGATTTGTTTCCTTTTGTTGTTTATTTGGTCAGAGTATTAAATTCTAAACAGGATAATCAAAATCAAACACGGATGTCTATAAAAAGAGTGGCCTTAAGTGTGTGTAAGAGTCTTGATAATTATCCGATTTGGTGAGTTATACAAGGATTTATATGCTTTTGTTCGAAAACCTAAACTTTCTTTATAAGACAGTTAATAAATTATATATGTTTTCGTATATGAATTCTCAGTCACTGACATATGAAATTAACTGATTTATGAAAAATTACCAGGATCAATTATTGTAGTGATAAAACTAATGATAAGAGTCCTTGGACAAGTAAAGTGTTACTCTGTTCTAGTTCTGTTCTAGTTCTGTTCTAGTTCTAGTTCTGTTCTAGTTCTGTTCTAGTTCTGTTCTAGTTCTGTTCTAGTTCTAGTTCTGTTCTGTTCTGTTCTGTTCTGTTCTGTTCTGTTCTAGTTCTGTTCTAGTTCTAGTTCTGTTCTAGTTCTGTTCTAGTTCTGTTCTAGTTCTGTTCTAGTTCTGTTCTAGTTCTGTTCTAGTTCTGTTCTAGTTCTGTTCTAGTTCTGTTCTAGTTCTGTTCTAGTTCTGTTCTAGTTCTGTTCTAGTTCTGTTCTAGTTCTGTTCTAGTTCTGTTCTAGTTCTGTTCTAGTTCTGTTCTAGTTCTGTTCTAGTTCTGTTCTAGTTCTGTTCTAGTTCTGTTCTAGTTCTGTTCTAGTTCTTTTCTAGTTCTGTTCTAGTTCTGTTCTAGTTCTGTTCTAGTTCTGTTCTAGTTCTGTTCTAGTTCTGTTCTAGTTCTGTTCTAGTTCTGTTCTAGTTCTGTTCTAGTTCTGTTCTAGTTCTGTTCTGTTCTAGTTCTGTTCTAGTTCTGTTCTAGTTCTAGTTCTGTTCTAGTTCTGTTCTAGTTCTGTTCTAGTTCTGTTCTAGTTCTGTTCTAGTTCTGTTCTAGTTCTGTTCTAGTTCTGTTCTAGTTCTGTTCTAGTTCTGTTCTAGTTCTGTTCTAGTTCTGTTCTAGTTCTGTTCTAGTTCTGTTCTAGTTCTGTTCTAGTTCTGTTCTAGTTCTGTTCTAGTTCTGTTCTAGTTCTGTTCTAGTTCTGTTCTAGTTCTGTTCTAGTTCTGTTCTAGTTCTGTTCTAGTTCTGTTCTAGTTCTGTTCTAGTTCTGTTCTAGTTCTGTTCTAGTTCTGTTCTAGTTCTGTTCTAGTTCTGTTCTAGTTCTGTTCTAGTTCTGTTCTAGTTCTGTTCTAGTTCTGTTCTAGTTCTGTTCTAGTTCTGTTCTAGTTCTGTTCTAGTTCTGTTCTAGTTCTGTTCTAGTTCTGTTCTAGTTCTGTTCTAGTTCTGTTCTAGTTCTGTTCTAGTTCTGTTCTAGTTCTGTTCTAGTTCTGTTCTAGTTCTGTTCTAGTTCTGTTCTAGTTCTGCTCTAGTTCTGTTCTAGTTCTGATCTAGTTCTGTTCTAGTTCTGTTCTAGTTCTGCTCTAGTTCTGTTCTAGTTCAGATCTAGTTCTGTTCTAGTTCTGTTCTAGTTCTAGTTCTGTTCTAGTTCTGTTCTAGTTCTGTTCTAGTTCTGTTCTAGTTCTGTTCTAGTTCTGTTCTAGTTCTAGTTCTGTTCTAGTTCTGTTCTAGTTCTGTTCTAGTTCTGTTCTAGTTCTGTTCTAGTTCTGTTCTAGTTCTGTTCTAGTTCTGTTCTAGTTCTGTTCTAGTTCTGTTCTAGTTCTGTTCTAGTTCTGTTCTAGTTCTGTGCTAGTTCTGTTCTAGTTATGTTCTAGTTCTGTTCCAGTTCTGTTCTAGTTCAGTTACGGAAGCTTTAACTTACTTTCTCGCAACACAATGTTGCAGTAGCCTAATATATGAATGAATATGAAATACATTCACGATTCTCTTTAAATAATTTGTTAAAGAACCAAAGATTTCTCGTATGAAATTTTAATTAGGCAGTCGGAAAAGTAATTTACCATGAGTAATTTAAATAATTTAAAAGACATTCCACATTATACGTAATTTTTTTCTGTGAAACTGTCAAATAATATGAATGACAAGAAGGCGTACGGCTCAGTTTTTTTTGTCTAAATTAAGACAAAATACACCAAATCATGTGTTCCTGTATCTAATATAACACACATTTGTAGAAATAAATAGCAATGTTTCGCTATACATACTCTACGCGTAAACTTAAACAGTTTAATGGAATCAAACGTAAGAAAAACACAATCTCAAATATAAGCATGCAAAACAATTTGCAACATGGGGTAAGGAAAAAAAAGCAAACTGCGCGCATAACAACGATAAAAAACACGGCATAAGTGATGCCAACAACTGATTGTGACGTGAAATAAGCCGTAATGATAAAGTATGATAGTGAGAGGAGAGTATAAAATGTTTGTACTAAAAAAGAAATATTTATTTATCTGAAATTGTAGATGATGATGATGGCATGTAGAAAAATACGTACGTACATGCATACTTATACTCGAACTCCAATCTCTTCTTTCACTTGACATTTATGCAAAAAAAACAAAAACATACACATGATATTTTCACACAAACTCTTATGCTGCACAATGTTCCTGTTACACTGTTCTGTTTTGTTTTGTGTTTTTTTCTTAGCGAGAGCAGGCAAAAAGACTTTTAACAAAATGTTTAGAGGCTTTTCCGGCAGTCAGTTAGGAAAATACGCAGCAATTGCTGGCACAACAAACAATAAGTTTTTCTTTATTTTTTCTACTTTCTTGTAATGCAACATTGACTCCGTCATCATACTCATCATCATACATGAATACACTTACATTACATACCAGTATAAAACGCTCTCAGTCAGTCACTTGGTTGTTTTTTGTTTTTTGGTGTGCCGGCAGACTTTTATGAGTAGAACGGCAAACGACATGAACACGACATAAATGGTACTTTATATAGCAAAGTTTTCATTTTTTTTTTTTTGTTCTTTTTTTGCTGAAAATACGTTCTTTGCTTTTCCTCTATGCGCAACATTCAGTACAGTGTGTTTTCGGTTTTTTTTTTTTTTTTTTTTGTTACTTTTGTATGTGACTGTATCCATAATAAACATAACACAACCATATATCGTTTGTAATGTCATTCTTTGGAGGAGCTTAACAAAGAACAACAGCAAAAATATATAACGACAACAATGGACACCGCGACACATTGATATTGTCATAGGCCAGACTCGGCCTAGAGTTAGTTGTTTTTTCTGTTTTGTTTTCCAAGATGCTAAATTGAAAAACAAAAACTTTTGTAAGACGATATTTCTGATTAGAAATATAACCTACATGGAGATGTTTGGAGGAAATAGTTATTATATGGTAAAAATAAGTTGTTTGGCAAAGACTACATTTGGTTCAACTCGTGCTTTTGCACCAACCATTTTTCTTCAGTCAGGCCAAGTAACAAACGAAATCTTCAACTAGCTAAACATCTCAAGTACAGCTCTTTGTAGATCATTCATCCCGAAATGTAAAAAGTTCAGGAACAAGTGTCTAGTTTTTGAGGAAATCTTATAGCGCTAGTCAATTCTATGTGATATTTCAAAGGAAAGACTTTGAGTTTTCTTAAGAAGTGTAACCGAGAATTTATCGTACTCTTACTCATTCGTTCCCTCGGAAATCTCACTTTTGTGTAAAGGCGATTGTGAGGTCTTTATATTATTTAGAAGTCTATAGCCATTCAATGGCTCCAGGAATTGAACGTTTCAGCTACTGAAGGATAAGGTGAGAACTTCTGGATCAAAACAAGTTTGGTTTGGATCTCAAAGGTACAAGAGAAGAGTTCATGATGGCACGATCTTAGGATGGAAAGTTAATTCCAATCTCAATCTGTATCAGGGCTCGGACATCAATAATGGATGCGAGTCTTTATTAATAAAGACTCAGAATTTGTAAAAGGAGTAGGTGACCAACGTTTTTAAAATAGGACCAGGATATAAGATTTCGTAGGTAATACAAACTCGTCTGAAATTCTTTTATTGTAATGGTCAGCTCCAGAATGGAAATTATTGAAGAGCTTTTAAAATATCAAGACTTACTGCATAGTCGAGGAACTAACTGGAGGTATGTCTTCGTACGATAAAATACATTTGGAATATTTTGCCTTATTTTATGAAATGCCATATCGGAATATTGTCATTGGCACATGTACATGGAAAGAGGACATTTTCGTCCAAATTCCATGGACAAATCGTGTTACTAACACTGAGGATCTAAAAAGATAGAAATTCTAGACAAAATCACACGTATATGTCAACAAAAGACCTCCATCATATATTTTAATTGGTCGGATAGAAGAATCGTGGATCTAACTGGGATTGGATGGAGATAATTTACGATTTTCATTCAGGATATTCAACAATTGAGCATCATGTACATCCTACATATCAATCTCTTTCCAATAATCATATTCTAACTCCCTTTGGAGCATAGGACGTCAATAACAATCACTTATCATTTGGATAATCAGGACAGCCATTTGGATAATCAGGACAGCTTGCTTCATCATATGTGCTTAAGTTCCAGGTACTAAGATATTCAGTTGAAGATAGACATGGTGAATATTCGCTAACAATTATTAGATTTGGAGAGTACACTCTGTCCAACAAGAAGCAATTTTTAATCACAACTTGAAACTGCAAAGCGTTACAGATTTTTTTGAGCATTAGATGTTGCGGGACATGTTTGGACAACCACGATTCACATAGAACATATCTCATTTCATCCCCCAAAATTATGAACTTGTTTGATTACTCCTTCATGAAAAATATCAACCAGTTATTTTGGGTAACGCTATTTTAGGCCAGTAATTCGTTATTTTTAATTCAATAATTGTGGATCAAACGGAACAAGTTTAAACCACCAAAAGTTTTTACCTCATTAGAGGGGCATTGACAACATTAACAATTTATCATGTGTTAAATTCTAATCGGTGTTGAGGGGTTATCTAATACAAGGAGACAGCTTATCAATTCTAAAAAGATTCGATTTCGAATTTGAGATATTTGAATTTGAAGGATTCTTGGGGATTTGGTCGCTTAATATGAGAATATACACCGGTGGGTTCATACGAATGATGCCAAGGTGCCATCAATTCTATGCAGAGTATTATAAGATGCTTGAAGTCGGTGGTCAAGACTACAACTGACTTTCCAGTTTGTGCACCCATAGGGAAGCACTTGACGTTTGCTTAGAAAATTCGTACATTAGTATGGCGAGTGATTTAGCTACTTCGTCATATCAGAACGATCTTCCAACAATATAATTTCGGAACATTTGTTTAGTTTGTTTTTATACCCTTCACCTTCTTGAGAAGGGTATATATAAGCTTGGCATTCCGTTTGTAATTTCCACAACATAATTTTCCGACCCCATAAAGTATATATATTCTGGATCCATATAGATAGAGTCGATTTAGCCATGTCCTTCTGTCTGTCTGTCTGTCCGTCTGTCTGTTGAAATCAATTTCCTGAAGACCCCAGATATCATCGGGATCCAAATCTTCAATAATTCTGTCAGACATGCTTTCGAGAAGTTTCCTATTTAAAATCAGCAAAATTCGGATTTTTTTATGGAGATATAAGCAAAAATCCGAGACAACCTCTATTTTTGGCCTATTTTTGATCTATATCTCGATTATTAAGTCATAAATATAGACAATATGGATATCTAATGATAGATATTTCAAAGTCCATTGCAACGATGTATATAAGGCTAAAGAAAGTTGGACCTACAACGGGTCAAAATCGGGAAAAATATTTTTTAACCCGAATTTTTTTCACAAAAAACTTTTTTTGTCATATATTTTTTCACTAATAAAAAAAAAAATTTTTTTTAAAAATTGGAAAAAACTTTTAAAAAACTATTTCGAAAAAAAAAATTTTAAAAACGAAAAAAAAAATTTTTTTTAATTTTATTTTAAAGAATAATAATAAAGAATATAGCTCTTTTACTTGTTTAACCTAAACTTAAAGGTCTGATGTATCAGTAAGCATAGATCTACTTTCATACAAAACCCCAAGAATAACTACCAGATAAAAAAAAATGGGAGTGTATATAACTTTATTGCATCGTTAATAGTGGAAAAGACAGCCACCTCAAAGGATGTGTAAAACAAGGTGTTTCTTTTTTTAATGAATTGAGCAAATAGCGCTAAGGTTCTAGAACATTCCAGTGGCCATTGTGGACATCAAGGATTATGAAAATAAGGGATATTACCAAGGACTAAATAACATATTTCTCGTCGTTACCAGCAACTATTCCATGATATTTAAATACAGTCTATAATCCAGGTATATTGCTTAAGTATAAAAAGAAATATAAATGGTACTCTTCCTAAAACGAGAAATATATACCTAGTTTGCAGTTTAATAAGTCATTTATCTTACAGAAAAATCATGAGAAGGGAAGGGAAATGTTGGGAAGGGTCGTAAAGACGACACTGCGTGACATAAACGCTGCTATCGAAAATACTCTTGACAGGAAAGAAATCTGTTTAGATCAAAGAGGGTACCTTTAATGATATAACAGGAAGCTGCTTAATAAAAAAACAGTTGGTTGGGAAACATACTGAAGAGCAATACAAAGAGGAATTATATATATCCACTCTTGTGGAGTATTTCTGTTAATAAAATAATAACATTTCAACCTGAATGATAGAGGCACGAGATATAAGTAAATGACCTAAGGTGTTTTACTAAAATGAGCTGTGTGTCAACCTGATGAAGACAGAATTGCTCTCCGCATCCCAAAGTATCACTTTGATAGCTGCACGCTACAAATGTTGAATTTTCAAAAGATTATAAAGCTCTCGTGGATGCGAGTACAATGAAAACGGTCCATACATTAGATAAAAAAAAGAAATATTTTCTGTGGCCATTCTCTGGTTATCTTATATGATATATTTATGTGATATAGTTCCACAATTACCCAGAATCCTTGCCTAAAGAAACAACTTTCGGATAATTCAGCTATCGCCTGAGCGACAGTTTTTGGCAGAGAGGAATATTTTCTGATGATATTTTGAGATTTCGATAAACAATTTAAACGAACTTGCGATGCTACATGTGAACCCGTTTCGGAAACATCTATTAATGATATCTAATTTGAGATATATTCGGCAACAAGTACCCTCTATTCGACAAGTATTTCTCTATTCGTATGTAGTTCGTGACAACAATTGCCGAAACGGTACTAGTGGCTGAATATAAGATATGCGTCACAAAATATTCAGCTTGAGACTCTAACAGTGTATCCAAGAACTAAATAAAGAACGATTTTCCTATATATCCTTGAAGTTATCATAATGGGCGAGTAAACTCCTAAATTACAATAGCTTAGCAAAGCTAAGATTATTCCTCTTCATACATTTCATAATATTGCCAAGAGATTTCATTCTTTAAATTGCATTACACATATTTTCCTATTTATTTTCTTCTACTGTCATTTGAAAAACATACAGCTTATGATTATTATACTATTATACAATATACCTAAAATGCCGTAACAAAAAATTTTACCCTAAACCTAAAATACAAATACAGAGTACAAGTATTTTATCACTAGTCTAGCCTTTCGCTGGTTGTTGGGTTGGTTTGGATTACATAAATAAATACATACAAGTTTCACAATTCACTGGCAACTTCTTTTATATGTTTAACGTATTTAATATTTTTGTTCAAAACGTCGACGACGTCGACAACACCGGGAACAACAAGAGACAAGAAGATGTTTATAGGATGTAGCAAATGTATATTCTCCTCATCTTCATTGTCATCATCATCATGCAGTAAGTATGTAGAATAAATATTAACGTATGTGTATTAGGGTGGCTCACAAAGTTGTCCCTGTTTTTAATTTTGCATAATTTTATGATAAAAGGTACGGTTTTTTAGAGTTTTAATGATTAACAATATTTTAATTTACTACATGTTTAAATAACGTCTCATAAGATCTGGAATCTCAACTGCGTCTGCCTAATTATTTCAGCTGGTTCAATCCAAGCTTCTTCAATTTATGTAAAATTTCAAAGAAATATTTCTTCCTGAATCTGGTCTTTCAACAACATTTTAATGAAAGTCTAACTGTCAACCGACTATTAATATGATCTTGGACTTGCATATAGCCAAAGTAAAAAGGCCTCCAATCAAAGTCGTTCTTGATTATTTTTCATATGGAAGAATCTTGGAATTCAATATGATTAATCTACAATTATTTACAGTTTTGAGTTCCAGTTATTACAGACTCATGAAGGACTAATCAATCAAGTTCATTTTTATGTCACTTATGCCTAAAAGGGGATGAAATCCCGTTTCTATTTGAATTCCCTGGAACATATAATCCTTAAAAATGCAACAAAAAGTCGCTATGATTTTCAGGGTGCTCCGATAGACTAGAAGATAGTGTGCTGGACTATCAAAGGGTTGCGGGTTCGATTCGCGTCAAAGACTCTAGGTGGTTCTGCAGACAAGCAAAAAGATTCGCAGTTTGTGATTGTTTAAAAAAAGTTACCCTCATAGAACCAGACGAGTTTCGTGTTGTGCCCAGCTCTAATAATTGATATCAAATATTCAGCTTTCTACCACAGAATATCTATGGTATGTTGAGCTTAAACCACCAAGCTGAAGCAAGATGACCAGATTGTCAAAAATTACGCAGGCTACCAAATGCAGAAACTTATAAATGATTCGAAGTGTGCTTTGGAGAAGTCTCCCTAAAAGACAGTTTGCTGAGTGTCTAAATGCAGATGAAAGGCACTCATTCTGAAACACATCCGCATATTTTGGTTAAGAATGAACGAATGACTGACGAATTTACGGATTATAAATCGACACATTCATCAGTTGTCAATATGGACAAATTTTGTTTATTCATCAGGATGGACATTCATCTTATCGCGATGCGAAGGTTTAGCGCGACAACTAGAATCGGGCTTATATTTGAAGGAAGCGGCTCAAATGGGTCATCAGTTCACGAAACGAAGAACTATTCCCAGTCTGACTTATAGCGTCTGCTTGTCTTTAATGGGTCGGCTATCAGGTGTCCCATGGAACACTTCTCCTTTCACAGAGAAATAATGATTTGATGGTGCTGGTCAGATTTGTCAACCTAGAGCTAGCACGTAATGTACATTAACATAACCAAAGAGAGTCACAATCCGACAGATCCCCACTATGGCGTAAGCTATATCATCTGGCTGCTGATTAAAAATGCAATTTGGAAAAACTTCAGCAATGTCTAGGAATCACTTTATTATTTGCGATGGATTATCCTCATATTGTCGCTATGGTTTTAGCTTCATAGATTTGCATTGGTCATACATAGAAGGAAGCAGCTTCAATGGGTCAGTAGTTCATGATAGGAGAACGAAACTAAACATCTGATAGGGATTTGCATTGACCATAAGTAGAAGGAAGCAGCTTCAATGGGTCAGTAGTTCATGCTAGGAGAACGAAAGTAAATATCTGATAGGGTACGTTTATCTTCAATGGGTCGTCTATCCGGTGTCCTTCTCTTTTCACTGAGAAAGGATGCAGAACTCACCAGAGTCTGTTCGCATATTAAGTTGGCAGAACCCCATTGGAACGTCAGTTACATCATCTGACAACAATACAATTTGGAAAAACTTCCTCACTTGCTATGAATATGAAATTCGGTCAGCGGTGTCCAATGGGGGATCCAATTGCCTTATTGGCGCGGATCAACTTAGATGAATACACCTATTCTAATTCAAATCAATCAGGTGCTAATACCGGACCCAGCTAGATTTCTAGTGGTGTTCTAGGAATTTAATAGAGAAAACCCAAACTAGCTGACTTAAAATATAGAGACTACCAGAATGTGGGTTCAAGAAAATCTGTAGCTAAATAGAGAACGATCAACTCTACAAAGTCTACAGCTTCCTATATGCGCCTTATGTAGAAGCAACCATAATGGATTCATCATGTCACAACTGGATTCATCATGTCACAACTAAATTCGGTGATGAGGCTGAACTCTGGATACCCATGGTTAAGATGGGACTTGAAGAAATTTTTATGGTGTTGTTGTTGTAACAATTCCACCGTTTCCTAGTGCTCTTTCCTGAGGAAAAAACTTTCTATTGACACTCGGTTCGTTCTGGAGCTAATATTCAATTGTTGTGGGAATGATCATTATGGAGTAATCCATGGGGAGGTTGGTTATTGCGTACATAGACCTTTCTTTTGCAAGCTGTTCTCCGGATTCAGCCGAATACTTGTGGCTATCGGGATTTTAACTGCCCTAGGGTATTCACTAACAGCTTGAATGCAATTTTGAATCATTATGGAGTTGTTGTTGTAACAACTCCACTGTTTCCGAGAGCTCTTTCCTGGGGAAAATACTTTGCTCGGGTCGTTCCGGAGAGTATATCCAATTGTCGTGGGAACGATGATTATGGAGTAATCCATGGCGATGTTGGTTATTGGCTATCGGGATTTTATCCAGCCAAGGGTATTTGCCACCCTTCCAAGAAGCGGTTGCGTCAAGAAAAACAGATACTAAAATGGCAACGATCAAGACAGTCCCTGCCAAAACCTTCCTACCTGGATGAATGGATACAAATGCTAGCAACATCGACAAAGCTACTCGACTCTATACATACGTTGCCACCCTAATGTGTGCTTGTATGACTTTTTTGCATTGTTTGCGCCGCGCGTTCGCAAGTGAGTATGAAAATGTTGGTTGCACTTTCATCCCAGCTTTACATGACAGAGAAAATATGTAGAATGCCAGGCTTTTATATGTTTTGCTAAAGTTTATTATATCACTATTTAGTATGTATTACCAAGTGAATGCAATAGAATGAACATTAGAAATTGCTATAGTTTATATTGTTGTCGTTGTTGGTTTTTTTTTTATTTGTGTCCTTAACAGGAAAACAATTCTACAAATCCTCCTTATGTCGCGCAGTTGTAGTTTATGCATGAGAATGTTAAACACATTGTTGAGGGGCAAATAAAAGTAACACTTGAGCAAATCTGCTTTAGTAGGATTTGAAAATTGAGTTACATGGCAGATGGTCTGATGGGTGTAGGAGAGATGAGTTATAAACAAAATAAGAGTTTAATAAAATAGTTTTGTAGATAGCTACTAAAGAGTGGAAAATTATGTTTACTTAGAAGAGATTACAGCCATGCATGAATATATAAGTTTTGACACTTACCCCACATTAAACTAAAGTTATTATTAATCCAGTTTATAATTTGAACATACCTGCAAAGAAATAGAATAAATTAAATTATAATATTTAAATTTATGTGAGATTCTTAAAATCTATTTTAAATACCCCAGCTGCTTTAATATTATTCTAAGGACTTCTTGCAGTTATCTTCAATCAATATTAAAAATCCCATATCTTTAATCGGCAACAAAATGAAAATTCCCACAACTTGCCTCTACAAAACATTCTAATACATAAAATATTTATTTAAATATTTTCTTATCAAGATTCTTATTTCAGAAAAACTGGTTGGTTCCATTTTAACCACAAAACACCACAGCAAATCAGCACAAGAAATAAACACTTACATTTTTCATTCCTATAAATTCTTGCCTCTACTATCTGAAGCCAGAGTTCCATGGCCACACTATATCAAATTGAAAATTACATACGGAGATGAGATTTAGCATTTCCTTTAGCATAATAAACCTGGCCATTCAACTATCTGTGTTTATTATGATTCAATTATCAATTAGAAATATCTTTTTGCATTCTCTAACAACTATAAAAAACTGACTGGTTTTTCCATGTTATCGCCATCTTAACATCTCTCTTGCCTCAACTTTACACAGAATATCTTACCAACCAAAAGTCATTTTAACACTTCTTTTTTTCCTTTTTTTTTTTTGTTTGTTCTCCTTAAATGTTATTTGGTTTTTTTTTTTAAGGAAAATTAACTCTAAATACAATTCTTTCACATTTTCTTCCTCCAAACAAGCAACATTTTTCCTAAGAACATTGATGTATTACAAGGTAAAATAGGAGAGAAGATGGAACGTACAAAAAAAAAAAAAAAAAAAGTGTTACCATAAATACAAAACATATCAACATTTTGTAGATGATTATCGTTCATTTTTGTTTAAGTTGTTGCTGTTGCAACAATCTACCACAAAAAAATATAAAAAAAAAATACACGAACAACTGAGTCTCTGTTGTTAACTCTACTATTTTGCAGTTTATGATACATGTTCTTATATATTTTTTGTTCTAAAAAGCATTTTTATAGTGAAAAATAGATTATAAACTATTACACAAGGTGTTTGGTTCTTTAAATAGGTGGATAGTTTGTTAATTTAATGAAATTTTAAGTAACATTTCCATGATCTCTATTACATCTCTGTTATAGGTTAAGATATTTCATCCTGAATCTGGTCTCTCCAGAAGAGACAACTGATATAAATTGATAAAGTCTTAGACGTATACACAGCTAAATAAAAAGGATAGGTTTGTATTCTACACAACATTGAAGTCGTTTCGAAAGTAGAAGGGCATGAATTGTTTAAACGAGCTTTAAATACCCTTCTAATGGTTCCATAACCTTTTGTGGTATAAACTGGTTCAAAGTCCCATCCTAAGTTAAGGATAAAGAAAGAATTGCCTGTCTTAAAGGGCGGCATCCTAAAAAGCTGTTTGTTTATTTGACGTATGATAAATCATGGAATTCAATAGGATTAATCTACGATGAAGAATTAATAAAATTAGTTTAAACTTGTGTGGCTTATGCCTAGAACAGAATGAAATGAGGAAAGTCATTCTATGTGAATTGGGTTTATCAAAACTCCCCTGGTTCATTTAAAGATATGTGGTACAAATCATGCCTAAGACATCACGGTAAAGCTCATAGGACCCGAATAATTTAGAGTTCGCTGAAACATTGTTTTAAATTGGAACCACGAAACAAAGAACTACCCCTAGTCTGACTGATAGCGTATGCTTATCTTCAATGAGTAGGTCAGCAGTGTCCCATTGGTCACATCTCATTTTTTTTTTCTTGGACCAGCACTCAGTGGATGACCCCTACTCATGCAAAGTATTGTCTTGGAACTAGGAAAATAGGTTATGGGAGGGAGGATAGAGGGAGTAGTGTTTGTGGACATTTGATTTGAATTTTCCTATATTGAAAGTGACAGGAAAAACTTCAGGAGGAAGCTTATTCCACATACGGACAGTACGGCTAAAGATCGAATTTTCCCTGTAATGTGTTGTGCGATCCACTGTCCAGTCGACAACGAAGTGATGAGCCCGTGCCGAAGAACGTGTGTTGCGTGAAAAAACTACGGGTTTCGGGAACAAGTTCCCTAATTTCAGCAGAGCACATACCATTGTAGTATCTGTAGAACAGTGAAACACAACCCACATTGCGACGATGTTCCAGTGAGTTAATAAAGCTGGATACCCTACCGTCACCGATAAGCAACTTCGCCCTCTCCTGTACGCTGTCGAGTAACTCCAAAATAGACTTTGAAGCACCGACCCACACATGAGAGTTGTTTTCGATCGGATATAAGTGGTGTAAATAGTAACGAGATCAGATGCAGTGAAGTATGTCTTACACCGTTTTAGAAAACCAAGGCACTTGAATGCCTCTTTCGACACTCGAAAAATGTGTTTTGTCCAGCGAACATCTAAATCGAGACCAAGTTGCTCAACCTCGATCAATTGGCCCAACCTAAGGCTTTCTATCTGCATATTGTGCAGAAGGGAACCGTAATGGAATATTCCAGTGCCAATTCAACTACCTCTACCTGCTAATACGGGGAGATAATGAGATTAAACATTGGATGTCCTTGGTTGAGATGGGACTTGCCTAACAATTTTGAATCGTAATGGGGGAATCCATGGTGATATTTATAAAATACAGATTTGCATCTTTTGCATTGAGTGTTTTCTCTGATAGCACTAGAAGGATAGAAGCTTTCTTGTGGTGATATATGAGACAAGAGCCTCTTGCAGATATTTTGGCAATTACAGTGTCCAGAAGGGAACCGTAATGGAATCTTCTTGTGCCAATTCAATTGCCTCTACCTGCTAATACAGGGGAGGTAATGAGATTAAACATTGGATGTCCATGTTTGAGATTGGGACTTGAGAACAATTTTGAATCGTAATGGGGGAAGCCATGGTGATATTTATAAAATACAGATAATGTTCTTTTGCACTTTACAGTGTCTTGAACAATGAATGCAGGGAGTCTCTGAATGAGATATCGACACATTAGAGGGTGATGTAGATTTGATATCTGAGATATGGCAAATTATCCCGTAGCTTTATAGGGATTAATTCTACATGAGTTAATAATGGACCAGTTGAGTGTCGTTTACTCGCTCAATGTAATCATATGATTAGCGGGAACTAGAAGGAGTCAGAAAAGATGATACAACAAGCCCACATGACGAGCGATAAGAAATTTGTGGCTTAACTATGACTCTAGGAATAAGTGTCGCTAATCGAATTCTTTTGTTAATGAATTGGAAAACTAGTGTCCACCATTAATCGATGATTAATGTCAAGAGAATGGCATTAGTAGCTTTCAACGACTTATGACGGACAATAGTTGCCGTGATCAGGTGGTGGAAGAGACGGTACTTAGCATACTTTGAGACCGATCTTCCCTGGGTGGATTCAATACACAATTTTTTTAGGGAATAAGTATAATTTGGAGTGCTATAACCCGGCTCGCAAATGTCCTTCTCAACAGAAGCACAATTTTTTAAGAAAATTCGAAACGATTTGAAAGGCGGCTTTTTCTTGTGAAGGATACCACGCTTGTGATTAGTGTTCCAATTAACTTCACCCACATTTATACTGCCGAATATTAGGATCTTCGAGGAATGGTTTCATCAAACAATAGTTTACAAAACTCTTACTCTTGTGTATCCAAAACCGTGTTTTGATATTACATCAAATATGCGTGTGTAAAGAATGTTGGTTTGTCAGATTGGTGGAAATATTCCACATACATTGCTGGCCTTATTGATGGTCGATCCTTCAACTATCACTTTATCCGTTCACTGGAACTAAGCTGCAAAGGTAAGTAAATTTGTCTACCAATTCGAAACTTTGATCGCCTACTTCAAGTGCCTGGTTCTTGAAATGTCAGTATATTTTTCTTGGTTGAGTTTATCTGTGCCAATCAAGTTCCCACAGAGGTTAGACGGCCAACTCATACTAATTCATATAATATCTGTCGCCACTAAATATCGTTACGCAGTAACTATGTTCATAATATGACATTTTCAGTGGCAAGAATGAACAGTGATGGTGAGAGAATACATCATTAGTCTCGACTTGGAAAGGTTGTGACAATTTAACCCTGTGCAATTCTAAGTTCTAAAGGCTGCTTATGTAGAGTTTTCCAAATGCCGTCACCATTTATACTGTCAAATGTTGAGATCCTTGAGGAATTATGTTGGCAAAGGATAGATTAACATTCAGATTCGCAAGTATTAATTGTGGATATACAAAGGCCTGTAGTCAATGACCAGAGACTTCTATAAATCAATCAAAATTTGCTCGATAATTTCCATGAGAGAGAACAACGATAACTCCTCAATTTTCCCTCGCATATCGACAAGGGGAAAACTAATAAAATAGAGAAATACACACAAAGTCTACTACTTGTTGTTATTGCATTTGCCTTGGCAACAGAAAATGATCGTTTAGTTGCATGAATAGTTTGAATTAGAGTTTCTTCCTGCGGTATTTTTTTTTTCTTTTTTGTTTTGTTTTTGCTGCTCTACTACACTTGAATTTTGTGTCATTGTGTGATATTATTGTTAGTGCTGTTGTTGGTTGCTAGTTGTAACTGAAAATCTACAGCAGCAGCAACAACAACACAACAGAAATTAGGTATTTAAAGGTATGAAATGTGTGTTGCTGTGTGTTGTCTGTTGTCATATTCGCTTTTATATGCTCCATGACCATAAACAACATTATTTGCCTGAGTTGTATAATGTTGTCATAAACTAGTTTCAGTTTGTTCGTTGGTTCGTTCGTTCGTTCCTTCATTGCTGTTGTTTATTTGCAATGCCTCAATTCGTTTTAATGTAGCATGCAACATTAGATGCTTGAGTTGAGTTGGTAGACATTAAATTGTTAATGGATTTGTAACCTTTTAGATGAAACACAAATTGAATGAACATTTTTGTTGGGGTTTCTATGGGTGGCGTTATAAAAATGAATGACTTGTAAAAGACTAGGAAGAGTTTTTGGATTTAGGAAGTAAGGTGTTTTAAATGTGAAAGAAAAGAGCAGAAATTTTAAGTTACTTTTCTGTTAAGAATTAAGCAGTGATTCATCAAGTTCTTCATTTCAGCAGTTTGTCTTCAATCATTATCATTCATACTGCATTTGGAAATCAGTCCGGAATAGGTAGGAAACAACTGAACAAGTGCCAAAAGCTGGCTATAACAGATATGATGATAGTTCTTTCCTTAACTAAAAACCGGTGTTTCATGATTCGTTTAAACTGACCCTAAATCACTGAGATGTTTTACTATTTATTTTACGCTAGAATTAGACAACGACAATTCCTTTTGGTTTTAAACAATGTGATGACAGGACCAGCATAAATAGCAACATTAAAGTGTTTTAGAGCACAATTGTTCAAATACATGCAGCAGAGAAAAAGGAAAGGTTAAAATAAAGCAAAAAATAAAAAATAAAAATATGTATGGACAATGAAACAAGAGGAAGGAAGGATATCATTATATAATGTCCTCACATAATGCATTATAAACTAAAATGACCAAACAACCACAATTTAAGCGAACAACTGCACAAAATAACAAACAAAATAAAAAAAAAAACTAAAGACAAATAGTTTTAACAAGAAATGACCACAAAACCAAGTGGCCCGGTTGTTGCAGACCTCATTGCATTTAAACAACCACATAAAAGATGCTCACTCCATTTATAACCCTTCTCAACTCTCCTTACATCCTGCACTTCTCCACAATAATGCTGCAAAAATACCAAGAACAAAAAAAGAAAAACTACAGATTTTCCTGTTTTAACGACAACAACGACCACAATTACCAAAAACTTTAATATTGCTATACAACAAGAAAAACAACAACATTATAGTTGAAATTGTATGATGATGTTGCGAATAACAATCACTTCCAACTACACTTGTACTTGAATGACGATCCGTTGCGGTTATTACATTTCCTAAAACCTCCAATTCCCTTACCGCCCTCCAACCACCAACCTCTTTATCTACTTCCTTTCTGCCGTAACTTCACTTCAGCAGCAAGCAAGTCTTGTTAAAGTGTTGCTCAATTTAGTGTTTTGCGTTTCTTTGAAAAACATCACCACAGTCTAGCACGAGGACATTAGTAATGGTAAGAGCAGCCAGCATTGGCTTTAGCGTAAGATAATAGTGCGATAATAATCCCTATTTGCCACACTCTCAACGAGACATTAGACCAACATTGACCAGCACAAAAAACGCATTGCTATTTTGCAACCAACCCAAAGGGTTCAGTGTTTTATTAAAAAAAGAAATTGTATGGAAAAACATGAGTAAAATTATGAACAGAATTATAATTTGCCATTGTTCATACTTTCATTATAAAACAAGGCAAATCAAGTAATTGTTAGTTAGTTAATTTGGCATTGGCAAACATAAATCAATCTTAATAAAATGACACTTGTAAATTACTAAAGAAATATTATGGTACATACTAAATAAATCATATGAATTCAAATTCCCATGACCAAATTCAACTGTTTGAAACATTGCAATTCCCAAAAGATTAGTTTTACAGAATAGAAACTCAGCAGAAGCTTAAATTTCCAACAATGTCAAATAAACTTAAGTAAATTAAGGAGTGAGATCGAAAAATTCTTAACATACTTAATTAACGTTTTTATAATGTCACTTAGTTCGACAGGTAGTCCATTTCCGTTTAAAATCTACCACACTTTTGGACACCTTTTTTGTGCTCTTCAATTCTCTTTTAACAAGAGCCCAATATCTCTCCACTGGCCTTAGCTCCAGGCAGTTTGGAGGATTCGCCTCTCTTGGTACAAATACCACATTATTGTTCTTGTACCACTCAAGGGCTTGTTTACCATAGTGACAGGATGCCAAGTCAGGCCAAAAATAAGTGGACACATTATGAAGTGTTATGAATGGAAGCATCCTCCTTTGTAAACATTCCTTGATGTAAACCAAGAACTTTCTGGAAATTTTGTCTGCTTTCGGGTCCTAAACTTTCTTCAACATTCCCTCGACCATCAGCAACATAAAATGTTTGACCAGGAAGTTGCGAAAAATCTGCCAGAACATACGTTTCGTCATCCATTATGCAGCAAGAATATTTTTGTTTATAAAACTTGACTTCAATATCCGGCTCTGTTTTTCGGCCTCTAAATTTTTAGAAGCGTTCCTGTCAGGAACTTTTTGAGCCTTGTATGTTTTTAAACCAGCATTAGCTTTAACTTTTCGTTCCAAATAGTCCGAGCAATGAGCTAACCCGACTGCTTTCCTACCACATGTGTTGGGAGCTCTTTTGAAAATGCTTTCTATTTGTTTGGCTTTAGAAACATCATGTGGACCATTCCTTCTACCTGAACCAGGTTTTCTATCAACGGACAAGTTCTCCCGGTACTGTTGAATAACACTGGAAACAGTTTGACGGCAGACCTTTGAATGCTTGTCCAACTTTATGTAGGACCAAGTTGGGTTTTGTTGAAAATATTTAATAATTTTAGTACGTACTTTTTTCTGGTCACTCATTTTAATCAGATTAACAACAAATGAATATAATTAACGTTAAATATAATAACTGACATGTTTTACAAAGGTAACTTGATCAAAAAAAAAAATAAGTAATAAATGGATTAAAAGGATTTTTTTTCTTCAGCATTCATTTATGATAAACTTAAAACGTCCCGTATCATAAAGGTCCCTTTAATATCATATGTAATAGCATCTTCCACCGCAACATGGAGGATAATTTCTGCAGTCTTATCATTCTCCTATATTTCAAAAGACTAACCCCTTTCCCAAATTCATTTGGACTAGACTAGATTGAAAGGATTCTTCCACTGCGACCCAGCAGCCTTTACATTTATTTCCAAAGATTCAGGTCGCAAATGAAGGCCATTCCTCTCTATTTCGAAAGAATTCATTGAGACTAGATTAGAATGGGGAGACTTCACGCACGCGACCCAGAGAATCATTTCTTTTCCAGCAACAGTTATAGATCACGAATGAATCGCATTAATACGTTTTTGGTGGGTATCTGAAAATATGGTCCAGTTCCCTTTGAGAATTTTCTGCCTACATGACACAGTATTAGGGCAATTTCAAAGCACATACAGGAATATGCATACCGAAAAATGTGCGTGGTTTGGTTGCAATATTACATATACAAATTACGAACAGACTGAAAAATTCTTAACACTAAACAAGTGAACAAGTCCAAACATATAGGATTTTCAATGGACAGTGTTATAAACCACATCGTCTGAGTCCGGAAAAATGCCAAACCTAGAGGATCTTTTTTGCAGATCTTTGACTCACCACAAGATGCATCTCGCATCTGCACTGCTTGATTTCAATATTACACAAAAGAATCCCAGACACATCCTGTTACCAAATAATACCAGATCCTGGGATATTCTCTAAGGCAGATTAATAAACTGCGTTGTCTAGGTCTGGACACACAGTAATCACAACAAATCCGACTGAAATTCTAAGGAAATTAGCCAAAATGGTCAGCCTGTGCGTTTCCAGACATACACTCTCCTCAAACATTCCCTAAAACAAAGATGGCATAAATTTCCACCCGACAGATCAGATATTACAAGGTGGCGCAAAAGTAATTCTATCAGAAAATGCTATAAATTTTGCGATTGGCCCCTAATGTCAGTTCTGTTTTGACATTTGTGTAGTAAACACATGCGAAATACACGTAAATAAACAATGTTACGCTACACTGCTCCAGAACGCGGAATATTGCTGACTATTTATTTGACCAATAATCGGTCGGTGACTTTGGCACAACGTGAATTTCGTCGCAGATTTCCTGGCCGTGCAACGCCTACTGGTGAAACACTGCGACGTTTAGCCGCTCGCCTCGAAGAGACTGGCACAACACGAGATGCTGCCAGGCGTGGCACACCCCGGAGTAGCCGTTCTGCAGAGAATATTGCTGCTGTAGCCGAGGATGTCATGGAAGCGCCGTCGACATCGACCAGACGATGTGCCACGCAAATGGGTATCAGTCGACGGTCTTTACAGCGAATTTTGGTACAAGATTTGAAGATGTTTCCGTACAAAATCCAGACGGTGCATCAGCTGTTAGCTGCTGACCGCCAATCGCGTCTAACATACGCTCAAGCAATCCTTAATCACCACCAAGAGGAAGATGATTTTTCATCAAAAATAATCATGAGTGATGAGGCCCATTTCCATCTTAGCGGGTACGTAAATAAGCAAAATTTACGCTTCTTGGGCACTGAAAATCCGCGTGTAACCCACGAAGAGCCATTACACCCGCTCACAGTCACTGTATGGTGTGCTGTTTTCGCTGGAGGAGTCATCGGACCTTTTTTCTTCGAAGCGCTACAGAGCAATGATCAACGAGTTCTTTTTGTCGCAACTTGATGAATTGGGATTGGAACACATGTGGTTCCAACAGGACGGTTCAACGGCACACACTCCACGTGCCACAACCGATATGCTGAAGGATGCATTTCCCGGGCGCCTAATCTCCCGTTTTGGCGATTTGCACTGACCAGCAAGATCGCCTGATTTGACCGCTCCAGACTTCTTTTTGTGGGGCTTTTTGAAGTCGCGGGTTTATGTCAACAAGCCTCAGGCTCTTGCAGCTCTTAAGGAGCTATCGCCGGAAGTTTTGGCCAAAGTGATGGAAAATCCCATAAAAAGGGCTCAAATGACAATCAACTGTGGCGGAGGCCATTTACATGACATCATATTCTCGACTTGATGTAAAAAAAATTAAAAGACCAAATAAAAATAATCCACAAGAAGAATCAAAGTTTTTAATTTTTTTTTTAATTACAGCCAAAAAACATCGGAAGTTTACTTTTGCGCCACCTTGTACTTTTAAATGCCCCTAAACATGTTAATGGAACGATAATAAACATAAGAACCACCATTAACCTGGTTGGAGCCATCAGTGTACCAAACGTAATCAGAGTCCTCATACCACCAAGACGGACCCTTAATAATGCAGATACCTAAACCGCCAGTTTATAGTCAGGTACGCTTATGAAAGTGTCAAACTTAAGGTGTTAGAGAAATCTCATGTACCACCTAGATCACCGAATGTAACGCCGGTGACGTTTATTAATTGGCTTGAATTTCTGCAGAGATTATTATTCACCATTATTTATCGGCAACTGAGAGTTATGTAGAACAACACTCAAAGTAGTAGGTAGAGACAAATGAGTTGATTATTTGAGACTAACGAATCAAAATGTTTGTCTTTCAATTAGAATTGTTACTCCACGAAACGAAATGCTTCAACAACTTCCTCAAATATGCACAGACTGTGCGGTTATGGAAAATATGTTGAATAAATATTGGTGTCGAAATGTGCTATGGCCGAGAGTGAGCGCAGGAACATCGTAGCGTCATTTTGGTATTAAATAGTAGTTGAAAATGTGAACTTAAAATATCTTTGAAGGTGCTCCCAGAAACATCGAAACATCATTCATTAATTTGTACGATCTTTAGAGGGTGTACAAAAAATCGATATTATGAGCTCTCAGTTGATTAATCACTCAATTGGATCCAGATGAATAGCTGTTCATGAAACAGAGCCATAAGTCGTCATCAAGTATGTGGAAATAATCAATGGGTATATTATGGATGGCAACCAAACTAAAGTTGCGTTGTAAGTTTTCAAAATGGTATTACAGATGGCAACTGGCTGCTATCATTTTCTGTTGCCAAATTGGCAACGAGAAATTTGTGGAAGACCAAGTATTGGAGGCATTACTCCATGAAGACTGTGGAAGCTACTCAAGCAGCTGTTGCAAAACGTTTGCGAGCTGCAGGATTCATTCAAAAGCAGTGAATTTAAGCTGAGAGACCTTGAAAGACGATTTTGCATGTCCGAAATGATGTGTGAAATATATAAAAGAAAATAATTTTTGCAAATCATCACTTGCGATGAAACATGGATTCATTACGATAACCCGGAAAGTAAGATATCGTACGTGAAGCCCGGCCAACCAGCCGAATCGACACCAAAGCCAAATATCCATGGCGATTGGTAATTCTCCTTACTTGGTGGGACCAATAGGGTCCTATTATTATAAGCTGCTGAAATCTTGCCAGACCATCACAGAGAACCTGCACCAAACGCAACTGATTCGTTGCATTGGGCGAAAAACTCCCATGACTTTCATCAAGAAGTGGTTGGGAAGTTTTGCCTCACCCGCTTTATAGTCCAGCCTACTATTTATTTCGATCGATGCAGAACGCTCTTTTGGAACAGAATATCCGATATTGGCTTGATTCGTTCTTGGTCTCAAAAGATGAGTAGTTGATTTGTTTCGGAATCTATATGTGGCCAGAAAGATGGAAAAAGGTCATAGCTAACAATAATTTGAACAAATTTAAAGAATATGGAAGAATTAGTAAAAAAAAACTACTTTTAGCGACAGGTGTCAAATATCCAATTTTAAAAATTACAATTCCTAAAAACTTCAAAGAAAGTTATTCAATTATATGATGTATATGACTACACTGTACACTTTGCTTTTGCTCTTCAAAATCCAAAGAAAAATTTTTTAAAAATGTTTATAGCAAAAATGATTTATTAGCCAAGTTACAAATACCGCCATGAACTACTGTAAGTTCAAGCTCAAACAAAACTAACTGAGATACCGTCAAAGACGCCTCTAATTTCAACGTCCTTTATGTAATTTTTTATGCAGCCGCTTTAAGTTGCAATGAACCTAAACATCACAAAATATTATGAGTCAACTGAAATTCACTCGTACAACATTTTTGGCGAAAAAGGCAAATACAAGAAAGAGGGGAATATCAAAAAATATGGTGACCAAAAACGTTGGGTTGCACGCTTATATAAATTTGTGTCCATTAGGCACACCACACATGTACATATGTATAGATGCATAATATCACAGGCAGCTTTGCTGTATACTGCAACACAATTTGGTCGCACGAGTAGTGTTGCAAACATGGTCAGCAACATTGGTAGTAGAAGTAGATAGAGGAGGATAGAGGAGTATGAATGTGAACATGTGACTTTGTGCTTGGTTTAAGTTTTGGATTTTGTTAAACACCACCACACGGCTATTAATGTCCAAACGAACATACATGAAACAAGATATTTTCTGCTTATTTTAAATACAATAAAAATAACATACATTCAAGTCAAATGGACCAATTCAACCAAACAACCAGCAAGCCAGCCAGCCAGTCGAGCCTACTCTGGCTGTATGATGTCTTGGAGTTGCAATTGGTATGGTTTGTTATGGTATGGAGCAGGCAGCCAGGTAATCTTTTATAGTTTAAAAAATTGTGTGATGGACAGTAAGGTTTTTTTTTTATTTTTTTTAGTTTAGTTTAAGATGAAACTTAAGTAAAAATAACGTTAAAGCCGAAGAGGACAAGCAAAAGAAATAAATGAATAGATAGCAAGGATGATTTGGATGATTGGTCTGTTTAGTTGGACATACAAACAGACAGTTGAACGAACAAACGGACGATTATAACAGAAAAATTGTTGATTGTCTTATAGTTCCTTTTTTGGTTTTTGTTGTTGTTGTTGTTGTTTATTGCGGCATTCTTTGGTGGCTCACCATCAGCGTCGTCATCATCATCATCATCTTCGTCCCCATACTTATAGTCCATTACCACTACTAAGCAATTTTCTTGACATCCTCCTCCGCCAACACCACACCACACCACATCAGACCAAAACTGAATTGCTTAAACTTTACTCCACTACTACTCCCTAACATGCTGAGTATCCCGCCACCAGCCAGCCGACACCGCCGCCACCTTCAATGCCCATGAGCAGTAAAACATCAAGCAAGTGATAAAGTAAAATAAAACGACAGAAAATTGTAAGGTTATCGGATTTGTTTCTGCTTGTCTTCTCAGTTTGCTTTAATATACACACTAAAATGGAACGGACTGGAAGGAAAACAACACTGCATTAATTTCACAAACTACATGCGTTTAATTCTTATTTTGATGGTGATTTTTTTTTTTTTAAACGTGGGTTGATTTTTAATTAAGGCCAACAATTAAGCTGCCAACGAATTAAATGAGGATTTAATATATTAACAGAAACATACTTTTAGAAGCTTCAGTTGTAGTGTGTTTACCAAAAGTTTGAAAGAAATTAAAATTTCAAGCTTCTGATCATAACTCCTCTTAAAAATGTTTGCGTATAATATAAAGGAGGAATATGATCTGCTAACAATTATGAAGAATATGGTTCTCAAGAGCAATATGGGCTTAAAAATTCAGTGTTACAATTTGAAGTTCGGTTAGATAAGCCCATGGTTGAAAAAAATACGTTCACTAATATCCTGAATCTCGTGAATTTGTGGCTTCTTTGGAAACTACTCGGTACTTATGACAAATTTTACTAGATGCATCAGATATATGAAGATGTTGCACCGATTCTTTCTTCTTTTCGTCCAAACAACTTCAGCTAGTTCTAACCTTTGTTATAACATGAGTAACCCATACGATCTAACGCACGCACCCAATTAGTATACCTAGGAGCAGTCTGGTCGAGTATCTATCGACAACTAAGAGAGTCTTGTTCCTTTTCTGAGACAAAAACAGGCAAGCGAAGTCCACCTGAGTCCTTTCATGGTCAATATTCGACATAGTAAACCAAAAAATATGAATGTCCCTATGCGCCACAATCATTTCATTACCCCGGCTGTCTTCATGTTACGGACTCTATACTAACAGGACTTGGTGATGTTAAAGCTCAACCAGAGAAAGTATGCAGTTGAGCAGTCATTACGTTCTTACCGCATTGGAATTGAGAGTTTTGTTTTGTCTCGCGATTCTTACTGCCGTATAATTTGTCTTTGGAAAACAATACAGCTATTAACTCGCATGACAGATACCAGAAGGCCATGTCCATCAGAGGAAATTATCGATAAAGTTTTTTCAATACGCATAACATGAAAATATCTACCCGAAAATATTGGGTAAACTTTTGACAGCGTCTATACCTCCTCAGCTTATGCCACTCCAAAGAAGCACAAATTCCAAAGTAGATATAAGGTGTTCAATGAGCTAGTCGGGAACATTTGGGGCATGGATAAGAAGCCTTGTTAGACAATTGGTGTGTCAGAAAATTGTTGGGTCAGAGGCCAAATACCCTGCTCCAGTGTGGACTTATTCGTTGAGTGATACCCAGTTTAGAAATATTCAAAGCTGGCAAAACACAGCCTTAAGAACTTTATATGTGCAAACTACTTTAGAACAGCACCTGCATGAGAAAACGGAGGTTATCCTATTATGGAATATAATGTCATATTACTAAGAGGTTGTTACTGGGATGTCATCGCAGAAGTCAATTATTAGTAACCTCCAATACGATTGGTCAGTGGTCAACTATGCTGATCAAGTGTTCTTCTTTGTTGAGTGAAACCCAGTTTAAAAATATTAAAAATGATCGCAGAAGTCATCCTAACTACAACACTTCTTAGTAACGTACAATACGATTGGTCAGTGATCAACTATGCTGCTCCAGTGTTCTTCTTTGTTGAGTGATAGCCAGTTTAGAAATATTAAAAATCATCCTAACTACAACACTTCTTAGTAACGTACAATACGATTGGTCAGTGGTCAACTATGCTGCTCCAGTGTTCTTCTTTGTTGAGTGATACCCAGTTTACCCATAATGACCATTATACGCTGAATGAAAGCTTCCTCAAAACATCATCTACATGAGGAATCCAAGGTTTTAATGATATCATGTTGAATCTATAGTTCCTTAAAGAACGACATCGGCGAAATCATACTAACTACAATACTATACAGTTCCAGTCTCCGCAGAACTATGTCCGGAAGTACCTTCGAATATATGAGAAAAATTAGCAGAGCTATGTCCAGGATCGACTAAATCGTAAGAGGCACCGTAAATTCTGCGGTAGCAGGATACCGCCTGAATGTTGTACTTGTAAGTCAACCGACGACCATAGGAGATGTGTAGATAAACTTGCTGCAAAAACAGAGTTCTGACACAACTGATAAAATCAGCAATGACCGTGCCCAGCATGTGGTTAGAGTCCTCATGATAGCACTCAAATATTCAGGCATTTCCATAATTGAACAATCTGCATAGACTGAGATCGCATTCTAGGGTTTAATGTCCCTAAAAGACATATCGAAATTAGGTGTATGCTAAATATTATCAGTTCCCTCCATCATGATTTGTCCGTCAGTACTTCATAGAATAGAGTCAGTACGCCAGTACTCCTTGATTCTTAGATCTGATTTAAAAGAGATACATATGAAGGAATACATATCAATCATCATATCCAGACTCCAAGAAGGCAAACATTACTTTCTCTAAAGCTTCATTTAAAAGTTCCATGGTTTATATCGGATTTTTCCCATGGTTTATATCGGATTGTTATATCTTTTAGAAAAAAGTAACAATTTAAACTTCGCAGGGTTGACTCCATGACCGCTTTCTTTGGCTCTTGATAGTGGAACAGCAAGGTCGAAAAATTCGTGAGAAGAATTTTTCGACCTTTTATTAGGTAAGCAAGTCTTTCTCATTGGTCAGGTAACACACAATTGCTCTTAACATAACAGAGGATTTCGGTGGAAAAATTTACAATAATTTACACAATACAGGGATTTCACAAACAAGCAACATTTTGAAATCTTGTCTTAAGATACATTACATTTATTCAAGTTACTCATACCTTTACCCACGTTTTGCACGCTTGATACTTTATATTATTTTTTGGTTGTAGTCTTGCAGAGAGCAAGAAAACAAGAACGCATAATCAATGAGTAAATTAAAACAACATAACTTTATGGTATCGTCATCAGCAGCAGCAGCTACAGCATCATCAACTAACAAACCAAGAAACCAACCAACCAAACACTCAGCCAGCCAGCCAGTCAAGCCGTGAAACAACCAAGTCCACCACACTAAACCAAAAGATATGGACAACCAAAAGTACCAGGAATGTAAGTAATAGTAGAAGCAAAATTTGCTGCAATATTTTCAAGCCAGCCAGAGAATTACGAATGTATGTATGTAGATAGATGATGATCACCATCATCAGCATTAGTATCATCATTAATGCATGTCTACATTCTCTGTCATCCTTGGTCCAAAAAGCTTTGACGGTCTATCTATCTATCCCTGCCTGCCTGCTTCCCTGCAATACATGCAGATATTTTTATGTACTTGATAGGTAACATTTAAGTATTGTGTATGTTGTCTTTAATTTAGTTTTTAATAGTTAAAGCAACACATTTATTTAGTTTTTTTTTCCTTTTTTTTTTTTGCTTCTTGGTTTTTTTTTTCATTTTTAATTTTATGTCCTCCTCTCTTCTAGTAGATGACTTTAAATTGAGTTTGAGGTGGTTGCTGTGTAAAAGGAAATTTATTGAAAGTGTATGTGTGTTGTCCATGTGTGTGTGATAAGTGTCCATTTAGTTTCAGTTTTTAATGTGCTTGTATTGCATTAAAGTAGTTTTAGTTTAGTATTTTTTTTTTTTTGTTCAAGTTTATTTTTATAGTACAGTAGATAGATATTTCATTAATTAACACTTTTAGCCAGCCTTATTCAATTACGACATATACACAACTACATGTGCATATTTACATACGAAATTTACGCACACATACCAGTTTTGTCCTGGTTTTAAGGTTGGAGTTTAGTTAAATTAGTGCTTGAATTAAACAGTTCGAGTCTGTGATAGAGTTTAGTATTCGACTGAGCCTAATCTTACTTACTTTGGTAATGACTGCATTTGTAATAAACGAGAGTTTACAATGTATCCCACAAATGCTATCCTGTGTTTTGTTTTTATTCATTGTCTATTCAATTATTGTGGTCTCTCCTTATGCCTTTTTTTGGGCAAGGCGACGATATGTCCTGTTCTCTCAAGAAGGTCATCATGGCTTATTGGTAGGAGATAGGGTCTGGACATATTATTAACATAACACCATCGAATGATACCATCTTGCCGCGATACATTCATGTTCGAGAAAATTGCAACAGAGGGAAGACCATTCAGAAACAAAACGAAAATAATGGGACCTAACTCTTTCAGCCACAGTTTTATGTGTATAAGTTTATAAACAAAACAATTGCATTTTTACTTTAATTAGGGGTCATTATGGAATAAGGTGGTTAGTTTATTAACCACCATGGCGGTTGGCATTAAATACAATTATGATAAAAATTTTCCAATCGTATAGATTTTTTTGAAAACTTATAATTTTGACTAAATTTTCTGAACAAAACAAAAGAAATAGCTGTGAAGGTGATACATTCTACAATTTTTTTATATGATTTGGTTTATTCCCACCTTCTGTGTAATCAACCGGTTCTTCCAATCGAAAATTTATTCACCACAGCATTTTGGGTAGATAAGTCATAAAGAAGTATTAGTCAAATTTTATAGACGTATATATCAAAATCTCCATCATATGTTGACTGGAGCCCCGAAAATATATCACCAGCACCATAATCAGATCTACTTGCTCCTAATAAGTCAATTCTTCGTTGGGTACAAGGCTGCATACATATTCCCATCCGAAGGTATACCTTCGAACAAAATATCTTCAATTTAAATTTCATTGGATACACCCAGCATCCTTACAAAATGACATAATATTATGTGGAGAAACATATTATATAAAACCTATTTCAGTCACAGTGGTTAGTAAACTAACCACTCTATTACTTACGTTAGTTGTCAAAGAGTATAATATAAAATATAACATTAATAGCACAAGCGAACCAAACAAACACTAAATAAGAAAGTAACACTGAATTTGATGAACAATAAACACTCTGACCTTTTTTATTGAATGCGGTAAAACCCCTTAGAAAAACTGTGGTTCATAATATTTTCAAATTAATATATTAATCTAACCAGAGCAACCTGATGGCAAAGTTTTGCCAAAAATGCCAATAGATGTCATTAAAAATTGTTTAAAGACTCTAGAAAAGGTGGTTAGAAAAGTGACCACTAAACCGGAATGAGCTAAGGACATCCCTAAGGGACATACCCTTATATAAAATGTATAAAAAGTACCCGTTATATTCGTTTGAAAAGCAATAGTGATAAACAGTGTAAATTGCATCCATGTGAAATCCAATGGAAAAATCTAAATATAATTGGTAAGTTCCAGTAAGTCGAAGCAGATCTCGCCTTAACCAAAAATGTGGTTATGAATCAGTCTATTAGCTAAAATCTTGTCAAACAATTTTGAAATAAAGCCCAATTTAGCATAGTTATAAATGCGAAGACGAAAATTAAAAAAAAAAAAAATATTAATAAAAAGTTCTTCACTCCAACAAGATGGTAAGATATCAGATGTCAATGAGATATTGAAGATCTTTGTAAGTGGTACATATAGTTCTTTAACGCGCATCTTGATAATAGATGAGAACACTTCATAAGTTGTATGCTGTAATGCTGAGAACTTCTAAGCTCACTAGTTAACCAAACACCTAAGTCTGTCACTTCTAGCATTAACAAATGGTATAGCGAATATTGAATAGAATATTACCAAAATAAGAAATATCAAAATTCAAATTTCCAGTGTTCTGCCAAGGTGAATTATTCGAAAAATTCCTATACAAACACTTACTAGTCTTCCTAATGTTGGGGAGTTTGTCAGCTCCAATAACAGAAGATGGACCAATAGAAAAATGCGAAACATCAGGACAAATCAGACGTAGACGTAAAGTCCGCAAGGCATACAATGGGCTATGATCTCGAGAATCAAACATTAAGAGAGTTTTAGCAAATAAGATATCTAAAAATCTTCCTCCTTGAATGGGAATATTTTTGTACTGAACAAGGAAAATAATATCTAAAAACACATATTACCATGCTTGCAAAAGCGCAATTCGCTTACTGGAATGGTCGCCGGTTTCTTGGATGGTATATACATAAAATGTTTGAGAATGACCCTTCATTAAGGTACCTGACGGGGGTCTAACAGTTTTTGGATTGCACAGGATCTTTGATGTCCTTACTCCGAACAGTAGCCAGTGGTCTAATAAGTCTTGGTGGCATGAAGTGGCTGTTCAAGTATATTTGACAGAAGAAATCAAACAGGTAAACGGCGAAGCTACAACAGGTAATTGAGATCCAGGGGAAAATATCCTTTATCTCTCTGGAAATATACACTATTTTGACAGCTTGAAAAGAAGTAAGAATAATGGTGATGTACAATAGACAGCCTTCACTAAAATTGTATCATCTTTTGAAATAAGGTTGGTTGGTGTCATTGACTGGTTTACAACATTGAACAAACTGGAGAAATACAACAATTGATGATGATTTGAAAATGATCCTTAGGTCGGGGTGCCAGATTACCTGGATTGCCCAAGACTGCACAGAGAAAACGGATTCGTGATAGCAACCGAATTTATTGCCAATCGAATAATTCGGTTGCAAACATAGAATTTTTCGATTATATCAACAGAAAGCAACCGAACTTTTCTCACCCCTTTTAAAATTTTGTAGCCACAACTGTAAAATTCGGTCCCAAAGTTAGAATCATTCGATTGGCAACAAATTCGGTTGCTGTCACTAATCTGTTTTCTCTGTGTGTTGATATACCAATAAAGAACAGGAATGATTGGTCTTATCAGTCTTGGTGGAAGTTATTGATCAAGTATGGTTTACATAATTCATTCAAAGAGGTCAATAAAACTGGAACGTGTGTTTGTGATACAAATTTTTAAAGAGGACTTCTAATGGGAAAATATCCTTCAATCTTTCATTTAGGATATTTACGCTATCTGCATTTGTTTAAGGAAGAGCTTGAGAGGAAGGAATATTTTTGATAATAACCAGGCTTTGCATAAAACATTTTTAAGGTCGGGATGTGTCAAGTTGTTGACATTGTCGTGTAAAATTGCCCATGAGAGTCATTGTGGAAACGAACGGAAATATAGTTGGTTCAATAGATGGGCTTCACTCAATTTTATGAGACCGGGAACCATACTTTAGTACCTCTAAAAGGTATGCTAGTGAAGAGTATGGTTTCTGGGTAGAGTCCAGGTTTATTTGAGGAGTCATGTATGAACTCTAGACTGTCGAACAATTTTGCAACAAAGGCACTCGACGCATGTTTTGTAGCTTCTAATGGCTATGCTAGAGAAAAGTCCACTAACGGGGTTGAGTGGAAATGTGTTTGCTACTAAGGACATAGAATAAGCGATTTGCCACGCTGCAAAAAAGAATATGCCAGAAGTTATTATTGCTCGATAAGGGATTGTTGGATTATTGGAAATTGATGTCTAAGATATGATATGGGTAAGTCTGTGACTAGATTCTGTGGGTTTTAGGACGAAACCTAGGATCACATACTTCATGAATGCCAACCGTTGGGGTCATGAAGAACGAGGATTCTTAAAGGTGTCCTATGGTCTCCAAGGAATGTTTAAAGTCTCTCAACTTCATTCTTGAACGTAACTCGTTATAGTGAAAAAAAGGGTTGAACAAAATATCGTTTGGGTTCCATTTCGTAGTTCTAAGGGTATTTTTAATCAAGTTAAATTTTATTTATAGGCATATAAATCTAGACACGAATAATTGTAATTTATCAATATAAAGTATAATTCTCATTTAAATAAAAATATTCAATGCATAAGTTGTTGAGCTTTTACCAAAGGTGGAGGAGTAGATAACTATTACCCTAAAGACTTGTATCTTGTTTTCCGAAGTACGATACCAGCCCTATACATGTTTCATATTCCTATAGTGCCGTAGTAACTAAACATACTTCCCGTCTTTCGAAAGTCCAAAGGATAAATTACATAAGGACTTCCTAAGTCGCTATTTATTAGCACTCGTGGTAAGAAGTTTCATGTAATGGCATCATTGCAAATACCAATTCTAATTCGCTTTTCTTTTAAGTAGTTTTTATTTGTTGCTAAAAGCAACGCCACACATTGGTTGAAGAGTGGCCGAAATTCATTTTTTTCATGTTTCCCATTTGGATAATTTTTTGGTATTTCGTTGTCAGATATCTGAGTATTATGATTCCGTAATATCAGGCTGATATATTTATTATTTGTTTGGACAGACACGCTCGAAGTTCATATATGTTCGCTTGTTTAAAATGGCATGCAAATTTATTGTAAATTTAATCTTTTGGTACAATCTGAGTAAACTTATCATTTGACTTTGTTGTATAATTTTCGTAAATGACAATTGTCATAGATGAGACTTTCATTAAAAAAAATTGGAAAAAGTGTCATATAAAAAATTTCGTAGAACAAAATATAAACAACATCAAAATTTCAATGTTCATCAACTTCAGTGGACTGCATCTTTTTAGCGCTGTGGAGCGCTGTTTAACGAAAGATGTCAAATTACAGCTTGCAGTCTCAGCTAAAAAGTAACAAAAGTAACAAAACATGAATTTTCGTTCATGCATGGTGTTGTTGCCATCTTTACATAATGTAATATACATTCTAGTTAAGAAGCTATTCTGCCAATAGTATGTCTTTATCTAAAGGCCCTTATTCAATGATTTCATTTTTATTTTTTACATTTTAATTGATTATTTGTATCAGGTGCTGTCCGAGGAAGTTCAGGAAGCGAGGAATAAAGACTATAGAGCCTATAGATTATATCATTCGCGAAGAATTGGACGTGTAGCTACTAATAAAGACGTAATGCATCTTTTATTGTCTTCAGACCCATTTATATATAGATTTCCTTCAAAGCTGCAAATCTAAAAAATTGGAGTACTATGATGTTAAAAAATTATTCAAAGACTATACTTAAATTACTTATTCATGTTTTTTCTATGGGAGATGGGCGTAAAAGTGGGCGGATCAGGTATATACTTTCAGGAGCCCATTCTACAATTATAATATTTATTTTTTGTGAAAATTGAGTTGATGCATTAAAAATCAAGGAAGTTATGTCACTTTTTCAATACAAGTTGTGTGGGAAGTGGGCGTAAAAATGGGCGGATATTTTTCAAATTTCACACAAATGATTCTGAGTGTTTAGAAATGCTATGTGCCACAAAACAATGCCGTAGGTCAAAATTTAATTTTCACTTTGTATGGGAGGTGGGCGTAAAAGTGGGCGGATCATTTTGATTTTTGCATTTTTTCTTAATTCAAATAAAAAATGCCTATGTACTAAGTTTCATTGTCCTTCGACAACTTCTGCTATTTTTAGCCGCTCGTTCTATGAACCTCAACCAATTCTACTAGTCTCTCTCCTTACATACCATTTGCTTTGCTGTATTCTGTGGCCAGAGTATTCTTTTCGCAAACATTTGCATAAAATTGCTTGTTTAGTGCAGCTAAAAAAGGAATGAATTGTAACTAAAATACATTTTTGTGGTATTTATTTCCTTTCAAGATAACAATCAGTCCTGGCTAGTGTGCATAGGAATTTTTGACATGTGACTTTAAGGTGTAAGCATTTCAGTATTATTTTTTTTTTTTTCTGTAGATTTTTCTTTAAGCAAAACGAAATGATTTGAAATGTTTACGATGTCTCTTGGGTGATAAGTATCTAGGGGACAATAAAGATGAAAATGTGTGCAATAAGAGCTTTCATCTGTTAATATTTTAACTTTATAGTTGAGTTAAAATTTTTTCATATTTATAATTGAGATCAGTGACTCTTTAAGTTTTGCTTTTTTAGAGAAGTTATGGAAGGAAGGGTGAATGAAACTAAAAACCTTGAGATAGAAAAAATAAGATATGAAAATATTACATTTCGAATTAACCTTATTATTAACTAATAAAGTAACTAAAAGCCCCCAAAAATCACTACACAGTTTTAAATTGTGTCACAAAATTTTGCTTCAATTTATTTAGTTTTATTTTCTTTAACTCTATTAAATCAAATTTTTATACATTTACATTTATTTCCTCCACAACAATACAAAATAATGGCCACAACTTGTCAATATTCTGTACGTGAATGTGTGTGTCTGAGTTCGTAGTAATAAAAACTATATATGTACATGCAAAAGTATAGGCCCCAGGGAAAATGTGTACCACAACAACAACAACAAAAGGTAAATCGAACTCCACCTTAGAAACAGTTGCAATACACAATAGGTGTCCATTTAAATTAGTTTTGGAAAACATCTCATAAATTACAAGAAACACAAAGGAAGCAAAAAAAAGCATTAACAAAAAAATCCGAAATAAAAACTAAAACCCCAAGTTATTTGGCCGGTTATTTGGTCTTTTTTCGTTGGGGGGTTTTTATACATTGTAGTAATAATTTACTCATATATTAGAGTGAAAAAAAAAAAACTAAAAATTTATTCGCATGTTCTGTCATAAAACATATAAAAGTTAAGGTTTAGGAAAAAGTCATTTCTTAGGTAGGCGATTTAAACTGCTAACTCGGCTTTGATGAAAACCTAACTGCTTATATTTAAAATAGTCTTAACTAAATGAAAATTATATTGTTTCTTCGTAATGGGACTTACCAAAAGTCCAATAAATAAATACTTAAATATCAGATTTAAAGCGAGCTATTACTTAACTACTTCCAAGTAATGCAAACACAAGCGTAAACAAAATAAGTAGTACATAGTCCTTACCAAGTATTCCTTTTGCTGGTTAGTTTTACTAAAACGATTAAATTATGTCTTACGAGTTGTTCCCTACTTTTAATCGCTTGCTACTTGTTCCTCTTCACCAATTATTTTGTAAAATTATATGTAATTATTTGTGTATGTCTGAGATATGTAACTCTATAAGCCTGCTGTTTTTGGTTCGGGCAATTTTGACAACAACCAAAATTTATTTGCCCAACAAGTATTGCATTTTAAGTAGAACCCCTGCCCTCTGTCTTCCTTGCTTTTACTCTTTTGCTAAATTTACTTGCAAACATTAACATTAGGGTGGCTACAAAACAATTAATTATCCTGCATACAAAAATTTAAGTAATGATTTAGAAAAACACATTTTATTACTTCAATATATTTTGCAATGAATCCAAATAAGGAGTGAGATCGAAAAATTCTTAACATACATATATGTTAATAAAAACGAAACCACTAAACTTACAGTTTTAATTTTTTTTTATTTGATTGAAATTATTATTGCAATTTAAAAAATATATATATTTTTATAGTTTTGATCACTAGTGATGAACTTGAACCTTTTCGGAAACCCATCCAAACATTTACGTTTTTAGAGAGCTTTCTGTCACTTTGCTCGAACAGGTCGTCCATCTCCATTTAAAATCTACCACACTTTTGGACACCTTTTTTTGTGCTCTTTAATTCTCTCTTAACAAGAGCACAATATCACTCCACTGGCCTTAGCTCCGGGCAGTTTGGCGGATTTGCCTCTCTTGGTACAAATACCACATTATTGTTCTTGTACCACTCAAGGGCTTGTTTACCATAGTGACAGGATGCCAAGTCAGGCCAAAAATAAATGGACACATTACGAAGTCTTATGAATGGAAGCAGCCTTTTACAAATTCCTTGATATAAATTTACAAATTCCTTGATATAAATTTCGGTATTTATAGAGCCCGATGTTACAAATGATTGGCTTCTTTTGCATATTGGTTGCCATACCAAGAACATTGTGGGAAATTTTGTCTGCTTTTGGGTCCTAAACTTTTCTTCAACCCGGAAGCTGCGAAAAATCTGCCATTATGCAGCAGGAATATATTTTTGTATAAAACTTGACTTCAATTTCCGTGCTCTGTTTTAGGCCTCTAAATTTTCAGCAGCGGTTCCTGTCAGGAACTTTTTGAGCCTTGTATGTTTTTAAACCTGCATTAGCTTTAACTTTTCGTACCAAATAGTTCGAGCACTGAGCTTTCCTACCAGATGTGTTGGGAGCTCTTTTGAAAATCCTTTCTATTTCTATGGCTTTAGAAACATCATGTGGACCATTCCATCTACCTGAACCCGGTTTTCTATCAACCGACAAGTTCTCCCGGTACTGTTTATTAACATTGGAAACAGTTTGACGGAAGACCTATGAATGCTTGGCCGCACTTTTGTCTGGTAACATAATTGACATTAAACATACTAACTGACATATTTTACAAAGGTAACTTGATTAAAAAAAATCAAATAATACTTGGGTTAAAAATTTTAATGAAAAACGTGTGTTAAGAATTTTACGATCTCACTGCTTACACTTACGAATATATAATTTTAGTCCTTTTCACTTGATCGGAAATTAGTTTTTCTCTAAGAACAACTTAAAGCGTATTAGTTAGATAATTATGAAACATAAGAGAGTAATTAAACAGTATAATAATAACTTTTTCGTTCATACTTTTACTAAGGACTGAGGTCGAAAAAATCTTAACCCACGTCTTTCCTTAAAACTTTCAAGTATTATTTGATTCTTTTTTTTTGATCAAGTTACCTTTGTAAAACATGTCAATTAGTATGTTTAATGTCATTTATATTCATTTGTTGTTAATCTGATTAAAATGAGTGACCAGAAAAAAGTGCGTACTAAAATTATTAAATATTTTCAACAAAACCCAACTTGGTCTTAAAAAAAAGTTGGCCAAACAATCAAAGGTCTGCCGTCAAACTGTTTCCAATGTTATTAAGCAGTATCGAAAGAACTTGTCCATTGATAGAAAACCTGGATAGAAGGAATGGTCTGCATGTTTCAAAACCCAATAAATAGAAAGCATTTTCAAAATTGTTCCCAACACATCCGGTAGGAAAGCAGCCCGGATAGGTCAGTACTCGGACTATTTGGCACGAAAAGTTAAAGCTAATGCAGGTTTAAAAACACGCAATGCTCAAAAAGTTCCTGACAGGAACGATGCTAAAAATTTAAAGGCCAAAAACAGATCACGGAAATTGAAGTCATGTTTTATAAAAAAATATTCTTGCTGCATAATGGATTACGAAACGTACATATGGGACATTTTCGCTGCTTCCGGGTGAATATTTTTATGTTGCTGATGTTAAAGGGAATGTTGTAGAAAAGTTTAGGACCCAAAAGCAAAAAATGTTCCTAAAAAGTTCCTGATATGGCAAGCAATATGCAGTTGCGGCAAAAGAAGCCAAACATTTGTTACAAAGGCCTCTATAAATACCGAAATTTATGTCAAGAAATGTTTATAAAAGAGGATGCTTCCATTCATAAGACTTCTTAATGTGTCCACTTATTTTTGGCCTGATTTGGCATTCAGTCACTATCTATGGTAAGCAAGGTCTTGAGTGGTACATGAACAATAATGTGGTATTTGTACCAAGAGAGACAAATCCTCTAAACTGACTGGAGCTAAGGCCAGTGGAGAGATATTGGGATCTTGTTAAAAGAGAATAGAAGAGCACAAAAAAGTTGGTCGACTTTAAACGAAGATGGACTACCTGTTCGAACAAAGTGACAGAAAGCTCAATAAAAACCTTAATGGAAGGTTTCCGGAAAAGGTTCATAAATTTATCACTAGTCATTAGAACTATTAAAATCGAATACAAAAATATCAAAACTGTAAGTTGTTATTAACATATATGTATGTTAAGATTTTTTCGATCTCAGTCCTTCTTGGAGCGGTCATAGTAATAAATAGTTAGGTCGCAATAGTTACATAAACAAACATTTGGCCTTCTAAAAGCACATGACCTTATAAAAATCCTGCGTAGTTGAGAGTTTGTAAAGTTAATTCAGTTTACCAGATAACTAAGCAGTGATTTGAGCGTAAAACAACTAAGGAAGTGAGGTCGGGCAAGCCCGTCTATATAAAGCTTATTTATGTTAAATTTGATGTGGATACCAACATTTTTAAGAGATTTATGCTCGTTAAACAGATGTGAGGAAGAGGGTCTTATATGGGAGCTAAGTATGACTAATTATGTACAGATCATCATAAAATTTCGTAAATTTAAAACTTAATTGGAGCGAAATTTGTGTAGATGCCGATACAAAATAAACAGTTATGACCGATAAAGTCAAATTTCAGGAGGACTTTGTGAGCTAGTTGACATAATGGAGCGATTTCAGCCAGTTTCACTATGCTTCGTCCTTGGGCTGAAACAAATTTGATCTTCAAAATTCCGACCTGTACTTTGCGCACAAGCTTTACATGGACAGCCAGTCAGCCAGTTTACTCGATTCAGAAAGTGATTCTGCGTCAATCGGTATACTTGAAGTTGAATGTAAGACTAATATTTATGGACGTTACAAACATCAGCACTAATCTGGTGTAGGGTATAAAAATATTAAGTAGAGTGCAGTAATACTGAATTTCAATCCCATAAAGAAAAATTTTAATAAAATTAACAATTATTTTAGAGATGACTGCAATTTCCAAAAGGAATATATGTTGTTTAGGTACCTGAAGAATATCAAGGTGAAGAAGATCTTACCAATGGATACAAATCTGAAAAACAACAATCAACAGCATTTCGCCGAAATCTGATTCACATTGCCGTCACTGCTTCTTTTCTCTTTTTATACTCTCAAGTGTAGCAAATAAAATCTTTTAAGAAAACCTTACATTTTAATTTGAGTTTTTAAAATATTAAAAACAAAATAGTTGTTTTTGGTTATACCTGTGTAGCAGAAGCAAAGTAAAATGTTTGGATGGAATATGCTGATAGGTTTTGCATTGTTTCTCAAACGTAATTAAAACCTAGACAGATGTTTGAATTAAATTGGATGTTGTTCTAAGTAACAACAAGTTCAGAGTGCTACACCATAGTATACTTAAGAAAACAGTTGCCCATATATCTCGGCCAATTCTGGTACATGAATCACTTGTACTTCACTCATTAAATGAGTGAATAGGGTTGTTGAACTGAGCATATCAGGAGCACGAAGATCTAGTGCTACTAAAGCAATGTTCAAGATTCTTGAAATACCACAATTTTAATTTTATATTAAGGAATATGTATGCTTTAAGATCCCTAATTAGACTCATCCAGAATGTAAAATTGTGGATGAATAGAGATTTTCATTATAATGACATTAGGACGACCACCAAACATCACGAATTTCTTTGTTTAAGGAAAATAAACATAACAAGCGACAAATGGGATATCAGGAAGTTATTGGGGTATACACAGACGCCACTAGGGACCAAAAATGGGGCAGGAAGTGTTATTTTCTGTGAAATGCTGGGAATTATGCATAATTTCAAATTGAATAACGTATGTAGCATATTTTAGGCCGAAATCTATACAGTGCACAGTGGGGCAGAATCATAATTTTTTGGAAATAAATCTGGCATTTCTCAAAGGCTGGTGTGATCGAGATAAAATGGCGTGGGTATAACCAAGGAGTATTCGAGTTCAAGTTATTAAAATGGACCCTACAAATGTTCCAGGGGCGGCGCTATGGGGATTCAAAGTAGGGTATCTTCGACATGTAAAATTTTAAAACACGTGCCATTTTTTGTTTCCCATCCGATTTTAAAGATATATTTTGGGAAAGCGTTCGGCTAGGTCTTGATAAAACAGTTACAAGCATTTCAAAATTGAAATTTTAAAATTTTGTCATACCTTGGTCCGCTTTTTTAATATAATAGGTCGTAGCTTTTTACCGGATACACTCGAATTTCTTTTGTTAGTTAGACAACTAAATTACCAATAATATACAAAATCAATTTTGGATCCAAAAATCAATTTTGGATCCAAAAATAATCGATTTTCAATTTAAAAATTCGAAAAGATGACTCAACTCTTTTTTAATATTTAACAATTTTATGTTTTTCTGTAAGATATCTTTACGGAGAATATTTTGGTATAAAAAACATGTCCTATTTTCGAATATGTCGCCCCTACGCCCTTCGGTATATGCCCTATTTTTTTATCAGAATTTCAATTTTGGGTCACATGTTCTAAAATCCCAAAGCTGGGATCAGAAAACCGAAAGCAGCTCTGGAAACTTTAATGTGTTCCGTATTTATCCCCAAAGTATTTCCCAGCCCCAAAGGAAATGTGGGCCCTATAAGCATAATTGTAAAAAATACAATTTTGGGATTTTCGCTCCAATTTTAAGGAATTGCGGGATTCCCTTTGACAAGTTTTTTTACACTTTGTTATTTAGAATGGCAAATATAAAAAACGTTGAAAATTTCATTGAGCTTTGTTAATAAATAAAGATTTTATTACATTTTACATATTTATTGAGTCTCTTAAACTAATATTTGTATCAACATTTTAATAGGATTGCAAATATTGGGAACAATTTGATCCACATTTACTCCGAACTAATTTTTTTTTTTTTTAGATAAGTTAATTTGTGGTCTTACAAAAAACATTTCAAGTCAGTATCTCAATTAGATTCAAAAATATGTCACTTTAAATCTCAGTTGTTTTGAAATGCCAGATTAATTTTCAAAAAATTTTGACTCTGCCCCACTGTGCAGTGCTCGAAGCATCATCACTAATATCTATGAGATAGTCCAGCTACCATAATGACAATGATATCACTTGCTGATGGTACAACGAGGGTGAGGATACGTTCCACTTCCTCTGCCAATGCGTTGAATCTTATTCCTTTCAGATTCTAGTAGAATTAGGGGCGCTAAATTCACTGAAGATGGTGAAATACATAATATTGGAAAAGCTACAATGGAATCTTACTGCATTGGACAACATCTCTTTTAGAGGACTCATTATGGATCAACAATTATACTCTTATGAATGCACACAGAACTCTGTGTGGTTCTCTTCTAACTTAACAGACAATTCAAAAAGTATTTCTGTCCGGTTTCAGTGAGCTTTCTGAGAGCTTCCAAAATTTTATTATTGCAGTCATGAATTGTTAATTATAGCAACTTATGGACCGATTTTGCTGTTCTTTTCAAAAAATTTTATTAATAAATTGAGTACAAAACAAGTAAGAGAGCTATATTCGGATGTGCCGAATCTTATATACCCTTCACCAAATTATACTTTAAAATAAAATAAAATTTAAAAAAAAAATTTTTTTAATTTTTTAAAATTTTTTTTTTAATTTTTAAAAAAAAAAATTTTTTAAGTTTTTAAAATTTTTTTTTTTAATTTATTAGTGAAAAAAATTTATGACAAAAGAATTTTTTTGGTGAAAAAAATTCGGGTTAATAAATATTTTCCCGATTTTGACCCATTGTAGGTCCAACTTTTTATAGCCTTACATACATCGTTGCAATAGACTTTGAAATATCTATCATTAGATATCCATATTGTCTATATTTATGATTTAGTAATCGAGATATAGATAAAAAAATATGCCAAAAATAGAGGTTGTCTCGGATTTTTGCTCATATCTCCGTCATTTATGGATGGATTTTGCTGATTTTAAATAGGAAACTTCTCGAAAGCATGTCTGACAGAATTATTGAGGATTTGGATCCCGAAGATATCTGGGTTGTTCAGAAAATTGATTTCAACAGACAGACGGACATGGCTAAATCGACTCCGCTTCATTCAGATTCAGAGTATATATACTTTATAGGGTCGGAAAATTATATTGTGGAAATTACAAACGGAATGACAAATTTATATATACCCTTCTCACGAAGGTGAAGGGTATAATCATTTCTCAAATTGAGAATTAATTACCCTATTTGTTAAGAATTTGTAATAATATAAATAATTTAATTTCAATAATAATTTTTTAAATATCACTTGTAAACGAATTTCCAAACTTTACGGCCGATAAGGAAAAGGATTTAATATATTCCTTAATCTTAATATTTAGCTGATCATGATCTAGATGCACATAGTTGTAGGAACAATTCCAGAATGAGTTCTACTAAAATTTTATATATTTTGGAGCAGTCTAATGTTTAACAAACATTAAGCAAAACACCCACTCACGCTTTTAATAAAAGTAGTGAGTGTGATTGAAAGATGGTTGGTGGAGTAGGAGGTGGTAGTAGTGCTGGTGAATTTCTCTTTTTATTACAGTTTGATTTTTTTGCTCATGTTTTGTTTTTGTTTGAAACACACCTTCAACTTTAACTTTTACTACTAATTTCCTTTGGCTAGTAAATATATGTTTTAAATATGTGTGTGTATGAGTGTGTATGTGTGCGTGTGAGTAAGTAAATTTTAGCAAATAAACAATAAAATTTAACGGGGTTTTCGCTCCTTCTTTTTTGTTGGCTTTCATTAAAATTCTATGGGAGTCTAAGGTCCTTTTTGAAGTTACAAAACAATAAAGAAATACAATACAATACAATACAATACATAATGTGGTATGGAGGCAAAAATGTTTATGTATTTTACAACAATAACAGCAAGACATACTAACTAATATTATTATTAATTTTTATGTTGTTGTATTGACTGCTGTATACATACATATGTATTTTATGTTGAGGCTGGTTGTGTTGGCTGTTTGTTTATATGTTTGTTTGTTTGTTTGTTTGATGGTCTGTTTTAGTCTGGTCTGGGACTTTAGGTATGACTGCTTGCCTTTTGACGCCGACACCATCAAAACTTCCACCACTAAATTGGTGTTGGCTAAATGGTGTTGTTATACTTGTTGGCTTTGTTGTTGTTGTTGCTATTTTTGTTTTTGTTTTCCTTGTTGTTTTGTATAATGGTGTAGTTGGTAATCGATGTATTTGTACCCTTTTTACTTTTGTTGACCATGTTAATTTTCTTGTTCTTTTTGATGTTTTATGGTTGTTGTTGTGTTCTGTTTTGTTCGCTTGTTGGATTTTTTTATTATTGTTGTTGTTGCTGTTTTTGGCTGTTTGGTTGTCATGTCGTTTGTTCGTTCATTTTTGAATTGAGCTCCCGCTGCTGTTGTCCAACATGAGGGCCATAACACAACGACGACAGTTGTTGAAATTAAATGCTCACATGTGGGTTTTTTTCTCCTTCGTTTTGTCCATCTTTTTGGATTCAGCTCTGTGTTTTTTGAAACCGAGTTTATTTGATCGCTTGTTTGTTTGTTTGTTGTTTCTGCTGTTTTGTAAAACATTCGATTTATAAGTTTATTGTTGTCAATGTCTGTCCTTTTTATTCATTTCGTTCTGTGTTCTTTTATATATTTTTTTGTTGTTATCAAAGTGGTGTTCCTTTCCACAAAAAGGAGGGCATAATTAAAAGTTGTTTCGAAATATTTCAATATCCAAGATATCAACAATTGTAGGTTCAAAAATACTTTTAGCCACTGTTAATAGAATAAGGTTCAATAATTTAAGCAGGAAAAAAGTGGAAAGTAATATGTAATATCATATTATGATATGATATCCATAAGCCGAGAGCAACATAATATGGTAAGTCCTTCATGATATAAATGGTTATCACAAACATATACATGTTTACTGTAACCAAATATATGGTTGCTACAATCATATGAATCGTAAATTAACCATATTACTGTTACCACAACCATATATATAGTTATGTGACTATAATATAGTTAAAAATGTTGAAATGGTTACAGTAACAAGGCACAACTACATTTTATCTCTGCGTGCACTGTTAATAGAATACGGTTCAAAATTTAAGCAGGACAAGGACATGTAGCACAATAGTTGAATTCTATAAAAAAGTGGAAATTAATATGTAATATCTAAACGGATAGTCCGAGCTGACTTTTAGTTTAGAATTTGGACTTTAAGTATCAATAGAGGGCGGATTCTCTAGGCCCCACAGTGAGGTACCCCTGCTATATAAAAACAAGTAAGAGAGCTATATTCGGCTGTGCCGAATCTTATATAACCTTCACGAAATTATACTTTAAAATAAAAATTTTAAATATTTTTAGGTAAACAAAATTATTTTTTTTTAAATTTAAAATTTTTTTTCGAAACTGTTTTTTTTTAATATTTTCCAATTTTTTTTTAATTTTTTTCCAAATTTTTTTTTGGTGAAAAAAAAAATTATAAAAAAATATTCGGGTTTAAAAAATAATTATCTCGATTTTGACCCATTGTAGGTCCAAATTACTATAGCCTTATATACATCGCTGCAATATACTTTGAAATATATATCATTAGATATCCATATTGTCTATGACTGAGTAATCCAGATATAGATCCGAAATATGTAGGCCAAAAATAGAGGTTGTCTCGGTTTTTTATCTCAGCCATTTGCTGACCGATTTTCTCGATTTTAAATAGCGAGACGGAAGAATTCCTGATATATTGATCTATGAACCATGTGTGTAAGTTATTTGGGGGCTACGGAAAGTTGATTTCAACAGACGGACATGGCTATATCGACTTCGCTATATATAACGATCCAGAATATATATTCTTCGTGGGGTCGCAAATGAAAAATGTAGAAATTACAAACGGAATGACAAACGGGTATACAAATTAAAACAATGCCAAATTTATGTTCTCGATTCGATTTTAAAGATTTATTGGGTACCATACGAATTGAAGCTCAGACCTTAAAAGACAATTTATTTTGCATGTCCGAAATGATGTTCGAACGCTATAAAAGAAAATTATTACTTGCGATGAGAAATAGATCCATTACGACAATCCGAAGCGAGAAGCCAGGTCAACCAGCCGAATCGAGAGCAAATCCAAATATCCATGGTGCTAAGGTAATGCCTTGTCTCCATTATGAGCTGCTGAAATCTGACGAGATCATCACAGGGAACCTGCACCGAATGCATTAGATTGAAGCGAGCATTAGCCGAAAAACGCCCAGAATAAGCGGCCTGACATGAAACCGCAATATTCCATTCTGACAGCAAAGTTTGAAGACCAAGAGGCATTCCACCATTAAGTTAGTTGTCAAACTCAACAAGAGCTTACAAAATGATTGGAAGCTACTCAAGCAGCAATTTCAAAACGTTTACAAGCAGTAGGATTCATCCAAAAAAGGGAAATTGGATAGCATACGAATTGAAACCGAGAGACCTTGAAAGACAATTTAGTATGTCTGAAATTCTGCTTGAACGCTATAAAAGAAAATCAATTTTTGCACCGCATTATTACATGCGATAGAAAATGGATCCATTACAATAACCCGAAGCGTATGAGATCGTATGTGAAGCCTGACCTAGCAGCCGAATCTACACCAAAGCCAAATATCCCTGGCGCTAAATGCTTTGTCTCTATTATGAGCTGCTGAAATCTGTTTAGACCATCACAGGGAACCTGTACCGAATGCATTGGATTCGTTTGGCCAAAAAACACCCAGACTTGAAACCATCATGACAACAAGCGTTGACATGCAAAAATCATGACACCAAACTTTGGAAACGAAGAATTGGAGGCATTACATCATGAAGATTGTTGTCAAACTCAACAAAAGCTTGCAAAATCATTGGGAGCTACTCAATCAGATCATCACCGAACGCAAGTGATTTGTTTGAAGCGAAAAATTACCAGAATAAGCGACCAGGCATGAAACTGTAATATTCCATCATGACAACGTTAGACCACATTATGCAATACCTGTTAAAAACTATTTAGAAAGAAGTGGTTGGGAGTGTTGCATCACCCGCTTTATAGACCAGACCGTGCCCCGTCCGACTACTATTTGTTTCTATCGATGCAGAACGCTCTCTCTGGGATACACTTCTGAACAGAGTATCCGAAATTGATTGGATTCGTTCTTGGGCTCAAAAGATGAGCAGTTCTTTTGGCTCGGAATCCATATGTTGACAGAAAGGATGGAAAAGGTCATAGCTAATATTTATATCTTTAGTGGCGTACCTTCACCGAACGGATGAAGCCGACAGACATTAGGCCCCTAAAAATTTCAACTTAAGTTGGCTTGAAAATATCGGCCGTCGTAAGTATAAGTTTTTTTAATTTCTGAAATTACACTTTCAAATCGGCTAATAGCCAATTTAAATACGAAATAAGGAGCTCAGTGCTACTTTAACTTCAATAATGAACTGATTGCTGAAACAATTCTAAACAATTTCACAAATTGCCTTATTTAAAAGCCATTTTAGATCTGCAACTATAAAATTGTTCTTGTGTTATTTTCAAAACGACTTTTCATACCTTCCTATACCTTCCTATATGTTGTGGTCTCGGAGACTGTGCTAGTGATTTGTTTTCTCTTGTACAATTTTGTAGCCCGTTAGCGTATGTGTGTGTTCAAAGGGTTTCTGTAGTTTTGCTTGTATTTCGTATTGTTTTTAGCCACTTTAATTGTTGTTGTGTTTCAGTTAATGCTGTTTGTTGTAAATGGAGTTTATTTGTGTTACCTTTACTTTTTCTTATTTTTTGAAGATATTTCTGTTCCTTTTTTTAATGCATTTTTAAAATAACTTTACTTAATTTGTTGCCTTTTGTATTTCATAATGACGGGCATACGTTAGCTTCCTTTCTGTTAATTTTGACATTATTTTTTTGTTGTTGTTGTTGCATTTTGGTTCTTACTTAGTTGCTTTCATAAAAATGGGGACAAATGCACATTCACATTTGTTTTCTTTTTGATTAACCCAAAAATGGAAAGTCGATTTAATGATAAACTTTAAATACTACTTAAATCAGTGTGAGAGAGAGACAAATCAGGCTGGGTTAGGTAAAACAAATAAGTTCCCAATACCTAGAAGTGTCAGAGAAGATGTAAAGTTGTCTTCTTTGACCATCTGCAGCTGGAGTTCAATTTGTCAGGGATCCTTGCAAGCGTCCTCTGGTTCTCGCAAGTTAGACTATAGCGGATACATTGATGTATCATTCTTGCAGTTAAGTTATTTGGAGCTACGGAAAGTTGATTTCAACATATAGATGGACAGGCGGACATTCGACTCCGCTATCTATAACGATCCAGAATAAATATACTTTGTGGGGTTGCAATTGAAAAATGTAGAAACTACAAACGGAATAACAAACTTAGAAGAAGGGTAGAAGAATAATCTAACCACTTGGGATCCAAATTCTGTGATATAATGGGATTTTACTTCAAATAATTTTCAGAAGTTTGAGCAAATCACGGCTGCTTAAAATCCCAATCAATAAAAAGCTTGACCTTAGATACCAGATATTAAAGTTCTTTGAAAATAGATTTGTTTTACATAAAACTACATTAATATACTTGATAAATCCTTATTAAATGTCTGTGTTTCATTAAAAGTCTCTTAGCTCCGCTTGAGGGTTAAATGTCAGTTACCATTTAAATGTTCCCTTTTGCAAACCAAAAATTTATGGGATTTTAAACATTTGTGTAATGTTTGCCTGTGTTTTCTTTTTTTTCAGTTTTTTTTTTTTTATTCTGTTTCACTCTTAAAATTTTTTTAATTTCGTTTTGGGTCTTGTCAAAATTTCTTGGAAATTGATAAAGTTAATTAAGTGCCATAGACAACAACGTCGAACAGCGAATGCGTAGGCACATTAATTTATAATGTTTATTTTTTAATTTTTGCCTTTTTTCACAGCATCAGAATAAAAGAAAACAACTTAAGAAATAAAAAATTTAAAAAACACAACTCAGCATATTAAATTCAATATAAAAATCTGTTGTATTTTAATACCCTTTCAATCGATGATTATTCGCATATCAGCGTCATGTCATGTCGCTGATATGTCGAAGCTCTCTCTCTCTCTGTCTGTCTCATTGGATATGTTAGTCCACAATATGCCTACAGACTTTATACATATATACGATAAAGTCATAAATTTATTAATTTATTCTTTATAAATAATTTATTTGTTTTCATTTGTTTGCTTTCATTAACTATACAAATTTTATTAATTTATGTATGTATTTCTTTCTTTCTTTTTCATTCATTCACTCACTCAATTTTTTTTTTGTATTTTTATTGTGCGTGTTTTTCATATGTCGTTTGAATTTCCTTCCCCATATTTAACAAAAATTGTCCGTTGCCTTTTGATTAATTCTTTTAAATTCGATCACCGCTGTGTCGTCGTCTCCGAACACCGTAAATTGTTTTTATGGAATAAATGACACTGGTTGTTGGCCATTTAAGTGGGTCATAAAAGATCAACTGTTTGATTTGAACGTAAGAAGGAAATTAAACAAATTATTGTGATGATGACAGAGTGACTCTGGCTTTTTAGCATGAAACAAGGAATTTGATTAAGAAGTGAATGGTTTGTTTAATATAAAAATTAAATCATGCTTGTCATTTTTTGTCGGAAGAATTGTGGGCAATTATGGTTAAGCTTTAAGTTAGTTAGTAATGAAAGTAGAAGAAATGTAAAATATAAGGAATGTTAATATGTTTTAATAAAAAACTTTTCAGCTGCTTAAATTTCAGAGAATATATTTCAGCAATTTAATCCAAATACATAGAATACGAAAAATTCAAAATATTTCAAAATTTGACCCTTGACCCCAAATTGTAAAGTATTGCTCTTCTTTAGTATATGTTGGTAGAATATTCACAACATTTGTGTTCATTAAGCTCTCTATATTTTTAATTGACGGCACTTAGGCTTTTTCTATCTTTAAACTCAATTTTTAGCACTTCGTTTCCCCGTGCTGAGAATTATTGTATTTGGTTACAGATCTTTCTCTAAAATTTAAAAATGTTTAGCTTTTATTTTGAAGCATTTGTACAATATAAATTAATTCATTGTTAGCTATGACATTTTCCCATCTTTCTGGCAACATATGGATTCCGAGCCAAAAGAACAGCTCATCTTTTGAGGCTAAGAACGAATTAAGTCGGATATACTGTTCCAAAATGAAACGTAGCCCAGAGAGAGTGTTCTGCTTCGATCGAAACAAATAGTAGTAGGACAGGACAAGGTCTGGAAGCAAAACTTTCCAACCACTTCATTCTAAATAGTTTTTAGCAGGTATTGCAACATGTGACCAAGTGTTGTTATGATGGAATATTACGGTTTCATGTCTGGCCGCATATTTTGGGCGTTTTTCGGCCAATGCTCGCTTCAAACGAATCAGTTGCATTCAGTACAGGATCCCTGTGATGGGGTGGTCAGACTTTAGCAACTCACAATAGATAGGAGCCTAATACAGAGAATTACCTTAACGCCATAGATATTTGGCTTTGGTGTCGATTCACAAGTAATGATGCAGCGCAAAAATGATTTCTTTTATAGCTTTCAAGCATTATTTCGGACATGCAAAATCGTCTTTCAAGATCTCTCTTGGAATTCTGTAAGAAAAATTTACGTTGATGTTGCCTTTCATTTTGTCGACTCTGTTTTTAGCATCGTCTACCATTGTGTTCAAACAAGTATTTCAAAAAAAATTAAATAGTAAAAGAAAAAATTAAAATTACTAACCCTAGCCAATTTGAAAAGCTGGTGGAACAGTTGGAAAATAATCCATCTTCTGCCAATGGATTTCAATTTCTAACGATTTTAAGGAACAGTGGGAAAGTGTTGCGACTGGGCTAAATGGCCTTGACCTACAAAGTATAACTGGTGACAGATGGCAAAAGTAAGGTAAATAGTGTGTTGCAAAAATACGACCAAATTCATTTTACAGATTTCTCCGGGACTTGAAGTTAAAAATAAAAGAAACAAAGCAGAGTGCAAAGCTACTGGAGACGGTATATTTAAACAACTTATACTTAGCCCCTTGGAGGAAGCTGTGGCAAATCTGCTCCTATTTAAAGGAGTTCCGAACACTGAATGCGACATTTCACATAAAGAAGAAAGTAGCAGAGCTAGTAGCAGCACTATCAACAACAGCACCATCAACAATCAATTCAAAACCCCTTCCCGACAAAAAAAAGTGAAATGCCTATCGAACGGAATAAATCTACTTTCCACTATTATTTTTTTTATTTTTTTGGTTGTGTTAAAGTGATATTGACTCAAAATTTACTACGATATTGACGATTCCAAATAGAATAAGGGTGATTCAGTTTTGTGGATTCCAGACAACTCAGAGTATCGGTAACATTGGATAGTATTTTACGTATACGTCATGCTTTTGTGGCACATTTCAAATCTATTTTCTTAGCTGCATTATTCTAAGATTCCACCACGGTTGCTGGAATTTCATAGCTTCATGTAGCGAGCGGCATAAAAAGAAAACTCACTAAGGCTTTCAGATTCCTTGTGACATCTATTGTATCTATTTCCGTAAGTGGTATGGTATTAACAAGTCTACTGAATTTCGCCCAGTCAGTTCGCCTTGAATTCATTTGCAAGCATGAATGGTAAGCAGTAGGTTATTCAATCGATTAACCGTTAATCCGTTAACCGATTAATTTTGGTCGGTTAACTGTACGAACAATTTAAAATTTCCGATTTTCAAATAACAAATAAATCGATTAATTTGTGTCGATTAACCGATTAACCGAAATTTCAAAAATTTACTCATGAACATTTCCTTCCAGCAATAGTTTACTGACGTATAGTACAAAAACTGAAACTAAGTAATTTGGAAATTACCTTTTTTCTAGAATGTTCTATGATAAAATTTGTCCTAATGAGAGGGAGGACGATAATAGACGAAACTGAAGACATCACTGAAACGAGTCTTTTATCAGAACTTAACAAAACTAATAAAAGTATTCAAAATCTAAGAAAATCCAAAGAGGATACCATTGGTATAATGGAGGATTTTATATGCTTAGAAAAAAACTAAAAAAAGAACTGAGACATTTTATATTCTTTACCATATCTTAGCTTCGATTTCTCCAACATCTACAATCAGTGATAGAGGTTTTTTAAGTCAAGTTTTATTAAGACTAAAGAAAATAATCGTTAAAAAAGAAACCATTTAAATTATATATTTGTTTTATATAAGATTATTTCACTAAAATCCTAAAAAAAAAACACTCATGTGTTTATAAGAAGGATCTCAAATACCATATTTCTTTAGCTATTATTTATTTTTTTTGACGAATTAATATGTTTTGTTTGTTTTTTATGTTTTTGTCCTTTTTATTAATAAAATGCTTAAATAAGTACACACAATTTGTGGTTTTGTTTCCGATTTAAAATTAAAATAGAAATTATTCGGTTAATCGAATAATTTAAAATTAACGGATTATTAACCGATTAAATCTAAACCCCGATTAATTATTTGCTCGATTAACCGATTAACCGATTAAACCAGAAACCTGATTAATTGAATACCCTAGTAAGTAGTTCATACCATCCAATGACTGAGTCAGTATTACTTTCATCCACTGCATAATAATGACAGTTTTTGCAATTTTTCTATTTGAAATTAATTTTTTGTTTTCTATGTTTAAAACATTGTATCAGAGATATAACCAAAAACATTTCCAAACAAGTAAAAGAGATATATTCGGCTGGGCCGAATCTTATATACCCTTCACCAAACTATACTTCAAAATAAAAATTTTAAATATTTTTAGGTAAACAAAATTAATTTTTTTTCCAGTTGTTTTTTTTAATTTTTTGAAAAAAAATTTTTTCGATTTTTTTTTTAAATTTTTTTTAAATTTAAAAAACTTTATTTAAAAATTTAAAAAAATTTTTTTTTAATATTTAGCCAAAAAAACTTTTGTTGAAAAAAAAAATTCGGGTTATAAATTTTTTCCCGATTTTGACCCATTGTAGGTCCAACTTACTATGGTCTTATATACGTCGTTGCAAAGGTCTTTGAATATCTATCATTAGATATCCATATTGTCTATATTAATGACTTAGTAATCCAGATATAGGTCAAAAAATAGGTAAAAAATCGAGGTTGTCCTGGTTTTTTCCTTATGTCTCAGCCATTTGTGGACCGATTTTGCTGATTTTAAATAGCAAACTTCTTGGATCCCGAAGATATCTGGGGTCTTCAGAAAATCGATTTCAACAGACAGACGGACAGACAGACAGACAGACAGACGGACATGGCTAAAACGACTCCGCTATCTATAAGGATCCAGAATATATATACTTTATAGGGTCGGAAAATTATATTGTGGAAATTACAAACGGAATGACAAATTTATATATACCCTTCTCACGAAGGTGAAGGGTATAAAAATAGAGTCGTGGCTTTTTGGCATTCAGTTTGTAATTTCCACATGTTTTTATTTGCGACCCCATAAAGTATATATAATATTCTGGATCAAAATAGATAGCAGAATGAATATAGCTATGTCCGTCAGTCTGTTGAAATCAACTTTTCGAAGCCTTACTTACATACACAGAAAAAAGAAATTCATAATTGGAATGAATTTTGTAATAAATATTATTAATCGAACATGACTTTTTTTTCCCAAACTTTTTTCATTCAGAATAAGAACATATTCATAAATATTATAAAATTGTACATAACGGAAATTTTTACTATTTTTACGTAAATTTAACAATATTTTATAATAAATTGCATTATAATTTTATTATCTAATGAATTATTTCAAAAATGTTTGCATAATAGCCATATATTGGCCAATATTTTAAGATGAATTAACAATTTCTGAAACTTAAAAATGATCATTAATCATAACAAAACATACATAAACATTGAAGCATTTCATCCCCTTAACAAAATTGAGTCAAAAAACTAAAAAAAATTTTCAAGGAAAATTTCAAACATTTTTGAACAACATAAAAATATAAATGAAATTGTAATAATATTTTCCAAGCATTCTAGATTTTATTTGAAAACATTAAATATGAAAAAAATCATACTATTTAAGCAATTATTTATAAATGTTATGAATTGAAATCAATGAAATCAAATCATAATATTTATGTCGATACTTTTTTCTGTGTACATGATTGAAACACATTGTACAAAAAAAAGTCAAAAATTTTATGTTTTGAGTTACAAAACATTTATTTTGATAGATATCCAACTCGCATCCCACAAACCAATCAAATATATAGGTCTCCAAGGAAAATATCTAATCTTTCTTTGAAGAAATAAAAAGGGCCCATTCGGAAAAAAAGTCAAAAAAGTTTTTGATTTCGGAAAAAAATTTCAAAATTTTTTAAATTTTTTTTCAATTTTTTTCCGAAAGATAGCTATCTAAACTATTTGGGACACATTTTGCTAAGAACAATAGGTAATAAGTTACATGGATGAGAAGAAACACCTGCTTTGCCAAAATGACAAATTTTGAGCCGATCTAACTTAGAAATTGTGTCTGAATTACTATCCTATTACTATCTGAATTACTTTCTGATTCGGAAAACATATTTCAACCAACATTCCGACAGACGGAAGAACGGACATTGTTATAACGACTTCCTTACATATATATAAGGATCCAGAATACAAAGAGTGTTTTTTAAGCCCGATAGATGATAGGGAAGGGTTAACTGTTAGACTGCGACTGTCCGACAGTTAACCCTGCGATCACTTTATGATCATTATACTCTGGAAAATCATCATGAATAGATTGACGCTTAAATAACGCTACCAAATTATCCAAATTTCCTTTGAAAATCAGTCATCGATTCGCGCAACTTATAGACGACTATTTTATCACAAAATTGTGTTCAGCGATGGGGCTTAACTGGTCTGTTAATAAACAAAATTGCCATTTACGGAATGTGACCAGTCCACAACGAACCCTACATTCTCTATTACATTCAGACAAATGTACCGAACGATGCGGTTTATACGCTGGTGGCATTATCTGACTGTATTTCTTCAAAAATTAAGCCGGAGATCGCGTGACAGCCATGATCAATGATTTTTTGTTTGAAAATATGGATGATATTGATCTGGGCGATATGTGGTGCCATACGGCGACCGCAATCACCGTTTTATGGTAATCAAAATTTGGCGATAACTTATTTGCTAGAATTGAACCTTTCAATTGTCCTTCAAGATCGCGAAATTTGACACCTTTCGATTATTTCCTGTGGGGCCACGTGAAATCACTAGTTTATGCTGATAAACCTGTAATCATTGACGCTTTGGCGGCCAACATGGTTCGTTTATATACATATATTATATTATTATACACTTAATAGGACAGTAATTGAATATTGTTGAAATTACAAAAGGAATGTCCAACTTATCACGGTGAAGGATATAAAAGAGCACAAAATTGAAATTAAAACCCAAATTGTATTAATTTCGTTACACTGTCTGTATGTCTTTCTATCTGTCTGTCTGACTGTGCGTTTGTAGCTGTGTCTGTGAGCGTTTGGTGAAGGGCAGGCCTGCAAAAGATAACTGCCTACAGAGCCCTTTCAAACAGCTAGTAAATCATAAACAACAAAGCAAAGCAAATACACATATTATGCATATTGGATGGACAATCAAAAACAAAAAAAAAGAATAACATTACACTGGGGAATAACAACTGTATTTAGTAATCAGAAAAGAGGAGGTTGTTGCACATAAATAGCTGGGCTTGGAAAGCAACCATAATTCTTGTGCTTGGAATACGTGAATGCAAACAAATACGTAACGTACTTGTGCAACAAAACAATATCCTTGACCCCTTGATTTCAATTACAATTGCAGTCCATGCCAATTAGGTTTCTCTTATTTTTGCTGGTATTTTATAGAAAAAAAAACAAAATAATAAATAAAGACAGCAGGAAAAAAAATGCTACAACCGAGTTGAAAATTTAAAACATGCCAAACGCAAACATATTTACGTTTGTCTGTAAGTATATATGAAGGCATGTTGCACAAACAAAACTATTCGCAATAATTAGTCACAGTATGTAGAAGCAGCAGCAAGCAGTAGCAGCATTATGGGTGATGGGGCTACACAAACGTGCAGCATACATAATAAGCGGCTTATTATTTGCCATGTTAAGAGTAACACACTACAAAACACTGCTAAGGCATAAATAAAAATAAAAAAAAACTACTACTGCAATATTTATACACAGAAACACATACTCCAACCAACAATTGCTACTTGCTACATGCGGCATATACAGTAGCAGTTGCATTAACAGCAGCAACAGCGACTCTAGCAATTTTTTTTAACAAAAATTATTTTATCAACAAACAGCCACAACAAACAACTGCTAAAGCTGCCAGTTACCAACAACAACAGCAACAACTAAAATCCAAAATGAATTATAACGAAAACGAGGAAAAAAAATAAATAGAATTTAACAAAGTTAAAATGTTAAACACATCAAAAACTAATGAAAAGAAAAGAATTTTTTTTTTTTAATATTTTTTTTTTTTTACTCATTTATATGGCAACAATCTGCCAGCAGTAGTTTTCGCAACAAACTCAACAGTTTCAATTAAATGTTGTTGAATATTTGTTATAAGCAAAAGTTAATTACACAACAATTTGTACAGTAAACACACACACCGACACACAGGTTTAAAACGTACCCAGCAGTTCTGTGTGAATAATGCAAAATTTTGAGAAAAAATCTTTCATAACATTTTAAAATTGTTTTGTAAAAGTTAAGCATTGTTACTAAGGATATTTCTTAATTTGTTGTTAACATATTTGTAGAACATTTCATTGCTCTATTTAACTTGGTTTAGGGTGAAAATTGCGATTTTATAAAATTAAACCAAATTAATATTAATCATACGCACCCATGAGTAATTTTACAAATTTTAAATTTTCTTTAGAACTCTTGGAGGTTTTAAAATTTTGAATACAGCTTAACAACTACTAAAGTATTTTAAGTGATTTCCACTTTAAAATAATTTTGGAATTCAACTACTAACAGAGCAGGGAGGAATTCCAAGAAAAAAGATCCAAATTATTATGGGTGTATGACTTAAATAAATGGCGTATCTTTTGAACGCGTTTTTTGTTTTTAATAACTTATATGTCATTTTGAAGGGTACATATCTGTCATTTATTCTCACTTAGTTACTAAACATTGTAGTGTAAACAACAAAGTGTTTTTTTGCTTCGAAAATGTCGAATTTTGTACCAACAAAGCGTCATATGCGGGAAGTTTTGCTTTACTTCTTTATTTTGGAAAAATGGTGTTGAAATACACCGATTGTTCACCGAAGCTTATGGTAAATGTATTCCAGTGGTTTCAACTTGCAAGAGATGGTTTGTGCGGTTCAGAAGTTGTGATTTTGACACGGAAAACAAAGATCGCCAGGCCAGCCGAAGAAGTTTGAAGACCAAGAATTGCAGGCATTACTCCATGAAGATTGTTGTCGAACTCAACAAGAGCTTGCAGAATTATTGCGAGCTACTCAAGCAGTAATTTCAGCAGCAGAATGCAGGGAAATTGGGTACCAAACGAATTGAAGCAGAGACCTTGAAAGACGATTTTGCATATCCGAAATGATGCTTGAACGATGTTAAAGAAAATAATGTTTAATTGTGATGAAAAGTGGATCCAACCCGAAGCGTTAGAGATCGTACGTAAGCCTGGCCAACCAGCCGAATCGACACCAAAGCCAAATATCCATCGCGTTAAAGTAATACTCTGTATTTGGTGGAAGCAAAAGTGTCTATTATGAGCTGTTGAAATCTGACGAAACCATCATAAGGAAGCTGTACCGAACGCAACTAATTCATATGAAGCGAGCATTGATTTGAAAACGCCCAAAATATGCAGCCAGACATGAAACCGTAATATTCCATCATGGCAACGCTTAGCCACATGTTGCAATACCTGTTAAAAACTATTTAGAAGTCGTTGGGAAGTTTTCCCTCACCAGCCTTATAGTCCATCGAGTAATTAGACATTAAGGAACCTGACTGTCTAAAAACTATACACTGACTACCTTTAAAACTGCTGGGCTGTCCAGCAGTTGTCGGCAGTGTTGCTGATGATGGCTGTTAAAAGTTGCCTGCTGCTGCTGCAGATGATGATGCTGGTCAAACATCAACGCAGAAGAAGAACGAACATGCAGCAGAAAAATGTTAGTAAATTTGAAAAGATGTCTTAAATGCAAAAAGGAAATGAAGTATTACAAATATTTTGTGTTAAATTCACTAAATGACTTGACTTAATTTGTTCTGTTGTATTGTGTTAATCAATACACTGTAAAATATTGCAATTTTGCTAAAGTAACCAGTAATTACTGGAAAATTCTTTAGGTTAATTTCTATGCAGTGTAAAATTTTAACCATTTTTACAACTGTTTTAGTTAAACCAGCAACTAGTTAAATGATTTATGTAATTTGGTTTAGCAAATTTCCTTTAGCTCAGTTTAGTTTAAAACGATTTACTTTACGCAAATGCATTTTGAAAAATGTTGCAAACAGAGTGTTAATTATTTAAAAGATTGAGCTACAAATAACAGAATGGAATTTTTAGGAAATTAAAAGTAACAGATCTTTGCAGCTTAAATTAAACTAAGATTTCGGATCATTGAATGGTTACTTAATGATACTTAATTTGAAAATTTGAAATGGGCGAGGCACCTCCTTTTCAGAGTAAGTAGTGATTATAGAACATCTGTAGAACTATAACATTGAAGTACTCTAAATAGTTAATTTGTTACCACTGTAGATATAAAAATAGTTGATATAGTGGGCGTGGCTCCTCCCATTCAGTGAACGTATAATGCAAAAAAAACGTATCATGAAGACACTAAAAATTGTTTTTTTATTGATTGCCGATTCACTACATAATATTACGCATCTGTTACTTCCACTATCAAAAATAACCAAGTTATAACCAAAAATTCAATGTAACAAATTGGAGATAGAGGGAATTTGAACAGAGTTTATGGATCCTATGAATGCCAGCTATTTATGTACAAAACGGGCGGTTCTTTACCTCCAAACACCCATTAAAATGAGATTATGTGTTAAAAATAGGGGCACATTTGTATTAAAAACTATTTTTGGAAAATTAACTGAAATTTTATACAAAGTTTTCCCAGAAGCCATAATTCTGGTTTTGATAATTTTCATTTAAACGAAAGTTCTTCCGAAATGATTGCTTACAACTTATTTCATTGAATTTTCGAATATATATTAAAAATTGCATTTCTGTCGTCTAGATTGTTGAAGAATAATACGTTTAATCACGCCCAGGTGTGCATTAGCTAAGACCGATGCATTTACTTTATCGTAATAGTTGTTAAAATCATAGAATAAACGTTTGAGAAACGCATAAACTGGTGAAACACTGCGACGTTTAGCCGCTCGCCTCGAAGAGACTGGCACAACACGAGATGCTGCCAGGCGTGGCAGACCCCGGAGTAGCCGTTCTGCAGAGAATATTGCTGCTGTAGCCGAGGATGTCATGGAAGCGCCGTCGATATCGACCAGACGACGTGCCACGCAAATGGGTATCAGTCGACGGTCTTTACAGCATCAGCTGTTAGCTCCTGACCGCCAATCGCGTCTAACATACGCTCAAGCCATCCTTAATCACCACCAAGAGGAAGATGATTTTTCATCAAAAATAATCATGAGTGATGAGGCCCATTTCCATCTTAGGGGGTACGTAAATAAGCAAAATTTACGCTTCTGGGGCACTGAAAATCCGCGTATAACCCACGAAGAGCCATTACACCCGCTCAAAGTCACTGTATGGTGTGCTGTTTTCGCTGAAGGAGTCATCGGACTTCGGACATCGAACGGTTACTGTGAATGGTGAGCGCTACAGAGCAATGATCAACGAGTTCTTTTTGCCGCAACTTGATGAATTGGGATTGGAAAACATGTGGTTCCAACAGGACGGTGCAACGGCACACACTGCACGTGCCACAACCGATATGCTGAAGGATGCATTTCCCGGGCGCCTAATCTCCCGTTTTGGCGATTTGCACTGGCCAGCAAGATCGCCTGATTTTAACGCCCCAGACTTCCTTTTTTGTGGGGCTTTTTGAAGTCGCGGGTTTATGTCAACAAGCCTCAGACTCTTGCAGCTCTTAAAGACAATATCCGTCAAGAATGTGAGGACCTATCACCGGAAGTTTTGGCCAAAGTGATGGAAAATGCCATAAAAAGGGCTCAAATGACAATCAACTGTGGCGGCGGCCATTTACATGACATCATATTCTCGACTTGACGTAAAAAAATTAAAAGACAAAATAAAAATAATCCACGAGAAGAATCAAAGTTTTTCATTTTTGTAGAAGGGATATATCAAGGTTGCTGGCAGTATTAAAGGAGGCAAGGTTTGTGGAGCTTCTGAAGAGTAAATATAAGCTTTTTATATAGGTATTTGGAATTAGTGAAAACCTTACGACCTGAAGATTGATATTTTAGTAAAATTAAATAATTCTATAAATTTGTCAGACGTCATTTACCTTAGAAACTAAAAATTATAATATAGGGATTTTCCATAAACAAAAATATAAAATTTTTATTAATGTAACATTTTAACGGTTAAAGATATTTGTAGAAAATTTAGAACTAATGTAGATCCAAATGTCCTTAAATCAATGGAATTATAATTTTTGCCAATTTTTATTTTCAAATACCGAAATTCCTAAAACGGGAAAAATGTGTTCCAAAAACTGATTTTTTTTTAAAAAAGTGCCAACTTTGACGTTATTTATCGTGTGATAGTAAAAAAAACTTTTGTTTTTATATAACATATAGAGTTTTTTTGTTTTTAAATTGGCCAAGTTTGGATAGGTCTGGGCGGAGACTAGGTCAGCTTAAATGAGTCAGGTTGTACCTTACACACTTTTCTAATAAGTTCTCTTTCCGAATCATATAAAAGTTGTATATATTTCCGAAGAAAATTTTTTTTTCTCCTAAAGGAAAAATTTAGGGACTTTTTCGGGAAAAACGTCCTTTAACATGTTTCAACTTTGGATGCGTGTAACTTTTTATAGCAAGTTTTCTTTATTTTATTTAAAATTTTATCGCAAATATAGCTTATATTTTAAAAACAAATTTCGACCCTCCGTAGCCCCGTCATATCAGAAAACCAAAAAAAAAAAAAAAATATCAAGCTAAATTTTTTGAGTTAAAAGTTTTAATGAAAAATGTATGTTAAGGTTTTTTCGATCCCACTCCTTATTACATAGTATACAATAAACCACTTGACTTCTTTCTACACTAAACACGGATTTCTCGGCTTTGCTTCATCATAATAGGGGGCATTATGTATTATTATAGCATTAAACGATCTATTTACCTTTACAAAACAGTAATCGCCCAATAACTGAATTTTGGATTTGTTTGTTGCTTGCATGGTTTTTGAAATAAACTTTTCAATTAATGTCTCTTTTTGTGATTTCCAGAGTATGGCTAGATCTTCCTGATTTGACCGCTCCAAACTTCTTTGTTTTGTGTTTTTTTTAAGTCACAGGTCTGCGTAAACAAACTCTCAAAGAGAATATCCCACAAGAGTGGGACAAAGTTTGGTCTGAAGATCTATCCAAATCAATTTTAAATGCTAGAAAATGAGGTCAAACGGTTATCAACAATGGCGGCATCCATTTGATAAAAATCCATACTTTTGGAAGGCAAGTGAAATGTTTAATTATAATTGCTTCTGATTTGAATATTTTTTACAAAGTTGTTTCTTTATATTAATAAAAATTCGACCAATATTTCGATATGTTACAAACGGAATGATCAGTCAATTTGTATGTCAGTTGAAAACACGATAGAGCTCAAACAAAATAAGCTAGATAGTTGATTAGGTTTCCTTGGTATTGAAAATGGGCAATATCGGTCCATGATTTCTCCTAGCCCCCATACAAATGTCCCCCCGGAATACTGTTTGGGCAGTCATAAATATGTTGATTATGCGGTGATCCTGATAAAATTTTACACAACTTAATTCTAAGGAATCTGAAATTATACTGTAAAGTATGGAGAAAATAGGGCAACATTTGTCCCCAGTCCCCATAAAAGGTTTCCCTCAGAAAATTACTTGAGCATTTATAATTGCCTCAATTCAATAATTGAGTTTTGTGTGAACAACTATGAAATATTGTTCAACAAATCGTAAAAACATTGTTCAACAAATCTTAAGATGATGTTCATAAATTCGAGACATTAAAATAAATAAATTTAAAAACTTAATTACTTACTACACGATCAAGATAAACATTGAGTCATCAATTACACATACCTGAAAATAAGAAAAAATACAATAGATTAATATTATGTTACAATAAGTTAGTTAGACTTAATTTATATAAAAATAACTAACAAGGTGTTGATATTTGATTCAGCCTTGCAAAATATTATTTAAAATTAAACACAAAGGTGACATTCTGATACTTAGTATTCAATCTAACTAACATTTTTCTAACCGTGTACTTAAAACTGAAAAACTGAGCTCACAAAAAACCAGGCGAACTGCAAACTTCTGCTTTTAATGGGTATTTCTTTTTAATATCTTGTAAATGCAAAACAATTTATTGCATAACGGAGAGATACCGAAAACAAAAAACGGCGATTAAAGCAACATCAGCGCAGAAAGAAAGAAAAATAAGACAAGAAAAAAAAAAAAAAAAACACACACAGAAAAACCCGGTAGAAAAAGCTTAAGAAAAGAAGATGATGGTCTTAAAGAAAAACACAACACAATTTGGCCAACATGGACCAAAAAAAAAAAAAAGAAAAAAAAGAGTGGTTTTTTGTATAAAGATATTTTGTTGTTTTATGGTACATCTTAAGACATCAATGATGACTAAATTCTTTTCATTTGGCTGGAATACGAGTGAGTACAGCCCAAATGCATTTGAAGCAGAATACAACCATAATAGCTGACTGAGTGGCTGGTTGCTTGCTTGGTTAGATGTTTGGTTGTAAGATGATAATGACGCTAAAGATGATGTTGTTGCTTTCTTTCTTTTTTTTTTTTTTTTTTTGTAGCCTGATAGCCGCCTCTATGAGTGAAGATGGCTAAAAAGCTCATAAGTCTTGGCTGTGGGTTTGTTACAAAACGTACAACCAAAAAAAAATAAAAAAAATAAATGATTTCAAATGAAAAATTACAGCTTTTAAGTACTTTAGATTACTGTTGTTGTTTTTATTGCTGTTTTGTGTGTTTGTTTGGTTTATTTTATTTTTTTACTTTTTTATTGTTGTTATTGTTGACTAAACTACACATGAAGTAATCCTAATGACTGTCTTGACCCAATGATTGAGGCCATATTGTTTCTGGTATTAAAACTCTATACAAAACGCAATTTACCAGAAGTCTTCTGCTGCTTGCGCTTCTCTCTCTCTCTCTCTCTCTCTCGCTCTATCTCTCTATCTACCACTCGTAATGTCTCTTCGGTGTCCGCCTCGTTACCAAGAAGCAAAAACGTTTTGCATGAATGATGATCTTGTGTAATGACTACAAAAGATTATTTGCATACTTGAATGGGCAAAAATTAGATAGTGGACAGATCAATTATTCATTATTATTTTTATATGAAACTAGAGATTTGCAAGTTGTAATATTCTGGTTGAAAATAATGACCAGGTGACCAGAAGCTAATGGATGATTAAAGAGTATTAAACAAAAAAAAAAAGTTGTCCTGCAGGCTGATTATCACATGAACCAGAAGCTGACTGACATGAGTGACATTGAAAAATGGTTCTTAGGAGAGCAGTGAACTCAAGCGATTAAGATGGATGGTGCTACATAAATGCAAAGTTGTTCAAGGAGGAGGAATGTGGCGGAGAATAGCATCATTAAATAGGTGTTGTTGGAAATATTGAAATCCTATTCCGGAACAGCTGTGAAGAAGTTGAAAAGTAATTGACAAAATGACGTGGAATATTGTTAGCATGGAAGATCTGATGTTAAGAATGAGAGAATGCAATTCTCCCATGTGGAGTTCAAATCAATAGAAAGATATGAAAACTATTTTTCAAGCAGACCAGTGAGGAGTTGACCAATTGAATATTGCCCAGGGCATGATTGTCCTGCAGACTGGTTATCACATGAAGTAGAAACTATTTGATGTTGAAAAATTTTGAAGTGATAAAATGATGAAAAAGTATTAAAAAGTTGTCCTGCAGTCTGATTATCACATGAACCAGAAGCTGACTGACAAGAGTGACATTGAAAAGTGTTCTCAGGAAAGCAGTTAAATGTTCTTCAAGTGGGAGATCTTAGAGGAAGAATGGTCTTAAAGAGGTGTTGTTGAAAGGATTGAACAAATATTTCGGAACCACTGAAGCAAAGTTTAAAAGTAATTGATAAAATAAAGTCAAATTTCATTAAAATGGGAGATGGGAGTATTAAGAATAAGACTAACAATGACTAAATGAAACGATTCTATTATATAGAAGACAAACCAATAGAAGGAAAGTTTTTAACAGATCATTAGCAGATGATCTGCCTGGTATTATTGTATAGCAGGTTGATTATCAAATCGTTCAGAAAATGACAGAAATAAATAACATTTAAAAATGGAGCTAAACAAATGCAAAGTTGTTCAAATAGCAGGAATGTGGGTACTGGGATTCAAGACATGTTGTTGGAATTATTGAAATATGAATATCGCTGAATATTGCAAGAATGAAAGATCTGGTGTAAAAAATTGAGAAGAACAAAGACTACAATCAAACGAGATCTAAAAGAAACGAAGGAAGGAAATTAAAAATAAATTTTGAGCCGTTTCGAGAGTAGTTGACCAATTGAAGATGATTGTCTTGGAGGTTGATTGATAATTTCATGAACCAGAAGCTGACAGGCGAGAGTGGCATTAAAAACTTGTTCCCACGACAGCATTTAACCCAAGCGATTCAGGTGCATGGAGCTAAATATATGGGAAAGAATGGGATTAGAGAAAACTTGTGGGAAATATTGAAATTTTATTACGAAACCGGTGAGAAGAAGTTAAAAAGTAATAGATAAAATAACGCTGAATAATGTTAGAATGGAAGATCTGAAGTTAAGAAGGCGAACTATGACCGAAATGAGAACAAATAAAAAACGATTATTCGATGTGGAATTCAAACCCATTAATAGGAGACCTGCTTAGAAGAATGGGACTCCGGAATCCAAGAGGATAACTTGAAAAGTCACTGATAAAATTAAGCAGAGTATCGTTAGAATGAAAAATATGGTTTAAAGAATGAGACAACCAATAACTGTAATTTACATAAGAATTAAAATAAATGATTTTAGCAGAGCACGGATTGAAATCAAACAGAAGCTGAAGGATGCAGGCTTATTATCACATGGATCAGCAATCATCGTAATATAGAAATGGACGAAACAAAAAAAAAAAAAAAACTATTTGTTAAAATACAATGCAAGCTTGGTATTCGCGACTACCCATTATATCGACGACCCGGTTATCGCGACTGCTTATTTTTTAACATTGCAGGTTCTAGAATCGAGACAGTTTAAGAAAAACAGGTTCTATTTTCGCGACTTTTATCTGCTTGTTTTAAATTTAATTACAATGTCTATAATCAAAAAAGAGAAATCCCCGTCTTCTGGTATATTAACTTTTTTGGCTGATTTTGATCTTCAATTTTGTCAGTTTATTCATGTCATTTGTTGTGTAAATACATCTTTTTATATGGGAAAAGTTCAACATATTTTAAAGCCAACGATTTCTCAAAAATTAGAGATTTACAAGTTACATAAGTCTTCGGTTTACCGCATTGTAAAGCAAGAAAATTCAATAAAAATGTTCATACGTACAACAGAAATTGACCCTGGCAAACGTTGCACCTTAAAGAAAGCTGAGTACCCAAGAATTGAAAAACTGCTTTATAAGTGGTTTGTAAAACAAAGAGAAAAAAATGTTTCAATATCAGCAGCGATTTTAGGAACAAAAGACAGTATTTTTTTTTAAATTTATTAAACCAATTCAGGTTTTAATGGCAGTGAAGGATGATTGAAGAAATTTAAGCGTCGACATGGAATTAGATTTTTTAAAATTACGGCCAAGAAATTGTTTTCGAAACCTCAACTTATTGATCCATTTGTGAAAGAGTTTAAGGATTATGTTGATGAGCATGGGTTGACTCTTCACCAAATCTACAATGCTGACGAATCTGGTTTATATTAAAGGATGCTACCAAATCACACTCTTGTCAGATGTAAAGAGAAAACAGCGCCCGGAAGAAAAATATGTAAAGAACGAATAACTTTTCTGCCATGTTCAAATGCGAATGGCACAGACAAACTGAAAGTGTTGGTTGTTGGAAAATCGAAAAATACACCCGCCTTTAAAGGCTTTTTCAATAATCCTGTAATATACAACTCCAGTAATAACGCCAGGATGACATCATTTATATTCAAGGACTGATTCCATCACGAATTTGTTAACCACGTAAGTTAATTTTCACCAATTAGTAAAAGTAAGTTGTTCATAAGTAAACATTTTTTAGGTTCAAGAATTTTTGGCTTCAAAAGGTCTGCCGCAAAAAGCAGTTTTGTTTTTAGATAACGCGACGTGTCACCCAGTTGAGGAACTAAAAAGTGATGACGGTTTAATTATAGCAATGAATCTACCACCCAATTGCACTGCGCTTATTCAATCGTTAGATCATCAACTTGGTCAAATGAAATTATAAAAAACAAATGCTCACTCACTTGCTTGACCAGAAGGGAACAAATTTGGAGCTCAAACTAAAAAACTTCAATCTCAAAAATGCAGTTCAATGGAGTGAAGAGGATAACATGCCCTTAAATTTTTTACAAAATATAATTCAGGAAGAAAACGAAGATCTTTCTACAATTGGTATATTTGTAGCTCAAATTGGTATGGAACATATTTTCACGAATGCTGACATAAACAACTGGATTCAAGAAGAATTTCATGTGGAAAGTAATGAGGAGCAAATGGAATTATCAGATATGGAATCGGAGGATTTAAACAAAATTGAACTGGACGATTGTTTAACATCGATAAACATATGCATACAATGGACTTTGGAAAATGATAAGCTGACAATATGACTATGTGATTCAGCTGTTGTTTTAAAAAATAATTTGACAAAAAAGCAACTCAAAATCTCCAATTTCTTTAAAACTGTATATCAATAAATAAATTTCAAAAATTACATAAATTTTTTCAATAAAATTGTGAGTTCTGTTTTTGCGAAAATTCAGTTTTCGCGACAGGTCTGGTTTTTAATTAGTCGCGAATACCGAGTTTGCTGTATAAGATTTTCTGGAAAAAGGGATCGGAGATGACTTGTTTAATAGATTGACAAATATTTCAGAACCGGTGAGGAGAAGTTGAATAGTATTTAATTAAATTAAGCAAATTATAGTGAAACATGTTCTATTAAACCTGATTCATAACATTATCTGAACAAAGCAATCTCGAAAAGGGGTTATAATTTAATTGGGAAAGTTAGAGGACAAAAAACAACCAGAAGAACGATTTGATGACGAATTGGAGATGAGATAACGGAAATAAATAGGAGAACTATTGCAAAGAATTAGATAAGAAAAGATTTGTTTGAAAAATCAAGGACCTATGAAGAGAAGTTGAAAAGAACTTGGTAAAAATATTGTTCAAATGGGAGCTCATATGTAAAGAAAACTGGATTCATCTTCGTATCTAAACCATCAATAGAAAGCAACCACAAGCGAAGGACTTTACGGCATATAAACGAGAAATTTACCAATTAGAGGTGTGATTGTCGAAAAAGTAAAGTTATTTAAATAGGAGAACTATTGGTTGTAATTTCATTGAGAACGATATATAATAAATAAACAAGCAGAAAGTCTAGGAGTTGTCCAATTTGAGATGGGATATTGGGAAAGTAATGTTGTTGAAATAGGAGAACTATAGTAAAGAAGAGACTGGTTGGAAACATCTTAAAATTAATCCAAAACCCATAAAGAGAATTGTAAATAAAATGGTTCAAATGAAAAATCTTATGTTAAGAATAAGACTAGATCTGTTTTGGTATATGAGTAAAGCAACCACCAGCAAAGGACTGTTCAGCATAGAAGTGATCGGTTGACAACTTGGAGACGCAATTTCGGGAAAATAAAGTTGTTTTAAGTAGAACTATTAGAAACAATTGAATTAGAAAGACTTTTTCGAAAGATCGAAGAAGTATTCCAAAACCGTTGAGATGAATTTGAAAAGAACTTGGTAAAAACTAACAACGAGGAATGTCGTTGCAATGGAACCAATCTTAAACGTCAACAGAAAGCAACCACGATCAATGACAAAGGTGAGGCAACGAAAAGACAAATAATTTGAAATGTGCTGTCAGCAAATACTATAATAGGACAATTGCTAGAAATAATGGGATTAGGAACAAGCGTGAACTTCTTTGGTATAATGTACAAATCAACAAATAAAAAGTGGCGACAATTTTTCGGTAGAGAAGAAGTTGACTAATTGGAGATGAGGTGCCGTGAAGGTTTGCAGGATTACTAGAAAAATCCTGATCTTAGAGTACACAAACTTATCTCAATGCACAGGCAGCATCTGGGCCTTAACTAAAAATATTTCTGTGGGATTTGTGGAAATAAAGCGGAAGAGTAGAGTGACAATCTCCTCTAACATTGTCTTTCTTTTTGATTTTCTTCGGATCATAAATCTGCGTTGATCTGTCAATATGTTCTTCAAAGCAATGTGTGAGAACATTGCTTTGAAGAGCATATTGGAGTTTATTAGGAGCTTATGAAAGTTTGACCTCTCCTGGTTTAATCCTGCATAACATCCTAGAGCTGCAAAAAAATCTATAAATCCTCAAGATTTAAAGAACCCTTTTAAAACTTGTTCTTACATTCCACAAAGCATTCGCATTTAACATTATGTCACACCTTCTGCTAAAGAAAACGAAAAAAGTAACACCGTAAAAAATCGGAAAAAAAAACTAAACTTTTGCAACACTCTTCAAACACATGTTTAACGCACAACGACCTGCTTTTAACGATAAATTTCGAACACAACTTGTATTAGAAATAATTTACGAGCAACACCAAACAGAAAGAAACAAAAAAAATAAAAGTTTCCTGCAACAACATAAACCCCACAACCAAGAGAAAAGGAAAATAACCAAAACGATAAAAAACTACAAGCATTTAGAAAAAAGAACAAAAAAAACGAAAGCAAGCCAAACACCGTAGAAAAATGGTCATCTGGAGAAAGATTTGCAAAAGCAGAAGTTAAACTTAGAAATAGAAGGAAGCATTTACTATCGCCACTAAGTTAAAGCGCTTAAATTTAAAGGTGTACAAAACTCAATGCAAAACAAAAACCAACTTACAAAGTAGGCGCTTCATTACCTTGTAGTATTTAGCATCTTTGTAACATTAAATACTGATTTATATATAGTTTTCTCAAAGCATAAGTAGTGTACTGGAACATTTAACTAAATTTTAAAAACAAAGAACTTTATTAGGTCTACTACAAACGTTTTTGCTAGTTGGGATTGTGGAGAGTCTCTTTAAATCTTCAAATAAAAAATTTTTTAATTAGAATTAAAGTGCTGATATTAGGTTTGAAGTTATTCGAGTTTCAAAATTTAAATACACAAGCAAAATATGTATTTTTCAAGCAATAAGATGGATGCATTTTTCATTCAAGAATACATAATGAACCAATAGACGACTATTTGAAGCAAAGTCATCGAAATTCTCTAAAATTAAACGAAAATTCTAAATAATACCCTATAAAATGGTTTATGATTGGAATTGATGGTTGAACTGCCGTGCAGCTCAAAAATGAGGAAGTCATCCCTTAAAAGAATGATGTACTAGATGATAGTGTGCTGGACTATCAGTATTAGGGTTCCGAATACAATTCCCGCCAAAGACTCTGAGTGTTTCTGCAGATAATCCAAAATGCTTCGCAGTTTCAGTTTATTTAAAAAGGAATAAAGTGATATATTTTGAATAGTTTAGGTTTGGTTGAAACTGAATCTTACGCAAGAGAGTGTTGAGTTTTGTCCAGTAACATCCCAGCAGTTCAGCAAGTTGTCAATGTATCCCTTATATACTGTAATGTCTGATAACTTGGTTGACTCTAATTTATATAGTTCGGGTCACTTGACACGTATCTGCTCTTTGTAGTGAAGAGAGAAGTCACATCCAATGTGATCTAGCTTGAAGTCAATTGTCACTTTAGTGTCCCTAAGTTACCTAGAGTGTAGTCACTTTAAACGTTTATTTTGAACTGCACTTTGGAAAGTAGTTATTTTATTCACCAGAAGTTATCTCTGGAGAGTTGTCGGAGAAAGGCTTGTTTATGTCAATTAGCACCCGTACGTGTTAAAATATTTAGTTATGTAGCACATCAAGTAACCAGTTAGGTAGCTAGTAAGTTAGCTGTGAATCCAATGAGTTGACTTCTTTGGACCAGCTATCAGACAGTCTCATTGTAATCTAAATTTGTCAATTGACCCACTACTTAGGACATACAGGTGTTAAAATAACTAGTAACTAGGTAAAATCACTAGTTCGGTACAGTCTCCAAGAACTACTGGGATATCCATTGAGTACCACGTAATAAAGTAGTCAATGCCTGAATCTGGTAGTCACTCGCACATAACCGACTGGTTGACTTAATAAACAAGTGACTAATGTTCATATTTCAATTGAAATTTATAACGCAGTTCTTTTGAAAGCTGTGGGGACTTAAAATGCCTCAATCTCAAACCTACAACAGACAGGATGGGACAAAAGATGAGCTCCATAGTCGTCTGCAGAACTTTGAACAGACTGATGCGATCTTTTGTACATTCCAAGAAGGCCAGATATCACCTTTTTGGTATTAACTTTTAACTCTATGATATTAACAGCTTTCCGCCATTAAGCCTAGTACTCTGTTCATATTTGCGAAAAATTATGGTTTTTTTCATGCGAAAAATTTTATATGTAACAAATGATCAGCTGTTGATTTTAATTTCGTGCGAAAGAAGTGCTGCTTATGTTATTTCGTGTGGAAAATTAAGGTTGCCAGATGCATTTCACATGTTTTCCACAATAAGAACAGAGTACTGCTTTTGCGAAATTATTTCGCATATATTTCATTCCATAAATTTTATATGTAGTTTGACAGCAGTTCGCACGAAATTTTAAACAGAGTACTTAGCTTTAAAAGGTATAAATACATGGTAGATGTTTCCATCTGATATGTGGCAAGTTCCAATACTTAAGACAGTCAACCGAAGAGTTTATTAAGTTAAGGAAAATAAATGATGTCAGCCATATTATTTTTTAAAGCATTCGATACGTTTCGAATATTATTTGATGAGTTGCATATAAAACTGATTATTTGTTATACAGCCTCATATGACATGTTTTTAGCGGATCTGAGTTGTTGCTGCTTTTTGTATGGCGAATCTGTCGGATAAGTACGTCAGAAGGAATGACGTCTTTGTTCGTGTAACTGAATGACTTGGTTGAGGACTCATTACAGTTGAAAGGGGTGCTGATTAGGTATTTCATCTTACAGGTAAGGAGTGAGATCGTAAAATTCTTAACACACGTTTTTTATTAAAACTTTTAACCCAAGTATTATTTGATTTTTTTATACCCTTCACCTTCGTGGGAAGGGTATATATATATATATGTTTGTCAATCCGTTTGTAATTTCCATAATGTAAATTTCCGAGTCGATTAGATATCCATAGAGAATATGGATATCTAACGATAGATATTTCGAAGTCCATTGCAAAGATCTATATAAGGCTATAGTAATTTGGACCTACAATGGGTCAAAATCGGGAAAAATATTTTCAACCCGAATTTTTTTTTACCAAAAATTTTTTTTGTTATAAATTTTTTTCACTAGTAAATTTAAAAAAAATTTTAAAGAAATTATTAAGAAAAAAAAATTTTTTTCAAAACAATTTTGAAAAAAAAAAAAAATCTTTTGTTTACCTAAAAATATTTAAAATTTTTATTTTAAAGTATAATTTGGTGAAGGGTATATAAGATTCGCCACAGCCGAATATAGCTCTCTTACTTGTTTTTTTATCAAGTTACCTTTGTAAAACATGTCAGTTATTATGTTTAATGACAACTATATTCATTTGTTGTTAATCTGATTAAAATGGGTAACCAGAAAAAAGTGCGTACAAAGCCAAACATTCAAAGGTCTGCCGTCAAACTGTTTCCAATGTTATTAAACAGTGCCGGGAGAACTTGTCCGTTGATAGAAAACCTGGTTCAGGTAGAAGGAATGGTCCACATTATGTTTTTAAAGCCAACAAAATAGAAAGCATTATCAAAAGACCTCCCAACACCTCCGGGAGGAAAGGTAGGTTAGCTCAGTGCTCGGACTATTTGGTACGAATAGTTAAAGCTGATGCAGGTTTAAAAACATACAAGTCTCCAAGTGTTCCCAAGAACAGAGCACCGAAATTGAAGTCAAATTTTATTAAAACAAATATTCTTGCTGCATAATGGATGACGAAACGTATGTTCTGGCAGATTTTTCGCAACTTCCTGGTCAAAAATTTTATGTTGCTGATGCTGGAGGGAATGTTGAAGAAAAGTTTAGGACCCAAAAGCAGACAAAATTTCCCAAAAAGTTCTTGGCATGGCAAGCAATATGCAGTTGCGACAAAAGAAACCAAACATTTGTTACGAAAGGCTCTATAAATACCGAAATTTACATTCAGGAATGTTTACAAAGAAGGATGCTTCCATTCACAAGACTTCTTAATGTGACCACTTATTTTTGGCCTGATTTGGCATCCTGTCACTATGGTAAGAAAGGTCTTGAGTGGTACAAGAACAATAATGTGGTATTTGTACCAAGAGAGGCAATTTCTCCAAACTGCCTGGAGCTGAGTCCAGTGGAGAGATATTGGGCACTTGTTAAAAGAGAATCGAAGAGCACAAAAAAGGTGTCCAAAAATGTGGTCGATGTTAAACGGAGATGAACTACCTGTTCGATAAAAGTGACAGAAAGCTCAATAAAAATGGAAGGATTTCCCGAAAAGGTTCATTAATTCATCACTATTGATTAGAACTATAAAAATAATATTTTTTGTAAATTGTAATAATAATTTCAATCAAACAAAAAAAAAAAAAAAGAAATCAAAACTGTTAGTTTAGTGATTTCATTTTTATTAACATATATGTATGTTAAGATCTTTTCGATTTCAGTTCTTATGTGACTGTTTGTTGATAACACGATTTACGAACTTAGTGAGCAAAATATCGATTGATTGATGAGCTGTGTGACATGGTGCGCGATCCTGCTGAGACCAAAGATTATCCAGGAGTATATCTTCCATTTTTCACCACATAAGAAGTCCGTAATCATGGCTCTGTATCGCTAGCCGTTGACCGAAATAGCGTTTCCTGCAGTTACACACTTTCGGCCACTGCAGCTACATCATCGTCGGTATGCACCGTACGACGACCAGGACCATGAATGTTACCCACTAGCTAGTTAGTCTCACGAACTTTTTGCACAAAATACACAGCGCACGCGGTAAGTACTTTCAAACCTATTTTTTAAGAAACGCACACTTTGGGCAACACAGAACTCACTTTGCAAAAGCGTAAAGCGAATAATTTTGGCAGTCATTATTTCGTATATAACATATGATTTAACAAGATATTAATATTTGGACCACCCTGTTAAAAAATGTTCAATGTTGAAGAAATAAAAATATCATAAAGACTTTTGTTCGACAGGTATTTGTTAATAGCTGGAATTATTTAATGATATGACCCTTTAACTCCTTCTCTAATGATGACATCGTTTGAAAGTCTTCTATATTTAACAGATTTTTTGGTTTAATGGAGACTAATTAGTTGATGGGGTTGAGCACAAGGCAGTTAAACATTAGATGCAAATCCAACATCATAAAAGGGTAAAAGTTGCTATTGTATTGAGAAGAAACAATTTTTCCTATCTTACCACGTCCAAATTTATAGAAATTTGGATCACGGGTTCTCTGTGGTGATACGAAATTTGAAGATCCTTAAAATTAGCTATGGTTTGGATTTGGAGATATCCTTTAACTAAAGACGATTTTTTAACCTATATCCTGTTTTGATGATAAACGGATTTGGAAACATCTATTTAAAAAATAATTTTGTATGGCCTTGGTCAAATATTATCACAATTAGAAGAGTAAAAGTTCAAAAATATTATGATTTTTTAGTAAACTACTTCTAAATTAGAAAATCCTTGCTCAAAGAAAGAAACCTCCAAAAAGAAAGCTGTTAATAGTTAAAATTGAACTCAGATCATAACCTACTCTTAATTTACAGCCAGAACTTCTCACCAGCATTACTAATGCTGCACCAACCACACACACACACATCACCCACAAAAGTTTGGAAAACCTAAAGGGAAAAACCTTAAGGTGTTTTTTATATGTATTTATGATACTTGTATTTAGTGCCAAACACACACACACACATACACACACTCCCTTCTTCCATTCATCCACTCAACTATAAACTTTAAAGTTCTTTTTTATTTCCTTAAGAATTTCTTCTTCTTAAACAAGTAGTTAAAGTTAAGAGAGTAAAATGTAAAGAAAAATACAAACTCAACTTGTAGAAAAACACAGCGAAGAATAAAACACATTTAGTTGATTGCATTTAAAAGTACTACAACATGCAGCAAAGTGTTGCAGTAAGAATCAAAGAAAGAAAAAAACTAAACTAAAATAAAAACTAAAGAAAAAATAGCGCCTTAAAATTATTTCCAATTCATTTAATTTGTTGATTGTCGTCAGTTAAGTATACGCTTTTAACAGAAATAAAAGCAAACTTTACTGCTTTTTTTCTTTCGTTTACTTGTGCATGTTCATTATTCTTTCCAAAGCGGGTTTCCCTAACCTTCAGTCCATAAGTAATTTAGAAGGCAAGTATGTTGTAGTTCTGGCAATAAACAGGCAAATAATGGGTTGCATTGCAGCAAGTGGTAGAATATGGAGTTGTATGCTCATGATGACTATGACGACGACGGACGTTAATACACCTTTCGAGTGCAAATCGAATCGAATGAAGTTTGAAGTTTTGTAATGAACACAACGGCGGACTGCGCCACTCTTGAAAAAGTGTTTTTGTGTGTTAAATATGGGCAGTTTAAGCAACCAATAACATGATATAAAAACAACAAATAAGTGGCAATTGTAATAGTCTGTGAGCATGTTTATAAATATGTAGTAATGTTGTATCTGTGTATAGCTCGCTCTGTGTGTTTATGTTGCATATAAACTACTAACAAAATATATAATTATAATATAAATGTTGTGGTTGTTGCTGTTGAAGTTCTATACCACTTACTTTTGAAAAATAAACCCGCAAACACAAACAGCAAAAACATAAGTAATCATCTGTATAGGAGAGTGTGTAATTCAAATTAATATGTCTACAGCAGAGGAGAACTTTGTAGTAGTAGTAGCAGGTTAATTAAGGTGTAATTATAAATTCTAATATGAATAGTAGTTGAATGGAAGCTACTACTACGAAATTTAATACTACACACTATATAAAAAGTTGGAGTTGTACTCAGGAACTCAGAATTTTCTTAACGAAAATACCATATGTTCCGGTTGAATGTATTTCGTAAGCGACACAAAGTAAAGAGATACATTTACTACTTCTTAGATTATAGTTAAATTGAAAATGATCAGAAAGAAACTAGTCGAAGATAAACCCTATAGAAAGCCCAGAGTTCACATAACTGAATGCCATAAAAAGATCCATGTTAACACCACAATCAGTTTTTGGACTCAATTTTCTTCTGAGCCTTCTGATCAAAGCTAAAATGTAAAGGTTTCAAAAAATAAACCTCTGCTTGGTTTGGTTGAGAAACTATTTCAAACTAGATCAGTACTACATTCAACCTGTCTCATTGAGGTATCCAATAAGATTACACAGTCTGGTTCCCAAAAGTAGATTGTTCAGTATATGTTCAGCCTAAATTCTGTGTTTTAACATATGATATTCTGGACGTTACCAGAGAAAATGAAAACTTGTTAAATTTGTTCGTCAGTAATGACGCCTGCGTGAGCAACTTTTCAAAGGAAGCCCAAGTCTGCTGATGATGCTTATCAATTGCCCAGTGTCTTGTTCGCACTGTAATTAGGCTTGAAATGTCCTTCTAGTTGCTACTCAAGAGTTCTATAAGATGTTTTCACGGTATTCGGGTCACATTACACGACTCCACACATTTACATTCTGCGCCATTTATCGTCAAACTTCTGAATGCACTGTCTAAAGATTTCACTTTTAATAGTCCCAATTTAAAGAGGATTCTCCTCAGAACGTTGTACAATAGATTTGGATTTGTTAATACCATCTACATTAGGAATATCATTTCCAGACATTCAAACCTGTGGAGTTCATCGAAAAGAGAATTGACATGACATTTTAAAGGATTGAAAACGTCGAAATGGCTATTGAGTCCTGTAACCAGTCTCATTGGGATGCTATAAATGACGTAGATGCTGGCTCGGTTAGTTACACGTCACCAGCTCTTTTTGACTTAATAAAAAATAAAATAATATTCACATCCCAATTTAAATGTAAGACATCGGTAAACAGTCGAGAGCCGAAATGTAACATTTTATGATCTATGATCAGTCTTCTGCAGATAATACATTGAAACATTTAAATTGGATTCTGCTCAGGCTAATCGTTACCCTAGTAGTCTATACGCAGGACGTTATCAACGGTAATGTCACTTAGAGGTCATGATCAGGTGAGCTCTTCTTTACAATGATCGATTAAGCTAGAAAAACTAATCTAAGATGTGAATAAAAAATACTGGTGATCAGGAAGCCATGCAGAAATGGACATTCATGAACATACTGTTGTCGCAATAACGAGTTAAAATAAACTTTAAGCTACCACCTTCTCCGAAAAACGAATCCCAACACTTTTCATTACATTATCAATAATGTATGTACCCCGAAATTCTTAAAACTGTCATTTATGTCGACAGTTAGGCTGCAGTAGTAACTTTGATTAGACTTCCTGATCTCCAAAATTTGGACTACAAAACGTGACCATTATTTGGGAGACAGAATGAGGACTTTTCAGGGTTTCCTCACCTACGACTGCTGATGATTCTGCTCAGTTCACCTTGGAATATTCAGTGTATACCCTGGCCCCAAATCGATTTATCATGCTATCCCCTGCCAATTCTTGTCTGTTTGGAGAAGTTGAAGAAGTGGTATAATATTTGACTAGCACAACTGCCGCTTGTCTAACGACAAATATGACGAATATTTATTTTGTGAAGAGTTTACATTTCAGTCTGGAACACTTGCTTTATTTGGGAGACAGAAAATGGACGTTTCCCGAGTTCCTCGCGGAACTCATATACATTTACTCACTACCCATTGCAGCCTGAAAGGACTTAGTACTTTGAACAGACTATGATAGATGAAGTGTTATACGATTTTTGTAACATTACTGCTGCCTGACTAACCGTTGATCCCACGAAATTTCTTTTCGAAATTTCCTTTCGCCTTTCTACAATAACTCGGTCTGAAAACACTAGCTTTATGTGGGAAACGAAATATAAACCTCGTTGCTCACAGAAGGCTTCGTCATTCTTAAACTTAGAACCGCTAGTATATATTCTGGTATCATACCTAATTGCTTGTGTTCTGCTACCATTTGCTGCCTGTAAGGAATTATAACTAATCTAAGATGTGAATAAAAAATACTTGTGATCTGAAAGCCATGCAAAACTGGATTCGTGAACATGCTGTTGTCGCAATGACGAGTTAAAACAAACTTTAAGCTATCATCTTCTCCGAAAAACGAATCCTAACACTTTTTATTACATTATCAATAATGTTCTTACAACTGTTATTTTTGTCGACAGTTAGGCTGCAGTAGTAACTTTGATTAGACTTTTAAATGCCTTCCTGATCTCCAATATTTTGCCTATAAAACATGTCCATTTCCTCAAATACAACTGCTGTTGATTCGCCTCAGTACAACTTGGAATATTCAGTGTATACCCTGGCCCCTAATTGATTTATCATGTTATCCCTTACCTTGTCTGATTGGAGAAGTTGAAGAAGTGGTATAAGATTTGACTGGCATAACTGCCGCTTGTCTAACGACAAACATGACGAATATTTATTTTGTGAAAAGTTTAGCATGCCTCCGTGATCACCAACAGTTTAGTCTGGAAACACTTGCTTTATTTGGGAGACAGAATATGGAAGTTTCCGTAATTCCTCGCGGAAGACTCCTGATCCTTATCATATACATTTACTCACTACCTCTTACCGCCAGCAAGGATTAAGAACTTTAAACAGACTAAGCTAGAAGAAGTGTTATAAGATGTTAGTAACATTACTGCCGCCTGACTAACGACAAATATGCCGGTGCTCCCACGAAATTTCTTTCCACAATACTCCGATGAAAACACTAGCTTTATGTGGGAAACGGAATATAGACTTTACCCGAGTTGCTCACAGAAGGCTTTGTCATTGTTAAACTTAGAACCGCTAGTATATATTCTGATATCATAACCAATTGCTTGTTTTTTGCTACCATTTTCTGTCTGTAAGGAATTATAACTTCGAAAATCCTATCAAAGTCTTTAAGAAGAGTAATGTGGTCAGATGTTTGCTTCACGAACGAGATCAGCAGACTCAAGATTATTGTGTGCCCATACGTCCTTGATGTACATCATTCAGGAGGTGGGTATGATTAATAAATGAAGACATAGGGAGTGAACAACCAGACTGAGCAGTCCACTCAGACATTGTCGCTGTACACCATAAATTCATTGTCAAAAAAGGTGCCGGTCACGATTTTTAATTTACCGTTAAGGATTTCTTATCTCTTTATCTCCTTGCCATTAAGAATGCAAGAAATTTGTTCTATCATGTTTATTAAACTCTAAAACCAACACAATCACAAAACAATTTTCAATATAACATTTGAGATTCATCCTTAAATATTCGCCAAAGAAACCCGACAATTATTGCATTCATATTGATGTCTGAATGTATATTCCTCTATACTCCTAGTTTCTTACAATACCTGGAACCCAAGAATTTCAACGGAATAAGTATCAAGCCAATCTGTAGGACTTGCAAATTTAGTTAAATTTATGTTTCAGAATGGAAAAAATTTCAGATTTTGAATCTCAGTGCATCCCACTCCTTAACATTTGCCCTCCTATACCTCTGTTAACGAATAACGAAATCATATTACAGATTTTTAAATTTCAAAGATTAAAAAAACAGATCCGTCTATCCTTTTCTTTCAGGACAAAATTGCAAAAAACGAGACCTGGCGAAACCAAGTTATTATCATTGTGAAGCTTTGCAATGTAGGCTAAGGAGATATATAGTGTTTATTTTTATTAACTTTGAAAAAGTTAACAAAATGAAGAGATGTAAAATACTAATAATACATCTGGTGCTGCTAAATATTAACTTTCTGCAGTAGTTTTTTTTTCCAGAAAGGTTAACACTGTAGTTTGGCTACATTAGCATGCTAACATCCGGAATCTTAGAATTGATATAACATTTTAATAATCTTTAAGATTTCTTCCTAGAGGTTCGAGCTTCTTTTAGATTCATACCACAACTTAAGCTTAAGTTGAAAGCACAAGGAAAATATGTAGTTTTGATAGCTCTGCAGGAAAGTTTACTAGGAATGTTAGAGTTTATAATAATGACGCATTGACTTGGATTCGTTCATAAGATATAGAAATTGGTAAGGCATGAAATGTATTGGGTGTATGCCATGAAAATGCGTGATTTTTAACTTTTATTTTGAAACGTTTGTTCAATGTAAATTTACTCAAAGTATTGACGTTTGTTAGCTATGACCTTTTTCAATTTTTATGGCAACATATGGATTCCGAGCCAATAGAACTGCTCTTCTATTAAGGCAAAGAACGAATCAAGTCAATATCAAATACTCTGTTCGAAAGTGAAGCGTATCCCACAGAGAGCGCTCAGCCTCGATCGAAAGAAATAGTAGTCGGAGTGGACTTCCCAACCACTTCATTAAAAATACTTTTTAACAGGTATTGCAACATGTGCCCGTTCGGTGATGTAATAATACGGTTTCATGTCTGGTTGCATATTCTAGACGTTTTTCGGCCACTGCTCGCTTTAAACGAATCAGTTGCGTTCGGTACAAGTTCTCTGTGATGGTCTGGTCAGATTTCAGCAGCTCATAATAGATAGGACCCTTCTGCTCCCACCAAATACAGAGAACTACCTTAGAGCTATGGATATTTTGTTTGGTGTCGATTCGTCTTTACATACGATCTCTTAAGCTTCTTGTTATTGTACTGGATCCATTTTCCATCGCATCATTCAAGCATCATTTCGGAAATGCAAAATCGACTTTCAAGGTTTCTCGGCTTCAATTCGTACGGTACCCAATTTCCCTGCTTTTGGATGAATCCTGTTGCTCGCATACGTTTTGAAATTGCTGCTTGAGTAGCTCACAATGATTTTGCAAGCTCTTGTTGAGTTTTACAACAATCTTCATGGAGTAATGCCTCCAATTCTTGATCTTCAAACTATTTTGGCTGGTCCGGGGCTCCACATCTTTTCATTGTAGCAAGATGACATCAACATTACAACGATTTTTATAGAGTTCTTAGCAGTTTTATTATTAATCTCCACCTTATGCTAATTATTTAACCTTTAGTGCTAATTTAAATCCCCCTTTTATATAAACTTTAAATATACAGGTGGGTTGTTTCAAGTTTATTTCATACATTTACCCATATATTATAATCTGCTACCCATATTTAAACAAGTAGTATTAAGACCCCAAAGGGGTCTTTTTGTCTATGATTAAAGGTAGGGTCGAAAGAGGGTTAAGCTTTAGCGCACACAAACACATACACGCACACACATAATCTCTCCCTCTCAGCCGAAAGTTAAGCACGAAATACAACAAAAACTAAACAACAAAAAAATGGTTAATATAACAAAACAACAAAAACAACATGTTTAACACTCATACTCGTATCTTATAATGGCCTTAAGTTATATTTTAGTTAATTTACAAAAGATTTTAAATGGCTCTTTAATATCTTAAAATTACACATAATGAGGGTGTTTTAAAATTAAACAAAAGCACAAAATGTTTTTTTGTTTTATTTTACTTTTTTAGTAGAGAGAGTGTGAGAGTGCGTGTGGTTGTGAGAATTATTTAAATATACACATTAGCCAGGTAATTAAATTTTGTTTGGCCAAGACAACAACAACAACAAAAAAACTCAGCAACAAAAAAGAGAGATATATATTTTAGAAAACAAAAAAAAAAACGGAAACTTTTTGTAGTGAATTTAGGAAGGAAATGATCTATTATGTATGAAGTGTTTGCTGCCATTTTAACAGTTTTTGTTTGCTGGTAGTTTTTGTCAGTTATCATCATTATTTCGCAGTTAAGTTAAGCTAGTCGTTGTGGCAAAGGTTTCTCCTCGCCCAAGTGTTAATCATGATTTATTAGAGTTAATAGAAATTAGTTGCATACTCTTTTTTCCTTATATTCGATCATTTATAATTAATGATAGAAAAAGTTTTATTTTGAAAGAAGGAGTTTTCATTTCAAAGTTAGAGTGCTTGGTAAAGTTTAGCAGAGTGTAATTAAGATTAATTCATAGGTGTTAGAAGTGTAGGAGTTTAGATAATATTAAAAGATTTTACACAAAAAATGGAATTTCATAGAGTTGAGAATTAAGTTTTAGACTTTAATTCTTTTTAACACGAGACCTTTACCAGAAGGTGACCGAACGAATGCATTTAATCCTTCCGAAATTCCCCCGAACTTAGCAACATTAAGTGTGCGGTATATCTACTTTAATATTTCTCTTGAACTTAAAGATATAACCTGACACGCTCACAATTAAGCAATGTAGCGGCGTTGATAAGCCGACACTGCGGATTTTGGCTGCCCTTTAATGACTTCTGTAGAAGTTGTCAAAATGAAGAGGAGGATGAGACCATCTTTCATTTTCTTTGTCATTGCCCGGCATTAGGAGATCTACGCATCAGGTTTCTGGGACATAGTTCCTTAAATAGTCGTTCTCAGCTATCGGACATAAAGTCAGAATGTATCGATGCGTTCCTTAGGAATAGCAATTGGCTACACAAGCCAGACACAGGAGTGATGCAGTACCCGCCAACGACTCGTGCAACTATTATCCTCACTTCTTCACTGCTGACCACCTTACTCTTAATTTCTTCTACTTCTTATTATATTTGATTTCCCCTTCTCTTTTCATCTCTATCTATTCCATATCTATTTTCAGGTTACATAAAAAGGAACTTAATGTCAGGACCCAAGTGAGCTGCTCTCTTTCCCGTTTCTACCTTGCGACTGCCTGACAACCTAACCTAACCTAAGCGTACATTTTGTAGACCTTCTCAAGAACTATTTATGTTTTGAATTTAAACTCATTCGGATCATAAATGGATTTTTAGCAAAATACTCGAAAACACCTCAGCTCCAACCTAGTGAAAACACCGAAGTATTTCTAAAAAAAAGCTTTTCTAAACCACTGCACATCCATCCTATTAGGATAGAAAATTATGTTTCTTTTATAGACCCAACTTTAGGCGTACGTCGCTTTAATACTAGACTTCTTTTTTTTTACTTTAATGAACAAAGTTTACTGAATTACCACATTGTTTGTGGCTTTATTCTTGGGAACATTTTTCATAGTAGACAACTTTAAAGATTCTTCAGCTGGTAGATGATTTTACATAAATAGATCTGTTTCCATTATTTTGAGATCCAGGAAGCGTACGAATAATTGGAGGAGCAACACTTCACAAAAAGCTTTTTTCAGCAATAACACTCATTCAATATTAAATAAATATATCATCATTGAGATGTTACCACAATATTGTGGATTGTGTTGTAGAAGCGATTAAGTTCTTGAGCAAGAACAACAAAGAAATGTTTCTTTTAGATAAAAGAGAAATTGTCCAATTGAAATACAATTTAAATGCCTGACTCAATATTAGCCAAACACTATGGCTTAGACAGTAACCACAGAAATTGTAGCTCTCTGCAACTGAAATTACCTTATTGCTCCAATACCTAGCAAATCTTTTAAGAATATCACTACAGGAATGCGAATTCAACAAGCATTCCCTTGATTTATTTCGCACAAACTCAAATAGAACTTATTTTTGTATAACCAGGGGATACCCCTATATATGCACTGCATTGTATTGATGTTAGGAAATAAAGTTATGATATGGAGGCAAGAGGAATTAGTGTTTGTGGACGATTGACTTGAATTGATAAATATTACATTCCGCCTGTAATACATTGCCAGGTAGTAGATTACATAAAGGTATTGTAAAAACTAAAAAAATAAATTTCCCTATAGGGAAATTTATTTATTATATATAATGTGTTGTGCTGTCGAGACTCAAATTTATAGCAAATGGGTGCGATCTGCGTGATAGTCGCGTGGTACGAATAAAACTACTAATGTCTACCGAACGGTTCCCGTGATAATATCTGTGAAATATTCCGACGATATTCTAAAGTAAGATCAACCGCTTTTCTTTGAACCCGGTCCAGCAGGTCTAGACTTGACCTTGCAGCTCCGGCTCATATGTGGCAATTATATTCCATTTTCGCACGAATGAAGCTAGTGTATATACGAAGAAGTACGGAAGGGAGAAATATGTCCGACATCGTCTCAAGAAACCCAAGCACCTAAAAGTTTTCTTCGTATCATCGAATATATGAAGATTCCATCAGACGTCGCACTGTATTCACATATCTAGAATCAAAAGCTTATCTAAATCTCCAACAGTTTCTTTACGCATACAAAGAAATGGTTGTGGTGATATCTTAAGACATTTGTGTGTCAACAGGCAATACTGAGTTTTGAGTGCGTTGGTTCAATTCACCCCATCTGTAGATTGTTATAAGGTCACGATTTATCGATTCATCCATATTCATTATTGAAAGTTTAATCTCAGAAAGAGTTGGTCTATGATCAAATGAATATGAGTGACAGATATTACTGTCATCCGCGAAAGAATAAATTGGATTTGAAGTGATTCTTAGTAAATCATTCATGAACATTTTAAAAAAGTGAAGCAGAAAGTACAGATCCCTGGGGGACTCCAGAGCTCAATATGAAGTTCTCAAAGCAAACCCCATCTATTACTACCCTTATAGTACGGCCACGAAGGAAGAAATAAAACCAAAAAATTCTACCCCGACACGGAACGACATCAATTTAGAAACTAGTTCATCACCCGGCCAAATGCTTTCGAAACGTCGAGTCCCATGCGGTGTATTAATTGATACCAAGGTTCTGAAAGAAACGCCATCAGGTCCCCAGTTTTGCTCTCTTTTAAAAAAAGGGAAGGAGTAAGAACAGAGCCCTGTGGGACTCCAGAGCTCAATATGAAGTTCTCGGAGCAAACCCCAGCAGTATGTCCACGAAGGAAACTAGAAATAAAACTAGTCCATCATGAAACACCCATCATGACACCACTGTTCTGAAGGAAACGCCAGTAGGTCCCCAGTTTTGGTCCCCTTTAAAAAAGGGAAGGACAAAGAACGGAACCCTGGGGGCCTCCAGAGCTCAATATGAAGTTCTCGGAGCAAACCCCATCAGTACATCCACGAAGGAAACTATAAATAAAACGAGAAAATTCTACCCCGACACCGAACGAGATCAATTTCGAAACTAGTCTATCATGCAACACCCGGTCAAATGCTTTCGAAATGCCGAGTGCAGCTACCTTACTCCCTTGCGGTGTATTGATTGATACCACGGTTCTGAAAGAAAACCCATCCGGGCCCCCGGGTCTACGAAGGAAACTAGAAATAAAACTAGTCCATCATGACACACCCGGTCAAATGCTTTCGAAATGTCGAGTACGACTACCTAACTCTCCACCTTACTCTCTCTCATGCGCTGTATTGGTTTACACCACTATTCTAAAAGAAACGCCATTAGGTCCCCAGTTGAACGACTACTGCAGAAGCCATATTGTCTGTCATTTAGAAGACTATTCAATTCCAAATAATTGACATGGTGATAGTTTAACATGCTCTACATAACCTTCGAGAGCGCCGAACAAATTGCGATAGGGCGATAATTATCCGGAATGGTGGGGTTGCCTTTTTTGGAGATTGGCTGGACGTTGGCAACCTTCCAACAATGAAGAAAATCACAGAGTGATATGAAAGGTAGAAAAGATTCCAAAGCGGAGTTTTGGAAAATCATTCTTTTAACATTCAGGAATCGTGTGAATGATTTCAAGCAATGATGACTTATAACTGCGCCTTATGAATAACTTTGATAGCATTTTCAATTCTTATACAAGAAGTCCAAATAATCTCAATTTTTGGAAGAGAGATTTAAAACAAAGTTAATATAATGTTATAGAACCAATCCCACAAGCACTTCACATCTCTTTTTTTTTTTTGTTATTCTCTAAATTTGGCTGAAGGTAATTGCCAAAAATATTCTTAACAATCTTCAAAGACATTTTGACCTTTTAGCAGCAGTAATGTTAAAATATTCCTGAAAACTTTAACTTGATTTCTTTTTTCCTTAAAGTTCAGTTTGTTTCCGCATTGTTTTGCATATTTAAAAAGTCCTTTCTCCCATTTAATTATTTATTACCCCAAAAAAAAAAAAAAAGCGAAGAAAAAAACTATTTAAATCTGCGATTGCCCAAACTCGCATTTGTCTGCCTTTTATAAAGCCATTGGACAAAATTGTTTTATACAATTAAAAGGAAAATTTCGAAATTTATATGGTGGCAAGAGTTGGTTTTTTTTTTTGTTCGTAATTCCTACATTTGGTTCTAGCTTTTGAATTGTTACAGAAAAACTGAAAAAAAAAACAAGCAACGAAGAATAAAGTTTTTCCTGTACAAACCATAAAGCCTGGCGGCGGCACAGAAGTATTACTACAAGTGAAGCTAAATTGCTGCTTACGCCTGTAAAGTACAAGTACCAACCTGCTTGCCGAAAGTAACAAACACACACACACACACACAGATACTGCTACACACACTTCCAAGCTCACCTTACACTTGGGCGCAAAAATGTACTACTTCGGTTTGCTGTAAATTATTTTCGTTTCACATTTTTTAACTTGAATTCTTTTTAGTTTTATGTTGCTTGCTCTCCTCCCCATTTTTTATTTTTTTGTTCTGCTTCTAAAAGCCACACGTAAGAAAGAATCTTTTGCCCCAAAAGTACAATAAAACAACAGCAACAACAACAACAACAAAAGAAGCAAGCAGCTTTTCTTTAAAGTTAGCTTGCAGTTGCTGTTGCATGAATATGAACATATTTTAAGGTGCAGCAAGTTACTTTAAGACACAAAACAAAACCGACCAAGAAGAAGAAATACAACTGAAGTTTAATAAAAAAAAAACAAAACAAAATCCTTCTATTTGTATCATTTTTGTTGTTGTCGTTGTTGTTGCTGACTTTTGTTTTTGTTTTATTTGGTGTATATAGTAGAATCCAGTTTTGTTTCAATTTTCCTGTTGTCGTTTGTGTCGTGTATTCATTATGATTGGTGTTGCACTTAATGCATTTTTTAGTACCCCCAAAACTCCTCTGCCTTGATTGTTTTTTCTCGTATTTTTTGTTTTTTGTTCTTCATTTTTCTGTTGTTATTAAGCTGAATACATGTTAAGGGATTTGAAAGAATTAATTTATTTAAGAATGGATTTTGTTGTCCTGGAGTTAATTGCAGAGGGATATAAAATACCTAGAAATCATCAAAATGTTTAAGCAAAATATAATGCTGTATCTACTACTTGGAATTATCAAATTTATAAAGAATATTTGGATGAACAAATGTCGTTTCTATGTCCCTACTATGAAAATAGAGAGTATTGAGCTAGGGGTCAATACTCAGGATAAAGGATAAGTATCTTGTGCTTCCTATCTTCAGATTTATATAAAACAAAGTGAGTGCCAGATATCATCGACATTTTTTATTCGTTTGAAAGTTATATCAATGCCATTATGTATGGAATATAACATATCTCCGCGGCTTCACTGAATTAATTTCGCCAGTCTGAATTTTATCAACGACATGGTTTCTGTTGTCTTCGATGGCCGCTGCGATTTGTGGCTTCTTCGCATAGACCTGTGACTTAAAAAAACCACACAAGAAAAATTCGAACGGGGACAAATCGCACGATCTCGGAGGCCAGTTCACACCACCTCCACGTAAGATAACCATGTCCTCAAATCACTATTGCAGAATGTCAAATGTTGCATGAGCTGTGTGGTACGTAGATCTGTCCTGTTGAAATCACCAACCGTTGGTGACCATATTATTCGATTCAGTCTAAAAGAAGTTGGTAAACATCGACCAATAGCCAGCCCAAAATCCTCACCAAACAGTGACTTTTTAGAGATGCATTGGACGCTCTTGGATCTCATGTGAATTGGTATCGGCCCAAATTCAACAATTTTGTTTATTGACGTACCAATTCATACAGAAAAGGGCCTCATCGCTAAAGATGATTATTTGATGAAAATTAGGGTCAGAACAGAACACCCATTTTGATATAACAATTTTATTAGTTGCACGTGTTGTTGAACGCTATATCCCTCCATGGTGATTTGGCAAAACAAACTGAATAAATGACAGCTAATTCGACAAATGTAGCTTCAACAATATGGCCACTATCAACTGTCAAAATTCAGAAGTCACTGTTGAAATAACCTTTATTAATACCTAAAACAAAGTCATTGGCCATAGAGTAGAAACAGAAAATCTCCTACCTATGAATAAATAGTATTGAATTCTACGAACACACTCCACGATGTTCGTAGTTTCTTGGATGACTGAGTTCAGAGCTATCTACTTTCTCATGGCATCATTAATGTTAAGATCTTTTATATACACTTCAAAGATTCATATTGGTCAATGACTTCATGTTAGTTTTGAAGAAAATTTCCTCGATTTTCCATGATGGACCACTACCACACTACCTGTTTTCGCTGTGGTCGTTTGTTTATAAAACTATTTTAGAAAGGACTTCCAAAATGAGATGTAGACGATCGACAACCTGAACATTATCCCTGCAGTTCATTGAACTAGTTCCGCTACGTCGTATTACTTAGCCACTGAGAACTACCACTAGTGAATTTTCAATCCACTCGGCCGATTGGCACATTCTGCATAACACTTCACTATTAAATTCAATAGTACGAATACTCCAGCATTTGAGAAAAAAAAAGAAAAACAATCATTTTTCAGAGAGCGGTGAACACATAACCCCACGTTTTATAGTCAAATGCGCTAATCACTAAGCCATAGAGCTCTTATTTGTACTGCTCTCTATTTGTTATTAAGAATTATAAGTGAGTATACTCTCAATTTATGCTTTTTTATCATCAGAGAGAACGAAAATACCAACGGCCACATTCTGCATTACATGTGACCATCGAAGTGGTGGTATATTTTAGAGAATTTCAATTTATTTTCAAAAACTTAACTTAAATATCCAACTATTGTTTGTTACTGAATACGCTGGCGAAATGTAGTGCAAATGATAACCATTTAACTGCCACTTTAGCTAGTGCAAGGTTTCCAATTGGCACTTTTCAAACTGCTGGGATATGACTAGTCGTGAAATTGTAGCACGCTTAGGTATTATCACACATTTAACATGCAAATGCATAGTATTATAATTGATCAACAAAACCTATAATCCAAAAAAAATAAAACAACAGCATGGGTCCTTCAAGACCAACTTAATCAAACGAAAGTTGTTTGACAAGCTGTTCAAACCAAAAGGTGATTGGTTTTTCATTTTACCACATTCTTATTAGGGCATCATAGAACTGTCAAACAACACCATATTACTACAAAGCGATTAAAACAAGGATTCATTTTTTTCGAGCAAATCATAGAATTAAAGGGACATCTGCAGTACAGCAATAATTTGGCACCCAAATCCTTTATTAAATATAACAAAAATAGTTCAAACCAAATCAATTTCTTCACAAAGCTGAAAATGTTGATCATAATTGGAAGGAGCAAAAGGTAGCTTCGAACTAAAAATTCAGAATATTGTTCCATGTGTTTGTCTCCAAAGTACATGTACTATTTGATGTACGGATGGATAGCAGGGAATATTTGAAAGATGATAGTGGGAGCGATATAGGGAGGTTGTAGGATGAATGAAAAAGAAAGCGGTGTTTATAAACATTTGATAAAGTGGTTCTATATGTAATGTGTACGTTAAGATCTAAACCATTAGTTAATACAACTATTGCTCTCTGCAATGTGTTTTGATATTCCCTAAACAATCGATCCTAATATATTTTTATACCCTTCACCTTCGTGAGAAGGGTATATATAAGTTTGTCATTCCGTTTGTAATTTCCACAATATAATTTTCCGGCCCTATAAAGTATATATATTCTGGATCCTTATAGATAGCAGAGTCGATTAAGCCATGTCCGTCTGTCTGTCTGTTGAAATCAATTTTCTGAAGACCCCAGATATCTTCGAGATCCAAATCTTCAATAATTCTGTCAGAGATGCTTTCGAGAAGTTTGCTATTTAAAATCAGCAAAATCGGTCCACAAATGGCTGAGGTATAAGGAAAAAACCAGGACAACCTCTATTTTTTGACCTATATCTGGATTACTAAGTCATTAATATAGACAATATGGATATCCAATAATGGATATTTCAAAGACCTTTGCAACGACGTATATAAGACCATAGTAAGTTGGACCTACAAATCGGGAAAAATGTTTAGCCAGATTTTTTTTCACCAAAAGTTTTTTTCGCTAAATATTAAAAAAAAATTTTAATTTAATAATATAAAAAAAAATACATAAAAACTTAAAAAAAATTCGAAAAATATTTTTTTTCCTAAAAATTAAAAAAAAACAACTGGAAAAAAATAAATTTTTTTACCTAAAACTATTTAAAATTTTTTGGGTCGATTATGGATGGCAACCGAACTTCAGTTGCGTTGCCAGAGGGCAACCACAAATTGCTGGTTGCCAATTTGGCAACAGAAATGATGGCAGCCAGTTGCCATCTGTAATACCATTTAGGCAACTAACAACGCAACTGAAGTTCGGTTGCCATCCATAATCGACCCATTTATTTTGAAGTATAGTTTGGTGAAGGGTATATAAGATTCGGCCCAGCCGAATATATCTCTCTTACTTGTTTTAGATCATTTCTTTGCAGTGTCGATAGATCAGTGAAACGAAACCCAAATTACAACGATGACTTAATGAATCTATAGTTCTTTTTGTAAGCATCTCTAATACAGTATGAAGATATATGATTGACCGAATGGAGACCTACAATTGAAGCACTGCGATTGAAGCTAATATTAGACTGTATAAAGAATTGCATACTTTTGATGCTGATGCCAGACTGCATCAAGACCTTCAATTAACAGTTTAAAGACCGAATGAAGACCTGCAATTGAAGTTAATCTAGACCTACTATCGAAGGTAATCAAATACTGCATAAATACGAAACGACGACCTACAATCAAATCAAATCTAGACCTACAATCGAAGGTAATCTAAGACCGAATGAAGATCTACAATTGAAGCAAATTATACCTACAATAGAAGCTAATCTAAGACTGTATAAATACCGAAAGACGACCTACAATTGAAGCTAATCTAAGGGCCGTTTTCTCATTAGGTGATTATCTTTTTTTCCAACGACGAACTGCAGATTAAAGAAATTTGGTTTTCTCAATGTCTCATTTGCTTCTATTCTGTCGCAAAGCTCATAGTTCATAGTTTCTACGTGTTTGTGTTTTTGTTAACGAAATTAAATAGATTTTTTAAAAAAAGTTTAATAGAGGAATAAACATTAATTTGATGGAGGATGAACTCGAAGAACATGAGTTCCAAGTGAATGCTGAAAGAGATTATCAAGCCAGGCCTAACTACCTGGCAGACAGGGAGGATAATGCATTTTTCAAAAGATTCCGGCTGTCGATGGCCACCTTAAACTGCTAATTTATGTAAACATGTTGTCTCTTGAAGGCAGGGCTCTCAACATTCACATCTATTTTGAGAGGTATTGCCAACCGAAAATAATGTTTTTTATCGGTATATTGAGAAAACCAAAATTGTTAACGGACAGTTTATCGGCCTAATAAATTTATGTCGACATTTAGTAACAGGCAGTTTGTCGATACATTGAGAAAACGGGCCTAAGACTGTATAAATACTGAATGACGACCTTCAATCGAAGCTAATCTAAGACACCATAAATATCTACAATTTCAGCAAATCTAGACCTACGAATGATGCTAATCAATGACTATATAAAGATCTCCGGTTGCAGATACTCTAAGATTTTATAAATATTTTCGATTCACGCTAATCTAAGACTGATCTTCGATTGATGCTATTCTAAGAAAGTATAAAAATTGAAGCAAATCTTAGACAGTAAAGTAATCTACGATTGAACCGCATCTAAGACTGTATAAAGATCTACGATTGAAGTAAATGTACACCTATGATTGAGATTACATAAAAAGTTACGATTGAACAGTAGTAAGCGACTTTGTTTCAGATGTCTGCAATCATAAGGGATCTTATTGAGTATAGCAAATTGTTGAGGAGTTCCAAAATACTTTAGAACATGGCTACCCATAGAAGCCTAGGAATAACAATGAGACTAGCATATTACAAATTGTGCAGCTTAATTATTCTTACTGAAGCCTAGCACAAGTATGGCCATAGGCGCCAATATTTTTTTGTATTTAATCCCAGGATTCTTAAACCTATTTCGAACCTAATTTTATACCCTGCTATTCACATTCACTTAACACATTAGTATATTGGAGGAATTCGCCCCCCAACAATGAACTTAATCTTTGTCAGTCTGTGAATGCTGGGCTGCTGCTGCTAAGAATTCTTTAGATCCACACATGAGTATGTCCGTGCGTCTGTGTGTGACTTTAGGTTGCTACACATACGAGTGTATAATTTTGTTGTTTTGCTGTTTTTGTTTTATTCATATAAAACACTTTATTCTCATTTATATACCTGGCAGGTGAGTTTTGTTGTTATTCCTTCGTTTGTTCCAAAAGCCTCTTGGTGTGGATGATTGTATCCGAGAGTATTTGTGTGTGTGTGTCTATGCAGCACAGAAAAAAGGTTATAAATTTGTGTATTGTAGTTGTTGTTTTTCGCAGCACTTAACACGCATTCTAATTGCACATGAACAAAACATATTTTGTATTTATATGCTTTCGTTATTTTTGTTGCTGTTGTCGTTGTTCATTCATACAACATATATTTTTTTTATATATTTTTTTCTCATTTTATTATTTTTCATTTAATGTTCAGGTTTTTCATTAAATTTTTGTTTCTGCACTCAGTTGTTGTTCTAAAGAAACATAAAGAAATTATGACTGAGTAAACACCAGCCAACAACAACAACTAAATTTACGTACACATACGAGTTTATTATGATCTTATATTGTACATACATATGTATGGATAAGTAAGAGTGTATGTTTTTATGTTTGCACAAAACACAAACAAAAAACAAGGTAAAAGGAAATGAAAGTTGAAACTTATCCTTTATGCAACCAACACACATGCACACTCACTCACTCACACTTTTTCATTTACACACTTTTATTCATTAATTTCGTTTTAAAGAGGGGATTTCTGCTGTTTTTTTTTTCTTTTTCATTTTATTATTTTTTGTTGGGTGTTGGTGTCTTCATGTTCATGTCAGACTGAGATTTGTTGGTTTCAGTTTTGGTTTTTGCAAAACTTTTTTTTAACTTTTTTTTTCACTTTGTTTAATTTCTGTTGTTACTAAAGCTTCACGCAAAAGTGTATTTATTTAAGGATTATTGTGAAATACTTTTTCATACTTTTTTTTTTTTTGGGAGAGGGGTTGTTTTCCAAGTAAGTAGTATAAATTACTGGCAAATTAATTATAAATCGAGGAGAGCAAAAACAGCAAGAAAAAAATACATAACGCAAACTGAATTTTGCAGCACGTAATTATAATTTAATTAAAATTCAAAGTGTTGTTTTGAAGAGCATGTTTAACGCCCGTGGGTCGTACGTACAACAGTGTTCGGCGGTGTTTGTGTGTAGGATTTTTTCAAGGTTATCTTTTGTTGTAACAAAACAGGTACTGTAGGAACACAAAAAGTAATACTAGAGACTAACAAAGTATGTATTAATATCATCGATTTTAGAAAGGAGCTACTTATTTATTTTAGAATGAATTTTAAACGCTCAAGAGCTAAAAAATTTAATCTCGATATATCTACATTTATTCAATGTATAAACCCCTTAGATTGAAGCACACCTAAGTCCGTATAAAAAGCAACGATTGCAGTTTATCTAAGACTCCATAAATAGCTACGATTGAAGCATATTTAAGCAACGATTGAAACTAATCTATGACCCACGATTCAAGCTACACTAAGCCAGTCTAAAGACTTACGATTGAACCTTGCCTAAAACTGTATAAAGACAAACGATTGAAGCTAATCTGAGACTTTATGAAGACCAACAATGGAAGCTAATTTAAGACTTTATAAAGGCAAACGTTTTAATCTAATCTAAGACTTTATAAAGACTCATGATTTAAGATAATAAAAGACAATATAAAGGCCCACAAATGGAAGTAATCTAAGATTGTATGAAAATCTACAATGAAAGCTAATTTAAGACTTTATAAACCTACTATTGAAGCCGATTTAAGACTGCTTAAAGAACTACAACTGAAGACAATCTAAGACTGTTTAAAGACTTATGATTGAAGCTAATCTAAAATCTTACTATTCAATCCAAGTCAATCCAAGATTGTTTAAAAACCAACGATGGAAGCTAAGACTGGTTAAAGACCTGCGATTAAAGCTAATATATGAATGTAAGGAGCTACGATTGAAGCTAGAATAAGACTCCTTAAAAACCCCAGATTGAAGATAGACTAAGGCTGTTTAAAAACCTCCGATTAAAGATAATCTAAGACTGTACAAATAGCTACGATTGAAGCTAATCCAAAACTGTATATAGAGCTACGATTGAAGGTAACGTAAGGCATTATAAAGACCAACGATTAAAGCTAGACTAAGGCTGTATAAAACATAGAATAGAAACTAGTCTATGACAGTATAAATATCTACAATATCTAGAAAGACCTACAATTAAAGCTGATATACTACAGCAAGACAGCTATTGAAGCTAATTTAAGAATGTTGAAAGAGCTACGATTGAAGCTAATCTATGACTCTAAAGAGCTATGATTGAAGCTAATCTATGACTCTAAAGAGCTACGATTGAAGCTAATCTATGACTTTAAAGAGCTACGATTGAAGCTTATCTAAGACCCTAAAGATATACGATTGAAGCTAATCTATGACTTTAAAGAGCTACGATTGAAGCTTATCTAAGACCCTAAAGATATACGATTGAAGCTAATCTATGACTTTAAAGAGCTACGATTGAAGCTAATCTATGACTTTAAAGAGCTACGATTGAAGCTTATCAAAGACCCTAAAGATATACGATTGAAGCTAATCTATGACTCTAAAGAGCTACGATTAAAGCTAATCTATGACTCTAAAGAGCTACGATTGAAGCTAATCTATGACTCTAAAGAGCTACGATTGAAGCTTATCTAAGACTCTAAAGAGCTACGATTGAAGCTAATCTATGACTGTAAAGAGCTACGATTGAAGCTAATCTATGACTCTAAAGTGCTACGATTGAAGCTTATCTAAGACCCTAAAGAGCTACGACTGAAGCTAATCTATGACTCTAAAGAGCTACGATTGAAGCTAATCTAAAACCCTAAAGAGCTACGATTGAAGCTAATCTATTACTCTAAAGAGCTACGATTGAAGCTAATCTATGACTCTAAAGAGCTACTTTTGAAGCTTATCTAAGACCCTATAGAGCTACGACTGAAGCTAGTCTATGACTCTAAAGAGCTACGATTGAAGCTAATCTAAGACCCTAAAGAGCTACGATTGAAGCTAATCTATTACTCTAAAGAGCTACGATTGAAGCTAATCTATGACTCTAAAGAGCTACGATTGAAGCTAATCTAATACTCTAAAGAGCCACGATTGAAGCTAATCTATGACTCTAAAGAGCTACGATTGAAGCTAATCTATAACTCTAAAGAGCTACGATTAAGGTTAATCTATGACTCTAAGGAGCTACGATTGAAGTTTATCTAAGACTCTAAAGATATACGATTGAAGCTAATCTATGACTCTAAAGAGCTACGATTGAAGCTAATCTATGACTCTAAAGAGCTACGATTGAAGCTAATCTATGACTCTAAAGAGAGCTACGATTGAAGCTTATCTAAGACCCTAAAGATCTACGATTGAAGCTAATCTATGACTCTAAAGAGAGCTACGATTGAAGCTAATCTATGACTCTAAAGATCTACGATTGAAGCTAATCTATGACTCTAAAGAGCTACGATTGAAGCTAATCTATTACTCTAAAGAGCTACGATTGAAGCTAATCTAAGACCCTAAAGAGCTACGATTGAAGCTAATCTATGACTCTAAAGAGCTACGATTGAAGCTAATCTATGACTCTAAAGAGCTACGACTGAAGCTAATCTATTACTCTAAAGAGCTACGATTGAAGCTAATCTAAGACCCTAAAGAGCTACGATTGAAGCTAATCTATGACTCTAAAGAGCTACAATTGAAGCTAATCTATGACTCTAAAGAGTTACGACTGAAGCTAATCTATGACTCTAAAGAGCTACGATTGAAGCTAATTTATGACTCTAAAGAGCTACGATTGAAGCTAATCTATGACTCTAAAGAGCTACGATTGAAGCTAATCTATGACTCTAAAGAGAGCTACGATTGAAGCTTATCTAAGACCCCATAAAGACCTAAGATTGATGCTAATTTTAAGACTAATAAAGACCTAAGATTGAAGCTGCTATAAGACTGTATAAAGACCTACGATTAAAACTAAACTAATGCTGATAAAGACATACGATTTTTGCTAATCTCAGACTGTTAAAGACCTAATCTAAAACTATATAAACACCTACGATTGAATCTAGTCTACGACGTTACGATTAAAACTAAACTCACACTGATAAAGACCTAATATTTATGCAAATCTCAGACTGTATAAACCCCTATAAGTCCCCTAATCGAGGACTGTATAAAGATATACAATGACAGCTTATCTAAGACTGGAGTGAAGCTAATATAAGACTGTTGTTAATTTTCTTAAAAGTTTTACACATTTTAAACTTTCTCGCGTATATTCCTGTTTTATACCTCTTCTTAAGATTTCAGTACGTCTGAGACAAATTAAAAATTAAACATTTTCTGCAGTACCTCAAATTACACTTTCAAAGTATTTGAAACCCTAATCTGACACAAAAATAAAACAAACTCAATGTTTGGCCGCAATATTTCCAATAATCTCCAGATGATAATGAAATATGATGCTTATAATTAAACTCCCAAGAAATTATAACAGTGACACAACACTTGATTACAAATTACAAGCCACACATAATCTTTAAAATAATGAAATAAAGCAAAATCAAAAAGAAAAGAGGAATAACAAAACATACATACAACCTTTCTCTTAACAGTAAAAAAAAAAGAAAATGAAACATTTAAAGCCTTTATGACCTTAAAAATGTTATAATTAAGAAAATAACAAAAAATACAGTTTAAATACCTAAAACCCCAGTTAAATATTTTCGTTAAAAAAAAAACTAAAGAAAAAACATTTTATTAACGTTGAAATAAACGAAGAGGACAGAAAAAAAAAACTGTTAATAAAATACAAAAAAAAGTATATATTGAACTGAATCTTCAATATTTATTTTTTTAAGGGTGTAACTACAGATAACTATTGACTTTCATACGGTTTATGTAAACCCAGCCCACAAATAACAGATTTCAATTGTTGATTATCAAAAAACTGAAAAAAAATATAAAACGGAGAAAAAAACAACTAAAGAATAATGGTATAAATAAAGTTCAAACCTACCAAAATGAGACACAGTTAAACAAAATTCCAATACAAAGAAAGAAAAGAAGATATTTACAAAAATAAGATTGAAAACTTTAGATACAAATGAATGTACTGAATGCAAGCAGCTCTCAAAAAGAATGTAGATATAAATGAGGAAAGAAAAATTTCCTTTTCAGTGATATACAATTTGTACAGCTTTAGTTAGGTTACAAATGAGGTAAAATATTGTAATATAAGACTGTATAAAGACAAACGGTTGGAGTAAATCCGAAGGTCGTACTATACGAGCTAATTTAAGACTGTATAAAGACAAATGATTTAAGTTAATCCGAAGGACCTACTAAACGAGCTAATTTAAGACTGTATAAACCCCTACGACCAAAAATTGATACTAATCTAAGACTGAAGAAAGCCCAACGATTAAAGCTAATCTAAGACTGAAGATAGCTTAACGATTAAAGCCAACTTAGACCTACTATTCAAGCTAATTTAAGACTGTATTAGCCGTACGATTGAGATTAATCTAGGACATTATTAACACCAAAGATTGGGACTAATCTAAGACTGAATGAAGACCAACGATTAAAGCCAACTTGGACCTACTATTCAAGCTAATTTGAGACTGTATTAGCCGTACGATTGAATCTTGTTTAAGACTCCTTATCTCGCTTCTCCTTATCTCGCTTGACTTTATCTAAGAATGAATAACGACAAGCGATTGAAACTAATCTAAGACTGAATAACTAGCATCGATTGAAACTGATCCAAGACTATATAAAGACCTACGATTGATTATATTCTAAGAAAGAATAAAGACTGTATAAATAGATATGATGGAAGCTAATATAAAACTGTATAAACAACTACGCTTGAAGCTAATGTACGACTGCATAGAGACATACGATTGAAGCTAATCTCAGACAGTACAAATAGCTCTAATTTATGCAAATCGAGACTATAATTGGAGGAAATCTAAGACTGTAGAAATATGTATGATTGAAGCAAACTTTGACTTTGTGAAGACAAACTATTCCAGCTAATTTAACGCTGTAGAATAAAGACCTTCGATTGAGACTAATCTAAGACTGAATAAAGACCAACGACTGAAGCCAATTTAAGACTGTATAAAGACCTACGATTGAAGCTAATTTAAGACTGAATAAGACCAACGATTAAAGATAATCGAAGAATAAAGAAAGTCCAACGATTGAAACCAACTTAGACCTACTACTCAAGCTAATTTGAGACTGTACGATTGAATCTTGTTTAAGACTCCTTATCTCGCTTGTCTTTATCTAAGAATGAATAACGATTGACACTAATCTAAGACTTAATAACTAGCATCGATTAAAACTGATCCAAGACTATATAAAGACCTACGATTGATTATAATCTAAGAAAGAATAAAGACTGTTAAAATACGTATGATGGACGCTAATTTAAAACTGTATAAATAACTACGCTTGATGCTAATCTAAGACAGTGTAAATATCTCTAATTTATACAAATCGAGACTATAATAAGAGGAAATCTAAGACTGTAAAAATATCTATGACTGAAGCTATGAAGACCTGCTATTGAGACTAATCTAAGACTGAATAAAGACCAACGACTGAAACCAATATAATAATGTATGAAGCTGTACGATTAAAGCTAGTTCAAGACTGCATAAACACTACGATTGAGACTAATCGAAGTCTCAATAAAGTTAAACGATTGAAGCTAATGGAAGACTGTTTAAAGGCCTACGATGGAGACTAATATAAAACCAACGCCTGAAGCTAATCTAAGACTGTCTAAAGACCTGCAATTGAAGCTAGTTTAAGACTGTATATAGACCTACAAATCAAACGATTTTAAGACTGTATAAACCCCGATTGTGACCAATATAAGACTGAATACAGACCAATGATTGAATCTAGGACAATATGAAGACCTAAGATTGATAGTAATCTAAGACTGAATAAAGACCAACGACTGAAGCTAATCTAAGACTGTATGAAAACCTACGATTAAAGCTAGTTCAAGACTGTATAAACACCTACAATTGAGACTAATGGAAGTCTCAATAAAGTTAAATGATTGAAGGTAATGTAAGAGTGTATGAAGGCCTACGATTGAGACTTATCTAAGGCCAACGCCTGGAGCTAATCTAAGACTGTATAAATACCTACGATTGAAGCTACTTTAAGACTGTATAAACCCAAACGATTGAGACTAAGACTGAATAAATACCTACAATTGACGCTAATCTAAGACTGAGGTAGTCTATCGACTTAAGACTGTATAAAGACCTACTCTTCAAGCTCAATAAAAACTGTATAAAGCCGTACGATTGAAGCTTTAGACTGTAAAAAAGATCTTAAAGAAGTTTAAGACTGTAAAAAAGATCTACGATTGAATCTAATGTATAAGACTGTATAGACTGATTTTTTCAAAATGAGACTGGATAAATATATATGATTGAAGCCAATATAAGACTTTATCAAGACCTACGATTAGAGGTAATCTATGAAGTTAATCTAAGACTGTATAAAGATCTACGAAATATATAAGATTTTTCAGTTAGATTAACAATTCTAGAATTAACTACTTGAACACTCTGTTCTTTTAAACAATTGAAGATGACTGTCGTCAATTTAGCAGTTTTTTTTCATATTTTTATTACACATTATATAACAACAAAAAAAAATAGTTCTCGGTTTTGTTTTATATTTTAGTTTAACAACACTTTGAAAAACCAAAAAGCAATTAATAATAATTAATGTTTTATCTCGTGTTGTTGCTGTTTCCCAGTACTTATTCTTACAAATAGTATTTATTATAAATAAAACTCATGTATTAATATTTCTTTGTACCCCCCCTGTATAAAAGACAGCAATATTTATGTATGAAATATTTTCAAAACATTGAATTTTTGTATAAAAACTCCGGGCGAAAAACAAAAAACTAAAACGTATAAAAGTACCAAAAAAAGAAATAAACTGTCTATAAAACAAATGCTTAAAGCTACTGAAGCTACTAAAAAAACAAAATGCTACAAACAGCCAGCCAGCCAGCATTGATCGCACAGCAATAATAACAACAAAAAAAACATTACGAATAATAACAAGGAATTACAACAAACTATAAGACAAATAAAAGTAATAAAAATAACAAGAGATTTTATGTTAAATTTTGCTGTAACTGATGTTGTTCGACTGCTGTTAACAAAAAAAAAAAAAAAACTGCAAAAAGTACAACAAAATGATTCTCTTTTTTTTTTTGCTTTTTTATTATTATAATAAATGTGGTTCTGCATTTCGTTTAACCCTTAAAGGTATCAAAGATAATATTTTTGTATTAACATTTGCAGTCCGGTTTTATGGAATCTTCCTTAGAGTCTAGCAAATGTATAGAAATCAATCTTATTGCCAGATCCATATCTTGGCATCATTCCGGCTGGAAGGTTGAGCTTGTTTGAAGGACTATTCAGTCGATCTTTAGTCGATCAAGCTCATATGTACAAATGGGCTGTGGAAAGCGGACTTCTCATAAATCTCAGCAAACCAAACTTCCTACTCATCATTTTGAACAATACAGAGATCAATCTTTTCGGCAGATCCAAATATGTTGGTATCATTCTGGATGCCATGGAACGTTTGAAGAAGCTGACATTAAATTTTTACTCCTAAACGAGGGTCTTTGGAACAAGATTCGGCTACTAGGACGTTAACTGGATTATTTCATTCTGAGCATCTCAGACATCAATATGACAGAGCCAAATATCTTGGCATCATTGTGGATATTAAGACGAGCTTTAAAGTGAATGTCATCGACCGGGTTAAGCAGGCGACAGTCGTAATTTGCACTTACAAGGAGGCCATTGGAAAACCCCGTTCTTTAGGTATGCAGTGCAGTACTCAACTTTATTATTTATATTCTCCAAAACAGGTTACAAGCCCTGTTCTGGAACAAAAAGGCCTATTTTAAAAATTGCTAAAAAAAATGTTAATATTGATATCCTACACCTATTCACTGGATGTGACAATGGATTGGCTTCCATTACAACATTATGGCAACTGAAGATTCTGAGTGGTTCATACCACAATCCCGTCTTCCTTCCTTCCTTCTTTCACCCCTGCCTTGACTGTATTTCTTAGCGATATGTCTGAGCAGTTTATCTTAAGACAATTTGAAGGAATAATCGGATGGATCTAAGCTATACTCCTTGATTGTCGGATTTTGAATCCCACGGCAGAAAGGAAATGACAGGGCAGATAAGCTTACCAGACTGGGGAGTACTACCATGCGGATATTTGGAACTCGAAGGACTGAAGAGTTGGCAAATACAAGGAAGCCTCCAGGAATTCTTGGAGGATTATTACTTTTGTTGACTATAATCTCTGTTTAGGTGTCTGTGACAACAGAACTCCTTCTCGTTGGGTGTCAAGCTCGGCTACACGACGTTGAATACAATAATTTCTGTAGAAGCTACAGAGATGAGAACGAGAAGGAGAAATTCAACACTTATAATGCCACTGTCACTCCATAGCTAGGAAACTAATGATCTTCTTGCGATCATCAATCATCTATGAAGGATATAATGCTGGTTCCCAAATACACTTAAAAGGAATCATTTTGACAAATTAACCCTACTCCTCTCCCTTAATCCTTTAGTACGCTAAATCACCCCTCCTTAACGGGTTAAATTTCCCAACCGCCAACCTGTGCTGTTTAGTTCGTGTGCCTTCTTCAAAATTTATTACAAAAGGAAGAATACAAGGATGGCTCCAAGTTACTCCTGCATCATTGCAGCGCTTTTGTACCAGAGATCGGGTACCGTCTCCAAAACAGCTCACAACTTATACCTTTTTTCCTTCCTTATTTCACTCCTGCCTTGACTGCATTTCTTAGCGACATGTCTGAGCAGTTTATCTTAAGACGATTTGAAGGAATAAAAGGATGGATCTAAGCTATACTCCCTGATTGTCGGATTTTGGATCCCACGGCACAAAGAAAATGACAGGGCTGATGAGCTTACCAGACTGGGGAGAACTACCATGCGGATATCACTAGATTTGGAACTCGTAGGACTGAAAAGTTGGCAAATACAAGACGCGTCAGCGGGAATTCTTGGAGGATTATTACTTTTGTTGACTAAAATCTCTGTCTAGGTGTCTGTGAGAACAGAACTCTTTCTCGTTGGGTGTCAAGTTCAGCTACTTGGCGTTGAATAATTTCTGTAGAACAAAAGAGATGAGAACGAGAAGGAGAAATTCAACACTTATAATGCCACTATCATTCCATGGCTAGGAAACTAATGATCTTCTTGCGATCATCAATCGACTATGAAGGATATATGCTGGTTCCCAAATACTCTTAAAAGGAATCATTTTGACAAATTAACCCTACTCCTCTCCCCTAATCCTTTAGTACGCTAAATCACCCCTCCTTAACGGGTTAAATTTCCCAACCGCCAACCTGTGCTGTTTAGTTCGTGTGCCTCCTTCAAAATTTATTACAAAATGTATGGGCTTGTAAATGAGGCAATAAGAACGATGAACAACGAACAACGATTCAGGCTGGGACAGGAAAAAGAAGAAAGCAACAAAGCAGCACTATCGAAACAAATAATAAAGCGAGAAATATGTAAGTAAGTTACTTAAGATGTGTTTAACGTTTATATTGATGTTATTTTTTATGACTTTTTATACACTCCAAAGTTGACTTAATTGATAATTGGAATTTTTGTTGTATTTAAATATGTATTTTCTTTTAGGCAATTCAACTGCAAGCAGGAGGTGAAGCTGAGACGAAGACACAGCAACACTTTCGATGGTGCTGGGCAATAAACTTTAAAAAATGATCGTGGTAAAGAGGAAAAGCACAAAATTGAAAGGCAGATATTCAGAGGCCGGCTTGGCAAGTCAACAGCAATAACAACAATTATTATAATGTATTGAAAATGTTGATGATGACGATGCTGATGAAAACAACACAAAAAGACACCAAAGCTAAGGACAAGTAGAGACAAGAGGTAGGAAAAAAAAAAACACCATGCCACAAAAGCCAAACAAAAAGAGAGTGTTTTGAAGAGGCGTTCTAGCGTTTCAAATTGTGCTCAATGCTTTTTTATCCTCACTTTGTAGATTGTTTTTTTATTCTGTTGTTGTTGTTTGTTCCTTTTTTTGTTGTCTGCCAAATTGCTTGGGAAGGTATTATGGTGAATGGTGGTATAGATGTGTTGTGTGTGTTGCATTGCATCGCATACCTTTTAAAAAGACAGCAACAACACCAACAACAACAACAACAAAGAATTACCTAAAGCTATCATTTTTTTGCTTATGAAATAACACACTATGCAACAATACAATAACAGCAACAAAAACACAGCTAAAGTGGCATTTAAGCCGTTTTTATTCATCACTCGCTTCAATATTTCTTTTTTGTTCTTTATCTCTTTTTCCCGCAGACGTTGATAAAACTAACAATAACAACAACAACAACATCCAGCTACAAAAACAATAACGAAAAATAGCGACACATTCATAAAACATATATATACATACATATGAGTGATGACGACGTTTCTCCAAAGGCAGCCTCAACAGCAGGATGATAGAATTTATATTGGACTCACAACAAACTGTGGAACAAAGTAATAGTGATGAAGTTACCTGCCCCAAAAGATTTATAAAATAACACATACAAACATACATAGATGTAAGGGTAAGGGTTGCCCTTTTGCAAAATAAGTGACTGTATAGATAGTTTGCCCTTTTTCCAAAAAGTATCAATAGTTTTCCAAAACGGATCGATATTGAAATGAAGTAAAATAAGCCTGTGTATAGGGTATTAACGATATAACCTTTGAAAGGCTCATGCAAGATTCATTAATAAGCTCTGTGCAACTCTACAACAATACAAAAACAAAAAGAAAAAACAGGCATTTTGTTTGTGTAAAACTATACTAAGCTTGTCAAAAACAGCTGACTGCTATACCAAATCAAACGGACATATCAAAGCGAATTCACTATAAAGTGGTGTGAATTCGCTTTGACAGTTGATTACATTTTAATTTGCTTTTTCCTTCACTTGTTTAGAGGCTCAAGCTGTCATATTCACTAGTGTTTGTTGTTGCGAATACTGCAACAAAAACAAAAGGCAGATTTTGACAGCTCCATCCAACAAAATTAACAATTTTGACCAGCACAGTATGTAAGCACAAAGGAGCAAAAAACAATCACCTGATTAGTTGCACACACCTTATTTATGGACCTTGGGATCCGAGACGTTTAATCTTCAATTACTCTGCCGCATAGAGACAGCTGAAATTGAGCGATGACCTGGTAATGTTGACGTTGAGGGTATCTGTGGATTGCGGTTTATTGACATAATTCAGAGAGTTCAGGACATCCAAGGCATATTTAACCAGGTGGCAGCGTAACGCCAGCTGACTATTTTTTGCAATACTTATATTGTGCCTTATGAAATGTCAAAAACGTGTTTACAAACATTTTTAAATTTGTTATAAGAGTAAAAAGATTATTTTATATTTATAAAAGTGAGTTTTAGTTACCGCTTTATGTGCGTAAAATATTTGAAAGTGCTAAAACAAACTATTTCGTTTTAAAAAGTGCGTTTTTGTGAATTTATTTTTTGGCAGTTTATAAGGTTTTACACACTGTTGTTCTTGTATTGTTGTAATTGTTGTAGTTACGCTGCCACCTGGTTAATACATCTTGAGGACATCCATGTTGACAACGACTAGTGGGGTCATATCACACTATCTTGTTGGGAAAGTTAGCGCCATACTGGAACATGATATGTAGCGTTCTCCGTAGACGAATTTATTGGTTGTATGACTTAAAAAGGGGATGACCCCTTTTTAAGTCAAAGCATTGTGTTGGAACTAGGAAAATAGGTTATGGGAGGGAGGAGAGAGGGAGTATTGTTTGTGGACATTTGACTTGAATTTTCCTATATTGAAAGTGACAGGAAATACTTCAGGAGGAAGCTTATTTCACATACGGACAGTACGGCTAAAAAACGAATTTTCCCTGTAATGTGTTGTGAGATCCACTGTCCAGTCGACAACGAATTGATGAGCCCTTCCCGAAGAACGTGTGTTGCGTAAAAAACTACGGGTTTCAGGAACAAGTTCCCATATGAATTCCGCGCTCACATTTTGAGGCTTAGAACGAATCATGCCAATATCAGCTTGATACTCTGTTCCAAAGTGAAGCGTATCGCTTCAAACGAATCAGTTGCGTTCGGTACAGGTTCCCTGTGATGGGCTGGTCAGATTGCAGCAGCTCATAATAGAAAGAACCCTTTTGCCCCACTAAATACAGAGCATTACCTTACATTTTTCATCGAAGGTAATGATTCGGTGCAAAAATTATTTGTTTTTTATAGCGTTCAAGCATCATTTCGGACATGCAAAACCGTTTTTCAAGGTCTCTCGGCTTCTATTCGTGTAGTTCCCAATTTCCCTGCTTTTTGATGAATCCTGCTGCTCGCAAACGTTTTGAAATTGCTGCTTGAGTAGCAACCAATGATTTTGTAAGCTCTTGTTGAGTTATACAACAATCTTAATGGAGTAATGCCTCTAATTCTTGGTCTTCAAACTTTTTTTGCTGGTCTGGGTGATCTTTATCTTCCGTTACAAAATCTCCACTTCTGAACCGCACAAACCATGGAACACATACATCCAACAGTCATACACCCAACAGTTCCACCAAAGTTGTTCGTGTAGGCTTATGTTGTCCTTTATACGTCAATTTAGGTAGTAAACATAATCATTCAACCAAAACTAAGACCTGTAGCTAAAGCAAAAGATAATGACCTTTGAACTAATGAAAATAAATGTCAACAACAATGTTTTCTCATTTGAACGTGCTGCTTGAAAGACGACGTTAAAACTATATGGCCACAGACTGCCATCATCGACCCGCCCTTATGAGAAAGCTCTTTAGATGGAATTTAATTCATATGAATTTCCTGATCCACATATTGTCTGCATAGTGTCCCAGATTTATCCACAAATATTTCCCAAAATCAAAAAAGGAATGGTTTTTCCTTCATTTCTTAATCATTTATAGAACTATTTTGCTGGTTTTCAATACTAAAATTGTATATTCGATATATTGGTACTAGATTTGGGATCGTCAGATATCTAGGAACTTCGATAGTTGCTTTCAACCAACATACAGAAGGACAGGCAACCGGACATTGTTACATCAACTTCCCCATCAATAAGGTTTCAGAATAGTACATATTATGGTCCCAAATCAATATTGTATAAATAACAAACAAATAGACAAAAATTTAAAGGGTACAAAGACCGTCAGCTGTGTTCATGCTGTCACCTAAAATGAATTCGCCTTGAAATGGACTAACATTAACGGATTTCAGAGATTACAACATATTCCTAGAAAAACATAAAGAAATTTAGATTTTTATAACTCTTGGCGGATTATCGTTCTTAAAAACCACACATGCTTCACTTTGTGCCATAAATTACCAACTGGCAACCCTAGAAATATATATGTTGCGGAGAGTTTAATAAAAACTTCAACTAATAATCCGACAGGCATGAAATAAAGGACATGAATATTTGTCCATACAACGGTCAAATTAAAATGCCAAAAAAAAAAAGCTTGAATTGATTTGAAAAGTTGTAAGCGCAACAAATTGGTCTTAAGCATAGCGTCATTAAAGAATGTAACTCACAGTTTTCTTGATCATTATAATTAGAGAAAGTTTTTAAAATCGATTGGTTTGTAAGTCGGCAATGCAGATAAAATAACTGCATAAAATATTATTGGAATTATGGTTATATACAAATTCTATAAGTAACAAACGATTGAATGGAAATATGAAACGGCTAAAACAAAATAGGCATGAACTTAAAGCAATACTCAACCAAACATTTCAAAGCGTGTATAATAATCTATATATACCGGGTTAATGTGGGGATAGTCGATGAAATGTTCCATAATATAATCAATTGAGTATCAAAGAAGAATGCCTTTTAAATAGATGTATTACTTTCATTCCCGTAGACAATAGAAAGTATCAACACTTTCCTAGCTATATTTAGAATCATTAAATTACACACACAGAAAACAGATTCGTGATACCAACCAAATTTGTTGCCAATCGAAAGATTCTACTTAATGACCGAATTATACAGTTGAGGTTACAAAATTTGAAAAGGGGTAACAAAAGTTTGTTTGCTTTAACCGAAATTCTTCTTTATCAACTGACTTTTTGTTGATAGAACCGATAAATTCTATTTGTGCAACCGAATCATTCGATTGGCAACAAATTCGGTTGTTATTACGAATCTGTTTTCTCTGTGAAGTAAAAACTGTAATTGTGCAACTGCTCAGAACTTTATATTTAAAATGATTCACAATATAAACAGTCATAATATAATTAATGACGAGATGAAGGCCTTAGCAGCCAATCTTAATTTTAAAAATTGTATTTCTTGTAAATTTACTTTGCAATAAATAAATAATAAATAAAATAAATAAATAATTAATGACTGTAAGGAGTTGTTTTGCTAAATTGTTTATTAATTCTAGTATTGAAAATGTGTAACACAAATAATGCTTTTACCTTAATTTGTCAATATTAGCTGTCATAAGTAAATTTTTGTTCATTTCTAAAAATAAATTGATGTTAACATTATGTCCTCATCGCAAAAAAGTAGTCGCAATGACCGAAATGTGTTTTGTTACATTTGTGGTGAATATACTGTCAAAAAGTTTAGAAAACAGACAAGATTTCAATTACTCCAAGGCCTTGAATAAGTCTTGGATTTCAATCATTCTGTGTAAAGTGTGTAGTAAACATTTAAGACAGTGGAAAAGCGATAAACGTAGTCATTTGAAGTTTGATATATCGATGACTGCTATTTTTGTGTTGTTAAATACATGGTATGAGTAACAGGAAAATGACATATACTGTTTACCATCTGCTCAAAGTCCTCTACTATACTCATACGACATATCCATATCCTATGAATCAACATCTAACAGAGATGTTTGATTTTTTTCGGATGAACATGACAGCATTTTTGAAGTGTTGCATTAAGTGTCTTGATAAGAGAAGTTGACCTTCCGAAAGAGAGATCTGAGCTGCTAGCATCTAGGTTCAAAGACAGAAGTCTTTTAACTCTAGGTGTGAAAGTCTTATTTTATCGCGGTCGCGAAAAAGAACATCTTCTACGTTTCCAGAAATAATATAATTTTCCCTCCATTAAACATCTAATTGAGACTTATGAAGCAGTATGTGAACCCAATACATAAAAGTGGTCCATGTTTTGCTTTTCTTTCAAGAAAGTTTCCAGGTTTGATTACATAAATACTAACAGTTGGTATTTTTGATGGCCCACAAATAAGACTTTTAATGAAAGACAAAAATTTCATGCATTCAAAGAATGATTTAGAAGCAGCGGCTTGGAAACCTTTTGTTGCCGTTGTGAACAGTTTCTTAGGAAATCAGAAAGCTGAAAATTACTAGGAATTAGGACAACGTTTCCATAGATTGAAAACTGATGGAAAATAGATACCAAAGTCGCTAGGATAAACATATGATGGCAGATTACTGTTGGAGTATCAGTCGGGAGTGTCCTAGGGATCTACATCACTGAAAATCTAAAAGAGAGGTTCTAAAACAAGTAAGACAGCTATATTCGTTTGTGCCGAATCTTATATACTCTTCACCAAATTATACTTTAAAATACATATTTTAAATATTTTTAGTTAAAATTAAAAATGTTTCTCATTAAAAGGTTATTCGGGAATACAAAATTAATATTTTAGTAAGATAGTTTTCATATGCTAAATTCTCAATTTTATTTTTTCAAAATTGTTTTTTAAAATTTTTTTTTCGATATTATTTTTTTTAAAATTTTTTTTTTTTATTTATTAGTTAAAAAAAATGTATGTCCAAAAAATTTTTTTGGTAAACAAAAAATTCGGGTTAAAAAATATTTTTCCCGATTCTGACCCATTGTAGGTCGAAATTACTATAGCCTTCTATACATCGTTGCAATGGACTTTGAAATATCTATCATTAGTTAGCCATATTGTCTATATTAATGACTTAATAATCGAGGTATAAATAAAAAATTGGCCAAAAATCCGATGGTCCGATTTTCTCGATTTTAAATAGCAATCGAGCCGGAAGAATTCCCGATATATTGAAGTATCAATCATGTTTGTAAGATATTTGGGGGCTACGGAAAGTTGATTTCAACATACTGACGGGCAGACGGATATGGCTATATTGACTTCGCTATCTATAAAAATCCAGAATATATATACTTTATGGGGTCGCAAATAAAAAATGTAGAAATTACAAACATGCCACTCATCGAGAAGGGTATAATAATTTCTTTACACCAGCAATTTCTTGAAAACTTCACGTAGCAATGAACAAATAATTATAAAGTTAGAATCAGGTTATCGAATATACTTAAAATCAGTTTTAGTCTTGGCGACACTAAAATCATTGTAGGCCTGTGTAATGGGATGACCAGAATTCTTTACCATTCACCAAAGGCGGGATGATGTTGTAGCGCATTCAAAACCAAGGTGTTGGCAATCATAAATTTAATTCGTTTTTCTTCCACACTTTATTACAATGTTGCATTATACATTTGAGCGTTGTGTTATTGTTGCTTTTTATTATATGTAGTTGTTTTTATTGTACTAGTAATATTGTTGTTGTTGCTGTTGTTTTGTTGTACGAGTAGTAAGCGATTTAAATGGCATTTTGTAGTTTGCTAAAGTGTTGGAAACTCATTTAAATACACTACACGCAATTCAATCTCAAACGTGTTGTTGTTACATGTTACAACATGAAATGTTCAGGTTTCCTGGCTTTTCTTTTAGTTTGTTTGTTGCTGCTTTTTATTTATTTTTTTTTTTGTTCTTTTTGTTTTTTAATTTTAATTGCTTTCCACCACATACAAACAAACAAACATACATACACATAACCAACACTTTCTGTAACACACGCAGACGCAAATCCTCTTGCAACAATAACATACAGCAGACACGTAATGGACATGAGGAATCGTAGTAGTTGGAAGACACAACAACCAATAACAACAACACAAATACATACAAGCAAAAGATGTAAAACTCCAAAAAACCCAACAAAAAAAGGAGTTATTACTTGCAATTTTTTTTTGGTTTTTGTTGTTATTTTCCATTTTGTGTTGCAAGCAACCGCTTGCTTGCCTGATTTAAAACAAGAAAAATGAGGAAAAACACACACCTAAAATTATTGAAATAAAATCGATGGTCGTTTTATGTTGTTGTGGATGAATAAATTCACCATTAACAACAGCATACATACATTCATACATGCAAGTGCAGTCGGGCGTTTAACCAGCAAAAACATCTGTTTTACCCTGAACATCAACGATGATGATGACGATGACGATCCAAATGCAGTGGTGAGAGTCGTTGGGGGACGAAGAAGTATGTAAGAAGAATGATGACGCTTACGCCAAGGTTGGTCATTTTATTGATATATTGATTTTGGTTAAAGAGGACATTGAATGCTCTTGCAGTGGATTTGGAACTGAAGAAAAACCACCGCATCTGTAGGATAATTGTTAAGAAGGGCTTTTATTTTATTGTAATAAAGAAAAATTGCCATCATTCAATAAAGCATGCAAATGATAAACTCATTTTAATTCGCTTCAGTTTTTTTTTTTTTGATGAAAACGCCTTCTTGGTTTGGCTGTAATGGAAAAAGTGGGTGCACGGAATAAATTTCAAATTCCAAGAAATATATGAGGAAAATCAAAAATGTTGTATTTCTTTTGGATGTCGAAATTAAACAAATTAGAGACAATTTTGACAATTTTGCTCACAAGTGGTGATTTTGATAAGGAAGACAAAGATCGCACAGGCCCAGGCCAGACAAAGAATTGGAGGCATTACTCCATGCAGATTGTTGTCAAACTCAACAAGAGCTGGCACTATCATTGGGAGCTACTTCAGCACCAGGATATATCCAAAATCAGGGAAATTGGGTACCATACGAATTGAAGCGGAGAGACCTTGAAAGACCTTTTCAATGTCCGAAATGATACTTGAACACTGCAAACGAAAATCATTTTTGCTACGAAGCATTACTAGCGATGAAATATGGATCTGGCCAATCAGCCGAATCGACACCAAAGTCAAATATCCATAGCGCTAAGGTAATTCTTTGTATTTGGTGGGAGACAAAGTGTCTTATCTATTAGGAGCTGCTGAAATCTGACCAGACCATCAGAGGGAACCTGTACCGAACGAAACTGATTCGTTTGAAGCGAGCATTGACCGCCGCTTTATAGTCCATACCGTACCCCGTCCAACCACTGTTTGTTTCAATCGATGCAGAACACTCTCCCTGGTATACGCTTCACTTTGGAACAGAGTATCCAATATTGGCTTGATACGTTCATGAAAATTATCATGAATAATAAAAGTTTTGAACGATTGTAACTTATTAACAAACAATGATATTTATTTACTACATACTTTCTGCAAAGCATTGAAAACTACGTCTAATGAAGAATTCTTGATTATCTAATATGAAATAAAGATTATAAAACACTTTGATAGTTCCTTGAGAGTTCTACGAATTGGTAACATTTTAATTTCAATTAAGCAAAAGCTGTATTCTTTGATTTTCCTCATATATTAATGAACAACTGTTCATTTTATCTGTGTTACATTTCTTTTATTCACTCCCTTTGAGATCGCTTTGTCAATAACTAAATCGTATGCTTTATATTTGCTTCAATTTCTGTCTTTTACCGCAAATTAATGTTTATCGCTGGCAGCTGAAGCAATACAATTTTGTTTAACAATTCTGTAAAGTATCACAGTCAGTCAATTGTACTTATCATTCATCCTACACGCATGTAAACACATGTTGATTTGATACAATGATAACGCAAACTCACTTTGTTCCTTTTTCAATGCATACTTCTGCTTCAGATACTCCCTGTTTTTTTTTTTTTTTTTCTAGGAATTTGTCAAAATTTTAATTTTTTTTTTAAATAATTATAAAAGGGGCGTTATTTATTTGTTGTTTTGTGTTCATAATAGAGTTGACTGAAAGATATCACTCATTTGATTAGCGAACGAACAAATGTTTTCAATTAATTTTGTTAAATAATGTTTTTTTTTTTTTTTTTTGGATTAAATGAAGTTCCTGCTGCTGCATATAGTATGTATTGGCATTTTTGAAACATTTTATTTATAATTCTACCACTTGTGTTAGAGTGGGGGGGCTGTGCGGGATGTGGTCTAGTTAAATGGTATCAGTTGCCATAATTACAATTAATTAGGTTCAGGTTTAGTGAGTTGTGTTTTGGGAAAGGCGCACAACAATATTTATGGTTATGTATTAAATAAAACAGGTGTTGAATAAATAGGGGTAATTTAACATTAACAATTATGTGAAATTGTTATGTTTTTTGGTACAATTACAAAATGGTTTTATGACAAAAATAAATTATTCAGTTTTATTACACAAACAAACATAAAAGAACTAGTTTCCAATCATATTAATGTCTTAAACTCAAACTATCTTCCTAAACTCAGAGGCTACAATTTCCAACTCAGACTACCTTCTTTTACTCAGACTACCGTCTTTTACTCAGACTACCTTCTTTTACTCAGACTACCTTCTTTTACTCAGACTACCTTCTTTTACTCAGACTACCTTCTTTTACTCAGACTACCGTCTTCTAATCGGACTACTGTCTTCTACTCAGATAATCGTCTCAGACTACCGTCTCCTACTAAGACTACGGTCTCCTATTAAGACAAACGTATCCTACTCAAATCACCGTCTCCTTCTCAGACTACCGTCTCCTACTAAGACTACCGTCTCCTACTCAAACCACCGTCTCCTTCTCACACTACAGTCTATTACTCAGACTACCGTCTTTTACGCAGACTACTTTCTTTTACTCAGACTACCGTCTTTTAATCAGACTACCGTCTTTTACTCAGACTACCGTATTTTACTCAGACTGCCGTCTTTTACACAGACTACCGTCTTTTACTCAGACTACAGTCTTTTAATCAGACTACCGTCTTTTACTCAGACTACCGTCTCCTTCTCAGACTACCGTCTCCAACTCAGACTACCGTCTTCTACTCAGCCTACGGTCACCTACTCAGACTACGCTCTCCTACTCAGACTGCCGTCTTCTTCTCAGAATACCGTCTTTTACTCAGACTACCGTCTTATACGCAGACTAACTTCTTTTACTCAGACTACCGTCTTATACGCAGACTACACTCTTTTACTCAGACTACCGTCTTTTACTCAGACTACCGTATTTTACTCAGACTACCTTCTTTTACTCAGACTACCGTCTTTTACTCAGACTACCGTTTTTTACTCAGACTACCGTCTTTTACTCAGAATACCGTCTTTTACCGTCAGACTACCGTCTATTACTCAGACTACCGTCTCCTTCTCAGACTACCGTCACCTACTCAGACTAACGTCTCCTACTCAGACTACCGTCTCCTTCTCAGACTACCGTCTCCAACTCAGACTACCGTCTCCAACTCAGACTACCGTCTCCTACTAAAACCACCGTCTCCTTCTCAGACTACCGTCTCCTTCTCAGACTACCGTCACCTACTCAGACTAACGTCTCCTACTCAGACTACCGTCTCCTTCTCAGACTACCGTCTCCAACTCAGACTACCGTCTCCTACTAAAACCACCGTCTCCTTCTCAGACTACCGTCACCTTCTCAGACTACCGTCTCTTTCTCAGACTACCGTATTTTACTCAGACTACCGTCTTATACGCAGACTACCTTCTTTTACTCAGACTACCGTCTTTTACTCAGACTACCGTCTTTTACTCAGACTACCGTCTTTTACTCAGACTACCGTCTCCTTCTCAGACTACCGTCTCCAACACAGACTACCGTCTTCTACTCAGACTACCGTCACCTACTCAGACTACGCTCTCCTACTCAGACTACCGTCTCCTTCTCAGACTACCGTCTTTTACTCAGACTAACGTCTTTTACTCAGACTACCTTTTTTTACACAGACTACCGTCTTTTACACAGACTACCGTATTTTACTCAGACTACCTTCTTTTACTCAGACCACCGTCTTTTTCTAAGACTACCGTCTTCTACTCAGATTACCGTCTTCGTCTCAGACTACCGTCTCCTTCTCAGACTACCGTCTCCTACTAAGACTACCGTCTCCTACTCAACCCACCGTCTCCTTCTCAGACAACCGTCTTTTACTCAGACTACCGTATTTTATTCAGACTACCGTCTCCTTCTCAGCCTACCGTCTCCAACTCAGACTACCGTCTTCTACTCAGACTGCCGTCTCCTTCTCAGACTACCGTCTTTTACTCAGACTACCGTCTCCTACTCAGACAACCGTCTTTTACTCAGACTACCGTATTTCATTCAGACTACCGTCTCCTTCTCAGCCTACCGTCTCCAACTCAGACTACCGTCTTCTACTCAGACTACCGTCTCCTTCTCAGACTAACGTCTCCTACTAAGACTACCGTCTCCTACTCAAACCACCGTCTCCTTCTCACACTACCGTCTATTACTCAGACTACCGTCTTTTACTCAGACTACCGTTACTCCGACTACCTTCTTTTACTCAGATTACGTCTTTTACTCAGACTACCGTCTTTTACTCAGAATACCGTCTTTAACACAGACTACCGTCTGTTACTCAGACTACCGTCTCCAACTCAGACTACCGTCTCCAACTCAGACTACCGTCTTCTACTCAGACTACCGTCTCCTTCTCAGACTACCGTCACCTACTCAGACTACCGTCTCCTACTGAGACTACCGTCTCCTTCTCAGACTATCGTCTCCTTCTCAGACTATCGCCTACTACTCTGACTACCGTCTCCTTCTCAGACTACCGTCTTTTACTCAGACTACCGTCTATTACTCAGACTACCGTTTTTTACTCAGACTACCGTCTTTTACTCAGAATACCGTCTTTTACCGTCAGACTACCGTCTGTTACTCAGACTACCGTCTCCTTCTCAGACTACCGTCACCTACTCAGACTAACGTCTCCTACTCAGACTACCGTCTCCTTCTCAGACTACCGTCTCCAACTCAGACTACCGTCTCCTACTAAAACCACCGTCTCCTTCTCAGACTACCGTCTCCTTCTCAGACTACCTTTTTTTACACAGACTACCGTCTTTTACACAGACTACCGTATTTTACTCAGACTACCTTCTTTTACTCAGACTACCGTCTTTTTCTAAGACTACCGTCTTCTACTCAGATTACCGTCTCCTTCTCAGACTACCGTCTTTTACTCAGACTACCGTCTCCTACTCAGACAACCGTTACTCCGACTACCTTCTTTTACTCAGATTACGTCTTTTACTCAGAATACCGTCTCCAACTCAGACTTCCGTCTTCTACTCAGACTACCGTCTCCTTCTCAGACTACCGTCACCTACTCAGACTACCGTCTCCTACTGAGACTACCGTCTCCAACTCAGACTACCGTCTCCAACTCAGACTACCGTCTCCTTCTCAGACTACCGTCACCTACTCAGACTACCGTCTCCTTCTCAGACTATCGTCTCCTTCTCAGACTATCGCCTACTACTCTGACTACCGTCTCCTACTCAGACTACCGTCTTTTACTTAGTCTACCGTAGTCTTATTTCAAAATATCGTCTGCTGTTTCACACTACAACTTTATGGTCTTAGCATGGTTTTAGCATGTTCATATAAAAATGAGTTTAATGGTGCCGAAAGATGTTGAACGAGTTATAAAATCTATTGAATGATTTGTATTGAAACATTTAAAAGCTATTTTAGAGTGTTTGGATCAAATAGAAGAAGATTGAATAGAAGAAGATTGAAGAAGAAGATTGAAGTCTTTTACTCAGACTACCGTCTCCTTCTCAGACTACCGTCTCCAACACAGACTACCGTCTTCTACTCAGACTACCGTCACCTACTCAGACTACGCTCTCCTACTCAGACTACCGTCTCCTTCTCAGACTACCGTCTTTTACTCAGACTAACGTCTTTTACTCAGACTACCTTTTTTTACACAGACTACCGTCTTTTACACAGACTACCGTATTTTACTCAGACTACCTTCTTTTACTCAGACCACCGTCTTTTTCTAAGACTACCGTCTTCTACTCAGATTACCGTCTTCGTCTCAGACTACCGTCTCCTTCTCAGACTACCGTCTCCTACTAAGACTACCGTCTCCTACTCAACCCACCGTCTCCTTCTCAGACAACCGTCTTTTACTCAGACTACCGTATTTTATTCAGACTACCGTCTCCTTCTCAGCCTACCGTCTCCAACTCAGACTACCGTCTTCTACTCAGACTGCCGTCTCCTTCTCAGACTACCGTCTTTTACTCAGACTACCGTCTCCTACTCAGACAACCGTCTTTTACTCAGACTACCGTATTTCATTCAGACTACCGTCTCCTTCTCAGCCTACCGTCTCCAACTCAGACTACCGTCTTCTACTCAGACTACAGTCTCCTTCTCAGACTAACGTCTCCTACTAAGACTACCGTCTCCTACTCAAACCACCGTCTCCTTCTCACACTACCGTCTATTACTCAGACTACCGTCTTTTACTCAGACTACCGTTACTCCGACTACCTTCTTTTACTCAGATTACGTCTTTTACTCAGACTACCGTCTTTTACTCAGAATACCGTCTTTAACACAGACTACCGTCTGTTACTCAGACTACCGTCTCCAACTCAGACTACCGTCTCCAACTCAGACTACCGTCTTCTACTCAGACTACCGTCTCCTTCTCAGACTACCGTCACCTACTCAGACTACCGTCTCCTACTGAGACTACCGTCTCCTTCTCAGACTATCGTCTCCTTCTCAGACTATCGCCTACTACTCTGACTACCGTCTCCTTCTCAGACTACCGTCTTTTACTCAGACTACCGTCTATTACTCAGACTACCGTTTTTTACTCAGACTACCGTCTTTTACTCAGAATACCGTCTTTTACCGTCAGACTACCGTCTGTTACTCAGACTACCGTCTCCTTCTCAGACTACCGTCACCTACTCAGACTAACGTCTCCTACTCAGACTACCGTCTCCTTCTCAGACTACCGTCTCCAACTCAGACTACCGTCTCCTACTAAAACCACCGTCTCCTTCTCAGACTACCGTCTCCTTCTCAGACTACCTTTTTTTACACAGACTACCGTCTTTTACACAGACTACCGTATTTTACTCAGACTACCTTCTTTTACTCAGACTACCGTCTTTTTCTAAGACTACCGTCTTCTACTCAGATTACCGTCTCCTTCTCAGACTACCGTCTTTTACTCAGACTACCGTCTCCTACTCAGACAACCGTTACTCCGACTACCTTCTTTTACTCAGATTACGTCTTTTACTCAGAATACCGTCTCCAACTCAGACTTCCGTCTTCTACTCAGACTACCGTCTCCTTCTCAGACTACCGTCACCTACTCAGACTACCGTCTCCTACTGAGACTACCGTCTCCAACTCAGACTACCGTCTCCAACTCAGACTACCGTCTCCTTCTCAGACTACCGTCACCTACTCAGACTACCGTCTCCTTCTCAGACTATCGTCTCCTTCTCAGACTATCGCCTACTACTCTGACTACCGTCTCCTACTCAGACTACCGTCTTTTACTTAGTCTACCGTAGTCTTATTTCAAAATATCGTCTGCTGTTTCACACTACAACTTTATGGTCTTAGCATGGTTTTAGCATGTTCATATAAAAATGAGTTTAATGGTGCCGAAAGATGTTGAACGAGTTATAAAATCTATTGAATGATTTGTATTGAAACATTTAAAAGCTATTTTAGAGTGTTTGGATCAAATAGAAGAAGATTGAAGCTTTTACAGGTTGAATATCTTCTTTATCATTCAATATAAAGTTTCAGAAGTTAGTTTATGATTTTGAAACAGGTTCCTAGTCTTTAACAGAGGTTTGAAACTTTTGTTATTTAATCGATTTTGATTGAAGAAATGTATTTAAAAAGTTTTAAGTAAAACACTGCTATTTCTCTATCAAAGTGATTGAAACCAATAGAAGAGTTTTGCTGTTCTAAATATGTTCGACATATTTTCATAGAGTTTGAGAAGATGCGATGGTTTATCTTGAAATCCTGTTTCAGATATTTAATCCTACAGAAGAATTTTGATTGCAATTAATTTGGTATCATGTCAATATGTAGTTTGAAGGCGTTCTTAATCAGTTTGATGTTATGTTATAGTGTTTGAAGCAAAAAGTTTGTCGCAATGATTGGATGGTTTGTATTGAAAAGTTTGAAGCCATGTTTAAGAACGCTAATGTCTCTTAGACAGTGTATATAGGTACATTTTATACAAAACTACTTTTAAAAAAAAGTTCTTTTTGCGTTTAACTTTATTGAAGAGCAATTTTTGGATGAATAAGTACTAAATACAATTGTTTATATAAACTTAGTTTTATAGCAAATGGTATCAATATTAAAACGTTTGTATTATATTCTACTCTCCACATACCTTTAATTTAATACAGCCACATCATTCTTATAATAAAAGAATATTTAAAATAAATGATGTCCACTTCTTACCTGCAAAGAAAACAGAGAGTTAGAAAAATGCAAATTAATAAAACTTTATAAAACATGTTTCAATAAATTTCTTTTTATTTCTATTCATAAAAACTAAGAAAGAGCCGCTTTCCCAACCTACTACTCCCTCGTTGGCCAGAGACCATTTTCTTTTGTATTGTATAAAATAATTTCATTAAATTTAACCATTATCTGCTGGCAACAGTTTTTAGTTGCAACAAAATACAAATAATAAAAGGAAAATATATGCATTGACCTAAAAAACAATTGACTATATACACAACTAACTAGCAACTAAAAAAAAAGAAGGAAAATAAAAAAAAACCAAAGTACACATACAAATATACCTACATGAATATAGTCGTATTGATAGTTATTCATATTTATAACAAAAACATTAACTATCTTTATAGTCCTCCCCAACTACAGAAAAGAAAAACGGAAAATCGTTGGAAAAAAAACTTTAAATTTCTTGCCAATATCAAGCAAATACATACACTTACAACATGTTGGTTCCCTTCATACATCTTACTTAGTAAAGCAGGGTGGCACAAACTAAAAAAAAAAAAAATAACACAAGAAACGAATCCTTGATCTCAATTTTTTTGTAATGTTTTATAACTTTTCTTCGACTACTACTGCTGCAACTACTACTCAACAACATTTATGGTGTGTAGTGTATAATGCTAAAGTACCAGGCATGAGTGTTGGTTGCAATGAGTTTGAGAGTATGTTGATGACTTTGAGTGTATTTCACATACTCATACTCAATCTATCCTTTAAGTACTAGTATAAACATGCAAACTTTGCATAAATTCAATTTATGATTTTCTTTTATCATTAAAATTTGTTTGTGTCTACTCTCGTGCTCATCATCAGCTTTTCGGGGAGATGTTTTTTTTTTTTCTTTATGTTTGGTATTAAAATGACTTTGTTTAATGGTTTAGAGCAGAGATATACTAGCACAGACTTCAAGGGCTGGTTGCATTGAGAGTAGGCGTATAGATTTTAAATCTACGTAGTAGTAAGGAGTGAGATCGAAAAATGTTTAACTTCAATTTCCATTCTCTGTTTATGGCCTCTAAGTATTTAGCAATGTGCCTGTTTGGAACTTTTTGAGCCTTGTATGTTTTTAAACCTGCATTAGCTTTAACTTCTCCTACCAAATAGTCCGAGCACTGAGCTAACCGGGCTGCTTTCCTACCGAATGTGTTGGGAGCTCTTAGAAACATCATGTGGACCATTCCTTCTACCTGAACTAAGTTTTCTATCAACAGACAAGTTCTCCCGATACTGTTTAATAACATTGGAAATAGTTTGACGGCAGACCTTTGATTGTTTGGCCAACTTTTTGTAGGATCAAGTTGGGTTTTGTTGAAAATATTTAATCACTCATTTCAATCAGATTAACAACAAAGTGAAATGTTTTACTTGATCAAAAAAAAAAAAAATCAAATAATACTTGGGTTAAAAGTTTTAATGAAAAACGTGTGTTAAGAATTGTACGATCTCACTCCTTAGTAGGCACATACAAACTGGGCTGGCAAACATGATGGAAGTGAGGAAATTGAATAGAATGGCGCGCAGCAAAGGAGTGTGATGCAACCTAAAGTTTAGAAACCGGTTTAGGATGTGTGATTCATACACAAGAGGTTTGAAGCCTTCGAAAACAGCTTGATGTCAAGTTGAAAATGCGATTGGAAAGCGTTATTAATCAGTTTCAAGATTCAAGTTCATGATGTTTTACATACATTTCTTTCTCAAGACTTTGAGAGAGGTTTGAAGCTTTTGCCAGCAGAGTATATTTGACTGCGCTTAATAGGTTGCAGCATCAGACTGTCGCCCTATAGACAGAGTATAATGTTATAGTCAGACTACCGTCTTATAGTCAGACTCGCGTCTTATCGTCAGACTGCCGTCTTAATTGTCGTAAAACCCTTTTTGAAAGTTTGCATCATTCTGAAAAGGTTTGAAGCTTTTAAAAGTGGTTTGATGACATGTTCTGAATGCTGTTTGAAGCTGTTCATTAGTTAGTTTGATTCATACACAAGAGGTTTGTAGAGTTCGAAAGCAGCTTGATGTCATGTTGAAAATGCAGTTGGAAGGTGTTATTAATCAGTTTGAAGACACAAATTCATGATGTTTTAAAGTAAAACTTATATTTATTTCTCATAAAAAAAAGCTTAGTTTTAATTAAGATTGACCAAAGGGTTTGAAGTCTTTAAGAGAGGTTTGAAGCGTTTGCCAACAGAGTGGACTTAATAGGTTGCGGAGTCATACTATCTTCTTATAGTCAGACTCACATTTTATCGTCAAACTACCGTCTTATTTGACATAAAACACTTTTTGGATGTTTGCACCAGTCAGAAAAGGTTTGATGCTTTTAAAAGTGGTTTGATGGCATGTTCTGAATTCTGTTTTTAATCTAAAGTTGTTCCTTAAATGCAGATGAAAATCTGTTGATGATGAGAGATTTTTTAAGTATTTAATTTCCAAGTATCCCATTTTACTTGGAAAGTTAGAAACCCCGAATAAAATTTTTATGTGTTAGTAAGTTCGAAATCATATTCGAAGTGTAGTTAAAAGCTGTTCTATTGCAGGCTGAAGCAGTCCAATAAAGTTTGAATGATTTGAAGTTTAAATCAAACTAATAGAATATTATAAAGTTTCATGGTGATTAATTTTAAATGTAATTTGTATTGAGAAGTTTGAAAGACAGTTCAAAATGTTTAATCGCTAGAGAAGAGGGTTCATAAGAAATTTCGTTCACACACGAATCAGTAATGCATGATTTGCTGTAATAAGTTTGACTGGTTGTTTATGATGTTTGAAGTCTACTGAACTGGTCTAAACCCATTAATATTTGTTTAATATGATTTCAAATATGTAATTTGAGACCGTTACTTATCATTTTGATATCATTTTGTAAAGTTTAGGTTTATTAAAGCCTTTGTACAGGTAATGTTCGCAGTGTACTGGTAATCCTGATAAGTTTGATATAGTTGTAATTTTGAAGTCAAATGATTTATCTTCCACAGTTCTTCCTCTTAAAGCCTATAAATTAAGATATTCAAAGAAGTCTGAAACAAATTTGGAACTTAAGAATGAATATATTGTAAGTATGTTATGACGTTGGAACTTAAATGAAAACAAGCCTCAACTCACACATAATTTCTTTAAATAAATCCATCGAAATTAACTTGTAATCTTCTCTATGGTAGACACCAAAAAGTTAAAAAGTTCATGTAAGAACACATGTAAGCTATTCATGGTTTAATGACATCAAAAACTAAAATAATATTATTGGAAAACCAACAAACTACTACTACCAATATGTAAAAATTTAAAATCCCCAAAAAAGAAAACAACAAAAAAAAACCTTCAAAAGTCTTGCAACAAAATTTAGAGGCTACGAATTTATGTAGTTATTATTACAACATCTCTTTTTTTTGTTGTTGTTGTTGTTTCATGTTTCTTTTCATTATAAATGTATAGATGTAAAATAGTTATGGATGTTACGTTGATGTTGGTGTTGTTGTCTCGTCTATGTTCTAAAACAAAACTAAGTGCACTTCATAAAAATTATTTTCTTTTTGGCCACATGCCAATTTTACTACAGCTTCTTTCACCCCCACCTTAAAATTCTCATAGAACCAGTATCCATAAACACCCTCCCAAACACACACCTACACTATTTCAAACACATGCTTAACACACATACATAGACATCACTTATAGACAAAATACTGCAACCAAAAAAAAAAAAAAAAAAACAACTATAAAGGACGTTGAAGAGTAGGACTTTCTTTTTTTCACACAAAACTAGTAGAATATTCCTTTTTAATAATAGTTTTCAAGACACCAAAAGCTAAAACAAAAACACACTACAGCAGATGAGAAAATTGACTTAACTTATGTTTTTACAAAGGCAACACCAACAACCAACCACCCAACCACAAGAATCATTATTGTTAGCATGAAAAAGAATGAAAGTAATCATATTTTCAACATTAAGTACGTGCTGAAAATGGGTCAAATATCTTTTAACCTTAAAATATATTTCTATATACATTTCTACATATTTATACCTATATGCCACTTGCTACTTATTTTATGTACCAGTATGTTGCTCGTTTCTACTCGTATGTTTTCAAAAGTAGTTAGAAACACTTGTTTCTCATTATGTTCTGCTTCTTCAACTTTGGGTTATTTTGGTTAAAAGTAAATTACGCCCCTTCTTTCTCCTAAAAATTATGTTCGTATTTTAAAGTATAAAACACTTGCTTTCATGACGCTACAGGGTTAGAGAAAACAATAGTTGTTTAATTTATTTAAAATTGCTATAATTATGGGGGGAGATTCAAGAACCTACATCAACGACTAAGTTCACAATTTCATATCGGACTCGAGAATACTATTGACGATGCGATGGTTTATCTTGAAATCCTGTTTCAGATATTTAATCCTACAGAAGAATTTTGATTGCAATTAATTTGGTATCATGTCAATATGTAGTTTGAAGGCGTTCTTAATCAGTTTGATGTTATGTTATAGTGTTTGAAGCAAAAAGTTTGTCGCAATGATTGGATGGTTTGTATTGAAAAGTTTGAAGCCATGTTTAAGAACGCTAATGTCTCTTAGACAGTGTATATAGGTACATTTTATACAAAACTACTTTTAAAAAAAAGTTCTTTTTGCGTTTAACTTTATTGAAGAGCAATTTTTGGATGAATAAGTACTAAATACAATTGTTTATATAAACTTAGTTTTATAGCAAATGGTATCAATATTAAAACGTTTGTATTATATTCTACTCTCCACATACCTTTAATTTAATACAGCCACATCATTCTTATAATAAAAGAATATTTAAAATAAATGATGTCCACTTCTTACCTGCAAAGAAAACAGAGAGTTAGAAAAATGCAAATTAATAAAACTTTATAAAACATGTTTCAATAAATTTCTTTTTATTTCTATTCATAAAAACTAAGAAAGAGCCGCTTTCCCAACCTACTACTCCCTCGTTGGCCAGAGACCATTTTCTTTTGTATTGTATAAAATAATTTCATTAAATTTAACCATTATCTGCTGGCAACAGTTTTTAGTTGCAACAAAATACAAATAATAAAAGGAAAATATATGCATTGACCTAAAAAACAATTGACTATATACACAACTAACTAGCAACTAAAAAAAAAGAAGGAAAATAAAAAAAAACCAAAGTACACATACAAATATACCTACATGAATATAGTCGTATTGATAGTTATTCATATTTATAACAAAAACATTAACTATCTTTATAGTCCTCCCCAACTACAGAAAAGAAAAACGGAAAATCGTTGGAAAAAAAACTTTAAATTTCTTGCCAATATCAAGCAAATACATACACTTACAACATGTTGGTTCCCTTCATACATCTTACTTAGTAAAGCAGGGTGGCACAAACTAAAAAAAAAAAAAATAACACAAGAAACGAATCCTTGATCTCAATTTTTTTGTAATGTTTTATAACTTTTCTTCGACTACTACTGCTGCAACTACTACTCAACAACATTTATGGTGTGTAGTGTATAATGCTAAAGTACCAGGCATGAGTGTTGGTTGCAATGAGTTTGAGAGTATGTTGATGACTTTGAGTGTATTTCACATACTCATACTCAATCTATCCTTTAAGTACTAGTATAAACATGCAAACTTTGCATAAATTCAATTTATGATTTTCTTTTATCATTAAAATTTGTTTGTGTCTACTCTCGTGCTCATCATCAGCTTTTCGGGGAGATGTTTTTTTTTTTTCTTTATGTTTGGTATTAAAATGACTTTGTTTAATGGTTTAGAGCAGAGATATACTAGCACAGACTTCAAGGGCTGGTTGCATTGAGAGTAGGCGTATAGATTTTAAATCTACGTAGTAGTAAGGAGTGAGATCGAAAAATGTTTAACTTCAATTTCCATTCTCTGTTTATGGCCTCTAAGTATTTAGCAATGTGCCTGTTTGGAACTTTTTGAGCCTTGTATGTTTTTAAACCTGCATTAGCTTTAACTTCTCCTACCAAATAGTCCGAGCACTGAGCTAACCGGGCTGCTTTCCTACCGAATGTGTTGGGAGCTCTTAGAAACATCATGTGGACCATTCCTTCTACCTGAACTAAGTTTTCTATCAACAGACAAGTTCTCCCGATACTGTTTAATAACATTGGAAATAGTTTGACGGCAGACCTTTGATTGTTTGGCCAACTTTTTGTAGGATCAAGTTGGGTTTTGTTGAAAATATTTAATCACTCATTTCAATCAGATTAACAACAAAGTGAAATGTTTTACTTGATCAAAAAAAAAAAAAATCAAATAATACTTGGGTTAAAAGTTTTAATGAAAAACGTGTGTTAAGAATTGTACGATCTCACTCCTTAGTAGGCACATACAAACTGGGCTGGCAAACATGATGGAAGTGAGGAAATTGAATAGAATGGCGCGCAGCAAAGGAGTGTGATGCAACCTAAAGTTTAGAAACCGGTTTAGGATGTGTGATTCATACACAAGAGGTTTGAAGCCTTCGAAAACAGCTTGATGTCAAGTTGAAAATGCGATTGGAAAGCGTTATTAATCAGTTTCAAGATTCAAGTTCATGATGTTTTACATACATTTCTTTCTCAAGACTTTGAGAGAGGTTTGAAGCTTTTGCCAGCAGAGTATATTTGACTGCGCTTAATAGGTTGCAGCATCAGACTGTCGCCCTATAGACAGAGTATAATGTTATAGTCAGACTACCGTCTTATAGTCAGACTCGCGTCTTATCGTCAGACTGCCGTCTTAATTGTCGTAAAACCCTTTTTGAAAGTTTGCATCATTCTGAAAAGGTTTGAAGCTTTTAAAAGTGGTTTGATGACATGTTCTGAATGCTGTTTGAAGCTGTTCATTAGTTAGTTTGATTCATACACAAGAGGTTTGTAGAGTTCGAAAGCAGCTTGATGTCATGTTGAAAATGCAGTTGGAAGGTGTTATTAATCAGTTTGAAGACACAAATTCATGATGTTTTAAAGTAAAACTTATATTTATTTCTCATAAAAAAAAGCTTAGTTTTAATTAAGATTGACCAAAGGGTTTGAAGTCTTTAAGAGAGGTTTGAAGCGTTTGCCAACAGAGTGGACTTAATAGGTTGCGGAGTCATACTATCTTCTTATAGTCAGACTCACATTTTATCGTCAAACTACCGTCTTATTTGACATAAAACACTTTTTGGATGTTTGCACCAGTCAGAAAAGGTTTGATGCTTTTAAAAGTGGTTTGATGGCATGTTCTGAATTCTGTTTTTAATCTAAAGTTGTTCCTTAAATGCAGATGAAAATCTGTTGATGATGAGAGATTTTTTAAGTATTTAATTTCCAAGTATCCCATTTTACTTGGAAAGTTAGAAACCCCGAATAAAATTTTTATGTGTTAGTAAGTTCGAAATCATATTCGAAGTGTAGTTAAAAGCTGTTCTATTGCAGGCTGAAGCAGTCCAATAAAGTTTGAATGATTTGAAGTTTAAATCAAACTAATAGAATATTATAAAGTTTCATGGTGATTAATTTTAAATGTAATTTGTATTGAGAAGTTTGAAAGACAGTTCAAAATGTTTAATCGCTAGAGAAGAGGGTTCATAAGAAATTTCGTTCACACACGAATCAGTAATGCATGATTTGCTGTAATAAGTTTGACTGGTTGTTTATGATGTTTGAAGTCTACTGAACTGGTCTAAACCCATTAATATTTGTTTAATATGATTTCAAATATGTAATTTGAGACCGTTACTTATCATTTTGATATCATTTTGTAAAGTTTAGGTTTATTAAAGCCTTTGTACAGGTAATGTTCGCAGTGTACTGGTAATCCTGATAAGTTTGATATAGTTGTAATTTTGAAGTCAAATGATTTATCTTCCACAGTTCTTCCTCTTAAAGCCTATAAATTAAGATATTCAAAGAAGTCTGAAACAAATTTGGAACTTAAGAATGAATATATTGTAAGTATGTTATGACGTTGGAACTTAAATGAAAACAAGCCTCAACTCACACATAATTTCTTTAAATAAATCCATCGAAATTAACTTGTAATCTTCTCTATGGTAGACACCAAAAAGTTAAAAAGTTCATGTAAGAACACATGTAAGCTATTCATGGTTTAATGACATCAAAAACTAAAATAATATTATTGGAAAACCAACAAACTACTACTACCAATATGTAAAAATTTAAAATCCCCAAAAAAGAAAACAACAAAAAAAAACCTTCAAAAGTCTTGCAACAAAATTTAGAGGCTACGAATTTATGTAGTTATTATTACAACATCTCTTTTTTTTGTTGTTGTTGTTGTTTCATGTTTCTTTTCATTATAAATGTATAGATGTAAAATAGTTATGGATGTTACGTTGATGTTGGTGTTGTTGTCTCGTCTATGTTCTAAAACAAAACTAAGTGCACTTCATAAAAATTATTTTCTTTTTGGCCACATGCCAATTTTACTACAGCTTCTTTCACCCCCACCTTAAAATTCTCATAGAACCAGTATCCATAAACACCCTCCCAAACACACACCTACACTATTTCAAACACATGCTTAACACACATACATAGACATCACTTATAGACAAAATACTGCAACCAAAAAAAAAAAAAAAAAAACAACTATAAAGGACGTTGAAGAGTAGGACTTTCTTTTTTTCACACAAAACTAGTAGAATATTCCTTTTTAATAATAGTTTTCAAGACACCAAAAGCTAAAACAAAAACACACTACAGCAGATGAGAAAATTGACTTAACTTATGTTTTTACAAAGGCAACACCAACAACCAACCACCCAACCACAAGAATCATTATTGTTAGCATGAAAAAGAATGAAAGTAATCATATTTTCAACATTAAGTACGTGCTGAAAATGGGTCAAATATCTTTTAACCTTAAAATATATTTCTATATACATTTCTACATATTTATACCTATATGCCACTTGCTACTTATTTTATGTACCAGTATGTTGCTCGTTTCTACTCGTATGTTTTCAAAAGTAGTTAGAAACACTTGTTTCTCATTATGTTCTGCTTCTTCAACTTTGGGTTATTTTGGTTAAAAGTAAATTACGCCCCTTCTTTCTCCTAAAAATTATGTTCGTATTTTAAAGTATAAAACACTTGCTTTCATGACGCTACAGGGTTAGAGAAAACAATAGTTGTTTAATTTATTTAAAATTGCTATAATTATGGGGGGAGATTCAAGAACCTACATCAACGACTAAGTTCACAATTTCATATCGGACTCGAGAATACTATTGACTCATACTCAGACTAACGTTTCCTACTCGGACCACCGTCTCCTACTCAGACTAGACTAACGTTTCCTACTCAGACTAACGTTTCCTACTCAGACTACAGTCTCCTACTCAGACTAACGTTTCCTACTCCTACTAACGTCTCCTACTTAGACTAACGTTTCCTACTACCGTCTCCTACTCAGACTACCGTCTCCTACTTAGACTACCGTCTCCTACTCAGACTACCGTCTCCTACTCAGACTACCGCCTCCTACTCAGACTACCGTATCCTACTCATATCACCGTCTCCTACTCATACTACCGTCTCCTACTCTGACCACCGTCTCGTACTCAAACAACCGTCTCCTACTCAGACTACCGTCTTTTACTCAGACTACTGTCTCCTACTCAGACTAACGTTTCCTACTCAGACTATGGTTTCCTACTCAAACTACCGTCTCCTACTCACACTAACGTTTCCTACTCAGACTAACGTTTCCTACTCAGACTACGTCTCCTACTCAGACTAACGTTTCCTACTCAGACTAACGTTTCCTACTCCTATTAACGTCTCCTACTTAGACTAACGTTTCCTACTCGGACTATCGTCTCCTACTCAGACTAGACTAACGTTTCCTACTCAGACTAACGTTTCCTACTCAGACTACAGTCTCCTACTCAGACTAACGTTTCCTACTCCTACTAACGTCTCCTACTTAGACTAACGTTTTCTACTACCGTCTCCCACTCAGACTACCGTCTCCTACTTAGACTACCGTCTCCTACTCAGACTACCGTCTCCTACTCAGACTACCGTTCCTACTCACACTACCGTCTCCTACTCACACTACCGTCTCCTACTCAGACTACCGTATCCTACTCAGATCACCGTCTCCTACTCAGACTAACGTTTCCTACTCAGACCACCGTCTCCTACACAGACTACCGTCTTTTACCCAGACCACCGTCTTTTACCCAGACTACCGTCTCCTATTCAGTCTACCGTCTCCTACTCACACTACCGTCTCCTACTCAGACTACCGTATCCTACTCAGATCACCGTCTCCTACTCAGACTAACGTTTCCTACTCAGACCACCGTCTCCTACTCAGACTACCGTCTTTTACCCAGACCACCGTCTTTTACCCAGACTACCGTCTCCTATTCAGACTACCGTCACCTACTCAGACTACCGTCTCCTACTCAGACTACCGTCATTTACCCATACTACCGTCTCAAACTCAGACTACCGTCTCCTACTCAAACTAGCGTCTCCTACTTAGGCTACCGTCTCCTACTCAGACTGCTGTCTTCTACTCAAACTATCCTCTCCTACTCAGAATACCTTCTCTTACTCAGACTACCGTCTCCTATTCAGACCGCTGTCTTCTACTCAAACTATCGTCTCTTACTCAGAATACCTTCTCCTAGTCAGACTACCGTCTCCTACTCAGAGGGCTCTTTCTGATCATTGATCACTCATCTTGCAACAGTATCCCTTATAGGGTATTTTAAATAATACTTACATTGAACCACACAAATTGTTATATAAATCTAATGTTTTATATTGTTCTCTCCTATATTTATTATGTTGTAACTAACCCACTGTGGTCATATATTTTGTAATGGTTCGTGTTTTGTCATCATTACCTTTAACATAACAACGACAATTATACAACAGAACTACCCAAAACAAAAAAAAAAACGAAGCAATGAATTAAAAAAACATGTATCGCCACAAGTTGTACATATTAAAACGACATCTTTGAATGCTATTTCGTTTAGCTGCTGATAAAATTCTGCTCCTAACTCGTACAACTGTCAGGCAAAATAAATGAAAAAGAACTATGTATTATTTGCTGGCCCTAGTACTGCTAAAACAGCCACTTTAAAGGCATTAAAGTTAATTTGAAATCGCTTTTAAATTAACTTAATTCGCATTAAGACAGAACGAACCAACCAGCATGTTGTATATGAATATTTCCTTGTCGCAAAGAGTCGTTGCCGGCGTCATTGTATTTGGGTGCCGTAGTCTTCTTTGTTGACGGTTTCTTTTGCTACTCCCATTTGATTATTGTTATTATTGCTGTGGTACGATTTGTCTGGGTGTCCACTAAACGAAAAATTCCACATTCGCCAGTTCGCCTACGTAAAGTTGACAACTATGAAAAGTTACAAAACAACAAGAATGAATTCAAATGAAATGAAACGAATACAAAAAGAAAACCCAGCAACAGAAGCCGCAACGACAAAACAATAACAACAACAACAACAAAAGACATTAGGCATTTAAATAATAAACAAAATAGTATTAAATGCAGTGATAGATGAAGAGGAAGAATTAGAGAAGTGAACGAAATCATGAGCAGAGAAAACAACTATGTATAAGAAAACAAGTCCACGACAGCAGGAATGTTGTATACAAAGTGTAGATCGGCTTATTCAGTATGCATGAGCTTTAGCGAGGATTGTGCATAAAGTTTAGGGTTGAAAAGATATAATACATAGAATTTTATAAATGATCGGCAGATTTATACATGATCTACATCCGTCTTATACTTAGACTACCGTCTTATACTTAGACTACCGTCTTATACTTAGACTACCGTCTTATACTTAGACTACCGTCTTATACTTAGACTACCGTCTTATACTTAGACTACCGTCTTATACTTAGCCTACCGTCTTATACTTAGGCTACACTCTTATACTTAGCCTACCGTCTTATACTTATACTACCGTCTTATACTTAGTCTACCGTCTTATACTTAGACTACCGTCTTATACTTAGCCTACCGTCTTATACTTAGCTACCGTCTTATACTTAGACTACCGTCTTATACTTAGACTACCGTCTTATACTTAGACTACCGTCTTATACTTAGACTACCGTCTTATACTTAGACTACCGTCTTATACTTAGCCTACCGTCTTATACTTAGACTACCGTCTTATACTTAGTCTACCGTCTTATACTTAGACTACACTCTTATACTTAGACTACCGTCTTATACTTGGACTACCGTCTTATACTTAGACTACCGTCTTATACTTGGACTACCGTCTTATACTTAGCCTACCGTCTTATACTTAGACTACCGTCTTCTACTTAGTCTACCGTCTTATACTTAGACTACACTCTTATACTTAGCCTACCGTCTTATACTTATACTACCGTCTTATACTTAGTCTACCGTCTTATACTTAGACTACCGTCTTATACTTAGCCTACCGTCTTATACTTAGACTACCGTCTCATACTTAGACTACCGTCTTATACTTAGACTACCGTCTTATACTTAGACTACCGTCTTATACTTAGACTACCGTCTTATACTTAGCCTACCGTCTTATACTTAGACTACCGTCTTATACTTAGTCTACCGTCTTATACTTAGACTACACTCTTATACTTAGCCTACCGTCTTATACTTATACTACCGTCTTATACTTAGTCTACCGTCTTATACTTAGACTACCGTCTTATACTTAGCCTACTGTCTTATACTTAGCTACCGTCTTATACTTAGACTACCGTCTTATACTTAGACTACCGTCTTATACTTAGCCTACCGTCTTATACTTAGACTACCGTCTTATACTTAGACTACCGTCTTATACTTAGACTACCGTCTTATACTTAGACTACCGTTTTATACTTGGACTACCGTCTTATACTTAGACTACCGTCTTATACTTAGACTACCGTCTTATACTTAGACTACCGTCTTATACTTGGACTACCGTTTTATACTTATACTACCGTCTTATACTTAGTCTACCGTCTTATACTTAGACTACCGTCTTATACTTAGCCTACTGTCTTATACTTAGCTACCGTCTTATACTTAGACTACCGTCTTATACTTAGACTACCGTCTTATACTTAGCCTACCGTCTTATACTTAGACTACCGTCTTATACTTAGACTACCGTCTTATACTTGGACTACCGTCTTATACTTAGACTACCGTCTTATACTTAGCCTACCGTCTTATACTTAGACTACCGTCTTATACTTAGACTACCGTCTTATACTTAGCCTACCGTCTTATACTTAGACTACCGTCTTATACTTAGTCTACCGTCTTATACTTAGCCTACCGTCTTATACTTAGCTACCGTCTTATACTTAGACTACCGTCTTATACTTAGACTACCGTCTTATACTTAGCCTACCGTCTTATACTTAGACTACCGTCTTATACTTAGCCTACCGTCTTATACTTAGACTACCGTCTTATACTTAGTCTACCGTCTTATACTTAGCCTACCGTCTTATACTTAGCTACCGTCTTATACTTAGACTACCGTCTTATACTTAGACTACCGTCTTATACTTAGCCTACCGTCTTATACTTAGACTACCGTCTTACACTTAGACTACTGTCTTATACTTAGCTACCGTCTTATACTTAGACTACCGTCTTATACTTAGACTACCGTCTTATACTTAGCCTACCGTCTTATACTTAGACTACCGTCTTATACTTAGACTACCGTCTTATACTTAGACTACCGTCTTATACTTAGACTACCGTCTTATACTTGGACTACCGTCTTATACTTGGACTACCGTCTTATACTTAGACTACCGTCTTATACTTAGACTACCGTCTTATACTTGGACTACCGTTTTATACTTATACTACCGTCTTATACTTAGTCTACCGTCTTATACTTAGACTACCGTCTTATACTTAGCCTACTGTCTTATACTTAGCTACCGTCTTATACTTAGACTACCGTCTTATACTTAGACTACCGTCTTATACTTAGCCTACCGTCTTATACTTAGACTACCGTCTTATACTTAGACTACCGTCTTATCGTTAGACTACCGTTTTATACTTAGACTACCGTCTTATACTTAGACTACCGTCTTATACTTGGACTACCGTCTTATACTTAGACTACCGTCTTATACTTAGCCTACCGTCTTATACTTAGACTACCGTCTTATACTTAGCCTACCGTCTTATACTTAGACTACCGTCTTATACTTACTCCAAACCTTATCTCCAAACCCTCGCACATTTATTGCACTTGGAGGTGAATTTAGATTTCCAGTTCCAAAGCAAAACCAACAGCGAAGAAGTCATGTTGTTGTGGTTGCTTAATACATGTACATTGTGTTGCATTAGGGAAAATGCAAGTGGCAGTGTAATGTTTATAAAGTGGAATTTGTAAAAAAGCTTATGTTTTTTTTGTGCTTCTAAATATTTATTTGTTCCCTCCAAGTACATAAAACTGGGATTTCAGGTATATGAAGGATGGATTTGTGGTTGTGTATTTGGATATAAGTCTGTCGCTCGGCCTATGTGTTTGTAGCACAAACCTTTAAATTGACAAGGGAATTGCAACACCCAGTTAGAAAAAAGAGTGCCAACCAAAGTATTCAAATGTTAAAGTTTTTAATACGACTAAATACTATATGTATGTTAAGAGAAGTATAGAAGTAAAGGTTTTATTTTAAATGTGACCTCATTAAAATAATGTTTTTTGTTTTTTTATAAGCTCAAAGAAGAGAAGAAAAAAAAAACGAAAACAAACAACAGTTGACAAAAGTACAAGTAGTTTGAGGTAAACAGATTAAGTATGATGCAACTGAAAGCAGTTTGAAAGACAAAGGCATGAAAAGCAAACAAACAAACATTTGAAATAAATTTGTATGAGAGTATGTGAGTGTTTGTGTGAAGCCAGGTAAAACATTATATAACATTAATTGTAGATTTTTGGAAGTAATCTGAATAATAGACATAACAAGGCTTTGGAAATACAAAGGCAGAATGAAAAGTTCTTTGGAAACAAAGCAACTTTTTCAAATGATTGAACTTTGTGTTCTGTAAAGATTCTGAAAGTTCTCTGTGAATGGCCTTCGTATAACAAGTCTTTATAAATTAATCGATTGCTTGCTTTGAAACTCTTTTAAATCATGTCTACTTTTAGGGCACAAACTACTTTGTGCTGTTGTTGAAAAATAAACTGCAATGTATTAAAACATTCTTGTTTTTTTTCAATACTCTTAACCAACATTTTATTATAAACCATAAACATATTACGACAATTTAACGTATTCCTTTTTAGGTCAATTGCTCTAAGTATTACAATTATTTCTCATGTCTTAAAGGAAACTATATTTCAATGGAAAGAAATGAAAAAGAAGACCATAAATTTTATGTGATATCAAGTGAAAATTGCATAATTTGACATACCAACCCCAAAACTAAAGCCTTATATATAAAAAAAAAAAAAAAAAACGGAATTTATGATCTTCTTATAACACAAAACAAATTAAAAGGAGATGTTCAAGAAAGAACAACAAAATAAGAAATGAAAACAAAAAAATATATACCTAAAGTGTCTTAATATTTCAGAACAAATTATAAAACAAATTATGCATTTTGTGTAATAATGCAAATTTTAAAATTTATTTTTTTCTCTGTTCGTGGCACAACCAGCAGAAACCATGAAACATTCTAAGACTGGATGGAGTAACTATGGCCAATGGTATGAAAGGAAGGCGAATGAGAACAAGAAAAAAATATAAATAAAATTTATGACTTTACACATGTATATTGAAAACTTAAAGTGTTTTCAATCTAAAAAAAAAATAAATAACAAAAAATATAAACCAAAAAATTATGGAAAAAAAACACAAAAAAAGAAGCAAAGAATGTTGTTAAGGCAGCAAATAATAATTGTGTACGAGTACAAGAAGAGTACAAATTTAGTTTTCTTCGTTTATGGTTGTAGGTCAAAAAGTTTTGCCATGTTATATGAAAACAAATCCACAAAAAATACAAACTATGAAAATCAAATAACAACATGTTACAGAAAACTATAGTTGGTCAAGGACGAATGAGTTATTAAATAGTAAACAGCAAGTCCTCACCAGACCAGTACCAAGATTGTGGGGAAACAAAATCGTCTATACTTACCATCTTCTACTCGGTCTACCATCTTTTACTCTGAATACCGTCTTCTACTCAGACTACCGTCTTCTACTCAGACTACCGTCTTCTACACAGACTATCGTCTTCTACTCAGACTACCGTCTTGTACACAGATTACTGTCTCTACTCAGACTACCGTCTTCTACTCAGACTACTGTCTTATACTCGGACTACCGCCTTCTACTCAGACTACCGTCTGATACTCAGACTACTGTCTTCTACTCAGACTACTGTCTTCTACTCAGACTACTGTCTTCTACTCAGACTACTGTCTTCTACTCAGACTACCGTCTTCTACTCAGACTACCGTCTTGTACTCAGACTACCATCTAATACTCAGACTACCGTCTTATACTCAGACTACCGTCTTATACTCAGACCACCGTCTTATACTCAGACTACCGTCTTATACTCAGACTACCGTCTTATACTCAGACTACCGTCTTATACTCAGACTACCGTCTTATAGTCAGACAGACCTCTTATACTCAGACTACCGTCTTATACTCAGACTACCGTCTTATACTCAGACTACCGTCTTATAGTCAGACAACCCTCTTATACTCCGACTACCGTCTTATACTCAGACTACCGACTTATACTCAGACTACCGTCTTATACTCAGACTACCGTGTTATACTCAGACTACCGACTTATACTCAGACTACCGTCTTATACTCAGACTACCGTCTTATACTCAGACTACCGTCTTATAGTCAGACAACCCTCTTATACTCCGACTACCGTCTTATACTCAGACTACCGACTTATACTCAGACTACCGTCTTATAGTCAGACAACCCTCTTATACTCCGACTACCGTCTTATACTCAGACTACCGTCTTATACTCACACTACCGACTTATAGTCAGACAACCCTCTTATACTCAGACTACCGTCTTATATTTAGACTACCGTCTAATACTCAGACTACCGTCTTATAGTCAGACAACCCTCTTATACTCCGACTACCGTCTTATACTCAGACTACCGACTTATACTCAGACTACCGTCTTATACTCAGACTACCGTCTTATACTGAGACTATTGTCTTCTACTCCGACTACCGTCTTATACTCAGACTACCGTCTTATACTCATACTACCGTCTTCTACTCAGACTATTGTCTTATACTCAGACTACTGTATTATGCTAAGACTACCGTCTTATACTCAGACTACCGTCTTATACTCACACTACCGTATTATACTCAGACTACCGTCTTATATTTAGACTACCGTCTTATACTCAGACTACCGACTTATACTCAGACTACCGTCTTATACTCAGACTACCGTCTTATACTCAGACTACCGTCTTATAGTCAGACAACCCTCTTATACTCCGACTACCGTCTTATACTCAGACTACCGACTTATACTCAGACTTCCGTCTTATAGTCAGACAACCCTCTTATACTCCGACTACCGTCTTATACTAGACTACCGTCTTATACTCAGACTACCGACTTATAGTCAGACAACCTTCTTATACTCAGACTACCGTCTTATATTTAGACTACCGTCTTATACTCAGACTACCGTCTTATATTCAGACAACCGTCTTATACTCAGACTACCGTCTTATACTCAGACTACCGACTTATACTCAGACTACCGTCTTATACTCAGACTACCGTCTTATACTGAGACTATTGTCTTCTACTCCGACTACCGTCTTATACTCAGACTACCGTCTTACACTCAGACCACCGTCTTATACTCAGACTACCGTCTTATACTCAGACTACTGTATTATGCTAAGACTACCGTCTTATACTCAGACTACCGTCTTATACTCACACTACCGTATTATACTCAGACTACCGTCTTATACTCAGACTACCGTCTTATATTCAGACAACCGTCTTATACTCAGACTACCATCTTATACTCAGACTACCGTCTTATACTCAGACTACCGTCTTATACTTAGACTACAGTCCGGCTGCAGTCTTATACTTAGGATATCGTCTTATACTCAGTTCATCTTTGTTTCTTCAGTGTTACAAAACCTTGGGATTATTTAGCACTCCGTTGATTAAATTACATTATGTTTAATCACTAGCAAGTTATCGCACATGACACCACGATCTAATATAGAGCGCTCACATAAATTTTCATTAAAACGAGCCAAAATTACCAAATCCTTAATATAAAAACAAAAATGCGTATAATAATTTTTTTTTGTAAAAATGCCTTAAAGAAGCTCTCAGCATCAGATTTTAAATTTCTGGCTGGTATAATTTTTTGTGTTGCCCTTTTTTTTTTGTTGTTGGAAGCAGATAAGCTTTTTTTATATGTGGAAGAAATATGTATATGAATTTGACTTGTGAAAAGTAAAACACTTAATACGCTAAATTTCATAAACCAAAAACAAGAAAAAATCCAGAAACTCAGGCTACAGATAGTGGTGTTGACTTTAAATGCCTTTAAGGAAGTAAGGAGAGTGAACATAAAAAAAGAAAAGGCTTAAACAAAATATCTAAGGACAGACCTAAAACGGGCTAAAACAAAATATATTCTCATATATATAAGTATAAAGACACAAAAAAAAAAAACAACATACCATGTAAAGCGTTTATGCCAAAACAACAAAATTATTTTAAAAGGAAGCACAACGAAGCAAAAAAAAAAACAGCAAATAACAATGTATTCTAAAATGTTTAAAACAAAGCTGAAATATAAAATGATAATAACAGCAACAAAATTTATAATGTTACGACATTAAAGACGTTTATTTTGTTTTATGTTACTCTTTTTTGTTTGCACAAGGAAAAAAATTTTGTAGTCTTTAACAGAGAAATTGTTTGAAGGAGCCGGAAAAACTTAAGGAAGGCTCAAATAAGATGTATGAGAACACAGCACAAAGACAGCAATGAGAGACAGGCGACAAGACACTTAAAACCATCTATTATAGCTAAATAAAAAAAAACATAAAAAATATTTAATATTAAACAAACCTAAGGCACCCTAATGCTTGTATGAGTCCCTGGATGCTGTTATAATCATGGATACTGTAAAACCGATTAATTGGCCAAAAAAGGCGATATAAATAATTTGCTGGTATGCCTCTTGCAAATTACATGGCTATTGTGCAACAGAAACTCTTTGGGATAGCACAGAGCAAGTGGACCAATGAATCCTCTTGTGCTATTGCCAGGTAGAACCGACCCATATTCCCTCACGAACAGATATAGGTAATTGTTTCAACTATTACAGGGCAATGTATAATTGGATCACATGCTATTAGATTGAGCCTAAGGTTCAATGAATACTGTAGAAACTGTCATAACGAGAAAGAGGATACTGTGTCTCACCTTGGTCAACATGAGGGAGCATACACTTAGAACGCTTTCCCTTCATGCTTAGAGAAGTTGTCGAGGATGAATATTAAACACAACAATTCCTTCATTCGAAAATCTGATTGGTTTGATTGTCGATTGAGAGAATGCTCCAAAATGAGCTGCCAGGAAACTTGAGTTTAGTTAGCAACAATAGGAATTTAGAAACTGTTTAATATTAAGGGGGTAACCAGAAAGACTAAACTGGTATTAGATACTTGAGCAATACCCCTTATTGAAGCTGTTGCCCTAGATCCTGTTCCGGCCAAAATTGTCCGCAATCAATTCCGGTAACTCAAATCCGATTAACGAAAGTCTCTGTCCTTTACAAAATATTAGTATTGAAGAGGATATACTACAGATCTTTTGGAATCTTACTTAATCCGCCACACTCATTCGTCCCAATAACTCATCTGATTTTAATGATACGAAATGTCGTTCTGACATAAAACAGCGCAACCATCATATTGAGAGATGAGCAGGCAAGATTAGGTTTAGTTCCCAGTAAGGAGGAATTTAACCGCAATCTTATTCGGTAACTTATCTCTGATTTGCGAATAACTCGGTGCTCTGGGAATTCTGAATGAAACAAGTTCATATGCTCCACATATCGACCAATGAATATGCTTGTGCTATTGCGTGTCAACCTGTCCCGTACATGCTGCCGGCAAAGTGAATCTATGCACTTACGGGATTCCGACGTGAACAGATAAGCCAATTGTTTAAGCTACATATTACAGTGCAAGGAACAAATGAGATTGAGCCTACGATTGAACAATTACTGTAGAAGCTTAGGGTGTCACTGCCCGGTCTTGGCCAATATGGTGAAGTGCATACTTGGAACACATTTCCTCTCATGCATAGAGAGGCAGACGTGTTTTTAAATCCGCTCCGCTAATTATATTTTTTTAAGCCTTTCATATTTCATCTCACGAATCATCCTGATGGTAGGGCACATGGTAATTCTCCAAAAACTCATCCATTCGCTCCATCTCCATTTAAAATCTACCACACTTTTGGACACCTTTTTTGTGCTCTTCAATTGTCTTTTATCAATAGCCCAATATCTCTCCACTGGCCTTAGCTCCAGATAGTTTGGAGAATTTGCCTCTCTTGGTACAAATACCACATTATTGTTCATGTACCACTCAAGGGATTGTTTACCATAGTGACAGGATTCCAAGTCAAGCCAAAAATAAGTAGACACATTAAGAAGTCTTATGAATGGAAGCATCCTTTTTTGTAAACATTCCTTGATGTAAATTTCGGTATTTATAGAGCCCTTTGTAACAAATGTTTGGCTTTTTTGCCGCAACTGCATATTGCTTGCCATACTAAGAACTTTTTGGAAAATTTTGTCTGCTTTTGGGTCCAAAACTTTTCTTCAACATTCCCTCGAGCATCAGCAACATAACATTTTTTACCAGGAAGTTGCGAAAAATCTGCCAGAACATACGGTTCGTCATCCATTATGCAGCAAGAATATTTTTCATAAAACTTGACTTCAATTTCCGTGCCCTGTTTTTGGCCTCTAAATTTTGAGCAGCGTTACTGTCAGGAAGTTTTTGAGCCTTGTATGTTTTTAAACCTGCATTGGCTTTTTCGTACCAAACACTCCGAGTACTGAGCTAACCGGACTGGTTTCCTACCAAATGTGTTGGGAGATCTTTTGGGAGTTCTTTTGAAATGATCCACATCATGTGGATCATCCTTCCACCTGAACCAGGTTTTCTATCAACGGACAAGTTCTCCCGGTACTGTTTAATAGCATTGGAAACAGTTTGACGGCAGACATTTGAATGCTTGGCCAACTTTTTGTAGGACCAAGATGGGTTTGTTGGAAATATTTAATAATTTTAGTACGCACTTTTTTCTGGTCACTCATTTTAATCAGATTAACAACAAATGAATATAATTGACATTAAACATAACAACTGACATGTTTTACAAACATAACTTGTTCAAAAAAAAATCGAATAATACTTGGGTTAAAAGTTTTAATGAAAAACGTGTGTTAAGAATTTTACGATCTCACTCCTTATATTGTGGTTCCATATTAATGAATACCGAAGGCAGATAGCTGTACAGGACTCTAGTTGATCGAACAAATTTCTTAGATTTTATATCACCTGGTTAGCCAGCTTATTGGCCATCTGGCCATCTGGTCCTAGAAAAATTCCTGATCTAATACATTTTGTCATATCAAGGAATTTAAATATAAACTATATTGCTGCAGAAATATCTACAAGCTATCTTCTTATCATTCTCCCGTTATACTAAACTATTACGGCCAATGTAACAGAAGCTTCATTGTTCAAAACTGATTTGTTGCAATATAAAAAATACATAAGCAGCCATATCCATATCCACACTGAACACAACATACAATTGTATTGGAGGCTTCAATCTTGGAGCCTGGATCACTCTAAGTGCCAAATTCCTCCTAAACCTATAATGTATATTTATAATACAGAAATTAATAGACTCCTCCTCGAAAAGAGGATAGGTAGAAGAGCTTGGCAACATTACAGATCTCCTGCTGCTAAGCAGAAGCTGTCCACTGCAAGTAAGAAATTAAAAAGAGCCCTGCAAGAGGATCGCACAAGTCGGAACTAGAGTGAAAGTTTAACCAGTACCAAGCACACAAACTTCTCCCTTTGGAAGCCAGCTAAGAACATTAAGCCAATGGTAGAGGGTCAAAGTCAGATAAGAAAATCTTATGGTATCTGGAAACGTAGTGAAAAGGCTAAGGTTATAGTTTTAATTGAAAAATTTACTTAATTACAATTTAAATCAGTTTCTGTATATGGAAAATAAACATATTCCAAAACCCTTTAATAATATATTATAGTTTACCTCCCCAGGTGTGAAGTGGAAAATGACAAACAATTTTAAATGAAACATGAAAAAGTAAAAGCAGCAGCATTTACCTTAAAAGAAAACAACAAATGTTGCACGATTACATACAGGAAATTTGTGTCACAATCATTTTGCACACTTGATGGAACTTAAATACTTCAAATACAACAGACTCACAGAAACAAAAACAAATAATAATTATTTATTTTTATAAATTTTTTTTATTTAACTTTAAAGCACACAAACACACACATACATCAGCTGTATGCAACACTGAACGTTAACAATTTCCAGGACTCAATACTTGACACAAGGACACTCATGCACACACACAAACACATTCACAATATATATTTTTAAGACAACCTACTGCGTAAATTGCAATTAACACATACAGAAAAACATGTGAAACTGAAGAAATAAAATATAAAAAAAACACACACACAAAAATAAACTTAGAACTAAGAATAGAAAAAAGTCTATGACAAACTAGAGAAAAAGGAACAAAACGGAAAAGCTTTTAAAGTCACTCACACGCATACACACACACATGCATGTCTGCTCTACACCGGAAAAATATTTACTCTTTAAATAACACAAGTCACACACAAACATACAGAGCAAGTAGAGTGTAAAAACGAAACAACGGAAGGAAAGAAAAAATATATATAAAAAAAAAAAATAAGCAGAATGCGACAAAAAACCAGTAAACATGGAGTCAACTGAAAAACTTTAGAATTTAACCAAAAAAAGTGAAAAAAAAAATAATGAAGAATGAACGAAAAATATTTCTACACTTTACTAGAGAAAAATAAAAGATACATGACACTTTACGCTATAGAATGTCATCATAACAGCTAAACAAGACAAACACACACAAACTTAGATTCCAACACATGCAAGGGCTTTATTGAATTCACCAAAAACACATATCAGAAATGGACAACCCCAAATACTATATAAATACAACAGCCACGATTTCCAGCTTAAATCCAAAATGTTGTCCTTAATAATTTCATATAACTAAAGTTTCTATTAGTCTATCTGAACTGAATACTATGAAATTAGTTTGAACGAGTCATTTGAGTGTCTTAACCAATTTATTTATCAGAGCCTCCTTTATTTTATATCTGAGAAGCCTTTCAAAATCAGCTAGTGCACAGATACACTAACTGAACGCATCACAGTTATTCCACTCAGATACGGTAGAGATGACTGAAGTCAAGCAATACATCACTTCTTGCTCAATGACTTTAAACATACACCAGAATCTATTGCCCCAGATTTAGGATTTAGCCAAAATCCGCAATTAAATTCTGATTAACGAAAGGATCGTTCCTTGTAAAAATTTTAGTTTTGAAGAGAACATACTGCAGATCCTTTAGAATCTTGCTAAATCCAAAAGCTCATCCGTTCCAATAACTCCTTTGATCTTGTTGATTCGGAATTCCATGGATCCTGTCATTAAATTCCGTAACCGTCTTCTTGAGAGAAGAGTAGCCAAGATCAGCTAATATTAGTTTTCCGTAACGAGTGTTCAATATGCTTAAGATCATGATTTAGAAACAATTTACTCCTATCTTATCCGGTTACTTAATTCTGATTGACGAACGCCTTAGTGCTTCACAAAATTTGGGTTTTGAGGAGAATATACTACAGATCCTCTGCAATGTTACTAAATCGAACAAGCTCATCCATCCCAATAACGCCTCTAATCTAAAGGATCCGAGATACGGACAATGCTGTCATTAAACTGTCTCGCCGTCTTCTTGAGAGATGAGCAGTCAAGATCAGTTTTAATTCTTAGATTCAATACGTTTAAGACCATGAGTTAGTGACAACTTGCAGCAAATATTTCCGGTAACTTAGCTCTGAATCGCGCATAACTTGTTTGAATTTGAAAGAGAGAACGTAAACCATATTGTTAAAAGGCGAGCATTCAATCTAACTCTTGACTGGGTAGGATTAAGTTAAAAAATTTTCAGTAATTCCCTGCCATTTTTAATGATAACTAATCTATTATTCACGAATGCATCGATCATTTACGAAGTTAGATTTTAAGAAATAGTAGGTGTGTAATAATAATTAACTGAAAACCAAATAGACCACATGGCCATAAATAAAAAGTGGAAGGAATGTTTTTTGGACGTGCGAAACAAAAGAGGTGCAGACATCAGCAGTGATCATCATCTCCTTGTGGACACAATGCGCATTAAGCTTGCAGCTATCAAAAAATCTAGCCAGACCACCGCACGCAAGTTTGATGTGGCTAAACTGGCACGTGCTACTGTCGCAGCGCAATATGTCGCCACTCTTAAAACTGCACTCGATAACACTAATACAGAAATTATGAACGACTGGGATAACGTTAAACATACTTTCCTGGACGCTGCTGACAAACAAAGGAAACCCTGGATGTCCGAATTAACGTGGCAGCTGATTAGAGACAGAAATGTGAGTTTGTAAGAACACATAGTGACATTGACAAGCAAGTCAAACGAAATGCACGGCAAGACAAAAGAGCGTACACAGATGATCAAGTCGCACTAGAGATCTGTACCGCATAACGAAGAAACTTACGACAAATTCTTTAGTTTCCTCGAGGCCACTAAAGAACAACGCTGGCGAACTCACAACCTCAAAAAATGAACAGCCTGAGATATGGACATACCAATACACGGAACTGCTTGAAACACCAAGACAGCCCAATGCAAATACTATATGCAATTGTGCTGAGCATACGGTAAGACCGGATATATCCATTAGCAGTCCTTCAGTGCTGGAAGTCACCAACGCTATCAAGGCCTTAAAAATCAACAAAGCCCCTGGAACTGACAACATCTCCCCAGAAATGCTAAAAGCTGATCCCAACGTCAGTGCGCAATTAATCCTACCGATAATCGAAGAATTTTGTAGAACCGAGTGCCTTCACGATGAGCTAAAAGTGGGTATTATTGTTAAAATACCAAAAAAGGGGAATTTGTCGGAGTGTTCGAACTGGAGGGGTAAACAAGGTGGTAACGCATATAATCATAAGCCGAATCTCATCCGCCTTGGAACCTGAACTCCGTCCGGAGCAAGCTGGCTTTCGACCACGAAAATCTTGTGTGGATCAAGTAAACACCCTAAGGGTAATCGTTGAACAGTTTGTGGAGTGGAGATCTCCCTTATATCTCGTATTTATAGACTTTGAGAAGGCATTTGATAAGCTCGCTCATAACACCATCTAGAAGGCACCCCGCCAAAACTAATTTATCTTATAAGAAGCCTGTACAATGGCTCTACTTGTAGAGTGCTCCATGAGAGCAATCTCGGCAACAGGATTTACGTATATACAGGGGTACGGCAGGGATGCGTCATGTCACCTCTGCTGTTTAACATTTTTCTTGATGTAGTGATGAGGACCATAACAGAATACTCCACCGGCATTCAGTGGGGCCTATATAAGCGGCTAGGTGACTTAGATTACGCCGATGACATTTGCCTATTGTCAAACATGTTCAACGACATGTCTCAAAAATTAAGACTCCTAGAGGCAGCGACAGCGAAATCAGGTTTAAAGATAAACTTAGACAAGACTAAATCCATGCGCGTGAACACCGGCAACAGACGGCCCTATCAGTTGAGTGGCACCATGTTGAAGATGTTAACAGCTTCTGCTTTCTCGGCAGTATTATCAAACCAATAGCTTGTAACATATCACATTTGATTTCATTTGTAGTGGCCCTATGCTCCAACTCGGAACAACGGGAATAAATATATATACATATAATAATAATTAATAATACCATTGAATTAAACAGCTTAACCTTCTTTTTTAACGACAGTTTTGGTTGTTATAACCTTGCTTAATGAAATGAGTTCGAACGCCCCAATATTCCCTTGCATTGATCAGTGCAACGAAACTCCTGCTGTCCTATCATCACGGTAAATGTTTAGTTCTCACAAATGATGAGGATTATGTTCAAGATTTAGCTTGTAATCTCTTCTGATAACTCATCTCTAATCTAAGAATACACCGGTTCTTCGAGAATAATGATTTAAAACTATAGTGAGTAATAAAACTTTGCAGATCCTCTTAAAGCTTGTCAAATCAAGCGAACTTATCTGCCCCTGTATGTCTCAGTGATTCGAAAGCTCAAAAATCCAGTAATTAAACAGCTTAACAATCTTTTTTACCTAAAGTTTTGGTTTATATAACCTTGCTAAATTAAAGAGTTCACATGTTCCCCTGCATTACTCAGTTTTAGCCACAATTCCCTGCAATCTTTTCTGCGAAGAACTCATCTCTAATCCACAAATGCCTCGATGCTTTCCAAAGATGGTTTATAGAGATTTTAAAGGTATGAAATAACATATGGCAGATCTTTTGAAACAGCATCATATCAAGAGAGCTTATCTGCTTGCAACGAGTTAATGCGCCAAAATGTTCGTTAGCATTTGTCAGTGTTATGAAACACCAGTTATCTTGTCGTTAAACATCGTTATCATTTTCTTGTTACGCAAGTAGTCAAGGTCAATTTTCGTTCTCGTAAACAAATAGGATTTATATGTCTATGTAGATGTGTATTGCTACTGTTTAAAACCTTAAAGTTGCCAAAGAAATTTCAAGGAAAATGCACAGAATACGGATTTCTGACTTCGTCACTACAAAAAACAATTAGACAAATCTCAAACGAAAGCTTTTGATATAGATGTATTCAATTTCTCGCAATTTCGTACAATTTACAAGTACCAGACTATTATTTTAGCTCGTCTACATTCAAACGAAGAATTGCAGAGCTTTGTTTAAGCTTGCAGAGATGTTTACTGTTGAACCACCATATTTGTCATATGTTTTGTCTAGATACTATAAAGACATTTAATATCGTTGAGGTATTGTATTCGTATAAGAGTTTGCTCTGTGTTAGTATTTATTTTCATTGTTTTAGTTTTGGCTATGTTTATGTACACATTTTGATATTTGGATGCCCAATGTTAACTTCGACTGCATATCAGAGAATGAACAGAAGCAGATATCGTCGGTACAATAAAGGTCCTAACTAAAGGGAGTTAAGTACTGAATTAAAAGGTTCCTTAAAAAAACAAAAATCCTCTACTCCGTGGGGTTTTATCTTCGTTCTGACTATTCTGCTACTTAAAGAATGTACAAGCTATCACAAATTATACCTAAAATGCAATCCGGATTTGGCAAAGAAAATCTTTGATTATGTTACGCATAGCTGATGGGTGAGAGGATCACATATCTACAAGTTACACTCGTATACCGGTACATTAGTGACGTCTAAAGAGAACTTGTATCTTGCACGTTTTTTATTAAATTCTTGACACAAATATCATTTTTTGACACCCTAATATTTTATGAAGACTATAGATTGAATTCACTCAATTATATATTCAAACATTAAGCTTAAATACATCATAAATGTATACAAGCATTTATGATGTATTTAAGTTGATGTATTTAAATAATCAACCATAATCAACTCTCCGCTACATAACAGCGTAAATCTCCGCTTAGAATTTTTTAAAGGTGATGGATACTACAAAACATACCAAGATCATCAGAGAACATCGGTTAGAAGTGATCGTTTTCGCGAAGTTAAGATAGACTGAGATGGAAACATTGTGGACAGAGGTGGGAGTATATTTTTTTAACCCATTTTCCTCAGAAATGCAAATATGTTAATTTATCCAGATTTGATATAGCTAAAAGAATCTCGGTATGTTAAAGACTAATTTCATTGAATTAAAGCCTGGTTGATAAACAGACTGTGCATGTAAGTAAATAACAATGGTCGATGCATGCGAATCAATTTCTGCTTAAATTTCCGCTTGGAGTACAGTGCAAATTCGATACTTCGGACATGCGCCAGTTCGGTCACTTCAATAATTCGGACGCTTTTACATTTCGGACAATTAAAAAAAAAAAAAACTCTTTGATTTATATTTTGCACTGTCATTGCAACCAAATGCCAAAGAAAAGTGGGATAATTTACAAAGTCGAAAATGTCGATGTTCCCTATTCTATTTGTGATTAAAAAAATAAGGAGAAGATAAAAGAATTTATTTCGAATACCTATAATGGACCCGGTAACTATAGTCTGGACAACTCAATAATTCGACAGAGCCTAAAACTATATGTGTTCGGATTGTCGAAATTGCACTGTACTGTAAAGGTGTTGGATACTATAAGAGATACCATGAGGCCAAGATAGTCAAATATCATCCGGAACAAACCATCGTATCAATATTCCAAACGTCAGAGAAGAACGAAACAGAGTCATGCCGGGCGAAGGAAGGAAATAAGTTGCTCAGCCAAGATGTTTTGTGATCCCGAGTGATCAAGATCGTTGGAGAACATGAAGAACAAACGATCGTAACCATTTCTCGAACGTCAAAGAAGACGGAAATTGAGACATACTGGACGGAGGTGGATATATATTGCTCAGTCTTCATTTCCATATTCCCGGATTCCGCACTGTCTCTTTAAAAATGCTAATTTGTTTATGTATCCCGAATTGACACTGAAGGAATCCTTTGCGATCTTTGTCATTTCACTTAGGTTCTCTATAAAGAAATCGCACCTTTAAATCCCCTATTAACAAATATGTACTTCACATACAGTGTGACACAAACAAGCGAACTACTTGTAACAGACATAAGTGTTATAAGATATGTTTATATATCCTTTTTTTTCTAAGGACTTTACTTATGTGTCAGTCAGCAAAAGAGTGAGTGAGTGAGTGTGTGCCTACATATGTATGTGTATGTGTGTTTAATAGTGTGAGTAAGAGTGTAAGTAAATATAAAATATTTGTATATATATATATTTTTTTTTTTTTTTTGTACAAAACTGAGTGTGTGTGTATAATGTACAGTGTATATTTGTAAAATTATACCAAAAGCATGGCAATTCATGCACTAAAAATAGCAACAACAGCAGCAATAACGAGAAGTATATTTAACAACAAGAACAACAGCAGCAATATTAAACAGAAGATGATGAAAAAATAACGTATCATGTAGAGTGTACCGTCATGTGTGTCAAGACGAGACAAGATTTCCTCTTTCGGTTTTTTTTTTATTTTATATTTAATTTTGTTGGTATTTTTTGCACAATATTCTGGTACAAGTACCAACCAAGTAGCAGTATATTTTCGTTTGCACTTTCTTCATCATCATCGTGATTGTCGTCAACAACATCACCGTCGTCGTCGTCATCATTCTCATCATCATCATCATCGTCAATGTTCAAGTTGTATTGCGTGAAATGTTGAGTATGTGTGCGCGCTCAAGTGTATGCAACAAGATCCAAATTTAAACTTTTTTTTGTTGTTTTATTTTGTTTCGCATCGTGTTGTTTTTATTTTTGGCCGCATACACTACATACACGTTTGGATACAAACACCAGCAACAGCACATACGAGGGTTGGTGATGGAAATCAGCTTAAGTGTTTTAGTTATTTTTACCAATTGCAGTCGTTAGTGCACCTTGTATTCTCCTTCATAGTACCGTGATTTCTGAAACGCTATCCTTTTTACCATTATATGTAGGTTTTTTAGTCAAACCGTTCATTCGTTCAGTCTTAAAATCAATTAAGAATATTTTTCGTAGTAGTTTCTTAAAACAATTTGGAAACAATCGAGCAAAATAGCATGCCGTTTGTATAATTCTTTGTGGTTATACTCGACAGACACCTCTTAGAGTTGAACCCAACTTTTCTAATTCCCCTCGTCTATAAGGACATTGCTTTTTTTTGTTACAGTTCATGCTTAAGCAAACCGTTACACTCTCTTCAAAAAAACAAACAAAAAATAACGACAAAAAAACAAAGAAACCCAATGAAATACATATTCTTTTTAGTTTTTTACTTTTGCACAAAAAAATATATATAAGTATGTATCAAAACAAGAGGGAAGAAGCCTCTTAAACAGGTGTCATTAGATACACATGAGAAAGTGTACGAAGCCTTAGAAAACCAGGACATGTCAGTATTAAGAATAAGTAAAACAAAAAAAAAAAAACGCAAAACTTTTAACTGATTTAAAAGAAAAAGTTTTTTCTGTTTTTTTTTTATTTTTTGTTTTTTCGTTTAAGCCAATCAAATTGATAGCAAAATTGAAAAGGACGAAATAATTAAGGACTAGAAAAAGAACAGCAGCAAAAAAAAAAAAAACTTTGACACACAATACAAATTGTTGTTTAAACCGCTGAAAATAAGTTCTACTAATTAAGAATCTTTTGAAAGTATTGAGTGTTCTTTTTTCTTTCTTTTAAGAAGAAATTTTTTAAATGAAAGAAATTGAATGAAGATGAGGAATAAGTAAGCTATAAAATGGCTTTGATGGAAAGATAATCTCAAAGAGTTGAAATAAAAGCGCATTGTGGAAGTAAAAATTTACTGAATTTTAAAGATTCGCTGAGTTTACATAGCGTAAGCCCAACAAATTAACACAATTCCTTCCAGAATATGATTAAAAATTCTAGGTTTTAGATACTCAAAAATAAATTTTTTAAAGTCGACTTGAGAGTTAATGACGAAATGATTCACTCCTAAACGAAATTTGTTTGATTTGAGTCGTCTTTGATAACCATTGTTCTTGTCTGCATAGTTCCACTTTTTACGCAATCACTTCTCAAAGGATTGTTGGTATTAAGGAAATAGGTTGCATAATGAAATGCGGATACAGGAAGTAGTATTGTAAATTATGCAGCAGAAAGTGAATTTCACATACAGGTGGGTTGGCTGAAGATCGAATGTTTCCCGCAATGTATGGTGCCATCATCAAGCTGGCCACATTCAGGGATATTGAATATTTTCCAGTTCTAATCTTCACAATACAGTGGGAACTCCCGCAGACATTGTGGGAGTAGAAGCTGTTGTCGAATGGATTGAGGATGCCACTTCCAATGTTGTTATGCTAAATGTTCTTTATATCGTTCTGAGATAGTTAGGTGACATATACCTGGCAGGAGAAAAAATCGTGAATTTTCTCAACGATGTCTGCAATATAAGGAGTGAGATAGTAAAATTCTTAACACACGTTTCTCATTAAAACCTTTAACCCAAGTATTATTTGATTTTTTTTATCAAGTCAACTTTGTAAAACATGTCAGTTATTATGTTTAATATTAATTATGTTCATTGTTGTTAATCTGATTAAAATCTGATTAAAATGAGTGACCAGAAAAAAGTGCGTACTGAAATTATTAAATATTTTCAACAAAACCCAACTTGGTCCTACAAAAAGTTGGCCAAGCATTCAAAGGTCTGCCGTCAAACTGTTTCCAATGTTATTACACAGTACCGGAAGAACTTGTCCGTTGATAGAAAACCTGGTTCAGGTAGAACGAATGGTTCACATGATGTTTCTAAAGCCAAACAAATAGAAAGCATTTTCAAAAGAGCTCCCAACACAGCCGGTAGCAAAGCAGTCCGGTTAGCTCAGTGCTCGGACCATTTGGTACGAAAAGATAAAGCTAATGCAGGTTAAAAAACATACAAGGCTCAAAAAGTTCCTGACAGGAACGCTGCTAAAAATTTAGAGGCCAAAAACAGAGCATGGAAATTGAAGTCAAGTTTTATAAAAAATATTCTTGCCGCATAATGGATGAGGAAACGTATGTTCTGGCAGATTTTTCACAACTTGGTCAAAAATTTGATGTTGTTGATGCTCGAGGGAATGTTAAAGAAAATTTTAGGACCCAAAAGCAGACAAAATTTCCCAAAAAGTTGGAAGGATGGAAGGGTTTCCGAAAAAGGTTCAAAATTTCATCACTAGTGATTAAAACTATAAAAATTAAAACTGTGAGTTTAGTGGTTTCATTTTTATTAACATATATGTATGTCAAGATTTTTTCGATCTCAGTCCTTACGTAAGAGATCTCTGATTATCAAGCTGACTACCGGATCAATAAATTGTGTTTTTATGAAGATGACTGCACCATTTCAGGATCAATTAGAACCCATAACAAGGGAATATTGGAAATGAATACTTTCAAGTTCTAATGGATAGTGATCCGGACAAAGAACTGAGTACTTTCCATAGAACTTTGAGTGAAACTTCTTCTGCGAGTTCTGTGGAGTAGACGATGATAAAGTAAATGTTGGACATATTCGGTATCTATTATGCAGATATTCTTAGAACACGACAATGTAGTAAAGAGTCACCAGTACTGCAATCGAATCGAGTGATTTTATTTTTGTTCAAGATCAAGGAATGACAACTTTGACTGCATATCGAAGAATGAATCAATAAAGAAACAGAAGTCGTTTGTGACGTTAAAGTCGTAATTGCAACATGATTACTGCAGAGAATTCCAGGGAGTTAAGCCCTGAATAGAGTGCCAAGTTTCGAAAAAAAGAAACCATGAACTCTTTCCTCTGTAAGGTGTTCTTTTCAACATATACCTCCTATCATTCAATACATCTAAAATCCAATCGGGTTATGGATAGATAATGCTTCATATGATGGCTAGAGAGGATCATACGTCTTGAAATAATAATCGTATACCACCTTTGTTTCATCTCCCAACCAGAAAAATGTGGATACCGCTTAGTCAAATTTTCATAGAGCGATTTACTTTAACACACAATAAACTTGATACTCCAAATTATCTTTTTCTTTCCAGGAGAATTGCCATAAAATGTGTTTTTTCTTCATTGTGCCTTTTCAACCAGTATGTTGGAAAGGAGGCTGGAATTTGCTAACATTCTTTTGGAGCATATTATTTTAAGCTTTATTAGAATCTGGGCTTTATGATGGGCGATCACAATATATCAAAAAGTTTAAGCCTAATCCAAGCTCATACCAATCGAAATAAGACATTTTAGAAGCAATATTCTCTGCTGCGAGGCTTAAGAAAGATTTAACAATTAATCGATAATTATAATGACCTCGGACAGCGCAATTGTCCATTGGCTGATTTTGGTAGTAGATCCTCTAGTAATGTCTCGACCAATTTCCCAAACGGATTGAGAACTGAGGAAAACATAAAATCCTAACACAAAAACTACTTGTTGCATTCACAATGAAAATTAAGTTATTGGCTTTCCAGGATTCGGCATAAGGAAGTACGAAGTATGAACTCATAGTTTTGTTCAATAGGCTTAAACAATCTTCAATTTCTTCGTTCAAGCGAACCATTGTGTTGGTGTTAAAATGTTTCTTTAGTAGGTTTTTATTTAGCCTACCATAGATACTGATTTTCATGGTTCAGCATATAGTTAATAATGCGTCTATTACTTTCCCAATCGCTGCAATATTGTGAACACATCGCACAGTGCTTTGTCCCCATATAACGAATGGACAAAAGTAGAAGGAGCTTTCGTAGAGATATAGAATTTGGTACACAAGTACCCTTTTGCATTATTAGAGATAATTCAAATTTTTATCAAAATCGGGTGAAGGGCTTGCCTACCTGCCATATATACTGAATATTAAAAATGACATTTTAGCTAAAATATTGATTAAAATGTTAAAAACATTTTCAGTTATCTCTAGAATTAAGGGCTTATTGTGTGCCAAAATTAATTTTAAGGACAAGGACTCCTCTTGCTTCCATATAAGTCTAATTTATGTAAAATTCGTTTGACGATTTTATACAAATTTAAATACCATTTTAATATTCTTTCGAAAATTCACTTCATTTATCCAATTTTCTATTGGTAAATAAATGTTAGTAGTTATAAAACTTCTTATTTATTGGAAATATATATTTTTTAAATAATTACATTAAATTAAATAATGTACATGAGTATCCGTTTTAGTCTCAAACTTGCTAAAATTTAAATTACGTAATATAATTCTAAAAATGGTAAATTAAAAATTCATATTCAGTAATTTTTAATTCTTAATATAATTAAATGTTTTAAAACAATTAAGAAGGTATGGTCGGTCAAGCTCGACCATATAATACCCTACACTAAGTAAATGAGCAAAAACATGTTTCTTTTAAAATTTCAATAATTTATATTCGTGGGTGATTTTCGGAAGTGGGCCTTATATGGGAGCTATGACTAATTATGGACCGATCAGCATGAAATTAGGTCGTGTGATTTATGTCTATATGAAATTTAATTATGTTGAATTTTATGTGTATACCAACGTTTTTAGGAGATTTAGGCATGTTAAAGTGATTTTCGGAAGCGTGTCTTATATGGGAGCTATGACTAATTATGGACCGATCATAATTAAATTTAGTGACATAAATTCCTTATATATTAAACTTATTTGGAGCAAAACTTGTGTAGATACCTATATAAATAAAACATATATGACCGATAAAGTCCAGTTTCGGGAGGATATTTGTATGGGAGCTAGGTGAAATATTGAACCGATTTCAGCCAGTTTCAATAGGTTTGATCCTTGGGCCAAAAAAAGTATAAATACCAAATTTTATTGAAATATCTTAAAAATTGCAACCTGTGCTTTGCGCACAATGCTTACATGGACAGCCAGACGGACGGACATAGTTTAATCGACGAACCAATTATTGAAAATAACAAAAAAAAGCACGATTTTTTATGAAAATTTATTCAAAATTCGATATACATAAATTGTACAATTGGTATTATAATTTAAATGATTTAATATAATTTTCAATGTGGGAAATTATTAACATTTTATACTAAAATGAACAATAATAATAATTTTTTAAAAATAATTTTTTTCAAAATTGCGGCAAAAATTCCGTTAATTTTATTTTTATTTTAAATAAATAAATGTATTAGCTATGAAAAACAATAACAAAAAAATACTACATTTTATACACTTTGTTTATATTTTCCACCAAACTGTAATATTTTTTAATTTTTAATATGCACTTTTTAAAGCTTTGTAAAAACATTCCAAGAGTGAAATTTCACAACAAGAATTTTTCCTTTTCTTGACTGTATACATAGTTATTTAAAATATTAAACTAAAAAACTTTTTTCCAAAAACCTAAATTTTTATAATATTTTTTGTAAGTCTATCTTCAAAAGCACTTTCGTTTCCCTGAAAAATTTTCTGACTTTAGAGCCTTCTCTCAGTAACAAATGTAGTCATATCAATATAATTTTTGGATGAGTATATTAGATGTCTTCTTATCTCTCAAATTACATATATTTTATTAAAATTTGGAAGAAAAATTTATTTTCGACTTTTGTCTATGAAACAGAGTACTGTGCATCGTGTTGATGTTAAAATATTTCTCTCGTAGCTGTTTATTTTACTAGCAATATAGTTGGGTTTTAGATTTAAATGCATTCGATTTCGAACAGGAAAAATCAATGAAAGGACAGGACATCTTTTATTCCCAAGGATAATCAAGCTATTAGGCTTTCATGTCTCAAGTTGCGCAAGTTCGTAGACGATTTTTCATCAGGGTTGAATAAGAAACCATTATGTTCCGAATCATTTCATAACATTGACGATTCGCTGTTAATATCTTAATGTTACTTTTAGTTGTTTAATTAGCTAACAATTGAATTGAATATCATGAGTTCGGATTGTTTGAGTTACCGGGTGCCTCAAGGGAAAATCTACCTAAGCTTTGTTATTATTCCAAATGCATCGAACGGCACGCCGTGTAGAGTTAGTGTTTATCACATCCCATTACTATGTTTATAAATCACATGCTTCTACTTAGTAGAAGAAATTATATTTTCAAGGAGTATTTGGTAACCAAATAATCTCAGTAAAGTCACTAAGACATCACTAAGGACCGTCAATGACAGGAGAATTGTTTAGTCGTCTAATCTTTATGCGTATCTAGAGTTGAGTTTCCGATCTAGATCTATCAAAGAATATCAGTGTTAAATCACTAAGTGCAGTCAGTGACAGAAGAATAGTACAGAAGTATTATCTTCATTTTAAAGTAATTGCTATTTGTTTTATAGATTTAAATCTCCGAGAGCGTTCGTTAATTTTTATTTTATTTTAACACAAATTGCGAAGCTTTTTGCTTGTCTCTGAGTCTCTGGCGGGAATCGAACACGCAAGTCTCAGATTGATAGGCCAGAACACTATCATCTAGTCTATAGGGGCTAAGAGACTAAGGGTCATTATTACAACTTCCCTTTATGTTCCCAATAGTAAAAGTTAACTTTAAAGCAACATTTGTTACCTTTTACTATTACGAACTTAAAGGCAAATTGTAATAATGGCCCTAAGACTCTAATCACGAATGACCTGCAGAGTGTCAGAAGAATTGTTCTGCCGTGTCATCCTTCTCTTCAATGAGACACAATTGTTACATGGGCGCAGGCATATATAGGATTAATATTCTGATCTATAGTTTTCTCGATTTAAATCTCCGACAGCATTTTGTTGACTATTTGGTGTCTGAAATCACTTCAGACAGTTACTTGTATATTTAGAATTACGTATCAGATCTAGAGTTATTTGGATTTAACTCGCCAATAGTGATAACATCTTATTGAGTTCAATTTCGGAGCATATTGAAAACTTTAACCGCATGTATGCGGGATGTTAATATTTATTTACTTTGGAAGTAATTGTCTTTTTTGGTAAGATAGCTATATGTATGACAGTAAACCGATTCTTTGAATAATCCTACAGATTACTCCTACCAGTTTCTGAAAGATATTATTGGGTGTATGACTTAAAAAATGCTGGATTTTTAATAGATGGCGTGCGAAAATTTCGCTTTTTATGCCAACAAAGCGTCATATGCAGGAAGCTTTACTTCTTTAATTTAAAAAAAGTGATGCTGAAGCACACCGTTTGCTTACCGAAGCTTATGGTGAATGTGTTCCATCGGTTTTAACGTGCTAAAGTAATGATTTTTACACTGAAGGCAAAGATCGCCCAGGCCAGCCAAAAAAGTTGGAAGACTAAGAGTTGGAGACATTACGCCATAAAGATTGTTGTCAAACTCAACAATAGCTTTCAAAACCATTGGAAGCTACCCAAGCAGCAATTTCAAAATGTTAGCGAGCAGCAGGATTCATCGAGAGCACGGAAATTGGATACCATACGAATTGAAGCTGAGATACCACGAAATTTGATTTTGTATGTCTTAAATGATACTTGAACGCTATAAAAGAAAATCATTTTTCCAACGAATCATAAAATGGATCCATTACGATAACCCGAAGCGTAAGTGATCGTATGTGAAGCCCGACCAACCACCCGAATTGACACCAAAGCCAAATATCCATTGCGCTAAGGTAATGCTCTGTATTTGGTAGGACCAAAAGGGTCCTATCTATTATGAGCTGATGAAATCTATATAACCAACGCAACTGATTCGTTTGAAGCAAGCATTGGCCGAAAAACACCCAGAATATGCGGTCAGACATGAAACTCTAAAATTCTATCATGACAACACTCGCCCAGTCCAGACGTTGCTCCTTCCGACTAATATTTGTTTTAATCGAAGCAGAACGCTGACTGTGGGATACGCTTCACTTTGGAACAGCGTATCCGTTATTGGATTGATTCGTTGTTGGCCTCAAAAGAGGAGCAGTTCTTTTGGCTCGGAATCCATATGTTGCCTGCAAAATGGTAAAATACCATAGCTAACAATGGCCAATACTTTGAATAACTTTATACTGTACAAATAAAAGCAAAACATTTTAAAAAATCCTCCATTTTTAAGTCATATACCCAATATTAAGTCCACACTATGATATTCTAAACTTAATTCTCCTAAACATCCTTAATCTAAGTAAAATTTAGTATCAACACCAAATACTGTCATAAAACCGATTCTTTGTCTAATCATATAGCTTGCTCCTACCACTTTCGGAAAGATATTACTTTTGGAGCTAATTTTATGCGTGCATTTGTGAGGGTGATATTTAAATATAAATAATATTCTCAAAAAAACTGTATTAATGTTGTGAAAGCAAATTTCTCAAAGTCTTTACACATCTATCTTCGAAAAAAACAAATTTATTAAATTGATTTAATGTCAATATTTGTTGCAGTTTATATAAACCATAAAATTACAGAAATTCGAAATGTTTTTTTCATCTTTTCTTTTGTAGAGAAAAACTGCATACATGCATATTAATGCAGCTGCTTGAAAACTCTTGAAATGCTATAAAAATTGCACCTAAGATGTTTTTCTTATTATTTATACAGAAATTATGTCAAATATACGATTTCTATAACACCACAACAAATGAGTAGAACGATTTCAAGTTGCTGGTAAGAAATATAAACAGGAAACACGTAACAAATAATTATTTTTTCAAAAAATACATATGATGTTGGCTCATAATTTGCTAAGAGTTTTGTGAAATACACGATACACACATTTGTGAAGAAAGTAAAGAGTTTGGAGAAAATAAATAGTGCATGCTTTCATGCGAAAGAAATGGTACAAAATTTTAAAAATATGCCAAAGAAGTGTGAACAATTGGCAGTTTTTGAAGCTTTGGCTTGCGGAAGCTACAAATTGCTTTAAAATTAGCCTCCAAGGAAAGAGGATAATTAGGGAGTCAAATCATAAACTGAAATCGAAATATTAAAGGAACCTTAAAATAATAGTTTAAAGTCTCTATTAATCGTATGCCTTAATTATTTCATGCTCACTTACTGTTATCCTTAGCAGCAACTTACGTACATTAAAAATATTTATTTATTGATTTTTCTTCATATATATTTTCACACATCCTCTTTGTGTGAAAATCCTTTAATACACACAGCACAAGGAAAACTGAAAAAAAAAAAAAAAAAAAACAGAAATATACCTCATTTATTTGTGGCACAAACAGCCTCCACCCCCTTCTTGTCTGTCATTAAAAGCACTGAGAAGAGCTGTTAGTAAAGTAAAGCTGAGGCAGCATTAAATAAAGAAATCTATGCTGGAAACTTGGAAACAAATTGTTGGCTGGTTAACACAGTAATTTCGACTTAAGGCTTACGTAGAAAAAGTTTACATTCTGTTCAGAACATGCTTTAGCAAAAACGAAATTACTTTCAGCTCTTACTAAATGTGTATTAATATACATAAATATCCTTCAGCTTCTGCAGCAGATTCATGAATATTCAAAAACAACTACTACAAAAAAACGACAACTTTTCATTTCGTTTATTTTGTATTTTTTTATTTTTTATTTTTTATTTTTCATTTTTTATTTTTCGTTTTTCATTTTTTAAGCAGCAGTGTGAAGGAAATGAAAATAATTGACATTTTTATTCATCATACACAGCCATCTTGCACATACACATTTTGAAATTTAAATAAATGAAGAAATGAGAAATATGAACAAAATAGCAACAATAAACAAGATGTATACATGTATAATAATTTACACACACACATATATGCATATGCCGAAACACACACAACAATCTATCTGTTTGGAAAAGGAAACGGAAGAATATAATACAAGAAACTGAAACACACAGACAAGACACTCAGTATGTATCCAGTAGTTCTAGGAGACTGGCCCGAACTAGTGATTTTACCTATCCTTTAGGGTGACAATAAGTTACATAAATAGCTACGTGAATAGATCTTTTAACACGTGCATGTGGTCAATTTCCACTAAGCAGGGGGTCAATTTCCTGTAAAATAGAGTCAGTTACCTAACTGGTTAATCGATCAGCTACATGACTAGTTATTTTAACATGCATTTTTAAGGTGCTAAGGAGTGAGATCGAAAAATTCTTAACATACATTTATAGTTTTAATTTTCTTTTATTTGATTGAAATTATTATTACAATTTACAAAAAAAAAAATATTTTTGTAATTTTAATCAATAGTGATGAAATTTTGAACCTTTTTTGGAAACCTTTCCATTAACGTTTTTATATTGCTTTCTGTTGCTTTGTTCGAACAGGTAGTCCATCTCGGTTTAAAATCTACCACACTTTTCGACAGCTTTGTTGTGCTCTTCAATTCTCTTTTAATAAGAGCCCAATATCTCTCCACTGTCCTTAGCCCCAGGCAGTTTGGAGGAATTTCCTCTCTTGGTACAAATACCACATTATTGTTCTTGAACCACTCAAGGACTTGTTTACCATAGTGACAGGATGCCAAGTCAGGCCAAAAATAAGTGGACACATTATGAAGTCTTAAGAATGGAAGCAGCCTTTTTTGTAAACATTCCTTGATGTAAATTTCGGTATTTATAGAGCCCTTTGTAACAAATGATTGGCTTGTTTTGCCGCAACTTCAAATTGCTTGCCATACCAAGAACTTTCTGGAAATTTCTTCTGCTTTTGGGTCCCAAACTTTTCTTCAACATTCCCTCGTTGCGAAAAATCTGCCAGAACATACGTTTCGTCATCCATTATGCAGCAAACATATTTTTTTTATAAAATCTGACTTCAATTTCCGTGCCCTGTTTTGGCCTCTAAATTTTATGCAGCTTTCCTGTCAGGAACTTTTTGAGCCTTGTATGTTTTTAAACCTGCATTAGCTTTTACTTTTCGTACCAAATAGTCCGATCACTGAGCTAACCGGGCTGCTTTCCTACCAGATGTGTTGAGAGCTCTTTTGAAAATGCTTTCTATTTTTTTGGCTTTAGAAACATCATGTGGGTTATTCCTTCTAGCTGAACCAGGTTTTCTATCAACGGACAAGTTCTCTCGGTACTGTTTAATAACATTGGAAACAGTTTGACGGCAGACCTTTGAATGCTTCGCCAACTTTTTGTAGGACCAAGTTGGGTTTTGTGGAAAATATTTAATAATTTTAGTACACACTTTTTTCTGGTCAGTCATTTTAATCAGATTAACAACTAATTAATATAATTGACATTAAACATAATAACTGACGTGATTTACAAAGGTAACTTGATCAAAAAAATCAAAAAAATACTTGGTTTAAAAGTTTTAATGAAAAACGTGTGTTAAGAATTTTACGATCTCACTCCTTAATTTACCTCAAATAGTTTCTAAAGTGCAGTACAAAATAAACAATTAAACAGACAACAGTCTAGGTTACTTGAATTCACGCTAGGTTACATGGGATCTCAGTATACTTAAGCAAAAATAAAATAAACTGCATGATAATTATATCAACACAATTTATATAAAACCAGTTTTTACGCACGACTCATAAAAAATGCAAAACACAATTAACATTTAAAGTGACTACACTCTAGATTACTTAGAGACAGTTGTCTTCACGTAAAAGTATTGGGTGTATGAATTAAAAATGCGTGGTTTTTTCCAATTTATAGATTTTATTTTGAAACATTTGTACAATATAAATTAATTCAAAGTATTGGCCATTGTTAGCTCTGACCTTTTCCCATTTTTCTGGCAACATATGGATTCCGAGCGAAAAGAACTGCTCATCTATTAAGGCCATGGACATATCAAGCCAATTTAGGATACTCTGTTCCAAAGTGAAGAGTATCCCATAGACAGCTTTCTGCATCGATCAAAACAAGTAGTAGTCGGACGGGACAGGGTCTGGACTATAAAGCGGGTGAGGTAAAACATCCCAACCACTTCATGCTAAATACTTTATAACAGGTATTGCAACATGTGGCCGAGCATTGGAATATTACGGTTTCATGTCTGGCCACTGTTCACTTCCAACGAATCAGTTGCGTTCGGTACAGGTTCCCTGTGATGGTCTGATCAGATTTCATCAGCTCATTATAGATATCACCCTTTTGCTCCCAACAAATAGAGAGCATTACCTTAGCGCCATGGATATTTGGCTTCGGTATCGATTCGGTTAGTTGGCCGGGCTTCACATACGATCTCTTACGCTTCGGGTTATCTTATTGAATCCATTTTTCATCGCATGTAATGATTTGTTGCAAAAATGATTTTCTTTTATAGCGTTCAAACATCATCGTAGTCATGCAAAATCAAGTCTTTCAAGGTCTCTCAGTTTCAATTTGTATGGTAACCAATTTCCTTGCATTTGGATGAATCCTGCTGCTCGCAAACGTTTTTAAAATTGCTGCTTGAGTAGTTCCCAATGATTTTGCAAGCACTTGTTGAGTTTGACAACAATAGTCATGGATTAATGCCAACAATTCTTGGTCTTCAAACTTTTTTGGCTAGCCTTTCCGATCTTTGTCTTCCGAGTCAAAATCACCACTTCTGAACCGCACAAACCATCTCTACCACGTTGAAACCGATGGAACCCATTCACCATAAGCTTTGGTGTATGTCAGCTGCATTCTTTCAAAATAAAGAAGTAAAGCAAAACTTTGTTGGTACAAAATTCTACTTTTTCTAAGCGAAAAAAAACGTTGTTGTTTACACTATAATATTCAGTAACTAAGTGAGAATAAATGACAGATATGTAGCTTGCAAAATGACATATAAGTTATTCACAAAAACAAAAGCAGCATTCCAAAGATACGCCATCTATTGCAAATCCCCCGTTTCTTAGTCATACACCCAATATAAAGTAACCAATTGACATCTCTCTGCACTACAAAGAGCACATACGTTACAAATGACCCAGAATATATAAATAAGAGCTATTCAATTGATCATACATCAGTGACAATCTATAAGGGATACATTGACTACTTACTTAACTGCTGGGTAGCTTAACCAATATTTTAATGAATGAATGAAATGAATGATAAAACTACAAGATGTTCTTGGCTGGTTGCTTGTATTATATTGTCTCAAAAAGACAAGAAAAGAAGAAAAGAAAAAAACTAATTTTATCAAGGATATATGTAGATTAAATATCAAGCCTGGCAAAACCACAAGCAAAATTGAGAAATTAAAGACTTTCTTTAGGACCACTGTAGACCAAATCAGCTTTCCAAGGCAGCAACGACAACATCAACCTATTTCCTGGTAGTGGCAATATATTGATGAAATTAAAATTCTTAAAATATCCATACATATATTTTATATTGTCAGTTTTCAGTTCATGCGATTGTGATCAGCCGATATATTTTTTAAATATTTTTTACTTTTTTCATTTTATTTTCTTTTATACCTTGACCTGAATTTAACATGTCGTTTTCTTTTTTTCTTTTTTTTTTAAGCAAAAATGAGAACTTTTTCATGCATTTTTATTTGTTGCTTTCAATTCTCTGAAGACACTGGTAGCCAATAGTTTTATCGTTATTCTTGTGGCATATTGTTTTAATTAATTCTACAAAATCAACAACAATAATAAAAACTATATAACTTGTTTTGTTGTAGTAGTTGTTGGTGAGTGTTTAGTTGATTACATTTATTCATTTCTCTCAATTAAAGTGAAAATGATTTAAAATAACAATTCAATGCCTTTGGTTTAATTAAAAAAGCCAAGGAGTTAAATTTGAATAAATCTTTGCCTTGACTTTTGTTATGGTCATCTATTTTGATAGGAAATAAAATGAGTTTAGACTGATTTAAAATTAGCTTTTAAAGTAAATCAATGGTCGGCACAAAGAGTACATGCAACATTGGTTAATGTATTGTAATGTAAAACGATATTTTTGATTGTATTTTTGATAAACAATCTCTAATTTGTTTCCCATTTTTAAAATTTTAACGAGTTTCGCTGATATTCGTGTATTCATCAGAATTGTCGAACGCTTTCGGTGGCTAGGGACGATGAGGGCCGACCACTGATGCAAATAGTTAAATAAAATATGACTGAACTTAGTTAGAGTTAAAAGCGTCACTACGGTTCCTAATTTCACGGAATTTTTCCTTTCCCGGGCGGAAATTAAAAAATATTTCAATTTCCGGGAATTCGCGGGTAATTTTTCCCAATTAGGAACCCTAACCTTTTATTGTAGTAATATCATAAGAGCCATTACAGTACTTCAGTAGAAATCGTCATAATGGAGAGGATCATGCAATCAAACGTCGATATGTATACCTCAGAGATGAAACTGTATAACATCAACTACTTTAGCAGTTAAAACTTTGGTTTATTTGTATCGAATCAATAACTTTATTGAACAATAATACTGGGTGTATGACTTAAAACTGCGGGATTTACAATAGATGGGGTATCTTTTGCCGCTGATACACACCGATTGCTCACAAAAGCTTATGGTAAATATGTTTCATCGGTTTCAACGTGTGAGAGATGGTTTGTGCGGAAGACGAAGATCGCCCAGGCCAGTCAATACAGTTTGAAGGGCAAGAATTGGAGGTATTACTCCATGAAAATTGTTGTCAAACTCAACAAGAGCTTTCAAAATCATTGGGAGCTACTCAAACAGCAATATCGAAACGTTTGCGATCAGCAGGATTCATCCAGAAGCAGGGAAATTGGGTACTATACGAATTGAATCTGAGAGACCTTGGAAGACGATTTTGTATATCTGAAATGCTGCTTGAACGCTATAAAAGAAAATAATTTGTACACCAATCATTACTTGCGATGAAAAATGTATCCATTAAAATAACCCTAAGCCCAAGAGATCGTATGTGAAACCCCGACAACCATCCGAATCGATACTATAGCCAAATATCCATGACGCTAAGGTAATGATCTGTACATGGTGGGATCCAAAGGGTCCTATCTATTATGAGCTGCTGAAATCTGGCCAGATCATCACAGAGAACCTGTACCGAACGCAACTGATTCGTTTGAAGCGAGGATTGGCCGAAAAACGCCCAAAAACTGTAATATTCCATCATGACAACGCTCGGCCACATGTTACAATACCTGTTAAAAAGTATTTAGAAGGAAGTGGTTGGGAAATTTTGCCTCACCCGCTTTATAGTCTAGACCGTTCCCCGTCCGCATACTATTGTTTCGATAGATGCAGAACGCTCTCTCTGAGATACGCTTCACTTTGGAACAGTGTATCCTAACTTGGCTTGATTTGTTCTTGGCCTTAAATGATGAGCAGTTCTTTTGTCGGGAATCCATATGTTGCCAGAAAGATGGAAAAAAGTGATAGCTAACAATGGTCAATACTTTGAATAAATTTATATTGAACAATTGCTACAAAATAAAAGCTAAAACTTTGAAAAAATCCCGCATTTTGACTATATTTTATAATTCGATTTGCTCGAAAAAGTTTTTTTAAAGATCACTGATCTTTGCTTGCAGATCACATTTTTGCATAATTTATAATTTTGCATAATTTATATATTTAATTTTGTTTGGTACTTTCCCTTGAGCATTTGTTAGGTTCAGCCTGAAATGATTTTAAATTAAAATTGTATTTTACCTCCTCAGTAAGTACCATCAAACATCAATGTCTTAAAACTAATAGTGTTCCTTGCAGAGCTATTCCTAGTATTCAGCTATTTTAACAGTGAGTGAGATTATCAGACATTAAAAAAAACAAGTAAGAGAGCTATATTCGGCTGTGTCGAATCTTATATATACCCTTCACCAAATTATACTTTAAAATAAAATTTAAAAAAATTTTTTTTTAAATATTTTTTTTCAAAATTTTTTTTTAGAAGTTTTTTCCAATTTTTTAAAAAAAAAATTTAATTAATTAGTGAAAAATATGTATGACAAAAGAATGTTTTCTGTAAAATAAAAAATTCGGGTTAAAAAATATGTTTCCCGATTTTGACCCATTGTAGGTCCAACTTTGTATAGCCTTATATACATCGTTGCAATGGACTTTGAAATATCTATCATTATATATCCATATTGTCTATATTTATGACTTAGTAATCGAGATATAGATAAAAAAATGTCTAACGTTTCCGTTCAAATATTATTACTGAAATAATTTTAATTATCTTTACCGTTATATTTTAACCATATCGAATCGTTACGCAAAATATGAATTGGATTTCGTGTAGAGTATTTTGATACGAGTAAGTAATTAAACAATTTAGGCATTTGTTATGATAAATATGTAGCTGTTTTCAATGCTTTCTTTCACAAAACATAAATAGTGGCCATCGTATTTTAGAATAAAGTATATTCACAAATCATGTTTGTTTATCTAAAACTAGCAAATCATTATATTTACTAAATGTTCATTTGTATTTCTGTATCCAAGAGGGAGGGAGTTAATTAATTTGTAAAATTATTGTTTAACAAAATTTTTAATTAATGAAACAGAAAATATCATTCCAAGAACAGCAGAACATCAGTTTATTTTATACATTTAATACAATCTTTTAATTTCATTTGTATTATATTTAAGAAATTCTATACCAATGTTTTTGTACAACTGCTGCTGCCTCAGCTGGATTATGTTCATCAAATGATTGTTTTATACAACTTGTATTTGAGATGTAGAAAGAAGCTTGTGGCTTGTGTGTGGCTGGTAAACTTAATGATTTTTTCGGTTTGTTCATTTAATTAAAAACGTATTAAAGTCGAACATAACGTGTTTTTTATGTAAATGGATGCCTCATAAAGATCAATAAATTTATGGCCTATAAAAATTGTGATTTTTTTTTTTTTTTGTTTGGCATAATGTTGGTGATTTTATGGCGAACGAGTTTTTGAAAGATAATTCTTTAGTTTAAATAGTTGTTTTAAGTTGATGAATAATTGAGTTAAAAGTTTGATATAATAGAGTTTCGACACATTGTTTCCTTTTAGACTACCACTCAGGGTTACTAGGAACTAGGAAAATATGTTATGGAAGGAAGGAATGGAACTTTCCTATATTGAAAGTGACAGGAAAGACTTCAACGGGAAGTATGGCTAAAGAACGAATTTTCCCTGTAGTGTGTTGTGCGGTCCACTGGCCAATCGATCACAAAGGGATGTGTTCTTGATGAGAAACGTGTATTACGTAAAAATCTGCGGGTATCAGGAACAAATTCATCAGAACACCTAATTTCATCAGTACACATTCGATTGTAGTACCGATAGATAGTGAAACTCAGTTCACATTGCGTCGGCCCTCTCCTGTACGCAGTGGAGAAGCTTCAAAATAGACTTTGAAGCACCGGTCCATACATGAGAGTTGAATTCCTTTTCGGTCGGATATAGCTGGTGTAAATAGTGAGGAGATCAGATGGAGTGAAGTAGATCATATACCGTTTCAGAAAACCGAGACACTTGAATGCTTCTTTCGACACTTGAAAAATGTGTTTAGACCAGCGGACATCGCATGATATTCTCGTGCCCAAAACATCAATAGAGTCTGCTTTCACAACATTTACCCCACCCATAAATACACGTGAAGTGACATGGTCTGTCGTTCGTTTATGTGTCAACATGCAACACTAAGTTTCGCGAGCGTTGAAAGCTACCCTATTCGCACGATCCCATTCAGAGATTGTCACAAGGTCCCGATTAAGGGATTGCCTCATTGTCCCAATCTCCGACAGGCTTGGTCTACAACCGAATGAATATGAATGGCAGATGATGCTGTAATCTGCAAAAGAATAGATAGGATTGGACGTTTGATGTAGATGGTTGTTTAGAAAAATAAGGAATAGAGTAGGAGAAAGAACGTAGCCTTGCGGGACCCCTGAATTTATCTTTAACACCCTTACTAGTATTAGCCAGTTCAACAGCAGCAACCACCTGCTGCTCCCCAGAAGAATACTCTCCCAATATTACACTTACGGGGCCGTAGATTCTTTCGAATCTAGCGACATCCTGTCTGTGTTTCTTGAGAAGGTACTTTGCCTTTGCGGTAAATGACTCCGGATCTCTCTGTTCCATCTGTTATCAATAACTCGTGGAGGGGAACTAGCCAGCTCCTCCACTTCGACCTGGCGAACAAGATTGGCGACTTTAGCGCCATGTTTACAACCTTCTATTGATAGTCTCTCTTGGTTTCCCTTGCCATCATCAGTAGAAGGGAATGTCTTTGCTATCTGACTCTGAGCAGATATCATAGTGATATTGAGCTCATCGTCAGAATGGAGAACCGTCTCCTCCAACTTCTAAGTGGCGCAAGTTTCCTCAAAGGAGTCTTTCCGCAATCCCAGAAGACCATCCACATCAAGTTGTCTCACCTATCCTTCATCTCCCAAATCCTCCGATTCTACCTCGTCCCTGAAAGCAGAAGTGTAAATCCTTATTCTGCTTCTGCCAACATCTCTGCCAGTCCTGTCCCTATTTCTTTAAATTTTGGATCAATTTTGTTCCTACGAGTGCGGACCATCTCACGCAGTGACGGCATGCGTGAACTAGGCAACTAACTACAACAGCGTATTATCTTGACGCTGGGGAGAGCTGTTAGCGGCTTGTTTATTTAAAGACTAACTAACCATCCAGGTTCTCGGAACTGCATCCACTCACCTTGACCTTAAAAGTGTATATGTACCGCATAACCCCCGGTAAAGCCTCTAATATACAAGTGGCGAACCTATTAAACGGGCATAGCGCGAGAAATAGCTACAGTTTACACTGTCGCTCCAATATCTTGACACTTTACTTTCGCCAAAACGATGAATGGAATGACACCAATTTTCCGATAGGAAGGCTAGCTGTCTCCCATAGAGCGTCCTCTACGAAAGCCATACTGGCGGACGTTAAGTAAATTGTTGGAATCCAAATATTTAACAAGATGGTAGTTTACCATACTCTCCATAACTTTGGAAAGTGCAGAACAAATTGCTATTGGACTGTAATTTTTAGGGTTATAAGCTTCTCCCTTTCTAGGAATAGACGTTATATTAGAAACCTCCCAACATACAGGAAATACACAGACACGGTATGAAGTGCTGAAAAGGTGAGCTAATGGGCGAGCTTAAGTCTTTATGTTATCATTTAAAAAGTTCTCTGTGTACATATTTTATTATTTAATGGTAAAAACTTTTTGTTAAAAACATACATTTACACATTTAAATAAGAAAGAAAAAACTTTCTTTAAAACAAAAAAAAAATAAATAAAAAACACATCAAATATTTAATAATCTTCCTTCTATAAGTCCTTGTGCCAACAACAGCAACATCACAAATATAAATATAAGAAAATAAAAACAATAAATGCTAGAATATTCAAGTACCAATAAAACAATACAATCAAAAAAGTATAAAGAATATTAAACAAAATAAAAATGAAAACAATAGGAAAAGTTACCTACGAAGAGTAGTATGCAGCAGAGAGAAACAGGCAAAACAAAAAAAATAAAAAATATTGTATTAAAAGTTTTCAATTTTTTAAGAAAACAACAAGATTTTTCCAAACAACTGAAGAGTTTTTTTTTTCTCTTTTTATTTTAAACTCAATATTTTATTTTTTTCCTATTTCTGTTGCAGCAAATAGATGTGAGTTTAAGTGCTTAAAAGAACGCTGGAGTACTAAAGTTTAATGAAATTTTCTTTTATTTTTAAGAATTTTCTAAAGTTGAATATTTTTATATTTTTTTTGTCGTTTTTTTTTTTGGCATTTTATCCAAATGACCCACAAAATTTGTAAGGATTTATGTAAGTAGTTATTGTGTTCGTTAGATTAATTAAAAAACTTGCACAAAATTTATTTGCATATATTTCGAACACACTCGTTCACTCTCACTCATATAGAAGAGGACTTCAACAACAAATAAAAACACTCAACAACATCCAACAATAATGAAATGGAAAAAAAGGATATACAAAATTAAACCGATGCAGAAAAAAAAAACAACAACAGAAAAGCGACAAATACATAATAGTTTTGTACTTTATAATAAAGCTGGTACTATTGCACTTTTTTGTTTGACAATTATTTCACAACAGAAAATTAAAACAGTTATTTGGTACAATCATTAACATCTCAAAATTATGGCAATTTGAAAAACCAAATTTTAAAAAATTGTCTAAATATTGCGGGTTTATTTTATAATTTTAGCTTTTATTTTGAAATATTTGTACAATAGAAATTTATTTAAAGTATTGGCCATTGTTAGCTAAGGACTTTTCCCATATTTATGACAAAACAACTGCTCATCTTTTAAGGCCAAGAACATATCAAGCCAATTTACACGCAGAAAAATAATATAGTTGTGCATGTTTATGTAACCATTTCGACATGTTTAACAATATTATAGTCACAGTAACTATTTATATGATTGTATTAATCATATAAATATGGTTAATTTACGATTCACATGATTCTAGTAACCATATATTTGGTTACAGTAAACAAGTATATGTTTGTGACAACCATTTTTATGATGAATAATTTTAACATAATATGTTTTTCTCAGATTATGATATCCATCAGCCGAGAGCAACATAATATGAAAAGTCCTTCATCATATAAATGGTTGTCACAAACATATACTTGTTTACTGTAACCATATATATGTATATATATTGTTTTACATTAATCAAGTTTAGTTTTATCATTTACGTATAAAAAACTAAAAAAAATCATCTTATAAAATCAGGCGCGGATCCAGAGGCGGTAAATAGGAATTTCCCCCCCTCCCCTAAAACCGCAGTTGCGACGACCACTTAATCCAGTATTCGTACAGGAAGTATTATCGTTAGCGCCATACATTTGGTGAATGGCCGAAGGAAACATTGCTCACGAGTTGCGTAGGGTTTTCGAATACAAATAGAGTTGTCGATTGTTATGCCAGATTATGCCAGAAATGATTTACTTGAGACATTAAAATTTTCATTACACAATCACTGGTAGACAACTAGTGTTGATTTTTTCAAATAAATTTTAAATTAAATCGATGACTACAATTAAAATCATATGAATACGCAACAGTACCCAGCAAGAATTTTGTGAATACTGCTAATGGCAACTAGTTACCACATACTTTATTTTGTAATGAGTGGTGGTTACCCAGCACATTATTTTATTTAGTAGAGAAGTGTGTTTAACTGAAAAACGAGACGTTAGTTGAAGGCATTAATTTTTTTTTTTGTATATATACTCACTGCTAACTCACTGCTCCATGTACGAGTTATTTTATCGTACATGGAGCAGTGAGTTAGCAACGCGACTTTCAAACAAAAGACAATTTTGTTTCTATTTTTTTTTAGCTACATATTCTTGTTGTGAATGTAACTACTCATACCTGTGCTTTAGTAAGCGAGACCCATGAATTTGTTCAAATCGCGAACAAAAATAACTAGTGTTTCAGTCAAATAATAAGTACCCAGCAAAATTTTAACATACCTGGTAAGCCAGCAAGTAATATTGGAAACAAGTAGAAACTACTTACTTTTGGGGGGAATAGCTACTTATTTTTGTTCGACGTTTTCCCAAAAATAAGTAGTTACCTAAAACAACTAAATATGTGGTTACCAATTGACGTACAAAAGCTCTGCGAATAATGGATTATTTAGTTTGTTACAAATTGTAATAGAATAACTATTTATAATCCAACATACTAAAAACGAAGAAATAAGTAGCTACTCGTATTCTGATCGTAATTACATAAATAAGTGGTTACTTACAGTTCTCTATGATGGATAACCTTTTATAAATGAGCTTCAATTTTATTTTAATGAAATAAGTGATGTCAATTATATGTGCAGATTAAATTGTACCAAATCATCAAAGTACAAAAGTTTGTATTTAATTATTTTAATATGAAATTAAAAACAAAACTTTGTTATTTCAGGGCCTTAGAGTTCTAAGCATTCGAACTTTTAATACATAATTAAACAACTTCGTGGAAAAGTCTTCGAAATACCTTTCGATTAATATATAATATGACCAATAGTATTAACCCATTGCGTGTAATAGTTAACATTTATGTTTTTAGATTGATTTTTATAAACAAACTACAGTCAAACTCGTTTATAACGAACTCGGTTATAACGAATTCTCGGTTATTACGAACTACTTTTCATGTCCCGACATTTTGGTAACTGTTTTCATACAAAAAACTTCTCCTATAACGAACTCAGTTATAACGAATCTTCGAATGAAACGAACCATTTTTTCAGTCCCTCGAGTAAAATTTCTTACAATTTTCCTTTTTTATAACGAACTTGAAAAATTATCTGTTGAAATCATAAGAAAATGTTCAGTTATGTTTGAATAATATTTAAATTTATTAAGAAATATATGAACAACTAAAATAAATGATTGTTTTTTGTAAATAATAAGAAATAAATTACAAATTCTAATATTGTTGATAGCGGAAGAAGCCACTTTATTTTTTGGTCTACATAAACCTCACCCGTTATTAAACATATTATATACAAGTACTTATTTCACTCTTTTAGGTAACAATATATGCAACTACTTATTCAGATCATTACCAGCAACTAGTTATTATTGTATTTGAAATAATGAGATTTGTAAGTACAACTCATTACTTTGTAACCTAGGAAATAACTACTACCCATTACCGAAATTCTAGAATATTTTGCTGGGATAGTTATCACTTTGCTCCAATATTACTTGCTGGCTTACTAGATAAGTAAAGTTTTTGCTGGGTAGTCGAAAATCAAATACATTCAAAATTGTTCATGAAATTTTAGAATACAATACAAAGAAATTTAATCATGAGACTGTTCTACGATTAGTTTCAGATTGTTTATATGCTCGAAAACTAGATGTTTTTTTCTTAATTCTGGAAGAATATCATATAGCTGATCATGTTATTGATCATACACCTGGCATAGTGTTCAAAAATGGCACCAAGTAACTTATTTTGGTTGCAAAAGTGTATTGCTTGAATATTAAACGAATTTTTACCGCCATTATAAACCCTCCGTTCTACGATTATTCTAATTACAGCAAAATTCAGGTTAATCGTACTGGCAAAATAACAGCTGATTATTTTGTTGATCATTCTTAAAAGAGGAATACCTCTGCGAGTGGTAGCATGTGTTTCGTAGGCTAGATCCTTTTTGAAGTAATAAAATCAGCGACTGAAGTTCGTATGAATTTACAAATCCTGTGGCTCTCGTAGAAATCAACTTAAATAAAAACAAGTAAGAGCAAAGTATATTTTAAGCAAAACATTAAAAACAATTAATGGTGAAAAAAATTAGGTGAAAAAAATTGGCTTCGAAAGTTGATTCCAACATACAGACGGACATAGCTACCGCAATTCCTATATGTAGCGATCCAGAATAAATATATTTTATGGGGACGCAAACGAAAAATATGGAAACTTTAAACGGAATGTCAAACTTTTAAATAAATTCCAGATAATGAAGATATCATAGTCTGCGCTCCAGTGGAGAGTGTTGTTATTTACGGCTTCAAATACATTAGAATTTTCTTAAAAGTCTTCCTAACGTTTTTATTGATGTACTTCGAAAAATCTTCCCTGTGAAAAAACTTCCTTCAGAAGCATAGATTAAATTATCGCGGAACCTTCTTTGAAGGTTACTAGATCTGCTCCAGCATGGCTGTCGTTGAAACTTTTAGGAATATCGTCATGGAACTATGAAGCTATTAAACTTCATAGTTCCATGACGGTAGTCCTATTACTTCCAACGGCAGCCATGCTTCATTTATCTTAACGGATATTTCGCTTAACTTTTTTTGCTGTAAAACCAGATACAAAACTAGTTCTGTGTCAGTTCGCTTAACCCAAGGGATGCGAAGGGTTCTAAATACTAAGTGGTGATTACTTTCATTGTCGGTCCCGTTCTTATTTCGAATGTATATGTACTTGATGCTAGTAATGATGTGGTCGACGTGAATCACGTTGTACAATCATGGTTGGTACAATAACGTACCGTAGATTATCAGAAGATTGTACATTTCTCATACACCATAATTAACAGGAATGAATGTTATGCTGTTATTAATCTACCCATCAGTTGATTAGAGTTCTTATCTCATTCCCAAGCCTCTAGATCAAAATTTAATACTCCTTCCATCTTTCCGATATATGTACAATTGAGATCTCCCCAAAATCACACAAATATGTTTCGCAGAGAGTGAACATGGTATGATTACAGTTTTTGTATTCTCTTTATAACTGAGCAAGCCGACATAAGTATGTATAAATACCAATATACAGGCTTTACATGTCTCACATCCTCATATCTTCACATTAGAAATTTTATTAGTATTTTTTTTTACAAATAAACAACACCCCAAAAAGTAACATTTTTCAATTTTATTGCAACAATTTACCAATTTTTCATATCTCATCTCTGTCCAAACTGTTGGAATTGGAATAGCTCTCACGATATCTAAATTAAATCTCCCTCTCCTAAGCTCAAGAGTTTCTCTGATGAACTCTCTTTCGCTCATTTCAATTAAATCTCAATCCTTAGAGAAATATACATAGAGCAGAAACTCTCCTATCAAAGACCTAACTCAGTTGTCAAAAACCTAAATGCTGAGAATGTATTAGAAAAAAAACTATGTGAAAACAACAGTCGTAATTATCATTCAAATTTAAGATTTTTCTCGTTCAAATATCAATAGATTTTCTATCAATCTTATAATTTCCTTGTGTTTATATTTCTCTTGATCATGGATCTCTCTCGCGTAAGATCGAGATTTTAAAAAGGAAATCAATTTTCTTTATGTTTAAAATGTTCATACAAGTATCTTCATATTCAAAATTGAGTATTTATTGGTTCTTATTTACAAATAAAACTGAAAACAAAACTCTGGTACCATTAGCATCACAAAAAAAGTAAATTTTTCTATTTCATTGCAACAATTTCCCAATTTTTTAATTTCTCATCTCTGTTCCAAACTGTTGAGTGACTTTGTGGGTGGTTTGGGGTAGATGATATTGCTTCTGGTGGTAGATTTTGAAAACAAAATGGCAATTTTGGGTTTCTAAAATGCAAAAGTTTATTTTTGTCATTTTAAGGAATTTTAGTATATGTGTTTGTATGTGTGAATTAAAAAAAAAAAAGTCAAACTGATTTGGTTGCCATTGTGGTCGGTTGATAATCCTGTTAGTTTAAAAATACTCTTCCACCACACAATAAGTATAGATGACTAAAGAATGTCTGCAGTAGTAGCTTTGTTTATAAATTCCATCTACTACCTTTATGCCACTTGGTTACAAAAGTGAATGTGTGGGAGGATGGGGTAGTTAGGGCATTTTCTTCTCTTAATTTTTACCAAACAATAAGTGACAAAAGAAGAGTTTTTTCTAGTTGCTGTTGTTGTTATTATTATTTACAGTTTATACGAGAGCACAATACAAAAGTTTGTGTTTGTAAACAAAAATTAAGCCAACAAAACAAAAAAAAAAGATGGAGGAAATATCCTGTAAATACTTAGATGCTTAGATGAATAGTTTTGTCAAAACTAAACTTCTCCAATTAATATTTTCTTAGCAAAGAATTAAAGTCTGGTTGAAATAAAGATTTGATTAAGAAGTTGAACTTTAAATTGTTGGGAATTAAATGCTGGCAGGTATATCACAAAGCCAGAGTAGGAACATGCCTTATTTAACTGTCCCAACTAAAATGCTGTCGGTAATATCAAATATTTTACCTCACTTCAGTACTATTGGTAATCTGCTGATTTTATCCTGCTGACATTTAACCAAGTATGTGATGATCATGGCTTCACACATCAAGGTTTTTATGTGGGGCAAAAATATTGTCCCACTCTTACTTTATTGCTTATTTTTCCAAGGGTGTGAAGATAAATTCGTAAGTTAAATACGTCCCACATCTATGTTAACTACTTAACATAGCACTGTTAAATAAAGTGAATTTGAAAAACTTAGTTTTTTTTGACAAAAAATAAATAAAATTAATTATTTTTATTCATCAATTAAAGAAAATACTTTAAATTAAAACTTTTAGTAAAAAATAAAAAAAAACTTCTTCATATTAAGATTAAAATTACAGTAGAAATATGTAGTATTCAAGTTCATTGGCGGGCCACTTAGGACAGACCTGAATGGGGTTTCGATATACTGGGTGAAAGCTGGGAGGGAGTAGATGTCAAAACTATATAGGGTATATTCAGTTGTTTCTCAGGGAGGGCGCTACGAGGGGTGTAATTTGTTTCAAAATTGTTTGAATGTTAATGTTCAAAGTGTTATATTGGCCATTTCGGACAGACCTGAATGGGGTTTCGATACACTGGGTGAAAGCTGGGAGGGCGCAGATGTCAAAACTATATAGGGTATACCCAGTTGTTTCTCAGGGAGGGCGCTACGAGGGGTGGAATTTGTTCAATTACTTTTTTGACGTTAATGTTCAAAGTGTTATAGGGGCCATTTAGGACAGACCTGAATGGGGTCTGGATATACTGGGTAAAAGCTGGGAGGGAGTAGATGTCAAAACTATATAGGGTATATTCAGTTGTTTCTCAGGGAGGGCGCTACGAGGGGTTGAATTTGTTCCAAAATTGTTTTATTGTTAATGTTCAAAGTGTTATAGGGGCCATTTAGGACAGACCTGAATGGGGTTTGGATATACTGGGTGAAAGCTGGGACGGAGTAGATGTCAAAACTATATAGGGTATACCCAGTTGTTTCTCAGGGAGGGCGCTACAAGGGGTGGAATTTGTTCCAAAATTGTTTTAACGTTAATGTTCAAAGTGTTATAGGGGCCATTTAGGACAGACCTGAATGGGGTTTGGATATACTGGGCGAAAGCTGGGAGGGAGTAAATGTCAAAACTATATAGGGTATGTCCAGTTGTTTCTCAGGGAGGGCGCTACAAGGGGTGGAATTTGTTCAATTACTTTTTTAACGTAAATGTTCAAAGTGTTCTAAGGGCCATTTAGGACAGACCTGAATGGGGTTTCGACATGGTGGGTGAAAGCTGGGAGGGAGTAGATGTCAAAACTATATAGGGTATACCCAGTTGTTTCTCAGGGAGTGCGCTACGAGGGGTTGAATTTGTTCCAAAATTGTTTTAACGTTAATGTTCAAAGTGTTATAGGGGCCATTTAGGACAGACTTGAATGGGGTCTGGATAAACTGGGCGAAAGCTGGGAGGGAGTAGATGTCAAAACTATATAGGGTATACCCAGTTGTTTCTCAGGGAGTGCGCTACAAGGGGTAGAATTTGTTCAATTACTTTTTTAACGTAAATGTTCAAAGTGTTATAGGGGCCATTTAGGACAGACCTGAATGGGGTCTGGATAAACTGGGCGAAAGCTGGGAGGGAGTAGATGTCAAAACTATATAGGGTATACCCAGTTGTTTCTCAGGGAGTGCGCTACAAGGGGTAGAATTTGTTCAATTACTTTTTTAACGTAAATGTTCAAAGTGTTATAGGGGCCATTTAGGACAGACCTGAATGGGGTTTCGACCATTCAGGTCTGTCCTAAATGGCCCCTATAACACTTTGAACATTTACGTTAAAAAAGTAATTGAACAAATTACACCCCTCGTAGCGCCCTCCCTGAGAAACAACTGGATATACCCTATATAGTTTTGACATCTACTCCCTCCCAGCTTTTACCCGGTATATCCAAACCCCATTCAGGTCTGTCCTAAATGGCCCCTATAACACTTTGAACATTTACGTTAAAAAAGTAATTGAACAAATTACACCCCTCGTAGCGCCCTCCCTGAGAAACAACTGGATATACCCTATATAGTTTTGACATCTACTCCCTCCCAGCTTTTACCCGGTATATCCAAACCCCATTCAGGTCTGTCCTAAATGGCCCCTATAACACTTTGAACATTAACGTTAAAAAAGTAATTGAACAAATTCAACCCCTTGTAGCGCCCTCCCTGAGAAACAACTGGATATACCCTATATAGTTTTGACATCTACTCCCTCCCAGCTTTCACCCGGTATATTCAAACCCCATTCAGGTCTGTCCTAAATAGCCCCTATAACACTTTGAACATTTACGTTAAAAAAGTAATTGAACAAATTCCACCCCTCGTAGCGCCCTCCCTGAGAAACAACTGGGTATACCCTATATAGTTTTGACATCTACTCCCTCCCAGCTTTCGCCCAGTTTATCCAGACCCCATTCAGGTCTGTCCTAAATGGCCCTTATAACACTTTGAACATTAACGTTAAAACAATTTTGGAACAAATTCCACCCCTTGTAGCGCCCTCCCTGAGAAACAACTGGGTATACCCTATATAGTTTTGACATCTACTCCCTCCCAGCTTTCGCCCAGTTTATCCAGACCCCATTCAGGTCTGTCCTAAATGGCCCTTATAACACTTTGAACATTTACGTTAAAAAAGTAATTGAACAAATTCAACCCCTCGTAGCGGCCTCCCTGAGAAACAACTGGGTATACCCTATATAGTTTTGACATCTACTCCCTCCCAGCTTTCACCCAGTGTATCCAAACCCCATTCAGGTCTGTCCTAAATGGCCCCTATAACACTTTGAACATTTACGTTAAAAAAGTAATTGAACAAATTCTACCCCTTGTAGCGCACTCCCTGAGAAACAACTGGGTATACCCTATATAGTTTTGACATCTACTCCCTCCCAGCTTTCGCCCAGTTTATCCAGACCCCATTCAGGTCTGTCCTAAATGGCCCTTATAACACTTTGAACATTTACGTTAAAAAAGTAATTGAACAAATTCCACCCCTCGTAGCGCCCTCCCTGAGAAACAACTGGGTATACCCTATATAGTTTTGACATCTACTCCCTCCCAGCTTTCGCCCAGTTTATCCAGACCCCATTCAGGTCTGTCCTAAATGGCCCTTATAACACTTTGAACATTAACGTTAAAACAATTTTGGAACAAATTCCACCCCTCGTAGCGCCCTCCCTGAGAAACAACTGGACATACCCTATATAGTTTTGACATTTACTCCCTCCCAGCTTTCGCCCAGTATATCCAAACCCCATTCAGGTCTGTCCTAAATGGCCCCTATAACACTTTGAACATTAACGTTAAAACAATTTTGGAACAAATTCCACCCCTTGTAGCGCCCTCCCTGAGAAACAACTGAATATACCCTATATAGTTTTGACATCTACTCTCTCCCAGCTTTCACCCAGTATATCGAAACCCCATTCAGGTCTGTCCTAAGTGGCCCGCCAATGAACTTGAATACTACATATTTCTACTGTAATTTTAATCTTAATATGAAGAAGTTTTTTTTTTATTTTTTACTAAAAGTTTTAATTTAAAGTATTTTCTGTAATTGATGAATAAAAATAATTAATTTTATTTATTTTTTGTCAAAAAAAACTAAGTTTTTCAAATTCACTTTATTTAACAGTGCTATGTTAAGTAGTTAACATAGATGTGGGACGTATTTAACTTACGAATTTATCTTCACACCCTTTATTTTTCCTCATATCCAAAAACTCTGTATTCTACCATCATTTAAATAAACAGCCGTTACTTTCTTTCCTACATTTTATTACTTTTCTCTCTTGCATTTTATTACCTTATACTCCAACCCTCAAAAAAGAAATATATTATTTCGATTTCTGTAGAATTTTTGACCATAAAAAAAAATAAATATTATTTCTATTTTAATTTAACTTCCGTGTTAAATTACAATTTAATTAATTTTCTTTAATTGCAACCACAATTTGAAATTCTGTGTAATGTGAAATTATTGTCATAAAATGTATTAGACAGACAGACAGACAACTGAAGAAAATTCACAATGAAAAACGAAGGGAACAGAAATTATGATTTTAGCTAAATAAAAAAACGTATAAAAATATGAAACTGAAAAAACGCCAGACATACTCACACAATAATAAAGTAATAAACTCAACAATGTATAACAAATTGTTTTTTGAATATTATTAAAATAATATTAAAAAATTTATGAGTCTTTAGATAAATCTAATTCGCTTGTGCTACGTCTTCCTTGTTGTGGGTATTTTATAACATTTTCTTGTTCTCCTTGCTTCATGATGATACATTATACAGTGGGCCAGTTGAGCAAGATAGGTTGCAGCATTCGTTCGAAATGCTATCAACAGAAGTTATTAAAGTGCCCTTATCTGTATTATCATGACTCATCGCTAGAAAGCTTCGGCTTTTACTGTAATTAAGTTGATACTTCTTCTACATAATACACTCTCTGGGAGACTTACATTGTCTACACAGAAAAAACAGATTCTTAGTGGCAACGGAATTTTTTGCCAATCGAATGATTCGGTTGCAAATATACAATATTTCGGTTCTAGCAATAGAAAATCAGTTAATAAGGAACAATCTCAGTTAACGCAACCAAACTTTTGTTACCCCTTCTAAAACTTTGCAGTCACAATTGTAATATTCGGTCACCAAGGCAAACTCGTTGATAGTCTTTAGACTATAAAACAATCTATAGTCTTTAGACTATAGAACAAGCTAGAGTCTTTAGACTATAGAACAATCTATAGTGTTTAGCCTATAGAACAATCTATAGTCTTTAGACAATAGAACAATCTATGGTCTTTAGACTATAGAACAAGCTTAGACTATAGAACAAGCTATAGCCTTTAGACTATAGAACAATCTATAGTCTTTAGACTATAAAGCAATCTATAGTCATTAGACTATAGAACAATCTATAGTCTTTAGACTATAGAACAATCTATAGTCTTTATACTATAGACCAAGCTATAGTCTTTAGACTATAGGACAATCTATAGTCTTTCGACTATAGAACAATCTATAGTCTTTAGACTATAGAACAATTTATGGTCTTTAGGCTATAGAACAATCTATAGTCTTTAGACTATAGAACAATCTATAGTCTTTAGACTATAGAACAATCTATAGTCTTTAGACTATAGAACAAGCTATAGTCTTAAGACTATAGACGAAGCTATAGTCTTTAGACTATAGGACAATCTATAGTCTTTCGACTATAGAACAAACTATAGTCTTTAGACTATAGAACAATTTATGGTCTTTAGGCTATAGAACAATCTATAGTATTTAAACTATAGAACAATCTATAGTCTTTAGACTATAGAACAAGCTATAGTCTTAAGACTATAGAACAAGCTATAGTATTTAGACTATAGAACAATCTATAGTCTTTAGACTATAGAACAATCGGTAGTCTTTAGACTATAGAACAATCTATAGTCTTTAGACTATAGAACAATCTATAGTATTTAGACTATAGAACAAGCTATAGTCTTTAGACTATGGAACAAGCTATAGTCTTTAGACTATAGAACAATCTATAGTCTTTAGACTATAGAACAATCTATAGTCTTTAGACTATAGAACAATCTATGGTCTTTAGACTTTAGACTATGGAACAAGCTATAGTCTGAAGACTATAGAACAATCTATAGTATTTAGACTATAGAACAATGTATAGTCTTTAGACTATAGAACAAGCTATAGTCTTTAGACTATAGAACAAGCTATAGTCTGTAGACAATAGAACAATCTATAGTATTTAGACTATAGAACAATGTATAGTCTTTAGACTATAGAACAATCTATAGTCTTTAGACTAGAGAACAATCTATATTCTTTAGACTATAGAACAGTCTATATTCTTTGAATGTGATTCTATCCCACTGTGTAACATTAGTAGGGTTTTAAAAGGGGGTCTCTGTTGCCTATTTTATGTGTACGAAATATGTTTGTGTGATTTGTATATCTTTGCTGTGTGTGTCGTGTTGAAATCTACAAACACAGATATCATAAAAATAACACAAATGCACAAAAAAAACAAAAAAAAAAACGAGGAATACGCATAATTTAAAAACTGTTTTTCTGTGAGCTTTTTTATATTTGCTTCATTTTTAGATTTAGCAAATGCTTGTAGCAATTTGAGGAGTATGAGTTGTGGTTGTTGGTATTATTGGCTTTTAACTCGATTTTTTTTTTTTTCGCCAGCCTGCCTGCCTGCCAGCCAAACTTGACTGTTGGAGGATGATGATGGTTGGTTTGTTGGTTGGTTTGCTGTGGTGGTTGAACTCATGATGGTGGGGATGTTGGTGGTGTTGGTGGCGGCACAATTCTTATCATTTCATCGCGATCGCAGCAACAAAAATAAACAAAACCAGAAATATATACATATATCTCTACATGGCAAATGTTTATACTACACACATTCTTAAGAATGTATCAATATCTAAGTACATATCTGTATCTGTGCGAATATGTAAGAAATGTTTGAATGAATGTTCAATGTTTCTCTACAATCTTTAGACAACGTCTTCTAAATGTTTAGAAAGCATTAAATTTAAGCAACAAAAATAATAAAAAAAAGAGGTGGAGATATGCAATTTAATGCTATGGTTTTAATAATGGCGACAATTGAAAAACGATAAATCTTTTTATATTGAACACACACTTTTTTCTACTTCAACTTCTACTTCAACTTCTTCTGCTTTTGCCATCTCGGTTATGTTTTTGCTGGCATTGGCTTTCAAATTGAAGAATATTTATGAGTCTACTAGCAACACTGTGAATTTTATGTTTGCATATGATTTTGATTGGGAATTTTTGCTTTTAATTGATTGAAAATTTTTCAAGGCATATAATGTCCAAGTAATTGGACAGACATTGTACAGTTATTGCTTGAAATTGTCAATCATGCTTGATTAAGAATGCATGTTTTGTGCAAGAGAAATATGTAAAAGATGGTAATCTGTGGATTTTCTAGCATGATTTATAATGTGTGTAAAAAAGATCACTGATTGCTAAATAAACTTGTAATTTGAAAGAAATAATATATCGAATAAAAAAATCTACAAACAGGCTGGTGACTCTTAAAGCTACAAACAACACTAAATGTCAGCTTGATAAAATTAGCTAGACTTATAAGCAATTTTATTCCCTGAAATATTGTTATACCTTTTTAGGTTTAATGGTTTTTAGAATTACAATAATAAGTTCTAAGAGCTGTCAAGTTTTAAACAAATAAATTTGTTACTTTTGTAAATGTAATGTTATACATACATTTATACCTCCACTTTGTTTTAATTTAAAAGCAAAAGCTTAAACGTTCTTGCATTTTATATTCACAAAAAACTTTTCAAATATTTAAAGTGTTTTTTTTTATAAAGAAAAATAAAAGAAAATCAATCAATATTTAAACATTTTCATTTGAACAAAGTCCTTGAATTTTACGCTCACAAAAATATATGAATAAAGTTGAACAATATTTGTTAACACAAATAAGTTTTAGGAAAACTATGCAATCAAGATAGATATATTTCATTATACAATATGTTCTAAAACAAAATACCTCTCGTTTAAGCTCCGGGTTTTAACATACAAGATTTCCTAAAGGAAATTTCTTGAATTTAAGACAAAATTATAAACAAATACTCTGTTGTTCTAGGACAAAAGGTTTATAAACAACATTTCTCTCATTCAACACAAAGGCTGTCTTTAAAAAGTCGCACTTGACCAACCTCAAGTTTTTCTAAAATAAAAGCTTTCCTAAAATAATACTACTTTCTATGCTATGTTTATTGTGTTGTCATAACAAACCAGCAGATACCAACGCCGAATGCCTAAGAGTCGGTTAAGCCAAGCCACCGAGTCGTGGTATACTAGGACATTATGACAATATGACTGATAAGAGACCTTGTGAATTGACCAAATATGTAGCATAATATAGCACCCTAACGGAAGATGCTAAAACTTTTGCAAATGACGGCTCACTCAGTTTCTTTTTTATATTGTTAACAAGCCATGGAACATTATACTCTTTTAGAACACATAATAATCTCTCTCTCTCTCCGGAACCTTAAAGACGCAGAAAATGGTTTCTGTCGAAATTTATTATGGCGAACTGAGAATTCATGGTGGACGTTAGGAATAAATAACAAAATTTTTTACTTACTACATTATAGGGATAAACCATATTGTGATCAATAATTACACATACCTGGAATGATAAGGAAAAATACAATATATTAATGTTATGTTCTTAAAATTATTACTTAATGTAAGGCAAAATAGTTTACAAAATATAATATATATAAATATGCATACGTTTGTGTGATTTACAGAGGCCGGCAAGGTCGCACGTCTCAATGATTATTTTGATGTCACGAGTCAATGTAAAAGCATCAGAAATCTCTCCTTGAGAGCATTAAGAATCTTACCTTAAGAATTTGCGAAAGATAACCAATATCATCTTCGAGATATAACGGAAAGACAAACCTAAAGGTCCGAATAAACTAGATTTTCAAAAAAACCGAAGAATTTAAAACCGCAGTTTCGGTTTTAAAAAATTTAAAACCGATCGGTAATGGTACTTTTTAGTATATTAAATTATTTTACTTATATGAGAAACTATTATTGAAATTTCTATAATAATGAACCTATAAGCAGGAAATTAAACACACATGATCCTGACTGAGTTAGAATATAAAAAAGGGACTTGAATATTTGAATATTTTATAACGATGGACCTTGAAATACGAAATTAAACATTCATGGTTTAGTGAATGCGAATTCAATGTAATAATGTTACTACTTATTTCTTTATTATAAAGGTATTTTTTGAATATTTTATAATAAGCCTTAAAATTGAAAATTAGGCACAAATGATTCTGATTTAGTTTGAATTCACAAAAGGTGATTATAGTGGTACCTTTTTTTGGTATTTTCTATAATAATGGACACAGAAATATGAAATTATACATTCATGATGCTGAGTAGGAATACAAAATGTGGGTCTTTATGGTACTGTTTTTATTCTAATAATACGTTTAGAATGATCTAGAATCCACATTATAATGAATCAATAATCATGAAACTAGAGACATGTTTTCCTGAATTATTATTAATTCCCAAAGGGAGACTTAATAGTATTATTTCTTTCTTCCAATTGGAGTGGCGAAGCGCACCGGGCCAGCTAGTAGTCCATAGTTTTATCGGATGTTTGAAAATAACTAAGACATTGTTACAAATATTTTGCATTATTTTTTATTTTTTTGTTGAAATTAAATAAATGAACAGTCATTTGAAGTTTAATTGTCAGATAATACTCGTAGATCAATATGTTGTGTCATGCTTTATTAACAGGTTTCCTTGCATAGCCTGCGAAAAGTAGCCTTAAACAAATCTTAAGATATTTTTACCGATCTATTTTTAGAGACATTGGACGAAAAAGTTTGTTTCTCATTTCTAAATTTTGAATTTTTCTACTGAAAGTAGATTAAAAGTAAAAACCGAAGAATAATAGTCGGTTTCGGTTTTAGGCCTTGAAAAACCGCGGTTTCGGTTTCGGTTAAAACCAAATTGGAAACTCTAAAATAAACCTTTGAAACAAATATGAAATTATGTCGTTTCATTTTAAAGATATTCCAAAACAAAATCGGTTAAGCATTTTTGAGGCACTTTGCAAATCAGAATATCTAAAACTATGCTTAAAAAGACAAAATTTTCTGTTACAAACTCAAAATATTCCAGAGCATTAATTATAATGCACAAACTAATAAGATTTTAAAGAAACTGTTCATAGATGTTTTCTTGGTTTGAACCCACCAACAACTCTATTTACCTAGTAATGCAGCAAGTGACAACTACTTATTATTTGACTGAAACACTAATTGATTTTGTTCTCGATTTGACAAAATTCATGCGCCTCGTACTTACTTTCACCACAAGAATATGTAGCTAAACAGAATAAAATTGTCCTGTGTGGGAATCGAACCGGCATGCTCGATTGTACTTTTTTAGCGTTTGAAAGTCTAGCTGCTTACACACAGCTCCAGGTACGAGTATTTTATCGTAAGTTAACAATTGTTTTAACATAAACATATAAATTAATGGTTTCGTCTGGTGTTGAACCACTAACGTCGCAAAATATGCGAATAATGTGCTTGGTAACTAGTTCACAAAATGTTTTTAATTTAAATTTCGCTTTATTGAAATGAAGAGAGTCACGCAATTCCAAAGACGCAATGTTGCTATTATCCTGTTTATTTGTGGTTGAAATCCAACCAAGAAAAGCTTAAGTATTTCCTATGAAAACTTTTGTGTAGAACAGTTTTTTTGTATACAAAATTGTATATGTAACAGTTTTTTCTATGGATAATTTTAGGTATAACTGTTAGGTTAGGTGCAATGGGCAGCCACTCTTCAAGCAGTTCACTTGTTTCCATTCAGAACTGATCCCATTGTGATACCTAAGGGGTAAACAGCACGGTATTTACTATACGTCCAACCAACCACACGCATAAAAAAAATATAGTTGTGCATGTTTACTGTAACCATTTCAACATTTGTGCATGTTTACTGTAACCATTTCAACATTTTTAACAATATTATAGTCACAGTAACTATATATATGATTGTGGTAACAATAATATGGGTAATTTACGATTCACATGATTGTATCAACCATATATATGGTTACAGTAAACTTGTATATGTTTGTGACAACCATTTATTTGATAAATAATTTTATGTTCTCAGATTATGATATCCATTAGCCGAGAGCAACATATGGTAAGTCCTTCATCATAGCTCCGGAATTCCGAGAATGTGTTCCCTCAGGTTTATCAAGCCGGGCATTGACAGAATAGGTGAAATTGAAATTGACAGAATATTGGAAATTTTGTGTATAACAGAATTTTCAATTGAACATGTGTGTAACATTTGCTATCGAAAGCAGTACTTTCTATTGAACATTTTGTGTGTAATCGTTTTTTTGGAAGATTTTCGATAAAACAGTTTTTTCTTTAACTGTTTTTATGGAAATTTTCAGTATAACAGTTTTACCAATCGTGTATTTGGTGTATAACATTATCTAAAGACGAAGAATACATGTATCACAGTTTTTCTATCGGGAAATTCGTGTATAACAGTTTTACCTATCTAAAAATTGTGTGTTTAACAGTATTTTCTATTGAAAATGTTGTGTATAGCAGTTTATTCTATAGAAAATTCAAGGAAAATATTGTGTATAACAGTTTTTCTACCTAAACATTTTAAGTATAACAGTATTCTCTATTGTTTATAACAGTTTTTTTTTATATAAAATTCCTCTATAACAGCGTATAACAGTATTCTCTATTAAACATTTTTTGTATAAGAGTTATTACAGAAAATTCCTGTATATCAGTGTATAACAGTATTCTCTATTAAAAATTTTGTGTATAACAGTTTTTTTATAGAAAATTCCTGTATTTCAATTTTTTTACCGAAAATGTTCTGTACAACAGTATTCTATATTGGAAATTTTGTGTATTACAGTTTTTGTGTATAACAGTTTTTGTGTATAACATTATAGTATTTTTTATAGACGAAAAATACATGTACATATATCAGTTTTTCTATCGGTACCTTCAAGTATAATAGTTTTGTCTATATAAAAATTTTGTGTATAACAGTATTTTCTATTAATAATCTTGTGTATAGCAGTTTTCTCTATAGAAAATTCTTGTATAACAGTTTTTTCTACGAAAATATTCTGTATATGAATTTTTCGAGGAAAAATTTTGTGTATAACAGTATTTTGTACAGAAAATGCCTGTTTTCTTTATGGAAAGTGTTCTGTATTATAGAACATATTGAGTATAAAAGTATTTTCTATTAAAAATTTTGTGTATAACAGATTTTTCTATAGAAAATTCTTGTATAACAGTTTTTCTATGGAAAATGATCTGTGTTACAGATTTACTATCTAAATCTTTTCTATTGAAAATTTTGTGTATGGCAGTTTTCTCTATAGAAAATTCTTGTATAACAGTTTATTCTATAGAAAATTTTCTGTACATGAATTTTTTTAATATAACAGTATTCTCTAATAAAAATGATGTGTATAGCAGTTTTTTATAGAAAATTCCTGTATAACAGTATTCTTTATTATAAATATTGTGTATAACAGATTTTTCTATCTTAAAATTTTGTGTACAAAAGATTTTTCTATAGAAAATTCCTGTATAACTGTTTTTCCATGGAAAATATTCTCTATTACAGTTCTTTCTATTGGAAATTTTGTGTTTAACAGATTTTTTTTTAGAAAATTCCTGTATAACAGTTTATCTATGGAAAATGTTCTGTGTTACAGTTTTTTGTGCATAACAGTATTTTCTATTTTGTGTACAACAGATTTTTCAACAGAAAATTTATTTTATGGAAAATGTTCTGTATAACAGTTTATTTTTATGCAAAATTTTGTTTTCTTATCGAGAATTTTGTGTATAACAGTATTATCTATAAAATATTGCACCACAAAACTACGCTAATATGCAAATGATAACAAATTTAAATTTAAGTGGTCTGAGATTGAAAAAAAGCACTAATGAATATGATTTTGATATCAAACAAACATTTTAGTTTCCATCTGTGGTCGCAAAGTCTCTCACTAGCCCAACAGAGCGCATTATACCATCATTAATTTATCTTATATCCCAGAAAAATCAATAAATTAATCAATATTTTACCCTGAGTGTGAGCTGCTTGAATTTCCAATAATTTTTCTCTTATTCCACTCCAACTTTGTTCTTACTTTTCTTTTTCCATAAATTTAAACAACATTTGCTTTAGTTATGTAAATTCTATTTAATTTTAGTGATTTTTTTTCTCAACTTTTTTCTTTCATATTTAAGTTTTCCTAGTTATTTAATTTCTTTAACAAGTTTCCAACGCCATGTGAAAACTCATTGACAGACACTTTTCTAAACGAGAACAAAAATGTGTTGTTTTTTTTTCAGTTTAAACAATGGAAAAAGTCGGTTTTGATTAATTGCTTAACAAAAAGTTTGTTGAAGAAATAAAAAAAATAAAAAAATTCCGGCGACCACCACCACTATACACCCTCAAACAAAAATGTTCAGGAAAAAGTTAAAAAAAAAAATAAAAAACACAAATTATTAAATGAACCATTAATTACCCATAACATACAAAAAATATTCAGTTTTTTGCTCTCTTTCTACTTGGTTAGTTCTACTCATTAAAATGTTTAAAAAAAAATTGGTATATTTAACAGAAGTACAAAAAAAAAAAAAAATACAGAAAAACTTTTTTTAAATTTTAATTTAACTGACATTTTGTACCCCCACTCATGAAGTACAGTGGGGTCATAGGAAGAACTGTAAAGTTAGCCATACTAATGTAAGAATCATTTCAAGTAAATTTTTAGCTTTTTTATATCCACCATCAAAAAAGATGGGGGGAATATTGATTTTGTCATTCCGTTTCTAACACATCGAAATATTCATCGCAGATCCATAAAAGTAAATATATTCTGGGTCCTCATAAGATTCTAAGGCGATCTAGCTATGTCCGTACGCCTGTCCGTCCGTCTGTCTGTTGAAAACACGATAGGGCCCAAGCTAATGGAGCAAGCTGGCTGAAATTTTTCACAAACACTCTGTTGATAAGGTTTATTTGACATTGAAAATGGTCATTAATTAATATAACCATAAAACTAAATTTTGCCCTGCTTCTCATAAAATTGATACCACAGTACCTCAAAATTCAACACAGCACACAAACATTAAAAGTCAGAAAAATTAAAAGTTTAAACGATTCATCTTTTTTTGTTGCTTGTTTTGGTATTTTTTTTTTTTTTTGTTTTGCCAAATGTATTAAGCACGCTTTAAAACAAAACCAGAAGAATTAAAAAAAAAAGAACTAGAACAAATCCGAGAAGGAAAAAAACAGATCTACGACAAAAACTGCCACTAACACCACAACGATGTCGCAGCAGCAAAAATCACATTTAAATACAGGCATACAAACCATCAACTAACGCCGCCACCACCACTCTACTCTCTCTCTCTCTGCAGTAGTGGTAGTAGTAAAATGACTAAGCTAATTTTATGAGCAGTTTAAACAAAATAAAAGTAAGTACAACAATTTCTGTTGCTTGTTTTTTCGGTTTTTTTTTTTTTTTTGGAAAAATGGCACAAAAACTTAAGGCCATAAACAAAAATACGCTGGAAAAACAGCGAACAGCAACAAAAATACATATATACCGAAAAAAATGTTATAAAATACTTTCATTCCTTCAATAGAAAATTTTGCGCTTTTTTTGTTCGTGTGTGCAACATTTCAGTTCAACATTTTGCATGAACATTAATTTCTGTTGTACATTTCAGTGTGTTTTCCTGTTAGTGTTACTGTTGTTGTTGTTGTTTTTTCCAAACTCAAGAATTTTTGGCCAAAACAACAGTGCATTTACGAGGGATGTAGTAAAAGGTTTTAGTTCCGATAAAATATTTTAAATTTCAGATTTTTTTAAGCAATTTTCTTAAGCAAACATAAACTGCGAAGCCTTTTGGCTTGTCTGCAGAAAACACCCAGAGTCATTGCAGAGAATCGAACCTCCAACACTCATACTGATAGTCCAGCACACTATCATCTAGTCTATTCAGATTAAAGCATAAATTCCAGAATCAGCTCAAAATATCCCCAAAAGAATCCCCTGTCTCTAACGAAACTTGATCTGCCTAAAAACGTTTAAAATTCCCCAACAAATGGGGACAAATCTCCAAGTCTAACAAGCCAAACTGAGCCTGCTTTAGAGCGGTGATACGAACAGAGAGAGAATGCTGAATATGTAAAAATATTTGTGTGATTACACTGAATAAAATTCTGTTTACATTTTTTAACACTTAATTCCTGAACTTTTCTTTATTCAGAGTACAGATGTTTCAAGTTTTGTTGAAATTCGTTCAGCATATTTATTGTCAAAAGCTTAGCTTATATTTTAAAACATTTGTGTACTATAAATTTATTCAAAATATTTTAGCTATTGTTAACTATGACCTTTTCCCATTTTTCTGGTAACATAAGGATTTCGAGCCAAAAGAACTGCTCTTCTTTTGAGGCCAAGAACGAATCAAGAACCAATATCAGATACTCTGTTCCAAAGTGAAGCGTATCCCAGGGAGAAAGTACCGCATCCATCGAAACAAATAGTAGCCGGAAGGGGGCATGGTCTGGACTATGTATAAAGCGACAAAACTTCCCAACCTCTTCATTCTAAATAACTTTTAACAGGTATTGCAACATGTGGCCAAGCGTTGTCATGATTGAATATTACGGTTTCAAACGAATCAGTTGCGTTTAGTACTAAATCCCTGTGATGGTCTGGTCAGATTTTAGCAGCTCATAATAGATAGGAGCCTTTTTGGTCCACTAAATACAGAGAAAAACGTTAGCGTCTTGGATATTTGGTTTTGGTGTCGATTCGAATGGTTGGCCGGGCTTCACATACGATCTCTTACGCTTCGGGTTATCGTAATGAAACCATTTTTTATCGCAAGTCTGCGTTTTTGGTGAGTGGGGGCATCTACATTCCCCGTTTTCAGAAGGGAGTGTGTTTCAAGCTACATGATCAATGCAGTGTAATTCAAGCTGATATTTTCAGCTACCAAAAGGGCAGTACTACAGGCTATTTGGTGTGAATATCCGAATTTGTACTGACAGTTTTAAACTATTAAATTCCTCTCTGAAAACAGATTCGTAGTAGCAACCGAATGATTCGGTTGCACACATAGACATTTTCGATTCTATCAAAGAAGAATAAGGAAGAATTTCAGCTGAAGCAACCAAACTTTTGTTACCCCTTCTAAAATTTTGTAGCCACAACTGTAAAATTCGGTCACTAATGTAGAATCATTCGATTGGCAACAAATTTGGTTGCTATCACGAATCTGTTTTCTCTGTGTGGTGTCTATTAAACGTCCAGATTGGAATAAGAATGCCGGGTGTCTGGGTACCGGGCCACTCTGGTGTACTCGGCAATACTATCGCGGATGAACTGATCAAAGCAAGCTGACGTCTGCAAGGCGATCATTTGGTCGGTATATTGCTCCTTTGTTGTATATTACTCATACAAATTTTTTGAGTCTGCTCAGCTCAGATGGTCTAGTTTAACAAATTGCTCGGTATCGAGGCTTACATGGCCTGTTTACGACTATCGAAAGTCAATGTCCCTTACGGGGCTATCACAGGCTAGGCTACGAATTTTGATAGCCCTGCTTATAGGGCACTGCTTAATTGGACAATCGAGAGTGAATGTTAGAAGTATGGATTCGTCTATTCGTGCGTCGGGTTGGTTCGCCATCGAACCCCTTTCCGACATGTGAAGGACCAGAACATGATCCTTTAGGGTATCATAAAGGGACCAATTAATGGATTCAAGTGATCTGGTAAAATCGACTGCCTTTATTTGATTGAAAGGCCTAACGATGCCATTATGTATTAAATATAACATCGTGTAAATGATCGAATGTCGCATAAACCCCACAAGAAAAATTCTAAAAAGATTTTTCCCAACACTTCGGGTAAAATCATTCAAAATTTGATTACTATATATTATTATGTTGATTGTGTAGTCCTAAGTTTTTCAATAATTCCAAAGACTTGTACAAGGTGGCGCAAAAGTAATCCTTCTATCAGAAAATGCTATACATTTTGCCGATTATTGGTCAAATAAATAGTCAGCAATATTCCGCGTTCTGGAGCAGTGTAGCGTAACATTGTTTTTTAACGTGTATTTCGCATGTGTTTACTACTCAAATGTCAAAACAGAACTGACATTAGGGGTCAATCGCAAAATTTATAGCATTTTCTGATAGGAGGATTACTTTTGCGCCACCTGTTATATAGTGCTTATATCTACCCTTCTGGAGATAATGTGTTTTTGGTGTTGTCTACATTATTGTCTAAATCGATTTTATTAAAAAAAAGTGTACTTAAACAATCGAAAGTAATTAGATACTTTCCACATAACCCTCGCATCCCACATACAGTTAGATATTACGACAATCCAACATTTCAGCCTTTTGGAAATCTACAAAACATCAGCAACAACAACTTACTACAACATTAATGGCAATAGAAAATGCAACAGCAACGACATCAACAGCTACAACTACAAGCAGAAACAACGACGACAATAAGAACTTTTACTTTTTTTTTGGTGTGTGGAAGTAGGCGAAGTAATTTATTATTTAAAGTTTAAATGTAATTTTAATATAATTTATATTTGATTTAGTCGAATAAGACAGATTGTGTTGTCTTGAAAAAGGCACAAATAAAAAAGGTTAGCTGAAGAAGAGTTATAATCATACAATAAGTTATGAAATTTAAGAATAGTTTCTGGCTTACAGTTAAATGTTTTATGAGATTTTGTATGAACTGTAGGAGTTATTTAACTAGATTTCCCTTTAATTTAAGAAAATTGTATATGAGAACTGTTGTATTCCAATTGTAACTGCTTAGATATACATAAACTAATTAGCTAAAATTTAAAATCAAATATTTTTATAGAGATCATAAACAGAGATAGGGGTATATTGATTTTGTCATTCCGTTTGTAACATATAGAAATATTGGTCGTAGAACCAAAGAGTATATACAGTATATTTTGGGTCCTCAAAAGAATCTAAGACGATCTAGCTAGTGGGTGTATGACTTAAAAATGTGGGATTACTCCAAATTTTTAGCTTTTATTATGAAACATTTGTACAATATAAATTTATTCAAAGTTAGCTATGACCTTTTCCCAACATTCTGACAACATATGGATTCCGAGCCAAAAGAATTGTTCATTTTTTGAGGTCAAGAACGAATCAAGCCAATATCGAATACTCTGTTCCAAAGTTAAGCGTATCCCAGAGGGAGAGTTCTGCTTCGATCGAAGCAAATAGTAATCGGACGGGGAATGGTCTGTACTATGAAGTGGATGAGGCAAAAATTCCCAACTTTCTAAACACTTTTTAACAGGTGTTGCAACATGTGGACGAGCATTGTCAAGATGGAATATTAGGGTTTCAAGTCTAGCCACATATTCTGCGTATTTTTGGTCAATGCCCTTTTCAAACGAATCAGTTTCTTTCGGTACAGGTTCCCTGTGATGGTCTGGTCAGAATTCAGCAGCTCATTATAGATAGGACCCTTTTGCTCTCACCAAATACAGAGCATAACCTCAGCGCCATGGATATTTGGCTTTGGTGTCGATTCGGCTGGTTGCCCGGACTTCACATACGACCTCTTTCGCTTCCGGTTATTCTAATGCATCCATTTTTCATCGTGCAAAAATGATTTTCTTTTATAGCGTTAAAGCATCATTTCGGACATGCATAATCGTCTTTAAAGGTCTGCTTTTGGATAACATTTTGAAATTGCTGCTTGAGTAGCTCCCAATGATTTTGCAACAATCTTCATGGAGTAATTCTTCAAACGTTTTTGGCTGGCCTAGTCGATCTTTGTCATCCGTGTCAAAATCACCACTTACGAACCGCACAAACCATCTCTCACGCGTTGAAACCGATGAAACACATTCATCTTAAGCTTTGTAGAGCAAACGGTGTGCTTCAGCGACACTTCTTTCAAATGAATGAAGTAAAGCAACACTTTCCGCATATGACGATTCGTTGTTAAAAAATTCGACATTTTCGAATCAAGAAAAACTTCGTTCTGTAAACTATAATGTCCAATAACTAAGTGAGAATAAATGACAGATATGTACCCTTCAAAATGACATAAGTATAAGTTATTAAAAACAAAAACCACGTTCAAAAGATACGTCATACACCCAATAATATTTATCTTCAAGCCATAGGTCTCGCTGCTAGATGTTAGTCTACTTATCAGTTCTAGGACTCCTGACATATTATCAGCCAAATTTACTTAGTAACAAAAATATGGATGAGTCATTTAAAGTTTTAAGAAATTAATCACTCTATTAAATTCTGAACAGTTCGAACTACATATTGATGGTGGCTACATTGTACAAGGTTTGAATATAACACTCTTACTTGTTTTTTTCTAATTTTCCTTGTATAATTAAAATCCCTTTAATCATACATATTTCATTATTTAGCTAATTTAAAAAGTTTAAATAAAAAAATATTCAAATTTTTATTACATGCTATTAATATTGTTTTCTCTGCTATTGTTTCTGTATATTGTCATTAAATAAATACTCAAAATTGTTTTCATTACAGATTTATTTATTATATTAAACACTGGTTTTTTTTCTCATCTAAAAAATTCAACAAAAAAAAAAAGTGCTCCACAAAACAATATCTTTTTTTTTTTTTTGTTAAATTAAATTATTGTTGTTTGTGATGTTTGAAAATGATAATAAAAGTTTTTTTCAGTCATTTATTTACATTATTCTCTTTGTATTTAGTTTTTTATTTAATAAAATCATAAACAAAGCAAAAAAAATCTCATAAAAAAAGAGTTAAAAAAAATCGTGCTGAGAAAAAAAAAAAAAAGAAACGCTCGAAAAACACAACAATATGAATTGTCAACTAATTTTATTAAAATTATAAACAATTTAAAAGTAATTAAAACATGTTTTTTCTGTTTCTATTTTAGTATTTATAATTGTCAAGAGTAAAACTAGTTAAATTTTGTAGAGTGTTTGTAACTCGATTTGTTGTCGTGTATGGTAGATAAATTAAATTTAATGTGAATGTAGAAATAATGAATGCAAATTTGTTTTAATGAATTAAATCATTTTTGTTTTTTTTTGTAACAATCTATACGAATAGTTAAAGTTGCAATAAAAGTTCTAGAAAAATCTGTATAATCCCAGATTACAGATTAACATACCTTTACATACTTGCAAAAGATGCTATGAAAATTATACAATGTTTCGTCTCTGAATCTCAGCTTATTAGCCACATTTGATGCAGGAAAAAAGCCTTTGTTTCAAGGATATCCTCGAATATTCAATATATAAAACTACTACCCAAGACCTTTTCCATGACGATTGGATTTTTGCTTCACAACGACCTGAGTCTCACTCACGATCAAATATTGTCCATGCAGCGAAGGGCAACTTCCTCCGCAAAAATAATCCTGAAAACTACAGGGTTTTCCAACAGGGTTTTTTGGTATTCAAAGAAAAATTACATTTTTTGAGATAAATGATCGGATGTTTATTTCATAATAAAGAGGAAGGTATGCCGTTAGTAATGAAAAACAACATCAGCCACAAACACGCTTATAGGACCATATCCTTTTCATGAAATTTTCCATAACCAAATTGCAAAGTGGCTGCCCTATGTCATCGATAGCCTCTATCTTTGAGGTCTTGAATCGTGGCCCCAAAGGAAGAAGTCGCAAGGTATTACATCACAAGATCACAGCATTTTCTGATAGGAGGATTACTTTTGCGCCACCTTGTACATTAACAATTGAAACAAGTAAGAGAGCTATATTCGGCTGTGCCGAATCTTAAATTTTAAATATTTTTAGATAAACAAAATTAATTTTTTTTTCAGAATTTAAAAAAAAATAGTTTTTTCAAAATTGTTTTAATTTTTTCAAATTTTTTTATGGAATTTTTTCCAAATTTTTTTTTAAAAATTTTATAAATTTTTTTTTTAATTTTATTAGTGAAAAAAAATTAAAAAAAAAAAATTTTTTGTGGAAAAAAAAATTCGGGTTAGAAAATTATTTTCCCGATTTTAACCCATTGTAGGTCCAAATTACTATAGCCTTATATAAATCGTTGCAATGGACTTTGACTTTGTCTGGGCCGATTTTCTCGATAGCGACCGAGCCGGAAGAATTCCCGATATATTGATGTATCAATTATGTTTGTAAGTTATTCGGGGGCTACGGAAAGTTGATTTCAACATACAGACAGACGGATAGAAGGACATGGCTATATCGAATACGCTTTATATAACGATCCAGAATATATATACTTTTTTGCAAAAGAAAAATGTAGAAATTACAAACGGAATGACAAACTTATATACCCTTGGCACTCATGGTGAAGGGTATAAAAAATATAATATGAGAAAAATTCACTGAGGGGGTGCTGCCGATACTGTATCTTCAACACAATTTGTGAAAAATCTATCAACGTGATTTGCACTTAGCAGGGATTTCGATGGAGCTTTATATTCTGAAAAATATTCGAATAGTTGTTTAATGCCTACACAGAGAAAACTGATTCGTTATAGCAACCGAATTTGTTGCCAATCGAATGATTCGGTTGCACACATAGAATTTTTCGGTTCTATCAACAGAAATTCAGTTGATAAAGAAAAATGTCGGTTGAAGCAACCAAACTTTTGTTACTCCTTCCAAAATTTTGTATCCACAACTGCATAATTCGGTCACTAAGGTAGAATCATTCGATTGGCAACAAATTCGGTTGCTATCACGAATCTGTTTTCTCTGTGTAGGATTTTAAAATTCACTTGAAAACTTGCAAGAAATAAAATAAGTATTGTGAAAAAATATGCAACAAAAACATGCAGTTAAGGGTAAAGTTATACTATAAAATTCAAAATATGCACTATCAAGTCAATACCAAAATTCTTAAATTTGTCTGAAACGGATAAATAACCAGCTCATATGATTATACAGCAAAAAATATGATATTGCATATTGTATGTTAACAAAATAATACTCGACGATTTTAAAGCTCATCATTAGAGTTGGTTTTCATAGTTGCAAACAATCCCCGTGGTATTGGTATTAACGACCGGATAGAATTCCGACTTCTCTGAGACCATTGCAAACTCTGTACTACAGTAACTGCAAGATGTTTAAGCTACCTAAACATTTCCACTGTTTTCGCTACAACATGTGACAGAATAAAACTGCATTGAGCACATTCCCATCTTGCTCACTGTAGAAAATCCTTGCAGCTTCGAGGATTATGATAATTGCTTGTTTTTAAGCTATAACAAGGTCAACTGATATGGTTGTATAACATTTATTGACTAATCCCTTGGTCTCTTGATTTTCTGTTATTACTTTTGCCATAATTCAGTTTTATAGCTGCTAATAAACTCTCAGTGAAAGTAAAAGTAAAAGGTTAAATTAACACTGTTTTATATGACTCTAGTAGAAACAGTCAACAGATCGTTGGAATTTTCATTTACACATGAAAAAGTTTACGATTTCATACATAAATTTAAACAATTTAAAAATCCATGCTTTTGAAATAAATTCATTAATAGCAATAAAACAAGATCAAAGTTAAATTTCATAAAGTATAGTCCATAAAATTTAAACGAGTTGAAACTATAAAATTAATCAATAGATGGAAAAGACTTAATTAATTTTATGTTGAGTTATAAAATACACTACTATTTAACTAAATACAGCACTGTGTCGTATTATTTCCAAAAATGGATTTTATAATAATCAATTTTTATTAGATCATTTAAGAAGATTTGTTAAGTTATATATTTACAAGACTTTGCTTGTGAATATTAATTTAAAGTGTAAATAAATCTTTTACTAATTAAACATTAAAAGGGCGTATCTCTAAAATAAAATTTAATTAAGTAAGAGTAGGAGGGCTAAAATTAAACTTGTTAGTTTTCATAACAGTTCAATAACACTAACTAGGATTTTTACAAAATATATTTTGGTTGTGTTATGTAAATAAGCAAATATTTAACACTTTTTTTAGGATTGAAAAATAGATAAAAGTCTTTTAAGAAAGATTTTTTTGTAAATTTAAATACAAAATTAAAAGATGGAGTATGGCAGCATATTTAATAATTAGCTTGTGATTTGGAAAATCATGTTTTCTATAATTCCAAATATTACGATTTTTATGGAATATAAATGAAAATTATCTAATTCAACTTTCCAATTCCCCTAAATAACTTTCAAACATAATTGATACATCAATATTTCGAGAATTCTTCCAATTCGGTTGCTATTTGAAATCGAAAAAAATTGGCCCACAAATGGCTGGGATATAAGGAAAAACCGGGACAACCTCGATTTGTTGCCTATTTTTGATCTATATCTGGATTACTAAGTCATTAATATAGACAATATGGATATCTAATGATAAATATTTCAAAGTCGATTGCAACGATGTAGTAATTGGACCTACAATATATCAAAATTCGGAAAAATATTTTTTAACCCAGATTTTTTTTACAAAAAAAATTGTTTGTCATAAATTTTTTTTCACAAAAAAATTAAAAAAAAAAAATTGATAAAAATTAAAAAATGTTTTTAAAAATTTCGAAAAAAAATTTTTTTTTTTTAATTTTGAAATTTTTTTTTTAATTTTGTTTACCTAAATATATTTAAAATTTGTATTTAAAGTATAATTTTGTGAAGGGTATATAAGATTCGGCACAGCCGAATATAGCTCTCTTTAGGTACTTTTTATTGTCACACATCTGACAATAAAAAGTACCTGACAATTATCTTACAATAATTTGACAATGGCAATGTAATGTGTTCACATGAATTTCAAATGTCTGACAATGTTAATGTACTGACAATGCTTTTTCTGACATCCCTGCAAGACAAAAATTGTAAGTGCACACGCTTGTTAGACATTTTCTGAACTTTTTTCTGACAATATTGTAATAGCTTTAGTTTAACTGTTTCCTTAAGTTTTTTTCAATTACAAATAATTCTATATGGTATTAGAATGGAGACGAGATTTATAAAAAAAATAAAACAAGTAAGAAAGTGTAGTCGGTCAGGCCCGACCATATAATACCCTACACTAAGTATTAGCAAATCATGATTCTACTAAAATTGATTTTCTTATGGAACGAAAGCTATGAAATTCGGTCGTAAGATTTCTTTCCCTATAAGACATATTTGTGATGAATTTTTTCTGGATACCAACATTTCAAGAGCTTTATGCTCCTTAAAATAAGTTTCGAAAATGGGCCTTATATGGGAGCTATGATCAAATATGAACTGATCTGCTCAAAAGTTTTAGCCGAGCTATAAAACTTATTTCTGGGAAAATTTGTGTGGATATCTAAATAAATCAAGCATTTATGGCCGATAATGTTCTATTTCAGGAGGTCATTTGTATAGATGCTAGATGAAATAAAGAACCGATTTTTAGCAGTTTTAATAGGCTTCCTCCTTGAATATAATACATGAGCCAAATTGCTGTGCCAATATCTTTGAAACTGATACCTGTACGTTGCGCACAATTTTACATACCAGCTAAACGGAAGGATGGACAGCCATCACTAAATCGACTTTGACTAATTTTTTTTTTTGTGTCGGGAATAAAAAAAATTAATGAAATAGTTTTTAATTATTTTGTTTTATTTAAATTATAAAGATGTTCAATACTAGGAAAATGGTTATATGCAATTTATTGGTGAAATTTGTAATTCTGAATGAAGATTTTATGGATTTAAGCTTATATTACGTTAATTAGTTCGAAGCTATAAATTTATATTTTTATTATTGTAACATAACAGTTTTGCGAACAAATTTACAAACTTTATATTTTGGTCACAAATTGAATTTATCAATCCGTTTGTTTCACATCAAAATATTTGCAGCAGACCCCAAAAAAATATATACATATTCTCGGACTTAATGAAATTCTAAGACGATCTAGCTATGTCCGTCTGTCAGATAGGTCCTAAACTAAAAGAAATAGCTGGATAAAATTTTCCGCAAATACTCTATTGAAAATTGGAAATATCGGTACATTACATACATAGAACTACAAAATTCTCAATGTGAATTTTCAAAAAAAAATTAAAAATCTCAGAAATTCAATTCTGGAATTCCATAAACAGCATGTGATATCCATCTCCACTGCATACACTCCCCCTAAAGTGGTTATGCAAGCCTCTGCCTCATTTGATCACATTGGCCAAAATCACTCATAGAACTCCAAAATTCTCAATGTGAATTTTCAAAAAAAAAAAAATTTAAAATCTCAGAAATTCAATTCTGGAATTCCATAAACAGCATGTGATGGCCCTCTCTATTATATACATTGCCAATATAGTAGTTTTGCTTGCCTCTGACTCATTTGCCCAAAATCCCTCATAGAAATCCAAAATTCTCAATGTGAATTTCCAAAAAAAAAAAATTTAAATCTCACAAATTTAATTCTGGAATTCCATAAACAGCATGTGATAGCCATATCCACTGCATACACTCCCCTTGTGGTGTTTATGCATGCCTCTGCCTTATTTGGCCAAAATCCCTCATAGAACTTCAAAATTTTTAATGTGAATTTTCAAAAAAATTCTTAAAAATCTCACATTTTCAGTTCTGGATTTCCATAAACAGCAAGTGATAGCCATCTAAACTGCATATATTCCCCAAATAGTGGTTATGCATAACTCCGGTTTATTTAGTCACGTTGGCCAAAATCCCTCATAGAACTCCAAAATTCTCAATGTGATTTTTAAAACAATTTTAAAAATTCTCACAAATTCAATTCTGAAATGCCATGAACAGCATGTGATAGCCATCTACATTAAATACATTTGCCATTTAGTGGTTATGGGTCGGATCCATTTGGCCAAACACCCTCTCAGAACTTGACACTTGTTCCTATATCCTTCTAAGAACTCCAAAATTGCATGTAATTTCAAAATATTATATGTTTTTCTTTTAATAACCATTAAAATTTCTGAAATAATTTAAATGTATGACATTTGGATGACAAAATGTAAAAAAAAAAATGATGAAAAAGTCATTTTTAACTGTGTATTTGCGAAGTAATTAAGTAACACTTTAAGCTAAGTACTCTGTTCAAAATTTCGTGCGAACTGCAGTCAAACTACATATAAAATATTTGGAATGAAATATTTGCGAAATAATTTCGCAAAAGTAGTACTCTATTCTTATTGTGAAAAACATGTGAAATACATCTGGCGACCTTAATTTTCCACACGAAATAACATAAGCAACACTTTTTTCGCACGAAATTAAAACCAACAGCTGATCAATTTTTGCATATAAAATTTTTCGCATGAAAAAACCATAATTTTTCGCAAATATGAACAGAGTACTAGGCTTTATTCAGAAAAAAATATTATAACAGTTGACTCTAATATGTTGAAGATATTAGCAAAAATTTGCGATTGCGTGACGTTATCAAAAACAGAAGTGCATTTTTTTATTTGTTATGCTGGGTATACACTAGGGATGCCAATCCCGAAATCCCAAGATTTTCGGGATCGGGATTTCCCGAATCCCGGGACTGGTGAAAAAAATCCCGGGATTTTTCGGGATTAACAAATCCCGGAAAATTACAAGATTTTTGTTATTTTAGGAAGATTTTTGAAGCTCCGAAAATACCTAGAAAGCTAAATTTCAGCATACTTTTAATACTAATCTCGCTTCAAATCCAAATGGAGCCAGATTTAATTTTTATCAGGGAGCAGCAGGTCTTCCTTACATTGACAGACTTATAAACAAGTTTATTAATAAATTCGCCTTGACTATTAACGATGTTTTTCGTCATATATAATATGAATATAAACCATCAATATGTAGTGTTGGCCTTCTATGGGGACTTGAATCACCATTTATGAATGAATGAATGTCTTATATCGAAATTTATGTTAATATCATTATATACAAATTATTTATTGACAATAAAATGTTTTTTTGATATAGGGGTATATTATTATGGACGGGTTCTTACAAAAGTTTGTAGAAGGATTTATTTTCATATATAATTTGTATATTCAATTTTATCACGATATTAATTATTATAAGACAATTATGAATATTCAAGTTATTTTCTAAAGGGGAACTTGTTTGAGGACTAGGGACAAGTGTCCCATTTTGCCATACTATACAGTATAATTTCAGAGTACTTAGAACTAATTTGTAATCAACATACTTATGACTTCTCAAACAGTATTCCGGGGGACAATTGTATGGGACTAGGGTCGGTTTCAATTCCAAACAAACCATATTAACAGAGAGTATTTATGGATAATTTTAGCCAGCTGGCTCCTTTCGTTTGTGCCCTTCAATTGTAAACAACTTTTAAACTGCCTAACCAATTTTTACACTATTAGTTTCATAGCTTTCCTAAAAATCCTTTTACTATGATCTTAGCATATGTACTCAATAGAAAAGTTATACAATTTTCAGTTTTGTTATGGTTTTCTCACTGTTATAAAGTCCAGAATACGGGTATAAATATAAAATATCTTTTTCGTCAAATTTATTTTAATTCAATGCATTAGTTTCTCCTTTGTTAAATTTTTACTTGAATATATCAACGAAAACAAATGTTTTTATTGTTGAATTTTATGTTTTTTGACGTTTAACTAAAATCCCGAAGTCCCGAAAAATCCCGAAAAATCCCGGGATCCCGAAAAATCCCGGGGTCCCGAAAAATCCCGGGATCGCGGGATTTACATTTCTAAAATCACGAATCCCGGGATATGTAAAACTCAGTCCCGTTTGGCATCCCTAGTATACACGATACTAATTTTCGTACTAATCGTAGTATGATTTGAAGTACGATTTTGTGATAGACGTTACTACAAATCGTACTACTTATTTCCTTTGAAAAAAATTAATAATAAAAAAAATATCACAAAATAACTGATACATATGTATGAATAAGCTGTTGAAGAAATAAATGTCGTAGTAAGACAGTATGAGAAACTCCGTCCTCCAAAAATCAAAATTTTTTAATTTTCATACTTCATTAGTACGAAAACTTGATACAGGTTACTAATTTCATACTTATACGATTTATCGTACGACTTATCGTAACGTGTATACCTAGCTTTAGCCTTAGTATCTGACGTGACGTTAGATGACGTTACGTTATTAAAATTTCCATTTGAAATATTTTTTCGTTACAAAATAAGAAAAGGAAAACAAGTTTAATTTCAATAACTTATTTTCGTAAATAAATTTCGGAATTTGTCATTAGATGGGAGTTATGACCAATTATGGACCTATCGCCATGAAATTAGGTTGCGTAATTTAAGTCTATACCTATGAAACTTATTTCTGTTAAATTTTATGTGGATAACAAAATGGGTGGACTTTTTGCTGGAAATGCTCATATTTATTATCTTCACTCACATAAATGCTTCAATTTTCCATGGAAGTTAAAATCTACATATTGATGTTGGTTATAAAAGATTTGGCACAGCCAAATATAACACTCTTACTTGTTTTGACTCAAATCCTTCATAAAGTATCATTAAAATTTTAATTTAAAATATCTATAATATTGTTATTTTTGTTTACATTTTTAAAAACTTGTAAAAATTATATTTAATTAATGTTTGTTGTTATGTATTAACGGAGCTTGGAATAAACTTTCTAAAAAAGCAGCTTTAGAGCTTAAAGAGGTGTAAATGAAATTTTTAAAATTCCATTATTTCGAAAACTTTTCTAAATAAGATCAATTTTGTTACCTCATTTAAAATATATTTTAATTGATAAAATAAAATGTCTTAAATGACTCTATTAATCTATAAATATTCTATTTAGATATTTAGGTTTATTAATTTCTATAATTTAGCACAAAATAATAAAAATACCTAGTTTTTTCAATTACCCAATTCTGGCATCTATTTTCCATTTAATTTAATTAAAATCAAATGACATTTCTCTACTGCCCATAGAAAAGCAGGCAAAGCTAAATAAACATAAATAATTGCTCTGCTTTATAACGAAAAGTTTTGCCAAAATTTACCTTAAAATGTTTATAAATCTAAGAGCAATAAAAACAATTGCAAAAACACTTAAATAAATTACATATTTTTATTTAGTTTGTTTACTTACCTTATTCTTGATATTTTTTTCGTTTCTTTTTCAATTACACCTTCAACTTTCTAGTAGCAGCAATACAGCTTACAAAAAATGTAAGAGAAGAGACGCGAACAATAAAAATATAATCCAGAAAATAACAATAATAAGGAAAAAATCAAATTGAAAAAAAAAAAATACAAAAACGTTGTAATGAAGCTGGAAACGAAGTTTATGCAAAAGCAGCGGTAGCGGCGTCGAGCAGAAGAAAAAACAACAATTGTTTTAAGAAGCAGCAGACAATTTTAGTTTACTATGAAATTTTTTTAAACTTGTTTTAAACGAAATTTACTAAGGACAACAACTAGATAAGGAATTTTTATATAAAACACGAGATTTTTTAAGCAATTTTAAAACAATTTAAATGAAAATATACTAAGAACTTTTTTATTTATTAAAAAATTTAGAAATTATTAGCAAAGAATTTAAATTTTGTTGACACTTACTTTAATTACACTGCACTTGATACAATAACAATTTAGGTATTTGTTGGTATATTTAAAATTTTTTTTCTGCACTTGCTTTTTTGCTCTCTCTGTAACAAATTTGATTTTCGTGGAGATTATAATAAACACAATGAGGATGTCGTAAATAAACACAGAAATATAAACGAATACGATTAAATCTATTTTATTAATATTAAGCAAATATATGCAATTGTTTTAATTAATAGTTATTACCGATATATTATTTATAATTCAAGAACTCTATTAATTTCGTTTTTTTAATAATATTTACAACAAATAATCACGACGACAACGGCGACGACGACACAAGTATTTCTTTCGTTTTTGTTTTTTTTTTCGAGTTTTACTTTTTACACGCACACATTCACTCACACAAAAAAAGGTAGATGAAAAAAACAACAAAAACAATAGCAAAAGGAAAAAAATGCCAGGTTAACGAAAACCTCTCCTCTTCTTGTTGTTTTTCTTTTTGTGCAGCTTGAATTTAGTTAAAGAGATTGTAGTTGTTGTTATTTTTGTATATAATCAATTTGGAGCAGAGCTCTTTGAGGTTGGCGTTAACGTCGCTGCTTTATTTTTGTGACTACAACAACTTCTTCTTTACTTGCGCTATTACAATAACAACAACAAAAAAATCACACACTTTATGCACAAACAAACACAATAGTTAAAAGGTAAATTTTCCTGTTTTTTTTTTTTACTATTAATCAAAGAGACATTAAAGCACAAGTAACAAAAACAAATGCACACACAGACTAAAAACTCTTTGCAACTATTTTAGCAAAAAAAATTCTTGAAAAATTCCCACAGAATTAAGTATTTTTGTATTAATTTCTTATTTTATACTTCAGTATTTTTTTGCCAATAAGATTTTCTTCTTTGCTGGCTTTCATTAAATTCTTTTACAAACTTTGTTAAGGCGAATGAATGTAGTTTCTGTTACACACAAAGTCTCAAATTAAGCACATAATTTTACACAATTTTCATTTGATTTATATAAACTTTTGTTTAATATTCATTTTTGTACAATTAATTGCCAGCACTTTTTGTTATTAATGAAAATTTGTTTAATAAAACACAGTTTTTTTCTTAGTAAGAAAATCCTTTACAATTTTTATCCGCTCACGTTCGATATATTTTACGCGCTACGCCGCCGTCGTTTTCCAACTGAAGTAGTTTTTTCTTATTAAATGAAATTTTTCCTTGTTCTGCTTTGTTTTGTTTATTCTTCGCTTTGCCGTTTAGTTGGTTTTTTTCGTGTGTTTGTTGTACTCGTTGTTGTTTGCAATTCGCTTATGTCAGACAACAACCAGTTGTCACAAAATAGTAGTCAATATAGTTACTACTTTTGACAAGCAACTATGTGCGTAGGTAAAATACAGTATTGCCAGTTAAAAGGTAAACATAAGTAAGGGAGTTTTACAATAGATGGAGCTTTAAAAATATAAATAATTCATATATTTTCGGTTAAATTATAAATTAAATGCAATAATAATAAAGCCGCAATAAAATAAATATATTATTTAATATTTACAAGCTTTTTTCTTTTACTTTTAGTTTTTTGTAACTTAATATTTTATAATCGCTAAATAAGAAGACAATTTTACTGTAATAATTATATTTTCATGAAATTATCCATGACTTCACAGATATGTGGCTTTATCTTACCAATGACGTATTGGATTTTGGATTTGAGCTCTGGAATCCGACAAGGTGCTTCATGATGACCTATAAATGCTTTACTTTTGCGAACTGTGAATTTTAATAATTTTAATGCGTTGTTGAAGCGTGTATCGTTCCAATTTTTAGTAATGGTGGAGTTTCTACCTGTCAAATGTCAAAGAATAAAAGCTTCAAAAGTGACAGGTACTGAAACACCTCTTGTTGGAAAACCCTTTACATATATTTTAAAGTATAAGAGATAACTTTGATAAATAAGTTAGAATATTTGCTTTATAACAAATTAAAATTCATTGAAATCTCTCCATATTTGTACAAGCTACGATGTGTACAACGTTTTTTAAACCAGGGTTTGTCGCTCTGAATCCCTGTATCCCAGTCTGGAATGGTATGCGAGTACATGAAAACTAGAACCAATCTTGACAAGAATCGAATATAAATTACATTAAATTTAGTTATCATTTGGTATGTTCCAAAAGTTGGCAGGATTTTGTAAAGTTGTGTTATTTATAAGCATAGATAGGTAATTGTAATAAATGCTTTTAGATAAAAAATTATTATAGCACTGTGTAATTTATTTCCAAGTTTATTTTACAATATTTGCTACAATCAAATGATAATACATATTTGAGTGAAATTATTGATGCAATTCTCATAATGTTTTACCAAAATGACTAATAAACAAAATACTCATGAATATTTTTAGTGACGTTTAAAAGGGTGTCAACAATTGCCATCACCTGGATAGGCCCCAACCCCCCCACTATATAAAAAATAAACTAAGTTAAGTGAAGCAAATTGTTATAATTTGGTTTATCAACTTTTTCATATTTCGTTGATAAGAAAAACGTTAGAGAATTTTTATTCACGCAAAAAAAAAAAAAATAATAACAAAAAATTAAAGAATTTAGTACGAGTTGGAAGTATGTTGGCGAAACAGTGTTATTATATAGAAATAATGGTTAAATAATGAAATTGGAGATTTAAAATAAAATAAAGAAATTATTAAAATATACTTAAAATAATAAACAAATTTTAAAAAATGAGGAATATTAACAACATACTGTTTCTAATAATAGTAATATTTGCTCAAATATTTGTTTTAAAAGCAGGTGTGTGTTGAAATTCTTTAAAAATAGTTATAAAAAAATCGAAAAATTATTGATAAAGCTTGTTACTAATAAGTAAATAAAATGTGTGTTCTTTTATATAATTAAAGAAAGTCCCTGTATTAATGAAGATACTTGCGAGGGTTGTTTAAGTGCCGATATATCATGTGCTTGGTGTACGGATAAGGTGAATAAAAATTTAAATTTATTGAAAAGTTCTTTAAAAAATTTTAAGAAATCTACATATATTCAATTAGCATTATGAATTACGTTATCGTTGCCTTAATCATTCGCAATTATTGGAGCATGGCTGTAATACCGATGATATTTACGAAAATGAACCGGAATTCCATACACTAACCAATGCTGTTCTTAAGGATTATGATTCGTCTAATAATCGTGCTGTGCAGGTACAGCCTCAGCGAGTATATTTGAAATTGGTTAAATGTAAGTACGATTTTGGCCACTATTAAATAATTAATAATTACAAAACTATTTCATACATATAGCACATTTATTATGAGTTTAATCGTCGTATCGGTCTAGATAAGATATCTAAGGTCCAATGTTATCTATTGGTTATAGTTTGTTATTTTGTTGTATTTGTTTAGTTTTGCTTTGTTTTTATATGGATACCCTACACAGAATTTATAAAATTATAAGTAAAACGAAACGTTAGGAATTTTAAATAATTTATACCACAAATTATACAGATATGAATCAGCTGGTTTCCGTAATATGGCAATAGGAAACAAACAAAAGAAAATGTCAAAATTGAAATGTCAAATTGAAAAGTGGGACAAATTGAAAATTGTATTTTTTTCTCTCTCTCTCTCTGCCAACCACATCCATAGAAAAGTGGTTGTAGAACGTCAAAATAACCACACGGTTCGATATTAATATTTTGACAACTGTCATTTGTTTCATATCTGTAATAATCTGTGATATATACTTTGTAGATATTTATGTTGTATCCATTAATATACAAATGGTCAATTCACAAGGTCTCTTGTCATATTGTCATAATGTCCTAATATTTCACAATGGTTTTTATTGCTATTCAAACAAAATATGTCCTAAATTAATACAACTTTCTATGCTATGTTTATTGTGTTATCGTGACGAACCAGCAGAGACTAACGCCGAATGCCTAAGAGTCAGTTAAGACGAGCTGCCGAGTCGTGATACATTAGGACAATATGACTGATAAGAGACCTTGTGAATTGACCAAACATGTCTACCTTATCTTCCTGATGTAAAATGAGGAGCAGCAAAAACAAGTTTCACTCTTCCTTTTATCTCATAATCATTATTGATATTGTTACAATTAATCCCAATTAAGGATACCCTTTATTACGATAAGATTTAAGCCCTTTCTTGCAGATCGTCACCAATTAAATCATGAATTGGTAAAAGCTAAAACCAGTCGCCTTATGCCCTCATATTTACATTTGTTTAGTTTCTTCAGCCGTTTTTTCTATGATACGTTAGGTAGGTTTGCTTGTTTCAGTTCTTATCTCAACTATTTGTAAAATATTCTTGTAGTTGTTCAACTAACTACTGTTTACCATTCATATGTATGCCTTTTGGGGTTTGTATGTCATCACACGTTGTATACTCACGCGTTCATAAATACATACATATTTTGATGTATGATTGTTTACTTTTGAAATTTGTCAAGACATTAATTGTTAACACTTTTACTCTCGTTACGGGTGATGAGATCTTATCAAATTAGGGGAAATACATACTACACACTTCAACTACTACATGCTGCAAACATTTAGTGTAAATAATTAAAAATAATAGACAGATGTCACAGTTATAGACAAATACGTAGCTAATATTTGTATGGGGTATTTGGATGTTTTTTCACGCTTCATTTTAAAGTGCAACCAATTGTAAAATTGTAAATGGGAAATAAATAAAATTTCTAAACTAATGGTCCGATAAATACAAAAACTTCTCTACTGGAATATTACCAGTAGAGATGTTTAGCTTTCAGAATATGGTTTGTGGAATTGTTTAATTTATATATAGAGGGCCAACTAATTAAGTATCCAGCGAAAAAATTGTTCCGAAATAGTTGTCAAACTCGGTCGTGTTTCTAAAGAGTCTTTCATTAAGCGCTCTCTTCCTATCTTTAAATTTTAATAAAACAAATTTCACACAATTGGTCAATTCACAATGGGTCTTATCAGTCATATTGTCATAATGTCCTAATGTGTCACGACTCGGCGGCTGGGCTTAACAGATTCTTAGGCATAATTAGACAGATGTAGCTTCAATAATATGGCCGCTATAAACTGTCAAAGTCCAGATGTTCCTAAGAGTGAAATTATATTGCACAATCATAATTTAGCTTCAATCATAGGTCTTTATGTTGCCACAATCGTAGGGCTCTAGCTTTAAACGTAAGTCTTTATGCTGCCACAATTAAGTCTTTGTCACAATTCAGCCTCAATCATAACTCTTTATGTAGCTACAAATTAGTTTTAATCGTAGGTCTTTAGTAGGTCATAATTTATAATCATAGGTCGTTTTGTACTCATTTTTCTACTTCAATTTCAGAGATTTATGTAGTCAGAATTTAGTTTCAATCTTAGGTCTCTATGTAGTCACAATTTCACTTCAATCGTAGATCTTCATGTAGTCATAATTTAGTTTCAATCGTATGTCTTTCTGTACTTACAATTTATCATCAATCTTAGTACTTTGGCTTCAATCATGTAGCCACAATATAGCTTCAATAGTATTATTAATAAAGTCAAATAAAGCTTCAACCGTATGTCTTATGTAGTCATAATTTAGCTTCAATTCAAGTTCATTAGCTTCAATTATAGGTCTTTATGAAGTCCCAAATTAGCTACACAGGTCAGTGTGTTGTCAAAATTTAGCATCAATCTTAGTACTTCAGCTTCAATCGTGGGTCTTTATACAGTCGCAATTTAGCTTCAACCGTAGATCTTTATGTAGTAATAATTTAGCATCAACCATAGGCCTTTATGTAATCACAATTTATCTTCATTTATAGGTCTTTATGAAGTCACAAATTAGTTTCAATTGTATATACTTCAGCTTCAATTTAATTACAATATTGCTTCAACTGTAGTAGCCACATTAAAACTTTAATCGTAGGTCTTAGTGTAGTCACAAATTAGCTTTAATTATAGTTCTTTATGTAATAAAAATTTTGCTTTAATCATAGGCCTTTATGCAGTCACAATTTATCATCAATCCTAGTTCTTCAGCTTCAATCGTAAACCTTTATATATTCACAATTTAGCTTCAATCACAGGTCTTTATGTAGTCACAATTTAGTTAAAATATAGTTACAATTGTAGGTCTTTATGTAGCCATAATTAATAATAAATCCTAGTTCTTCAGCTTCAATGGTGGGTCTTTATGTAGATGGCATTTTGCTTCAATCATTCGCCACAATTTAACTCCAATTCCATAGGTCTTAGAATTCATCTACAATCGTGGATCTTTTAGCTTCAATCATAGGATTTTATGTAGTCACATTTTAACTTCAATTGTAGGCCTTAATGCAGTCACAAATTAGCTTTAGTTGTAGGTCTTTATGTAGCTACAGTTTCCCATCAATGTTAGTAATTCAGCTTCAGTCGTAGAAACTTACATATGTAGCATAAATTACAGGTATTTATGTAGTTTCAATAGTAGGTCTTCATATATCCACAATTTAGAATCAATCATAGTTCTTCAGCTTTAATGCTGGGTCTTTATGTAGATGACATTTTGCATAGGTCTTTATGTAATCACAATTTAGCTTCAATCGTAATTTTAATTTAGAAAAATTCCGAGAACTTTATCTACAATTGTGGTTCTTTATATAGCCAAAATTTAGCTTCAATCATAAGCTTTTATGTAGTCACAAATTAGCGTCAGTCGTGAGAGCTTCATGCACTCGTAAATAATCATATCTATTTATTTAGTCACAGTCCTTCAATCCGAATTATTTTTTTAAATGGTTACGTGTACTAAAATTCAATGACTTTAATTGAAAACTCGGTTACAACTACAATTTTGTGTTTAAAAAATATGTTGTTAGTAATCGAAATATTCGGCAATTACAACCAATTTATATGAAAGTACATGCAACCGATCAAATCCGATTGGCGACAAATTCGGTTGGGGGAACGAATCTCTTTTCTCTGTGTAGTCACAATCTTTCAATCCTAGTTCTTTGGCTTCGATAGAAGATTCATATACTGCCTCAAGGAGCATTGAGTCTCAATAAATTGGTTGTACATGGTCCTGTCTTGTGCTAACGTACTCACTTCACTCCACCTTTATCCATTCCGGATATTTCTGTGTCGATTTGCTTTCTCTATGTATGAGCTGGGCGTTCCTTTCTTCTGCTGCCTTGTAGATTCCACTCAATTGTATTTCATGTGATGCCATTCTCAATGCATGGCCAATCTATCGCCATTTACGTATTTTTATTTCTGAGGCTATGGACTGTTGATTGGATTGTTGGAATATTCGCAAGATCCTGCGAAGACACTGGTTCATAAACACCTGGATTTGCATGTTTCGAGGGGCAGCATCCACGTCTCACAACCGTAAAGAAGAGTGGATTTCACATTCGTGTTAAAAATTATTAACTTTGTACGCTGGGAAAGGGAAGACGAATTCCAAAAAGGTCTTAGACGAAAGTTTGTCGTGCTTTTTGTACATGGTTGTCAATCCTTGATCTTTATATAATCAAAATTTTGATTTAGTCTTAGTCCAAATTTTGCATTACCTGAAGGTTTTCATGTAGTGCAAATATAGCTTCTGGTAAAAGTCTATATTTAGCTTTGCTTTAAGATGTTGATATAGTAAAAATTTAACTTCAGTTGAAGTTCATCTGGCAGTCCTCATGTAGCCTCATTTAAAGTTCATTATTTGGTCAAAATTTAGCTTTAGGATGTCGTCCAAATTTAGTTTGGATTGAAGTAAACGTCTTCGTAGTCACAAATTAGTTTCAGTATCCAAAATTTTAAATTCAAACGTATGACATTATGTACTTAGTCTAGCTTCGATCATAGTTCTTTATATTGTAGATTTGGCCTCTATTCAAGATCTTAGTATAGACCTAATTTAGCTTCAGTTTTAGGTCATGTTTTAACAATTAACTAAAACAATATTAAAAAATATAAACCATCCATTCCCCTTTTAGCCCATCCCGAACGCATTAAACTTTCATATCGTCCGGCACGCAACAATCCTCTAGATCTCTACGTACTCATGGATCTCACATGGACCATGAGAGATGATCGTGAGACTCTGGTCAAACTGGGCTCTGAATTAGCCCACACACTCAGTAATTTAACATCCAACTATCGCTTGGGTTTTGGTAGTTTTGCCGATAAACCGGAAATGCCCATGATAATGCCACATCTAAAGGATAATCCCTGTGCCACCGAAAGACAAGTCTGTGAACCCACCTATGGCTATAGACATCATTTATCGCTGACCGAAGATGAAAAACTGTTTGTTACATCTGTAAATGGCAGTAAAATTACTGGAAATTTGGATAATTTAGAAGGTGGATTTGATGCGCTCATGCAGGTGTTGGTGTGTCCGCGAGAGATTGGTTGGAAAGAGGAGGCCCGTAAGGTAGTAATTTTAGTAACTGATGGCTTCATGCACTTTGCTGGTGATGGTCTATTGGCGGGCATAACGAAGCGTAATGATAAAAAGTGCCACTTAAGTCCAGGTGGAGAATATTTGGGTTCTTTGGAATATGATTATCCCTCGTTGGAGGAAATCTATAGGGAATTGTTAAAAAGAAAGATAAGTGTAATATTTGCGGTAACAGAAGAAGTGGTTCCTACTTATAGAGATATAAGTAATCTAATGAAGGAGATCAGCAATGTGGAGATATTAAGAGCAGATTCATCTAATATTTTGGAATTGATAAAGAAAAGGCAAGTGTTGAAAATAGTAACAAAAAAACAAACAAAATAATTATATTAAAGGTATTCACAATCTTGTGTATTTGTATTGCAAAGTCATGCAATGATGTATTTCTGTATATTTCACAAGATTGTGAATTGGGCTGTTGTATAATTGTTGTACTTTCTCCTGTAGTTACGAGAGTTTCATTAAACGCACCCAGTTTACTGACAATAGTCCCGATTTTATAAAAATGGAATACGAAACCGATTGTGGCGGCCAGTTCCCCACTTTAAGAAAACGCAACTATTGCAATGATGTGGAATTAGGCAAGACTATAGACTTTTATATAAATGTTACACTCTCCGATTTTCCCGATAATGGAGTTTATGTAAGTCTTAAAGAAATGACCAACCAAATAAAACACATATCATGTTCGTTTAATGTTTTTATGACAGACCCATAAAATACGTGTGGAAGAATCAGCCTTAAATGAATTTATGGAAATTGAGGTGGAAATACAAAAGCCTTGTCCTTGTGTTGAAGATGCAGAGCCCGAGGATGAATATGGTAGATTCCAGTGCAATGAAAATGGATTTCTGCAATGCGGCATGTGTCAATGTGATGCAGGATGGTAAAGTTTCTTAACTTTTTTTTTTTGAAAATATTTTTAAATTTTAATTCATTTTATAAGGACTGGCACCTTTTGTACTTGCCCCACCGAAAGCACCAATGCCACCACCAATGAAGCCATTGACAATCACTGCCGACAACCACTCGATTTAGGAAATTCAGACGAGTTGGGACCCATTTGCTCGAATCGTGGTGAATGTGATTGTGGTACATGTTTTTGTTTCACCGGTTTTAGTGGTAAATTCTGTGAATGTACTGAATGCGATAACGATTGTGATCCCGAGAGAGCCGATTGTGTGTGTGGTAAATGTATCTGTAAGTATGGTTGGTCGGGCAATCGCTGTAACTGTAAAGAGAGTACAGATGGCTGTATCGGGCCGACAGGAGAGATTTGTTCGGGCCGGGGTTACTGTGAGTGCGGCGAGTGTTTGTGTGATGCGCCGTTTGTGGGTAAATTCTGTGAAATCGGCTCAGAAACTGAAAATAAACTTTGCTCCTTTTATGAGCCTTGTGTGACGTGTCTGATCGAAGAGAAAACCGATATGGGTAAATGTGAAAAGACAACGGAAATATGTTCGAGTGCCCAGCAAAATGAAAGATTTACCACAGCTTTTGTAACAGAGGAAATAGGTGGGACTCTTTAATACTTATCTATCTATACATTTAACTAAATTAGAGTTTATCTAACATTATTTCAGATGCCGATATTCGTTGCCTGGCCCGTGTGGAAAATAAATTTGGCATTAAGTGTGATCACTATTTCACCTACCAGACCATGGGACAATCCGAAAACTATTTACTCATACAGTTGAATAGTTGTGAACCTGTTAATTATCTGGCTGTTATGGGTTTTGTTTCCCTGGCCACTTTCATATTGGGACTACTCTTGATTCTTATCATATGGGCTTGTGTTCGAGCAAAGGATGCTCGGGAATATGCCCGCTTTGAGGAGGATCAACGTAATAGTTATTTGATGGAGAGTCCTATTTATAGGGACCCTATTGGCAGATATGTAGTGCCCAAAGAGGTTAATCGTAAACAAAGTAATCCATTTTTATAAGTAGTGTAAGAGAAAAAGGAATGACAATAAATTATAAATTTTTTTTATTTAGTTAAGATAACAAATATTGAATAGATTTATTTTAAATAAGATGGTTTAAGGTAAAACAGGGTGATTGAAAGCAAAACTTAAAATAGGTAGGAATTTGTTTAACCTTTATTAAAAACTAGCTTGACCCGGTGCGCTTCGCGACCCCTGTCATAGTAAAAAAAATATGTAAGGATTTTATAAAAAATCGGTTTTCCCCCTGTTTATCCCTTTGTGGTCCAAGTATTGAACAAAGTTATAGCCTATTGACGCTTTTAAGTAAGGATCTATCTACGTTCTAAATTTCAATAAAATCGGTTCAGCTGTTTAGGCGTGATGCTCAAACAAACAAACAAACTTACAAAGACATTTATATATTTATATAGATTAAAATTAAGCATAAATGTGTCTGGTTTTCGTTGATGTAGCAATGCAAGGGTGGCATTGGGCTTGTTGGCATAGATTGTTGACTTTAAATAACCCCATAAAAGTTAATACAATGGTGATAAATCTTCGTCCATATCAATAACATCTGTTTATCATTTCGGGATATCGATCACCAGTAACAGTCACTTCTTGATCTGTCTCATTTTCGAAGATGTATACATAATAATGAAAATGTTCTTCATCGCTTAGGAAGATTTTGTTTGTACTGTGGCCTGCAAACTTTTATTATTTGTCAACACTATACTTCATAAATGTCAGCGAATTCAAATCCTGCATACATTTTGGGACACCATTTAGAAAGTTGGTCTCAGCATTTATATTGGCTGAGAAAATAAAATTATTGCCTTTAAAGGGAACAATATTTCATGATGATCGATCATTGGTTGAAAATGTTAACTCCTTTTTTAATCTAGGCTTTATTACCTTTATAGAGCACATTTCGAAACAACAAGTCCATTTAAAATCTTTTAAAATCTTTTAAAATTTTGATAATTTATTTTCGTGAGTGATTTTCAAAAGTGAGCCTTATGAGAGCTATTTTCATTTATGGAGCGATCGCCATGAAATTAGGTCTCGTGATTTCTTTTTATATGAAGCTTATTTTTGATGAATTTATAAGAGTTTTTTGCTCGCTAAAGTAATTTTCGGAAGTGGTACTTATATAGGAACTACGCTCAATTATAAATCGATCCGCACAACATTTTTAAGTGGTATGCATTTGTAAAGGCACGATATAACTTACCAAAGGGTTAACTACCAAACGATATTTCAAACTGCGCTCACTTCTTCACGTTTATGATCAGTAAACTCTGGCAAATCATCATGAATAGATTGACGCTCCAAATTTACTTTGAAAATCAGTAATCGATTCGAGCAACTTGTAGATGAAAAAATTCTATTCAGCGATTAGGCTCGTGTTTAGCTTAACGGGTTTGTTAATAAACAAAATTGCCGCATACGAAGTGAGACCAATTCACAACAGATCCTACAGACTCCATTACATCCAGAAAAGTGCACCGTTTGGTGGAGTTTACACAATGAAGGCATCATAATTTTTCAAAAATGAAGCCGGAGCTCTCGTTGCGGATAATGGCGATCATGACCGCACCATGATCAATGATTTTGTTCGATCGAATCAAGTAGTAGTCGAACGGGGCACGGTCTGTGCTATAATGCAGTTCAGGCAAAACTTCTCAACCACTTACTTTTAAATAGTTTTTAACAAGTATTGCAACATGTGGCCGAGCTTTGTCATGATGGAATATTAAGGTTTCATGTCTGGCCGCATATTCTGGACGTTTTTTGGCCAATGCTCGCTTCAAACGAATCTGTTGCATTCGGTAAAGGTACCCTGTGATGGTCTGGCCAGATAATAGATGGGACACTTTTGGTCCCTCCAAATACACAGCATTACCTTAGCGGCATGGATATTTGGCTTTGGTATCGATTCGGCTGTTTGGACGGGCTTCACGTACGATCTCTTACGCTTCGGGTTATCTTAGTGAATCAATTTGTCATCGCAAGTAATGATTTGGCATTTTTTAACAACTCTCGGCTTCAATTCGTATGGTACCCAGTTTCCCTGCTTTTGGATGAATTCTGCTGCTCGCAAACGTTTTGAAATTGCTGCTTGTGTAGTTTCCAATGATTTTGCAAGCTCTTGTTGAGTTTGACAACAATCTTCATGGAGTAATGCCTAGAATTCTTGGTCTTCAAACTTCTTTGGCTGGCCTGGTTCTTTTTCTTCCGTGTCAAGATCACCACTTCTGAACCATACAAACCATATCTCGCTCATTGAAACCAATGAAACATATTCATCATAAGCATAGATGAGCAATCGGTGAACTTCAACAGCAGTTTTTTTCTAATTAAAGAAGAAGCAAAAATTCAAAATTTTCGAAGCAAAAATAAACTTTGTTGTTTACACTATAATGTTCAATAACTTAGTGAGAATAAATGACAGATATGACATATAAGTCAATCCATAGCGGGAAAAAATTCTAGGTCTTCACTTTATAGGCCTTCTAAAAGACCTGTTTACACATTCTAAAAGATGCGATACTCATTCTAATCTGGCTTCTCGCAGAAGACGTTCTAGAAGGGCTATGCTTCTCCTGTCATACACAATCAAAATTGCATTGCAAAAAAAGGTCTAACAAACCTTTATTATTTAAACATGATTGGTTTTGCAATTATTGTCTCTCTATAATACTATTTATTTTGCTCTCGTTTCTGTTTTAAAATTGCTCGTCTGTTTACACACAGCAAGTCTGTGTTGAATTTTGTACGTCTAAACCTAATAGACGCCATAGTGAAAATGAGAAAACAAAAGAGACTTGAAGATACTTGGTAGTACAAGCAAGTGTGTACCCCTCTTCATTCTTCTTGCCTCTCGCTCCTATAAACTCAGACTTGCGGCAAGAAAACTTGCCCTGTGTAAAAGCAGACTTATTATAAACTGTTGCATGAAACCATAAGAAGCTGCAAAATCTTCTAAATAATTTTGTCTTTTATAACATTTGAAGTTGTCAAGTTCGCGTGAAGGAGTTTTTAATATATAAAAATATCACGTGATATTTTAAAGTCCATTCTTTAGGCTTTATGCTGAATTCATTTAGAATATTTTCCTGCTTCAGCAGACTATCAATTAAGCTTTAATTTTCAGGGTTTTTTAATAGATGTTAAGATGTATACATTCTGTGAGGCATTACGCGGCAGGTCTCCTTACAGTTCTTTAACTGAAGACCTTTTAATATGCCTTGATAAGTAGGCCTTCTCTCAGCCCTCGAACAGCAGCGAGTATGCAAGGCCTTGGCTCGCAATGACACGCCGTGTAAAATTTAAACGATTATGTAATGCGGCTGGGTGTCCTTGGGTTTGCAAAATAATACATATCAGAAGGCCTCTTTACTGCATATTTTTCCCGCTGGGTCTGTATTGTTAAGGTGGGTGGTTACAAACATCAGCACAAACGCATAATATCCTCCTCACTATGGTGGTATAGGGTATATTTATAACGAATGTTTTAATATGGTTGTTAAATGTTGGACCTTATAACATCCCAGAAGGGAATTCTTTGCAATCAGACCCACTGTATAATGTTAAGGGGGTTTAAGCCATAGAAAAATACACATAGAGCGGAAACTAGAAAAAACTCAAAGAAAAAAATTACTCGACGGGTTAAACTAACTCGAGTTGCGCTAATATATGTCGTGTAATCTCTTCCATTTTAGAAATAACGGTATATCTCGAAAACAAGAGCTAACCTAAAAGAAACGATTAGCACCACTGGATTCAGCGTAATCGAGTTAGTTTAAGCCGCCGGGTGACCCGCTGGACAGAAAAAAAGTCAATTTCGAGCACAGTGTTACACATACGAGTCTTGCTTTTGTTTTCACATAGTTTTATACTAATACATACACGGCACATAGGTTTTTGATAACTGAGTTAGGTCTGTGACAGGAGAGTTTCCGATGTATGTGTATTTATCTATGGTTCAATATTTAAAATTTGTATTCTACTATTTCTAACACTAGTTTTAAGTGGTTAAATATTTAAAAACACAATAAGTAGCTTAAACTTTGTACAAACTAAAACTAGCTATTCAACTAATTATTTAGTAATTATTATTATTATTGATAAATACAGCATTTGTTTAATTAAATTTTTTGTATAAAGTTTTTATTTTTTTATTTGTTATAGTATTTGTTTAATAAACAAGACTTTATATAAAATACATTATTTAAGTAAATATTTGTATTAAGTGTTTTTTTAAATATGTTTTTTTTTTTATTTTGTAAATGTTGATATTTGGGTTAAGGATTTGGAATAGGCAATATTTAGGAGAAAATGGTAAGGGATATATGGCAGGTGGATTAAGGGAAAATGTGGATAACATTAGGAGTAAGGATTAAAGGATAAGGATAAAGGATGAGGATACAGGATTAGGATGAGGATTTTTGGGAATAAAAGGATTTTAGGTAAAGGATTTAGGTTTAAGGATTTATAAGGTTTGTTTATACTATAGCCCATTTAATATCTATTATTATGTGTGATATATGTATTAATATCAACTTACACCCAAAGAATATACAAACGTAATATAACATAATTTTTTTTTGTTTGTTTTTAGAAACCCTGATTTTTTAACTCATTAAAAATATTTGTATATGTTTTATTTTAATATCACTAACAAAACTTATTTGTAAATTATACAAGGAAATGTGTGGAGAAAAAAATATAGGAAGGAAATACTTAATATCTACAGATAAGTAACAGTATAAATGAAAATTCAAGTGGCTAATTTAAGGTAAAATGAAAAAGATCACAGTTTAAAATATTTTATTTCACAAAGTCTGGCAATTCTAAAATGAAATGAAAAATGGCGCAAAAATAATTAAAGTTTCAAAAAATGTTATGATCTTTCAATAATTTATTTAAAAAAAAATGGAAAGATGTAAAAAAAATGTTGCTTGTATGATTGGATTTTTGCTTTAAAAATTAATGTTCATACTTCCTTCCCAACTTTAAACACAGTTTCTTTATAAATTTTGTCTAACTACAACTAAAATAACTATAATTAAACTATTTTTAAGAAATTTCAGAACAAATCATATAAAAAGTTATTAAAAATATGCCAATTTAATAAATTAAAAGCATGTTAAAAAATAAGTATATTGTAGAAAAAAGAAAAAAAAAAACTTAATTAACTAAACCTCTTAGGTGTGTTCCTAGACTAAAATATACTTAAATACCTAGAAAAACAAATAAAAGTAAATATATATATGTATTACAAATGACTAAACTACTACTTAAGTACTTATGTATTTTATGTACAATACAATTTAATTTATAATACACGCTCGCCCAGCGAAGGAGAACGCTGTATGAGCAATGAACCCGCTTTAGTTAAGGGTTCCTTAAACGAATTTGTGCCAATGTCTGTTATAAGGGGAGTGTGCGTGGTAGGACCAGGTGAAGCTTTAGAGAATGAAGATTTCTTGTAAAAGTTCAGCAGAGATTTCTGAGCTAAACCATGTGGCGAGGCATCGGGCACTAGACGTCTGAGGAGACCAGCAATGCAGCCCCAGGGGAAGGTCCTTTAAGAAGGGAAAAGAGAGTGAGAATTTATAAGTTTTTTATAATATTGTTTTACAATTTTAATGTAGTTACCATTTGAAGGAGAGTAGTAGTTTAATGTAACCGGGAATAATGGCAATCTTTTGATTCTTTTGAATGGCAGAAATGACACGATCAGCTACTTCATTAGCATTGAGAGTGGGAACCCAGCTGTAATAGAGAAAAAAAGGTATAAGTATATGAGTACTTAATAAGTTCAATAAATGAAACAGATCGTTAAAAAATAAAATTAATAGAATCCCACAGAATATTTCAGTAGAATTAGTTGTTTTATAATGTTTAAATCTTTTTATTTATTTTAGAGCATTATCAAGGAACTTGATGAACTTACTACAGTGAGGAGCGAAATATGATCATACTTTAAATATTTTATTTACTATTCAATAGTTCATTGGTTTTGAACTCGATTTTTGTTTTTAATAATTTATATATCAATTTGAAGGGTACATATCTGTCATTAATTCTCACTTAGTTATTATTATAATAGTGCCAAAATCGTCATACGTCATGCGGGAAGTTTTGCTTTACTTCTTTAATTTGAAAAAAAGTGTCGCTGAAGCACAAATCTTATGGAAAATGTGTTCCATCGGTTTCAACATGCGAGATATGGTTTGTGCGGTTCACATGAGATTTTGACATGGAAGACAAAGATCACCCAGGCCAGCCATAGAAGTTTGAAGACCAAAAATTGGAGGCATTACTTATGAAGATTGGTGTCATACTCAAGAATAGCTTGCAAAATCATTGGGAACTACTCAATCAACAATTTCAAAACGTTTGCAAGCAGCAGGATTCATCCAAAAGCAGGGATATTGGGTATCATACGAATTGAAACTGAGAAACCTTAAAATACGCTTTTCTATGTCCGAAATTATGCATGAACGCTACAAAAGAAAATAATGTTTACATCGAATCATAACCCGAAGCAAAAGAGATCGTATGTACAGCCCAGCCAAATATCCATGGTGCTAAGGTAGTGCTCCGTATTTGGTTGGAGCAAAAGGGTCCTATCTATTATGAGCTGCTTTTATGAAATATATACGCAACTTATTCGTTGGAAGCGGGCATTGGCCAAGAAACTCCAGAATATGCGGCCAGAAATGAAACCGTAATATTTCATCTTGACAACGCTTGGAAACATGCTGCAGTACCTGTTAAAAACTATTTAGAAAGAAGTGGTTGGGAAGTTTTGCTTCGTCCATTTTATAGTTCAGACCTTGCTTGTCCGAATACACTTTTTTATCAATGCAGAACGCTCTCTCTTCATAATACTTAGAGTATCAGAAATTAGTTTGATTCCAGTCGGTCAATATTAAGAAGAAATCAAAAATCAAAAAAGTAATCCTCCTATCAGAAAATGCTATAAATTTTGCCGATTATTGGTCAAATAAATAGTCAGCAATATTCCGCGTTCTGGAGCAGTGTAGCGTAACATTGTTTATTAACGTGTATTTCGCATGTGTTTACTACACAAATCTCAAAACAGAACTGACATTAGGGGCCAATCGCAAAATTTATAGCATTTTCTGATAGGAGGAGTACTTTTGCGCCACCATGTATTATAAAAACGCAAACGAAAACGTAATGAAAACGATTGAAGTTTCTTTAGGGCATTAAGCTCTCATTAGAATAAATATAAATAAGCTAATAAGAGGCATCGCAATTTACCAAAAAAAAAATATTGAAATATTGGCTGAATCAAAATATTTTGGAAGTAAATCTGTAATTTTTAACTGTCTGATCCGATTGTCGTAAAATGGGCACATCAGAGCAGTAACCGAGTTTAAGTTTTGAAGACGTACCTCACACTCACCTCAGGAGCGGATCTGTAGGGTATTGAAGTCGGGCACCACAGACAAGTTTGTCTAATTTCAAAGATTTTAATATATTCTTAAAAACCTACATTAGGTCAATCTGAAACATGCTAACGTGTGCTATTTATCTCTTATAGTTATCAAGTTATTGAAATTTATGCAAATTAAGCAAATTTTACCAAAAAGATTGCAATTTCACCAAAATATCGCTTATTTTAGAAAACAATCGGAATTTCACAATCGTCAAAAATACCCAAATTAACTTTATTATTGTTATTATTAGTGAAGCTTCACGTACTGCAACCCATGCGATCTTTTTTGCAGCCTTAAAGTTTCATCATAACATATTTAGGCTCAGAGATCAATTACATCCCCCAGGACCATCAAGGCCCTTCTGAGGCATTTAGTTCAGAGGTTTCAGCATGAAGTTCACAAAACCTACATTCTCAACATTACCAAAAATAAATTGGAGATACCTAAAACCACAGTGTCCGGTGAATAATCCAGTAAGTATTCTCAAGTCACCTTTACCGAGCGATAGCAACAATTGAGATATACATTTGGACAGAGTAATGAACCGTTTGGACTGTCTAAGTTCTAGTAAATTACTCCAAAATCGGAAAAATTCCGATTCAAACCAAGAAAGAATTCTTTCCATAGTGTATCCACGTGGGATGCCAAAGAACAGTTCAGGACCTATGAACGAGCGTCGGCAACCCCTATTGACCAGACAATCAGCACGTTGATTACCAGTGTAGCTTTCAAGACCAAGTACCCAGCGCGAGGTGAGTTCATTGTGCGCACCGAGTTCATTCATAGACGTCCAGCGGTCCATAACAACACCAGACAACAAATATCCTAGTATTCCTTAATCTCCTTCTTAAACATTCATTAGAGCATATAAGTATGGAGTAAATCTACGCCTGAAATATTAATGGGAATGTAACCATTGGGATACCCCTTTGAACTTTAAAAATGGTGTTAATTTCTCAAAACAAAAAAGCGCCTAACAGTGCTAAGAAAAATATTAAAAATAATTTTTGGTAAAATATCTTATATCTCAGATATTTATAGGGCAATTTTAAATATCAATATAAGTTGAACTATAGCGGATACATTGATTTATCAATCATGTACGTAAGTTATTTGGTGGCTTCGGAAAGTTGATTTCAACATACAGAAATACATGATTATATTGAATCTGCTCCAGGATATACATACATATATACTTTATAGAAAATGTGGAAATTCAAAAGGGAATGACATACTTATAAAGGTTATTTCTTCTTTTCCTAAAAATTTTAATAAAAACATAGTTTGTGAGATATCAACGAAATTTTACATTGGTTTGAAAGGCCTATCGATGCAATTATGTATCGGGCATCCGAAATATCCAAGTTTTCATGACGCTGGCATATAAATCAGGCTCAAGTTGACCAATGCCGTGGGTTATGTTGGCTTTGAGGGCCGGTGTGGTTTGTGGCTTATTCGTATAAACCTGCGATTTAACAAAAAAAAACTCCACAAGAAAAAGTATAAGAGGGTCAAATCGCACGATGTTTACATCACATTCATGTGAGATGACCATGCCCTGAAATCGCTCGTGCAGAATGTCGATTGTTGCATGGTGTCAATAACATCAAATTCACACCAAAAGAAGTTTGTAATCGTCGACCTATAGCGCTAGCCGTTGACTGTGATGGCCTGGCCAATGTCGTTATCAATCAAATATAGACCGATGATGCCACCAACCTAAAATCCACAACAAACAGTGACTTTTTCGGGATGCATTGTATGCTCTTGGATCTTAGAGTGCCCATTCTTGTTGACATACCCATTCATTCAGGAATTGGCTTCACCGTAAAATAAGCGAAACGAGCGGAATGTGGCCCCAACTGAACACCCATTTTATTATTTGCTCATGTTATTGAACGCTATATCCGTTCATCGGAATATGGCAAAACAAACTGAATAAATGACAGCCAATTCGACAGATATAGCTTCAACAATATGGCCGCTATCAACTGTTAAAGTACGGATGTCCCTAATGAAAGACCATTACCACTAATGGAGATGGGTATATAAATACTAATTTATGAGAAATGGTTATTTTTTTATAAATACCTACTAAAATGAGGGGTGCTTAACATTCTATAATACTTTTAGCTTATTCTAAATAAACTTGTTTGATCATCAGTTGACAAATTTCATATTTATCTATTCAAATTATAAAAAACAATATTTCATAAATTAATTACCGTGCATTAACATCATCAAACATGCCAGTCTGTTGTATAAAGAATGGACACACACAGGTTGTTTGAATATTTGTATGACCAAGGACTTCAAGTTCTAAACGTAAAGCTTCATCGAAACCCACCTATAAATAGAGAGAGTGAGCGAGCGAGAGAGAGAGAAAAATATAATAAATTAATAACAAAATGGTAGAAAAATCATGTAAAATCAAGTGATTGCAAAATCTCTTAAATAAATTCTTAAACAGATAAATATTTAAAACAAAAAACCACAGTTTTACTTACAGCTGCAAATTTACTGGCACAATAGTCTACCAATTTGGTAATGCCCACATGACCAGCTAATGAAGCAATGGTGGCAATATGACCACGATCGTTCTCAATCATTTTGGGTAGAAAAGCTTTGGTAGTCTGAAAAGTGATGTAAAAAAAAAAACAAACAACAAATTAAATAGAAATAAATACGCAAGCAAGGTTAACTAGAATTAGCTATGATATGTATTGCAAAATACTAAAAGTTCGTTAGAGCATGCTTAAATGTTTTCAACTAACATTTAGCTACTTACTAAACAACTTGTAAGAAATAAATAAATAAAAAAAAGTTTGAAATTTAAAAACTTACCCAAAAGTGTGCCATTACATTTACATTAAATGAACGTTCAATTAAATGATCAGGGGTATCAAGTAAATGTAGACCCGACACAACACCAGCATTATTGATCAGCAAAGAAACCTGTGAAAAATTAAATACAAAAAAAAAACAAAAACCGTTTCTATTAGCTTCTAGGTTTATTACAATACCAAATAAATAAATAAAATTTTAAAAATACTCATTACAAAACGTTTATGATTTATTCCGTAGTATAAGAATATTTTTGTTTAAACATAAAACATATTAGTGTGGTAATAATACTAATAATAATGTTGAAATTTAACACCTTGATTGATGTTTTAGGGGCATTTTTGTTTTTGGTAAATAAACGTAAGATTTAAACTACCAATTGAATTGCTTAATAAAAGACACAAGAATTTGTGGCCAAAAAGTTTGTGTCGATTTTTGAGTACCAGAAGTTGTTTGGTTTTTTAGAATGTTGCAACATTTTCATGCCTGCAAATATTATGGCGACATATATTTGGGGGTTTTGATTAAAGTTGAGATACTACTGCTCAGCATGGAAATGTATTTAATTGAATGCAACTCCACGATCATTGTTTGCATGGAGTTTTGATGTAAATCTTATATTTTAATTTAGTTATTCACAAAATTATTTAAAAACTTTAACAAATTCAACCTGTTTTATTTTGCAATTTTTATTTAAACAATAGTGACTTTTATTTGTAAATATTAGAAAGAATATTGACATCTGTTGATGGCATCAAGAATTCGTGTGTCAATCTTCATTATTTACTATCACTATTTTATGTGTATGACTATATATAGAAAAGAGTAACGTTACTGAGTGCCTGACTGATTCATCATCGTCTAGTCCAAATGCCTAAAGCTAGAGACAAACAATTTGCACTGTGTGATCCCATCTTCCCACATAGATGCAATAAGAAAGGATTTTTGGAAATTCGAAAAATTCATCTTTTTTATAGGAGTTTCCAACAAGAGGTGTTATATTGAATCACCCGGTATTTCGGTAGCTGTCACTTTTGAAGCTTTTATTCTTTGACATTTGACATGTAGAAACTACGCTATTACTAAAAATGGAACCATACACGCTTCAACAACGCATTGAAATTATTAAAATTCACTACAAAAATGGTGAAAATCTTGCAGTCACAGTTCGCAAAACTAAAGCATTTTCGGGTCGTCGTGAATCACCTTGTCGCACCGCAATACAGAAATTGGTGGAAAAATTCGAGCTGTTGCTCAAGTACAACTAAGAATATTGCTGCTGTAGCCCAAAGTGTTGAAGAAATCCCACGTTTGTCCATTCCTCGTCGTTCTTTGGAATTGGGCATTCCACAAACGTCACCGTATTTTGGATGATATTGATCTGGACAACGTTTACTTTCAAAAAGACGGCGTTACGTGCCACACAAGCAACGAAACCATTGCTCTTTTACGGGAAAAGTTTCCGGACCGTGTTATCTCTCGAAGAGGTGATCATAATTGGCCACCGAGATGTTGTGATTTAACACCTTGCCACTTCTTCCTTTGGGGCTAAGTGAAAGATAAGGTCTACGCCAACATCCCAGCTTCGATTCAAGACCTCAAAGATAGAATTCGTGAGGCTATCGAGGCCACTTTGCGATTTGGTCGTGGTGGCCATTTGGCTGATGTTGTTTTTCATTATTAACGGCATACCTTCCTCTTTATTATGAAATAAACATCTGATAATTTATCTCAAAAAATGCCATTTTTCTTTGAATACCAAAATAACACTTCTTGTTCGAAATTCCAAGCCTTGAGGGTAGAAAACGGGTAAAAACTATATTTTAGTACTTTTTTGGTACCCTCTTTTAGAACAATTAACATATGTATACACATTTTAAATCCTATTCTTTACTCATTGTTAAAAAAATACCAAATATAAATTTGGTACTTTCTTGGAACTTTATATTACTTTTGGTACTTCCTTCATAAAATAGATTTTCTACAATATAAATTGAAGTATGAATTCTCTCTACGATACTGAAAATTATTTGAGTAAAATTCGTATCATATCAATTGGGACAAAAAAGTACCAAAAAGGGGTAAAAACGGAAAATACTTTTTATTAAGTAAATTTTTATAAAATTTTAAACATTTATTCCATAAATTAACTAACACTTGGAACTCGTTTGCGATGGTGTATATTTGGCCAAATCATAAACGTATCTAAAGGGGCCCATAGACACATACTGCTCATGCTCAAGCAATAAGCATGTGTTGGTAAATTTTAAATTTTTGTTTATGTATGCGACACACAGACAATGCAGTATGAAAAATCAAAATAGTTTTGATTTTGAAATGAACTCGTACTGCTGACAGTTGTTGAAATGAACAATAGTATACATTTTTTCATTTTTATGAAATATAATTTTTAAATTTGACGTTTTAGTTACTGAAAAATAGAAAATAATAATTTTTTTTTTGTTCTCAAACGCATTTTTTTAAATGATGATTGATAAGTGTGTAGTAAAATATCAATCACACACGTATACGAAGGGTTCATCGGCAGTATGTGTCAGCAGTATGTGTCTATGGGCCCCTTAAGAAATTAGAAAGTAAACTTAATTCAATTATAACTGCTCAACTTGCAAGTAAATTAAATAAATTAACTACAATTTTGTACAATAGAAATTTAACAAAGTAATTGTTTAAAGTGGGAGCTTAAAGTTAACAGCGAATTTAAATATATGTTATTGCTAGGATTTTAGAATTAAATTATCTTGAAAGGTCTTACTAAAGTGCCAGCCTTAGGTAGTTACTATACTAAGTAGTACAATGAGTACAAGAGTTCGTTTTCAACTGGAAATTTCAACTCTTTGATTTTTACTTCTGCGCCCATCTAATAACCTGCAATACTAAATAGTACATTTACAAGAGCTTATTTTCTATTGAAAATTTCACATCTATGTTGACTTTTACTCCTGCGCCTTCAAAAAAAAAAACCTGCTATATAAAGTAGTATATTTACAAGAGTTCATTTCCCATTGTAAATTTCACCTCCATGTTGACTTTTACTCCTGCGTCTACAAAAAAAACCTGGTATACAAAGTAGTGCATTTACAAAAGTTTGTTTCTTATTGCAAATTTCACCTCTATGCTTAATTTTACTCCTAAACATACAAAAAAAAACCATAAAAAAATTCTTAAAATTTTAGCATAATGGAATAATGTAAAGAGGTTAAGTCAAAATACCAATCATAGAAAAATGCCTAACTCAGTTGTCAAAAATCTAAGTAGTGAGAATATATTAGTAAGAAAACCCATGGATACTATACACGTAGATCGGAAACTATAAAAAAACTCAAACAAAATAATATGTTTGATTTTGCTGTTTTTGTTTTCACATAAGTTGTTTTTACTAATACATTCTCACCATTTGGGTTTTGACAACTGAGCTCGGTCTTAGCAAGAGAGTTTCCGAACTATGTGCATTTTTCTATGAGAAAAACTATGTGAAATTATAGTGTGTAAAGATTATTTTGAGTAATTTGGAGTATGTTTTTCGTGTCTCAAAGGGTTATATTATGAAAAATGAAGCAGACTCCAGCTCAGACAAAATATATTTGAACACTACCTTATTTTTATATTAACTGCGTTTTGATATTTTGAAATATATTACTAAAAACACAAAAAACTCTTTTTATTATACTTTTCAACCGTCTTTTTTTTACCATCAGCTGACACAAAATCAACTCGTAATTAATTAAAACAGGGATGTTAAATTTACTTCGCGGAAAATGTATACCGCAGGAATGAATAATTGCAATTTGCATATTGATCGATATTTCTTTCCGCTAAATTTTCCTTTCCGTGCGGAATCAATAATACCACCCATTAATTCCTTTAGTTCCTATAAGGAGCATAAGGCCTCAACAAAAGATTTCCAGTCGTTTGTTTTTCATGCTAGGTTCTTGATTTCATTCCAGCTCTTTCCTGCTAGCGAAGCCTCAATATCTAGCTGTCTTCGCCAAGTGTGGGCAGGGTGTCCTTTCCTTCTGCTACCTTGCGGAATCCAGTCAATGGCATTGTGGGGTACATCTCCTTCTCAAAATTTCGGAATGTATTTGACTGTGATGTGCGACTGTCGAGAGGTGTGAGTTCGATATTCTGTTGAGCCAGTAGATTTTTAGTATTTTTCTTAGGCATTTGTTGGTGAAAACTTGCAAACTGTTTATGTCTCTGGCAGCCATATTCCACGTTTCACAGCCATAGAGGAGCACAGATTTAACACTCGAATTAAAGATTGTTATCTTAGTGCGGGTGGAGATTGATGTTGATTTCCACACTGTGTTTAGTTGGCCGAAAGCTTGCCGAGCTTTTATGGTGCGATTTGAGACATCATCAGAAGAGCATCCAGTCGATGTTATGATGCTACCCAAATAGCTACAAAATACATTTAAAAAAATGTGTGACCTAACATTAAATTTACCCGAAGTCCGACAATTTCAAACCCTAATAAACTTTTAAAACTTGCTAAACCTCTGTGATGGAGTTTTTGTTTCCATCCGGAGAATGCTTAGTCTGTCCAGGTTCTTTAAAGGTCTGCTTCCTTTGAAATCTTCTTTACCACTGAGTTGTCTTGTATCATTGGTATATGATTGTCAATGGACTAAGATTCTAATAATTCGACGAATAAACGCTTTTGCTCTCGGTCGGCTAGAGACTTATTGTAACGGTAAATGTAACGGATGAATGCCAGGGAAATGAAATCGTTTGCTCTATTATACAATACAATCCCACCAGAAAAATGCTTCTGCTGATGGAAGCAATCCGAGAAGATAAATTCTTTAGCTCTCATCGGCTATGACTTGCTTAATAATACAATTCGATGAGATAAATGCATCGGCTCTCTGCCGGCGAACTACGGGTTTTAACTCGTCTAATTATGCTTTTTTACCCAGTAGCAAATTATAACTGTATCGGGACTTTGATTCTAGCTTGGCTTTTTCATGTTTTTCTTAGATATCTTATATTAAAATTCCCAAATAGTTTATGGGAATTATTAACAACAATATACTAATAGATATTTGGTCAACTCACAAGGTCTCTTAACAGTCATATTGTCATAATGTCCTAATATATCACGACTCGGCAGCTCGACTTAACCGACTCTTAGGCATTCGGCGTTGGTCTCTGCTGGTTCGTTACGATAACACAATAAACATAGCATAGAAAGTAGTATTAGTTTAGGACATTTTTTGCTTGAAAAGCAATAAAAACCATTGTGAAATATTAGGACATTATGACAATAAGACATGATAAGAGACCTTGTGAATTGACCAATTGTATTAGTATTAATTATATTAATTATGTTGATAAATTGACTTTTGAAGCTGCTAGAGATTTTGCTAAAATTTTCAAGATTTGGGTTTTAGATGACAGAGAACAGTTTTAGACCTTGGCAGTCTCAAAAATCCAACAATCAAATTAATAGAGGAATCAAAAGTATTAACTGTTTCTCATTAGTATTATAATTCCTATCACTTTTATTCTCTTCAAATGCCTATGGTAGGGTACAATTTATAACTAAATATGATTTTAATATGAGTGTCATGTTTTCATGAAACATTCAGTTAAACATAATACACTCAAGCAACCACTTACATGCCTGCACTTCAGGCTATGATCTCTTTTTAAGTACCTCCTCCTCTGTGTCATCTACTCGTGACATGCAACAATTTGAAAATGTGTACCTTATTAAATACATAATTTTCGTTTCATATTTAATAAACCTTACTTAAAATTTAATAATATACAACTTTAACTATTTCGCATTTGGATTTTTTTTTTTAGTTTTTTATTTTATAAATTTTGCAATAACTTATGTTTGGCTTGTTGTTGTGTGTACACTTGAAACATGTTGCAAGTTGTATATTTTTTAGTATTTTTTTGTTGTTGTTGTTTGCTATTGCTACTATATGACTGTTAATAGTTGTTGTTAATGAAATTAACAAGTTAAATTTACAAAATAATAAACACAAAAACAATATTGCAGTGGCCATTGACTACTTTATTTAGCCTTTTTAATTTGTTTGTATTTTTTTTTTTTTTTTTTTTCGTTGTGTTAAATAAATATTTGAAACTATTTTGAAAAGTTTATTTCAAGAAATTGTTAAATACTATGTAGTACTTAGTTTATTTAGTTGGAAAATATTTGTGATAAATGTCATGTGAATAGTAAACATTGTGATTTTTGTTAAACAAATTGTAAAGAGGTTTGTATTAATGGGCATATTTATTAAATACTAGCTGACCCGACAGACGTTGTCCTGTCCATATATTAGAAAAAATGTTTGTGTTCGATTTGTGAATTTGTGAGAAGCTGTTTGAATTATGAAAAAATAGTAAAAAGACCCAAACAACGTACTTTTAAATGATAATTTTTATTTATGTAGGTTTGAGGTGTGTTTAAATTACATTTGATTTGAAAATATGTACAATATATGGTGTTATATTTACATTTTGATTGAAAGATCGATGTTCAGGAACCAATTAAAATAAAGAAATACTTTTTTCTGTTGCTTTGCAGTGATATCGTAGTTTCCTTCATTGCAATGCTTTATGATACACGACATTTTTAGTTTTGTTGCCTGGCGCGTAAATAAATAATGCTGATGGTGTTCCGACACGGGAACAGGCGACATACAATTGACCATGCGAGAAGCATGGATTTTCATGGATTTGGAAACAATTGTTGTAGTTCTGGATTTGTGTTAGGAAATGCTTGGAATGAGCTCCTGTTCCAGAAACCAATGAGAGCAATGGCTCTGGTGGTGGAATCAACGGTGTCAATTTCACTTTGCCACTTGCGCAACACAATCCAGGAGTTTCATTTTTATATTTCAATGCCTTACAATGTGGGCACACAACGCTCATCGAACCAATAGCAACGGAATGGTCTGCACTGTAATCGACTGTCCTGTTGTAATGAAATGCAGCTCGATGAGTATTTAACGCAACATTTGTTTCTCTTCTTGCACGTACATTTGAATTAATTATCACTCGGTTGGATTCTATAGAACGATTGTGTCTCATTCGATGCATATCTACTTCGTTTGCATATTCTCTTTCTTCTTGTGTACGTGCAGAACGTGTTTGTGATAATCGATTTCGTTCAATTTCATTTCGCTCTTCGAGTTGTTCCGCAGTTTGATTAGATCGAAAATACGCTTGATTTGAAGCATTGCGAGTTCTGCGACCTAAATTGCTCCTTCTTATTGGCGGCATTACAATGCGATAGAATTTATTGACTTTGCTCTTACCTTTTAACCGTTTATAACTTCAAAACCCACAGTCTATAGTAGGTTAATCTATAAATTTGTTTGAGGTAACACGATTTAACTTATTTCAATTAATGAATTGATTGCAATGTACTTACAATGGAATCTTAATTCAAAAAAAAACTTATCACCGTTAGTTAACTTTTTTAGAAACACTTTAAACTTTTTTTAATTCACAATTAACAATTGCACTTATTTTATTTTTCGTCCACCGATTAATTTGATCAACAATTTGACAATAAGCAGTCAATCAACATTTGCACAAATAAATTGGAATGTAAATAAAAAAGTAACGGTATTTTCGGACAAATCGCGAAACAATACAAAAGTAATAACAAATGAGTTATTTACAACATAAGAATATCCCAGCAAAAACTTTACTTACAAATAAGCCGAAAAATAAGGAGAATTTGACAAATCGGTGCAGCCGTTTTCCGATTTTAGATAAATCGAAAAAAGTGGGCGTAAAAGTGGGCGTGGTAAATTTTTCTTTCAGTAAAAACTTAAATTAGATTACTACGATCATTTAAATAAAAGATTAGCCATATCGGTGCAGCCGTTTTCCGATTTTAGATAAATGGAAAAAAGTGGGCGTAAAAGTGGGCGTGGTCAATTTTTCTTTCCGTAAAAACCTAAGTTGGACTATGACGAACATTTCAGTAAAAAAATTGTCCAAATCGGTCTAGCCGTTCTCAACTGATGCAATTACCAACGAACGACAATTGATTTTTATTTATATAGATTTTATTGATTTTTGTATTGAATTGCAATTCAGGCATTTATAAAGTTCTTCACATTGTTTATTTGCTAACAGTTCAGGGAATTGGTTATATAAAATACCATTACGTTTCATTGATATCACGTTGTGAGCTGACAAAAAAAGGCAATTTCCAAATGTTTCAATAAAATTCTTGATAATGAACAGATCATGACCATAGGTTTCGACTCTCTCCAAAAAGAAATATTTTTCTGCCATCCTTCTCTCCCACTGGAGCATTTGGCCTCAAAAAGTAATGACAGGTGCCAAATAAAATGACATGTACCAAATTATATTATGAAATTATGTATTTTCAAACTAACTACCTGTAGTATGACCAGCAGATGGATTGACTGAAGGTGAAAATTTTTTAATTATTTTCCGAGTCGTTTGATTTTAAGATCCATTTAAATTTGTTTTAAAATTTAACATCGATTTGAATCTTTTAATATATTAGTGCCATATAATAATAAATAGCAACAATAATAAGCCTTGCTCTAAAATTATTTTAGAGCTACCTCATTAGGCAAGGCTTTCAATAAGAAATCTCCATCTGGAGCATATATTTGCAATACTTCTTGGTTCTATCAAGTAAACTACTATATTTCTATCATTACATTACAAACAGGTAGCTTGTTAATTTTGTTTAATGTTGAACGTCGCCAAGAGATGTTCGGCATTCCTCGTCTTCTTGCACTCTGCGCTCTTGGGCATATGTTGCCATCTTCTCTTCTAGGTGTGTGACCTATCCAGCCAAGATTACGTCTTCGGATTTCACAGTTAATGTCATTCATATTTGTTATGGCGAGCAGTTGAGCATTATTCAATTGCCTTCCAAGTTTTTGATAATATGACAAAAGCACCTCTTGCTTTTCGTATTCTTGTCGTTACATCAAGAAAGGCATTCCCATTTCTATATATAATACTGCCTAGGTATTGAAATTCGCTTACAATTTTTATTACGTCATGGCCGATGGTTAATGATTCTGTTGACTTCTGTTGTTGTATTATTGCGTATTTCTTTTGTTTTATTGATATTACTTTTCAACACAACTTCCATAAAATATGAAATATTTAAGGATATTTTTGAGGTGATAAAAGTATATTTTGGTTGATAAGTCCTTAAGATATTTTAACGCCAATATGATTTTGGTATCAAGCTAAATGAAAGTTTTTCATTTGATAAATGCTGCTGTACTGGACATAAATAAAAAAATTGATTTTTTTTTCATAAAAAAATTTTAAAAATTCCCAAAAAAAATTTTTTAAAGCCCAACCGAATCGAAGGTGTCATTTATAAAGAAATTTTGTTTACGCGATATGATAGCCAAGGTCAAAGATATTTCCAGTCGCAAAAAACCTAAAAGGTTCATAAAAACCTATCTGAAGGTTCATCATCACAGTGTTTCCAAAGCCTTTAAACAGTAAAAACAAGACTTGAACATTGAAAGGAAACCTAGAGCAGGACGAAATAAAGGTCTACCAGATATTGGTAAGGCAAAAAAAGTCGAACAACTCATTCGAAGTTTACCGAACACTTCTATCAGAAAAGCAGCTCTTAAAGGTAAATGGTCGGATTATTTTGTGTGCAGAGCCAAAACTAATGCTGGGTTGAAGTCGTGTAAAGTTAAGAAAGTTCCAGATCGGCAGGTGTTAAAGATCAAATTTTATAAAAAGACTTTTCACAACTACTGGGTCAAGATTTGTATGTGACTGATGGACGTAGAATGTTCCAGAATAATACTGGACAAAAAAACAAACATAATTCCCCGACAAGTTTCTTGTGTGGCAAGCCATTTGCAGTTGTGGCCAAAAGAATACAATCATTTGTGACATCAGGCACAATACAGGAAATGCTATACATTTAAATTCAGTTTCAAATTTTCTCCAAAATGTGTGACATCTGTTATATGAGCAATTCCACTAGAATGACAACCACGACTAAAAAAACAAAAACCCCAGAAACTTTTTTCAAGATGATTTGAATAGGAGAAAACACAACCATTTTACTATGTGAAGGTATTTAGAGCTTATTACAACATTTTAAGGGCAAAAGCAATAGTTTAAACTGATATAATATGGCAAATGTGGCGGCGAAAACTATGCGCCCAATTAGCATGTAGTATAAATGAATTTGAGTCTGATTGTTTTTTTTGCTATTATCACCTTGTTTATTGAAAACGAATATATATTGTTTCATTATAAGAGAAAAATCTGTCGCGTACGGTATGTCACGTACGATATTAAATTTTATTTATTATAAAATCATCCAAAGAATATTTTTATTTAAATATGACGGATTGCAAAGAAAATATATATTGCTTTAGTGTAAGAAATTAAAAGAAAAAATAATGCCTCTAACGATTCGTAAATTTTCGCATATTTTTACATGTAACTTAAAATGACTTCCATTTTATGTCACGTACGAAATACCCTTATTTTGCTCGATGTTTCTGACAACAATGTTTCGAAAGTACTTATTATTTTTTTAAAATATAGTATCCTCTGAATGGAACATAAGGACCAAATTATTTTTCAGATACTCTTATTTTTGCCAAATCTATTCCACTCTATAGGCGTACAAATGTCACGTACGATTACATGGAATTGCCTATATGTAGCTATTGTAAATAAGTCATAGATGGTACAATAAAGGATTCAAGATAGAAGAATGGTATTGAATTTCCTATGATGCATTGCATCCCTTTATTTATTATTGGAAAATATGCATCTAAAATATGCTACAAAAAATAAAAAAATACGAACTAAAAATTCTAAAAATTTGCACCTATAATTTTGTGAAGAGGCATAAAAGAATTATAAATAGATCGCTCAATGCCCAACAATTACACAACAGAGTTTAAAGCAGTGGTGAGCGTTCATATTGTTTAGGTTACGAAGATTTTCGTCAATTTACACGCACACAACCCGAATGTAAACAATAGAGCATAAAAATACAAACATTTCATTCAGTTGCTTGATGTTGTTGTGAATGTTTTATTATTTACCCATACATGCACACAAATTAAATGCCTCTATTTGCCTACTAAAGCTAAGTACTCTGTTTAAGATTTCGTGCGAACTACTGTCAAACTACATATAAAATATTTGGTATGAAATATATGCGAAATAATTTCGCAAAAGCAGTACTCTGTTCTTATTGTGGAAAACATGTGAAATACATCTGGCAGCCTTATTTTTCCACACGAAATAACATAAGCAGCACTTCTTTCGCACGAAATTAAAACCAACTGCTGATCATTTTTTACATATAAAATTTTTCGCACGAAAAAACCATAATTTTTCGCATATATGAACAGAGTACTAGACTTAACGGTTTAAAGCTATTAGTGTTTTGCAATTTGGAGTCATTTAACTATACTAACAAGTACACAGTAAATTTTTAATATTATAATTCTAATTTCCAAGAAAACGATGGATATTTTAGGATTAATTCTCATTTAACGCCATAATATTCTGAGCCTTTATCAAGTGAATTAGATTTTAAAATCATCAAAATATTGATTGTGCTCTAACCTGATTTTCATCTCATAATAAATTCCTGCGAAGAGTGGTAACTGTGTATATAAAGTAACAAAATATTTGGTTAAACAATTTCTTATAGAATGAAACTCCACCAAAAATTAATTTTTTTTTTTTTTAAACCAAATATTTTGATAAGCTAATTTTCAATGTATGATAGAGAAATGGAGAAGAACAGGCATATTTTGGATGATATTTCTATAACAAATTCAACAACAAATTTTTTTGTACAACATATTTTCCATCGAAGGCAAAATATTAAATTTTTTGTTAAAAGTTGGGAAAATATGCTTATTAATATGCATTTTTAAGACAAATATAACAAAATATGCAAAAATATGCCCTAACAAATCGATGCCATTTTACAGCAAAATTTGATTCGGATAGATAATTAGTCTACATGACATTTGGACATTCGAAAAAAAACATGCATTTGCATATAAATTCGCTCTCTAAGTCATGACAAACTTAATGGTTAAAATTAATACTTTGTCATTACCAAGTTCTTGCTGGTAATTGTTTGCATTGATTTTTGTTGAAATTTATTTAATATAACTTCCAAAGTATACAAGTACTTTATTTACAACCATTTATTTCGCAATATGCCACACTTTGCTCAATTACATGTTGCTAATGAAATATTGCAGTTCTTTTAGGGGTTAAATTATTTCCACATTAACAAGCCTGTGTCTTAACACTTTTGTTTTTCAGCTAATGAGATTTTAACAGTTGTTAAATACTAAAGGAACCAGATTCAAAAATATGATTAAACTCTTACAAGTTTATAAATATAATTAATAGTGCAGCATAAATGAGCTGCTAAGAAAGAAAATCAAATGATTTAATATCTCACAAAAAATTAAATTTTCTTATAAACTGAATTGAAAAAGAAGATAAATTATAAATTGTTTTGCCAGATAAAACATGAAACTGCGTGACTTAAAAGAACCATCTACAATTTAACATGTTTTAACATAAAGCATTTAAAAAGAAAGTTATAGGTCAAGGTTGTTAGGGTTTTTGTTATTTTTAAACCGGAAAACTAAATTCATCATGAATTAAGTACTTTTTTTAAAAAAATAAATATCAGTAGGGTAGGCCTACCATTATTAATAATTGCGTGTTTATAAAATACATAGTCTTTGTATAAATCTACATATCATGGTGATTTTGACATTTTTCATGCTAATTTGGTTTTCATGTTTTCTTGTAGATAATAATAAACATACATTAAATATGTTTATTATTATTTTTTTTTATTTTTATATGAATTTTTCTTTATAAATTTTAATTTAAGTTTAAAGTACACACACACAGGTAATTAAATGAACAATATAACCAAAATTTAATAATCATAACAACAAGTCGAGTGTAACATGCAACAATTTTGAACTCATAACAAAAAAGGTTTCCTAAGAAATTATTTAAAAAAAAAAAAAACAAGATAATAGTAATAATAATGGCTATACTTACATCACCAACTTCATGTCTGATAACTTCCGCTGCTTGATAGACTTCTTCTTTCTTGGAAATATCTACGACATAACCTTTGCAGAAGCCACCACATTCTTCCACCATTTTGACGGTTTCATTGATGCCTGTTGTAGATTTAATAAAATATTTAAGTGACTTAACTAGAGAGTTTTACAATATTGTCATACCTTGTTTATTTATATCCCAGATTATCACTTTGGTTCCCATTTTAGCCAAACGCATGGACAGAAGTCTACCCAAACCACTGCCTCCTCCTGTTATTAAGGCAATATCACCGCCCAACTCCTTTTCGGGATAACCAAATGCTAAATAATACAAGTCCTGTAATGAAATAAAACAGAAAGATTTTTTTTTTTAATAAAATAAATTATTGTTTCTTTAAACAGTCAATTAAATTTAATTAATGAATTCATTTATTAAAGATTTTTGTACAACTTATAAGAAAGGGATACCGGTTTTTCGTTTAGACAACAAAAAACTTATGTAAACAAATAAATAAAAATTAATTCAAACAACTTTTAAGCTGCGTTTACAATGATTTACTCTGCAGCAAATTATATTTCTTGATCTTGCGTTTTTACTAGATTTCAAATTTGTCTATCTCTTTTTATTCCACTCCAGAACCAAACAATTTCTACTCCAGAGTGTAGATTATTTGTACTCTGGAGTTAACATTCAAATGTTATCATTAACATGACTTATGTTAATTATTAAATAAAAAATTTTATCAAGAAAATTAAAAAAAAATATTTGTAAAAAATATTGCGAAATGCGGCATTCACAATAGATGGAGTTTAATTTAATAACTTATATATGTTATTTATTCTCACTTAATTACTGTTTTTTTTTGATTCGTCAAATTTTATACCAACAAAGCGTCATATGCGGGAAGTTTTACTTTACTTCTTAAATTTGAAAAAAAGTACCGCTGAAGCATACCGATTGCTCACCGAAGGTTATAGTGAGTAAGTTATACAGGATTTAACGTGCGAGAGATGGTTTTTGCGGTTCAGAAGTGATGATTTTGACTCGGAAGGCAACGATCACCCCGCCCAGTCAAAAAAGTTTGAAGACCAAGAATTGTAGGCATTACTCCAAGAAGATTGTTGTAAAACTCAACAAGAGCTTGCAAAATCACTGGGAGCTACTCAAGCAGAAATTTTAAAAGTTTAGCAAGCAGCTGAGTTCATCAAAAAGCAGAGAAATTGGGTATCATACGAATTAAAGCCAAGAGAACTTGAAAGACGATTTTGCATGTTCGAAATTATGCTTGAACGCTATAAAAAAAAGTCATTCTTGCACCGAATCATTACTTGCGATGGAAAATGGATGATCCATTACGATAAGCTGAAGTGAAAGAGATCGTATGTGAAGCTCGGCCAACCAGCCGAATCGAAACCAAATGCAAATATTCATGGCGCTTACGTAACTATTTGGTGGTAGCAAAAGGGTCCTCCCTCTTATGGGCTGCTGAATTCTAGCCAGAGCATCACAGAGAACATGTACCAAACGTAACTGATTCGTTTGAAGCCAGTATTGGCCGAAAAACGCACAGACATGAAACTGTAATATTCCATCATGACAACTATCGGCCACATTATGGAATACCTGTTAAAAACTATTTAGAAAGAAGTGGTTGGGAAGTTTTGCCTTAGTTTAGATCTTGTCCCTTCCGACTACTATTTGTTTTGATCAATACAAAATGCTCTCTTTGGTATACGCTTCACTTTGAAACAGAGTATTCAATATTGGCTTGATTCGTTTTTGCCCTTAAAAGATGTGCAGTTCTTTTTACTCGGCTAAAAATTCGAAAAAATCTCGTATTTTGAAGTCATACAGCCAATAGTTGATGATTTTTGTGGAAATAATGATGATTTTTTTTTATTCAGAAAAAAGTTTTGCATTGCGGACAGGAGGTGTTTGGAACAGGTGTTTCTTTATACTATGACCAGATTTCATGCATGCACAGATTCATTCATTCCTAAGTTCTTTGGGGAAAACATATTTTATTACCGTAATATACTAGCACCCCGGGTTGCGTCGCTTCGTTCTGCGTTGTTTCGAAGTTGCGTCTTTTTAAAATTTCTGTGATTTCGAAGTTGCGTCGCTTTTGCATCGCATGGCTTAAAAGTTGCGTCGTTTTTGTTTCAGTTTTCGTCACAAGACTTCGAAGTTGCGTCGTTAGTGCTTCGATTTGCGTCGTTAATATGGTATTTTTTTATTGAAAAATCTATTTTTTCAGCTAAAATTATAAATCTTGGAACCAGTTAAATGAAAATCAGTACAAATGTATGAAAAATCGTGCTTCGTTTTGTTTTGCGTCAATCAATTAGCGACGTAAACCGAGGTATAGGTGTATAAAAAGTATGTATTTCAGACGTGCTGGACTGTCAAATTATATGCGCCACATTAATGCTTTAGAATAGATTTTAAGTACTGAAGAGAACAAAGGTACTGGATGTAAATTTAAAGGGTGTTTTGGATCATGGGTGTCTTTCAACCATGGACAGAGTTATTTAGTGGACAGATTCATTAATAAGTTTTCCCTTATTGTCATGATAAAAAAAATTACAAGGTAGTTTCATTTATAATTTTTTGACAAGAATGAGGATTATTGAAGTTTATTTTATTTGTAAATCTTCAGAAAAGCATTGCCACATTTAAAGAAGGTTGCAATATTCCGAGAAATTTTCAATGAAATATGTGTAGAATATAACAATTCACAATACTGTGTAACTTATCATAAAAATAAACAAAAAAAATGGATTAATCTAAGACGTTTGGCTTGATATCACATAGGTCATAAAAATGAAGAGCTATGCGAAGATAATAGAACATTTTTTCATCAGAATTTAAAAAAATGGATGGTTTTAAATTTATCCGAGGAATAAATGCTGTAACGTTGCTCTAATTGTTGCATCAAAAGGATTTTGTGATCGACTTACTTTCATAAAACTAGTCTGTGCTACAAACTTGTCACTGCCGTCTACTATTTTATGTGTTAGCTAGAGATTTGCGAGATGACTTTTATCCCTATTTCCAACGTGTACTGGATAGATTAATATGTTTGCTCAATACCCGCAATGCTGACCCATTTGAAATGGAATTTTAGCGTGTTTGGCTAATCTATATAAGGTTTGTATGCCTTATTTGAAACGCAATATAATCGTAGTCTTTAATTGTATACTACCCTTGTTGGACGAGAGATGATATGAAGAACATGTTAGCAATTTTGCCGTTAAACGTTTTTCATTTATTGCTCGAGCTGTGCGTGACTATGGAAAATTCCTGGAGTTTATATTGAAAACTATAGAGCGTGAACAAGTTGATAGTGTGCAGGGCTGTGGGCGTTTATTGTTCGAGATAATGCGCGGCGTAAAAGGACGATTTCATTGCCGGAGACTTTTTGCAGTTTATTTTCGAATCGTTGGTGGAGGATAAGAAGATAAAACCACAAAAAAGAGCCAGCTGTTGAATAATATAGTGGAATATTGTAAAATATCATACCAAGTCTCTGACAATTGTCCTAATGAAGTTGTCTCTCATGTTACAAATCTTATTAGACAAACCTGAGTTGAACATTCGAAAAATTATTCTTTAATTCATGCATGTGTAAGAGGTTTGTGTCCGCAAACAGCTGTGTGATTTAGTTGACGATACAACCAGAATCAAGCATAAACAAAATGATTCTGCTAACGATACTAAGCTATTGAATCAACGCCTTTGGATAAACGCACAATAATATTTTGAATAAAATATGTTTTCAATAAAGGAAAAAATGGGATTCATTTTAATGAATATGGTAGCTTTATTTTACACATAAACTTCAAATCTCCTTTATTGTCAAATGCTTAATAAGGTTGACATAAAGAGAAAATGAAACTACCTTGTAATTTTTTTATGTCATGCTTATTGTATTTTTGTGTGTAATTTTTAAAATAATAAAATTTTAATTTTAAGAGCAACTTTAAATGCGATAAATCTCAGCAACTTTTTTGTTTGTTGTCTAGAAGTGTAGAGAAGCAAACGGGGTAGGCAAAGTTGCAGGATGTAGCATGGTTTGCGATTGTAGGGAATTTTTCTTGTTTTGCTTTAGAATAGTTTTTAGTTGTTAAAAATTATTATGAAAAGTTTCAAGCATGGATGACAACTAGATAGGTAACTGAGAGCCAAAAACTTAAGTCTGTTGTCCTTCCGTTCTATTCGTTTATTTTATGGTTTCAAGGCTCAACTTGATGTGTGTAAATATGAAAATGTTTTAAATGTTTATTTACAATTTCATTAATTTGAAAAATAATTTTGCCAAATTTCACATTGTATTTTGAACTGTTAACTATTTTTATTGAAGAGCATAGGGGAGTGTATCTGGCATTGTGGACGTAGCTTTAAGTAATGAGTTATTCAAATCAAGCTACTACTTTGAAATATCTTTTTCTGAAACAAAACATTTATTCCAGAATGAATGAATAAATATTATTACAAATACATTTAGTGATATTGTGTTTTGTATTTTAAAGTGGGCGTATTAAAAATGTTGCTTTCGCTATAGGAGGTTTAAAGATGTGGCCAGACATGCCACACCAGTTTTGTATACAAATATACATATATACGATTGATTTCTAATGCATAAATTAATAGTAGCTTTCGTGCAAATTACAAAAAAAATTGAGAAGAATTTCATTTGTTTATTATATAACTTAAATAGATTTGCATTTTTTAAGATTTTTTTTTTTTTTTTTTTTGAGGAATAGAAAGCTCGTAGTAAAAGGCCAGTTTAAGTTATCGTAATAATTATTAAAATTTAAATGAACAATATACAAATTTTATTTAATTAAAAATGGAATTTCTTAAGCAATTCAATGTTAATTCATGAAATTTTTCTGGTGTTTTTAAAGTGTGTTTCTTAGTTTTATAAATATTTGTACTTTTTATTGTCTAAAAAAGATTGGAAAGTAATAAAACTACACTTAATATATATTATCTTGTCAAAATCTAAATGACACATTGACATAATTGTCCTTCACTCTTCATAGCTCAACTACTTACACTCCACTATTATTTATGGCAAAACAAATTGTTGAAGACAATTGAAAAACAACCCAGAAAGAAACCAAGTAAATAAATCATAAAAGTAAAAGAAAACACAAGCTTTACCACTTTTTATTTTATTAACTCATTTACATAATTTTTTAAATAAGAGCAAATTTATTTTGGATGCCAATAAAAAAATTAAAAAAAAAATAAAAAAACTTGACCCTGAAAATTTTTGTTTATATTTTATTACAACCTGTTTGCTTTTGACTGTCTTTTTTCAAAAAAAAAGAGAAGAGGAAAGCAATAAGGCAGCTAGACATACTTGTGTTTTAATATTGTAATTTTTCTTTTCCAAATCAGCGCGCTGACAGCTGAACCTGGAGATTGTTGCCATAGATTTGAAGTTTTTCAGTTTTATTTTAGTAGGAAGTTTATTAAATTTTTAGTGCTTGTTTTAAGATGTGTTAGCATATTACTTATATCTTGTTTTTTATGCAAGTGCAAGGGTAATTTAAGTTTAATAAGAATTCATTTATTTTGTTTATGTTTATAAAAATTGTCCCATAAAAATTATCATTAAAAAAAGGTGTAAGTAGTTTTGGGTAATTTAAATTCATGTTAAGGTTTAAGTAATTGTTTTTAAATTGATATCAAAAAAAATGATAAACAAAATTGTTGTTAAATTTATTAAAGGAAATAATGATTGAATAAATTTAAGTTGATATTAGTAAGGATACAATGGGGAGTGAGTCTAGTTAAGGATAGTTGTTTACTTCCAAAACTTTCACTTTAACCTTTGATCGCAAATATCTGCTGTTGTATTTGATTTATGATTTATTCTACAATATTTTTACAAAACCTGTAAAATTAAGAAACTAATTTAAGATTTTTTTTTTATGCCCTAAAGCATTTACATATCTTTTAAAACGAATGTTTTTTTTTTTTTTTTTTTTGTTAATTAACTTGATGAATTATTCATTTTTATTGAAATATAAATAAAGAATAATGGTTGTAAACAGAAATATTCCTGTATTAATTAAAACTATTGAAGCTGAAGGCCTCAAATATCAGATTTATAATAACTTTCCATTGTTAAACAAACAACTTAAGATCATTTTTTAAAACGACATGACGTAAATAAGTAAAACTTTAATATTTTGTGGTAAAAAATGGAATAAATACATATTAAAATTCAGCATATTCTTATATGAATAGAAGCAATAAATATTTACAACGCAATAAACAAACAAACAAACAGATAGTATAACCTTATATAACAAATGCCATTTTATGTTTTTTAAAAATCTAACAAATCTGAAAATGTTTCTACAGCCTGTAAGGTTTACAATAAGAGATCATATGGACCTTACCCCCATATAATCTCTATATCAGAACCCTATTTTATTGTCACATATTAATGGTGGGTATACAAAAATATCGAGGGACTATATTCAAAACCCTCTATCTTAAAAAACACAACTTTTCAGGAGAGCCAAAAAAACTGTTTTTTTTTAGCGTATTACTTGGGTTATTAAAAAAGAATACCTATTCTACAATATTTTTTAAAACAACTACCGAATCTCGCATATAATTGGTTTTTAAAATTTTGCATTATTGGGGACTTTATGATAGATAGAGGGTTTTTCAACTCAAAATATTCAATGTGTATGTATGAAAATGATTAGATAGAGAATTTTGCATTTTTATAAAATTAAATTATTTTGATTTCATTTATGTCATCTGTCAGTTTTTAACGTGATATATTTAAGATAACGGCTAATAATATAACATAAATTAAAAATAACCAATACTAAACAAAAAGTTATAGAAAAAAGTTATATTTCAAAAGTAGATATTTTAAAAGCAAACTCCAACTATAACCATTTATTTTAATGCCATGGACATTATATTTTCCAAAAACATAAAGTTGAAATATTTTCATGGTAATTCAATTCAGAATCGGCATTCGCTATTTTGAAAAATGATTGGAAAATGTAAAATTCATGTTCAGCATGCAAAAACTAGTAAGAAAACATGAAGTGCATGAAAAAATTATTCCAAAAAAATATTTGAAAATTAATTATTTGAAAAGATAGAGGGTTTTGCACTATATGCAAATAAAACACCAAAGAAAATATCGCTCATTTGCTGCAACAACGTCATAACTCAAAATCTGTGCTCTTTTTGAACTGAGTAGTACAAAATATAAGCCGTTCTATAGTCTTTCATATAGTTTTATAAGTTTTCAAAAAAGTCAATTATTTTTTGCGTGAGAGTGTTTTTTTGTTGTAAACATAAAAATCAATATTCATGTTTTCTCGTATATTTAACAAGAAAAAAATTGGGATAAATACACATTAGAAGGATATTAATCAGGTTTTATTTCTGAAATCTGATGATTTGTTGAATATTTATTTAAGAAATAGTAAAATGTCATAAAACATTCAAAGCCGTTTATCCCGAAACGACTTTTTTTGAATTATAACGTTGTTGCAGCAAATGAGCGATATGTTTGTTATGAAATTCACACTATAGATGAGGACTGTTTTACTGAACATTTTACCATCAAAAAGTCATTTTCGTGAAAATCAAAGATAGAGGGTTTTGAATATAGGCCCTCAATATAATATTCTTATTTGTATTTTATTAATTATTTGAGAACAATTTTGAAACAATTAAGCTGTCTTTTATGTCAAAATCTTGTAATTTTTCATACACATTTCAAAATTTTTATAATTTCTCCCCACTACGCGGATTAAGATACTGTAGATAAACATCTTGGGTGTTATTTCCGAGCTTATTAGAAACAAAAGAATAATTTTTGAACAACCTTTAACGAAGATATTAGCGAAAAACTAAATAAAGACAAGGTAAAAATGTAAAATTTCAAAATTAAAATTATAATAAATTTGAAATTATCAAATATAAGGAGTGAGATCGTAAAATTCTTAACACACGCTTTTCATTAAAACTTTTATCCCAATTATTATTTGATTTTTTTTTTATCAAGTTACCTTTGTAAAACATGTCAGTTATTATGTTTAATGTCAGTTATATTAATTTATTGTTAATCTTATTACAACTAGAAAAAAGTGCGTACTAAAATTATTAAATATTTTCAACAAAACCCAGCTTGGTCCTACAAAAAGTTGGCCAAGCATTCAAAGGTCTGCCGTCAAACTGTTTCCAATGTTATTAAACAGTACCGGGAGAACTTGTCCGTTGATAGAAAAAATGGTTCAGGTAGAAGGAATGGTCCACATGATGTTCCTAAAGCCAAAAAAATAGAAAACATTTTCAAAAGAGCTCCCAACACATCCGGTAGGAAAGCAGTCCGGTTAGCTCAGTGCTCGGACTATTTGGTACGAAAAGTTAAAGCTAATGCAGGTTTAAAAACACACAAGGCTCACAAAGTTCCTGACAGGAACGCTGCTAAAAATTTAGAGGCCAAAAACAGAGCACGGAAATTGAAGTCAAGTTTTATAAAAAAAATATTCTTGCTGCATAAGTAATGGATGACAAAACGTATGTTCTGGCATTCTGCTCGAGGGAATGTTGAAGAAAAGTTTAGGTCCCAAAAGCAGACAAAATTTCCCAAAAAGTTCTTGGTATGGCAAGCAATATGCAGTTGCAGCAAAAGAAGCCAATCATATAAATACCGAAATTTGCATCAAGGAATGTTTAAAAAAAAGGCTGCTTCCATTCATAAGACTTCATAATGTATCCACTTATTTTTGGCCTGACTTGGCATCATGTCACTATGCTAATAAAGGTCTTGAGTGGTAGAAGAACAATAATGTGGTATTTGTACCAAGAGAGGCTGCCTGGAGCTAAGGCCAGTGAAGAGATTTTGGGCTCTTATTAAAAGAGAATTGAAGAGCACAAAAAAGGTGTCCCAAAGTGTGGTAGATTTTAAACAGAGATGGACAACCTGTTCGAACCAAGTGATATAAAGCACTATAAAAACCATAATGGAAGGGTTTCCGAAAAAGTTTCAAAACTTCACCATTAGTGATTAGAACTATAAAAATATTTTTTTTGTGAATTGTAAGAATAATTTCAATAAAGAAAGATTCAAAACTGTAAGTTTAGTGGTTTGATTTTTATTAACATATATGTATGTTAAGATTTTTTCGATATCATTCCTTAACATAGAGAATTAAATGCGATTTTCGTTTTGGGTTTATGACTAAAACATTTGTACCATATAAACTTATTAAAAGTATTGGCCATTATTAGCTATGACCTTTTCCCATCTTTCTGGAAACATATGGATTCCGAGTCAAAAGAACTGCTCATCCTTTGAGGCCAAGAACGAATCAAGCCAATATCGGATATTCTGCTCCATAATGACGCGTATCCTAGAGAGAGCGTTCTGCATCGATCGAAACAAATAGTATCCGCACGGGGAACGGTCTAGACTATAAAGCGGGTGAGGCAAAACATCCCAACCACTTTATTCTAAATAGTTTGTATCAGGTATTGCAACATATGGCCGAGTGTTGTCATGATGGAATATTACAGTTTCATATCTTGGCGCATATTTTGGGTGTTTTTCGGCCAATGTTCACTTCAAATGAATTAGTTGCATTCGATATAGGTTCTCTGTGATGGTCCGCCCAGATTTCAGCAGCTCATTATAGATACGCACCTTTTGGTCCCACCAAATACAATACATTACCTTAGCGCTATGGAAGTTTGTCTCTGGTTCCGATTCGGCCGGTTGGGCGGTCTTCACATACGATCTCTTACGCTGCGGGTTATCGTAATGCATTCGGTGCAAAAATTATTTTCTTTTATAGGGTTCAAACATCATTACAAAATCGTCTTTCAAGGTTCCTCTGCTTCAATTCTTATGGTACCCAATTTACCTACTTTTCGATGAATCCTGCTGCTTGCAAACATTTGCTTAATGAGTAGCTCCCAATGATTTTGCAAGCTCTTGTTGACAATAATCTTCATGGAGTAATGACCCAATTCTGGGTCTTCAAATTTTTTGGCTGGCCTGGGTGATCTTTGTCTTCCGTGTCAAAATCACCACTTCTGAACCGCACAAACCATCTCTCGCACATTGAAACTGATGAAACACATTCACCATAAGCTTCGGTGAACAATCGGTGTGCTTCAGTAGCAGTTTTTTTCAAATTAAAGAATGAAAGCGAAACTTCCCGCATATGACGCTATGATGACGCAAAATTCGACATTTTCGAAGCAAAAAAAAACGTTGTTGTTTACACTATAATATTCAATAACTACGTGAGAATAAATAACAGATATGTACCCTTCAAAACGACATATGAGTTATTAAAAACAAAAACCGTGTTTAAAAGATACGCCATCTATGCCACATTTTAAAGTCATACACCCAATAATAAAAAGAAGAATTCATTGAAATCTATCCATATTTTTACAAATTGAGAGTTGTACAAAGTTTTGCAAAACAGAAGATGTTGATTTTGGCACCCTGTATCTTACCTTGTGTTCTAAAAGGGTGATAAGTAATTCCATTTTTTGAATGCCTAAGACCTCCTCTACAATTAGCATATACATACATTATTTTTCAATCAAATCAGAAATTTAGCAGATATAGAATTATGACTTTTTTTCCGCTCCACCAAACATTGAGGGTGTTCATTTAAAAAAAATGGAAAATTACACTCTGATTTTTCTACACTTGGTTATAGCTTTTCAACAAGCTACAAATTTTTTGTAGAACTTTTCTTGGTGTTTGTTCTGTAAAAGTGTAAAAAAATCACAGTGTAATTTTCCATTTTTTATTTAAAGAATACCCTCATTATACTTGTCTCAACATTGATGACTATCTACACGGACACTCCTTCATTAAATATGTTTTATAGTAAAAGAGATAACTTAGATAAATAAAGTTATTATAAAGTAAAATTCATTGACATTTGTTACAGATTTATACAAATTGCGAGCTTTACAAAGTTTTGGGTTACTTTCACACCCTTTATCTCTGGCTGGTTTTCTAACAGGATGGTCACAAGCTTTATTTTTGAAAAGATTTTGTTCTCCTGTACGACTCGTTCATACATTATTTCCAAATCAAACCAATATTTGAAAAGCTACAGATTTATTACCACTTTTAAACACTTGTTTCAACTTTGGTGATAAGCTACACAAACTCTATTCCATTTAGTAAATTGCTCGTTCTTTAGTCGTACTAATTGGTTATGGAAGAAACGTTCAAGAGAAGTCTTATGTGGCACATATAACATCGAACGCTTTGAATCTCAGAACCTGTACCCTGGCGTCCTCAAACTTCCCTTATATAATTTCCTACTATTAATATATTTGCAAAAATGTCCCAGTATATTAGAAAAACTCTTCCTTTTGTAATTTAAGGCTTAAAACTAAACATTATATTTTATTTCTCCATCATTAAAACAAAAGTCTTAAGACACGAACTAGCTATTTAAATATTTGTTATCAAACAAACATATTTCCTTAATTTCCATAAAATCTTTAAAACAACACGACTCTTCATTATTGTCTTTAACAAATATTTGAATATTTTCTCAGCTAAACAAACTATAAAATTAAATAATTTAATAAAACAAAAGAAGACAGAAAAAAACATACTAGAAATAAAAAAAAAAAACATATATACTAAAACAACATTCATGCCAACTAAAATGATGCAATTTAAATTTTCAAATGCAAGTCTAAATTGAAAACATAAAATACAACAGAATACAAATGAAAAAAAGAAAACAAGACAGCTAATGTTACAACTTCCACAAGAAGTTAAAAATGAATGTTGCATGTTGATTTTGGTTTTGCTATAATACTTTATGTGTATTTTTGTATGTTTGCTTTAAAATTTAAGAGGCATTATCAATAACCATTGCACTATCATCAGGCTCTGAAAAAGCACTTGAACGCCAACTAGCAAACAACCTAACAAACAGCCAACCAAATCGTCAGTTTGTTGTTAAACCACTTTACTGACCTTCTTCCAACAAAAAAACAAAGAAAACACAAAACTGCATCGTGCAACTTATAATATGCACGATTTTCTATGTTTAAATTTATAAAATTTTATTAGATATAACATGAATTAAACTACACTCTCACTAAATAGTTACATAGAAACACTCACACTAATACTCTTAAGTTTCAATTACAAAAAAGCTTTACTGGTTTAAAAAAATATTTCTAGGAGAGCTCTTTGCTAGAAAAAATCAACAAAAGCCGGTAGGAGGAGAGGCTTATTAAAGAGAGAGTGCTATTGTATTTTGTTATTTAATTTTGAGCTTTACAGTAAATTCATGTTGTAGTTAAATTAAATTCTTTTAATAATGTTAACTATTTGTTTAGAAGAGCTAGCTATAAATAACCGATAAATAAAACTTTAAAACAACATACAAAAAAAACTTGTTATGAAAAATTCAAGCATTTAAAAATAAGCCAAAGTGAAACCAACCACACGCTATGTAATCATGTTGGTTTCAATTGCATTTTTAGAATTAATGATTAATGTTCAAAAATAGAAGTCTACATGAAAAATTATACACCATACATCGATACAATCATGTAACAATGCTAGTGAGTTGGGCAATATTTTGTAAAAAAAAAAATATATATTTTCATTGAAAAACTCCTAGACAAATCAAGCAAATGAACAGCTGGGAAATATCACAATCATTCTAAACGTTCAAGTCATAGAGAAATACACATAGAGCGGAAACTAGAAAAAAACTCAAACAAAAAAGTGACTCCAAAAATATCACACATACGACTTTTGTTTTCACATATATTTTTATACCCTTCACCATGAGTGGCAAGTGTATTCCATTTGTAATTTCTACATTTTTCATTTGCGACCCCATAGAGTATATATATTCCGGATCGTTATAGATAGCGAATTCGATATAGCCATGTCCGTCTGTTCGTCTGTATGTATGTTCAAATCAACTTTCAGTAGCCCCCATATAACTTACAAACATTATTGATACATCAATATATCGAGAATTCTTCCGGCTCGGTCGCTATTTAAAATCTATCCACAAATGCCTGAGATATAAGGAACAAACCTGGACAACCTCGATTTTTGGCCTATTTTTGATCTATATCTGGATTACTAAGTCATTAATATAGACAATATGGATATCTAATGATAGATATTTCAAAGTCCATTGCAACGATGTATAAAGGCTATAGTAATTTAGACCTACAATGGGTTAAAATCGGGAAAAAAATTTTTAACCCCAATTTTTTTTACCAAAAAAATGTTTTTGTCATATATTTATTTTTACTAAAAAATTTCAGAAATTAAATAAAAATTTTGAAAAAAAAATTTAAAAAAAAATTTCGAAAATATTGAAAAAAATTTTGGAAAAAATTAAAAAAAAACAATTTTAAAAATAATATACCAAAAAAAAATATTATTTTGTTTAGCTAAAAATATTTAAAATTTTTATTTTAAAGTATAATTTGGTGAAGGGTACATAAGATTAGGCACAGCCGAATATAGCTCTTTTACTTGTTTATACTAACACATTCTCACCACTTATGTTTTTGACAACTGAGTTAGGTCTTTGACAGTAGAGTTTCTGCTCTATGTTTATTTCTCTATGGTTAAAATCCCAGAATTTCCAAGTATATATGAATTCATCGACCCAAAAAAGTTTTAAATTTGCCTGTTGTTTTATTTTCCTACAATTTAAATCATATATTCTACTTTTAAATGACATATAAACCAGTCCCATATCTCGTATACTGTTCATATTTTATTGCTCTCTAAAGTTAGGCATCTTGAAATATGGACGTATTTGGAAGATCTTTTCTAGTACAAAGGAAACTCATATAGTTTAATATGTATATTTATAATTGTATTACATCTGTAATTATAACACTGATGTTCTTTTAAATTTTGAATTGCAATGGCAAAATACAATTGTACTGTATTAATTCTACCTGAAATAGTATTAATTTCTTTCTCCAGTACCAAAGTTATGTCAAAACAAGTAACAGAGCTATATTCGGCTGTACTGAATCTTATATACTCTTCACGGTTTTTTTCTTATATTACATCCATTTGTGGACCGATTTTTTGATTTTAAATAGTAACTTGAAACGGAATGACAATCTATATTTTCCCTTACCAGGGTTTAAGTACAGGTAATTTTCTTGTAGAATTAATTTTTATCATCAAGTAACCAATCACGTGACAAGTTCTGTTTGTGTTCGCTACCCTTAAGGGAAGTGTTAAGTATATAAGTTTAAATTTAACCCTCTAACCTGTAAGATAGTAAAAACTGTCTTTAGACAACACTTTTTTACATTTGTTATAGTTCCCAATATATTCCGACATGTCGTTCGTCAGCTAGATAACAATTTGTATTTAAATTTTATAAAAAAAAAATAAAAAAATTGATTTAAAAACGAAATAATGAAGGCCTTCTCAAGAGGATCTTGCGGGTTTGTGTGTAGAAAAATATCACATTTTGTCCATAAAATTCTATTGTTTGATTATGGTTCTATTATTTGCATCCATTTATTTTACTATTATGTTAAAGATGGATATTACTAAACATCCTTATAAGAAAAATTTCAATTTGGAGCAAATGTCTAATGAACAATTTCTCGAGTTCATGGAAACTCTAGAGTTCTGTAGACAGCACAGATGAAAGTATTGATAGCGATGACAGTGTTGCTGATTCCACTTATGTTCCAAAGACGAACACCATCTCCAAAATACATGTCCAATAAGGGGGATCAAATTGTTCGTTCTTTGTGATTCAAACGGTTTTGCCTACCTTTTTTAAATCTACAATGGGTCCGAAGATAATATCATTTAACCTTTTACACCGTAATTTGGACTACCTTAAATGTTTGAAGATTCCTAATTTCGAGCATCACATCCTGTATTTGGATATCTTTTACAAATCGAAGCCGCTGTTAGTCTATTTACGAGCCAGAGTAATTTATGCACAGAGAAAACAGACTCGTGATAGCAACCGAATTTGTTGCCAATCGAATTATTCTACCTTACTGATCGAATTTTACAGTTGTAGCTACGAAATTTTAGAAGGGGTAACAAAAGTTTGGTTGCTTCAAACGAAATTCTTCTTTGTCAACTAACTTTCTGTTGATAGAACCGAAAATCGATTGGCAACAAATTTGGTTGCTATCACGAATCTGTTTTCTCTGTGTGGTTTGGGCACAATGAGAGGTACTAATTTGTTTGTCATATTTCATGTTGATTATGATTTGCGCAGCTTATACAAAAGCGGCGAAATGAACAAACAGCAGAGATGATCAATCCATGGAGTCGATGTGATGGAAGGATAACAAATATGTCTGCCCGTCATCAACATATGTACACAGAGAAAACAGATTCGTGATAGCAACCGCATTTGTTACCAATCGAATGATTCGGTTGCACTTATAGAATTTTTCGGTTCTATCAACAGAAAGTTAGTTGACACCAACTATAAAATTCGGTCACTAAGGTAGAATCATTCGATTGGCAATAAATTCGGTTGCTATCACGAATCTGTTTTCTCTGTGTAGGTATTGAACGTTTCAGAAAAACCAATCCTGGTGAAGAACAATCAAAGGTTTTTAGGTATGATAGAAAGCAGAAGAAATTCATCGAAATCAACTGCTCTCAAATTATTCGAGAATACAATGATCGCATGGGTGGAGTAGATCTTATGGATGGTCTCCAGGGTCGATACCATATTTGAGCTAAGACTCGTAATATTATGATTAAGTTGTTCTTCCATTTTGTGGACAAATACATTCATTTTATATACAAACATCTGCAGGCCGATGAGGCAAATGCTTCAAAGAATGTGTCCGATTAAAGAACTGCTTCTACAGCTTCCAGTTTTGCATGAGGAAATAGCTGATGGACTTGTTTCCTTCAAAAATATACGGTCTGTAGGACGACCATCTGTTCCAAATCTGGTTGAGTCTTTATCACTACAGCCTGTTATGATATGGTGTTGGAAAAAGAGCTGCTCATCAAGTTGCTGATGTTTAGTTAGATGCTGACGATAATTTTCTTGTTTAGGCAATGAACAGATTCCAACCAAATTCAATAGGCTTCGTCCTACTGTCAATATAAAAATATGAATTTGAAGTTCACATGGGCGGATGGGCAGATGGGCGGACATAGCTAAATCGGCTCAGAAAGTGATAGTGGGCAGATTGGTACACAGAGAAAACAGATTCGTAATAGCAACCGAATTTGTTGCCAATCGAATGATTCTACCTTAATGACCAAATTTAACAGTTGTGGCTTCAACATTTTAGAAGGAATAACAAATGTTTGGTTGCTTCAACCGAAATTCTTCTTTGTCAACTGATTTTCTGTTGATAGAACCGAAAAATTCTATGTGTACAACCGAATCATTCGATTGACAACAAATTCGGTTGCTATCACGAATCTGTTTTCTCTGTGTATACTATAAAGTGTTGGGATAATATTTTTTAGCATGATACAAACATCAGAACTCCCCACTATGGTGGTGTAGGGTATAATAACATAAATGAGCTTTTTCTAATTACAATTTGAGACTTTGACTAAATAAATGCAAAAAAATATAAATACTATTGGAAATTTGCCCCCGAAATTTATGCATAAAAATATAGAAAAACTTTAGCAAATAAACTACATAAACAGCTTAGAGAGTCAATAAGTTATTTGCAAAGAAAACAAACTGTGTGGCTACTTACAGTGAATGATCAAATAAATGATTTTGTTAGAGTGTAAAATTGTAGATATGTATGTATGTTTGTATTTATGTGAGTTTATGTGCCTGTATATCTAACAATCAGCAATAATAGCCTTTAAACAGGCTCTTTGAAGTTTGTATTATTATTTACAATTTTATTTTATTTCATTTATTTCTAAGCCGGCAAAATTAAAAATGTTAAACTAGGTCAACAAGATAACTACGACTATGTTGTTTTTTTTTTACACCAGACATACTCATAAATACATATGTATAGAAATAAATTGTTTATATGTGTGGTGTTCAAGTAGTAGAGTGTGTAAGTATTTGTATGGGCCTTATAAAACTTTTATTTACTGTGGTTTTGAATTTGTTTTTTTTTATTATTATTTTTTTTTGTTTTAGCCATTTATGCAGCAGCAGCAACATGTCCAGTATGAGTCAATCCCCCAGTTTGCGGTGCGTCGGTAGCAGGTCTGCTGTGTGTTTTAGTTTTTCATAAGCCACTGCCAAAACAGCAGTAGTGTTAAAATAGTTATAATAGTGGAAGTAACACTTGTCGGTGTTAAATAAATTTAAAATAAAACAATTGTTATGCTTTTTTTTATTTTTCTGTTGTTATTATTTTAGTTTTCATGGCTTGTTGTTGGTTTTTTATCTTGTCACGTTCAGAGTTCACTTCATGACAGTTTGACATGCAAAACACAAAGAGTTGTTGGAGTTTTTTTTTTATCGAACATTTTTCTGTGGTATTTGTTTTGTTTAAATTTTAACTTGTATAAAGTATGAATGATTGTATCTTTTTTAGCTGGTTAAGCAATTGTTTTTATAGCTTTGAAGATAGAAGAAAGTAGGCTATAAATAATTGTATAATTAGGTTAATTTTGGGAATTTTTCGTCAGTGGTGTAGGTGATTTGGTGTTACACGATTGTAAAATTAAAGATAACTATGAGTGATTATAAACTACTTTTTGTGTCAGAGGAAATACATTTTTAAAGCGAAACATATTTTATGTTTTCAGTTGTAATTACACTAAATTTGAATTACTTCCCATGCTTTAAAAACAAATGTATACAAATCTTATTTAAATATTAAAATCATAATTAATTCACGTTTTACACTAATTGTGAAATAGATAATGAAAACTGTTAAAGGTAAAACAAATCCGCCATGAAATTGGATTTAGGCTTAGGTTTTATGAACTAAAACAAACAATACTCTAGTCTCAGTTCAACTTCATTTGTAGGTCTTTCTGTTGACCAAACTTTGCTTCAATCTTAAATCTTTATTTTAACCAAATTCAGCTTTAAACGTAGGTCTTTATGTACTCAGAAATCAGAGGTAATCGTAGGTCTTCATGCAGCCCGAGGTTTAGCTTAAATTATATGTCCTTCTGTTGTCTTTATGTACTTCCTGTTTAATTTCAATCGTAATTCTTAATCTCTGAAGTCCTATTTCAGCTAAAATCGTAAGTATTTCTCTAGTCCAAATTCAGCTTCAATCGTAGCTCTTTAAGTTGTCCAAATTTTAACTTCAGATGTAAGTCTGTACTTTGACCAATCGTAAGTCATCATGCAGACTCAATTTAGCTTAAATTATATGTCCTTCTGTTGTCTTTATATAGTCCCTGGTTAGCTTCAATCGTAAGTCTTAATCTGGCCCCAGTTCAGCTAAAATTTTAGGTTTTATATTGTCACTATTCAGCTTCAATCATAACTATTTCTCTAGTCTAAATTCAGCTTCAATCGTAGTTCTTTAAGTTTTCCAAAGTCTGTACTTTGACCAGAATTGCCTTTAATTTATATTGTTTAATAGCTTCAATCGCTGGTCTTTGCATTGACTTAACTTTGTTTCAATTGAAAGTCTCTACGTTGTCCAAATTTAGCTTTGTATGGGTTAATGTACACCAAACATAGCTTTAATCCAAAGTCTTTATATAGTCTAAATTTAACTTCAATCTCAGAACTTTGTCCAAATTTAGCTTCAATCGAACGTCTTTATGTAGTCGCAGTGTAGCTCTAATTGTGTGACTTTCTGTTGACCAAATTTAGCTTCACTTGTAGGTCCTTAAGTACTCAGAATTCAGAGGTAATCTTAGATCTTCATCAGCATTAGTTTAGCTTTAATCGTAGGTCTGCCTCTAGTGCCAGATCAATTTCAATCGTAGTTCTTTATGTTGTCCAAATTTAGCTTAAGCGTAGTTCCTTACTTTGACCAAAATTGCCTTTAATCGAAGGTCTTTATGTTGTCTAATTTTACCTTCAATCACAGGTCTTTGCGTTGACTAAACTTTGTTTTAATCGAAAGTCTCTACGTTGTCCAAATTTGGCTTCGTATATCATAATGTTGAGCAAAATTAGCTTTAATCGAACGTCTTAATGTGGTCCAAATTCAGCGTCAAACGCAAGACTTAATTTCGTCAAAATTTTGCGTCAATTGTAGGTTTTAATGTTTCAATCACAAGCCTTTATATAGTCTCAGTTTAGCTTGAATCATATATCTTTCTGTTGTCAAAATTTAGCTTCAATCATAAATCTTTTTTTACCAAATTTAGCTTCAATCATCTGTCTTTATGTACTTATAATTCAGAGGTAATGATAGATATTCATGAAGATTCAGTTTAGCTTAAATCATAGGTCTTTCTATTGTCCAAATTTAGCTTTAATCGTAGGTCTTTATTTAGTCACAGTTTAGGTATAATCAAAGGTCTTCCTCTAGTCCCTGTTCAGCTTTAATCTTAGTTCTCTATGTTGTCCAATGTTAGTTTGAGTCGCAGGTCTTTATTCTGACAAAAATTGGCTTCAATTGAAGGTCTTTATGGTGTCTAAATTTAGCTTCAATCGCAGGTCTTTGAGTTGACTAAGCTTTGTTTCCATTTGAAGTCTTTACGTTGTCTAAATTTACCTTTAGTCGAAAGTCTTTCTGATGTCAAAATTTAGCCTCAGACGTAGGTCTTAATGTTGAGCAAACTCAGCTTCAATCGAAAGTCTTTACGTTGTCCAAATTTATCTTCAGACGTAGCTTCAAACGAAAGTCTTTATGCAGCCCAAATTTAACTGCATTTGCAAGACTTTATGTTGTCCAAATTTAACTTCAATCGCAGGACTTAATTTTGTCCAAATTTAAGTTAAATCGCAAATCTTTTAGGCTTTAGGTTGTCCAAATCTTTAAATTTAAAACACATTCGCCTTGAAATTGGACTGCGACTGAAGTTTTATGAACTGAAGGAAGCCAGAAAAAAACCGTGATACATCAACTAAAATCATGTGTACAGAAGTAGCAAACATGCTAAATATGTTCAAGAGAATTTATAATATTTTTTTTTTAATTTTTCCCAAAAAACAAATCACAAAAGTTTAATATTTATTTTAAGCTGGTTTCAAATCCTAATATCTGTAACAAACTAAAGCATTTGAGAGCTAGCAAAAAAAACTATTATCTGTCATTAGACACTAAAACTAAAACCGCTCACTTTTGAAAACAATTCAAAAAATAATGGGTTTAAATACTTAAACATATTTGCCAATAAACTTGTTTCTGTTTTTATTTCTCTCTATATATAAGTATATTTGTTAGATCAGTTCTATAAAGTTGGCTACACATTAAAGTCAAGACAAACTGCAGATACATACACGAATCGACATTTTGTAAAGCTTATAAAACTTAGTAAAGCATAACTAAATAAGAAAAATACTAAATACAATACAATACATACATTGTTTAATATAAAACAATAATAAAAATAAAAATTTTATAGAACAAATATAAAAATTAACAAAAAAAATACTCATAACTTTGTAAGCATTATACAACTTTATATTTATGTATTTAGTTTAACCAACCTCCCCCCTTTACCACCATTCTACACCTTTTTATTATTTTTATATTGTAAATACAAGTTTTACTTTGTATATTACTTTTATTAGACACTGAAATCATTTTAATTATTACTTTTTATTTTCCAACAATATTAATAATAAAAATGTCTATAAAAGCTATATTTTGTATTTTTTATGTTGATATTTAGCCATACATGGTTGATTTCTGAAAATTTGTCGTAAAATCTGTGAACCTTAACGCGTCAGAGCAAAGATGGAAATATGAAGTAATATACGAATAAAAACCATTTATATTAATTAAAAAAATTAAATGTTAGCATAAGCTAAGATTTGTGAGAAAAGTGAATAAACTTTTGTAGCAGCGTTTATAGAAATAGACACAAAAACGTGCCAAAATAAACGAAAGATTTAGGCAAAAACACGCAAAAGTAGATGTATGGCAGGTGAATCAATAATATTTACTAAATAGAGGCAATGGTTGTAAAAGAATTTAATCATCAAGGTTTATATAGTTTGAATTTAACTTCAATTACAGAAAATTGTTTAGTTCAAAATTGCTGTCAGTTGTAGATGTTGTTCAAATTTAGTTTCGATCTTAGACCTTTGTGTAAATTAATTTTAGCTACACTTATAGGTCTTCAATCATAAGCCTTTAAGTATTCAGAAAATGTCTTAAGTTGCAAGTCTTTATGAGTTCGAATTTGACTTTCGTTTTTATACCCACCATCAAAAAATATGGGGTTCTACGAACAAAAAAAACCCAAAAAAATTTTGGGTTCTCATAAGATTCTATGATGATCTAGCTATGTCAGTCCGTCTGTTTAAACCACGATAGGGCTCAAATATAGGGAGCTAACAGGCTGACAATTTTCTCAAATCGGCAATAACATGTGAAATTTATGTTCCCATGAACTTTTCATTCACAATAGTTGATTTTGTTCGTAACAGATGTTTATTGTTTATAAATTTACATATACAAATTTCACAACATCGGGAATTTTTTCACGTGAACAAAGTTGATGAAAGAAAACTTAGAAAAGAAAAAAACAAATTTCATTCACCATCTAATCTCTGTTGATATGATTCGTTTGGTATTGAAAATGGACAATATTTTCACCATAATTTCACCTATTCCCCTTACAAATGTCCCAACTGAATACTGTTTGAGCAGCCATAAAATGTTGATTATGCAGCAATCTGAAATTATACTGTAAAGTATGGCGAAAATCGGATAACATTTGTCCCCTCAGAAAATTACTTTAACATTCACAATTGTCTTATAATAATTAAAATCGTGATAAAATTGGATATAAACAAGTTTTGTATGAACGTAAATCTTTCTCATAACTTCTGTGAGGATCGGTTCATAATTGACCCTAACCGCCATATAACCCCTATATCAGAAATATATTTTATTGTCACATATTGATGGTGGGTATACAAGAATCGTGAGCTACTGCCTTACTTATATTCTAAGAGCCATCTTGAACTTTCCTCGCCCATATAATTTGATAAAATGGGCATGCGTTTAGATGACCTTAGCTGGGATGTTAAGTGTTTGGGAGGGAGATTGAGAAATTTGATGATCATTGTGATGTCGGATAGCCAAAATCCACCTGGGGACTTATACTCTCTTGATGTAAGGTCTCGAATGTCATCATTTACTGTATTACATATCTAAAGGAACTCGTTGACATTATGATGGTTACAAACATTCCTACTCTTTGCACTTATGACTAGTGAAAATAGGAGGATTGTTTCTCCAACACAGGGTCCAGCGCACTGTCATAGACCTGGAACCTTTCTCTGTCACCGCCCCAGATAATGCTATAGAGAGGATCCAGATATTCGAGATACACAACTATAACTCTGGAAATAAGGGAAAAGAGGAAACGAAGGTGCAGTGTAAGTGGCTTGAAAGGGCTATAATCTCATACACGACTAGTTCTTGACCTCTGCGATATACGCGACTTAACATCTGGTAAATGGTTATCTCAAAGAAATTTCTTCGCTGTCCGTAAGCTGAAGCTATCACTAATGAAGTCATCGGCAACACTCTTCAACACCTGGACGAAGGAGGTAAAACTCAACTTAGGCATCATGGTCGACGGCTTACAAATTGCTACAGTGAACCACCCGAAAGACTTGGAAAGACTTTTGATAGCCTTTCACCTCCACAGCACACGCGACTGCAATCACGCATAAACTACGAAATAGAAAAAAGGTCATCAAAGCACTAGCCGGCAGCACTTAGGGTATGGACAAAGAAAACTTGCTAGCTACCTACAAGACGATTGGCCGGCCAGTGGTTAACTATGCTGTTCCAGTCTGGACGCCTTCATTAACTAATACTCAGTGGAGAAATATTCAAAGCTCTCAAAATGCAGCCTTAAAGACCTTGACAGACTGCTTCCAAATTACCTCCCAATATCACATTCACGAGGAAAATAAGGTTCTACCGGTCAGGGATCATAACGTCATGCTGACGCAACAGTTCCTTTTGGGATGTCACCGGAGGGTTCATCCAAACTTCAACACCACACAGTTGGAGTCTCCCCCGAGGTATGTCAGACAGGAAGTTAGAAACGTGTCTAAGATTTACGTGGGTACCTGCCGCATTGGCTTAAACCGCACGGTGGTCTTAACACCGGATAGAGACAATGCGTCTAACATTGCCATTGAGTGACTTGCAAGCAACACTCAATTGGCAACTTCTTGTACAATGATTGCACAGATCAATGCACAAACCTCTTGCGCGAGAGCTCGGTCTATCTAATCCCTGCCATCCATAGCTAGCTAGTCAACTGACAAGCCCAGGACAATTATCAAAACTGCAACATCCGGCCTGGTAATCCAGTCCAATGTATGGTCTCTGACTTCAAAAGTTCCCAGCCGATAAAAGTCAAAGTGAGTGTACACACACTTTTGACCTCGACAGAAAACAAAGTCCAACGACCAATACATCACAAATGCTACTACCTCAATACGTTTCCTGAGCACAAACGCCAGTTGGTATCTGCTCTTTTCAATGGCTCTGTTAAGTCAGCAACAGCACTTAGTAATATATATTTGGTAGTCCGAAATTTGACACTAGCCCAAATATCAGTCCTTTAACCATCGGATTTCAACCACAACCACCAGCGTGCTCACCGAAGTGACCTCACTAATGATCCTAAAGGACCGAAGTCCTGGAGCCATAGAATCCCCGCTATACTTGATAAGACTCAAGTCAGCTGCGAATTTAATAAATTAAATTCTTACCAGATATTAGATCCGTGCACCTCGGAGCCCCGGTTTTGCTCCATGTTTCCCCTTGAGGCATAACATCAAGGTGTGGAGTTCACCAAGATGCTTATCCATGCCCCAAGGGGGGAGGAACTTAGAAAATACGAGGATAGCATACAGAGGTATGTGCAGGATCCATTTGAATGCAGCTCGTATATGACAGCTTTGAACAACATTTATAGAGACGCCATCAATTGCAGAATACCGTATGAATATCGAAATTAGAGATCGCCTACCACCGATAGAAGACGCCGAGAAGATTCTGCTGCGTAAAACAAGAGTCGTTCTTGTGGTCCCGCAAAGGACGGCACGGCCTCAACTTATGCCCAGCATTTGGTCAGGGTCCACATATTCAACTGTCCAGCAAACCCTTCTTCACCACGTCCAGAGGATTTATGGACCCACCCAATAGAAGTAGCACAATTCCTTGGCTTTGATCTAAATGCAAAACCACCTGATTAAATATATGGTCAATTCACAAGGTGACTGATAAGAGACCTTTTGTCATAATGTCCTAATATATCACGACTCGGCGGCTGACAATATGACATTATAAGAGTCCATGTGAATTGATCAATAGTAAAATTGTTTACCACAACTAGACCTCTGAGTATATACATTGGGAATGCTCTATGTTAGGGTAGTGTATAGTGAATTATATCGGTTGAGCTTTTATGTCAAAAGTGAATATTTCTAATCTCGTAATAAAGATTTTAATTGGTTACATAAGAAACCTGGGCCTATTGTGGTGTATTTAAGGATGGCTTCACTAGTATCCCTAACGGTTTATAGAGTCTCTAACAATAATCTACATATGAATAGATAAGAAACAAAACGTATTTACAAATGCAAATAGTGCCATGATTGGTAGACAAGTATTTTTGCCAGAGCTAGGGATACAGGTACTTATGTAGTCATAATTTAGCTTTATTTACATACATATGTATATGCTATTCCTTACTTATAATGAGGTTAATTGTGTGATGCCACTTTGATACATTTTAACACCGTGTCGTATCTGCTCATCATCTGTGTTGTCAACATTTGGTATTAATTGAACGAGTTTGTATCCTACAAACTTTATTTCAATATTAGATATTTATGTAGTCTAAATTTCTTCATTGATAGACTTTGATACAGTCCAATTCTAACTTCAGCTGTAGGCCTTTATACAGACCAATTTAACTTTATAAGTCAAATTCTAGCTTCGATTGCACATCATTGATATAATATATTAATACGAAATATTAACAACACTAAATAGCCATAAATTTATTAACTAAACAAGTAAGCAAGTATAGTCAGTCAAGCCCGACCGAAATAATACCCTGCACTTTTAATAACTTTTTTCGTGAGTGATTTTCCTAATGGACCAATCGATCATCATGAAATTACGAAGTATTATTTTCGTAGACATCAAGTTATTATAACGACTCAGAAAGTGATTCTGAGTCTATCGGTATATTTTAAGGTGGATGTTAGACTAATATTTCTGGAGGTTACAAACATCAGCACAAACTCACTAAGGTGGTGTAGGATATAAATATATAAAGACATATGATTCTTTTCTATCTTTATATCACCAAATATGATTAATGATTTAACGTGATTAAAAATTCATTAAAGAATTTAATTGTTTAAACTTTAACAATAAAACAAATCTAAAGAAAACAAACACCAACCATAACTCTGACTCAACTGCATACAACAACTAGCACCTGCCAGCTTATTTCATAAGTCTTTTGTTTTGTGATTTATCTGGGGGATTTGCACTTCAAGTGTATTTGCAAATGTGTATTGCTTAAATCTTTTGTTTAAACACTAAATGCATTCATCAAAATATTTTATATAAACACCAACAATACCTAAATAATACTTGATGAATTTAATGAAAAGCTGTTTAAATTTGTTCTTTTTGTGTTGAAATGTTTGTATTTATTAGGAGATGTTTAGATATTTGTAATTTGTGTAACCATTTTACACTGTATTGTTAATTGTTTGAACAAAAAGCTGAAGTATGAATCGAGTGTTTTTTTTTTTTGGTATTTATTTTTGTTTGCTTGAAAAATTTACAAGTTTTGTTTTAGCTTGTTTGCCTAACAACATTTTCATTACTTTTGTTTTACTTAGTTTTATAGTTTATTTGCCAAGTGGCTTTTTAACGCCATTTATTGTTGCTTTAATGACAAGCATCTCTATTTCATGAGTTTTTAAGTTTTTATTTCCCTTTTGTGATTTAATTTTTTTATTTTTTTGCAGTCATTATAGTGTTTAGTTATGGTTTTGAAGTCAATGATGCATTCGTTTAAAAAATACGTATAATGCTGGGAATTATGACTTGGCATGACAATTCATTTTAAAGTTGATATTTTTCCTGTTTTTATTTTTTTTTTTTGCAACTACTTGAAGGTGTTAATGAAATTGTGAAGCTTTTGTGTCTCTTTTGTTTTGTTAATACATTTAAACTATTTATTTGATTGTGTCACATCAATAGATTTAAAAATAGAAACCCGCTTTTTGTATTTTATAATTAATTCATTAGATTTATCTTATTTAAGTTATCATGATTATATTAGAATATTTTAATCTGCCTGGAGGCTGTTTTCATGTGTTATTAAGAATTTTTATTAAACAAACAATTTTTAATTTAAGTTAAGCTACAAGGTGAATTTAAATCTGTTATACTGATATATCAGAATTAAATTAGCCTTGCAGCTCAATATAATATCTAAATAAATAGTTTACTTAGACAATCAGATATTCTCTGACTTCCTTATTGATTTTATATGTGTATTCTACATGTTATTTTATATTTTGTGCTAAGCTACTAGGAAATTTTAAAGAATACTAAAAGTAAAGGATTTAGTCAGGTTGAATGTAGTCTTAGTTAGATTACGACTTAATATAGTCAACATTTATTTTCAAGCAAAGGGTTTTTAATAGTCATACTTTAACTTCAATTGGTTGGTCTTTATGTAGCCACAATTTAGCATAAATCTTAGTATTTACTTTAATTTGAAAAAAGTGCGGCTGAAGCCCTCCGATTGCTCACCAAAGCATCTGGTGAATGTGTTCCATCGGTTTCAACGTGCGAGAGATGGTTTGCGCGGTTCAAAAATGGTGATTTTGAAACGAAAGACAAAGATCGCCCAGACCAGCTAAATGTTTGAAGATAAAAAATTGGAGGCATTACTCCATGGAGATTGTTGTAAAATTCAACAGAAGCTTGTGAGAGATCTTAGAAGTCGATTTTGCATGCCCAAAATGATGCTTCAACGCTATAAAGGAAAATCATAACTTGCGATGAAAAATGTATCCACTAAATAACCTGAAGCGAAAGAGATCGTATGTGAAGCCCGGTGTAACCAACCGAATCGACATCAAAGCCAAATATCCAAGGCGCCAAGTTAATGCTTTGTATTTGGTGGAAGCAAAAAGCTGCTGAAATCTAGTCACACCATCACAGGGTACTTTTTCAAAACTCGGATTTTTTAGGGGAGAAAACGGGTAAAAACTGTATTTTGGTACTTTTTTGGCACCATATGTATCTTTTAAACCAATAAACATACAAACAAATTTTAAATCATATTCTTTACTTATAAAAAAAAAATAACAAATACAAGTTTGGTACTTTTTGGAAATTCGAACCCTTAAGGGATAAAAATTGTGTTTATTTTTGGTACTTTTTCATAAACTATGTTTTTCTACAAATTGATATAGACATATAAATATTTTGTTTTACGCTCCCACCACAATACAGAAATTTATTTGAGTAAAATTTTAACACCGCAAAAAAGGTACAAAAAACGGAAAAATACATTTTATTTAACATTTTAAGCCAATTTTGATAAATTTTTAACATTGGTTCCTGGATTCATGCAAAAATTAACTAACAGAGTGCTATTTGGAACTCGACTGCCAAGCTGTATATTTGTCCAAACCCGGGATAACAGTTTAGTACTTTTTTTAAAACTTATTTTTCTTGAGCACATTAACACAGATTTTAATCGTTTGAGGCATGTCTTTAAGCATAAACAATTTTGGCAAAATGGAATATTTTTAAATTTCAAACTTGAGGGGTGTTCAAGGAGGAAAAGGGGATTTGGTACTTTTTTTAATATTTTGAATTATTTCACTTATCGACATTAAGGTTAGCTGATATGTATCTGAGTGAAGTGAGAGTTAGGAGTAACAAAATATAAGAACTTAACTATAGGTACTTTTTTGTTCTTCTAATGGTACTTTTTAAATTTTCTTTAATAATGGGCCCAGGGAGAGACTTTATCGGAATTTTTCTTTATTAGAGTGGTACTTTTTCTTTATTCTAATGGTACTTTTTGAATTTTCTATAATAATGGATCTAGAAACATCAAATTACTCGTATATGGTAATAAGTGAGTGAGGGTAGACTTTTTCTTTATTCGAATAGTACTTTTTGTATCTTCTTCATCAATGAACTTAGAAATGTGAAATAAAGCTTATATGATCCCGACCGATTGGGAATCCACAAGTGGGGGCTTTATGCTACTTTTTCTATATTATAAAGGTACTTTTTGAATTTTCGTCTCAGTAAAGAAATAATCAAGAATAGGGTGCTCAATTGTATTATGATACCAAAAATGGAGAACTAAACCAAACTAAGAAGTATTTTTTCATTTTCCAAATAGTACTTTTTGAATTTTCTAATATAATATTGAACTTAGAATAAGGAAATTACTTTGATTTAAAACTTAACGGTGGTTCATTTTTGGAAAATTGGTACTTTTTTTTATTATATTAAATTATTTTACTGATATGCTTCTGAGTAAAGAAAGAAAGTCACTAAGCCATCTATATGTCATTGAGGATACAAAAATAATTAGTATTTTTTCGTTCTTCGAATGGTATATGATCCTGACCGAGTAAGAATCTAAAAAAGGGACTCACAGGTACTTTTTTCCAACTAATAATACTTATTGACTATTTTATAAAATTAAACCTAAAAATTGAAAATTAGGCACACATGATTCGGAATGAGTTAGAATTCACAAAAGGTGACTTTAGTGGTACATTTCTTTAGCATTTTCTATAATAATGGACCCAGAATCATGATGTTGAGTGGGAATACAAAATGTGGGTCTAAATGGTACTTTTTTTTATTATAATAATACATTTCGAATGAGCTAAAAGCCACATTACAATGATTAAATAAACATGTTACTAAAGGCATGTTATCCTGAATTAGCATTAGTTCTTAAAGGGAGACTTAATAGTACTATTTCTTTCATCCAATTGGGGTGGCGAAGCGCACCGGGTCAGCTAGTTATATAATAAAATTTTAGCTTTAACATTAGGTCCTTATGAAGTCACAATCAAAGGTCATAATTCAGAGGAGTAAAATCAATCTTCCAGTATTAAAAAATTTAAAATTTTCTAATTGTAACAAACTTTTTGTTTTTAAAACATGGTAAGAAGTATTATATATGATTAAAAAATTAAAAGTCTTAAATCTTTTTAATTTACAATCTAATTTAAGAAAACTTACAGTTTAATGTTCCTTAATAAACATATTTTAGATTTGAACATACCTGTAAAGAAAGAAAATAAATTTTATTAAATGGATAGACATATCTAAATATATACATAAATGATCGACCAGCCCTAGAAATAAGCAATTTGGGCTTGATTATCGGGAAGTATTATTGGAAGTTCAAATATTTAATGTATAAAAGTGTTACTCCTGGCCTATCTTCACAGTTAATAGCAAAATTTGTAACACATATCGCTAGCTTAACATGCAAAGGTACAAAGTCCATTTTTTTCAGAAATTGAGATTTTATTGCAGTGATGTACAAAGAAAAACATTTCAGTTATGTCGTTGTTGTGTAATGGTGAGCAAAAGCGCTTGGTCCAATTTATCACAAGAAAAAGCTCTAAGACCGTATAAAAGCTACAGTTTCTTTTATCTCGACAAATACTTATTTTTTAATTTTGCTTTAACGCACATAGAAAACAAAGAACAATATAAAAATATTGCGTTTACAGAATTCAAAAATGTTTACACAGAAACAAGTTTAATTGTTTTTTGTCTCTCCTGTAAAATTTTAAAATAAGGACTTAGAGCCTTTGCATGTTAAGCCAGCAATATTCATGTTTTCAAAAAATTATCTGCTAAATATTTGGTTTGCTTTTGACTATACTTTCTTACTTGTTTATTCTAAATGATTGCACTTGATCGCTTAATAATATGATTTTTACATTACAGCATATACAATTGCTTTAATATTGATGTTCTTTACCTTTAAAGTAGTGGGCTAAATGCTAGTTCATTTTTAAACCCTGAAATTATCTCAATATCTAACCTTAACATAAGCACAACCATAAGAAAAAAGTTCCATTAAACATTTAAGTAGTAGTTAATATTAGCAATTTATATGCAAAAATTGTAAAGTCATACAATTCTAACTAAGCAAACTACAACATAACACTTAAGTAGATAAAGATGTAGAAAAAAAATCAAAACCACACAACAAACTGCATATTAATGAATAAGCAGTTTTTAACAACATCAATCAAAAAATTACAAGTGCAACACAAAACTAAAATTTTAAATTTAAAAAATTACTAAATATTATGCATAATACAGGTATATGTTGCATTTAAATGCAGTTGTTAAATAACATATCAATGATACGAGTACTTTGATATTTGTTGTTTAGCACTCAACTTTAACAACTACAAATATTTATGTTTCTATTTTTCTTCAATTTTGCTGACACTGCAAAAAAGGGTTTTACTGCAACTGACTTTAAAAACACCACGAGTATGCAACTATAATTGATTGTTTTAATTATAGTGATTGATGTTTATGGCGAATTATATATTGTTTAGTTTTAGTATTCATTCAACTTATTAATTACGTTCAATATTTTTATGTTCACCTTTAAGTGCATTTATTTGTTAATTGTATTTTTTTTTCTTTCTGTTTTTTTTCCACCGTTATTAATGAATGTTGATTATTGACAACCAAATACTTGGATTAATGTAAGTAGGATTTTAATAGGTTTTGTGTAGAATTGAGATTATGAAACAGGTTTGTGTTTTAAATACTTTGTTTGTTTTTTAAAAGCTCAATACTTTTATGGTTGAAACGTAATTTAAATTGGTATTTGGGTCAAAGGTAGTTATTCATAATGATTCTTGTTAAAGTGCAAACATTATTTATTTATTGTTAGAAATATTAAAAATTGTTTACCTATTACATCAATGACTTATTTAAATGTTAAAGGAATATTTCAATATTTATACCCTACACCACAATAGTAGGGAGGGTATTATGCATTTGTGCTTAAGTTTGTAACGCTATATAAGAGTACACCGATAGTATCAGAATCACTTTCTGATTCGTTTGGCTGGCTGTTCACGTAAACCTTGTGCGTAAAATACAGGTTGCAATTTTGAAGATATTTCGATATATATAATATATAAATAGGAGAAAAGAGGTTATATGGGGGGGTAGGGTGAATTATGAACCTCATAAAAGTTGGTAGAAAGATCTAGGTTCATATAAAACTTGTTTATGTCCCATTTCATCTTGATATTAATTAATATAAGACAATTATGTTTAAGTCATTTTCAGATAGGGACCTTGAATGGGAGCTAGGGATAAATGTTTTCATATTTTCCCCATATTTTACATACAGTATAATTTCAGAGTACTAAGAACAAATTCTCGGCGATTCGATTTCATCAGGATTGCCGCTTAATCAACATATTTATGGCTGCTCAAACAGTATTCTGGGGGGACATTTCAGCCAGCTAGCTCCTTTCGTTTAGTCCCAATCGTATTTTCAAAACACAGGCAGATGGACTGATATAGCTAGATCATCTTAGAAGCTTATGAGGACTCAGAATATATATAATTTTTGGTTATAAACAGAATTACAAAATCAGTATACGCCCTATCTTTTTTCATAGTGGGTATAAAAATATCAGTCTCACATTTTAGTACATAACTCTGCATTTACTTGACAGATTTTGCCAATTTTAGAACTGTTAGCTTTAAAACTAAACATTTTCTGATCAACAAGGAATATTTAGATTAATGTTCCACCCCCACGTCCTTCGCTCGAGACTATATCGTGTGCCAACAACAGAAGGACGGACATAGCTAAATGGTCTTAGAATTTTATAATTACCCATAATATATATTGGGCGTATGACTTAAAAATTCGGGATTTACAACAGATGGCGTATCTTTTGAATGCGGTTTTTGTTTTTAATAACTTATGTGTCATTTTGAAGGGTACATATCAGTCATTTATTCTTACTTAATCCTTGAACTTTCTAGTGAAAACAACAATGTTTTTTTTGCTTCAAAAATATGGATTCTTGTGCCAAAAAAGCGTTATATACGGGAAGTTTTGCATTACTTCTTTAATTTGAAAAGAAGTGCCTCTAAAGCACACAGATTGCACACGGAAGACAACGATCGTTCAGGCCAGCCAAAAATGTATGAAGAGCAAGAGTTGGAGGCATTAGTCCATGAAGATGGTTGTCAAACCCAACAAGAGTTTGGGTTTGATAGCTACTCATCCAGCAATTTCAAAACATTTTCGATCAGCAGAATTCATCCAAAAGTAGAGAAATTGAGAACCATACGAATTGCAGCCGAGGAGATACCTTGAAAGATGGTTTTGTATGTCCGAAATGATGTTTGAATGCTATAAAAGAAAATCATTTTTGAACCGAATCGTTACCTATGATGAAAAATGTATCCATTACGATAATCCAAAGCGTAAGAGATGAAGTGAAGCCGGCCAACCAAATCTTCATCAAAACCAATGGTGCTAAGGCAATACTCTGTAATTGGTGGTAGAAAAAGGGTCATATCTATTATAAGCTGCTGAAATCAAGCCAGATCATCACATGTAACCTGTACTGAACATAACTGATTCGATTGAAGCGAGCATTTGCCGAAAAACGCCGAGAATATGAGGTAGTGCCAGTAGTGCGATTCACTAACTTTTAACGATCCGACAATCGTAATGTTTATCTACATAAATAATCGCTTGCAATAACGATAGTGTGATTCAGTAATTTATTTTTAACGATTGTTTACAGCTGCATTTCTCTGTTTTCTGTATTACTGTGTGAAAACCATAATTTGACGCAAAAGAAAATAACTAAGCAGTGGGTACAATGTTGACTAGCAATCGGATGGTTGTTGGTTCGACTCGTGGCTGCGACTAATTTTTTTATTTTTATTTTGTAAATCATCCATCTTTGTAAGTTTGTTGAAATTTGGAATTTGTATATAAATCCTTACTTGGAAGCGTCAATAGGATATAACTTTTTTCAATACTTTTACCAGAAAGGGATAAACAGGGGGAAAAAGTGGTAAAATTGGTACCTTTAAGTCTTAAAAAAAAATTACTAAACTGTTGAACCGGTTTTTACTACGACAGGAGTAGCGAAGCGCACCGGGTCAAGCTAGTAATTCTATAAATAACTACCAACAAAACAACTAATTTTCGGCCAAAATATAAAGGATTACTTTTGGGACATCTTCCAGTAGAATAATAAGTAGTCTATTGTAAAATTTCCCCTGTTATTCGGTTTATTTTTTCATACTTTTGTATTTTCATTATTTTTACTGTAGTTGCAGCTACAAAAGATGACGAAGAAAAAATAGGAAATAAACTTTATCGATTAAATAAACACAACTTAAATTATTGTCGGTAAAATAACGAAAAAGAACTGCTTAAAGTAGCAGGTGACTTCAAACGACAACGAATATCGTTAAAAATATTACTGAATAGCAAATTCGATAAATTTTCGTTATTTTTATTTTAACGATGCGATTATCGTTATAAAAGTTAGTGAATTGCACTACAGACATGAAACCGTAATATTCCATAATGACAACACTCGACCACAAGTATCAATAACTGTTAAAAACTGTTTAGAATGAAGAGGTTGGGAAGTTTTGCTTCACCCGCTTTATAAACTGCTATTTGTTTCGATCGATGCAGAACGCTGTCTCTGGGATACGCTTCACTTTGGAACAGAGTACCCGATATTGGCTTAATTCGTTCTTGACCTCAAACGAAGAGCAGTTCTTTTGTCTCGAAGTCCATATGTTGCCAGAAATATGGAAAAAGTTCTTAGCTAATAATGGCCAATACCTTGAATAAATTTTTATTGTACAAATTTTTCAAAATAAAATCAAAAAATTTGAAAAAATACCACATTTTTAAATCATACACCCAATAGAATTTTTTTATATTTCGACCTATATTTTGATATGTTACAAACGGAATTACAAAATCAAGGTAGTATTTTGATTGAAGGTGTTTAAAAAAATTTGATTCTCACTTAGTAAATGCAAACATTAAATATGTTCCTAAATTTCAAATATCTCGAGGTCTCATTTTGAATTTTATATATGATTTTAATCAAGCAATAGCTCTTATTAAGTGTCAGCTAAATTGTGGTTTAATATATCATTTCTCCATTTATGTATAATTAATGTGATTAAAATATAATTTCTATTATAACACTTAGTTCAATTTGAGTGAACTTTCTACAATTAACGCAAACATTTTAAATAATATGAATAAATATAAACATTGCTGCAGTACTGTTTAACAATTAAGTAAATACTTAGTTTTAATAATATTTACTCACTTATAACAATAACCCTTCAGGTAATTAAAATTAACCTGTTTTGTTTTTATAAATAAATACAATAACTAATCAATAACTTCCCCTTTAATAGCTAAAGTTACTTATTAAGTTTATTTATATTTATCGTACTTATTAAGGGACTAAAAACAGGTATTTAGTATAAATTTTAGATTGTGTGCGATCATTTTTGAAAAAAAGCTATAAACAAGATAAGAGGAATTTAATTGAAAAGGTTTTTAGGCAAAAGTGTTGTTAATATTAATGAATTATTGAATGTTTTAAGAAAGATAAAAAATAATGTTAAAAAAATTCATAAATTTTCATAAGGATTCAAACGCAATTTATACAAAATTATGAGGGATATAACCCAATATTTCGAACTATATTAAAGAGTAAACATCTTTTATTTATCTTCTATCCAAGAGTACTTGAAGTATTTTATGAGTTTCAAACAATATTTGTTATAAGTACTTCTTATACATTAATTTTATTTCAAATTCTGTTACTACAACTAGTTTCATTAAATTAAAATATACTTCAATTTATCTGATACATTATTCAAGATTAATTACAAAATTGTTTTTGCGCTAAAATTAATGGCCCTCATTAAAACAAAATAATTGTTTTTTTTTTTTTTTTTTTTTTTTTTGTTTTTGTTTTTTTAATGGCAGTAGCAACACCAAACAAAAGACTTGAGCTACAAGTGCCATTGACGTGAGCCACATACAAAAGCAAAATCTACAAGAATAATTGTATTCAGAGAAGTGTTTTCCAAAGAATATAACGTAATAAAAATGTAATACGTAATGCAATAAATAAACTAATTGAATAAGTATTATATGAACTTGTATTATTGAGTGGAGTTTTAAATTGCACATTTAGAATGAACCCACGTGCACGGTCAATGTCTATAAATTTATTAAGGTTTTGTGTCTCAAGGTCTAAAATGTGTGCGTGAAAAAGTACTACGTAATTGTAGAATAGTTTTATCATTAGCAATTAATTGTAGCTGTTTCAATAATACTACAAAACGTTTCAAATTTGTTTATTTAACACTAATCTTATAAAATTATTATTTAATTGAAGTATAAATAGTAAAGAGTCTTCCAACTTTCACAGTTGATAGTGGCCATATTGTTGAAGCTGCATGTGTAGAACTGGCTGTCATTTATTACGTTTATTTTACCAAATCACCATGGACAACACATGCAAATGATAACATTTTTTTTTATCAAAATGGTTGTTTTGTTCGGGCAACTTTACGCTCTTAACCCATTTTATGGTGATTCCCCTTACTGGATGAATGGGTACGTCAACAAACAAAATTGTTGAATTTGGGACGATACCAATCCGCATGAGATCCAAGAGCCTGCCTTAAAGCTAACCGCGATTGGGATGTGGATACATGCTCCATACGGTCACGCCAGCATAATAGGTAGTATTCAGACTCTTACGGATAATATCGATTACTACATTTCCAGGCCCTTCATGGCGAGGAATTTCGGTTTCCCAATTCCGTATAATACGGAAGCAATGGACGGACCTTTACATGACACAACGGGTCTCTCAGTCTATACAGACGGTTGTGTCTACATTCAGAAATTTGACATTAGGCTATCTTTTAGACTTCCAAATGAATGTAACATAATTCAGGCTGAAATAACCGCCATCAAAAAAGCGGCTAACTACCTCAGTTATAACAAGATATCAGGCAGGGATATTCGTATATATACTGACAGTCAGTCAGCAAAAAAATCTATAACAGATGAATACACAACATCTAATTTGGTCCAGGAATGCCAGGCATCCTTAAACAGAATGGCGAGACATTCAACAGTCATTCTCAAGTGGGTAAGGGGACTCGGAGATACTACAGACAACTGCGATGCTGATGATTTGGCGAAAAAAGGCGCCATGTTACCTGACGGAAACATAGATTTCTTATGTGGGATTCCATTATCCAAATGCAAGCTACAAATTAGTAACTTATACTATGAGCTGGCTCAGACAAGATGGGCTTGTGAACCCACATGCACTATAATCAGAATGATATGGCCGTGACTGAATCGTGGGTGAACAACATATCTTTTTGGCTTGACATGCTCACAATTGAGTGGCGTAGTGGCGGTTTTTACCGGACACTGCACTTTTGGCAACCTAGCGAGGAGACTTGGCTTGCCCTACAACGACTTCAGTTGACTTCAGTTGAAGTTGTCAAAACGAGGAGGAGGATGAGACTATTTTTCATTTTCTGTGTCACTGTCCGGTGACGCTTGCGGTTCCTTGGACATCGTTCCATAAATAGTCTCTCTGAGCTCCCGAATATGAGGCTTGAGGACATTAATGCCTTTATAAGGAGTAGTAATTGGTTAAAAAAGACCAGACATGGAAATCTCTCTAGAGTAATCTAATAACCGCTAACTCATTGATTCTCTATTTCTTCGAACATCTTCTTCTTAACTTTTTAATCTTCCCCTTCTCTCTTTCATTTCTATCTGTCGCTCTTTTTCTGACTTTCTACTTTCAGGTAACACAAAGGGACCATTGCTTGGACCCACGTGAGCTGTTCTTCTATTTACGGCTGCCTGGAAGCCTAACCTAACCAAAGAGCCTCCAATGCGTCCCGAAAAAGACACTGTTTGGTGTGAATTTTGAGCAGGCGGCGTCTTCGATCCATATTCCTTTAAGAACGACATTGGCCAGGCGATCAACGTTAACCGCGAGCACTTTAGGTCGATGATTACCAACTTCTTTTAACCAGAATTTTATGATAAGGACACTAACGACATGTGGTTTCAGCAGGACGGCGCTACCAGACAGCTAGTGCTTAGGTCTATGCTAATAAGCCACAAACCACAGCGGCCCTAAAAGCCCACCTAACCCATGCCATCGGTCAAATTCAATCTAATTTATGCGCCAGAGTCATGGAAAATTGCACATTTCAGATGAGCGCCACTCAGCGAAACCGCGGCAATCATGTCTTTTATAAGCTGGAGAGCAAACGTGATTAGGTGAATCCTATTACCTATGTTTGTTATATTTAAATCATTGAACATGTTTTCTCGCTTTCATTGAATAGTTCATTTCCTAACACAACTGCATATGAGAATAGCCTTTTACAAAGTGTTCTGAAAGTTGAATTTTGTAAGTTTTTTTCTGGCCAATTTTAAGAAAAGTGAAACAACAAATAGTCAACGCTTTTACTAAGGCTACTATTACTTCAATTTTTTTGTCAAAATATCCAACATCGTAATAAACTCCAATGTTATCAAGTTTAGATATGTTCAGATAGGAATGCAAAACAGAATTTATCAGCAAAATTTAATTCTGCTATAATGGAGGGCGAAACATTATGCCATCCATTTTCGATTTTGTACTAAAAGATAACATTTCACATAATTCTGAATATTGGTCAATTATAAAAGGAACTTTCAAGAAGATGTTTTTGACAATGTCAACTTTGTAAAAGATAAAACTCAATGGTATTTGCCAGCCAAAAAAGTGAATGCAAGTCTCCTACAAACACTAATAGCACAAGAGTTCTCAAAAGAAGTGCAATACTATTGATTGAATCTTTCTTTAATAAGCACTAAGTATCTGAAAAATGTTGCAATATCCAATGAAATGTGTTCATGAGTTAGATTATCTGGCTAGGTTAAGGATTTATAGACTTCTAAGTCGTTTATGACCCTCAAATGACAGCAACTATTACAATCCAAGTATTTGATCTGTTCGCGTATTGTGAGGACTTTAAAATCCCTGTCATTACAAATTCAAATGTTGCTTTCTTTTTAGCTTTTAGATATTAGACCAAGATGCTGTTTCTCATAGATGGATGAGAATAACCAATAATCCAAAGCGTTAGTAAGACCTTTATTTTATTTGTGTTAAGGTTTCCTTTATGATCCTATATGGAATCACAACTAGCTCTTCTTATAGTGAATACAACGTGGGCTCGTTTGCTAGCATTTACTTTTATTTTGCATTTCTCCAGCTATTTTTAGAACTCATTGCTATGATACAGCAGTTGTTTGGAAGGATTATTGTGAATGCATTGGTAAGCATTCACAATAATATAAAAACTGCGATGATGCATGAGTTTGTCACTGAGGACATGGGCATAGGGGTACACTAGCGGATATTTGTATAATATATAACATTTAAGTAACTTAAATACATATGTACATTATCAAGCAATAACCAGCTATTTTTGAGTATTAGTCCTTGGTGCTAGAGTTTATCAAATGCTTGAGGTATGTCTTTAAATAGAGACGAGAAATACTATTTGCTCTCGAAACCATATTGATTGAAACACTTCAGGTTAGAAAGCGGAATAGTGCTTTTTATTTCGTATTTTACACGAATTTTAAGGGATATTGAAAATAATTGAGTTGTATATAAAAATAACTCCATACAATCTTTCTGTTGTTACGTTTTTAGCTTTTAAATATGGTGGTTTATTTCATTTAAATAAACTAAATGGTTTTAATTACAAATACATGAAAGCGCCAAGTAGTTTTACTCTTTATTTACTCATATTTGCACATCAATTTAAATAATCACTCTCTCTTTAAAAACACACTGGTAATACAGTTGATTTCAATTTAAACAGTGCAACTCGCTGTTAATATTTATATACACAGCGCCATCTTCTAGTAGTTTCAACAATTTTCTAACGGAAAAACTAGAAAGTTCCATTTTCACAATGATCACTTAGAGTTGTTAAAGCTACTTCACAGTTAATGTTGATATACTTATATACAATGTTAATAATAGGGTGTTATAAGTAGAATTTTCTACTGATGGAAAGGTTTATAAACATTATGATTGTTGCAAGCAGCTGTTAAATACAATTTGATAATGCAATTTCATAACAATATTTATAATGAAACAATTTCAAACAACTTCAGTAGCAATCTTGTACATTTTTATATTTGAAAAACAAATAGCTTAAAAGTTTATTAAAATTTATTTTTACAAAAATCCCTACGTATACCGACAGCCTGCGTTGCCTTTCTCAAATTGATTTTCTTGACAGTTTACTTATCCAAATATTGGCTGTTTTGTTCTGTCAATACCCATCACATAACCAGTAATAAACTTTGAAATCATTTCCAAAAAAAATCTACTCAATTAATGTTTCTCTGTCAATAATTTTCTGCTTAAACCTAGTTATTAAATAATTTTCCTTAAACAATTCTACTCCCTTAAAATCAGATACCAAAAAAGAAAAAAAATTACTACTCAATTACAACTTCATAACTAAATTATCAGTTAACTATATAGTAAATAAATCAACTCCACAAATTTACTTAATATCAGATTTAAAGCAAAAACATTTTTGGTTAACTGACATTAAAGATGTTATTTAAAGCCACCTTTAAAAATGCAAACACACAAACCACATTTAAAATAAAAACAAAATAAATTAACATTAATAAAAGAAAAAATAACAAAATCAAAATAAAAACTAAAAAAAAAAAAAATTAAATAAAAGCAGACAATAATAAGAAAAAAACTGAAACCTGTGATACCAAACAACAGGTTAAGGAAGGTCAGTGATTGTATTCAAAGAGCTGCTACAGCAGCAACAGCAGCACAACTATTGGAGCACAATATTTGAAGAAATAAAGCAATTCTTAAACATAATTTAAGGGCATATTATAAAAATGTTGGCAGTTTGTTTTTACTTATATAAGTATATTATTAAACTATGAAACAATTTTAACTATAATTTAGTTAATTAAATATAAATGAAATTTGTGGCATTTTGTAAGCAACTGCTAAAAAATAAATGAAATACCAAAGTGTGTAAAATACTTTTATTAAAAACAAAAAACAACTTGAACTAAGTAAATGAAGAAAATAAATTAATGCTGCATAGTATCAACACCTTAAGGCGTTACAAATATAAGTAAGTATATTTTCTTTTGCAGACACCAAAATCACGAAACTTTAAATGAATTATAAGATATTTATACTAAAAGTCTTACTGGAGGGTATAACAAACAACAACAAAGAAAAAACATAATTTAAAACCAAATAAAAGAGAAACAAATTGGAAAAAAACCAAAATAACAATTAACTACTTATAAAAAAAATAAAACTAAACAAATTATTTTGTTTTTTTTTTTAACTTCACAAACTCTGGCAGATGTTTAAGCCATAAGTAAATTAAAAGATTAACGGCATTTTTTATATTTATGTAGGAATTTAGTGAGTTCGTACTTTATTAACTGTTGCCATTTCATTTTCAAAATTATTTTTTATGTAAAACTAACTTAAATCTTTATTTGTTTGATTTCTTTTAAATGTAAATGAAATATTTTTTTAAGCGAGTTGTCACCATTATATTCCTTGACCTTATTATGAATGAATTATGTTAATAATAGAAGACTAAACACATTGATCTTACAATTTTAACCCAGATTAAGATTAGCTAGCTTTTTTAGCAAACCTGATAAGTCAAATTTTTTTAAAAAGAAAATTTAGATTTTATTGGGTATATAACTTAAAAATGCGAGATTCACAACAGATGACGTATCTTTTGAATGCGTTTTTTGTTTCAAATAACTCATATGTCATTTTAAAGGGTACATATCTGTCATTTATTCTCACTTAGTTATTGAACATTCTATTGTAAACAACAAATTTTTTTTTTTTTTTTTTTGATTCGAAAATGTCTAATTTTGTGCCCACAAAGCGTCTCATGCTGGAAGTTTTGCTTTACTTCTTTAATTTGAAAAAAGCGCTGCTGAAGCTCTCCGATTGCTCACCAAAGTTTATGGTGAATGTGTTTCATGCACGCAGAAAAAAAAAAATATAGTTGTGCATGGTTACTGTAACCATTTCAACATTTTTAAGAATATTATAGTCACAGTAACTATATATATGGTTGTGGTAACAAAAATATGGTTAACGATTCACATGATTGTATCAACCATATATATGGTTACAGTAAACAAACCATATAGTAAATCAACCATATTATTGTTACCACAATCATATATTGAGTTACTGTGACTATAATATTGTTAAAAATTTTGAAAGATCGCCCAAGCCAGCCGAAAAAGTTTGGAGACCAAGAATTGGAGGCATTACTCCATCAAGATTGTTGGCAAACTTAACAAGAGCTTGCAAAATCATTGAGAGCTACTCCAGCAGTAATTTTAAAACGTTTAGGAGCAGCTGTATTCATCTAAAAGCAGGGAAATTGGGTACCATACGAATTGAAGATAGCCACTCGTCGATTTTGCATGTCGGAAATGCTGCTTGAACGCCATAAAAGAAAATCATTTTTGCAACAAATCATTACTTGCGATGAAAAATGGATCCATTACGATAAACCAAAGCGACCAACCACCCGAATATCCGTGGCTTTAAGGTAATGCTCTATATTTTTGATGGCACCAAAAGGGATCTATCTATTATGAGATAGATACACAGATTTTGATAGGGTGTTCTTTATTTCCTCCAGCAGTGAGTGGGGTAGGGGTAATCTCGTATACGAATATGACACCAGGATATATACTGATGGTCCTAAAATGAGCTGTGGTGTTGGTTCTGGCGTCTTCTGTGACGAACTTGGTCTTCCGAATGAATGTAGTGTTTTCCAGGCGGACATTTTTGCAATCATGGTAGCTTGTAAAACATTACATGATCATAATACTCGCGGCAATATAGGTATTTTTGTCGACAGCCAGGCGGCACTTCTTTCACTGAAGGCCTACACATCTTCATCTTCACTAGTCAGGCAATGTAAGAATTCTCTCCCATGGCTAGGTCGTCTATCTGACATTACTTTAGTTTGGATACTTGCACACAGAGACCACTACGTTAATGAACAGACAGACGAACTAGCCAGAATGGGATCTGCCATAGATATCTCCAATGCGGTCTCAGTAGCAATTCCACTTGTGACTATTAAAGGTATTATCTTCAGACACTTTCTTAAAAAGGCTGAGAATAGATGGCGTAATTTAGGCACGTGTAGGATAGCCAAGTTGATGTGGCCATCTTTTAATGAAAAACGAACTATGCAACTGATAACCCGGAATAGAAAGGATGTATCAAGGTTGCTGGCAGTATTAACAGGGCACTGGACGTTAGGCAAGCATGCAAATCGCCTGGGACTCCCTTTTATTGACCATTGTCGTAGCTGTAAGGATAATGAGGAAACAATTTTCCACCTTCTGCGACATAAATTCATGGGCAACTATATATTGACCAACCTTGGTGATATAGACGGGTCTAAACTAAATGACCTACTGAGATATTTCACAGCTACAGGTTGGGTCTAGCAAACTCGTTTTTTTTTTGTATACATTTTACATACATTACGATGTACACAACATTACATATGACGAGTGGTGTGGTCTTGTCAAAACGTAGTCCCTTCGACTCTAGTTGATTATTCGCACGCAGTGAACTAACACGTATACCAACCAACCAACCAATTATGAGCTGCTGAAATGTTGATCAGACCAACACAGGGAACCTGTACCGAATGTAACTGATTCCTTTGAATCAAGCAGAATATGCGACCAGACATGAAACCGTAATATTCCACATTATGCAATACCTGTTAAAAACTATTTAGACTGAAGTGGTTGGGAAGTTTTACCTCTCCCGTCTTATAGTCAATACCTTGCCTCGACCGACTACTATTTGTTTTGATCGATGCAAAACGTTCTCGCTGATTCATTCTTGGCCTCAAAAGATGAGCAGTTATGTTGCCAAAAAGATGGGAAAAGGTCATAGCTAACTATGGCCACCACTTTGAATAATTTTATATTGTACTAATGTTTCAAAATAAAAGCTAAACATTTGAAAAAATCCCGTATTTATACCCTACACCACCATAGTGGGGAGGGTATAATGGATTTGTGCAGATGTTTGTAATGCCCAAAAATATTAGTCTAACACCCACCTTAAAGTATACCGATCGACTCAGAATCACTTTCTGAGTCGATTAAACGATATCCGTCCGTCCGTCCGTCCGTCCGTCTGGCTGGTTGATGAATTTTAAAGATATTTCGATAAAATTTGGTACATATCATTTTTTCTGCCCAGGGACGATCCCTATTGAAACTGGCTGAACTCGGTCCAATATTTGACATAGCCCCCATACAAATGTCCTCCCGAAAGTGGATTTTATCCGTCACAAATGTTTAATTTATATAGGTATCTACACAAGTTTTTGTCCAAATAAGTTTTATATATAGGGAATTCATGTCACCAATATTTATTATGAAATTATTGAAATTTTGAAAGAAAAATGTTTTTGCTCATTTACTAAGTGTAGGGTATTATCTGGTCGGGCTTGACCGACCATACTTTCTTACTTGTTTTAAATTAGCTTTAAATGATTCAGTTTTTGAACGATTAAATCATAGAGAAAATATACGTAGAGCAGAAACAAAGTAGAAAAAAACGAGAGTTGTTGAGTTGTTTTTGTCTTTGACAGGATAGTTTCCACTCTGTGTATATTTTCCCTATGGATTAAATTTTTCTTTAATACAAAAAATCTTTAGACAACTTTTTCAAATCATTTTGTAAATGATTAAAAACAACACTAAAAATAATCGAAAAAAGACAAATTTCAGTTCAATTTGGATTTGATTTGTATTAACAAAAATTTAACCATTCAAAGGATGAATGAACTTTATTATGAATTAGTTCAACAACGAATGAATTCTATTTAAACATAGTCTTTGAATGAAGCTAAAGAATTTCTTTGTTTTTTTTAACGATTTGCTAAAATTTATAATTCTGAATTAAGATTTTTGTGAATTAAGCTCAAATTGAATTAATTAATTAATTCAAATCTCTGTTTTAAAATCCAAATTATATTATTTTTTATACATTTTCAAAGAATTTAAAACGATTTAGAAATGAAAGTGTTAAAAGCACCAAATTTCAATCATACCTAAGATTATTGAAGTACTTATTTCCAAAATTAAAAAACAACTTGAACCACAAACTACACAAATTCACTTGACAAAGGTATTAATTGTTTCAATATTACTTATGTTATTACTTCTCTTTTGTTTTAAATTTTTCTGCTGTGAAAATATAACACAAATTTGAAAATAAATTAAAGTGAAATATAGCTTATTTTATTCAGAATAAGTAAGGTTTTTAAAAAAATATATTCAAATAATAATATTCATTTTGAGCAGAAGTTTGAAACTCAATAAACATTTTTTTTATTTTCGAATTAGCTAAGTTCGAATAACTTAATTCATAATAGAAAAAATTAGCAAAACAAAATAAACATTTTGATAACAAATTCGAATATTCGAAAACATTTATTTTGCTAATTCTTTCCAAACCTTAAAACAAAAAGAATATAATCTTAAATTTTTGTTAAGAATAACAAATTTCGAATATCCCAAATCAAAGAAAATACTTTAGAATATAATATATGTATAGCTTATTAGTAGTCAGTAAGTAAAATAAAACATTTTGGCATCATTTTCGAATTTTCGAAATTAAGTTCGAATTTTCGAACATGCTAAAAAAGTCATAAATCAGCAATTAGCTTTAAAAATAATAACAAACACAAGAAAAAATTAAATTTTTCTTGACGTAATCTAAGTTCGAATATTTGAAAATATATAATTTTATGCCATTTGTATAACTAAACCAATTTATTTTCATAAAAAAAGAGTTTCGATAAAATTATAATGAATATAAAATATAATTTATGCAACAAGCATTAGTATTTAAGGTTTAACGTAATAAAATACAGACAAACAATACCAAGAAGTCCCTTAAAAATTCAAAATTATGTTCGATTTTATTGCGATGTTTACTTAAATAACATTTTATATGATTCTGCTGTTAACACAAAGAAACTTTTAAAATTCCATCTTACAACGAAGACCTAATGAAACGAGTTTCTTTATTAAGTCTTTTGTTTTCGCACACAAGCAATTTACATACGTTAAGAACTTTTTTTTTAAATTAAAAGTAAGCTGGAAGAATAATATAATATATACAGAGAAAACATATTCGTAGTGGCAAACGAATTTGTTGTCAATCGAATGATTAGGTTGCACATACAGAGTTTTTCGGTTCTATCAATAGAATGTTAGTTGGTAAAGAATAAATTCAGTTGATGCAACCAAATATTTGTTACCATTTCTAATATCTCGTAGCCACAACCATAAAATTAGGCCACTAAGGCAGAAACAATCGATTGATAACAAATTCGGTTGCTAATACGAATCAGTTTTCTCTGTATACAGTTTACTTTTATCAACGAAATTTCTTCAATTCCTTTGTCATAATATAACATACAGATCATTGCAATTAAAGTTGAATTGCATAAATTTGTTTATATCGAAATATATTTGAGTTGAAATCACACAGCCATGCTGTGTGATTTCACCACAAATACCGCGCCATATAAACAAAAATTCTTCATTTATTTTTAACAGTCTAATAATAAATAAATTAACATATATTAAAAATTAAGAAAACTAAGGAAAAAAGATACCAACAACAAGAAGGAAGCAAGTGTGATAATTAATTATAAGACAACATTTAGTTCCGTTAAAACTTTGATTAAACGATAATAAAGAAATATTTTAAAACAAATTCTAAAAACCACCAACAACTAAAATAGTTTTCTAAAAAAAAAAAACAATAACATTATTTAAACAAATAAATTCACACTAAATTAATGACTTGAAATTTTGAATGAATGAATTTAAATTTATTTTAAAAATATCAGGTTTGTTTCGACTGCTACTTTTTTTTTGTTATGTTTATCAACTTATGCAATAATATTTATATGCGAATCATACAAAATTTATTATAAATAAAGTAGTGTTTAAGAATATATCTGTGTTTAAATAATTTATGACCGTTGGCCGTCGGAAACCTTTATGTAAATTTTAATAAGATATAATGAATAAATACTTATATAAGAAAATAAACAAATGTAATTAATGGTTTTATTTAAATTATTTATATGTTGTATTTCAAATGTAAAAGTATTTATGACATGTTAATATCTTTATACTGCCAATTAGTAGAATAATCTAGCTAATGTTTCCACAGTTAATTAAGTCTGTATTTAAATAAATAACTTTTAGTCACGTAGCTTTATCTTTTAAATAATATTTCCGCATAAGCTATGGAGCTTTCAAAATAACACTGATATTCTCAGTTTATAAATCTTCTGAATCCTAAAATAATTTATTACTAATAAAACTATCCGATTTAAGGAATTAAAGAAATTTTTTAACAGAAAAATACAAGAAAAAAATTTACAATTTGTTAAAAATATGGAATTTTTGTATAAATGTTCCAAATTGTTTTGAAAATTTTAATAAAAATTTAAGAAATTTGTTGCTGTTATTTAATTTCCAATTTGATAAATCAAAGAAAGTAGTGCAACAAATATAAAATTTTATTTCATATTTGTAATCAAAATTAAGTTTTAATTTTCAAATATGGTGAAAAAATTTCAAATTTAAAAACAGCTATATATTATATTCCCTAAAATCAATATAAACATTTTGGCATAAATTCTGAATTTTCAGAATTAAGTTCGAATTTTCAAACTTTGGAAAAGTAGAATTTTTAAAAGAAGCCTTGAGAATGATATTCAAATGTTTAAAAAGTAGAAATTTTGCAAGTAGCTTTGAAAATAACGACAAACTCTAATGAACATTTCAGTTATTGTTAACGAAAAAGAAATTAAATCAAATATCAAAATTTGTTCCTTATTTGCAATCTGGAAATTTATTTGACCATAAATTGCGAATTTTCGAAATTAAGTTAGAATTTTCGAACATTGAAAAAAAGTAGAATTTTTGCAAGAATCATCACTGTTATCAGCTAAGTTCGAATTTTCGAAATAATTTCGAACATTAGAAAAAAGTAGAATTTTTCCAAGAATCTTCTAAAATAATATTTAAAATATTTAAATATTGTTGGTATTAGCTAAGTTCGAATTTCTAAAATTTATTTGGAATTTTCGAAATTTCACTGTTATCAGCTAAATTCGAATTATATTTTCGACATCAAAGCAAATTCTAGCAAATATAAAATTTTCTTCCTCATGATATCAATTTTAAACATTCTGACATAAATTTCGAATTTTCGAAATTAAGTTCGAATTTTCGAACATTGGAAAAAAGTAGAATTTTTGCAAGAATTTTTGAAAATAATATTCAAATTTTTAAATTTGTATGTATGAGCTAAGTTCGAAGTTTCGAAAATAAAGTTGAATTTTCGAACATTGAAGAAAAATTGAATTTTTGCAATATTCAATTGTTTTAATTTGCAAATAATAATAATAAATAAAAAAAAATTCTAGAAAATATAAAATTTTGTTTCTCATTTGTAATCAGGAGATCAATTTAAACATTTTAACATAAATTGGGAATTTTCGAAATTAAGTTCGAATTTTCGAAATTTGGAAAAAGTAGAATTTTTCCAAGAATCCTTGCAAATGTAGTTGGTATAAATAAATGCAGTTAATGTAGTTGGTATAAATAAGCTAAGATCGAATTTCTGAAATTTATTTGGAATTTCCGATATTAGATAAGTTAGAATTTCTGGACATTGGAAAATATTTGAAATTTTGCAGCTGCGAAAAATTTAAAAGAAAATTCTTTGTTGTTAAATTTGCAAACTTTAAATTTCTTAAATCAACGATAATACTAGAAAATATTAAATTTATATGCACATCTAAGTCAGCAAATCAATGTTAACATTTCGGTATAAAATTCGTATTATAGAAAAAGTATAAATTTTGCAAATAGCTTCAAAAGTAATAATAAAAATATGAATCAAATACTAAGAACTAGCAAATATACTAAAAACTATGCAACTTTTTTGAATATTTGAGGCCATCAGCGCAAAAGTGGTGTAACTCAATTTTTTTTTAGTTGCTGTTCTGGTGTTACATACAAAAGTGGGGTAAGCTACCGTTTGGTGTTCAAAAGCAGATGTAGCTGAAAAAACCATTTTTGCAACCAGCAAAAGTGGTGTAAGTTGAATATGCCACTAAATAAATTGTTTGGGATTTTACCACTTTTGCATTGATAGCCTCATTTGTAGTCTTCAAATTTTGGAATTAATTTCAAATTTTCGAACATAATAAAAACAGTTCAAATTTGTTGATATTAGTTAAGTTCAAAATTTCTTTGATTTATTTTTATTTTATTGAATAATAATAGTTTTCGAAATTAAATATGTATGCATATGCAAAAATGTGCAATGTATATAATAAAATCGATCGGTTTTGGTTTTGGCCGATTTATATTGCCAGTAAAGCAATTTAAACATTTTGGCATAAATCCCATATTTTAGATAAAGTAGAAATGTTACAAATAACAATACTAATAATATAATTTTTAAATTTTGTTGTTATTATTAGCTAAGTTCGAACTTCATAAATCAACTATAAAACCAGAAAATATTAAATTTGTATGCATATCTATAATCAGTAAATAAATTTAATCAATTTGGCATTTATTTCGAATTTTCGAAATTAAGTTCGAATTTTCGAAAATTTTAAAAATGTTGAAATTTTGCATCTACCATAGAAAATTATGACAAAAACAATAAAATTTTACAATATTATTGCCATTAGCTAAGTTCGAATTTTGTAAATCAAATATAACAATGGAAAATATACAATTTTTAGTCGGCAAATTCTCCAAATTTTCGAACATACTAAACAATACTTTTTTTTTTTGAGAAATATAAGACTATATTTATATTAAACAGCTTTTGATCCAGGTTTTATGACCAATATATGAAAAATATTTTGGTACAGATCAAGATCACATTTAAGATTAGGATGTGATATCTATACAGAACAGTACTAACATATTTCACATTTTTTAAGACATTTAGGAAAATTATAGAACTTTTTTGATTAACTTTAAAGTATTTTTAGACCGTTTAGATCAGGCTACGACAACGGCCTCCTATCTTCCGCAAATATTCATTGACGTATAAAGATCTCTTGTAAGGGTAGGATGTATCTATTCGATCCTGTTGAATTTTAAACATTCCCTTAGGCTATTCGAAGGTTCGAAAGAATTAAGCCTTAACCATTTCATTAAAGAATTCATTACGAATTGATGCATATGCTTAATTCCTTAGTACTTCTAAAGTATTGAATTTTTTCCTTTGAGAATTCATTCTACTTAGCATTCTACCCAAGGAACCTTAAAGCGTTCACTACTGGTAACTGACTTTTAGGTGTATACGCTTAAAGACAGCGACTCCCTTACAATGACTTCTGTAGAAGTATCAACGGCGAGGACGAAGAGCAAGCATTGTCCGGAATTTGTAAATGTAGAATGTTTGGTCAACAAATACTATTTGACAAATCCTGTATCGCTAAAGACGATTTGAGTAGAATTCACATCTCCATTAAAATAACAGGATGGCTGGAGACAAATGATGAGATAGACACAAAGTATCATAATGGAGTATATTTATGCTTGGTCTGATCTGACCTATGCTGCGGGCTGCTGCTAGTTACTGGCATACAGGAACCTTAGGTCTTTGACATTATTATTAGTTAATGCTTTGATCTATAGTAACCTCTGAAGGCGATATAAAACGTTTAAACACAGCCAAATTAATTTGGGCAAGAAAGGGTTAAACATTTATCTTACCATATCGACTTTAAAGAAATTTGCATACTTTATGCAAAATGTTTGTAATTTTTTATTGAGGCCCTAGTTTTCATAGATATTTATGAACATATTTAGCACAGCAGACGGTAATTGACCTTAAATTTAATAAATTCATCAATTTATCACATATTTCTCAATTCAAGAAATATGAACTACAAAAGTGCACATTTTTTGTCTACAGCTTTAAAACAAAAAATAAAAACAATTTAAAATTTAAAACCAACTCGAAAACAAACTAAATAAGATAAACACATTTTTTTTTATTGTAAAAACAAAAGAAAAGATAAAAACCCACAACAAAAAAAAGACGCTAATAAAATAATATTACAAAAAAATATGTTTAAATTATGTTTCTTTAACTTTTAATGAAATCCAACCTTAAAATTGTGATTTATTTTTTTTTAATATTAAAATGTTATATTAAAATGGCAATTGATTGTAAAAGAAATAAATAGAAATAAGAAAAAAAGATTCCACCCACCTGTAATATGAAACCAATGGAGCAAATGATGAACCAAGCAAAATCCACAAATGGGTCAATCCAAGTCATAAACTTTGTTACCAAAGTTGACTCAGCTGTATCGACTTCGGCTGAAGATGATGGCTGCTTTGAATTAGGTAAATGGCCATTTGTGGCATTCACATTGTTATTTTCTTCCAGCATTTTAAGAGATTTTTATTTAACTTTTTTTTAGACAAATTTTTAAAAACACTAAGATTTTGTTTAAATTTTTTATTAAAAATTTTTAATTTGTTTTAATTTTTTTGTATTTTCTTTTGATTTTGTATTTAACCACCAAAATTATTACCAAATTTTGTTTTAACTGTAACGTATATTTTTTTTTTATTATTTTGTGTTAATTTTTGTTTTTTTTTCGGAATTTTGTAAGCTTCAGTAGTAGAAGAAAACGTAAGAAATTGAAAAACAGAGATAGAGGAAAACGTTTATATTGTTTTAACCGCGTTTACACGTCCGCTCTCATGAGCGTAAGTAACATTTGTGATCGTTAAGACACAGCGAAAAGCCTTCTTGACTCTAAATTTAAAAAAAAACAACAGCAAAAACACACAATGTAAAAACAATATCAAACACAAAAACAAAACAAATTATGCTGCTTTTGGTATTTTAATTGTTTTTGCTTGTGTTGTTTGTGTCTTTGGCTTAAGCTTAATGTTAAAGCCTTAGCTTTAACACAGACTAAAGCTTTTCTTAACCAAGTGTGTGTATATTTGTGAGTAAGTGCTTGTATGTGTTTAAATAGTTTTAATGAATAAAAGAAAATTCACTTTACGTTTTACCATGTCTTGAAAGCCAAACAAATAATAATGATAAATAACAAGTAAAACAGAAAAATATCAAAATTTTACTCTAGACCTTCGTTATCAAATCAAATAAACGCAAAGTAAACAGCCAACAGGCACGAGTAAAAGTGTGTTGGCCAGTTTTCATTCATTCATTCGTTCGTTCGTTTGGGAATCAAGTTTATTTTTTTCTGATTTTCTTTTGCTTTTCCATTTTCATTTCACTTGCATCATATGTTGGTTTGGCATGTTTTTCTTTTGTCTAAAGTTATTATGAACTGCATCGCATGTCTTTATAATATATGATGTTTAGCTGTTTAGGTTATAAAGTGCTGATCTTAATTAAAATGTTTGTATTCTTTCCACAATCATTAAGGAGGTTTACTTCAGGTGTGCGTATATACATTATGATGATTAAAAATTTTAAATTTTAAAAGACAAACAAGTTTGTTCAATAGAATAATATTTTGAACTTAGTGTGCAAGTTGCCTGCCTCACATGGCCTATATACCTAATCAATATACCTCAGTGGACCGAATGTAATGTGATATTCATTCCGAAAGCAGGGAAAGCGTCACACACTAAAGCAAAAGATTTTAGTCCAATACATCTATCATAATTTTGTTGAAAACCCTTGAGAGAATCATCGACATCTACATACGAGTGTCTGTGAATAAATGCCTACATGAAAGGGAAAATCTGTTGAGACAGTATTTCACTCCTTAGTGGGTTATATTGAGAAATCCCTTGAATTTGACAATTTTACATTCGTGGCCTTTCTAGATATACTAAGAAGGAGCCTATAATAATGTATGAATCTGCGACTATTGTATCAGCCCTACAAGATCTTGTCATAAACCAATCAATTGTTACGTCATCATGAATTATACAATAGGATCATTCTTTCTGAAAAATGAACGGCTATGATCACAAGAATGGCCACGAAGGGTACGCCTCAAGGAGGCATCTAATCACCACTTCTGTGGAATCTGGCCATAAATTAGATCTCATGGTTTATAAAACTGTCGCCTATGCGGATGAGGTTGCAGTGGCAGTCTCTGGGATACACTTGGGCATGATATCACATCGACTGGAGAATGCACTCAATATACAATACTAAGTAGGTGAAGTACTGATAGTGGACTGGGTGTGAAGCCAAGCAAAACTGAACTTGTGTTGTTCACAAGAAAATACAAGACTCCTTACTTCTCTCTACCCCTATTAAATAGTGTTGAGTTAACAACGCAAAATACTTGCGCGTCATTTTGGACAGTAAACTATCCTGGAAACATAATACCCTAACAAGGACATAAGAAAGGTCATAGGTACGCAATAGGGTATTAGACGCCTGTATGTAAATTGGCTATTTGATGCGGTCACCCAGACGATATCATTCTATGGAGTCTGGTGGAAAGCACTAGATAAAGGCTCAAATTGCATGGTATTCGAGAAAGTTTTAAGGAGAATGGAAATCCTGATAACAGGAGCCATAAGAACGACTACAACAAAGTCACTCTTTCCATTATTAAACTGGATCCCTGTGTATCTAAGGGCCAGAAAAATGGGATTTACTACAGACTTGATTTTTTACAGACTTGATGCGTTTGCTGCATGGAAACATGGATCATACGGTCAAGTTAGCATAATCAGAATCTTCTGGATAATATTTATTATGAATTCCCAGGCTCTTCCTTTCGGTAAACTTTGGTTTCTCAATTCCATACAACATGGTATCTCTGTCTATAGAAAGGGAAGTCGCATTGGTGGTGGTTTCTTCATTCAGCAATGTGGAACAAGGTTTTTTTTAGAATTCCAAATGAATATAGTATTATTCAAGCTAAAATATTGGCTATAACAAGATACTAGGCAGGGATATTCGTATATAAACTGATAGTCAAGCTGCAATAAAATCTCTGACGGGTGTGTACACAACATCGAACATAGGGCATCATTAATTAGAATGGCGAGACAAGCAACAGTTGTACTCATTCGTGGACACGGAGATATTTTAGGCAACTGTGTTGCAGATAATCTGGAGAAAAAATGAGCCATGATGCCTGACGGAGACATAAACTTCCTATGCGGGATTCTGTTATCCAAATGCAATCAGAGAATTTGTAACTTTTACTATGTGCTATATCAGAATGATATGGCCGCATTTAAACCGAGGGCGGACAACATATCTTCGTGGCCTACAACGCTTACAACTAAGCTATGTAGTAGCGGAGATATCCGAACAATGCAAATTTACCAACCATGCAAGGAGGCTTGGCCTGCCGTATAATGACTTCTATAGAAGCTGTCAGAATGAAGAGGAGGATGAGTCCATTTTTTTTTTCTTCTTTGTCACTACCCGGCATTAGGAGATCTACGCATTAGGTTTCCAGGACATCATTCCTACAATAGCCTTTCAGAACTATTGGACATGAATTTAGAATGTATTAACGTATTTTGGCTACTCACGCCAAACACAGGAATCTCCTCGGATGACCTAGTATCCGTCAATTACTGGAGTCTACTAATCTCCACTTTACTACTTATCTGACATCTTCCTTTATATTTCATCTACACTTCTATTCTATTTGATTTTCCTCTTCTCTTTTCATCTCTATGTGGTAACACAAACGGACCTACTGTATGGACCCAAGTAAGCTTTCCTGCTTCAACTATGCAGTGGCGGAGACAACCGGATTCTGCAAATTTAGCAACCATGCAAGGTGGCTTGGCCTGCCGTATAATGACTTCTACAGAAGCTGTCAGAATAAAGAGGAAGATGAGTCTATTTTTCATCTTCTTTGTCACTACCCGGTATTAGGAGATCTACGCATTAGGTTTTCAGGACATCATTCCTTCAATAGTCTTTCAGAACTCTCGGACATGAAGTTAGAATGCATCAATGTCAAACACGGGAATCTCCTCGAGGAGACCTAGTATCCGTCAAATGACTGGAGTCTAGTAATCTCGACCTTACTACTCATCTGACCTCTTCCTTTATATTTCTTCTACACTTCTAGTCTATCTAACTTTCCTCTTCTCTTTTCATCTCTATGTGGTAACACAAAGGGATCTACTTTATGGACCCAAGTGAGCTGTTTTTTCCTGCTTCAACTAGACTGCTGTTTATCTAACCTAGTGTGCAAACGTGATAAGTATCCAGTGATTTTAATTAGAAATTACCAGGCTTTTAACTATGTAGTTCTAACAAGCAGTTTGGAAATTCGTATATATTGTTCAGTTCAATTATAGAATCATCATAAGAAGTTGTACATTAAGAGGTAAAAATCCTTGATAATCGAGTTTTGTATTTATTGAGCATCTGCTATATTAGATTTTAATCATCTATATATAAATACTAGAGTATCCAAAACCGAAAACCGGTCAACCGATTTTTTCATAGCTGTAAACTCGAACAGTTTCGGTATTCTTTAACTGCTCAGTTCTCTATTGCCAACAAACTTACTCTAAAAAGCCAATGGAACAATGTTTTTCATATCACCAGAAGAGATGAAATTTTAGCCAATATTTCATTTAAATCTTTAAGATTTCCGTCTTTCAATTAAATAAAAAGATTTCTCGAGCTCGAGGTCAATAATTTTCAATAGATTATTTATTTCCAATATTTCGATATCCTACGGATATCATTATCAAGGAATGAGTAACAATTATATTTGTACAAGACGTCTAAATATCTTCACATTTAATATTGCACTTTAAAATTAAATAAATAAGCTAATAATTAAAACACGTTTGGAGCTATTAAACATTTAATAACGTAATTTTACTCAATTCCATTTAAATTAGATAATAATTTTGCATTTAAGACAAACAGAAAATTAGCATAATACAAAATGGACTTAGAACTTTTTGTACCACAAGAAAAATTTAATAATTGTTGACTTTTTATGCTAATAGTGTATTTTTACTTAGTCTAACGTTTTGTATTTGAAGCTTAAGTTTCATTTAAAGTGGAGTTAGTGGAAACGCGTGACTATATCGTGTATTGCTTTAGTTTTACTAAAACTAAATTGTCAGCTGTCAAGCTGGTTTTTTGATAGACAACAACACTTTACTGCACAAATGGTGGCAAATTCAAAATTTGTGTGAATTTTGTTACAACTTTTATATAACAGAGAAATGCTTTTAGAAACCAACTACTTATAATGCATCTCTAATTGTAGAGTATACAATATTCGTTACGGATAAATTAAGCACACTGATAACTAGTTTCAGTTTTTCTCACAAAGATCAAAATTGTTTTGCGTCAAATCAGGTTCTAGTTTCAAAAATAAAAACCGCAATACATATTTATTAGATATTCCCAAAACTAGATTTTGTGCATAATTAATCCCAATTGAATGCAAAATTCTAATGCATAAATTAATATTTGAACTACCCTGAACTATATACGAAGGTAAATAAGATTGTGACATTTTTGTGAATGAAATACAGGTTTTTGAATAAAAAAAAAATCACTTTAGTTTTCAACTTAGTTTCCTTTGAGCTATATACACTTTGTCAAACGTTTCTCAAATTTTTGTATTCGTTACAAAAAATAAGATTTGTGAGATGATTTCATCATTAGAATCAAACCTCAGTAAGCATTATTTCAGCAAGACAGGCATTTTCAGACAGGAAATTCAAAAATTCACGGACTTATTGACCCGTCTTTATAATATTTTTGTTAGATGAGTGATTCAGAAAATAGTTCAATGTTAAATAGAAACTAGAAAATCGTTTTGAAATCATGAATATCAACTAAAGGTTGTTTGAAATAAAGAAGGAATTGTGAGTTTTATCATTCAATTTAAAAACAAGTTGAGTTTTAAGTGAATTATTTTATGATGATATTAATAATAAAATAAATACCAGGAATTGGAGCCATTACTCCATTAAGATTGTTGTAAAACTCATCCAGAGCTTGCAAAATCATTGGGAGCTACTCAAGCAGTAATTTCAAAACGTTTTCGAGCAGCAGGATTCATCCTAAAGCTGGGTAATTGGGTTCCATACGAATTGAAGCCGAGAGACCTTGAAAGACGAGTTTGCATATCTGAAATGCACCGATGCAATACATGCGATAAAATCGAATCCATTTCGATAACCCGAAGAGTACGAGATTGTAATCCATGGCGCTAAGGTAATGGGACAAAAATGGTCCTATTTATTATAATATGTTGAAACTATCACAGGCAACCTGTGCTGAACGCCACAGATTCGTTAAAAACTTTTAAAAATGAAGTGGTTGGGAAGTTCGTCCTTTATAGACCAGACCGTACCCCGTCCGAGTACTAAGTATTTGTTTCGATCGACGCAGAACGCTCTCTCTGGGATACGCTTCACTCTGGAACAGAGTATCCGATATTGGCTTGATTTGTTCTTGGCCTCGGAATCCATATGTTGCCAGCAAGATGGGAAAGGTCATAGCTAACATAGCCAATACTTTGAATACATTTATATTGCACAAAAATTTCCAAAAAAATTTGTTTTTTTAAAAACCCAAATTTTTAAGTCTTAAATTCAATACTTAATTAATTATGTTACCCAATTGTTCTTGTTTTTGTTTCCGGGAGATATCTAGAGACTTGTATACATATTAATTTTATTTTAATAAATAATAGGTTTTAAAAACCCAGATTTTTATTATATAAAAATTCTAAATGAAAGAGTTCTGGCCAATGAACTTATTTTAAAAAGTATTTAAATATTTGCTAATAAATAATTATAAATAATGATGCATTATGGATCGATAACATGCGCGAGATGGTAAATGGTCTAAGTGACACATCCTGTCTGAATTATCACATCAAATATTGCATAAAACAAACCAGTAGTTGAGATTTCTTATACGGACCAAAATTATATTTCAATTTCTATTAAATCAATCAAATGAAAATTTTTCATTACGCAAATATCTCAGATTTTCATGGACCGATTTAGCCGACAGTAGTTCCATAAATCGTAGTTCTTTCTTAAGTCAAATTTTAGCTTCAATCGTAGTTCTTTCTTAAGTTAAATTTATGCTTGAATTCTAGTTCTTTCTTAAGTCAAATTTTAGCTTCAATTCTAGTTCTTTCTTAAGTCAAATTTTAGCTTCAATCGAATTACCACTTAAGTGTCTCTAAGTAACGTAGAGTGTAGTCACTTTAAACGTGTATATTGTACTGCACTTTAGAAAGTAGTTATTTTACCCACCAGTGGTAATATGTTTGAGAGTTGTCGGAGGAACATTTGTTTAGAAACAATCGGTTATTGGACTGTTTACGAAATGTCTTTTCAACTGACCATTAGTCAAAATAGCTCCCGTACATGTTAAAATAACTATGAATATCTGTAGATGGTCAAGTAAACAGATAGGTAACTAGTAAGGTAACTGACTCTATGTAACCGGTATGTGAATACAGCTATCAGACAGTCTCATTGTAATCCAAAAGTGAGCAACAAATAATTGTTTGGCTCGAAGAAACTGAAGAAGTAGAAGACGATTTCAGCGACGACGGTATTATAAAAGATCTAAATTTGGGCAAAAATCTAAACTGAATTTATTTAATATGTGTAAATAAAGTAAATGAGTTTAAAAGTGAGGTCTGCTGGACCCCACATCAGTTATATTGTTAAAATTACTTCAATTGCAGAGGGATATTGTAGAGTTAATACTCCAAATGAATTTGTAAAATTTTGAATGTCACTATGTATAAAATCGCTTTTCTTTTCATAGTATAACGAAATTCGTACACTTATGTGAGACACTGTATGTAGTTCTTAAAAAAATCTAAATTAAAAATGTTTAAAAATAAATATGTAACCTTAAGTTAACTATTTTAAATTATAAATTCAGCAATGTCCAGCAAACAAAATCTGCTAAAAATTCTTTAACCAAATTTTATATTTTCTGAAATTCCATTAAATCATGTAGGAGAGACCTGTCAAAATGTCACGATTTAATTATATAAAAAAAAAACAAACTTAACAACACATTCAATGACTTTTTAGCCGGTTTCTTTATATTTTGCTAAACTTTGTGTTCATCTCTAAATCGTGGTTTAATATAATTTAATTACAATAAAAAGAAATATTTTACTTTTACACTTGTTCGCCAGTCTGGCTCATTCAATGTAGGCAATTTTTGTGTTCATTATTTTTAAAAGGTTCAAAGACACTTTTAATTTGTAAAATAATGTTTGAAAGCCTGTAAATCATAAAATAAAATTTAATTATTTTTAAACAAATTATCAGCTGAATTACATTGAAATAAAAAATTAAAAGTTACTTTCAAGTACAATCTCGATCAGATGAGTAATCAGCAAAAAAATAGAACATGACATAAGTGTGAATAATTGAAGTGTTTTTAGATTTATTTGATTTTAAATATAATATTTAGCACGTTTATGAATAACATTTTTAATGTTCATATACGCTTTAACACAAATATATCAAATGGGAAATACATGCGTTTGGAACAGGAATACTTGTGTTTATTATCGTCGGAAAGGTAACTACTAATTGTACGAATATAATATTGTTATGTTACAAAACATTTCAATATTACAAAAGGATGTGTATTTATTCAATATATTGCAAATGTAGCCTATGTATTTATAAATAACTAGTTCTTTAATTTTCTCCAAAAAAATTTATCTTATTAAGAAAAATGAGAAGTGAAAAGGAGGCAAGAATCAGCCAAATCGCTCCAGTCGTTCTCATGTGATGCCATTACATACACGGACCATTTCATTTTTATATATAGAAGAACATAGATTAATTTAGAGTTTCCAATTCGGTTATAACCGAAACCGCGGTTTTTCAAGGCCTAAAACCGAAACCGACAATTATTCTTCGGTTTTCACTTTTTATCTATTTTCACTAGAAAAATTCAAAATTTAGAAATGAGAAACAAACTTTTTCATGGATGAATACAATATTTCTAAACACAGATCGGTAAAAATATCTTAAGATTTGTTTAAATTTTTTAAATTGTATTACAATAATTGCTTCAGATGATGTAGCAGGCTACCTTTCGCAGGCTAAATAATGCAACATTTTTGTAACAAAGTCTTAGTTATTTTCAAATATCTGATAAAAGTATGGAGTACTAGCTGACCGGTGCATTTCGCCACCTCAATTGGAATAAAGAAATAATACTATTAAGTCCCCCTTTGTAAATTAATACTAATTCATTGTAATGTGGATTGTAGCTCTAGACGTATTATTAGAATAAAAACAGTACCATAAAGACCCACATTTTGTATTCCTACTCAGCATCATGAATGTTTAATTTCATATTTCTGTGTCCATTATTATAGAAAATACAAAAGAAAGGTAAGAATATAATCACCTATCGTGAATTCTAACTCATTCAGAATCATTTGTGCCTAATTTTAAGGTTTATTATTATAAAATATTCAAAAAGTACCTTTACAATAAATTACAATCAAATTTGTTTAGCAGTTCCTATATTATCAACTGATTTAATAGTTAATAAATTATCACAAAACCGAAACGAAACCGATCGGTTTTCAATTTTTTAAAACCGAAACCGCGGTTTTGAAATTCTACGGTTTTTTGGAAACTCTAGATTAATTGACTAAAGTTTACATATTTTGAAAAAAAAAACAACTAAATTTAAAAAAAATTCCAAAAAAAAATTAATTTTAAGATCTTTGATCATTGGGACAACAAAATGCTTATATGGCATATTCAAAACATACTAGGGTTTATAAAACTGTATTCCGTTTGGAATTTTAGAACTAATAGGCTAAATCCGAAACATTGACATAAAACGGCTTAAATTTGGAAGAATAACGACCATATTATTGAAGGTACATCTGTCGAATTGGCTGTAATTTATTTAGTATGATATAGCGTTCAACAACATGTGCAAATGATGAAATTTTTATATCGAAATGGGTTTTTTGTTCGGGGAACGTTCCACGCGCTTCGGCCATTTGTGGACGATACCAATACACATGGGACCCAAGAGCGTCCAATGCATCCCGAAAGGCCATCACCGTCAACGGAAAGCACTTTAGGTCGATTATTACCAACTTTTTTTGACCTAAATTGGATGATATGATCACCAACGATATATGGTTTCAACAAAACAGCGATACGTGCCACACAGCTCATGCCACATTAGACATGCTGGACGAGCGATTTGAGGGAACGGTAATATGAAATGGTCACCTAGATAGTGCTATCTGACCCCGTTAGATCACAATGGCCCTTAAAGTCAACATAACCAATGCCTTCATTCAAATTCAGCCTGATTTATGTGGAAGCTGCATCGGAAGCTGCATCGGACATTTGCACGATGTTATATTTCATACATAATGGCATCGCTAGGCCTTTCAAGCGAATAAAGAAAATGTTGAAGACTCTCACACAGACTGTGTTTTATTTAAATTTAAAGATAGGAAGCGCTTAATAGAAGACCCTTTACAAACATACCACATTTTTATAGAGAAGGGTATTATGCGTTTGTCCTGATATTTATAATGCCCAAAATTACTATTAAAGAACACCGATCGACTCAGAATCACCTTTTGAGCTAGGGAAAATCCTATTAGCAAATTTTAGATATAACTGGGAGTATTTAAATATAATACTGAAGCTATTATTATGGAATTTTTTGCGAGAAGTTGTGGATTAGACTCATGTTGAAATTTATATAATCCTTAAGAAACGCTTGTTACTATTTGTAAGGTTTTGCGCTACAAAAGTATTATTTGCGGAAAAAAAATATAGTTGTGCATGTTTACTTTAACCATTTCAACATATAGTCACAGTAACTATTTACATGATTGTGATAACAATAATAATATACAATAAACAAGTATATGTTTGTGACAACCATTCTTATGATGAATAATTTTATTATAATATGTTGTTCTCAGATTATGATATCCATAAGACGAGAGCAGAAGTCACAAACATATACTTGTTTACTGTAACCATATACAATCATGTGAATCGAATATTAACCATATTATTGTTACCACAATCATATAAATAGTTACTGTGACTATAATATTGTTAAAAAACATATAAAAATGTTAAAATGGTTACAGTAAACATGCACAACTATATTTTTTTTCTGCGTGTAGACATACATAAGTAGCTAGTTTTAATTATTCAAGGAATACATTAACTTATTGGTAAATTAGATAGGTAAATAAATGAAAAGAAGATTTTTCAATTTTAGCGACGATTTTTGAAAACTTTTTGCTATTAAATTTAGAGCTAGAAGTGCATAAAACAAATAGAGGGAAAGCTAATTTTATTCGAAATGATCAAGCCAATTATGCTAAAATTTTAAAAACAGGTTCCTGCAGTCATACACAATTCGGAACGCGAGTGTGTAGATAGATGTAGATAAATCCACTCCAAATCAATCTGTGATCACTCATATTTTATACCAAATATAAATTTTTAGTAAAAAAAACTCAAATATTTTATTACGTTATTAACATGATAAATAATGCGATTTTAGGGAAAATAAGTTCAATCTGTGATCACTCATAAAATTAGTTTTGATGACTTTTCAATAGAAGGTTTTCGAAAAGTTTTTGTAAAAAAAGTTGTCAATGAATTGTATAAAAGTATAAAAATATTCGACGAATTTTTAAAAGAAAATTTTTCTACGAATTTTGTATTAAAAAAGAATTCATCGAGTTTTCAATAGAAAAGTTTTAGACCATTTTTTATACAAATGTTTTTGATAAGCCTTTTTTATAAAAGTTTTCCACAAAATTTTCCTGGAATTTTAATGAAAGCTTTCGACAACTTTTAATAAAAAAATTCGACATGATTTCAATCATGGTAGAACCAACCAGGTACAATTATTAGGGAGAGTTGTCAATATTTGCCCCTATAACGTCATCACTTCTTATTTTGTTTTCGTGATGTTTTGCACGTTATATTAAAATCAACACATATTTATTTGGAAAAATTTTAATTTGTATTAAATATTTCAAGAAAAAACTAAATACATAGATATTTTTTGAAACAACCACAAATTTATTTATTTTTGCCTTCGACATTTCGTTTTGTTTTTTTCTAATTTTCTTTTGTTTGACGTTATAGGGAATGTATAATTGAGAACATACTTTCTAATAATTGTACCTTGTTGGTTCTGCCATGATTTCAATATAAAGTTTTCGTTGGTATAATGTTATTCATTGTTCGACATTTTTGCTACAAAAAAAATAGATTTCCAGGGGGTCGACTTATAGAACCTTATAAGTGTCATTCAGATAAATAAGTTCTAACTCATTTTATGAAAGGCACCGATCTCTAGTTGTGTATTAGTTCTCTACAGGTTATCTATAAGGCTATTCCAAGTTTTGCACATATTGAAACTGTGAACATTATCATTTTGCAAGTGGTCACATCATGGAATGTGTAGAATTCTTTAAGGTCTTTCAAACTAACAATCAAGACATGTCATGTTTATAAATAGCAACAGTATTATAATTCAAATACAAACACTCAATATGACACAAACATATACACTTGTATACACACACAAAAAAAAACTATAATTACTAGAATTTTAAAGATTTACTTTCAATTCTTTTGCTTTATCATTTACTAAGTTTGGTAAATTATGGTATTTTTAATACATACTTATCAACATTAAGGTCATTCAAGAAATGTATATTTCATTTTTCTTCTAAGAACATTTAACAAGAAAGATTAGCTACAAAACTTCCTTCCGTTTTTAACCACCATAAACAACAACACTCACTAAATAAATTATTTTTTTTTTTTAAACACTTCGGCTCACACACAGCTGTTTAAAGTTTAAATTTTTTCTTTAATTTATGTTAATTTTACATATTGATTGTTGTTTTTTGCTATGAATTTTTTCTTAAGATTTTTTATTTGTGTTTTTAACTTTTTTTCAATGTTTTGCAAAAATAAACCCATGTTTACTACGATGTTTGTTAAATGATGATGAATCAAGATTTTAACTAACTGACACAGGCAGGACATGCGCAAGAGAATGACAACAAAGAAAGAAAAAAAACATAACAACATAACATTTGTTGTTATTTAACTGTTCATACAGTTCATTGTCCCTGCTTTGTTTTGACATTTTTGAGAGGTGAGATTTAAGGGTTGTAATTTAAGGGCAAAACAAACAGGGTTGTAATATTAGTTAGTTTGTATCAGTGGTGCTTAAAAAGTATCTAATATGCAAAAAAAATACTTATTAATTATAAACATTTTAAAAATGTTTTAAAACAAGTTCTAAACTATGTTTATAATTTAAATTTAATTAGAAATTGGTATTTATTTATATTATTTAGAACTTTTGTTTAAAAAGCAATTTGTTTATGTTTTTTACTATTATTGAGTGGATTCATTTCATTCAATGGAATTTAAATATGAACTATTATTAGAAAATGCCAGTTCTAATATATAAAAAATGTTGTTTACTAACTTTAAAGGAGATGTAGCTTTAAAAATAGAATAGTATAATCAAAGAAGGCTAATTTAGCTATCTAAACCAGTAGAACAGTTAATTCATTATATTAAACACGCTATTTAAGTCATTAGTCATTCATTTCATTCAGCATAATCTGCAAAAAACCGAAACTTTTAAATCGATGGATAGTTTTATGAATTTCATCATCTTAAATCAAATAATTCTCTGGTATGTTTACTCACTTTTGAGGCAGTGTGTAGTTTTTTTATGTTATTTAGCTACAGTTTTAACTATAACTTTTACACATAATTAATTGTATAAAATTTGTCAGTAGAATATAATCATGTCAACTTTGGCCAAATAGTTCTTTATAGCGAATAATCAATTTACTTTCATTTTTTTTTATGGATAACATTGAGTCTAACATTCCTCGTTGCTTGACATTCCCATGCATGTTTGTTTAGAACTGAAAACTATAGTTTTCCACCACACTTCACAATTCTATATAAAAATCATCAAAGACGGGTTTAATTAATAACATTAAGGTTAAACTAACTATGCATATATTGTTTCATTCAAATTCTATGTGACGTTAAAGAATGGTAAACAAAAGAATAATAACATAAATTGACTATAAAAAAAAAACGTTAATAGAAGAAAAAAAAAAAAACGTAACATTCATTTTGTTTATTTAATTTTTATTTTTTGTTTTATTTTCAAAAACAACCTTTAACCCATTTTTGCTTCCTAGTAAACTAAAACGTATAGCTGAAGACCTGCACACAATCACATAGCAATAAATGTTCAAATATCTATAAAAACATAGAAAATTAGCGCCACCATACAAAACATGCTAGAGCGGCAGTGTCGAATTTGATATACCCTGTAGCTAAACAGAGTCAAAATATTTTAGAAACAAATCTGCCATTTTTTGGATGGTCCGATTAACATGAGATTTCACATAAGCGTAGCAGAGGATTATTTGAGTTTATATTTTGACGATGGACCTCACAGACCCAGAGGCGCTGTATGGTTTGTTGGTGTACCAAACGAACAAAACTTTTACTAAATCTATATATGTATACTCGTAAGTAATAAAGATTATGTTACTGAGCGACTGACCGATTCAACATCGCCCAGCCCAAACGCCAAAAGTTAGAGACATTAAATTTGGACTATAGGGAGAGGGGAACTCCCTATGTCAGGCATAGATCCAAATCATAAATTTCATTCGTATTCTTTACTAATTAAAAAATACAAAATTGGTTCTTTTTTAAAATTCGAAATATTAAGAGGTAAACATTTTTTCATAAAATAATGTTTATTACGTTAATAACATGATAAATAATGCGATTTTAGGGAAAATAAAATCTTTTTGTGATCACTCATTTTTATACCCTTCACCTTCATGAGAAGGGTATATATAAATTTGTCATTCCGTTTGTAATTTCCACAATATAATTTTCCGACCCTATAATGTATATATATTCGGGATCCTTATATATGGCGAAGTCGATTTAGCCATATCCGTCTGTCTGTCCGTCTGTCTGTTGAAATCAATTTTCTGAAGACCCCAGATATCTTCGGGATCCAAATCTTTAATAATTCTGTCAGACATGCTTTCGAGAAGTTTCCTATTTAAAATCAGCAAAATCCGTCCATAAATAACGGAGATATGAGCAAAAATCCGAGACAACTATTTTTATTGCCTATTTTTGATCTATATCTCGATTACTAAGTCATAAATACAGACAATATGGATATCTAATGATAGATATTTCAAAGTCCATTGCAACAATGTATATAAGGCTATAGTAAGTTGGTCCTACAATGGGTCAAAATCGGGAAAAATATTTTTTGACCCCAATTTTTTTTACAAAAAACTTTTTTTTCACTAATAAATTAAAAAAAAAAAATAAATTTTTAAATTAAAAAAAAAAATTTTAGAAAAAAATTTGAAAAAACTTTTATAAAAAATTTAGAAAAAAATTTTGTAAAATAATAAGAATTTTTTAAATTTTATTTTAAACTATAATTTGGTGAAGGGTATATAAGATTCGGCACAGCCGAATATAACTCTCTTACTTGTTTTATACTAAAAATTGATTTTTGGTATCGTTAATAACTTCGTAAATATTGCAATTTAGGAGAAACAAGCTCAATCAATAACTTTATACCATAAATCAATTTTTAGTACAAAAAAATTCAAATATCTTACATCTTTAATAACTTCGTAAATACTGCGATTTTAAGGAAAATAACTAATATTTTATACCCAAAATCCGTTTTTAGTATATAAAACTCAAATATATTATAGACAAATCCGGGTAATCAGTTTGGTACTTTTTTTAAATATGAGTACAGATTTGAATCATTTGAGACATATCTGTATCACAAAAAATTTCAGAAAATTCAAAGTGGTACTTTTTCTCCTAATGGTTCTTGTTTAATATTATAAATTATTAAACTTATCGACATAAAAGTTAGCTGATGTGCATCAGTGTGCAGTTAGAATCAAACATTTCATAAAAACATAATGGTAATGGTACTTTATCTATAATAATGTACCTAGAAACATAATACAGCATATATGGTTCTGAAAGAATGAGAATACTAGGCGGACGTTTTTAATTGACATCATAATTGTTAATAGATTAATTATTTGTCGTTTAAGTAAAATAATTTTTTTAAATAATCCTTTCCTAGTTTCAATATAATTGGTATAGCGATGCACAGTGGGGCAGACTCAACATTTTTTGGAAACGGCTGATCCGATCGGAATAAAATTTGGAGTATTCGAGTTTATGTTATTAAAATGGGCCCTGCAAATGTTCCAGAGGCTGTAATATAGGGGCTCAAAGTAGGGTACCTTCGACATGTAAAATTTTTAAACGCGTGCCATTTATAATTTCCGAGTTATAGGCCATACCTTGCCCCGCCTTTTTAAAAATAAAGGTCGTACTTTTGGACCGAATGTTTGTTAGTTAGACAACTAAATTAGTAATAATAAAAAAAAGATTTCAGAGTAATATCGATTATGGATCCAAAAATAAACGATTTCAATTTAAAAATTCAAAAAATAATGGATTTTTGCTGTTTTTTGGACGAAAGGTGGCTTAACTTTTTTTTATTAAAAAAAAACCTGTAAGCTATCTTTACGAATAACATTTTGGTATAAAAACATGTCCTAATTTGCGAATATGTCGCCCCTACGCCCTTCGGAATTTGACTTATTTTTTATATCGATCGGACCAGCCGTTTAGAAATACCAAATTTATTTCCAAAAAATTTTGATTCTGCCCCACTGTGCGAATCGGGTTTGCTAGTATTAAATATTTATGAATTCTACAATTTCACAATTTTTGTCTAAATATGCAAAATTCTACTCAAATTTCCTTTAAAAGTAACTACATATTTTGTTTGGAAAATGCTATTTCGGTCACATAAAATAGAATTCAAATCAATATTATGTACGTCAGCCAAAATGGGCTACTTAAAATATGTATATTACAAAATTTTTTATCAGGCTGCATTTCGGCAACAAGATTGTTTCGACATTTTGTCTAAACATGTTTCACATTGAGGAATTCATAAATATAATATATCCCGTTCACTGAGAACGACGTTCTTCAAAAATAACAGGATCTCTAGTACATCGACGTTATAAATTTCATTGCGACATATTAACAAAGAAACCTTTTATTAAATATATCTATATGTATAAATATAATAATATAGTATAATATTCGTTCGTTAGCATATCTCAATGAAATTTTTTACATCGGTTCACTTGTTGGTAGCAAATGTGAGGCTGGAAATAATATTACAAATCATGCAATTCCCAAAAGAAAAATTCCCAATTTTCGTATTTTTCGTAGTAAATAAAGAATACGAATGATGTGTAATAAGTATATAACTATCGATCTATAATATGAGACCATCAGCGCAAAAGTGGTGTAACCCACAATTTTTTTGATGGAGCTGAAAAAATCGTTTTTGAACGAGCATAATATAACAAAGTAATGTAGCAAAAGTGGTGTAAGTTGAATATACCACTAAATAAATAGTTTGTGGTTACACCACTTTTGCACTGATAGCCTCATATAATACTGACATTTTGTATAAAAGCATTGATTTTTTATCAGATTTTGCTACTTATTAATATAAAACTTTGTAAGGATACCACTATTCTATAGATATTTTCGTATCATAGAGGTATATTCCGGGAAGATATTAATATGAGTGCTAGGGGAAATTATGGCCCAATTCTTCTCAACAGAAACTGTTCTTATATATATATAATATGAATATATAAAAATGAAATGGTCCATGTATGTAATGGCATCACGTGAGAACGGCTGGAGGGATTTGGCTGATTTGTTTTACTCGATTCGAAATTTTCAGATGATTTGTAAAGAAAAAAAAATCTGATATTAAAATTCTTAATATATTGCCTCCTTTTCACTTCTCATTTTTTCTTAATAAGAGACATTTTTTGGAGAAACTTGAAGATCTAACATTTGTACCGAGCGTAGTCGAGCCGGTCAACTACTTTATAATAGAAATAATGTCATATTATCTGCAATACATTAAAGAAAATTTGCAGAAGATCAACTTTTAACTTCTCACATTTTCAATACGAAACATTTCCCATCTACATAGAATATTTCAACAAAATTGAATCCCACTAATTTCATACCTGTAAGCATTATCGTGCCATCAGCAGACAGATAGTCAGACGAATAGACGTAGCTAGATCGTTTCAGAATTTTATAAGGACCCTGAATACGATATAAGGACTCTTAACAACCGTTTTTCATTTAAACTTTTAACTCAAATATTATTTGATTTTTTTTTTTTTTTGTTTAATTTCAATTATATTCATTTGATGTTAATCTGATTAAAATGGGTGACCAGAAAAATTTGCGTACTAAAATTATTAAATTTTTTCAACAAAACCCAACTTGGTCCTACAAAAAGTTGGCCAAGCATTCAAAGGTCTGCTATCAAACTTTTTCCAATGTTATTAAACAGTTCTCCCGGTACTGTTTAATAACATTGGAAAAAATCCATTGATATAAAACCAGGTAGAAGGAATGTTCCACATGATGTTTCTAAAGCTAAAAAAAATAAAAAACATTTTCAAAAGAGCTCCCAACACCTCCGTTAGGAAAGCAGCCCGATTAGGTCAGTACTCGGACTATTTGGTACGAAAAGTTAAAGCCACTGAAGGTTTAAAAGCATACAAGGCTCAAAAAGTTCCTGACAGGAACGCTGCTAAAAATTTAGAGGCCAAAAACAGAGCACGGATATTGAAGTCAAATTTTATACAAAAAATATACCTGCTGCATAATGGATGAAGAAATATACGTATGGAAAATTTTTCGCAGCTTTTGGGTCAATTTTTTAAGGTTGCAGATGCTCGAGGGGAATGTTGAAGAAAAGTTTAGGACCCAAAAGCAAAAAAAATTTCCCAAAAAGTTCTTGGTATGGCAAGCAATATGCAGTTGCGGCAAAAAAGCCAAACATTTGTTACAAAGAGCTCTATAAATACCGAAATTTACATCAAGGAATGTTTACAAAAAAGGATATTTCCATTCATAGGACTTCTTAATGTGTCCACTTATTTTGGCCTGACTTGGGATCCTGTCACTATGGTAAGAAAGGTCTTGAGTGGTACAAGAAAAAGAATGTGGTATTTGTAACAAGAGAGGCAATTCCTCCAAACTGCCTGGAACTGATTCCAGTGGAGAGATATTGGGCTCTTGTTAAAAGAGAATTGAAGAGCACAAAAAAGGTGTTCAAAAGTGATGTAGATTTTAAACTACCTGTTCGAACAAAGTGAGAGAAAGCACTATATAAACCATAATGGAAAAGTTTTCGAAAAAGGTTCAAAATTTTATCATTAGTGATTAGAATTATAGAAAAGACACGAAACTGTAAGCTAAGTGGTTTAATTTTTATTAACATATATGTTTGTTAATCATTTTTCGATCTCAGTCCTTATATATACTTTTTTGGGTCTGCGATAAATATTTGATAAATATACCTATCCTATCTTTTTGGTGGTGAGTGTAAAAAGTGGACATATTTATAATCACTATACGTTCTGGTAAAATCTTAAACCCAAATCTTCCAATATGTTACAAATCGTTTAACAGAAACAATATAACCACCTTATTTCTGATGATAACTATACAAAACACGGGGTTTTATGTGTTTTCTTCTTTGAAATTTAGAAAAAAAAAACGCTTTTATTTTCAAACAAACCTTAAAGCAGGTTTATAAATCTTCCGGTTTATTTAAAACATGTTTAAGAATTTTTTTTTTTTCTTCAAGATTTTTAGTTTACCACTTCTTTGAATAGAGTTGGTAAGAAAAAAAAAACAAATTAAATTCAAATTATCATATGTAAAATAATTATTACTACATACTAAAAATTATACCATAAATTATACAAGTTCAAAGTTTTTAGTTTGTTGTGGTTTCATCAATATTCTATCTAATAAACATTTCAAACAAGTATAAATGTTTAATTTGAATCTTTAGGAAGAATACACTACATGCGTATAAATGTGTATAAATATAAATCATGATGATTTTGAAATAGTTCAGCACTTAAAACACATTGAAACTTGTCTTCATTTTCGTTTCACTCAGTCTTTAGTCTTTCTTCATGTCTTAATGCTGGCTGGTAGATGATGGTGGATGTCCAATTCAAGGTCAATGTTAAATCTCTATTATAAATAAATTAAAAATATTCAAAAAAAAATAGTCAAGAAAAAAAATTATTAAACAAAATCAAATATAGGTAATAAAAAATAGGTTTTTGTTGTTGTTTTCTGAACTAAAACCGATTTGCATTTCTATAAAAAAAAATAAAAAAAAATGTGTTTGATTTGGGTATTTATTCAGTCAGTGTGTTTCGTAGTGTTATGATGTATTTTTTGTTTTCATTTCTTTAAACCTCTACAAAGAACTTAAAATCTTTAAACATTTCCATGAAACTTTTTGTCTTCTAAGCAACTAAATCATTTGGTTTCTTTATTCTATTTTACATAATTAATTCTGTTTAACCTTTAAAAAATTTAAAGGTTAAAAAGAATTTACTGCGTTTTAGAATTCGTTTGTTTAGGTAAATATTTTAATATTTACATTAAATATTTTATTTATTTTTAAATAAATTTTGGGGAAGTTTTTAACCTTTGATATCACACTTAAAGCAAGGTAAATAATGTCTGTGAATTTTGTTTATTAGCTTTGCTAAGTGAAGAGGAGTATCATCGTTTCATCATGTTGTTGGCGATAAATAAAAAATAAGTAAAGGAATTTCTTTACTTTCGATATCTTTCAAAATATATATTAACATTTTTCGATTTAGTTTTTAAGCTAAAAATCTGGTCTAAAAACCCTATGTATCGCTCATTCCCGCTCTCTATACACAGCTCTCTATGCCAGCTCTCTATACACATCTATTGGGGACTATGAGAAGACAGAGTCTTAAAGTGTCTTTGATTTGAGTCTGAAAGTGTCTTTGATTTGGTATTTGAAATCAATAACTCGACCAAAAAGGAAAACCTATTCTATGCAGATAAAGAAACATAACTTTAATTAAAATTGGAGGCGAAGTTATTGAAGACGTTGCAGGATTTAATTAAATTCGCTCATTCCCGCTCTCTATATACAGCTCTCTAACCCAGCTCTCTATACACAGCATTTGGGGAGTATGAGAAGGCTCCAAGGCGAATTCATATAAGGTGTACTCGTCCCTACAACAAATACAACAATACAAAAACAACATACATTTTTGTTTTTGCTTTTCATCCCATCTGTCAAAAAACACAAGTACGGCGAATTCAATATTAAACTGGAATTTAACAACAAACCAGTATAAATTTTATATTTATTGCTTCATTTCATGTGGAGGATGTTAAAATGTTCGATGAAAGTTCAAACGCGTGGAGAAACAGAAGAAATTGAATATAAAACAATAGGAAAAAAGTGGACGCATCAAAAACACACAAACACAAAGACACACATATATATGACGCGCACCAATATTAACACAAATTTTGACAATTGAGATGAAAAAGCTGATGATCAGCTGGGCTAACGAGTACACCTTATATGAATTCGTCTTGTATTGGGGAGTATGAGAAGGCTCTGTTTGAAAGTGTCTTGCAAGGCGAATTTATATACAAGGTGGTGTCGGTGGCGAATTCAGGAAAATACGAGCGACTTCATTAATTTTTTATATATAGAGTTTGACATTCGAAACAACTCTCTCATTGTTTCGAATGTCAAACTCCATATATAAAAAATTAATGAATTCGCTCGTATTCGCCACCGACACCACCTTGTATATAAATTCGCCTTGGTGTCTTGGATTGGCTATTTGAAATCAATAACTCGACGAAAAGGAAAACCTATTCCATGCAGATTGAAACATAACTTTAATTAAAATTGGTGGCAAAGTTATTGAAGACGTTGCAGGTTTTAACTAAATTCGCATTGATCAAATACAGCACATTTATTTATTTTCATCAAGTGTTAACAGACGCTGTCACCACATAAAAGCACAGTAAGCAAATAAATACTTATCATTGATTTATTAATTGTTTAAACAAATATTGAAATATTAATAAAATCCAGTATGAAAAATGCAAATTTGCCAACGTTAAATTGTATTTTTGAACTTGTGAAAATCAATTATGAATAACTCAAGACAATCATAAATATTCAAAAGCAATTAAAATTTTAAAAATGTACTAATGTTTAGGCAAACAATTACTTAGTTTAAAAATAATAATTAGAATAACTTGAGTGTTAAGAAAAATAATAATAATAAAATATATTATTTTGGCAAACAAAACTGTTAGTAAGTGATACAAGTGCAATCTGAACATTAAAAGTAATTTAGCAAATTTAAACTAAAAAGCAAGCAACAGAAAATACCCGAAAGTTAAAAGATATAATAAATTATATTCAAGCTGGAAAAAAAAAGCGAAATTAAATTACAAAATTTAAAAAGTAATTTTTGTTTACTTAAATATTTCTAAAAAATTGTATATAATAACTATATAACTTAAACCATATATTTTTTTTAATAAAATAATAACTAAATTAAAGTATTAAAAAATCTGGTTTTATTTCAATTGTTACGAAGGTCAGCTGTATAGTTTTTTTTTTTTTGCTGTTGCAAACCTTAACAACACAGCCAAACAACTAAAAGAAATAAACACTTTAAATGTGTTTAAATGAATAATTATAATAGAAAAAACAAAATTATTGTTAAGTATTTGGGAATTAAGCAAACAAATTTAAGTTATCATTATTATTATTATTATAATCATTATGAGTTTTATTTCCTGAGAATTAAATATTATTAAAAAAAATAAAGTTAAGCAGAATGTTTGTGGCTGAAAAATGTTAAATTATTAAGATGCTTCTAAACTAATTATCATGTTACTCTTTAATACATATTTGAGATTTTTGTTGTCAGCGGTTAGGCTGCTTTTCAGCGTTTCAAAAATGGTTGAAAGCAAAATAGTAATGAATATCTAAACCAGTGGTCTGCGCAAATAGAACTGATCCGATTTGTGTATTTACTTTGAAACAGGCTTGGAAAAGTTGATACGATTGTATTTCTATTAATACTATTTAATATTGAAAAGTACCTTAGTACTCCCATGATTAATTTGATACACTTAAACTGCAGGGTTTTCCAACAAGAGGTGTTATTTTGGTATTCAAAGAAAAATTGAATTTTTTGAGATAAATGATCGCATGTTTATTTCATAATAAAGAGTAAGGTATGCCGTTAATAATGAAAATCAACATCAGCCAAATGGCCACCACGACCACGCTTACAGGACCATATCCTTTTCATGAAATTTTCCATAACCAAATCACAAAGTGGCTGCCCTACCCAGCAGTTAAGCAAGTAGACAATGTATCCCTTATAGACAGTAATCTTCACAAATGTCTTATCACTTGGCTGACTCTAATTTATATATTTTGATCATTTGACACGTATGTGTTCTTTGTAGTGCAGAGAGAAGGCACTTGGTTACTTTACACATCCCAGGTAATCTAACGTGAAGACATTTGTCACTTAAGTGTCTCTAAGTAATCTGGAGGGTAGACACTTTAAACTTTTTGTGAGTAATTCGTTCCACCTGGTTTTTTACAATTTGTGTTGATATAATTCTTAATTTTTATTTCTGCTTAAATATGATAACTACTATCCCATGTAACATAGCATAAAGTCAATAGTTACTTTAGAGTCACTTAGTAACCTATAGTGAAGTCACTTTAAACGTTTATATTGTACTGCACTTTAGAAAGCAGTTATTTTTGCAATCCATTGGAGAGTTGTGAAAGAAAGGTTTATTTACAAGCTATCGTTTATTGGACTGCCTATGATAGGTCTCTTTAGCTGACTATTTGAGGTCAATTAGCACCTGTACATGTTAAAATAACTACAAATGTAGATGATCAACTTACCAGTATCATTGTAAGCAAAATGGGCCAATTGACCCCCTGCTTAGGATAAGCACATGTTAAAATAACTAGTCACGTAGCTATTGAAGTAACTAGTTCCCACCCTAAATGATGGGTAAAATTACTAGTTCCGGATTGTCTCCTAGAACTGCTGGGTATGTCCTCGATAGCCTCACGAATTTTATCTTTGAGGTCTTGAATCGACGCTGTGCTATTGGCGTAAACCTTATCTTTCACGTGGCCCCAAAGGAAGAAGTCGCAAGGTGTTAAATCACAAGATCTCGGTGGCCAATTGTGATCACCTCTTCGAGAGATCACCTTTCCCGTAAAAGAGCAATGGTTTCGTTGCTTGTGTCACACATAGCGCCATCTTGTTGAAAGTAAACGTTGTCCAGATCAATATCATCCAAAATACGGTGTAATGACGATTGTGGAATGCCCAATTCCAAAGAACGACGAGGAATGGACAAACCTGGGTTTTATTCAACACTTTGGGCTACAGCAGCAATATACTCAGTTGATCTTGAGCCACATGCACGGGTTTTATTCTTCACATCAATAACTTGTCCAAACTGCTCGAATTTTTCAACCAATTTCTGTATTGCGGTCCGACAAGGTGCTTCACGATGATCCAAAAATGCTTTAGTTTTGCGAACTGTGAAACGTGTATCGTTCCATTTTTAGTAATGGCGTAGTTTCTACTTGTCAAATGTCAAAGAATAAAAGCTACAAAAATGATAGCTACCGAAATACTGGGTGATTCAAAATAACACCTCTTGTTGGAAAACCCTTTATTTGCAGTCTTTCATACTCAGAATGATTTGTTGTGTAATTGTGTAAACTGTTTTTTTCTACAGAAAAATTTTGTGTAACAGTTTTTTCAATAGAACAATTTATGTATAACAGATTTTTCTATCGAAACATTTTGTATAACAGTTTTTTTTCTATAGAACAATTCGTGTATAACTGTTTTTTCTATAGAACAATTTGTGTCTAACGGTTTTTTCTATAGAATAATTTATGTATAACAATTTTTTTCTATAGAACAATTTATTTATAACAGTTTTTTTACAGAACAATTTGAGTATAACAGTTTTTTCATAAAACAATTTGTGTATAACAGTTTTTTCTATAGAAAAATTTGAGTATAACAGTTTTTTCTATAGACAAATTTTGAGCATAACAGTTTTTCTATAGAAAAGTTTGTGCATTACAGTTTTTTCTATAGACACATTTTGTATAACATTTTTGTATAAAAGATTATTCTATAGAAACATTTTGTATAACAGTTTTTTCTATGGAATAATATGTGTATGACAGTTTTTTCTATAGAATAATTTACGTATAACATATAGACAAATTTGAATATTACAGTTTTTTCTATAAAAATTTTTTGGCGTATAACAGTTTCATCTATAGAACAATTTGTGTATAACATAAACTAGTATAGAAAAATGTGTGAATAACTGATTTTTTATAGAACAATTTGTGTATAACAGTTTTTTCTCAAAGACAGTTTTTTCTATAGATATAATTGTGTATAACAGTTTTTCTATAAAAAAAAAATATGAGTATAACACATTTTTCGACAGAAAAATCTTGTTTAATGTTTTTTCTATAGAACATTTTGTGCACAACAGTTTTTTCTATAGAATAATTTGTGTTCAACAGTTCCTTCTAGAGAAAATTTGTTTATAACAGTTCCTTCTACAGAAAATTAGTTTATAAAAGTTTTTTCTACAGAAACAGTTTTTTTCTGTAGAATAATTTATGTAAAACAATTCCTTCTATAGAAAATTTTGTGCATAACAGTTTTTTTTATAGAAAAGTTTGTGTGTAACAGTTATATTCTATAAAAAAGTTTGTATATACCAGTTTTTTCTATAGAAATAATTGTGTATAACAGTTTTTTCTATTAAAAAAAATATGAGTATAACACATTTTTCAACAAAAAAATCTTGTTTAATGTTTCTTTCTTTAGAAAATTTTCTGTATAACAGTTTCTTCCTTAATAAAATTGTATATAACAGTTACTTCTAAGAACAAATTGTGTATAACAATTTTTTCATTGAACAATTTATGTATAACAGTTATATCTATGGAAAAATTGCTCGATTATTGATTTGATTATGTCGTGCTAACAAGCTACTGATTGGTATTTTTGTCTCTTAAGTACTTATTTTGACGAGTTCCGTTTATATTCGTATTGCATACAACAAAATAGTCTACCATGTTATGCCTGTAGTGGCTTTAAATGCCGAACACTGATCTTAACAACCTGTATTAAATTTTTTAAACTTGTAGAATAAAATGTTTCCCCATACCATTTTCAATAACTAACTACTAAACGTCAGCAGCTAATTTTTTAAAGACCTATTAAATACTTAAAATCAAAAGTTTATTTAACTAATACATTCTCGTCCTCAAAAAAACATCTTACACACTTGCAATTGAAATGAAAGCTTCTTATGTTTTGAATTTTATTTTCGTAAATAAATTCTCAAAAAGCTAAAGCCATTAAGATTAAGTATCATTCAACCAAAACAAGTGTCAAGATTTACAATGTAAACAACGAACGACATCAACAAATAAACAAACTAACAAACAAACCAACCAACAATAGCACTCATATACAAATGAAACCAAAGTTTTTGCCACTTTTTTTGTGCACTTTCTTAGCCATATTTATGCAGGCAAGAATAAAAAGATTCCTCTGTATTTGCTTGGCAGCAGGGTATCAAGGTGTAAAGACTTTATCATTTGGTTTGTTACATTTTAAAATCTTGAATAAAGATGTAATAAAGTGTTTAAATTTGAGACAAAAGTCTAACCATTAGACGGTAATCAAGGAATAACCTATTCGGACTTGAAGATGAACCAATTGAGGTGTATAAATAAAGTACCTGATGTAATTTTAACCTCTTAGAGAAGAAAACGCGTAAAAATTGTATTTTAGTACTACTTTTGACACCCTATGTATATTTTGTATCAATAAACTAAACAAAATGTCAAGTCATTTGCTTCACTTACCAAAATACTCCAAATATGTATTTGGTACTTTTTGAAATTGGTACTTTTTAATAAAATAAGTTTTTTAAAAATATTTACATAGACATATAAATATTTTATTGTAAGCTCCAACTGATATACGATAATTTATTTAAATATTGGGAAAGAAAGTACCAACAAGAGTAAAAATGAGAAAATGCATTATATTAATTGCCTATTGATCTCATTTTAATAAAAACATTGATTCCTTTGGAGAGACAGAAATTAACCAACACAATTTTATTTGGAACTCGAGTGTGAAGTTGTATATAGATTCAAATTCAGCTAAACAGTTAGCTGCTTTTTAAAATCAGTTTTACTTCGATTGAGTCACAGAAATGAAGTACTGTGAAAATTAAAGCTTGACGGATAATCAAGGGAGAAAACGGCTAATTGGTACTTTCTTATTCCATTGGTACTTTCAAATGAGTAAACTTACCAACCTAAACGATTGCTGGCCTACTTCTAAGTGAAATAAGAATAAAGGTTACGGTCTTAATGAAACATTTTATTTAATAGTACCAACAAATTGATAAGGGAAAACTAATGGTACTTTTTCGGATTTTAAAATTTTTGACCACATTTATGATAAAATTTTAAAGATTAAAACATTCTATCAGTCAAGAAAAAATTAACTATCACAGTGTTATTTGGAACTCAAGTGCGAAGGCGTAAATAGGTTCAAAAATTTGGAAATTTACATAAGAAAATTAGATATGCCAAAAAAAAGTGTATTGAAAAATCAAACTTAACTAGTGTTCAATGGGAAATTGGTCCTAATGGTACTTTTTTAGTATTTAAAGTTAATGAACTTACTAACATAGAAGATAGCCTTCATAACATTCTAAAAAATGTAATAATCAAAGATGAGAGTACCAAAAAAAAAAAAAATAGAGCAAACGATACTTTATACTCTTCTAATGATAAATTTTTATTCTTTATTTTGATAATGAAAGGGATACTAAATAGCACTTATATGTTCTTCTAATCGTACTTTCTGAAATTTGTATAATAATGAACCTTGAAAAATAAAATCAAACATATATGATCCTGAGTGAATGAGACTCTACAATAACTTTTTGACTCTATGGTACTTTTGCTTCCTTTACACTGCACTTTTTATATATTTTACAATCATAAAATTGAGGAATAAATAGAGAAGGCACAAACAAATTACAAGTAAGTGGATATTTATAATTTTAGCAATGGAACTTTTTGACATTTCTATTATAATGAACCCAAAAATATGAAATTAGAGACATATATGAAATTAAACATAACTGGTCCTGAGCGAGGGGAAAATTAAGGTACTTTTTTCTCATGTAATGCTTAACGGAGTAACTACAAAATGGGTCGTAATAGTACTTTTTCATTTCTTTTATAATGAACATGAAAACATTGAATTACATACAAGAAATCCTGAATTAGTGAGAAGCCGCAAAGGGGGAATCAATGGTTTCATAAACTTGTTTTAAGTTGTTAAGAAGCATTAAATTATACACATATGTTCCGGAATGTACGAGAAACCACACAGGAGGTCTTACTAAGCCATTTGATTCTGACTGAAGTTGACACCCATATAGAGGAAATTAATGGTACTTTGCATATTCCAAGTAATATTTCATATAAAAAATCTTATAAACCTGAAACTAGACACCAATGAACGAAAACTCAAGATTTCTTTGAAGTTTTTTTCATACGATATATAATATTTTTAAGAAAATAAAAAAAATAATGCAGAGTTTTTAAAAAAAATTCTGGCGCTATGATATGTATTTCGATCAAATTCAATAATTCTATAATATTCAACTTTAAATTCGCCTATTTTTGGACTTGTATAAAATATAGATTTGAAAAGTTTTTCTTGTGATCCTATTCCAAATAGTTAACTTTAGGGAAAAACGCAGTAAAATTGTATCTAATATTTCAAAAGTATTGGATATTTAGACAAAAATTATGAAATTGGTGAACTCGTAAATATATACATAATTTCAATGAGAGGTATGTTTGTTTTTTACTTTGGTAGACTTATTGATAGAAAAAGTAAAGGTGGAAACAACATTTCGATTCAGGAAAAGCAAATCCCGAAATTCACAAAAAAAAAAACAAGTAAGAGAGCTATATTCGGCTGTGCCGAATCTTATATACCCTTCACCAAATTATACTTTAAAATAAAATTAAAAAACTTTTTTTTTAATTTAAAAAAATTTTTTTTTTCGAAATTGTTCTTTAAGTTTTAAAAATATATTTTTTTAAATTTAAAAAAATGCATGACAAACAAATTCGGGTTAAAAAATATTTTCCCCGATTTTGACCCATTGTAGGTCCAACTTACTATAGCCTTATATATATCGTTGCAATGGACTTTGAAATATCTATCACTAGATATCCATATTGTCTATATTTATGACTTAGTAATCGAGATATAGAAAAATAGGACAAAAATAGAGGTTGTCTCGGATTTTTGCTCATATCTCCGTTATTTAAGGACGGATTTTGCTGATTTTAAATAGGAAACTTCTCGAAAGCATGTCTGACAGAATTATTGAAGATTTGGATCCCGAAGATATCTGGGGTCTTCAGAAAATTGATTTCAACAGACAGACGGACAGACAGACGGACATGGCTAAATCGACTCCGCTATCTATAAGGATCCCGAATATATATACTTTATAGAGTCGGAAAATTTTATTGTGGAAATTACAAACGGAATGACAAACTTATATATACCCTTCTCACGAAGGTGAAGGGTATAAAAAAACAAAACTACCAATTTTGGTACTTTTTCTACTTTAAAGCTATCACTGTTGAGCAGGTGCGGATCCAGAGGGGTGAAATAGGAATCCCCCCCAAAACCGAAAAGTTTTCATATAAAAATGAAAAAAAAAAAGGAAATTGTACAACAAATTTTAATTTCCCACCTCTACCCCCAAATGGTAGACCTGGATCCACTCCTGCTGTTGAGATGCCTTTCAAAGAAATGCTAAACCATTATAAGTTCTTTAAGAAACTTATTTTCTATGAACAAATTTTCTCAATTTTAAAATTGAAAATTGGTTATATACTCGTATAAAATCGACATTTAAATGATTTTCTTATTTATTATTTAACTTACAGGAATAATTTTAATGAAATCGGTCATAAATTGTTACTGATATTTTGAAAAAACCTGACCAAGGTATGGTAAAATTTTGAAATTTAAATTTTCAAATGTAGATAACTCGCCAACTATAAGAGATTTTTTGTAGTGACTATATAAAATTCGACCTGGCTACATACAAAATTATAACATATTTGTTTCATTTTTGTATTTACTTGCTCAAGTACATAACCATGACAACTTATTAGAACAAATTTTGGCGCTATTTTTTTTTCAATTTACTCTTTAGATAACTAAAGCAAATAAACAGAGAGCATATTCCGCCAAAACAGTTACCAAGCAGGCGCTAACTATACATATGTTGGGCCATAAAGCTTTTTCGTTACGTAGAAAGCTTTAAAGCTTTTTGTCTATTATCTGCAGAGAAGAAAAAATCGAAAAAATACCTTTGGTTTAATAAAATTGTAAGGAAAAATATTAGTTTTTGCTTGATTTTTAAAACGTAAGGATTAATTTTGGTCACCAAACCGCAAGAACGCGTGTGAAGTGAATATTTACAACAACAAATAGAGCGTGTTTTTGTCCCATAAAACGCAAGGGGTTTCGTAGGCTTTCGTAAGAAAGGGGTCAATATAAACCAACAACTAATACAAACAAATTTAATACAATAGAAACAACAATCAAAACAGCAAACAAAAAAAAAAAAAGAAATAAATACAATGGCCTTTAGTTAAATGTCATGAATTACCAATAATTTGCAATAAATTACAAACGGCAACGAGAAAAAAAAACAACAAAATTAAATCAAAAGTGTAACGAGGAGCTCTTAAGCAAATGAAATTTTCTTTTAATAAAAATTGTATAATGTGAAGTTAGTGAACAAGAAAATATGTTTGAAATCAAAGAATTTATTATAATCGTCATTTAAGAAAAACTACATTAAAGTATTTATACTTAGTCGATTTTTTAGTCCACCCAAGTACATGTATGCGTTCCGTGCAGAACAGTACAAGTGGCGACACAAAAAATCCATATTTGGATAATAGCCAATAAATTTTTAACCCACTAATAAGAGGAATTTATTATTGTTGTTTAGTACACTACCCTGCTGGGTAAATGATGGCTACCACAAGGTTTGTATAATAATTTCAATTATAAAAAAATATCTTATTTTACATCTATCATTATTCTTATTACAAAGAAAACCCTTAAGGTCTTATTTTTAATTTGTATAGAATTTCATTCTCTTTTTGTAAATGTTGGCTTTTTTTATCAATATAATTTTAATAACCATGTTGTACTTGGGTTTTTTCCAATCAATAAATTGAGTTGTTGTTGATTGTATTTGATATTAAGACCTTTTTTTCTATTTTACCATTACCATGCATACTTATATGTTTGGTCTAATCTATTATTACAAATCACTTGTTTTTAATGAACATACCATGCATTTCCTCCCTTCTGGATCCTCAACACTGTAGCACACTTTACCTGCTTTTATTCCGAGTGGCATTACTTGCGTGTTTTGTGGGGCCTCTTGTTTCAACAGTCTGTTTATAGGTTCTAAAAATACATCGTAAATTTTGTTTGGTTATGCAGTTTTTTTTTTCCTTTTTTTTATATACATATTTAATGCACATTTCTTTTATACCATATAATAGGCATTTAAGTTAATATATAAGAATACCAAACAGTTGTTAAAGTATGCCTGGAGCTAGTATAAGACAGGACTTTAAATATAAGACGAATTGCATGACGTTAATCTGAGTTTAAGGCGATGGTCTGTGTATAAGACCATAGTCTGAATATAGTACTTACTGAGCTTTAAGTATGAGACTATAGTATGATTAAGTGTATAAGTCTAAATATAGGATGGTATTTTCTATATAATACAGTAGAATGTATAACAAATTGCCACAGTATAAGACAATAGATCTTATATTAAAAAATATAAGACCAGACCAACAGGTAGTCTGATTAGAATAAAGTAGCCTGATTACAGCTAAATATAGGACATTAGTCTGAGTATAAAACCGTAATGTGAGTATAGACGGTAGTCTGAATATTAGATGGTCACCTGAGTATAAGACGTAGTCTGAGTGTAAGACGGTAGTCAGAGTATAAAACGGTAGTCTGAGTATAAGTCGGTAGTCTGAGTATAAGACGGTAGTCTGAGTATAAGACAGTAGTCTGAGTATAAGACGAAAGTCTGAGTATAAGACGGTAGTCTGAGTATAAGAAGGTAGTCTGAGTATAAGAAGGTAGTCTGAGTATAAGGCGGTAGTCTGAGTATAAGACGGTAGTCTGAGTATAAGACGGTAGTCTGAGTATAAGACGGTTGTCTGAGTATAAGACGGTAGTCTGAGTATAAGACGGTAGTCTGAGTATAAGACGGTATTCTTATTATAAGACGGTATTCTGAGTATAAAACGGTAGACTGAGTATAAGACGGTAGTCTGAGTATAAGACGGTATTCAGAGTATAAGACGGTAGTCTGAGTATAAGACGGTAGTCTGAGTATAAGACGGTAGTCTGAGTACAAGACGGTAGTCTGAATATAAGACGGCAGTCTGTATAAGACGGTAGTCTGAGTATAAGACGGTAGTCTAATTATAAGACGGTAGTCTGAGTACAAGACGGTATTCAGAGTATAAGACGGTATTGTGAGTAAAAGACGGTAGTCTGAGTATAAGACGGTATTCTGAGTATAAGACGGTAGTCTGAGTATAAGACGGTAGTCTGATTGTAAGACGATAGTCTGAGTATAAGACGGTAGTCTGAGTATAAGACGGTAGTCTGAGTATAAGACGGTAGTCTGAGTATAAGACGGTAGTCTGAGTATAAGACAGTAGTCTGAGTATAAGACGGTAGTCTGAGTACAAGACGGTAGTCTAAGTATAAGACGGTAGTCTGAGTATAAGTCGGTAGTCTGATTGTAAGACGGAAGTCTGAGTATAAGACGGTAGTCTGAGTATAAGACGGTAGTCTGAGTATAAGACGGTATTCTGAGTATAAGACGGTAGTCTAAGTATAACACGGTATTCTGAGTATAAGACGGTAGTCTGAATATAAGACGGCAGTCTGAGTATAAGACGGTAGTCTGAGTATAAGACGGTAGTCTAAGTATAAGACGGTAGTCTGAGTACAAGACGGTATTCTGAGTATAAGACGGTAGTCTGAGTATAAGACGGTATTCAGAGTATAAGACGGTATTTTGAGTATAAGACGGTATTCTGAGTATAAGACGGTAGTCTGAGTATAAGACGGTAGTCTGAGTATAAGACGGTAGTCTGATTATAAGACGGTAGTCTGAGTATAAGACGGTATTCTGAGTACAAGACGGTAGTCTGAGTATAAGACGGTAGTCTGAGTATAAGACGGTAGTCTGAGTATAAGACAGTAGTCTGAGTATAAGACGAAAGTCTGAGTATAAGACGGTAGTCTGAGTATAAGAAGGTAGTCTGAGTATAAGACGGTTGTCTGAGTATAAGACGGTAGTCTGAGTATAAGACGGTAGTCTGATTATAAGACGGTAGTCTGAGTATAAGACGATATTCTTAGTATAAGACGGTATTCTCAGTATAAAACGGTAGACTGAGTATAAGACGGTATTGTGAGTATAAGACGGTATTGTGAGTATAAGACGGTAGTCTGAGTATAAGACGGTAGTCTGAGTATAAGACGGTAGTCTGAGTATAAGACGGTAGTCTGAGTACAACACGGTATTCTGAGTATAAGACGGTAGTCTGAGTATAAGACGGTAGTCTGAGTATGGAAATAGGACAGTAGGAATATTCTAGTTTTATTTAAAGAAAACAATTTTAAATAGGTGGATGATTGTAAATGCCTGTATGCTAAGCTGTAGAAACAATTGTATACAATTATAAGAAAAATACAATTAAATGAATAGAGTTTACCTTCGATATGAATATAGTAGGACAATGAAAAAGTTATTTATGTTATAAAAGCAAACAATATAGTTTTGCAAAGTTGTTCTTATTGATTGTGAATAATAATAGCAAATATTTGAAACCACTTACAGTTGCCACAAATAAGCTTAAAATGTCACAGACATTGAACAAAGCGGATTAACTGTACCTACAGGAAATTGACTTGCCACTTGGTGGCCAACAAAATAGTGCCTGCAGAGTAATTTCCGTTGTATTACAATAAAATGTTAAAAAGCTTCGTGAAGTAGAGCACATCATCCCGCTATATGAAAAGCGAAGGATGTCTTATTTAAAATATTTAATAAAGAAATAAAACCACAGTGTTATTTCAGCGTATGACGCACCTGCTAATTTATCATTTGTTAAGACAGTTTCATTCATCAAATTCACCTAATCTATTATTGTGCTATTTTAATAATATATCAAAGCAAAAGGTGTGATGAAAACAATTAACGTTCGTAGTTTCAACATTGAATAGTGTACTAACTGTTCGTCCTAAACTCGTGCTTAATTTCTTATCTTCCTTGTGGTTTTTATATTTTGCTCTTTTTGGCATTTCTATCCACTTTTTTTTTAAGTTTATTGTTTCTGTTTCACAAGTATGTAATAAAATTCTATAAAGTTTGTAGCACCTCTCAATCGCGTGCCTTTGGGGTCTACCACACATAAAATGGATTTAGAACAAAAGCGAAAAAATAAAATTGTATATAAAAACTTAAAAACAAAAGCAAGAACTGCACTAAATTATTTTATATTTTAAGAAATATTTGCTTTATAGTTGTATAACACTCATACATATATAGAAAATTGACATAAATGAATATGTAGACGTATTTAAACATACAAACACATCATACTTATAAAAATAATAATGAAAAGGCCAACAAACATTCAGGCTTGATTGAAATTGAAACATGTGTTTATGCTGAAACAATATTTCTTCAAACATAAGAATTAGTGTTTGTTGGGTTGCCCACTTGTGAGCCGAAAGGGGTGTACTCTTTATTCTAAGATTTGAAATGGCAAATTAACACGAATTTTATATATTTTTTTTATATTTAGAAATTCCATGTACATGTGTTTGTTGTTAGGACCGTATAGGGAATTTAGGACATTATAAATTAATTGTTATATTAATTAAAAATGTATTTTGCTTTTGAGTGCTATAAAAATATCATAAATTTTTAGATTTAAATGCAAAATTTATAATTTAGTTAAAGAAATTTCAAAAAGCCCTCAATATATTCAGTGTTAGCTAGCTGCTTTAAATATATTAGTGGTAATTTGTATACTCTAAAATATATTTGGCATTGTGAGTTTGGATGTTTCTGTTCTAAAAAACTTTATGCCATAAGCACATGTGGTATTTAAATCGAATCGGAATGAATTTTTAGATACCAAGTGACCAAGTTATGGTCACCAGAATCATGTATATAATTAATGTGACTATAATATTATTTAAAAAAGAATACTTGTACCAAAGTTGAAATGGCTACAGTAAACGTGTACAACTATTATTTTTACATGGGTGTATAAGACGGTAGTCTGAGTATAAGACGGTAGTCTGAGTATAATACGGTAGTTTGAGTATAAGATGGTAGTCTGAGTATAAGACGGTAGTCTGTGTATAAGACGGTAGTCTGAGTATACGACGGTAGTCTGTGTATAAGACGGTAGTCTGTGTATAAGACGGTAGTCTGTGTATAAGACGGTAGTCTGTGTATAAGACGGTAGTCTGTGTATAAGACGGTAGTCTGTGTATAAGACGGCAGCCTGAGTAGAAGACGGTAGTCTTTCTATAAGACTGTAGTCTGTGTATAAGACGGTAGTCTGAGTATAAGACTGTAGTCTGTGTATAAGACTATAGTCAGTGTAAAAGACGGTAATCTGTGTATAAGACGGTATTCTATGTATAAGCCGGCAGTCTATATATATGACGGTAGTCTGTGTATAAGAAGGTAGTCTGAGTATAAGACGGTAGTCTGTGTATAAGACGGTAGTCTGAGTATAAGACGGTAGTCTGATTATAAGATGGTAGTCTGAGTATAAGACGGTAGTCTGTGTATAAGACGGTAGTATGTGTAAAAGACGGTAGTCTGTGTATAAGACGGTAGTCTGTGTAAAAGACGGTAATCTGTGTATAAGACGGTATTCTATGTATAAGCCGGCAGTCTATATATATGACGGTAGTCTGTGTATAAGAAGGTAGTCTGAGTATAAGACGGTAGTCTGTGTATAAGACGGTAGTCTGAGTATAAGACGGTAGTCTGATTATAAGATGGTAGTCTGAGTATAAGACGGTAGTCTGAGTATAAGACGGTAGTCTGAGTATAAGACGGTAGTCTGAGTATAAGACGGTAGTCTGAGTATAAGGCGGTAGTCTGAGTATAAGACGGTAGTCTGTGTAAACGACGGTAGTCTGTGTATAAGACGGTAGTCTGTGTATAAGACGGTAGTCTGTGTATAAGACGGTAGTCTATATATAAGACGGTAGTCTATATATAAGACGGTAGTCTGAGTATAAGACGGTAGTCTGAGTATAAGACGGTAGTATGTGTAAAAGACGGTAGTCTTTGTATAAGACGGTAGTATGTGTAAAAGACGGTAGTCTGTGTATAAGACGGTAGTCTGTGTAAAAGACGGTAATCTGTGTATAAGACGGTATTCTATGTATAAGCCGGCAGTCTATATATATGACGGTAGTCTGTGTATAAGAAGGTAGTCTGAGTATAAGACGGTAGTCTGTGTATAAGACGGTAGTCTGAGTATAAGACGGTAGTCTGATTATAAGATGGTAGTCTGAGTATAAGACGGTAGTCTGAGTATAAGACGGTAGTCTGAGTATAAGACGGTAGTCTGTGTATAAGACGGCAGTCTGAGTAGAGGACAGTAGCCTGTGTAGAAGACGGTAGTCTGTGTATAAGACGGTAGTCTGTGTATAAGACGATAGTCTGTGTATAAGACGGTAGTCTGTGTATAAGACGGTAGTCTGAGTATAAGACTGTAGTCTGTGTATAAGACGGTTGTCTGTGTATAAGACGGTAGTCTGTGAATAAGACGGCAGTCTGAGTAGAAGACGGTAGTCTTTCTATAAGACTGTAGTCTGTGTATAAGACGGTAGTCTGAGTATAAGACTGTAGTCTGTGTATAAGACTATAGTCAGTGTATAAGACGGTAGTCTGTGTATAAGACGGCAGCCTGAGTAGAAGACGGTAGTCTTTCTATAAGACTGTAGTCTGTGTATAAGACGGTAGTCTGTGTAGAAGACGGTAGTCTGTGTAGAAGACGGTAGTCTATGTATAAGACGGTAGTCTGTGTATAAGACGGTAGTCTGTGTATAAGACGGCAGTCTGAGTAGAGGACAGTAGCCTGTGTAGAAGACGGTAGTCTGTGTATAAGACGGTAGTCTGAGTATAAGATGGTAGTCTGTGTAGAAGACGGTAGTCTATGTATAAGACGGTAGTCTGTGTATAAGACGGTAGTCTGTGTATAAGACGGCAGTCTGAGTAGAGGACAGTAGCCTGTGTAGAAGACGGTAGTCTGTGTATAAGACGGTAGTCTGTGTATAAGACGATAGTCTGTGTATAAGACGGTAGTCTGTGTATAAGACGGTAGTCTGAGTATAAGACTGTAGTCTGTGTATAAGACGGTTGTCTGTGAATAAGACGGCAGTCTGAGTAGAAGACGGTAGTCTTTCTATAAGACTGTAGTCTGTGTATAAGACGGTAGTCTGAGTATAAGACTGTAGTCTGTGTATAAGACTATAGTCAGTGTATAAGACGGTAGTCTGTGTATAAGACGGCAGCCTGAGTAGAAGACGGTAGTCTTTCTATAAGACTGTAGGCTGTGTATAAGACGGTAGTCTGTGTAGAAGACGGTAGTCTGTGTAGAAGACGGTAGTCTATGTATAAGACGGTAGTCTGTGTATAAGACGGTAGTCTGTGTATAAGACGGCAGTCTGAGTAGAGGACAGTAGCCTGTGTAGAAGACGGTAGTCTGTGTATAAGACGGTGGTCTGTGTATAAGACGATAGTCTGTGTATAAGACGGTAGTCTGTGCATAAGACGGTAGTCTGTGTATAAGACGGTAGTCTGTGTATAAGACAATATGTGATCTATGTACAGTACCTACAATAATTTATTTGACCACAATTACAAAGAAAGTGTAAGACCTCAAATTGTAATTAGGTTAAAAAGTCCACAACATAACTGATTCAAGTTGAATTTTAGCCCCTGGTTAAGAATGTCAAGACGAAACTTGTAGCAATTTTCAGCTCAGCACTCGACATTGTACTTTTTACTTAATTATTAAGAATGCTATTTCATTAAATGATAAAAATCTAAGTATGAATTTGAATATCAGCCAAGTTCATTCATTCATTCGTTTATTATCCTTGAAAATAGACAAAAAGCACACGCAAGACATAAAGAGTGAAATAATCAAGACATTTATGTTAGTAAACAAAAACAGAGGACTTCCTTCTAATCACATAAACGTGTAATTTAAATCAGACTAATAAAGTGAAATTAGTGTCTTCCACCAAGGAAAAACACAAACAAAATCAACAACAAAAAAACACATTCATTAAATCAACAACAGCAAAGCTACAACAAACTGTGAATATAAAAACATTTTTTGCTTATACGCCTATAAGCAAAAGCACACACATACATACTTTTAAACTTTATACATACATATATGCAAGGGTATTAGGATGGCCCTTATTTTGAACTTTTTAAAAATTTTACTGCTTGGGGGGTATCAAAAATCGAACAAGTACAAAATAAGAACCATCCTAATACACATACATATTTACAAACGTTTATATGTATGGGTGTGTATGTGGGCTACAAACCAACACAAAGTGTAAATCGCAAACTTAATGAAAACAAATGGCGCCAAATCAAACATTAAAACTTACAAACCAACAACCCCGCACAGCCGCCTATTTAGTACCAACAAACCACCTCACACACTGCTATTGATAGGGTCTATGACTGTGTTTAAGTTTTTCCAAGTAGAATAATTGTTTAACAAGAGAAAAAGACAGAAAAGAGAAATTTTGCACAAAGCAAGCTGAAATTACACCAACACTTTGCATCTCTTCCTTTACAAATTTAAACAGACATTAAACATGAAAATGTAATACAAAACTATGCAAACACATTCACGTCACCAACAAGACAAAAACAACCAAGAAGAGAAGGACAACACGTTAGGAAATTATTAATGTATGTAGGGAGAAGAGTGTGAATGTAGGCGTATTATCAACATTTATTTTTGTCTGCTTTACAACCTGGCGTATGAGTGATTTATTTCCTTTAATGTTGACAAAAAAAAAAAGGATTTTTTATGTTTGATTGTATTTGATTATGTTTAGGTGATTAAAAAATTACGCATAAATATAATCAGTACTTTAAACAACTGTATTTAATACAAAGAGCTATGAGGGCAGGAGGAACATTTTCATTTTTTCTGCACAAAGGAACTTAAACTTGCTCAAGGTGCCCTTTTTGGGTGTCGAGTAGTGTAATATTTCCCTTACCATCTCTAAACTTATATCTAGGGAGTGCTTAAAATTTATGACAAAATTTCATAAATATACTCAAAATTTATACAAGAAATATTACTAAAAGACACATTAGACAAATAAGAAATTGTATTTTGTGTAGCTTAAGATGTCATTGGTATTGACAATCATTAAGATCTAAGAGAATTACATGTTATTCTATTACTACTACTACTATTTTTTTTTTTTTACAATAATCTTGAGACATACAGGCCTCAGCATGAACAGAAATCATAGAAACCCATCATAGAAATTTGAATGTGGGTGTCACATTAGCAAATACTATGTGGCCAATTTCAATTCTCAAGGATAAACAATGAACTTGATTTTATATTTTATCCCTGGCAAAGTTTACTGACGACACAAAAGTGGCTGGCTGGCTGACTGACTGTTTGGTTGCTGGTGGTGAAAGTTACAAAATAAACTAAATTATTAGTCATTTTTACAGCAAAAAAAAAAAAAAATATTTTAAATCTAGATTAAACTTTGGCAGTTTGGCAGGAAAACAACGTAGTGAACGTTTTTAATATACATATAATTCCATATAATTTTTGTCAATAACACAAAGGGTTTTGATGCATGATGTGTTATTTGAATCACTTATACTAATATGTATTTTAATATTTGATTCCTTAAGTACTTTAAATAGACATTGCTGAGAAGGATTATACATAGAAAAATGTAATTTTTGAATTCTTTTACATATTTCTTATATTTAATCGATAGCAACATTAAAAGGTTTTCCAATACATCAAATAGTATGCACCAAAGAATACATTAAGATAATGATTAAAATCAATTATTGTTGAAAACAAATTTTTGTGAATAAAAAATTGTTGGTGAAAAAAAATTCTATTAAAAAAATATTCATTCCGACTTTGACCCGTTTCACAGTGGGGCAGAATCAAAATTTTTTGGAAATAAATCTGGCATTTCTAAACGGCTGATCCGACCGGGATAAAATTTTACATGGGCATAACCAAGGAGTATTCGAGTTTAAGTTATTAAAATGGACCCTACAAATGATCCAGAGGCGGCGCTATGGGGGCTCAAAGTAGGGTACCTTCGACATGTAAAATTTTTGAGACAAATTTTAGATCTTGAAAAAACATGCTTGCGTGTGCTATTTATCTCTTACAATTTCCAAGTTATAAGCATTTGAAAATTGAAATTTTAAAATTTTGCTATACCTTGGTCCTTTTTTTTAAATATAGGGCTTACTTTTGGACCGAATGGACTCGAATTTCTTTTGTTAGTTAGACAATTAAATTACCAATAACATACGAAAGATTTCAGGGCAATATCAATTATGGATCCAAAAATAAACGATTTTCAATTTAAAAATTAAAAAAATAGTAAATTTTTGCAGTTTTTTGGACGAAAAGGTGACTTAACTCTTTTTTTATTAAAAAAAAACTTTATTTAAGAACATATAACATTTTTATGTGTTTCCGTAAGGTATCTTTACGGAGAACATTTTGGTATAAAAGACATGTCTTATTTTTTGAATATTTCGGCCGTACGCCTTTCGGAATTTGACCTATTTTTTATCAAAATTTCAAATTTGGGCCACATGTTCTAAAATCCCAAAGCTGGGATCAGAAAACGGAAAGCAGCTTTGGAAACCTTGATGGGATCCCTATTTATTTCCAGAGTATTTTCCCAGCCCTGAAGGAAATGTGGACCCTATGGGCAAAATTGTAAAAAATACCATTTTTGGGATTTTCGCTCCTGAAAAATTTGAAAATTACACTTAAGTTGTTTTGTCAAAAGTCCACAGATTTGTTTGTATATTTAATTGTTTTTTTTTTATTCATATGCGCTGGGAGAGAAAATGTTAAAAAATGTGTTAATGAAAAGTTGAATAACTTTTAAAATTTTCATCCGATTTGAAAAATTAAAAACATGTTTTGTTAGGAACTAAATTGTCTTTATCAATTAATATACATTCGTATAAGCTTTCATATGGAAATAAGCAATGAAGAGCTATTAAATTCAAAAAAGTTGATAAAATTTGTTTTTTTTAGATATTCTTAACAAAAACTTACAAATGTATCAAAAAAATTCACGTCCTTTTAAAGCGTAATCATATTTCTTTCAAAATTCGTTAAAAAAATTAAAATCGGACAAAAACTGACTGAGTTACAGTTTTTATCTTCTGTATTCGAGGGTATTTCTGAAATAATTTGACACAATTTGTAATGTACTCAGCAAGTCGGTCGAAAAGTACTTTTGTTAAGAAGTTTGTAGATTATATGTTTGTTAAGAACAGTACTTTTTTGTAGAAAAGCACTATTGTCTAAAAACGTACTTTTTTTAGAAAAATACTTTTGCTTAGAAAAGTATTATTGTTGAAAAAACTACTTTTGTTAAAAAGAGAAAGAAAAATACTCTTTTTGCGAAAGGTACTTTTATTGAGAAAATAACTTTTCTTTAGAATAGTACGTTTGTTTACAAAGGTACTATTTTCAAGAAACGTACTTTTGTTAAAAAACTACTTTAGTAAGAAATGTAGAATAATGAACAAAAGTACTTTTATAAACAAATGTACTATTTTAGAAAAATGTACTTTTCTAAACAGAAGTACCTTTCTTAGCATGAGTACTTTTTTCAGCAAATGTACCTTTCTTAACAAATGTAATTTTTTAAACAATAGTGCTTTTCTACTCAAAAGTACCTTTCTAAACACAAACAATTTTTTAAACAAAGGTACTTTTATCTAGAAACTTTTCTTAACAAAAGTCCTTTTCGAAGCGAAAAGTACTTTTCTAAACAAATTTAATTTTTTAGACAAAAGTTCTTTTCTAAACAGCAGTAAATTTTTCAACCAATGTACATTTCTAACCAAAGGTACTTTTCTAACCAAAGGTACTTTTCTAACCGCACTATTTTAAACAAAGTACTTTTCTAGACAAAAGTACTTTTTTAGGCAAAGGTACTTCTAAAACAACATTTCTAAACGAAAGTGCTTTTCGAAACCAAAGTACTTTTCTAAACAGAAATATTTTTATTAACAAAAGTACTGTATTAAACAAAACTACTTTACTTAGCAAAAGTAATTTTCGAAAAGACCTTTTTAAAGAAGCCTTTTTTTAATTATATTTAAAATTTCTCCTTCTTTTTACAGCTTCCTCTTGGACACACTTTCGAATGGAAGTGGAGCCCGTTTGACTTTGGGTTCTGCCGTCCTGGTCTATCTAATAGCCTACAATGAGACAACAGCACCATGTGTGGTCTTGGCCACCATAATGGCAACATTATTTGGTATCTTGGCAGGTAAACATGTTCAACTACTACCACTAACTAAACTAGATAAATTTACTTTACAACCCCCTCCATATTTTATTTCCCTTTCAGCTCGTTGTAAAACCAGCCTAAAAACTTTACAAATTCCCTACATACGAGCCAGCAACAAATTTGATTTTGGCTGCCTTTTCTTAGCCACCTGGATGGATATGTTGGCCATATTGTGTGCTTGTGGCGCACTGGCTCGTACACTGAGCATGTGTTTAGATGCCATGACTGGCGGTCTGGCTCGTATTATGATTTTGGGTAAGTGTAGAACAAAAAACACTTAATCCGAAAACTGCCTGTTGTTTGTATTAAGTTAAATTTTTAATGTCTACTTTTAGGCCGCAATTCACCAGCCAACGAACCATGGCCAGATGTTTTGGGTGTTGGTGTAGTGTTTCTAGTAACTGGCATGTTTATGTTGGGCCTAGAGGTATGTGGGAAATATTTGAATGTGGCCGAAATTACAAAATAAAAAGTACACAAAACAAAACCAAATAACAAATGAGTTTTTTTTTTATGTTGTTGCTCTTTAAATATTTAAATAAATATTTTTTGTTTTTACACATTTTACTCTTCATTTCTCACTCCTCTCATTTTTCGTTTGCTCTTTCCAATTTTTCTTCAAATAGCACTCAAAGGCTTTTAGCTTCATAATGGCTTTGGCCATGTTCGGTTTAAATGCCATTCTAAGTGCAGTTGGCTGGTGGAATGGTGATGCTGTGGCCTGGCATGAAACAATTTTGCAGCCAAATGGTTTCAAAAGTGTAAGTCATATTATTGTTAAAAAACTAAATATTTATTAAGAGTGCATTCAATAACTTTATGTTACTTTGTGTTTTTACTAGATTTTTTCTTTTAAATGTGCCGGATTTTCTCATTTCCCTAAGTGACTTTTTGAATAATTTATTCCATTGACAAAACATTTAACCATGTTCTTGCTTTTGCAACATATGTTTTATTATAAATACTTATCGTAGATTTCGTGTTTAATGTTTTCGTGTTCATAGTAATTTGTAACGCACATGACATGTTTATTATGGCTGTAAATGAACTTAATTTTTATACACTTTAACTTTAACAACAAAAATGTATATTCAATGGCTTGTGGTTTCCATTTAAAATTAAATCAATCACAATTTCTAAAAAAAAAAATGTTGATACAGACCCTTACTTTTGTTAACAAAAGTACTTTTTTAATAAAAATAAAACTTATTTTCTAAATAAAAGTTCTTTTTTAAACAAAAGTACTTTTCTGAACATAAGCACTAAAAAGTACTAAAAGTACTTTTCTAAACTATAACATTTATAGAAAGTAAACAAAAGTACTTTTCTAAACAAAAGTACTTTTCTGAACATAAGGAATAAAAAGTACTAAAAGTACTTTTCTAAACTATAACATTTATAGACAGTAGAAAGCAACAAATTTCCAAATTTCTTCGGAAATGCCGAATTTTTTAACAACGAATCGTCATATTTGAAAAAAGTGCCACTGAAGCACACTGATGGCTCACCAGCATTACTCCATGAAGATTGTTGTAAAACTCAACAAGAGCTTGCAATATCATTGCGAGTTACTCAAGTAGCAATTTCAAAACGAATTGAAGCCGAGAGACGACTTTGCATGTCTGAAATGCTGATTGAACGCTACAAAAGGAAATTGTTTTCGCACCGAATCATTATTTGCAATGAAAAATGGATCCATTACGATAACCCGAAGCATAAGATGTCGTACGTGAAGCCCAGCCAACCAGCCGAATAGACACCAAATATCCTAAGGTAATGCTCTGTATTTGGACCAAAAGCTTCTATCCATTATGAGCTGATGAAATCAGGCGAAACTACCACAAGGACCTGTACCGAACGCAAATGATTCGTTTGAAGCGAGCATTGACCGAAAAACGTCCAGAATATGCGGCCAGACATAAAACCGTAATATTCCATTATGACATGGCTCGGCCACATGTTGCAATACCTGTTAAAAAGTATTTAGAATGAAGTGGAACAGAGTATCCGGTAATGGCTTGATTTGTTCTTGGCCTCAAAAGATGAGTAGTTCTTTTGGCCCGAAATCCATATGTCGCCAGAAAGATGGGAAAATGTCATAGCTTACAATGGCCAATACTTTGAATAATTTTATATTGTTACGAATGCGCAATAGCGATTTGAATTTAACAGTCTGTAATGACTGCCTACAACATTCATCATGTTTTTAAAAGTTAAAAACGTAACAATTGGTGTCAGAAGTGGATTGCAAAATAATAAGCATGAAGTTTGAAGAACTAAAAGTTTAACAGCTCAGGAAAGAATTGAGTAAGTTGGATTTGGCAACAGCAGGTAATAAAGCAGAATTGCAAAAGAGGCTGATCGATGAATTGAAGCGGCGTGACATTGACATCGGAACTTACAAGTTTGAGTATAAAGACGAAGTGGAAGTATGTGCAACAACAACCAGCATGGATTTAAGCACAATGTTTGCGGCTATGATGGAAAAATTGGAATTAAAATTCCAAGAAGTGAACGTAAATTCAAAAACCATCTAAGAAACTACTAGAGTCAAAAACGAGAAACTTCGTGTTGAGGTTGAAGCTGAAGTCAAAGAAACAATTAAACTCTTAGCTGAAATGGAAGCGAAACTTCAAGAATCTTCTAGAACCCCAGATAAGAAAATTCAGAAAGAGTCTGATATTATTAACAACAGAGCGGATGGCATTGATAAAAAGGTGTCGGACTTAGACTTAACAAAATTGAGTAATGTTCAATGTCAAAAAGAGGCAGTTTTAGAGGCTTTAAATGAGAAACAAAGTAAAGCCAAAATTGAATGTTATAACTGTGGTAAAATTGGTGACATTCAGCGAAACTGTAGAGCACCAAAAAAGCGAACCAGATATGTTTCACCGCCAAGAAACAACCAGCAGTCGAATCAACAAGCATTACAGAACCACCTCTAAAAAGAGCTAGCACTGTGGTAGAGGATTTGGTATGGGCCCGTGAGGAAGAGGAGGATTGTATAGACAATGGTTTGTTGGTGTTGGAGTCAGAGTGTTAGAGTGCATGGTCTTTCCCGAGGTGAAAATGTCTTCAAGCCGGGTTCCAGGTTGGGTGAATGTGCTTCAGCAGAGTCAGTGAAAAATTGTGAGGAAGATACTGCCAATGAGTTTGCCAAGGAAATTCATGGGTTCGTTCGGAGACGAATTGGAATGACCGACGACCGGGTGAAAGCCAGATATAGCTCACAACGTAATAAAAGTTTGTCTTCCAAACTGCAGAATCACTGGAAAGGACCACATAGGGTAGTTAAGAAATTGGATGACATGGTCTATAGAATACGGAAATGTGGAAGACCGATATCGAGAATTAAGGTCGAACATCTGAAACGACTAGCTGACCACTGGAATGGTAAATCTGTGCCTATTCGGAACAAACAGACTTAACTGGGGGACAGTGTTACGAATATGAGCGATTTGAATGAAACGGTCTGTAACGACTTCCTGGAACATTCATCATGTTTATAAAGACGTCCATCAGTAGAAGCTTCTACTTATCAACAATGTTGATAGCATGCGGTTATTAGCATTGTTTTAAAGTATGGCAACACTGCATGTTTAAGCTGATAACATTAGCATCGAAAGCTCTAGAAGTAGAAGATTCCCGAAAGATGGCGTGTGTGTAAATAGTGGCAGAGGTTGCAGTTATCAGTGGAGTTGTTCATTGGCACTGTTAGAGTTAACATCAACTGTTGTGTACATTTGAGTTCGTACATTATAAAGTGTGTGTGCATTTCTGCGAATTGATAAACATGTATAAAGACACTGAGTGACTATTTGAACTGTTGTTGTTGTACATTTTAAATAAATAAAGAGTTGTTTCAATTTCAACGACAAAAACTGCTATTATTTGCAATCACAAGCATCCGGTTTATTTAAAGGAAATAAACCAACGTTTTAAAAAGGTTAAAACGTAACAATATTATACAAGTGTTTCAAAATAAAAGCAAAAAAATTTAAAAAATTCCACATTTTCCCAATAATTCTAATGTACCATAGTTTCATTATATTTTCCTAAAAGTTTCTAACATATTGATAACAAACGTGTGTTGTAGAAAATTTATAGATAACTAAGATTTTCAATATAAAAAAAATTATTCGATATAAATGATTTTCTATAGAAAATTATTCGACAGAAATGATTTTCTATAGAAAATTATTCGATAGAAATGATTTTCTATAGAAAATTATTCGATAGAAATGATTTTCTATAGAAAATTATTCGATAGAAATGATTTTCTATAGAAAATTATTCGATAGAAATGATTTTCTATAGAAAATTATTCGATAGAAATGATTTTCTATAGAAAATTATTCGATAGAAATGATTTTCTATAGAAAATTATTCCATAGAAATGATTTTCTATAGAAAATTATTCGATAGAAATGATTTTCTATAGAAAATTATTCGATAGAAATGATTTTCTATAGAAAATTATTCCATAGAAATGATTTTCTATAGAAAATTATTCGATAGAAATGATTTTCTATAGAAAATTATTCGATAGAAATGATTTTCTATAGAAAATTATTCGATAGAAATGATTTTCTATAGAAAATTATTCGATAGAAATGATTTTCTATAGAAAATTATTCGATAGAAATGATTTTCTATAGAAAATTATTCGATAGAAATGATTTTCTATAGAAAATTATTCGATAGAAATGATTTTCTATAGAAAATTATTCGATAGAAATGATTTTCTATAGAAAATTATTCGATAGAAATGATTTTCTATAGAAAATTATTCGATAGAAATGATTTTCTATAGAAAATTATTCGATAGAAATGATTTTCTATAGAAAATTATTCGATAGAAATGATTTTCTACAGAAAATTATTCGATAGCAATGATTTTCTATAGAAAATTATTCGATAGAAATGATTTTCTATAGAAAATTATTCGATAGAAATGATTTTCTATAGAAAATTATTCGATAGAAATGATTTTCTATAGAAAATTATTCGATAGAAATGATTTTCTATAGAAAATTATTCGATAAATCAAATTTTCCATAGAATATTTATCAATAACTAAGATTTTTTAAAGAAATCTAATCGATAACAAAGATTTTCAGTATGAAATGTTCGACAACAAGAAATTAGAAATTATTAAGTTTGAGTTTACCAACAGCAAGAGTATTTCTTATTTGTTAAATATTTTTTACAGTTTTTAACCGCCACTGCTATATTAACGTTTTCCTTTCCGGCTGACTATCCCACACAAAGAACCGGCTGGCAGCGTTTTACAGGATTTTTTCTCATTTTATTGGTAACAATATCACTACTATTGGCTTCCGGTTGCTTAACCACTATTTTACATTATAAGTGAGTTTAAAGATAAACAATATTTACAAAAGTTTTAAAAACTTACCTTAATATCTTAACACAATAGAGCCGTTGAAGAATATGTTGCAGTGCCTCTCTTTCATATATTAGAAGAAAATAACTTCCATAAACTGGTGCCTGCTGCGGCCTGTATGTTAATGCTGACTGTAACGGGTGGTTTCTTGGAGCTATTTCCGGAATTGTATCGTATTATAGTAAGATTTGCCACCTCAGAGTGGAGAATTCTAACCAAACAAATAGCATATGAAAGCAGTGATAGTGGTAATCCAGTGCTGGCGGTGTTTATAGCAGGTGGGTTTTGGTTTTTCACAATAATTTAGAGCAAATAAATTTTCTTATATGTATTTGCAGGAAGCTTATGCGCCATGTTATCTTTTGCTTGCCCTTTGCAAAATCTGAGTCATATTTTGGCTGCCAGTCATTTGTGTGCGGTATTCTTTAGGGCCTTCTATTTGCTGTACTCGCCATTTAGACCAAAATTTATATTACAATCAAGTGAGCTTCTTGTTAATAAATTAAATTACCATATAAAATTAATATAAGAATTTGATATTTTTCTATTAGACACCGATTCTTCTTTATCCTATAGCCGTCTATCAACCGAACCTATTAGCCATAGTTCTTCAGGCTCACGTTTAAAGCGCAGCTTATGGAATTTAAGTGTTGGCAAACAGGTGCCTAGTAAAAAGCCGAAAACTAAGCCGAAAAACAAACAGGAGGTGGAAAAGGAGTGGTTACTATTGGGTGAACCCACTTCGCCTTGTCCCCAAAGAGAACCCAAAGATGTGGAGTCTACTATTTTATCAGATGGAGAGCCACCGGTAGTTTGAGTTTTCCTTCAATGTTTTATAATGTTTTTAATTATAAGGTTTTTCTTTATTAGCCTTCTGATTTTGAGTATCCCGATAAGTTTGAGAATTCCGATTCGGATACTTCGACCGATATCGATGCCATAGTGGATGAGTATAGACAAAAGGTTAAAGTAACCACTGCTGGCCCTTTGGATCGTACTGCTCGTGTGCCTACCATCTCTTCTTGGAGAGTAACCATATTTGCTATAGTTGTGGTATTTTTGGGTATGGCTTTAAGTTTAGCGGGTATTTATATGCATTGGCCGCCTGCAGCTTTAACGGGTTCTATAGGTAAGATAAAAAGATAAAATATAATATAGTAAAGCTTTCAAAAACTTATCATAACTAAAACGTTTTAATTATGGCGAACTACAAATTTCTTCAAATCAATGACAAATTTTACTAAATTTTTAAAAATTGCTGATGAGTTTCATTATTAAAGCTTTTATAAAAGCTATCTAATAAGACCAGCAAATAATAAATCTTAAAAGGCTGATAATTTCTAACTTAAGCATTCATCAAACTGAAAAACATTTGAACAATGTTATAAGCAATCAAAGTATATAAAAGCTTTCTAAGAAACCCAGCTTTAAAAAATAAATAACAAAACTTAAAAGCCTGAAACTTTCAAACTCAATATTTTATGAAACTCTAAAACATTTGAACAAAGTATTAAGGCTTTGAAAGTAAATCAACTTTTAGAAACAAATAAGGAATCCTAAGACCCTTAAAATGTCAATTCTATCACTCTTCAAACCGAAAAACATTTGAACAATGCTATTAAAAACAAATTCTGTTTCAAAACGATTCATTTTATAAAATGAAGCCATTTTAAAATGTCTTTATAATTTTCTTTTTCAGGAGTCTTCATCATCAGTCTCATGATGCCTCTGATACCCAAATACACCGGCAGCGTGGTCAATGTCAGCCCCGTCATATGCTGTTCCAGCATTTTTATCGGTGGCATACTGTTCGCTTCATGTGCTCAAAACTCTTGGCCCGCTATAGTATTTTGGATTGTGGCCGGTCTAATCATGCTCATACGTTGTGATAATCTATGCTGTGCATGCCTCAATCAAACGTCCACCATTAACGAACAACTAATACCCAGTGTCTCGGCCAAGACGACGACCACCACAACAATACGTATGCCCAGACCACCAAAAGGTATTGTCACTATACCCACCCGAGTCAATGCACCCAGATGACAATCCGAGTCCTCGGAGGGCGAAGATTTGTTCAATGAGGACTTTAATATACGTGATTTCGAAGAGGATGATGACGATGAAAACAATGACAGATGGACTGAGTAGTGAGCGATTTGGAAAGGGGGGAGAAAGATTATGAAATATTATAAACGATGAAAAATGTGTTATTCAAGTGATTTTTAAAATGCTTTAAAGTTTTGCCTCATCATACAACAACAAAACCAAACAAAACAAAAAAAAATACTAAATAATTAATTGCCAGAATTGAACAACAAACCAACAACTTTTGATTAATATTAAAATTTAAATAAACAAAACTTTTATGAACAATTTTATCTTAATTAAAATGCAAATTATATATAAAACAGTTGCGATTTAAGGATTTAATAAAAAAAAAAATGACAACTTAACGATTTTGTACAGGCTTACCATTTTTTAGCACTAAGACATTTATTAAAGTTATATAGAAGAATAAGTAGAAGAGAAGGAGTATTGTTAAAGAAAAATAAACGAAACGTCTATATACATAGGTAAAATTAAAAAAAATGCAGCATTTTCATTTAAATCTCTATTATTTCCAGAAAATTTCAAAAAGACCAAGAGATGTTCTTGATGAAAGACGTGTATTACGTAAAAATCTGCGGGTATCAGGAACAAGTTCTCTAGTTTTATCAGAACACATTCGAATGTAATATCGATAGAACAGTGAAACACAACCCACTTTGCGTCGATGTTCCAGTGAGCCAATAGGGCTGTATACATTACTGTCACCGAGTAACTTGTACACGGTCGAGTAACTCCAAAATAGACTACGAAGCTCCGGCCCATACATGAGAGTTGTATACCATATGGGGTCGGATACAAGTGGTGTAAATAGTAACGAGATCAGATGGATTGAAGTATTTCTTACACCGTTTTTGAAAACCAAGGCACTTGAATGCATCCTTCGACACTTGAAAAATGTGTTTTGTCCAGCGGACATCGTACTGAAGAACGTCAAAAGCTTCTGATTCTATAATATGTACACCACCCATAAAAACAGATGAAGCAACAACATATGTCGTGCATTTGTGTGTTAACATACAACATTCAGCCTTACGTCCATTAAAATCGACTCTATTTGAGATTGCCACCAGACCTTGGTTAAGCCTACCATTCATGTTTTGCCTCATTGCCCCAATCTCCGATAGGTTTGGTCTATAATTGAATGAATATGAACGCCCGCACATCGTTTGATAGAAAATATAAAGGTTAAAACACAAATACGATTTAAGAAAAGCAAATACATTAAGCCCACATTTGGTCCGCGAGTGGTCAAATAACAATGTAATTGATTTGGAAGACATCATTCGTTAAAAGCCTAGGGGAACCCATATTAATATATTTTAGGCGTTTTCTATTTTAATACAATCCCTGTTGAGATATTGTTGAACAAGTTCCTAATAAAAGAAAGATAACCAGGAACGGATAAAACAAGGAAGGTGAAGAAGCTTCTGAGACTTGAGAGCAGAAGGTGAAATGTGTATAATATGTTTTAAATCCTTCATTCAGCAATTTAATGCTAATGTTGAGCTTGTAATATTCAAATACAAAAAGTTTCGAATCAGGGATGGCAAAGTTGGTACATTTGTACTTTTTTTGGTACAATTCGAACTTTATAAGTACAATGGTACACCAATAACTAATTTGTACAATTTTGAAAACACTAATGTACATTAAAAAAATATAATTTAACTTATTTTTACTTAAATTTTATCGAAAATCATCTTCCATTAGAAAATGATGACAGAGGAACGAACACAGCACAGTGGTCTAGAAACGTTTTTTTTTTTTTTTTTTGGAAATAATTTGGTATCTCGGCAACTATTGGAGATATTGTTACGAAATTATATATGAAAAAACGTAAAAATTTTTCAAAGGCGGCAAGATCTGTGGAACTTCTGAGGAGTACATGAAAGCTTTTTATATAAGTATTTGATATCGGTGAAAACCTTAGGACTTGAAGATTGATATTTTAGTAAAATTAAATAATTTGATAAATTTTTGGGACATCATTTACCTTAAAAACTAAAAAAATTATAATATGGTGATTTTCCACAAAGAAAAATATAAAATTTTAATTAATGTAGAATGTTAACGGTTAAAGATATCATAACAAAATTAGGAACTAATATAGATCCAAATGGCCTTAAATCAATGGCATTATAACTTTTGAAATTCTAGTTGAAATTTTGTTCTAAAACAGAGATTTTTAAAAAAAGTACCTACTGTGACGTTATTTACCTTATGATTGTAAAAAAAAACTGTGTAAGTATTTAAGAAAAATATAGGGTTATACAAATATGGAGATTTTTTGAGAATCGATGCTTGACCTTTTAAGAATTTATTACTCAAATGAAATTTTTTTTAAAACTGGCCAAGTTTGGATATGTCTGAGAGTTGTTATGTCCACTTAAGTGAGACAAATTTTACTTTACATGCTTTTGCATTAAGTTCTCTTTCCGAATCATATAAAAATTGTATATATTCACGAAGAAATTTTTTTTCTACAAAAAAAAAATAATATATGGGCTTTTTTGGGGAAAAACTTAAAAAATACGGTCCTATTTACATGTTCCAGCTTTGGATGCGTGTAGCTCCTTATAGGGACGAGATAACTGTTAGCAAGTTGCTCTTAAAAACATTAACTAATACTTAGTACAGCAAAATAATCACTCACCTACTCAATCAACATATATATGTAGTATGTTTCCTTTTCGCTTACATTTTAACTGGTAGAAAATTGGTAAAAGAAAGTGTTTCTTTTTTACTCTTTTATTTATTTTACAAATTTTTTTTATTTCTCATTAATTTAGCTTTTAGCTTTCAAAGATCTGTACTTCATTTCGTACAATAAACTTAAAAGCTTATTTGACCTTTGTTTTCTTTGTATGAAGCTTTTTTACTCTACGCCAAACACACACACACACTCCATTAACAATTTTTTTAACGAACGACACAACCAAAGCAACACACCGACCGGCACAAAATTGCATTCATACAATAATTTTTTTCTTACAATTTTATAACACTTTTTTCACATATTTACTTGATATTTTTTAACAATATTTTTACATATATTTATTAAGAAATATTTAAATTTTATATTTATGTAAAAATATTTGCAATTTTTTAACTTTTAACCCGATTTATTAATTAATGAATCGAGCTCTAATCACCGAACAACCGAACACTTGTTAAATTTCTAGAAAACTAAAAGAAGAATACAAGTAACGCTACTGTTGTTGTTGTTGTCATTAGTGTGTAGTAAATTGTACAAATGCATATGAGAGTGTTTGTTGTTATTTATTGTAATGATGATTTGCGTGGGAAATATTGAAGTTAGTTAAGAGATTAAATGATAGATATCAAGACAGATTTGTCAGTGATGGTCAATCAATGTTTTAGTGGTGCATTTGCAAGGGGAAAATTTTGGATGGCAAATATTGATGTTGGTTAAGAGATTAAGGGCCATTATTACAACTTGCCTTTAAGTTCGTAATAGTAAAAGGTAACTTTAAGTAATAGAAAAAGGTTGCTTTAAAGTTTACTTTTACTATTGGGAACATAAAGGCATGTTGTAATAATGGCCCTAAAGATGTCAAGACAGATTTGTCAGTGATGCAATGTGGTTTAGAATCGTTTTTTTGGAAATAATTCGGTATCTATTTGAGATATTGTTACGAAATTTCACATGGTTAGAGCTGAGGTCTTTTCGAGTTGATTTGCAGTTGTTCAGCTTCCTAGCGTTAATGGGGGCCAGTGAGTGGCCCCTCAAAGTTAGTCACCTCGGGTCTCAAATTTTTAAAAAAAAATCGCTAAAAATCCATTCTTAATCCGAATGAGCTGTAATTTAAAATATAAATAGTCCTTGAGAAGATCTACAAAACAGCGCTTACATGTGTAAGTTGTCTCCATTAGTTGAATAGATATTTAGGTTCATTGTTTTATTTATTTAAAATCTATCACACTTTTGGAAACCTTTTTTGTGCTCTTCAATTCCCTTTTAAAAAGAGCCCAATATCTCTGCACTGGCCTTAGCTCCGGGCAGTTTGGAGGATTTGCCTCTCTTGGTACAAATACCACATTATTGTTCTTGTACCACTCAAGGGCTTGTTTAGCAAAGTGACAGAATGCCAATTCCGGCCAAAAATAAGTGCACACATTATGAAGTGTTATGAATAGAAGCAACTTTTTGTAAACATTCCTTGATGTAAATTTCGGTATTTATAGAGCCCGTTGTAACAAATGATTGGCTTTTTTGCCGTAACTGCATATTGCTTGCCATACCAAGAACTTTTTGGGAAATTTTGTCTGCTTTTGGGTCCTAAACTTTTCTTCAACATTCCCTCGAGCATCTGCAACATAAAATTTTTGACCAGGAAGTTGCGAAAAATCTGCCAGAACATTCGTTTCGTCATCCATTATGCAGCAAGAATATTTTTTTATAAAACTTGATTTCAATTTCCGTCCTCTGTTTTTGGCCTCTAAATTTTTAACAGCGTCCCCGTCGGGAACTTTTTGAGCCTTGTATGTTTTTAAACCTGCATTAGCTTTAACTTTTCTTACCAAATAGTCCGAGTACTGAGCTAACCGGGCTGCTTTCCTACCGGATGTGTTGGAAACTCTTTTGAAAATGCTTTCTATTTTTTTTGGCTTTAGAAACATCATGTGGACCAGGTTTTCCATCAACGGATAAGTTCTCCCGGTACTGTTTAGTATTATTGGAAACAGTTTGACGACAGACCTTTGAATGCTTGACTAACTTTTTGAAAGACCAAGTTGGGTTTTGTTGAAAATATTTAATAATTTTAGTACCCACTTTTTTCTGGTCACTCATTTTAATCAGATTAACAACAAATCAACATAATTGGCATTAAACATAATAACTGACATGCTTTACAAAGGTAACTTGATCAAACAAAAAATCAAATAATACTTGGGTTAAAAGTTTTAATGAAAAACGTGTGTTAAGAATTTTGTTTTGTTACAATTATGGTCAAAAAAGTACAATTATAAAGGCTGATTGGTATAATTTTAAAACGTCAATTGCCAACCCTGGTATGAATTCTAGGAAGAACTTTAAGTTCAATAAGAGACACGCATACCAATGTTGTGTATAAAACTACTACAAAACTTTCAAGAAATAAATTGATAATCTATGAACTATTTCCAGTTACAAAAATGCTATTATTTAGCTCGTCATTGTTTATTCTCCTAGGTTAGTAAACTTTCTCTTAAAGAACCCTAACATATGCTCTCTTTATAGAACTGTGATCAAAAGTGATAATAAAAAAAAACTCGTATCTATAATGATTATGATTGTATACTACATATACAACAAATAAAACATCTTTGCCATTAAGTATTTGAGGTCTATTTAAATTTCAAAGTATAGTTAGTGTCAGTTTAAATTCAACAGCAACATGGCTTCAAATAGCGGACCTCAGTTACTAACACGAGATGAATGTTTAGAGATCATTAAAAATGATTTACTGCTCAAAGATACAAGCGATATAAACCTTCAGACATACAAAATTAAAAAATGTTCAGCAGATTTGGTGGGGTTTATGGGAGAGTATTATAAATTGGAAGTGGAGGCCTTAAATAAGGTAAAATTATAATAGTTATGGTGAAATATCGTTAGAATATTAACAATATGTATATGTTTTATTCTAGGTCAGCCAAGACACCATAAAACGCAGCTATTTTCTCAAATCTTTGCCGCTAGACAATGAACTCTATCGCGATGAATGTGAACGTAAAGGTTTCTTTACCAAAGAATCCAGCATTTATCAAAATATTTTACCAAATATACAAAAATATGCCCAGAAGCCGTTATATCCCAAAGCCTATTTAACACGCCAGGATTTATTGGTTTTGGAGGATTTTTCTGTGCCTGAAAAGAGCTTGAGGCAACTGCAGCCCCTTGAAGTTTATACCGTGAAACATTATCAATTGTTTTTACAACATTTAGCGGAACTACATGCCGCCAGTTTGGCTTGGGAGTTTAAGGAAAACGTTAATATTGGCCAACAATTTGAAAAAAATTTGTTTGAGTTACAATTGATCAATACCAATGAGTGGTATATAACGGGCATAAAGGTAAGTACTCCTCAAATTAAATTTAGGAATCTTTTATATTTTTAAAAAGTTGCTTTACAGGCTATTATATACCTGGCTCAACAGCATCCTAAATATCATTACACAGAAGCCTTGGAATTTATCAATCACAAACTTTACAGTATTCTTTTAAACATGGAAGATTTTACCAAACCCTCTCAAACGCTACACAATGTTCTGTGTCATCGTGATTCTTGGGATCGTAACATTTTTTGGGAACTGGATTTCAGCAATAAACCTATAGCTTGTCGCATAGTAGACTTCCAGTTAACACGCTACAGTCCACCAGCCATTGATGTTCTATATTTTCTATACAACAATTTTGAAAGTCCTCAACAAAGATCAAAATTATTAAAAGACCTCTTGCTTTACTATCATCAATCTTTAAGAGACGCTTTGAAACGTTTGGATTTATATGAAAATTTGATAACTCAAGCTGAGTTTGATCAAGATTGTCAACGTGCCCTATTGCCAGTCTTAACATTAAGAGCAATTTGTGAGCCTTTAATGAAGCTGCCTAAAGGTTGGTCTCAAACTATGCGCGATACAGAACCGGCCACTTTTGATTGTTATATGAATTCAGATCGCACGGAAATGTTTAGCAGAGTATCAGCTATAGATTCAAGTTATATGGATAAAGTTTTGTTGCCGGTACAGGAATTGTTGGAATATTTTGAATTTAAACCCAAATAAATAGCCAACATTTTTAAATGTTCTATTTTAAAATAATATAAATAAATAGAATCTTTAATACTTTAATACACCTCTAAGTTATGTCCGGTTTTATTTGAAAATCACATATAATTAGTTTTTAATATTAATTCCATCATATCCTCCACACATTCCAGCATATAACTCCCGAATTCCGCATCACTTTTCACCAGTTCCAAAACCTCCTGAGTACGATCCACATTTGTGTAACGGTGAAAATCCTCGGGTCGATTCAGTTTCAAGTCTTTTAGATAATCACCCGGAACTCTTAGGATTGTAGCAGCCATACAATTGTAAAGAGCACCAAATAAAGCCAATTCTTTCAAAGACTTTAAGAAATCCTCATAAGTTATAAACTCCTCAGCCTTAGCATCCATATTTAACAGTTCCTTGGAGAATTGTTCATAATAGTATTTAAAACAATCCAACTCAATAAGTTTTCTATCACGGGGTTTCATATTAATGTATAAAGTCATTAAAATATCAATAGCAGCTGGTGAATAACGACACAATTGAAAGTCCACAAAAACGGCTGGCTTTTTAAAGGGTTCCGTTTTCGAGCAGAAAACATTACCACCCCAAATATCACGATGGCAAAAGACATTGCAATATTTCGTAGAGGGATTTACCATGCCATACACAGTATCCAATATTGAGGGCAGTTCATTTTTTATGAAAAGCTGTAGAGGTTCTGCTTGATACATGGGATGCTGAAGGGTCACTGCTAGAACAGCCTGATAACAAATTCAAAATTATTAACAAATTGTTTATGTTCAGTAATGGCATTACATACCCTAATACCTGCTGTATACCATACCACTTTAGGGGAAACTGTTACTTCATATAGCACGTCCTTCATAAGTTCACCAATTTTCACTTGTTTTTGATGCTCAAAGGCCAAGCTGCAGGCATGCATTGAGGCTAAGCCTCTGAGTATAGTTTCTATTTCAGGTTTATTCAAAAAATTGCCCACATCATTTAGCGGTTTATAACCTAAATCCACAATATTTTGCATTACAAAGAGATCGGGTTTAACTAAATAACATTCGGCACACCAGATGTTGGGAGCTAAGATAATTAAGTTAAAAAAAATTATGCACTAATTAAACTTAAAAAATCAATAGAAAAATTTATCGATAGTAACAATTTTATATTGATAGATTATCGATAGCATTATATATAATTCTATAGAAAATTTATCGATAGGATTAATTGTCATAGAAAAGTCATCAATAGCAATCATTTTCTCTAGAAAGTAATCGATAGCAATAATTTTCTATTGAAAAGTAATCGATAACAACATTTGTCAGTAGAAAAATTAGAAAAATAAATAGCAACAACTTTCGATAGAAATGTAATCGTTAGCAAAAACTTTCTATAAAAAGTAATCGTCGTAAACAGTTTTCTATAGAAAAATAATCCATAGCAACAACTTTCGATAGAAAAGTAATTGATGGTAACGTTTTTCTATAGAAAACTTTCGGTGACAATAATTTGTTATAGAAAGCAATCGGGCAATCTATAGAAAATATTAGTTATCGATAACTATTTATCGATAACTTAATTTTTCTATAAAAAATTGATCGATAAGTAACTTTTTATATAAAAAATGTATCAATGTCTAAATTTTTCTATAGAAAATTTATCGATAACATAATTTGTCTATAGAAAATTTAACGATAACTAAATTTTTGTATAGAAAATTTATCGATAACTAAATTTTTCAATAAAAAATTTATCGATAACAAAATTTTTCTATTGACAGTTTATCCATAACATAATTTTTCTATAAAAATTTATCGATAAGTAACTTTTTATATAAAAAATGTATCAATGACTAAATTCTTCTATAGAAAATTTAACGATAATTAAATTTTTGTATAAAAAATTTATCGATAACTAAATTTTTCAATAGAAAATTTATCGATAACTGAATTGTTCTATGGACAATTTATCGATAACTTAATTTTTCTATAAAAAATTGATCGATAAGTAACTTTTTTTATAGAAAATGTATCAATGACTAAATTTTTCTATAGTAAATGTATCGATAACATTATTTTTCTGTAGAAAATGTGTCAATAACTAAATTTTTCTATATAAAATTTATCGAAATCTAATCTTTTCTGTAGAAAATTTATCGATAACTAAATTTTTTTATAGAAAATGTATCGATAACTAAATTTTTCTATATAAAAATTTATCGAAAACTAAATTTTACTATAGAAATTTTATCGATAACTTAATTTTTCTATATAAAAATTTATCGATGACTAAATTTTTCTACAGAAAATTTATTGATAACTAAAATTGTATCTAGAAAATTTATCGATAACTAAATTTTTCTATAGAAAATTTATCGATAACTTAATTTTTCTATAGAAAATTTATCGATAACAAAATTTTTCTATAGAAAATTTATCGATAACTAAAATTTCTATTGAAAATTTATCGATGACTAAATTTTTCTGTAGAAAATTTATCGATAACTAAATTTTTCTATATAAAAATTTATCAAAAACTAAATTTTACTATAGAAAATTTATCGATAACTAAATTTTTCTATATAAAAATTTATCGATTACTAAATTTTTCTACAGAAAATTTATTGATAACTAAAATTTTATCTAGAAAATTTATCGATAACTAAATTTTTCTATAGAAAATTTATCGATAACTTAATTTTTCTATAGAAAATTTATCGATAACTAAATTTTTCTATAGAAAATTTATCGATAACTAAAATTTCTATGGAAAATTTATCGATAACTAAATTTTTCTATATGCAAGTTTATCAATTCTAGACAATTTATCGATAAAAAAAATTTCTGTTTAAAATTTTCTCGATAACAAAATTTTTCTATAGAAAATTTAACGATAACACAAATTTTCTATAAAAAATTATCGTTAACTCAAGTTGTCTTTAATATTTTTTTTATAGAAAATTTCTCAGTAACAAAATTTTTTTTATAGAAATCTTCTTAAAAAGATTTTTCAATAGAAAATTTATCGATAACTGAATTGTTCTATGGACAATTTATCGATAACTTAATTTTTCTATAAAAAATTGATCGATAAGTAACTTTTTTTATAGAAAATGTATCAATGACTAAATTTTTCTATAGTAAATGTATCGATAACATTATTTTTCTGTAGAAAATGTGTCAATAACTAAATTTTTCTATATAAAATTTATCGAAATCTAATCTTTTCTGTAGAAAATTTATCGATAACTAAATTTTTTTATAGAAAATGTATCGATAACTAAATTTTTCTATATAAAAATTTATCGAAAACTAAATTTTACTATAGAAATTTTATCGATAACTTAATTTTTCTATATAAAAATTTATCGATGACTAAATTTTTCTACAGAAAATTTATTGATAACTAAAATTGTATCTAGAAAATTTATCGATAACTAAATTTTTCTATAGAAAATTTATCGATAACTTAATTTTTCTATAGAAAATTTATCGATAACAAAATTTTTCTATAGAAAATTTATCGATAACTAAAATTTCTATTGAAAATTTATCGATGACTAAATTTTTCTGTAGAAAATTTATCGATAACTAAATTTTTCTATATAAAAATTTATCAAAAACTAAATTTTACTATAGAAAATTTATCGATAACTAAATTTTTCTATATAAAAATTTATCGATTACTAAATTTTTCTACAGAAAATTTATTGATAACTAAAATTTTATCTAGAAAATTTATCGATAACTAAATTTTTCTATAGAAAATTTATCGATAACTTAATTTTTCTATAGAAAATTTATCGATAACTAAATTTTTCTATAGAAAATTTATCGATAACTAAAATTTCTATGGAAAATTTATCGATAACTAAATTTTTCTATATGCAAGTTTATCAATTCTAGACAATTTATCGATAAAAAAAATTTCTGTTTAAAATTTTCTCGATAACAAAATTTTTCTATAGAAAATTTAACGATAACACAAATTTTCTATAAAAAATTATCGTTAACTCAAGTTGTCTTTAATATTTTTTTTATAGAAAATTTCTCAGTAACAAAATTTTTTTTATAGAAATCTTCTTAAAAAGATTTTTCTATAGAAAATGCATCGCATCAACATAAACTTACACAATTTCCTCATTTCGTTTAGAAGTCTCATGTAAAGTGTTGATTCTTTTTTCAAAATTCCCGATTTTTCAATGAAATCACACATGTCGGGATTTTGATACGGCATAGTTTTAACAAATAAACGTCTTTGTGATACATGGCTTTCCTGCAAAAAGAAAATCAAATGCAATTAAATTTAAACCATTTCATGAGAACCCTCTAGTACTTACTTACATTTTCTACTTGATACTTTATATGCAAATGGAAATATTCACCCAAATAGCCCACAGTGCCTAGCTCTGGTATGATATCATATGATACCAATGACCCTTTTGCATTTTCCTCTCGTAAGATTTTCTCCAATATCAGTTGACATTCAGCTTTTGTTACTAAATCATGACGATGATGTCTTTCTAAAAGTTCTTTATTATTGTCTGTAGCACTCATTGTATTGTAAATTAATTATTATTTTTTTAAATATAAATTATCTTTCTTTAGCCACTTGTTTATCACGTGTAGATTATGTTTTTGTTTAGACTAACGATGATCTTATAGCTTGTGCTGTGTGTACAAAACTAATTGTTCCAATATATTTGAAAATTTAAAATTTTATTTTAGTCTAACTACTCGTTCTAGTGGTGATAAGATAAGTAAGAGTGATTACAAATATACGAAGAGCAATATAAGCACTTTTTTAAATTAAGTGATGTGAGCTATACTAAATGCTAGTATTTACGAGAATAATAAAAAAAAACAAATTGACTAGATGGCAATAAAACGATTGCGAAGAGAACAGCAAATAAGATAAAGTTATCACTTTCTTAGCAAAATTCTCTTCTTAAATTTATGTGCTCTTAAAGCATCTCAATTTCCTCAGTTAACAAGTGAAAGTGTTGCCATTAAGATATCGAGACACTCTGATTACAAATATTCGTAAAACTTGTGTGTACCATTTTTCGAAAGAAAATGTTTGCTATAACTTAAATATAGACAATTGTTGCTAATGATAATTGTCTATATAAAACTGTTGTTAGTGATGACATTTCTATAGATTGCTATCGATAATTTTTTGTAGACAAGTTTTGCTATCGATCACTTCTCTAGAGGAAACTGTTAATTTTTCTATAAAAAAAACTTAACTATAGATAATTTGTTTATAGAAAAACTAAGCTATTTATATACATACATTTAAATCTATCAACCATTTTAAATGCATTTAATTTTATTTCATTAAAACTATCAGTTCCATTATTCGAAATAAATTCATTAATTCCAATGATTTAATTTTTTATATTGTAATTTTTATTTAAAACTAGTTGACCTTCCCGGCTTCGCTCGGTAGCTATTTACTAATGTTAGTTCTTCAAGTTTCTCCAAAAAATTTCTCTTATTAAAAAAATTGAGAAGTGAAAAGTAGGCAATATATTAAAAATTTAAATTTCCGAATTTTTAAATTTTTTTTTCTTTACACTCCTGAAAATTTCGAATCGAATAAAAAAAAAATCAGCCAAATCGCTCCAGCCCTTCTCACGTGATGCGATTACATACATGGACAATTTCATTTTTATATATATAGATTTGATAAATAATATTTATCTTCTCATTCTTATAGAGGCATTTATAATAAAAATACTACTAAAATCATAATTATTTCTTAATAAACATTTGATTTTATAGAAATATCCACAACCGCCTCAATAATGTCCTCTATACTCTCCTCCATTAACATCCGGAATTCTTCATTCTCCCCCATATACTCCAACAATTTTTCCGATCTCTCCTCATTTTTATAATAATCCGTTACAATTTCTTTAGGTACTTTCAAAATTGTGGCAGCCAAAGCTCTATACACTAAACCAAATAGTTGAAACTCTTCAATGGATTCCAAAAATTCTGCTTCTGTGAAAATAACTTCATCTAGGGATTTATCGCCGGGAATATGATTTGTAACATGTTGCACCAATTGTTCATAATAATATCTCAAATATTCTGATTGTTTTTCCAGTCTCTCTTGTTTCGTTAAATTCATGAATAGTGTAAAGATAACATCAATGGCTGGGGGACTATAACGACAGGTTTGAAAATCTACAAACACAGCTGATTTTTCTGGATTATTATGATCCAGGAAAATATTACCACCCCAAGTATCGCGATGACACAAGACATTGCGATATTTGGGCGAAGGATTCACCATAAAGTAAATATTTCTCAGATGCAGCGGCAACTCCGAGATAATGAATTTTTGCGATACATCCGCTTGATATTTTGAATGATGTTTGGCTACTTCGAGTATGGCCTTGAGACCGGTCGTGAACCAGGGTATATCGGGATGTACAGTAATTTCTTTCAGACTTTCGTAAAAGATTTCCTCAATGGTTTCAGTTCTTTGCAATTCATAGAGCAGACTGGAAGCATGCATTGCTGCCAAGCCATTTAGTATAGGAAACATTTCACTTGGCTCTAAATTTACCTTTGAGGCTAACGAATGGAAGCCTACGCTGTCAAGATCTTCCAATACGAGAAGATTTTTATAGCACAAATAGACTTTGGGACACCAGGGTTCAGAGGCTGTAATAATAAATATATTAAAAGGGGGGTTAGGTAAAGTAGAGGGTTTAGAAATTATGTGACTAAGGCGGTAAGTTTAGTAAGAGATGAAATTTGGGTAATGACTCTATAAAAAATGTTTGCTATCGATAAATTTTCTATAGAAAATTGTTCTATCAATCACCTTTCTATAGAAAATTTTTGCTATCGACACTTTTTTATTGAAAATTGTAGCTATCGATCCCTTTTCTATAGAAAGCTGTTGCTATCGACACTTGTCTATACAAAATTGTACCTATCGATCGCTTTTCTATAGAAAACTGTTGCTATCGATCCCTTTTTCTATGGAAAATAGTTGCTGTCGACAACTTTTCTATAGAAAATGTTTGCTATCGACACATTTTCTACAGAAAATTGTTTCTATCGATAATTTTTCTATAGAAAATTTTTGCTATGGACACTTTTTTATTGAAAATTGTAGCTATCGATCGTTTTTTTATAGAATATTGTTTCTATCGATCACTTTTCTATAGAAAATTGTATCTATTGATCACTTTTCTATAGAAAACTGTTGCTATCGATCACTTTTCTATAGAAAATAGTTGCTGTCGACAACTTTTCTATAGAAAATAGTTGTTATCTACAAATTTTCTATAGCAAATTATTGCTAACGACAATTTATCTACATAAAATTGTTCTATCTATAATTTGTCTATATGAAATTGTTGATTTTGATCACTTTTCTATAGAAAATTTTATTGCTATCACATAATTTCTTATTTGGAACTTATGCTACGGATTTATTTTCTTTAAAAAAAATGAGCTATTAATTAATTTTCTTCATAATACGTTTTACATGGATTATTTAATTAAAAAAAAATATTTTATAGCAAATTTTAGTTAATAAAATTTCATAAAAAAAAATTTGTATGATTACTTTTCTATAGAAACATTTTGCTGTAACTAAAGTGTTATTAATTTGTTTTCAATGATTGTGAATAATGAATTCATATTTATTATTACTTAATTATAAAACCAAACTTACAGTATTTCTGCAATTTCGGCAATAACGAACCATACAAAGCACTTTCTTTGCGAAAAATCGTTACTTTCTCATGTTCTTCGTCTACGGGTGGTAGATTTTTAATAAAAAATCTCAACAATATGGCAGCACTTTCACCTTCTCCGCCATCTTCATTAGCTAACTGTAAATGATTTAATTGTCAGCCTATAAATATGCTTTAATTCTTAATACTTTAACTATAGTCAATGTATGAATGTTGCTTACCCACCTCATCATCATTATTTGGCTTAAAACATTCAATAGTTAAATGAAAATATTCACCCAAAAAACCTTTAGCTTCAGTGGCTGAAACAATGGTAAATGTTTTGACTTGTAAATTATTGCCGGTTTCGTGATTAAATTTTGTCACAATTTCTTTACACTCGTCTAAATTTAATAAAGATGCCAGATGTTCTTGAGACATGTTTGTTTTATGATAGTTTCTTCTCACTGATGTTTTTTTTTTTTATTCTTAATTTTAGAACTTTTTTTGTTTTTTTGGCTTTTATCCAATAAATTATTTTTTTTGCGTAAATTCTCTTAACAAAATGTAGTTTTGTTCACGTTGTACTCTTTTCGAATCTTTGGAATTCACTGATCGCCCGGTCGTGTTTAGTTTAGAAATTTCTTACACATTTTGTTTTCTAGTTTTTTTTTTTTTTTTGTTGGTCTAAATTTGTTTGCTATTTAATCTAATCATTTGTACAAGTGTTCCCACTTGCCACTTGCTCACCGAATTGTTCTCTAATTCAATTAACTGCTTATTTTCGTACTTTGTTGTTTCCCTATTTGGCCGATAATGTATTGATAAATTTTGTTATTTTAATAGCGTATAGAATTTGTTTATCAAATTGCATTATCAATTATGATAAAAAATAAATTAAATTGTATTGAATGTTTTTGAGTTTGGAGAGCCTTTAGGGGGCGTATTCGAATAGTAATGTGTTAATTATGAAAGATCTTCAGAAAACAGTGTGACTAAAATTTTAGCAAACCGGAATATGTATATTATATACATATTTTTTTTATATGTTTCTTAATTGTTCCTTAAAAATTTCAACTGTTTAATGCATTTTTATCATTGATATTTTATACATTGCATAAAATATTCATTTCACGATTTGCTATCAAGTTTTTTTTGCAATACAATTTTTCCATTTCAACTTAAAGTTCTGATAATAATTGTTTGACACAATCTATTTATTTATGACGTATAGGTATCAATGACCACAAATTAAAAATGTTTATTTTTTATCTCAATATTATTGAAATATTCTCATATAAATTTACGAGTATTTACAGTGCTTAGTAAGAGTTGTGAGTATTTTCTTTATTTATAATAAAGAAAAAATGCTGTAGTACAAACATTTTAAATAAATATTATTTATTTTAAATGAGTTAACAATTTAGTTGATGAATAATAAACCATATTTGATTAGATTAAAAATTAATTATTTTAACACGAAATTTAAAAATAGCAGATTATATTTGAGGTGTATATCATAAATATGAATAATTATTTAAAATCATTATACTCGTAGACTATAAGGAGGAGTGGATTGGGGTCTAACTCACTCGTAGTGCCTATTCACATTATGAAGTGGCACCAGAAGTGGAAATACATGAATTCCTTGGCATTATGATATGCAACCTGAATTCATTGCTCATTCGGCAGATTAAGAATATGTTCTTTGATATAAACACCTTTTAATTTTGAAGCTTATTACTTACAGACACATATTCCCGTAACAGTATCTCAGAGTTTTCAACTGCCCACCCCAATATAACACCGACCGTTTCCAATAGTCCCTGAAGTCTTAAGGCTTGTGTAAAGAAAAACTAATCTGATTAACATTTCAAATCAAAATAATTCAATACAAAGTTCAATATTGATAAGAATTTTAAGTGTAGAACTTACATACTCACAACCTCGGGCATTTTTTAAGCCCAATATAACTTGATATTGTAAAAAACTACACAAAAAAGTAAATTTAATTCAAAAAAGTTTTCGAGCATGGCCGTATGTCACGAATAACACGAACAATCTTGTCCTCCAAGGCGTCAATTGTTGCAGGTTTGTCAGCATAAAACAGTGACTCCACGTGGCTCCACCGGAAATAATCGAGAGGTGTCAAATCTCGAAATGAAGTTATCTTCAAATTTTGATTTCAATAAATCGATGGTTGCGTTCGCCGCCGGAGGTCGCTTTACGGTTAATGAAGATCATGATCAAAGATTTTTTATTTGGAAAATTCAACATTGATCCGTGCAAGAATCAATGTTGAATTTTCCAAATAAAAAAATCTTTGATCATGATCTTCATTGACCGAAAAGCGACCTCCGGCATCAGTTTTGAAGCAATAAGGTCCGATGATGAAACCAGCGTGTAAACCGCAACAAGCGGTGCATTTTTCTGGATGTAATGTAGTCTGTAGATTCTGTTGTGGATTGGTCTCACTCCATATACGGCAATTTTGTTTATTAACAAACCCGTTAAGCTAAGTCGTCTATAAGTTGCGCGAATCGATTACTGATTTTCAAACTAAATTTTAATAATTTGGTAGCACTGTTATATTGATTATAAATGTCAAAAAGAATGACAGTTCGTTTCACAGTTAACCCTTACGTAAGTTCTATCGGACTCTGGGAATGATACATTTTCGAATAGGAGGAGTATTCTTAACAAGCATCACTCAAGTGTGTGGACAACCAGCAGATAATGCCTTAATGTGGTAGTTGAAACTTATCTGTAATTTTCATTGGTGAAAGTGATTCCGTAACAACTTTGTGATGTCTTCTATCATAATCTAATTGAGCTGGTAATGGCTTACACACTTTTCAACAAGGATAGTCCGGTACGAGATTTTGACTGCGGCATAATACACAACAATTACATGAAAATCAACTGAAGAGACCATACATGACCATTAGGGCGGGTCGATTTAAAATCGCCCAAGTGACAAGGAAAATCCTACTCTAGGGATCAAAATAAGAAACTTTGCCCAAGGAACCATACCTCTAAAATGAATTCTTATTAACTTGATCAAAATGTCAAATTTTGAAAAATTTCAATTTGACCCATTTAAAGTGCCTCAATCGAGTCTAAATATATTTGGAGGGCCGACCCACTCATGCTAGTGGCACACCTCCTGGAACCCCCTGGGGGGTCCCCATATAAATTTTTGCAAAAATCACCATATTTGGCACTTTACATGATGTATGTTTTGTGTATAAATTTTGTTATAGAGCGTATGATTAATATAAATGTGATGTAGGTAATAAATAATATTAATCATGCGTCTATGAGAATCAGCATAACTTTATTTTTAAGATTTAGTTTAAACTTTAAACCAACATAACTTTAGCTCGCAATGAGCGAATTGATTAACACAAATAGTTTTAGCGTGCTTAAGTAGCGGAGGTTTCAACAAGCACAAAATGACGTTCGTAACATAATAAACAAATTTGGAAAAAATATGCTTAGGCAAATTCTCCAAATTTGACTTTTGGTTCAAAATAAGGACCATCAGAATTCATTTTAGAGGTATGGTCTCTTATTTTGATCCCTAGAATACGATTTTCTTTGTCACTTGGGCGATTTTTTTGCGTCCATACAAATCGACTCGCCCTAATGACCATATAACATAAACGCTCTTGTTGAACAACCATCATACCTGATAGTTAAGAATCATCTACTAATGGCTTTGGTATGACAAGAGTGGTTTCCCTGTAGTTGTTAACCATTAGCGAAGAGGAAAATTACTCAACTAAATATATCAACAACCTTCAGATGATGTTTGAACCTTAAATTTAAGACTCATCCATTGTTGGCTTTGTCAAATAATAAGTATAATTTTTTAACTACTGATTTTTCATCGACTTATAATGGATTACATACTATCAAAGCTAGTCAGGTACGGGATTTTGATACTTAGAAGGAATGCATTTTCGAAAAGAAGGAAGATGCTTTAAAGTGGTATTCAAATTCCATTGAGTCTAATTTAGTTAAACTTATAGCGGAGCACACAATGTCCTATAAGGATATTCCGGTGTTGGATTTTGCCTGAGTGAATTTATGATAACCAAGACATGTATAATTCAGGCGAAAGCCGAAAAAGAAGTAAAATGTAGAATAAATTTTAATATTTCCGCGCCTGGTCTAATTAGACATTTCCTGAGATCCAGAGAATCGCGGCACCATATGGCACTTTTTAAGTAGTTTTTGCATTAAAAAAATGTAACAAAAAACGTGTTTATCCAAATAGCTTCAAATGATGTAGATTACAAATTAGTCATAAATTAGGTTTTCGAATAAGTCGCTACAATTATTGCAAAATCGAAAGCTGTTGGGTTTTTTCAACACCTTTGGTTTACAATTTGTATTTTAGAATTACAAAAGTTGGTTTATCAGCCAATAAAGTCATGGTGACCGTTTTTTGGGAAGCACGCTATAAAATCCACATTGACTACCTTCAAAAGGGTACAACAATCAATGGAGAATATTATGCCTTCTTATTGGGTCGATTTAATTTTTCACGATGTTAATGCACACATGGGAAAAATCCATAACTTAGGCTACGAATTGCTCCCTATTGGCTGGACGGTAAAAGATTTGTCTCCGAAGATGAAATCATCTCACAAAAAAATACCTATTTTGATGACCTCGACAAATCTTATTTTTGGGAAGGGTTCATAAATTGGAGAAGCATTGGAGAAAGTGTATAGAGCTCAAAGGAGACTATGTTGAATAATAAAATGTGTTTTTATCCAAGTCACGGACTTATTATCCAAGCCCTCGTACGTCAATTTAACGTTTTAAAATTGATCCCAAATTCTACGATTTGTGCACAAACGGGTGTTGTTGCCAAAGATTCGAAAGGGTTAATTACTAATGCAATTTTGAAAATCAAATTAAATTTCATCTCTTTACCATTCAGCTTGAATTAATTCGTTGACTTCAAGCTTTAGTACGTCAAACTTATTGAATTCATTCCCTTAAGAATTCACTCAACAATGAATGAATTCTCTTCAAATAAAAGCCGATGGATAAAGCTAAAGAATTGTTTTTTTTTTTAAAGGATTTATTGAATGAGTTGCAGATATTACTTCTGAACTATGATTTTAGTGAGTTAAGCTAAAATTAAATTAATTAATTCGCAGCTCTGGTTGTTATGCTATTAATTTTTACGTTGGGTGTAGGTTTCCAATATGGTGGAATTTAAAGCTGTCTAAGCTTTATGCTCCTAATGTTAACATTGGTGACAAGGTGTAGCAGGGAGTTACCACGATAAGCTACAGTCATCCAAGAAATCTAACAAAATCGCAAAAGTTAAATGCTCGCAAAGTCATCAATAACATACATAAATGAATCTTCTTAGCAAGATTATACAAATACGTACTTCCCTTCCCAAATTTAAGAATTTATTTAATCTGTTATCACATCTAAGTAAGTAACAAAACTGGCTCCCTTCCCAAATTTAAGAATTTATTTAATTTTTTATCACTTCTATGTAAGTAACAAAACTAGTGCATATTTGTTTTTTAATATTTGTTTACACCTTTATGACAACAATATTTTTTTTATAAACAAAAAAATCTGAACATTTTTATTTAGATAACAAATGCTAAAAATATAGAAATGTGTAAAAACAAAAACTAAATAAATTTAGATTAGTAAATACAATTATTGTTATCACTGTTTTATACACAACGAAAACTGCAGTTACTAAAAACAAAATCTATTCGATAGTGCAGATAAAAAGCATACATTTTATCTAGATCAAGAAAAGCTAACGACACACATAAACAAAGTCAAGATCATAGAGATTAGTTTGCAAACTCTAACCCCCTCGATCAATTAGGAAGCAGTTTGTTGTAATTGCTGACGCACTAAACGTTTCTCGTACAACATGCTGCCATAGGGGCGTATGGTGATGTAGTAAAAGATTTCCACAAAACTTAAAAGACTGGCACCCACAAACAAGCCAGTAGTGCCACCAATAGATACTAAGAGTAAAAATTATTTAAAAGAAAAATATTTCTAAAATTAAACTTACAACTTACCCACTAAATCCAATTTGCCTCTAACCACATTACGTTTATAACGTTCTGTGGGTAATTCCACCAAAGCAATTTCTACCTTTGAAACCGGATTTTGATTATAAATACTGAAATTGTTATTATATTAAGTATTATATCGTATAACACTTTCAATAGACCATACTTCTCCTTACTATCCACCACTGTTGTAATATCCACCTCTGTGCAGGAGGGCAAACAATCACACACCAATCCCTTGCGTCCCTTGGACCACTTTGCTATAATAACAGATAAATCCTCATAGTTGCGATTGAGACATTCCAAACCATCCATATTGCATTTCTGGGAACTGGGTGTATTGGGTGACAGATGACTGGAACAGTTACACAATTCCAATTGTTTGTCTTTGCGACATTGCACCGTACAGGCACTGTAACTGTAATAACGATGTACATCCAAATTGTTTTCATCGTTGAAACGACAATTGCGTTGCGACACACTAGTCGCACGAATTTGTTCATCGTTTTGAATGTCACGTTTGGAAATGTGACGTCTTTTGAATGGGAATCATAGGAAGGGATTATAGGGGAAACTAAATAGTTAGGTCGATTTACTTACACAAAGGAAATGTAAGGTCCCACCACTAAATAATCGGTTTTGGGTGTTACTAAAGTTGGCACTTCCTCTTCACCTAAAATGAAGACCTTCAAAGAAGAGCATAGAATTTTTTATTTAGGGGAGAATCGATTATATTTTAAATGGTTCCAAGTCGAACTACTGGCTTAACATTTAGAATGACCAAATAAGAATAATAAACATACAAATATTCCAAAAAAACAAGTAAGAGAGCTATATTCGGCTGTGCCGAATCTTATATTCCGTTCACCAAATTATACTTTAAAATAAAAATTTTTAACATTTTAGTGAACATTTGTATTCCCGATGTTGACTCATTGTAGATCCGACTTACTATGGCGTTATATATGTCGTTGCGAAGGTATTTGAAATATCTATCATTAGATATCCATGTTGTCTATATTAATGATTTAGTAATCCAGATATATTTCAAAAATATGTAAAAAATCTAGGTTGTCCTAGTTACTTCTTAACTTACCACAGCTTCCGTGTAAATATCCATTTTCAACGCTCCCGGACCAGTGTAACGATTAGACCACATATTTAATTTGGGGCCATTATTTCTCCTAAAAACGCATTAAACACAATCAAACAATTTCAATTTATAACATCACTCTTGTATATCCTTTTTACTGACCCTGCTTGCAACGAATTTATGGCATAACATAGGCCCAACTCTGTTTCCATACGATGAAAATATTTGCAGCACTCAAAAGGTTTATTATTCCACAAGCAATTCTTAATAGTGTTCTCACAGCTGCTGCGCACCAACTGGGCATAATAGGAAAAATTCGAATAGAAACAATTCTCAGAAGGTTCCTCTCCACCACACTCGTGAACTGTGTGATACGATTCGCCACGGAAGAAAGCTATTTCACTAAGAACTTCTTCCAAGGTAAAATCATGGTCCGCACCCCAGAGTCTAAAACGTTAAGAGCCATTAAAAAGTTCGATGCATATGTGTTTTAATACTCACTGTTCCGCCACTTCTTGTATTCTATCCATATTTTTTGATTCACACACCACTATGGCTGGAAAATTTGTCTCCCAGTCGCGGTAGCTGGATTCCACACCAAAGCTAATGGCATTATTTTCAAATGCAGCTAGTTTGAATAAATATGTTAAATATTTCTTAATAAAGACTAATAAGATTCGTTGCAGCCAAATTTACAAGTTTTATGGCATAGTGTTCCTTTGTTCGAAACCACTTCATAAATTAATGTTTTCAACAACTTATAAGCTTGGCTAGTGAATGCATCTATATATTCCTTTACCCAATGATACTTTTATTAATTTCCACGAGGCAAACCATGAAGCCAATAGACACAAACCCCAAAATGTCTTCTCCATCCAGGTTGACTCTTTATCCACTATAAAACGTGCCCCATGCAATGTGGAATTTTGTAAATATTCCTCAACCACATCACGTACACGCATCATTTTTTGTCTCCTTTAAAACACCGAGCACTTAGTTCTGTTTAATGGTTCTATTAAGACTGCAGTTCATGTCGTTTAGTTTGAGCGCTTTTAAATGGTTTTTCGTTGGATTAGTGTTGTAAGTTTAATTATTCCTTAGATGGTTTATCTTAATTGCCAAATTGTACAAGTGTTTTAATTCCCATTATTAGAGGTATTATACATACATTTTGGTTGTTATACAGAAAAACTAATTCAAAAATCAGTTTTACTCAAAAAAAAAAACAAATGCTGAAATGAATTCAATTGCTTCTACATAAATGAAATAAATACCAAAAATTTAATTCTAATAGTTGTAGGTTGTAGTACCAAAAAGAACTGAACTAGAACTGAACTAGAACTGAACTAGAAATGAACTAGAAATGAACTAGAACTGAACTAGAACTGAACTAGAACTGAACTAGAACTGAACTAGAACTGAACTAGAACTGAAGTAGAACTGAACTAGAACTGAACTAGAACTGAACTAGAACTGAACTAGAACTGAACTAGAACTGAACTAGAACTGAACTAGAACTGAACTAGAACTGAACTAGAACTGAACTAGAACTGAACTAGAACTGAACTAGAACTGAACTAGAACTGAACTAGAACTGAACTAGAACTGAACTAGAACTGAACTAGAACTGAACTAGAACTGAACTAGAACTGAACTAGAACTGAACTAGAACTGAACTAGAACTGAACTGAACTGAACTGAACTAGAACTGAACTAGAACTGAACTAGAACTGAACTAGAACTGAACTAGAACTGAACTAGAACTGAACTAGAACTGAACTAGAACTGAACTAGAACTGAACTAGAACTGAACTAGAACTGAACTAGAACTGAACTAGAACTGAACTAGAACTTACCATTTAAAGTCTTAAAAATAACTAAAAAATAAGAAAACATTGTGCATTTATTTCCTTAAAATACATTTCTTAAATTTATTTCTCTAAAACATAATTATCCACTAAATCCTCCAGCATATCCGTTAGTCTCTCACGATATACTCTATCTGTATTAAAAGCCTTCAAACAAATTTCCACTCTCTTACGTTCGAAGAAATCGGTGAAGCCATCGGTGGAGCTAGCTAAACTGTCAGTGCATTCTGGAGGTAAAATGGTCAGATGTGAGAATAGACATGACTCTATCAAACCGCACACACGAAATTCCTTAAAAGAATCATAAAATTGTTCTCTGGGTATAAAATCTTCGATAGAGAGTTTTTGCTGCTGCAAAAATTCCTTCATAAATGTGTAATAATCCATCAATAAATCCATAAGATATTTTGAACGAAATTCTCTGGATGTAGGAATAGTTAGAATGGTAATTAAATCCAACATGGGAGGAGCATATCGAGCCAATTGAAAGTCCACAAAACGTGCTTGCAGGGGTGTTTTGCCATCTTCATTGTACTGGAACATGACATTATTAGCCCACATGTCACCGTGAGAGAAAACATTTTGATATTTCGTAGATGTTTGAGCCATGGGATATATAACAGACATTTTTGCTTGCAAGTTATTTAGAATTTCATCCAAATGGGTTTGATATTTAGGCATTAGTTTAACAAATTCTTTGAAAACTGTCAAAGCATTGCGAAAATTCTGATAGCGCATGTGATCTGTTGGATAATTTAAGGGATATGCATTCTCCACACAAGCTTCTGCATGTAATACATTGAACTTCTTCTTTTCTTTGATCTCATATACAATTGAGGCAGCATGCATACCTGCCAACGTCTTAACGGTACATTTTAAATGAGGATAATCCAGCAAACCATCTCTGCCTGCTGCCATTTTGTACTGCAGCAAATTTAAGTCCTCCAACACTAACAAAGTGTTATCGGCATAGTAACACTTGGGAGAAATGCCTGGAAAAATTTTCTCCAGCTTGGGCAAGACTTCACAGAAAACAGACTTTTCTTTTTTGTAAACACCAAACTGTTCCAAATACTCCATACGCGATGCTATTTCCACTGGAGCTGTTTTCGTAAAAAATCGTATGGTTTGTAATTGCTTCTCATCACTTTTTCGGTTGTGCGTGCAGATATTCACTGTTAAGAAACGATGATAACCAAAAAATCCAGAAAGATCTTCAGATACGGGCTTTAAATTATGATCAACAATTTCAATATTTACTTGATCCCCCACTCCATGATCCTTTAAGTAACTGTTGCATAGACTTTGTATATCGCTGGTAGTTAGTGCTATGGGATTAGCCATATTTCCTATAGAGTTGATAGCGTTTAAGAATTGTTGTGTGACTTTTATTTTTATCCACGTTTATATATACACAAGAGCAGTTAGTTTGCGTGTTTAAGTAGCTAAGACACAATGTTCTCTGGCTGAGACAATTTATCTAGATTAAGTTAACGAAAATTATTTTTAGTTGACAAACTAAATCTTATTTACTTTGTAGAGATAATTATAATTTTATTTATGTTGTTTTAATTTTAAACTCATAAAAGTTTATGGGTGGTACTTCAAATTTGTAACAAGCTTTGCGACAAATGTTAGATACCCTACTTTCCACATCTTGTAGCATTAGTACTAGATTCGAAAGATGAATCTCATTGTTTGTTACTCATACATAGAGTAAGTCATCACTGGTTGAACATCCGCTAAGGATTGTTTGGTAATGAAAACAATCGATCTTATACATGGTAATATTTGAAATATTTTATTACATATCATCCATCTTGTCATAGGTTTGTTTGAAAATGTTATGCGTCCATGAAAACATTTCAATTTAATTACACTAACTTTTTTACTAAAACAGAACTAGAACAGAACTAGAACTAGAACTAGAACTAGAACAAGAACAGAACTAGAACAGAACTAGAACAGAACTAGAACAGAACTAGAACGGAACTAGAACAGAACGAGAACAGAACTAGAACTAGAACAGAACTAGAACAGAACTAGAACAGAACTAGAACAGAACTAGAACAGAACTAGAACAGAACTAGAACAGAACTAGAACAGAACTAGAACAGAACTAGAACAAAACTAGAACAGTACTAGAACAGAACTAGAACAGAACTAGAACAGAACTAGAACAGAACTAGAACAGAACTAGAACAGAACTAGAACAGAACTAGAACAGAACTAGAACAGAACTAGAACAGAACTAGAACAGAACTAGAACAGAACTAGAACAGAACTAGAACAGAACTAGAACAGAACTAGAACAGAACTAGAACAGAACTAGAACAGAACTAGAACAGAACTAGAACAGAACTAGAACAGAACTAGAACAGAACTAGAACAGAACTAGAACAGAACTAGAACAGAACTAGAACAGAACTAGAACAGAACTAGAACAGAACTAGAACAGAACTAGAACAGAACTAGAACAGAACTAGAACAGAACTAGAACAGAACTAGAACAGAACTAGAACAGAACTAGAACAGAACTAGAACAGAACTAGAACAGAACTAGAACAGAACTAGAACAGAACTAGAACAGAACTAGAACAGAACTAGAACAGAACTAGAACAGAACTAGAACAGAACTAGAACAGAACTAGAACAGAACTAGAACAGAACTAGAACAGAACTAGAACAGAACTAGAACAGAACTAGAACAGAACTAGAACAGAACTAGAACAGAACTAGAACAGAACTAGAACAGAACTAGAACAGAACTAGAACAGAACTAGAACAGAACTAGAACAGAACTAGAACAGAACTAGAACAGAACTAGAACAGAACTAGAACAGAACTAGAACAGAACTAGAACAGAACTAGAACAGAACTAGAACAGAACTAGAACAGAACTAGAACAGAACTAGAACAGAACTAGAACAGAACTAGAACAGAACTAGAACAGAACTAGAACAGAACTAGAACAGAACTAGAACAGAACTAGAACAGAACTAGAACAGAACTAGAACAGAACTAGAACAGAACTAGAACAGAACTAGAACAGAACTAGAACAGAACTAGAACAGAACTAGAACAGAACTAGAACAGAACTAGAACAGAACTAGAACAGAACTAGAACAGAACTAGAACAGAACTAGAACAGAACTAGAACAGAACTAGAACAGAACTAGAACAGAACTAGAACAGAACTAGAACAGAACTAGAACAGAACTAGAACAGAACTAGAACAGAACTGGAACAGAACTAGAACAGAACTAGAACAGAACTAGAACAGAACTAGAGCAGAACTAGAACAAAACTAGAACAGTACTAGAACAGAACTAGAACAGAACTAGAACAGAACTAGAACAGAACTAGAACAGAACTAGAACAGAACTAGAACAGAACTAGAACAGAACTAGAACAGAACTAGAACAGAACTAGAACAGAACTAGAACAGAACTAGAACAGAACTAGAACAGAACTAGAACAGAACTAGAACAGAACTAGAACAGAACTAGAACAGAACTAGAACAGAACTAGAACAGAACTAGAACAGAACTAGAACAGAACTAGAACAGAACTAGAACAGAACTAGAACAGAACTAGAACAGAACTAGAACAGAACTAGAACAGAACTAGAACAGAACTAGAACAGAACTAGAACAGAACTAGAACAGAACTAGAACAGAACTGGAACAGAACTAGAACAGAACTAGAACAGAACTAGAACAGAACTAGAGCAGAACTAGAACAAAACTAGAACAGTACTAGAACAGAACTAGAACAGAACTAGAACAGAACTAGAACAGAACTAGAACAGAACTAGAACAGAACTAGAACAGAATTAGAACAGAACTAGAACAGAACTAGAACAGAACTAGAACAGAACTAGAACAGAACTAGAACAGAACAGAACAGAACAGAACTAGAACAGAACTAGAACAGAACTAGAACAGAACTAGAACAGAACTAGAACAGAACTAGAACAGAACTAGAACTAGAACAGAACTAGAACAGAACTAGAACAGAACTAGAACAGAACTAGAACAGAACTAGAACAGAACTAGAACAGAACTAGAACAGAACTAGAACAGAACTAGAACAGAACTAGAACAGAACTAGAACAGAACTAGAACAGAACTAGAACAGAACTAGAACAGAACTAGAACAGAACTAGAACAGAACTAGAACAGAACTAGAACAGAACTAGAACAGAACTAGAACAGAACTAGAACAGAACTAGAACAGAACTAGAACAGAACTAGAACAGAACTAGAACAGAACTAGAACAGAACTAGAACAGAACTAGAACAGAACTAGAACAGAACTAGAACAGAACTAGAACAGAACTAGAACAGAACTAGAACAGAACTAGAACAGAACTAGAACAGAACTAGAACAGAACTAGAACAGAACTAGAACAGAACTAGAACAGAACTAGAGCAGAACAGAACAGAACAGAACAGAACAGAACAGAACAGAACAGAACAGAACAGAACAGAACTAGAACAGAACTAGAACAGAACTAGAACAGAACTAGAACAGAACAGAACTCGAATCATAACAGAAAAGAAATCTGGTGATTGTATACCCATTTTCTACAGTATGTCAAAACGTTTTGCTTAGCTAAAACATTGTTTTATTTTACCCATTATATTTTTAATACTTAACACATCTTCTTCAATGACCCCATAGTTTTTATTTTGTTCATTATTAAAACGTAAATCTTTATTATTTAGCCCATAAATTTTATAATATTTTCTCTTGTCTTTAACTATACAAATATTGACTCGGTACAATCTCTTAATATATATCAATAAAATAATTTAAAACTCGCAAGCAGTTAATTTATTATGTTTATATTAAGGTTTATTTTTATTTTCCTAAATAGTTACTGCACTAAAATAAAATTATCAACTAAATCTTCCAACATGTCGGTTAATCTCGTTCTATAAGTCTCATCCGTATGGAAGGCTTTCAAACAAATCTCCACACGTTTGCGATCAAAGAAATCGGTAAAACCATCAGCGGAGCCAGTCAGACATTGAGTTAACTCGGATGGTAATATGGTTAAATGAGAAAATAGGCAGGATTCAATGAGGCCACAAATACGGAACTCCTGCAATGAAGCATATAATTCTTCCTCGGTGATGAAATCTTTAATGTCAAGATTTTCACGTTTTAAGAATTCGGTCATAAAACGATAATAGTCGGCTATGAGTTCCATGAGATATTTCGAGCGGAATTCCCTGGAAGTGGGTATGGTTAGAATAGTAATGAGGTCGATCATGGGGGGAGCATAGCGGGCCAATTGAAAGTCCACAAAACGGGAGTGTATGGGTATGTCACCATATTTACTGTACTGGAACATAATATTATTGGCCCACAAATCACCATGGGAAAATACATTCTGATATTTCTTGGATGTTTGCACTAGCTTGAAAATAAGCTCCATTTTATTCTGGATATTTGAGAGTATGAAGTCCAAATTATTTTGATATTTGGGCATTTGTTTAATCAGTTCCTTAAATACATTGACGCCGTTGCTAAAATTTTGAAAACGTACATGATCGGTGGAACAATTCTTAGGATAAGCATTTTCTATGGCAGCCAAAGGATGTAATTCATAGAATTTTTGTTTTTGTTTTACCTCATACACCAAAGAGGCCGAATGCAAAGCAGCTAAATTTTTAACAGCACATTTTAAGTGTTCACGGTCATAGAGACCATCTCGTCCTGAGCCCATTTTGTAGCCTTGCTGATGCAAATCCTCGAATACCAACCAATTGTTGTCTGCATAATAGCACTTGGGAGCTATACCCTCAAAAATCTCTTGCAGCCTGGGTAAGACATCACGATAGACTGCAATCTCCTTTTTGAAAACACCAAACTGCTCCATATACTCCATGCGCGAGGCAATTTCCATGGGTGCGGATTTGGTAAAGAATCTTAACTTTTGCACGGAATCTTGGTTGCCAGCATTTTTCTTAGAGATCTCCACTATCAAATAGCGATGATTGCCTAAAAATCCGGAAGGATCTTCTGATATGGGTTTCAGTTTGTAATAGTTGATGTCAAAATCCTGGCCAATTTTTTGCTGCTGTTGTTCTTTATCGTTGGCTTCATAATCCTTGAAATAGCGGCGACACAAACCCTGCACATCGTTTGCGGATAATTCTATAACAGCAGCCATTTTTATAAATATTTTTTTGGACTTTTGGGAAATAAATTTTTTTGCACTGCCGCCAATTGAATAACTGTTTAGTTTAACTGTCTAAAATATAATGTGTTTTATTTTCCTCGAGCATTTTATCTTTATTTTTAACTTTAGTCAAATGTTGTGTTTGTTTCACAGCCTCATAATCTAAATCTGTAGCCTTTTGTTTAAGTTTTATTATTGTAATTATTTATAATGCAAATATCTTAAATTGTAAAACAATTTTATTAGATTTTTGTAGCTTCTTTTTCAAGTCAGCCACCCTAGAAGTGATGATCACTCTTAAAACTTCCATTTAAAAGTGAGTTTTCAATTTTCATAAACAATTTCGCTGCATTCAAAAATTGCTTTGGCTCTAAGAAATCTTTTTTCTTTAAATCGTTTTCGTCAGAAGTCTAAGATAAAAATTAAACAAATATTTACATTTCAAAATTTATTTTGATGATAAGGAGCGCAATTTTTGGAAACATTGATTGTCATATTGCCACCCATTTCATCAGCTTAGATTTTCACACACACATCACATTTGTTTGTTTTATTTAATTTAGATCACAAATAACTTTTGGCTTCTCTTTTTTTTATCACTTTTAATCATAAATATTTCTTGAATTATTTTTAAACTAAAACATGTGTTTTTTTTCAACTAAAAAATGTAAACAGTTCATGAGCGAATTTATGCTTTCGGGATTAAAATTTTAATTAAAAAAACTTTAAACATATAACGTATAGTTTGCAGTTTTACCCCATACAAGCTTTAAACTTCCAAATGATCACTCATAAACCCGAGTTACAATTCTGAATTGCCAACTATCTTAACTACAACGTTGTTGCCTTAACTAAGCTCTTCATTTAAGCACAAATTTTAATATTTTCTACTTTTTATTTATTTATTCCAAGCAACTTGTTTCTTTCTCAACATCTTTTTTTCCAAGCTTAAACTTGTTAGTATTTTGTTTTAGCCAAAAAGTTAAAAACCTACAACTACTAAACTCAAATAACAACAAATATTTAATATTTTTTATTTTTTGTTAACTTCCCTACTTGCCACAACTATTAAAAGCCAGAGATTTACTATGTGCTGAGGGGTTTATAATTTTCAAGCAAAAACTATTAAATTCAGTTGTTTTTGAGTCGTGTTTGTTTAAACTTCATTTAGCGGTTAAAACGCAAAAAAAAAAAAAAAACTTAACAACATATAAACAATAAATTAACAAACATATGTTTGAAATTCATGTTCGCTAAATTCGTAACGGTTTTCAGTGCTGAACAAAACTAAATATTTTATTGAAAAATAATATTATTTGTAATAAAAAAAAAATAAAAGGATTATATTGTTTTGGTGATATTGCAAATTTGTTTCTAATTAAAAAATAATAATAAAATGTGAGTTGATTATGTAAGAAATGTTTTAAAATATGTAAAGCATAAATACTGAAAAGTGAAATTAATCGGGGTTGTTTATAGAATCCAATCATTGTCGGAATCGATTTTTAAAACTACTGAAAAAGTACACTGTTCTCGTGAAATCGAAAGATATCGGTTTTATATTCGTTCAAGAATTAAATGTAGCTTTTTTGTCGTTTTCAAAACCGATTCCGACAATGAGTGGATTCTATGACAACCCCGAATGGTTAATAGAAAAACTTTTTAAAATATTTCAATCAAAAAAATCTAAAGATAGTTTATTTTAAATTTATTTGATACAAAATATTTGTGTTTTATTTATCAACATTTATTTATACACACGCAGAGAAAAAGTATAGTTGTGCATGTTTACAGTAACCATTTCAAAATTTTTAAAAGTTTTTAACAATACCATAATATGGTTAACTTACGCTTCACATGATTGTATCAATCATATATATGGTTACAGTAAACAAGTATATGTTTGCGACAACCATTGTTATGATAAATCTTTATATCATAATATGTTGTTCTCAGATTATGATATCAGTTAGCCGAGAGCAACATAATATGGTAAAACCTTAATCATAAAAATGGTTGTCACAAACATATACTTATTTACTGTAACCATTTATATGATTGATACAATCATTATGGTTACTACAATCATTTTAATAGTTACTGTGACTATAATATTGTTAAACAACTTTTAAAAAATGTGGAAATGGTTACTGTAAACCTGCACAACTATATTTTTCTCTGCGTGTATCAAAATTCAATTCCTCTGCGGACTTCGTCTGTATTATTCCTACCTTTTGTTATATTTTAAACTTACATTATTGAGAAATCTATAAAATTCGAGGCTTTTATTTTACTCCATTATAATAACAGAATAAGTTATGTTTACAACTGATACCACAGGGCTCCCACAGTGTTGTCAAGGTCGTAGTGATTTTTAAATTATTTCAAAATAATTAAGTTTTAAGCAAAAAGGAAAGTGCTTTAGGAGTATTATATTAAGATATTAAACTTTGGGACAATACCTAAAGGAATTTCTGGTTTAACCTTAATTCTATCTTAAAATTATCGTATTAGTTTAAGATTATCTGAACCCTCACTTTGTAACGTGAGAATCAATAATGAAAGTTCGAATTCCTTTACGGAGTTCGGAAAAAATTTACCCGAGCACTTAAATGTAAATGAAAATAACTGAACGGATTAATTATAATAAAGAAATGATTAAATTTGTTAAAAAATTGTTCGCCCAGATTACAAAATTCCTCTACAAACAAAAATATATTAAAAAATGGAATATATCTGTTTAGTTTTTACTTCTAAAAACCGTTTTTATTGAGAAGAATCTATATCTTCTATCTATTTTAGAGTAACGTTACTGCTTGACTGACTGATTCATTATCGCACAGCCCAAATGTATGAAGCTAGAAGCATAAAATGTTAACTGTTTGTTTTTCCCTCCCCAAAACGATCCACTAATAAGGGATTTTTGGAAATTCTAACATTTTGGAGGGTAAAAAAGGGTAAATTCGGTAACCTTATATCTTTAAAACTAATAAAAATACCAAAAAACTTAAAATTGCATGTTACTCCATTTAAAAAATAAGCGGACAGGAGTTTCGTACTTTTTCAAAATTCAAACATTTTAGTGGAGAAAACGTGTAAAAGTGTATTTTGGTACTTTTTTTGGCACCCTATGTATCTTTTAAACCAATAAACATAAAAACGAATTTTTAATCGTATTTTTTACTTATCAAAAAATCCATTTCCATATCTATATAAATATATAAATGGCTTTGTAAGTTTGTTTGTTTATTTGTTTGTTTGCTTGAGCATCACGCCTAAACGGCTAAATCAATTTTATTGAAATTTGGAACGTAGATAGATCCTTACTTGAAAGCGTCAATAGGCTATAACTTTTTTCAATACTTGGACCAGAAAGGGGTAAACAGGGGGAAAACCGGTAAAATTGGTACCTTTAGTTCTTAAACAATAAATACTAAACGGCCGAAACGATTTTATTGAAATTTTCAACATAGACTACGACAGGGGTAGCGAAGCGCACCGGGTCAAGCTAGTAAATATATAAATGTCTTTGTAAGTTTGTTTGTTGGTTTGTTTGAGCATCACGCCTATACGGCTAAATCGATTTCATTGAAATTTGGAACGTATATAGACCCTTACATGGAAGCGTCAATAGGCTATAACTTTTTTCAATACTTTTACCAGAAAGGGATAAACAGGGGGAAAAACTGGTAAAATTGGTACCTTTAGTTCTTAAACAATAGTTACTAAACGGCTGAACCGATTTTTACTACGACAGGGGTAGCGAAGCTAGTAACAAATATGAATTTGGTACTTTTTGGAAACATGAACCCTTAAAGGGTAGTAAAATTTTACCACCGCAATGGAGACAAAAATAAGTACCAAAATAAGAGGTAAAAACGGAAAAAACATTTTATTTTAAATTATTAAGCCAATTTTGATAAAAGGTTTAATATTGGTTCTTGGATTCATACAAAAATTAACTAACAGAGTGTTATTTGGAACTCGATTACCAAGGTATAATATATTGTTCTTGAGCACATAACTGTAGCAAAAATAATTTTGGCAAAATGGAGTATTTTCAAATTTCAAACTTGACAGGTGTTAAAGAAGGAAAAGTGAAATTGGTACTTTTTCCTGATGGTACTTTTTAATATTTTAAATTATTTAACTTATCGACATTAAATTTAGCTGATATTAAGGTACCAATATGTAAAAACTGAACTATAGGTACTTTATGAATTTTCTTTAATAGTGTACCTAGAAATATGAAATTAAGCATGGTTCTGAGTGAATAAGAATTCAACGGGGAGACTTTATGGTAATTTTTTTATTCTAATGGCACCTGGAATCATGAAATTAGGCACATATCATTCTGAATGAGTTAAATTCGAAGAGGTAGACGTTATGGTACTTTATTGTAATGGTTCTTTTTGATTACATTTATAATAATGAACCTGGAGTCATGAAATTATACACCTATGATCCTGAGTGAGTAAGAATCCGCAAAAGGTACTTTTTTCCTTCTAATGTTACTTTTTAAATTTTCTATAATAGTGGACCTAGAAACATGAAATTAAGCATATATGGTCGTATGTAAGTGAGAAATCAAGGGGAGACTTTACACTACGTTTTCTTTTTCGAATGGTACTTTTGGTATTTCTTTCACCAATGAACATAAAAACATAAAATAAAGCTTATATGGACCTACTCGAGTGGGAATCCACAAGTGTGAGTTTATGGTACTTTTCTTTATCTGAAGGGTATTTTTTGAATTTTGTATAACAATGGACCTAGAAAAATTAAGTTAAATAGAAATCTAGAAGTGGGGATTTTATGGTACTTTTCATTTATTCTAATTCTAATAAAATCATGAAATTTATTGCGGTACTGATTGAGTGACAATCCAAGGGGAAGGTTTTTCCTATTCTAATGGTAATTTTTTTTTAACAATGAACCTAGAAACATAATTGTCAATTTTGGTAAGTTTGCATTGCTGTAAAAATTTCAGATCTTTTACTCCAAACTGTACATTGAGCCCAATGTGCAAGGATCTAAAAGTAGGTGCATAGGGGAGCATTAAGAACACAAAACCTGTAAAATTATAAATAGTGTTATTTAAACTTCTAATTGTGACTCCAGCCTTGGATGAAAACTCGGATTATTTAAAGGAATTTGGGAGGAATTTATTGAGTTTAAGGCTTTTTAACAATATTCTAAAAATTTAGCTAATCAGACTACATTCATCTGTGTATAAAAATGTCTAAATCAAAGTTTCAATTAAATAATAAATTTAAACAAAATATTTGCTTTAGACAAATCTTTCCGAAAGAACCACTTCATGTCCACCTTCTACATGCAAATGATGCAATTTAAAAAAACAATTTTGCAAGCCAAAAGTTTACATGTAACAAACACTCCCCAAAATAACCAAGTAAAAACCAAGTAAAGGCGGGAAAACAACAATTTGCCAATATGCATAAGATACAACAAGTATTTCTTAACAATAAACAAAAGAAAAAAAAAAACAAACTAAAAACAAAACAAATAACAACCAACCAAGACAACAATTAACTAACTAAAACTATTCATTGATTCATTCTACCATTGACCATCATCATTATTTGTAATAGTACATATGTCCGTCCGTCCGTCCATCCATCCATCAGCCGGACACACATTATTAGCACAGTGGGTATGCAAGTCACATATGTTTGCATTAAATTATAATACACACATACGTACTGCTTACCCGCAGCAACATTTTTCAATAACGATTGCAGCATAAAGCAACCAAATTATTATTAAGTAATAAAAATTTATTTAACTATAAACAAAATAACAAAAACAAACGAAAATAAATTTAATTAAAATGCTGACATTAACATCAGAAAATAAAAACAAATTTAGTTTCTGTACACAACTATTAAGTTCCATGCTAGAAAATTAGGGGAAATAATAAAAATCTAGACTAATTTATTTGAGGAAGGCCTTTAAATCATGGCACTGCCAGGAATACTGATCTTCATGGTAAAAGTAAAAGGTTAATTTATGCATGTATGTTAATTATTTCACAGAATGTTTTGGTTTTATTTATGGTAATTTAAGAAGTTATTTTTCACGGCTGTTTAACACCCATTATATGTATATACTTTTGTTGTTTTTACCTGTTTGAGTTTTATTTCGATGACCGCACTTTTGTTATAATTTGTACGTGAAGTGCATTCGAAAAATCTTCAGTATTGCTTTGTTTTTTACTTTTTTTGGGAATTTAGTTTATATTTAATTTGCATACGGTAGCCCACTATTACCTCCACCAACACCTAGAGCGCCATCACCAGCACGAACGGTAATTTACACATTTATATATCTTTGAATATACCTTGACCTTGGAAAAACAGTTAAATGTGTTTTCCTCTCATTGTTTTTAACGTATTATCATTTACATAGTTCTGCACTGGCCAACCTTGGGGTCATAGAATATACAGATCCTATTGACATCCTATGCTTTCCGAAATGTTAACTTTTTGCCAAGCTTATTGTTAGCGAACATACATAGGTTGATAGCACATTGTGATAAAATCTGAGCAAATCCATCCATACAATACATCCTTGAGACAGTTCAGATCATTATTAAACGCTAATTTTAGTCTGCGCTTCTCTAACGAATCTACATCTTCTGAAATAGTTCTCATATCGGTTACACGTTAGTTTCCCTATACGTTCATACACTGCCTATTATGTGTCTAGAAGAAGTCATATCGAGTTGTCACGACAGCATTTATCATGCCAGTTAGGCCAGATCATTTTGGATTTCTATTATACAAATAACAATTGTTAAGTTTCTCTGAATATCCATCATATTCGATACTGCAACTAAAGCGTTCCCACAGTTTCGTCTAATACAGAACCATTTCATTACTCCGGATTTCCTCATGTTTCGCTAACCATTGTAACTCTAAATAGTCATGACTAAACTAAGCTAGAGAAGGTACTTATACTGTCGAGTATATATCTTAACAATATCAAGTTGAAAATAAAAACATCGAATGCTGGAAAATTGTACTCGTTGATATCAATGGTCGACATTTCAAGAAGAAATTTTCAATATTTCTTCGCAGCTAAGTATATCAATAGTATAGATTTCTGTCTGCAAAACGTTACATTAAAGATATCGGACAGCTTCATATATACCAGGGGGACAAGATGATCAGAAAAAGTCTCATACTAGTGCCCATCATTTCAGTCTTTGAGCCATCACAAATGACAAAGATCATATAATTTGAAGCTTGCTGGCATTCTGATCATAAAGGAATTATCAAAATTCTCTGTATCTGTTTTCTTGGCTTGACTCTATAATGTGTATCATGACCAATACGATAATTCTTCAGAACACCTGATACGTACATTTTGAAGCCTGTTTATATTGACTACGTGGTGTCGTAAGCAATGCGGTTATTATTCTGTATATCAGACTCTTTGAGTCTTAGGGCGGTCTTAGCTGTGGTGTTTTTAATTACAAATATCCAAGAATGACATGTCTTGCATCATTTCAAGCCTGGCTGCAGGTGCAGAGACTGATGACTGCGTATTATATTTTGCATTATATCAAAGAATACAAAACACCGCATCTTATACATAAGACTACGAATTATTCTAAAAACTAAGACTTATACCAAAGAATACAAAACACCGCATCTTATAGCTAAGACTATGACTTATACTAAAGGCTTTACTAGAAGACTACGTGTAATACTATAAGACTACGTATAATTTTATAAGGTTACGTCTCATACTAGAAGACTACATTTTATACTAGAAGACTACGTCTTATACTAGAGACTACGTATTATACTAAAGACTACGTCTTATACTAAAGACTACGTCTTATACTAAAGACTACGTCTTATACTAAAGACTACGTCTTATACTAAAGACTACGTCTTATACTAAAGACTACGTCTTATACTAAACACTACGTCTTATACTAAAGACTACCTCTTATACTAACAACTACGTCTTATACTAAAGACTGTATCTTATACTAAAGACTACGTCTTATACTAAAGACTACCTCTTATACTAACAACTACGTCTTATACTAAAGACTGTATCTTATACTAAAGACTACGTCTTATACTAAAGACTACCTCTTATACTAACAACTACGTCTTATACTAAAGACTGTATCTTATACTAAATACTGCGTCTTATACTAAAGACTACGTCTTATACTAAAGACTACGTCTTATACTAAATACTACGTCTTATATTAAATACTACGTCTTATACTAAAGACTACGTCTTATACAAAATACTACGTCTTATACTAAAGAGTACGTCTTATACTAAAGACTACCCCTTATACTAACAACTACGTCTTATACTAAAGACTGCATATTATACTAAAGACTGCGTCTTATACTAAATACTACGTCTTATACTAAAGATTACGTCTTATACTAAAGACTAAGTCTTATACTAAAGACTACGTCTTATACTAAAGACTACGTCTTATGCTAAAGACTGCGTCTTATACTCAAGACTGCGTCTTATACTAAATACTATGTCTTATACTAAAGACTGCGTCTTATACTAAAGACTGCGTCTTATACTAAAGACTACGTCTTATACTAAAGACTACGTCTTATACTAAAGACTGCGTCTTTTACTAAAGACTGAGTCTTATACTAAATACTATGTCTTATACTAAAGACTACGTCTCATACCAATGACTACGTCTCATACTAAAGACTACGTCTTATACTATAGACTACCTCTTATACTAACAACTACGTCTTATACTAAAGACTGTATCTTATACTAAAGACTACGTCTTATACTAAAGACTGCGTCTTATACTAAAGACTGCGTCTTATACTAAAGACTACTTCTTATACTAAAGACTACGTCTTATACTATAGACTACGTTTCATACTAGAAGACTACGTTGTATACTAGAAAACTACATCTTATACCAGAAGATTAAGTCTTATACTAGAAGATTAAGTCGTATACTAGAGACTACGTTTTATACTAGAAGACTACTTCTGATACTAGAAGACTTTCTTATTGTATCATATTAAATAACAAACTGTTAACTTCTATTTCTATTCCTTAATAAAACAAATGGTGTTTCGTACCTCAGCTTTGTCTTTCCAGTTTTCATTCACACTTGTATTTACACTAACAATTACAATCATTATTTATTTACTCATCTTTAATACTGACCTTTTATTTAATTTCTTTATTTTTATTAATCTTCACGCTATTTAAATTTTTATTTTTTTTATAATTTTTGGCTTAAAAATAAACCAGCACACGGAGACACACACATTATCATTTATTTTTAGTAGATTAATGACGGCATAAGTAGATCACTTCGAGTACGCGTATGAACTTGAATACTTACTTTCATTAACGTGTGATAGAGTGATTTTTTTGAGTGTACTTGGACATGGTACACTCGAGTACGTGTGTAAGTGCAAACAATTAGCACAAATTATGAGCATTGAAAAATAAGCGAACAAATGTAAACAAATATTAAGCTCAGTAGTATTAATAAAACAAAGCTGCAAAGATTAAATGATTGTCTAAAATTGAAGATGGTAGAAAAGCAGAGATGAATCAAGGTTTTAATTCCAAAAACAAACAAATAAATATAAAAATTAAGACATACATTATGAATTTGAAAAACCCTTTCAGTTAAATAATTTCCATATAATATGTTAAGTCATGTTTTAAAATTTAATATAAGAAATAATCTGAAAAAATATGTTTCAGTTTTGTTTTAAAAGTATCTGAGCAACATTTTTCATCGGCAACATAAATTTTTTTGCATCAAAAAGACTACATTTATTAAAAAATCGTCATCTCCTGTTTATGAACCTAGTGACCTAAATATTTTTTTATTATGAATATTTCTTTTTTGTTTAATTTAGCAAAAAACTCTATTTAATTTACCATCTTCATAATGATGTTTTCAGACTTTTTTACTTATTGTCTCTGTCTTCGAGTACTTTATTGCAATTTAGTTTATTTTTGCATGAAAAATAAAAGTTAATATTATACAGTGCCTTAAAGGAATAAATTCATTATCAAAGAACAGAACTTTTTTCGTACCAAAGAATATTCGTTTCTCTTAGCATTGTCACTCTTTCGTCCAACTTACTACATTGAAATGGTGGGGATAAAATGTACTTATACAGTCGTGTAGATATTTAGACACCAACAAATGGAAATTAACCCCCTTGATTGCTGGAAGACTGCCTCTTTAGATATCAATGGTCTACTGTTTGAGATGATATTCTAGAATTTTCTTCGCAGTTGTATTAATAGCGTAAATTTCGGTCTGGAAACCTGATAGATACCAGGAGGCTAAGATCTTACAAGGATTAGGTCCACCTTTTTTAAAACTATCCCAGGGACTACGTCTTATACTAGGGACTACATCTTATACTACGTCTTATACTAGGGACTACGTCTTATGCTAAGGACTAAGTCTTAGACAAGGAACGACGTCTTACACTATTGACTACATCTTAGACTAAGTCTTATACTAAAGACTACGTCTTATACTAAAGACTACGTCTTATACTAAAGACTAAGTCTTATACTAAAGACTACGTCTTAGACTAAAGACTACGTCTTAGACTAAAGAGTACATCTTAGACTAAAGACTACGTCTTGGACTAAAGACTACGTCTTGAACTGAAGACTACGTGTTAGACTAAAGACTGCGTCTTAGACTAATGAATACGTCATAGACTAAAGACTACGTATTATACTAAAGACTACGTTGTAGACTAAAGACTACCTCATAGACTAACGACTACGTCTTACTAAAGAATACGTTTTACTAAAGGCTACGCCTTAGTAAATACTTTTTAGTATAAGAAGTCCTCTTTTAATGAATTTAAACTTTACACACCTGCATAAAGCAATAATGTTAAAAAGAAGCTAAAGAAAGAAAAAAACCTTGCATAATATTGAGTAAATTGTTGCAGCTCTGTGGTGGTTTATATTGAATGCATCTCCGCAGACCACAAAAAACCAACTCAAACTAACAAACAAATGAATGAATGTAAAATTCCAGTTTTAGTAGAAGATGTAAGTTTTTTACAATCATTTTTTTTTACCATGACCGCTTTATCCATACGCCCATCTAACCGTCCTTTTGACTGCACAAAAGTGTTTGCGTCTCTCACTTTGTATGTCACACTGTCATTCCCAGTCTTTTGGTTTTGGTTTGTTTTTGTAAAATCACATGGTCACTTGTTAAATTTCGAACGTGCAGTTGTGCTGTTTTATTTTAATCCGTTAATATCGGTTGTTAACTTTTGATTTTTCTTTTATATTTTGTGCTATTTCTTGGTGACTCTGGATGCTGACTGGCTTCTGTCTCCTTCTCTTTCTCTTACTGTTGTCTGTTGCTGCCACACAACTGTCTGCAACAATAATTGGCACTTAAAATTGCATTATTATTATGTAACAATCGTACAACATGATTTTAAACCAAGAAGCCGGTTACAAATATTAACTTTTTGTAAAATTTGCAATATTTTGGCGCAAAATTTTAATTATTTATGGAAATTTTTTGAGATTTTTTTTGTTTTTTGTGTGTGCCTTATTGCAGGGGGTGTATTTGAAATTTTTTAATAATATTTAATAGATTCTTGCATAAAATAATAATTTGATAATCTTTCAGTTTCAGGCTATCGACTACTAACAACAGGTGGTATATATTAACGCGTATCAACAAATTTGATTAATAATTTTATTATATACCCACTCATACTCTACTGGGTAATACTGGGTGCAGAGTGAATGATTGATAATAAAATTGTAGCACAAACTGTGTGATTCCTAAGTATAAGCAAAACTAAAGAATTTCTAAAAAACGAAATATTGAGTATTGAATGTAATTTATTGATTGTTTCAAAATCAATTTGGCATCTTAATTATCTACGTTTAAAAAAACTAACTTTATTAAACAATTTACTATTCTCTTCAAATTGTTGCAACTAATTTACATGATTTCAGCTTCAATGAAATTAATCACAGATGTTTAAACAATTTATAAGAGTTTTTCAAACATAAATCTCTGGTTACAAATAGACGTTAACCATTTGTTTGTCAGGCAAATATTGACTCAAATCTAAATAGCCTACGCCGGGGATGGAAAATTCAGTACAATTGTATTTCTATACTTATACTAAAGGCCGATTCTTATAAAGGCAGTTTTTTCAAGTTCGATAGGGTTAACTGTTAACCAAACAGTTATACTGCACTCACTTTTTACATTTATGATCAGTATACTCTGGCAAATCATAATGAATAGATTGACGCTTGAACAACGCTACCAAATTATCCAAATTTACTTTGAAGATCAGTCATCGATTCGTGCACTCGTTATGGCGCATATAACGATGAGGTTCATTTTTGATTAACGGGTTTGTTAATAAAATAAATTACATCCAGAAAAATGCACCGTTTAGCGCGGTTTACACGCTGATGGCATCATCGCAAGTTTTTCCTCCAAAATTGGACGTCCATCATGCGCTTCGTCAAGAACACATTAACATTTGAAAATGATTTCAGGCATATGGCCACCGCGGCTGATCTTGACGAAATTTATTCTGCATGTCCCATTGTGGGCCACTTTTCTGAGCATTGCTCGAATAACACGAACAATGTTAGCCTGCAAGGCGTCAATGTTCCTGGTTTATCAGCATAAACCAGTGACTTTAAGTAGCACACCAGGAAATAATCGAGGGGTCGTTGTATGGTTTTCAAACAAAAAGTCCATTGATCGTAACTCGAGCCTCGCCATCATTACGGAAGAAATAAGGCCCGATGATGCCATCTGGATGTAATGGAGTCTCTAAGGTCTGTTGAGGATTTGCCTCACTTCATTATACTAACGACTACGTCTTATACTAACGACTACGTCTTATACTAACGACTACGTCTTATACTAAAGACCACGTCTTATACTAACGACAACGTCTTATACTAAAGACTACGTCTTATACTAAATACTACGTCTTATACTAAAGACTACGTCTTATACTAAAGACTACGTCTTATACTAAAGACTACGTCTTATACTAAAGACTAAGTCTTATACTAAAGACTACGTCTTATACTAAAGACTACGTCTTATACTAAAGACTACGTCTTATACTAAATACTACGTCTTATACTAAAGACTACGTCTTATACTAAAGACTACGTCTTATACTAAAGACTTATACTAAATACTACATCTTATACTAAAGACTACGTCTTATACTAAAGACTACTTCTTATACTAAAGACTACGTCTTATACTAACGACAACGTCTTATACTAAAGACTACGTCTTATACTAAAGACTACGTCTTATACTAAAGACTACGTCTTATACTAAAGACTACGTCTTATACTAAAGACTACGTCTTATACTAAAGACTACGTCTTATACTAAAGACTACGTCTTATACTAAAGACTACGTCTTATACTAAAGACTATGTCTTATACTATAGACTACCTCTTATACTAAACACTACGTCTTATACTAAATACTATGTCTTATACTAATGACTACGACTTATACTAAAGACTACGTCTTATAATAAAGTGGACGTCTTAAGCTAAATAATACTTTTTATACTAAAAGAGTGTTAATTTCCCCTCCAATGACAACGCCAGTCCCTTTATGGTTTTTTATCATGGACTCAGTACTTGCAATCTTAAAAAAACTACTGTTTTCATTAGATTTCAGTACCATTTCAAAAATCTCAATTTTACATGCCTGCTGTACGAATATTGCAAAATTTGCTTGAGAAAAAACTTTAGTTAATTTTCAATATTGCAACAAATCTCAACAACAGCAAACAAATAGGTACAAAAACAATAAGTAAACAATTATTTTTTTACAACAAGAATCACAGGTGTAACAGAAAATTGAAAAAAATGTTAACAACGATATGGGCGGATGAATGTGAAACATGAACAAAGTAAGAGGATTTGTTGGTTAAAAACTAAGATTAATATATAAGACCCTACACCAATATGTGATTATTATTGAAAACATGTGACATACTCAATGATGAATTTATAAATTTTCCAAGTAGTTAATGTCCCACATTATTTACCATTATTTCCATATAATTTCAAAGTCAACTAGGCTGTGAATCGGATTTCGTATAAAACAAACTTTCTAGTGACAGATCCGTAACAATTACAAATAAATAGATACATAAGTACATTTGTATAAATACCACACTACTTTTCAAGCTGTTTCTTACAAAACAAATACACTTTTGTTCGGCTGATGACCACCACCATCATCCAATCAACAAGTAACTATATTAATGATAAGACATCAAAAGCTAAAATATTTTAATTTTTATGGAAAAGGGCGGAAAATAGTTTTTCTTATTTACCAGCACAATACTTGATTAATTTACTCGCAGTTTTCCATTGTATTTAGCCTGATTTTCTTTGTTTTGTTGCATGTAGTGCGGCACAGTAGTATCGTAATTGTGCGGTGGTTACTTGTTTTCTTGAGCTGAAAACCACAAGCCATACAATAGTTTATTGACATAATATATAATTATGTAAATAATTTAATTGAATGCGACATCCAAACACGCAATTACACCATTTACCAAGGAACAAATTAAATCTTAATCAAAAAATAATTAAGTTACCAGGTGGTCTTACAAAATACACAAATTTTACATATCGTTACCTTAATATAGAAAGGCCCTAACTCGTGTTTTTTTTTTTTTTTTTTTGTAAGCCCAGATTTTCGTTTATTTACTTAAATGATTCGCTCATATATCATATTTAGCCAAAAAAAATCTCGACTTAAAAAACGCGAGTTAGGACCTTTCTATATTAAGGTATCGATATATTAACTCATGAATCAGCACAGCTCATTACCGTTTTAAGAAAATATAGAGTTTGAACCTCCACACATGGTTCGGTTTTAATGTTTAATTACTAAATTGTTCAACTTAGAATCCTGAACAGCTATCTAGCACCAAAAGTTGTTAAAAAAGAACTGATCTCAATAGCTTAGATCCAAAATTGTTTAATTGGGCCCTTTGGACATATTTTCTGGTAAAGAGCTGTGGAGGTAGAAGTACATATCTTACTACTTTCTACTCAGTACAAACATAATTTTGTCATTTAAGTACTGATGATCCACTCCGCAAGCTTGACTGGAGACAAAGCCCATCTTTTTATCAGTTTTGCGGTCCTAAAACGTATGTAATCAGGCGAACAAGTCAAATGTATTCTAATGACTGGGTGGTCACTTGATGCTCTAAGATAGATGTTTACTGGAATATTAAGTGATGATCTTGAATTCTCTGTATCACTCAGAGCACCAGGTGGTTTAACAATATTTCCATACGCTGAATTTTGTAGAACTTTGATGCTCGGAATACCAATCATAATAGAATTTCTGTGATTATCGCGTGTGCTGCTGTAGTGTGCGACTCTATTCAGGAATATCGCAACGCAATTTCGATCAATGGTGGCTGCCACTGATCCTATAAATACTGACAATGTTTGGTCTAAAATGAAAGATATCAACTTAAACGATCTTTGGTTTCAGCAGTATGCAGCAACGTGTCACGCAGCCCATCAAACATTTCATATTTTGCTCACTCAGTTCTGTAATTTTGTCCATTTAACTACACAATGTCAATTGACCACCCCGCAACTGCAATTTGGCAATGTTATCCTTTTTGAGAAGTGCCCCATTGCTACATAACCTTTCTGACTTTCCCACTCTACAGGAACAGGCAGAGTGATTTCCAGTGACAAACCGGAACCAGTTTTAGTAGACTAACAAATGTTAAGACTTTGACTGCGCGGAAGGTTAATTGAAACTTAAGGATTAATCGGTTAGGATATTTAGAACAAGTTGAATATGTTGAGTTTTAGGTGTTAAATTAGTCGCAGTAAATTCTAACTTTCTTTATTTTTAACTTGTAATTTAACCAAATTGTATTCTAAGTTTATTGAAAGTATTCCACAATTTGATCGCAATGACATTGATTTTATATTTGAAATGTTGAAGTAAAACGATGTGCTCAAAACAAATGAACATTTTCGTTGATAAGGGTTTTCCAATCAGGGCGGGTCAATGATGACAGTCTGGCGGCCAAGTTGTTTTGTCGGCATCTGTTAAATCTTTTATTTATTATTCAGTCACTGATGCCAAATCACTATCAAAATGAGAATTCGTTTATGCAAATGTCATCGTCTTTACCGACGAGATGTTTTTTGGATGAATGGTTACGTACACCCTAGGTTCAAAGTTACAGTTTTGATTTTGAGCCAGCGACATCATTGGACCCTACTTCTTCAAAACGCCAACAACGGGGTGCGGTGTAAACCAATGATAACGAAATTTCTTTTGCCTCGATTAGAACAATATAGACGTGGACGATATGTGTCTACTAGGGTGGGTCGGTTTTTTTCACGAAAAATCGTATAGTAGAAATGCATTCTAAGGACAATTCTAAGAAATTTTCCCCAAGAAACCATAGGTCTAAAATCAAATCATATCTTGGGCATTTCGTATTTCTTCCAATGATATTTCAGTATTTTTTTTTAATAGTTTTTTTATTGGATAAAAGACGAAATGCGCAAGATAGGATTTGGGAAAAATTTCTCAGAATTTTCCGTAGATTGCGTTTCTGCTATACGATTTTTTACTTTTTGGTCGTCCATACAAATCGACCCGCCCTAGTGTCTACCAATAAGTCGCAATCGACCGTGACCTCAATTTGGACCGTTTCACCGTGCGAAATCATCTCGACGATCTCATATTCCATACATAATGGCATGCATGGGCCTTGGTAAATTTAAAAAAAAATCTCGATAATAAATACGAAATCGAACATCCCTGATAGGACTTTTATAACATCATTTCACTCATCATGCGTAGATCAATTGTCAGAAGGACAAAAAGCATGGGCATTGGTGATCGAATGACCTGAATGACGTATCGAAACATAATTTCGATTTCAAAATTATTATAAAAAGTACTAAAAATTCTTTGCTCGATATCGAATGCCTTAATCTCAACTAAGAAAATTACGATAAATTTTACTTTACTTTACGAATGCGGTAATTCGACACTAGATTGGCAATATATGAGTATAAGTAAAGCAATCATTTGTTTTAAAAATGGTGTAATGTTTGAAATTATCACCAGAAGCATGGTTCATTATAGTACACATAGCATTTCTTATTTCCAAAAATATTGTTTGCTGATGTTTGTGGCTTTCAAACATTAGCAATCTATTTTGAGTTTCATTTTCCTGAACGCTTCAGTGTTTTGTGTTCAATAAAAATTTATTAGAGCAGTTTAGCGAATACATGGAGCAGCCGTTTTAACTATTTGTAACCGGCATTTTAGCTACAAGTTATGATTAGTCAAATACAACTACTGGCAATACTACTGGTACGCGTAGTATTAAATAAATAGTAGTAGTTTTAGTTATTATATTAGTATGCAACTCTTTGTCAGAGATTTGTTTTTCTTTTGCAGCCTGTTGCCAACTCACGCACTTTTCATTTTTCAATCTAAAAGAGAGTGTAAATGTGTTTGTTTGTGGCGCATTATTTGTGCGTAAGAAAGTGCGGTGCAGTGCTGTCAGTCACTCGTCTTGTTGTAATGAATATTTCCGCATGTTGGTGCAAACATTTTTCCCTTTTTTTCAAACACTATTTTCTGACTTTTTTTTCATCTTTATCTTTATTTATATCAATTGCTGAAATTGTTCAAATTTAACAAACAAACAAAAAAAAAAAGCTGTCCATTTGATCAGACAACTTTTCTCTGGAGTTTTTGTTTTCAAATATGTGGTTTTATTTAAAATAAATTTTTGAAATTATTGAATTTTTATATTTCTATTTTAGCAGACGTAATTGGAATTTTTGTAATTTACATTGAAAAGATGTAAAAATGTTGAAAGAAAAAGAAATTTAAATGTATAACAATTATGAAATGAGTTTAAACATGGAGAAGATAAAATTTCTTAACCAAATGAGGAGTAGACATGAACAAGAAAGGACAATTGCCTCTTTATACAGTGCAGAATTTAAGACAGAATTAAAATATGTTTGAAATAAACCAGGTTTCGGCAACTTGGACTGATGTTAAATTAAATAAAAGTTGTCTTTAAAGAATAATACTTCAGAAACGATCTCTACCAAAGAGAAAAATATTCTCTTATTATTATTCTCTGATCTATACCTTCACGTTAAATGGGAGGAAATAAAAACTTTCGACTAGCAAAGAAGTTGCTAAACAATTTTAGTCTTTTATCAATGTTCATAGTTGAAATTTTATATAAGAATGGTATAAAATCGCTCGTATTTAATTGTATATGACATTTTAACCGCTATTGGTCTCATATTTCACTTTTTAATTTTTGATATTATTTAGAAAAAATCAAAGGTCCGAAAGAATTAATTTTTAATCCCATTTTCAAAATCAAAATAAATTGTATCTCTTAATAATAAATTAATTATGAAGTAATTCACAAGCTTAATTTCTATGCACTTTTCAATAGTTGAGGTCCTCAGAGCAACAGAAAAAAAATACAATTTTCAGTAGGAATCGAGTGTGATATATATTTGTCCCTCTTTCCAAACCACAACCATTTTGACATTTTCTTTGTTTGTTTTCTATTGCCATATTAATTGAACCAGCTGATTCATATCTGTGTAATCTGTGCAATATTTCTTCAATTCAAATATCTTTCAATTCGTTTTGTAAAAACTGAATGAAGAACAAATATTTTATTTCAATTTGTATTAGTTTGAATGAGGTACTACAGCTCCTGGTTCCGAGAACTTGGATACTGCAGATTTGTTAAAATAAGGTGATATAGCTACTCTGTTATTATTCGGTTTTGGAAGAGAGACCTATATTCGGGTCTATCAATTATCTCTTTTTAAAAAAACGCACCTGGCACATTTATTAAAGTGTTTCAGATCTTTAATCACAACTATGCAATTCTTGCAAAATAATAGTTTTGCACATTTATTTATTAACAACATTTTAATTTTTTTCATCAGCAACAATAAGGTGTGATTTTGTTTTTTCTGCAGTTTACTGTTGACTGCTGCCATAAACGTCATACCACAATTACCTCATAATATTCATGGTGCGTAACCCTCCTTGGCCAAAACTAAATGCTAAATGGAAATGTAATGCGAAAAAGTATACAAGTAAATAAGGTGTCTATTTCTTTTATTAAGTATAACACTTTCACTGTATATTGACTTCAGTTACGAATATATAAGCCAAATAAAAAAATGGAAGTTTTGATAAATTTATGGTCTCAACATACAATTTCACGTAGCACCAGCAGCAGCAGACAGACAGTCACAAAGTCGTTGTCATAGTAGCATTCAATGGAAAATAAATAAGGCCAATAACGTGATTACAAAATATGGTGATACATTGCCAAGATAGCCAATTGTAAATTAAAGACATAAAAATACTATCCTAATAAAAATGTTATACATATTTCAACAAAACCTTAATAAATAATCAAGTTAAAACAATAACAAAAGAAAAACACAATTATTACTTAATGGTAAATTTATTTCGATAATTGATTATCGTCTTAATGTAGTTGTTATTTATAGTTCGAACCTAAATAAACAATATTTTGAAGCAATTTTGTTTTTACTCTGTTTTTTCTAGGTCTCCTTTAAACACAATTTTAGTGATCGTTTTTAGTCTGATGGTGTTGGTAACAGCACGACCACAATTGAATCGTTTCCAACACATTGCTGTGATAGAAAATGATGCCTGGGAACAGACGTTGCCAAGTGAACTAAGAAACCCCTTTTATAAAACGCCTAGAGTAAGAAATGCCTTGGCCAAGTCGTCTTGGTTTGGTCCGGGCGAAATGCCGGTAAGTTTAGAAGTGTTGAAAAGTGGTAGAGTGTAATTGAAATTAGATCATAATTAAAATAATAACAAGCAATATTGCAATATTCGGCAGTGCCGAAAAACAAGAATTGAAGGCAATACTCCATAAAGATTATTGTCAAACTTAACAAGAACTTGCAAAATCATTGCTACTCAAGCAGCAATTTCAAAACGTTTGCGAGCAGCAGGATTCAACCAAAAGCAGGAAAATTGGGTACCATACGCATTGAAGCTGAGAGACCTTGTAATATTTTGGATCGTATGTTAAGCCCGGCCAAACAGCCGAATCGACAGCAAATCCTGCACTAAGGCAGGCACGGATCCACGTCAATCATTTGAGGGGCAAAAGAAAGTAAAATTTATTTTACATTTTTCTTTTTTTCCTTTTTTATATTAAAACTTTTTAGTTTTGGAGGGATATTTCCTTTCACGCTTCCTGGATCCACGCCTGCACTAAGATAATGCTCTGTATTTGGTGGGAGCAAAAGGGTTTTATCTATTATGAGCTGCTGAAATCTGGCCAGACCATCACAGGGAACCTGTACCGAACTCAACTGATTCGTTTGAAGCAAGAATAGATTGAAACCTAATATTCCTGATGTATTGCCTCACCAGCCTTACAGTCCAGACATTGCCCCGTTCGGAATCTTTGGAACAGAGTATCCGATATTGTATCGATTCGTTCTTTTGTTTCGGAATCCATATGTTGCCAGAAAGATCGGAAAATGTCATAACTAACAATGGCCAATACTGGTTCTGTTCTGGTTCTGTAAACCGAATGTGAGTAACATTTTCGTTTATACTTTGGTGTTCTGTAAATCGAATCCACATGATTTACCTGTTTTACTATCGTTTTACAAAATCGTGCGATTTGCAGAAGATCAACAGGTCGGTTTTCAAATAGCTTGTTTTTGAAATCACTCGGTTTACTAATCAAGGTGGATCATCAGCATACTCCCGGTTCTCTAAATGTTAGTGAAGTTGCCATCTTATATTTGCTTTAGTAGCATGAAGTACAACGATGTCAAGGACGTTAAATAAAAGAGGTGTCATTTAACATATTTATACAGTAATGATTTTAAGGAGAACACATTTGCAGGCAAGTGCGATCAATATGGCGTGGTCGCCTTTTCAAACTTTATAAAAATCATGTATTCGTCGGACTACTTGAGTATTATGCGCAGACTGTTGATGTGACATACGCAAGATTTGTGCAGACGGAAGCTAGCCTTTTCTTGTCTAAGATCGGTGGTTACAACATCAGACCCTTTTATGTTCATAATGTTAGCAATTACCTTGTTTACAGCGCTTAGGATTGTGATTCCTCTCAAGTTGCTGCAATACATAAGGTCACCTTTTTAGGGATACATTTTTATTAACAGTAATTCCGCAGTTGTTTGGGAATCAGCTTTAAGCATTTCTGGGGCAACATTATCAGCTCAAGTTATTTACGGCTTTTATTACTTCTGCGACTTCATTGCATTCTATGATGACGTCTTGTCAAACTTTTATGGGTAGTACAGGAACAGAGACTTGATTTATTGTAGAATTGGATAGTTTGTTAGAGTAATGCATATCGAATTGCCTAATTCTGGAAGTGCATAATACGTAAAGATCTTTTGACATGTGTTACTCCAATGCTTTTCGAACACCACATCACAGTTCATTCACTAACTTTTTGTCCTAGCACATTTTGCTATCCACAAGTTCTGACTGTATTTTATTTCGCCTAATTGTGTGTTAAAATCTCCCATAAGAATGATTACGTCGCCAGTCTGTATTGAAGACAAAACTCTATTCAGGTAGCTGTAGAACATTTCCTTCTCTGTTGTTCCACATATTTAGGTTGGTGCGTTAAAATCTCCCATAAGTATGATTACGTTGCCGGGCTGTATAGAAGAAAAAACTCTGTTCAGATAGCTGTAGAACATTTCCTTCTCCGATGTTTCAGATATTTAGGCTGGAACGTTACATTGAACGCATATAAGGCTATAGTGTGGAACCTTGGTGTGAGAATTCTATCAACAAAAAATTTCAAGAGCATTATGGGCTTCCCTAAATAGAAATATACCAGCTCCATTTGATCGTTTGTTGATTGGCTTGATTGCTGGATTATAAAAGTGTGAGGTTTTTGATGGTATTGAATTTTCCTCCTTCGGGACATCTTGTTTCGAACATTCCTCAAATTATCAAGTTCATACTTGAACCAGTTGTTATGTTTCTAGAAGTGATCGTACGTTCCATGTACCGCTTGGTGTATTTTGTTTGAAGCCGAAGGTCGTCATCGTGGGGATCCGTTAATTATAATCGTTTCGGTAATAAAATGTTTTTAGGATAAAGGGACTAATTGAGCCACCTTATCCGATCCTCAATCCTGAATGCAGCTACTGTTTTCAGCTTTTTGTCACTAAATAATAACCTGCCAGTCAATTTACTTAACTGTACGCCTGGTCAATTTAGCTGCTGTCAGAAGGGCACCTGAACTGGTTCTTCTGGGATCCTTGGAAAATTTAAAAAAAAAGAATCGCTTCTTGTTATAAGAGACATATAGCTATACTCACAAGTGCCCCTATCCTTAAAATAAAAATGCATTCCTTGCTAATGTTAAGTACTCAATTTTTCAATCAAAACATGTGTACACGCTTTTATTTTAATTAATCTTGATTATTTCACAACCTCTACACAAGTGTCTAATTTGTTACATAATTTCTATTTTTTTAGGTTTTGGATAGACAAGCTGAAAAGATTGCCAGACGGGAAATTTACAATGTTTTAAGTCATGCTGGTCTCATCGAAAGAAGAAACTTTTTGTAAATTTAAAATTAAAAAAAATATATATATATAAAAATGATAATAAAAAAATGTTTTTTGTAATTTGTTTTTAAGAAAATAGCATTTATTTAAGAAAACAATAATGAATTGTTTTTGTTTCTATATAAAAATAACTTCAATGCATTTACACTTTCTTTACATAAAGAAATATTGAAAAAAAAGTTAAGAAAATAACTATTATAAAAACGAAAAGCAAATTGTAACAGCTGATCAATATATATTTTTTACACAATAAATCAAGAAAAACTTGGAGTCATAGTTTAAGAATTAAATACAAATCCTAAAGAGTTTCAATTTTAATAGGAGCGTTAAATTAAAACTAAAAAAAAAAAAAATTATTAAAAATCTAATTGTATGGTCATATTGGCCTTATTTCTTAAATTGTTTTCCTCTTCTTCATTTGCAGGTAGTGCTAACAGATTGTTCACGCTTAAACCTAAAGATTTTTGTCTGCGTTTGAGCTGTTCCGTTTTATGCATTACTTCTTTACGTATTGTCTTGATATGATTACTAGAGGGAGATGAGCCATTTGTCATTTTGGTGTTGTCATCATCATCATCTGATTGTTGTCCAAAACCATTTAGATCACCATTTAGCCTTGTGGTTAAATCATCTTTCCCGGTATGGGAATGGTCGTTGAAGGATTTGATATCACTTGACTTCACCATTGATTTAAGGAAATCTTCACAAATCAAACTCATTGGCGGCATAGTATGAACAGACATGTCAATAAGCTAAAATCAGAGATCAGGAAAGTTGAAATTAATATAATGTTAAGTTTCTTGAGTTTTATGTTGCGTTAGTGGAAGTTCTTGAATGTTGATTAATATGAAGGATGTATGTTGTGTTTGTGGGAAAAACATTGTGGTAAGTTGTAGCTGTATTGTTCTTGAATGATGGTTAATGTGAAGTTTCTATGTTGAGTTAGTTCTTGAATATTGATGAATATGATGGTAAATAATATATGTACACTGGTTTTCACTTCATAAAATAGTAACGTTTTTAGTTTAACCAAATAATTTCACTGCTTAAGTATAAATTCTAATTAAAATTTTCCTTTTTTTTTTTATCACTCATAATCACAGTTCCTAAGTTTTTATGTAGTAGTTGTCAAAATATGAAGTTTTGTTTCCTCAAAATAAAATAATTTTACTCGAGCCACGTATTCATTAGTATAGCTCTTATGTTTCACGTAGTCATAGTCGTAACGTTTCCTCAACGTAATACGTAATATTATCCGGAATAATATCGTAGTTATTAGTATACTTCTTACGTTTTACGTAGTGTTAGTCGTATCGCTAAGTTCCTCAGCCTATAAAAGTTTACTAATCGAATTGAAATTCCGATCAAAATGCTATTAATATTATACGTAGTTTTAGTTACAACGTAGTCAACGTTTTCTCAAATGTAAATAATTTAATAAAAATTTCAATTAAAAAGTTCCTAATATTATTCACCAAGTCATAATTTGAATTTGTTTAAATTCCAATTAAATTATTATTAGTGAGGTCCTGAAGTCTCATTGTGTCGCCCGTTAAATCTGCATTGTTTTGTCTCTTTATTACCTAATAAAGTAAATTGGTAGTATATATCTCCCGTTTGGACGTATTTACTGCAATGTCAGGAAAATTCGTTCAACCCAAGAATGAATTATTTCCATAGCGTATGCCCACTGGAACCCAACGAACGGTTCATGCCCTATGAAAGAGCAACGGACACTTCTATTAGCCAAACAATCACCCCTTCGTTCCCAGGATGGCCTCCATGACTCGGTACCTAGCACAATGTGGGTTCATTCTGCGCACTGAGTTAATTTAAAGGTCCACCACAGCCCATGGTGACATAACTCACATCATAGAAAGATAAGGCTCTTAGTGCCGAGTAGTTCTCCGACATAAGCACAAACCTAACGATCCTTCAGGCTGAAATATTGATGAGTAAGTAATTATCCATTGGAATACTTAAATCAAGTCGGAGCTTAAGTTTTCTCAGTTTTTAGCTATGCAAATAAAGATATTGGACTTTACTCTGAAACATTATAAAACTTATGAAACATTACATCGATGCCTCAACTGGAAGATAATAGGGTAATGTGAAAATGTGTTTAAAGTGCTTTACGAAGTGACTGAATACAGAAGAAAGTGACCCAAGAGTTAATTAGAGCGAAGCAATATTAACTAGTTACAAATATTTATTAAGAAACGTGATGTCCGACCTGAAACACATCAGGGCAAATGACGATTACAGGCTAAGTGTATACTTCTAAAAAGAGAAATTGGAAGCTTTTATATTTGATCGTATTAGGAACAAACTTAGATGGCGTTTGAAGTTTCTCCAGTATTAAGCACTCAAACTAGACGTTATACAAATTAAGTTAAAGGACTCGGTAAAATATACAAAGGCCGAATTTGAAAGCTCCTGGAATATGTTGACGTTCTAAATCACACATTTCACAAATAATGGTTTCAATTTCGTGAATTCGATTTTGTTTTAGCTTCAGGCCAGCCAAAAAAGTTTGAAGACCAAAAATTGGAGGCATTACTCCATGAAGATTGTTGTTAAGCAGCAATTTTAAAACGTTTGCGAACAGCAGGATTCATGCAAAAACAGGGAAATTGGATATCATATCACGAATTGAAGCCCAGAGCCCTTGTAAGACGATTTTGCATGTCCGAAATGATGTTTGAACGCTATTAAAGAAAATCATTTTTGCACCGAATCATTACTTGCGATAAAAAATGCATTATCCATTACGATAACCCGAAGCGTAAGATATCGTACGTGAAGCTCGGCCGGTAATGCCCTGTATTTGAAGGAAGCAAAAGAGTCCAATCTATTATGAGCTGCTGAAATGTTGCCAGACCATCACATGGAACATGTACCGAACGCTACTTATTCGTTTGACACGAGCATTTGCCGAATAACGCCCAGAACATGAAACCGTAATATTCCATCATGACAACGCTATTGAAAACTATTTAGGCCTTGCCCCGCCTTATACACCAGACCTTGCCCCATCCGAATACTGTATGTTTCGATCGATGCAGAACGCTCTCTATCTTAATGTCAACAAATAAGATAAACGAAAAGTCCACAAAATAGAGAAAGAAAATTGAAATGGGAAAAAAATCCATATATTGGGGTGCAATCTTGCATTGGCCCCTTATGCTCCAGGGGGATTACTCTCTATTGCGATGCGTAAGCAAGTTACAAGCGAAAAGTAAATGCGATAAGAATACAATTTAGTACTCTGTATCGTCTACGCAAACGCTTTCGCAAAATAAGTTGAAAAATAAACGAAATGTCAAAACTTTTAAATAAAATCATTTTAATAAAGGGTACCAATTGTTCAATTAGGTACTATTACTTTCGCATCGCAATAGAGAGTAATCCCCCTGGAGCATAAGGGGCCAATGTAAGATTGCACCCCAATATATAGAGTTCTCAACATATTATAAAAAGTCTACCGTTTACTTCTAAGAAAAGTTCACCAAGATGGAAAGCAATTCGAAAACGAACTTTCCTTAGTGTACGCCATAAAAGTCCAGACTTCTTTGACAAAGCTTAAAGATTAAACAAATGTGATTCCTTATTCAAACAATTCGAACTGTAAATACAAATTTTATATGTTAGCAATTATAAAAAGTCTACCGTTTACTTCTAAGAAAAGTTCACCAAGATGGAAAGCAATTCGAAAACGAACTTTCCTTAGTGTACGCCATAAAAGTCCAGACTTCTTTGACAAAGCTTAAAGATTAAACAAATGTGATTCCTTATTCAAACAATTCGAACTGTAAATACAAATTTTATATGTTAGCAACTGCTTTAACTACATTTATCCTGTTTTCATTTTTGTAATCTTGGTCATTTTAATTAATTGCAATTTACATACGGGGTCATTTAAAGCAGTCATTTAATAATTAAATCAAACATGTCAACAAAAACATCATCGTGAACATCTGCTTAGTCATGTACTACTACATTGAAGAGGAATTTGGAGGAAAGCACAAACAAATACATTTAATGTAAAATAAACTAAAAGTTTTTTCTTTAATTAATAATAAGTATTGTTTTTAATTCTGCTTTTAAAGCACAATAAATGTGAATTAAACGAGATTTCATTAACAAATTCTATATATATGAAAGCAAACAATAATAATTGTTTTCAATTATAATTGCATTTCCAAAGAATAAAAACATGTTGTTATTTTAAATTTAATAAAAAAAAAAAAACTTTCTTATATAATCCCCTCCTCTTTATATTATTAAATACGCCAAAAATATTTTTTGCTCCCCAAAAAAAGAGGTTCGTAATTTGTTGATAACCTTAACATTACCCACGAGGTAAGTACAATTATTATGTGTGAAATTATAAAAATAACTCAAAAAATTAACTTTTTGTTAACGCGACAAATGTTTATGTCAAGATTCTGAGACACTGAGTCAAGATTCTTTTTTGATATTTTCTTACAAAATGTGTCGTGACATTTTACGAAAGCAAAAGTTTAGCTCATTTATTAATTTGCATTTCCTTGTATGTGACAAATATGTGCCGCATGAATTTCAATGAATTTTCAGATGATCTTAAAGTTCAATCAACTGTTTGATGATTTGATTAACACAAAATTATTTTGATCTTGAAAACTAATAAAAAAAAATTGAAAATAAGAAAACAAAAGCATAATTTTTTCCCATGAATAATAGAGTGATAGTGAAATTTCGCAAAACTGTGGGATTTTTAAAACAACAATTAAATATTCCCAATAAAAAACCATAATAAATAAGGTCTTCTAAATTAGAAAGTATATAAAGTAAGTTTCAAACAGCTCTGATAGAAAATCAGCCCAATTAGGCCAGTTCTCTGACTATTTAGTGCAAACAGAAAAACAGAGCACGAATATTATAATCAAATGTTGTATGTTATTTTACGTTGCTGGTACTCGAGGAAGGATGTAATATGTAATATTGACACAATCGCTCACGATGTGACACGGGGAAAGACAGGATCAGTAACAACCTCAGCGGTATTGAGTCCTTAACCAAACCATTCAGTCGTGCCACGAAGACTTTTATCCTTCCGATGTCCATCCCCGGCAGATTCATCAAGTCGTGCAAATAGAAGCCGGAGAGTGGCAGAAAATATGCTCAACCGTTTTCTCTTCTTCCTCATTAGGACAAATTCTATAGAAATCGTGGAATGCCAGATTCAATTTCCTGACGTGCAATCCGAACAAGCAGTGATCACTGCTACTAGATGATGCAGCTAAACCCGGGGAATGTTCGTTACAGCAATAGATCAACTCCAGTTATATTCAAGAAATATTGCTAGCCCTTGCCGTCATAAAAGTAGTCTATAGACCACCTTGTATATGCTTATTTGTATCTAGAGTATCGTCAGAATCATACTATTACATCATGAAAGCGATACCTCAACAAATCGATAAAATTCCGCTTCTAAGAGCAAAGTACGCCTGCTTGCCAGACTATTCGCGATATAATTACCTGGTACACAGGTATCTAGTAGAGTCCAAGTGTGGAATGTTTCGCCATCTCGTTAAGAGATGCCTGACATTCCAGGTTCATCTTAGACACCCTTAATATAATGCAGGGTAGCCTGACTATCAGTATAGATATATCAACCCCGTATAAAATCTTACAGCCTTATTAAAGCCAACTCCCATACTCTCATTAAACCATCAGTGAATATGTCAATAATACTTTCATGAGTTCTCTGTCGAAAAATGGTTTAGGAGTGCTACAATCAATATTGTACAAGATTTCCCACAGAGTAAAGCACAGTCGCAGGTCCATAGTCAACCCAATTATATCCATCCGAAACATTAAGTCTAATGGCAGAGGTAAGAGCAACCTACTGTAACTGACTTCCAGAAGAGCACCTCATCAAAAGAGTGCAACATACATCACTATCCATTAACCACCACTTCAAGGACACATCTGGTGTTCCTGGGAGTAATTCCGCAGCTTTTCCGTTTTGACTACATGCATGTATAAATGCTCCAAATATATTATGCTCCACCACGTTCAAACGAGGTAGAGGTAGTTCACTGTTGTTACTCCAGGCACAGAGTGACAGTAGTGTCGATCATCTTTGCGAAATAGTATCCAGGTATTTTCTAGATGCTACCAAGGAGAGATTATTCGCATAAAACCAATAGAATCAAGTTCTACTAGTAATGAAGAGATTCAACAAAAGGTGCGATAGTAAACCACATTCTGGAGACCCGTGATTCGCCATTCTAGGCATGGCGATTTCCCCAATTATCCATCGGGTCAGAAGTGTCTCTTCGAAAGCAACAATGGATTGGTCGGCACTAAATCCGTTCAAAGCCAATATGATTGATTCGAGGTTAAAAGCTCTCTACATATCCAGGAGAGCTACCAATATTTATTCCCCACATTCAATGGGTTTCTCAATATAACCCAGGAGTGAGTATAGTTGAGCCTCAACAGTTTTTCAAAAAACCCCGAGATGGTTTTGAATGGAGATGGATAACCAGTTCCTTAATGGAAAAATTATTTTTTTAAAAACAATTTCCATTAATAAAATAATACAAATGTTTATTTTCATATCTCTCTCCTTAGCATATGTCGATTTTTTTCGATTTCACCAGTCACTAACATATTCTTATCTCTTTATCTGGCTCATCAGCATTAATTTAGATCTTGATATAAACAATCTTTTTGTAAAAAAAAATGGATCTCATCAGAAGTTTAGGAAGTTAAATACAGAAATAGTTCCCTTACCTAATATAATGAATGACTCGTTACCTAGTTTAAATATTTCACCACCGACATGAGGTAACGATCCAGTATGTGGTCAAAATCATGCTAGAAAAATTATAGATCATCCAAACCCTGATATCAGGGTTTTGAAATTTTCCACGAAAACTACAGTTAAAAACGTATTTATATAGGAGCAGAAAGCAACCACTATTGTCTGCAAAAATTCCAAAAAACAATTAACAAAATTCCCCTTAATCAACTAAATTCCTACTAATATAATTGTTTAGATAAAACCAGCTCTTTAATCATAGTAAAACCAACACACACTTTCAAAATGACCCCTTGTTAAGTGAAAACAAACTAAATGATACTCGTAAATAAATTGAGGCGCTATATCAATTTTCCAATTATATTAAATAATAAGTATGTAAATTTTTTTTGAATTTCTTATACGTATAATATATCCGTGCTAAATGACGCGTGTCACAAATTCAATTGTTATTACGCACACAAATTGAATTTATTTAGGAAAAAATTACACATAGCACAAAAAATACACTCACATACCAACAGTCCACTATTTGTGATGACTTAATGCCTTAAACAACTAGATAAAGTCAAGAGTGGAGACCACTAGTTACAATTACAATTATTATAATTGTGGTATGATAGTAAAACATAAAGAAAACGCATCATATGCATTATTAGCTGGCACTCGGTCAGTAGAAATTTAAAACGAATTTTACAAACTATATACGAATACAAGCAAAGAATAAACATGTCTCAAGAGTAGTCTCGAAATTATTTATTAATTTTCTCGAATACTGTTGGAATGTAAAAAAAAAAAATGAGAATTATGAGGATATTGTAAAATGCATCTTGCGAAGGAGTGTTGAGGAGAGGAGGAAGTGGTAAGTAAAGATATAAATTTTCCCCCTTAAAAACTGTGCAAAACTAGAAGGAAACAATTGTGTCATGATACACAAATAAAATTGTATTTGTGTTGTATTCTAATGCAACAACACACAATTAAAGAAAAATGGGACCAACTAACAATTGAAAGAAAAAAATGCATAGGATTTACTTTTAGGTACTCAGAGAACTTGTAAGGAGCTACTTGCAGCATCCATACATCGAATATTGTTTTGGAAATCTGCAAAATAGGTCATTTGTTAAATGTGGCAAGTATGACGGCTAGGAACTTGCTTAGAATCTTTGAGTCTTCTCTGGTAAGACCAAAGTTAGGTCTTATTCGTCAGACTAGTATGCCTACTGGGATTTCGGACCATAGGGTAACAACTTTAGACTTCGGTATTTCACCCCAATTGTGTTTTCGAGTAGGGACGAGTGGGTTGGATCTGAGCAGCTGTTTGAAGGGGGTGCAGTTTTCACTGATGGGTCCAAAATTTAATCTATCATGGAAGCCGGAGATTCTGTAGTAGATGAGGACATCAAATTGTCATACAGACGAATGCAGCGTCTTCCAGGCAGATATCCTAGCGATCTAGATAGCCACGGATTTGATAAGGGCACACGTCACAGAGGGGTCTGTAGTGAGAATTTATGTAGATAGTCAGGCAGCACTGAGGGCTTTGAAATGCCATATGGTACACTGGAGCATAGTGCTGAACTGTAAGAAGGCTCTAGAGGCGTTATTGGAACTAAAGAGTTAAATCAAGTATAAAATATATTCATAAAAAAAAAAAAATAACAAAAAATCTCAATTCCCAAAAAAAATCTTTTTTACAAAAATCTATTTCAACACCTAAAAAACGTTCATCATTAAACTTTACAAACAAAAAATGTTTTTCCTCAGAAATTGTTTATTAACAAAGCTTATTACCAAAAAATAGTAAAAAAATGTTTTACCAAAAAAAATTTTTAAAGATTTTTTTATTAAAAAAAAAAAAAAAAACTTTTTACAAGAAAATATATTCCAGAAAAAGTTTAAAATAAGCTTTTGTTTACAAAAAAATTTTTTTTAATACTTTCAGAAAAATAATATATTCCATTATAATATAGTTCCCACGACAATTGGATTTTCGCTCAGGAACTGTGCAAAGTCTCTCATGGCCAAAGATGGTCATCTTAGAGAACGCTGTTTAAACCGGAAACTTTTTCCCAAGGAAAAACTTTCAAGATTCTGATTTCTTAATAATAACACAACCCAGAGTTTTTAACAGCTTTTTAAATAAACAAAGCTTTTTTACAGTTTTTTTTACCAAAAAAGCTTTTTCAGTGAAAAATTTTCCCATAGTTGGTCTCATGCCGTAGCCGTAACCATTTCGGAAAAACACTACAAACTTTCCCTGCGTATGTTTTGTAAACAAAACGGAACAACAATAAAAAAAAAGAAGAAAACACAGGCATTAGAAAGAAGCGCTCACACAACACAATTCGGTTTTAAGATGGCAAATACGACAATGTGCATAGACTTCATTTTAATGAAGAATTCGCAGGCAAAGAGGCAGCAGTCACAGGCACAGACACTTTACACAGTTCCTCAGTTGCTGCTTCAAAGAACATGCATATGCTGCTACACTTGTAACTGTGTGTGATGTTTTCTCAAAACTGTATTGTATACTCGAGTATTGCGTTGTATATGGCGCTTGATTCTAAAAAGTCAGGCCAGTAGTCGTCAGTCCAGCCAGTAGTAGGTATTGTTTGTGTTGTGATATAAAATCATGTGCTTTAGAAAATGCTCCAGTCAATTATCATTGTAAAACGAAACTGAAAACAACCGGAGAACAGCCAAAAATAAACAACACGCTTAAATTAAAAAAAAAAAAAAAAAACATTAAAACAAAACAAAATAAAACAATTTTACTTCCGTATGTAAACAAATTAAACAAAAAATTAAAAAAAATTTATATATATTAAACAAAAAGCCAGAACAAATTTAATTCGAATATAAAAAATTCTAACGTGAAATTTAATTAAAATATTGCACCAGAAAAACATCAGTGAACTTTTGCAACTGAAAACAAAATCAAAAGCAAAATAAATTGTTTATAAAATGTTGCCAAAAAGATTTTATTTGTTAGTGACATTTGTTTTTGTTTTTACCATCGTCCTTTTATTGCCAGCCGGTCAATGTGGCCCAGTGCCAAAAGTGAATGAGGTAAGCAAACAAAGGAATCAACCAGCCAAACTACACACCACATATAGAATGCATGGCGTCAGTTTAGTTTCCTTACGACAAAAAAGGCTCAGAACAAAAGAAAAAACTTAAACAAGGAAGTTATGACAAAAGTCAACAAATGTATGAAAGAAGTTACCGTACATACAGTGGTGGTTATATCATTAAAATATTCGTAGTATTATTTCCAATTTAAAAAAGAAATGAACATATGAAATGTAAAGAATGTGAAAGTATATTTTTTAAATAATTTAGAATACAGTTCACGAAAAAATCTAAGCATACAATATAATATTAGAAAAAAACAATGTAGTTAAGAGTTCTAATAAAAAAAATCTTTCATTTTGAAACTACTTAGTTAATTTATCAAAACGTTAAAAAACTGGATATTATTTTTCATGCAAGATAGATTTAATGTAACCCTAGCAGGTGGGAAGAGATCAGCATCTCGTGTGCTATTATATTATGCTGCTTTATCTGTATTTGTGGTTAGAGTAACTATTAAGGAATCAGAATTTTTTCTAGGAATGGGAATTTTGCAGTTCACTAGGGAAATAGCTTCCGGTTGAAACAGCTGTCACAGAGTGGATAATATTTGGCCGAGTAAGAATCGAATCGTTCCAATTGTGGTATGAACGAGTTCATGATACTTCAATAGAATATGTTCTTATGAAATTAGACAACTTGATCCCAATACCCGATATTTTTACACATTTAATACTAGATCTTCAACAAGATCTAATTTGAGCCTCGTTTCATTAAAAATGTGTAAGAAAAAATTCACTCGACTACATCGTCTTACTATTTGCATATATCTGACTGAAATTGATTTCAGCCCTCATGTATGAGCCGAAGTTTCGAAGACTATATTGACGGTCCTCCTGCAAAAGAGGTCGAAGATGCTTATCGGTGACAGTAGGTAATCTCTAGGGAAACTCTGTTGAAATGAAATAGGTTATACTTCTTTTCCCGATATATTTAAATAATAATCGATCTTCAACAATAACTCATTTAAGGTCGATTGGTCGTTTTTAGACTTACTGTCCGTATATGGAATTAACTTCATGCTTTAATCTTTCCTGATAATGTCAATGTAGGAATGTTGAAGTCGAATGTCCCCATATATATTTCATATCTTTCATTGACCGCTTGTAGCTCAGGTTCTGAAGTCAAGCTGGTTGGAGATTTTAGCCGCTTGCTTTCTAACACTTGCGTCTCACATGACCTTTGCCGCTTAAAATTAGGTCTGTTTGCAGGTGAGAAAGTCGCAAAGATAACTTTGGAGTGTACCTCTGTTATATAATCGTTTATCATTATAAATATCTTTACTCACAAAGCCGCTTGTAGCTGTGGTACTGATGTCAAGCTTTCAGCCGTTTGCCTTCAGATACTTGTATCTCCCTTGGCCTTTACAGCAGGACCTTTGTTAGCTGTTACAGATTCTCATGTTTAGGAGGTCTTAGAGAGCACTTTGGATATTTTCATCACCACTCTTTGCTTCTGATATGGACTAGTGCTGCCAGGAGCACTGGTTAAACCGTATTATGGTATTGCTCACAAAAAAGAATTGGCTCTGTATCAGCAAAATTTAATTTTACGCTTTTGTAATATTCTTCAAGTGTTTCAAATGGATGTTAAATAATTTGTATCATTCAACCTTAATAGTATAGGGTAAACGAACAGGCCTGTAATACAATTTCGAGTCATATTTTCACGTTTTGTTTGATTTACATGCCACCCACTTTGTACCTGTCAAACAAATCCCAGATAGCAAAATCTGGTCAAAATGGAGAAGAAATATTGCCATTCAAAATAATTTGTTTAAAGATACTTTTTTCATTCATAACTCCGAAACATTACTTTTAAATGATACAATTAAAAAGCTTCTTCAGGCGTCATGAAAATCCAACTAATGATCATTTTAGTTGCTTTCAGATTCCAAATCGAATTGTCGGACGTTGTTTATTTTCGGACACCGCCTGTCGGTATCTAATAAGCCCCATTTGACGCATTCAAATAGGTCAATTGGTGAACTGTAGCAGTTAGATAAATAACTTTCAGTAAAATTAACGCCAGATTCGTTTTATCAGATAAGGTAAAGAAATTATTGTAATTCTAGGCATCAAGGATTCGCACAGGATCTTATCATCACATGAAATAATTTTGGGAGTGGTTATCGACTGTGAACCACAATAAGTTAATATTGTGCTTAATATCTAACCACTTAGGCCTCTCTGAGTACGAACGGGACAACAGAAGGTCTCGTCGCATTTTTGTGGAACCTTCCGATTCTAGAGAAAATCCAGGTTCCTGAGAAACCATTTTGGGCTCAGAGAGTCGAAGCAATTTAATACGTTGTCTTACGGTTTTGTTTACTGAACATTGTGTTCTTAGATACCAAAGAGCCACATTGTATGTTTTTAATTTCTCATCGTACAGGTTATTGAGCTTCATTCATGAACTCAAATCGTTGTTGTGAATGAATGGGCTTCATAAAAGATCCTTGGAGACACGGAGCTTAGATAATCTGTAATATAATCTAACGCCATTTGAAGAACTGCGATGGTATTTCGGGTCTCTTTAGGGGAAACGAATCTTGGTTTCTTAGAAATGGGTATGATAGAGAAAATTTCGCTTCCTGGGGAGCAATATTAAGGCTCAAAAGGCCACGCTGCCATTATAGCTTAATAAGGGCGACCTAAGGATACACAAAGAAATATATCTAAGTACCCAAAGTTATTTAATATTGAATGCATGCTATTGGAATGAAAGCCCAAAAATGTCTCCATTTTTCATTGTTCAGTCAAGTGACAATTAAGACTGTACGGAATCTAATATTTCAAAGCATCGTTGGTTTTAGTTTGACAACCGTTTTTGTAGAAGATGATGTTTTATTTTACTGGACTTTTCAGGTACTGCCTCATCTCCAATTAGTAAGTCTCGTACAAATAATATTCCACTTTGAATGGACAAGTAAATCTGTCAGTATTTAACTCAATAATTGAATACACCCATGTCGCTATTTTTAGAGTTTATGAGTTCTCATATATTATTTTCTATAGGAAACTAAACGAGAACTTGAATAATAATTCCCAAAAACCAACAACTGATATAAAATAACGTTTTTGGAACAAAAAATAAAAAAACACAATTAAAACCTAAAAATAATTAACAATTACAATTGCACACAGAAATAAAACATATTACACCGATATAGGTCAGGTCATTTTATTTATCAAAATCCAAAGAAATGAGAAAGAATTTACAAATCTTTGTATAGAATAGCATAATACAAAATGAAGCAATAAAAACTGTAGTTAAATTCGTTTAACAACAACAGCTATTGTTATTTTATTAAATTTTAATAAGCAACAAAAAAGTTATAAATATATTTTTCAAATAACAAAAAAATAAAAATTTCTAAAGATTAGTAGAGTATGTAGTAAAATTCAAAATAAAACGAAAATATTTTTTTAAGAAAAAAAAAAAAACAAAAACCCAGAATAAAAATATCCACTGTCTATTTAATAAATAAATAATTTATTTATGTTTGCAAATTTATTTTAGCACGAGATGTTAATGCCGAAAGTACCACAATGGCATTGTCTACGTTATTTCAAACATGACGTTTTAATGATGAGACGCTGTCGACATTTACGTGTGCCCACGGCTCCCAGGTTGGGTGATGTGAAAAAGTGAGATTACTTCTAAATAAGTTTTCTAACAAACTAATGTTTCTATTTATGTATAAGATTAAAAAAAAGCTTGGAATGTATTTTTATTTTTCATTTGAATTGAATTAATTTAAAATTTTTGGTTTTTCTTTACCTTTTAGTTTAATATGCTTTTCTGATTTTGTTTTAATTGCAGATATAACCACACATTTAATTATAACATTGTTAAAACGACTGATACCAAACATAGTTGATAATTATATAAATAATGAAAATAATAAATAATTTTAGAAATAGTAGTTGTATTTAATAAGTGTAATTAAACATTTGATACATCATTTTTATGACATTTCTTGTTAAAGAAACTTAAATATTCACAGTTATATTTCATATTTGAAAAAAAGAAAATGTATAAACCAAAAATAGCCAAACTAACAAAAAGTTAAATTTCTATACAATACAAAAAAAATTTAAAATTTAAACATAAATGCACAAACATAACAAGAGTAAAGAGTAGTTTTGCATTAAAATGGAACACTTTTTGGTCCAGAGATTTTTAGTTAAAGTTGAAGGAAGCTACGACGCCCTTGTTGTGTTTTAACATTTATTTAAAAAGCCAAAGTACTTAATAGTTTTTAAGCTTTATATTATTTTATTGATTTATTTTTAAAATTGAAGAAAATTAATAAAAGGTTTTTTGAGATTAAAACAGATTATGCGGTTTTTATTTATGAAGATCAAATTTTGTAAGTAAGCAAGAAAAAATTGAAAAATTGAGAGTCTTATTAGGCAATGAACCTGATCGTCACAATTTACGCATTTGGAATTCACCCAATCACTCACATGCGATACATATACAACATGACACTGTGAAAATGAGACTGGTCAAGTAGTGACAGTTACTGGTGCTTGATAACAAAGTTTTTTCTGTCTGAATTGGATGGTATTGATGAGGACAACAAGACGATGCCAGGTACCATACAGTCAGTGAAACAATACAATTACTGCATGATGAATTTCCTGGACGTGTACTCCCTAGTTTCGGTGATTACAATTGGCCTCCTAAATAGTGTGATTTAAAACCATTGGATTTTTTTATGTGGTTATTTATAGTCAAAGGTCTCTGTGAACAAGCGCACAACAAACTGTGCATTGATGACGAAATTCAGCCACATTTATCCAAAATTTGAATAAAAAAGCGAGTAAGTAAAGCCGTGGAATCTATTTGTCCAATGTGCTATTCCATACATAACCCTTTCCTCTTTACTTTATGATTCCATAAAAAAATAACAATCTAAAATAAAAAACTGTCTTTTCAGGGTTGAACCCTTTTGTATAGTCCCTCGAAATCGCCGTAGAAGATTCTTAGTGCAGGAGCATTTTTATTCATTCATACAACATGGCAATGCCAGCGCATTCATTGGAGTTTAATGCTCACAACTACCGGAAAACACCTCAAACATCTCACTATTTATTCGACGTCCGTTAACACATAAAACTTTTCTATACTTGCAAAGAGAGCAGTCCCAATGAAATCGGTGTATGCAAGTAGCATGCTTTGCGACGCTATTATGTGCTTCCTATGTTTTATTCAGTGTCGTTGGCTGCATTTTCAACAATTCTTTCCAGCAGTTTATTGATCAGGATGCAAGAAAGATTATCACCTGGCCTGAAGTCTCGTTTTGTATCAAATGGTTAAAGTCTCCCTATTTTGACTTGAAATTTTATGTCAGTCAGCGTTATTCTGTATAGACGTGGATATTTGTTTGGGGATACAAAAGTCACTCATGGTTTCAAACAGCTTTTATCGTATTATAATCAGGAAGAGGTCGTTGTATCAATTTGTTTTCCGTGAGTCTTTTCCAGGATTTGGCGCTATTTGAAAATCTGGTCAGTTGTAGATTTAGCAGGGCTAAAAAAACATTGATACGATCCAGTAATGTTATTGAAATATGGCTAAAGTTATACACTCTCGCTCGAGAGTGCCGTGGCTGGTGCAAACCGTGCTGGTGCAAACCGTGCAGTCTCCGTATTTATGGATAGGCATGATTTCATTTAATCAAATTGCACAGAAAAGTTGATGCATGCTACTAACCAACTCACCGCCACCAGACCCTAAAACACTCAACCGGTATATCATCGGTACCTGAAGCCAATATTCTACAGTACTATAATTCTGTAACTACAAAATTAGGATTCTCCCAAAAACTAAAAACTCATTGTAAAATTCATAGTGAGTAAAAGGTGCAGCTGATTGTATTGCATATAGAAAGGTTGCTGATGATGTCTTTATAATAGTATCTAACAGATTGATACCACCACTGAAAACTTAACGGATCAGGATAGTAGATACATTTGCATGAATTCTTATATAACGGATCATTCAATATTCTCGAGGTAGTTGAAGAATCTGCTTTTTCTTCATCAGTATATGAAATATCTCTTAAGCATTAGCCTTGATTAGTTCATGAACGAACTAATTCAAGTTGACATTTCAATGGTTTGAACTAAATGAACTAGTTCAAATCTTTCGCTCACTTTGTTCAGTTTTGAACTATGAATCTAAATGATCTAAATGTTGCTTTTCATACTCCTTCTAACAGAGGATGAAATAAAAACCAAAACGGTTAGAATCTTATTTCTTTAAAAACATAACTAGAATTTCTAGTCCTAACAGGGCACTGACCCTTAATCATATCTATGATCAATCCGATAATACTCTTGTTCAGGTACATTACCAGTCAGGTACCTGAAGTATTCAGTCTGGGACACTGGACCGTGGAGATTCGGCATGACTGGAACAAAATACTATCATATATCCCTCACCTCCAAGGATAGATCTAAGACCTGCTAGTCCGCAATCTTACTACCTTCAATACCACAGAGTCCTGTCCCTCAATGTGTATCTCGATAGACTAGATGATAGAGTAATGGACTATCAGTCTGAGGATTGCGTTTTCGATTTCCGTCAAGTTTGTGTTTGTTGAAAAAAAAACACACATCGAAGTGATCCATCATTGTTCCTAGGGTTCGCTTACAGTCATGTACCAGCTTTTATTTGACCCTGTGACCATTCAGAGCCTTTAATACTGCCTGACTATCCACTATAGAAAGTAACCGCATTCCCACAGGTGGCGTTCTCCATCTGTGGCTTTTAAGATCGCCAGTATCTCTGCCTGAGAGACTACATTCATCAAGAAGTCATTATAGTGCCCGTCTCCACTATATATTAGATACCCGATGCTGTGCTTAATTCTGTTTTCGATCTGTCAGTGTTATGAGTCACAAAAGCAACATAAGCAAAGTTTCATCAAATTATGTATTAAATTACGATTATTAGAATTCGATATAAAGCAGAAATTTAAATTCAAATCGTTAAATATTTTGATTTTTTTAACAAAAATTAATTAAAAATATATGTATTTAGAACGTATTTACTCATAAGGCTAAAGCGAGAAAAATACAAAAAATATATAAATACCAACCAAACCATAAAACAATGTTCACCTTAATAAAAGGTTAAGTCGAAGTCGCGGATATATCGATAAACTACTTAAGAATTAAAAACTTTCGTTTAAGGACATTTAAATATACATCCTTTAAAACGGTATTTCATATTTATGACTGCTCAAACAGACATTTATATGGGGCCTATGTGAAATCATATTGCCCATTTTCAATATGAAGCAAACCTTATCATTCTCATCACTTAGGTTTTTGACAACTGAGTAAGGGTTTTGAGAGTTGATTTTCCGATCTATGATAAATGATTTATAAGGATTCTCATAAACGTCAAGTCAAAAACTACATTTTATGCAACGAATTCAAAGTCTGCAGTAAATAACTTAAGTATTTCAGTCTGATTATTAATAACCCCTCGATTGTTATTCAGAACACAATTAAATTAAGAAAATAATGACTTACCGCTTTAACCGCAGTCTTATCATTATTGCCCAAAACTAAGGGACCATTTTGACGTTGTGCAGTTTGTTTATCGCTGACTGCTTTTGTAGCATAAGTACCAAAAGTGGTATAATTAACAGAATCGGTGGCAGCATTATCAAATGCAATGGGTGCTGCAACATCTGAATGTTTTTCATTGGGCGAAGATAAGTAAATAATTTCCTAAAAAAAAATATACATTTTCTTATTAATCTTACAAGATAATTAAATGTTTAAGAAATAATAAACAAACCTGATCTTCATTTAAGAAATATAAAGTTGACTGAGCCTGCCAATCCAAATTAATAGATCTTTGCTTGGGATAACGTCGTGGTATCCAAGCAATACCATACACATTTGGTACACTGCGTCGCTGGTAAATGGGCAGCGGCACATTGGGTTGGAAAAGATGCACTGAAATTATTATTTAAAAAAATATTAAATTATTCAATTCAATTCAACTCTATTCAACTCAACTTACATTCATTATTTTGAGTTACCACAGCAATTAAATTAGTTTGTGGATCAAATGTCAAGTGTTTAACACTTAACTTCAAAACCGATTGCAGCCTTAGAGTTAAAAGATTCCATATTAGAACACGACGCTGCGTACATACAACCACCAAATGAGCGTATTCTCCGGCAGCAAATTGCACGTGAGTTATTTCAGCCAATGTTGGTTTAGGCGGTAAGACTTTTTTGTTATTATTAATTACATCGTTGACATTATCCGAATTAACAATATCAGCTTTTTTGTGTGGATAAGTACTTCCCAGATTCATTAAGCTCAATATGGGCACTAGATTTTGTACAAGTTTAACATCATAGTTCCGTTGTTGTTTGACATAATGTTGCAAACGATATTTTGCCTTAAAACGTTGCTTTAAATTCAAACGATGAGTCTGAGCTCTTAATTTATCTTCCACTTTTCTTTTTTTATTCAAAATATTTAAATATTCAGCTAGCTTTGTTTCCATTTGTGGATGGACTTTACAAGTTATGCCCAATTTTTGATAGAGTAAAACTTTTTGATATAAATTCAATTCATGCATTTGTATAATCTTTTTATATAAATTTGTCTTTTGTTGTTTATCGAGATGTTTTAGGGGTTCAGCTTTATTATTATCCGCAGATTTCTTATCATTTAAAGCATTTTGCAGCTCTTTGATTAAGGTCTCTTCATTGGTATCCAACATATTGGTAAATAATTTCATGATTTTTTTACGTTTCTCCACTAATTCCGATTTGGCCCCATTTATATTTTTGGTGGGCAATCGAATTAGAGCCTTAGTTACACAGCCATCCAGACCATTGGAGCCGGTTAGAGCTGCTTTTAGTTTTAGATTATCAGATTTATATATACACAAGGTGTTGCCATAACCAGCGGCCAAGAGAGAACCATCTTGTGAGAATGAAATCGAATCGACTGGCAAATCTTTGTACGAAGTTTGTGCTATACAATACCAAGTTTTGCCGCTTTTATAAATATTATCAGAGTCATCTAGAGACCACATTTTGATAATATTATCATCGCCTACAGTAGCACATAGCAGATTATCCACTTGATAGTCATTGGAGAATTCAATGGCTTTAAAACCGCCTTCATGGGGCAATTCAATGTTTGTATTTAAAGCGTAGCTAAAAAAAATATAAATTTACATTTTGAATATTAATATTTGTGATTTTTGTGGAACTTTTATGATTGAGTATTATATTATTAAAGACTTCACAGTACAATAAAATACATAATAGCTTTGCGCCAGTTTTAGGTCGATTTTCAATACTATTTTTTATTTAATGGATTGTTTCACCGCAAAGTCCTTTTTTATACGATTTTTTTATACAAATTTTGTTTTTTTGTTCAATACAATAAAAATTAGACTGAATTGAGTAGCTAAAATTGAAAAGATAAATAACATGAAAAATATAATGGAGAAGTATAATATCGGTCTTGAAAATTCTGAAGATACTGGACACAAGAGAAGAAAAATTACACTTTGTTACCACAATGGGAAAGCATTGTTTATAAAAATAAGCGAATGGAAGTTGCAAGCACAATATGTCCCCAAATGTTTCTTTCCACATTAGGATTAAAGTATAAAATGATTTGAAGGACAGTTTTATAGTATCAATATATAGTATTCTTAAAGGATATTTGAAACAAAATTTGTAAAAAAAGTTTTTAATTTAAATATTTCTGAAAATCTCAACCAATTGTAGGACCATTTTGACTATTTCAAAAAGTTAGTTTACTTTTGGACTACAGCTGATATATTGATGTAACAATCATATATGAAAGTTACATTTTGTTTAAACTATATATCTTATTTTAAGTTTTCCTCGATAGTATAGTGATTAGTATCATACTGTTATGATTACTTAGTTTTCACTTACTTTTGTGATTCCTCTTGATATTTCCAAAACTTTAAACGTAATTCTGGCAAATGCTCTTCATCATTGAAAACTTCACCAGTAGCCATCCAATCAATATTAAACGCCGCTTTAGTAACACGTATATCGTACAGTATCCTATCTCTTTCTAAGGACAATAAATTTTGATTAACTATATTTATCTGAAAACAAAATCAAACTATTAATCTCTATATTTAGACATATAAATAACATCAACATACATTATACAACAAACTCTTGGTGTAGGTATTATAAAATTGTAATGATCCTGTACGACCATTTAGCACCAACGAATTGTTACGTGGATTTAAAAGTAAACCCGTAGGAAATTTACAATTTTCAGTAGAATCTTCTGCTACATAAGTGAATTCTTGCAGATTTTTAATGACTTTCTTTTCCATGCCATAGATTTGTATGCTATTGTCAATCGTACATACTACCACATTTGTATTGTCTGGACTAACAACAATATGACGGATTTTAGCCACCATACGTGGTATAAATTGTTTTAAATCAGGCCTTTCTATATGCCATTTAACCATTACAGCTTCTTCACCACTGCTGTAGAAATTTGCACCGGCTGTAGTAAAACAAATGCTGGTAATTTTCGTATGATGCCAATGATATAAGCTCTAAAAATTAGGAAAACTATTAAAATGCTTCAAAATAATTAAAAATTTTGCCAATCAATTACTTACGGTTTTTACAGCTTTCTGACTGTTAAACTGACGCCACAAGAAAATTTTTCCATTTTCATCACCTGTTGCTACACAATCTTCCGATGGGTGAATTTGAAGAGCAGTAACAGTTACTTTATGGGCATTCATTAATCTGAATAAGGAAACGATAATTTAAAGAAATGTTTTGACTGAACAATTATTGGTTTGTTCAATAACAAAAAAAAACTATTACGAATTATTTATTTATTTTCTAATTTTCCTGTGAACATTTTTAATAACTCGCAATAGTTTTTTGTTATTGAACAGACCAAATATGCATGCAGTTGCTAAACGAACTTTCGTTCATGAATTTTAAATTTTAAACTTATTTTTTTATTACAAACCTAACACATTTCCATGTTTTGTAGTTTATAAAATATACCCAATAATCCTGTACCACCACGAGATTTGGGAAATTTTTATTATCCACTGCTATCAAGGGTATCTTCATACTACAATTAGATCGATCAGTATTATATAGTAATTAGAACGCAAACATTTACTCACCTTAACATTAGAGAACATGGGAATCTCATATGCATTTGCATTTGTCGATTAAATAAAAGAATTTTCATCCGTTTGCCGCTGCTTTTGTAGCAAACAATAGCATGAGATAATTCCGAATTACCATATACATTAATAAGTTTGAAATTTGTCACCACTCCTGTTTCTACCTCATCAGGAATATGTATAGTATTCTTAAGAACTCCAGTCTTCCAGTCCCAGGAAAAAATTTCGCCCGCTTTATTGCAGGCTACCAAAGTACTATCATCTTTTAATTCAAACTCAAAATCTATAAGGGGTTCTGTGGAACCCTCGAGCTTTCTCACAAACTGGCCACTTATGGTGGAGTAAATTTTAACTTCATTCCGTGACAAAAACAACAAGTGCCTGTCGAAAGTAAAACAATCAAATCAAACAAAAACTATGGTAAAAGTTCTTTGGTAGGTCTTTAGGCACTATACTTACTCTCCTGTTTTGGAGTATAAGGGGGCATAATCTAAAATATTTCCTCCAGCTAAGTGTTGAAATTTTAAATTATCATTTTCTTCATTTTCAAAATCCATGTTGTTTTAGAAATTTATTTCTTGATGGCTTAGAAAAATTATGGTTGTAATGTTTTGATGTGCTTTGTTCACGTTAAAATTTATTGAATTACTGATGAAAATGTTTCACATTCACTGTTGTTTGTGCTGATAGTGTAATTTTATTATTTTTAGTTACACTTATTTAATAGTTTTTCACAAAACTAATTGAAATTAAAATCAGTTTTAATAAATTCCACCATCTACCGCACGTGTTGATGTTCAGAGAGTATTTTTTTGTATAGTGACAGCTAGAGATGGTATTTTCTCAATAACTGTGAGAGTGTTGCCGGATGAGGAAAACTGAAATTGGATTACTAAAAGGGTTTATTTGACTCAGAGAAAAGCAAGGTTGGTTACCGATTCGAAAAGTTAACGGTAAGGCTAATTTGGTAACGTAATTTTAACGGTAGTTGCAGTCATTTCGGTAACGGTAGTATAGAGGTAACGGTATTTGCTGTCATTTCTGTAACGGTATTTTAATGATAACGGTAATTTCATCTTGAATAAAATTCTTAAAAACAATGTACAAAAATAAATTGACAAAGATGGTATTTTCTAAAATTTTAATTTTTGTAGATTTCAATGAACTCAATTATTGAAATCAAAAATAAGTAATTTTATAAATTATTTATAGCATATTGGTAACGGTATTTAGAGGTAACGGTTATTATTATTTACGATTAAATCGGTAACGGTATTTTAGCGGTAATGGTAGTTGCGTTGAAAATATATTTTTTCTATACATAGTAAAATTTAGAATGGATTGAAGTAAAATAAATATTCAATTAAAAAAATCAACAGTTTCAAAAACTATAAGAAAATCGTGAGACAGGTTCTGTACAAACTCAATATCGTCAAACTACTCCATGGCAAGGAGTTTATCAAAAATTGGAAATTAGTTCCAAATGAGGATGGTCTTGGTTGCTTTCACACCGAGAAAAAACTCTTATTTCTAAAAAAAAACCTTATTGCTCGTATACAATTGCAAATAACATTAATACTAGTCAATCAAACGTTTAAAACTACCATAGAGTGTGACTTTATTTAGAGGAAAAAGTTTTGACCGAGTTTCTGATTAATCACTTTGCTATAAATTTTGAAGGTTAATTTACACAAATACAATTAGCGGGGAGTCTGGTAACTCTATTCCTTATTGATATATACAGAATTAGCTTGTTGTGAAACACCATAAACATACCCAGTCTGTTTGTTGTAAAACCCCATAAACATTTACCAGCTGACTGATTATCAACAAAATTTTCTTTTTAATTTGCCGAAAAAAAAAAAATTATTTGACCTAGCACGCCGAAAAAAAGGTAAACAATAATTTTTCCCAAAAAAAGTGAATGAAAAAATCAATAATTTTACAAAAATTTCATTAAAAAATTGCCACAACCGACAACTATAACTTCATTGCATTTTTACAGCTAGAGCACACCTGCAAAATTGCAACTTCAGCAGAAATTTGAAAAAAGGAACACGTACCCTAAACAGCTTGTTATAAAAATAGCATCGAGAAAAGCCACGAAGGCAGCTAGAACTGTTTAACAGTAGCAATTCGAAAATAAAACTATAGCTAATTGTTTTAATATAGTGTTCTATTAACCATGAAGACACGTTTAAGCGAAAGGTTAATAATATTGACTTTTTCATGGTCGTTGCTGTTGATAAGCAGCATTTGCATTGCGACAACTAATGCTGCCGATGATAAAGATAATAGTCTACAAGTTATTTATGCAGTTAATTCCGGTGGTTATGATCATATAGACAAACATAGTATTCACTATGAATCGGACCCTTTGAATGTGGGCACCGCCTCCGATTATGGCAATCATTTATTGATTATTGGACGGGTGCCCGAGCAAGATGAGGTGTTGTATCGCACAGAACGTTATCACACTGCAACCTTTGGCTATGATTTACCCTTGGAAGGGGATGGTGAATATGCATTGGTACTAAAATTCTGTGAGGTCTACTTTAATGAACCAAATATGAAGGTGAGTGGTAACGGGATGAAATTTCAGATAATTTTAGAATTTTCAATTAATTTCGAATTTTCGAACACACTACAAATGTACGCTTTCAGAAAAACTCGTTTTAAAATATTTTAAGCTTAAATATTTAATTTATTTTTATTTTTAATATTTATTTGTTTACACTTTATCTTATTACTTGAAGAGGTTAGCAATAAATATATTCCTTTTCTACTTTTACATTTTGTTTTGTTATAATATTGATAATAAGTTTATGTATTATTTGTTTTGGAGGAAAAATTTAAAAAAACCTTTTTGAAACAATTCTATATACTAAAAACTAAAACTAGGTTAAATAAGGTAAAATTTATGAGATTAGCTCATTTATGTGCTGGAATTCTGAGTGTTCACATCTTCTGAAAAAGTTCTCTGTTAAATAATTTAATTTAACATTGATGGTAGGAAAATCAGCGAGTGTGTGGAGTCTACGTGTTGAATAGTGCCAGGGAAGTTTAAAAATCATTTTTAAAAGCTTGTTTTGTGCCACTTGGAGCTTTTTCCTGTGGCAATTTGCTGACGTATACCAGACAGGTGCACAATAAAACATTATGGGGTGGAAAATGGATTTAATTAACATTTTTTTGTTTTCAATTGAAAGATCGGATTTTCTGTTTATTAAGGGGTATAACATATGTGTGACCCTGTTAATTTTGTCCACAATATACGAAATGTGGTTTTTAAAGTTTAGTTTTGTATCAAGAATAACACCTAGATACTTCACATTTTCTTCCCAGTTGATGTTGTGGTTGTAGAACTGCAATGAATTTTGGGGTGTAAAGCAGGACTTACGCTTCCTTGTAAAGTATATGGCTTTTGTTTTTTCCGGATTTATTAAAATTTTCCATTTTGTAAAATATTTATTAATTTCAACTAAGGCTAATTCTAGGTTGCGTTTTATATTTACAGCATATAAGTCAGAGCTTAGGATAGATGTATCATCTGCAAAAATTGTTGTTGTGCAAAAGGAAAACGACGGTATATCGGCAATGTAAATATTATATAAAACTGGCGATAAACAGGAACCTTGAGGGCATCCAGCATTTATATGAACTTCTCGTGAATTTGTTTTCCCAATATAAACATGAAAAGATCTATCAGTTAGAAAACTTAATATGATTTTGATTATTTCGAGAGGGAAATTAAACGTTTTTAACTTGTAAATAAGGCCATTATGCCATACAGAGTCAAAGGCTGATTTAATGTCGAGAAGAACCATTCCCGTTGATTTTCCATTTTCGAAATCATTTTTAACTAATTTTTTAATTTTACGTAATGGTTGGGATGTATTGTGTTGTCTTCTAAAACCAAATTGGTTAGTAGGAAAAATATTATGTAAATCAACAAAGTTCAATATCTTTTCTTTAATTATCTTTTCCAATATTTTGCTAGTTGTTGGTAAAAGACTAATAGGTCTGTAAGACCCCGGAGATTCAGCAGGTTTATTTGGTTTAGGAATTGCTATTGTTTTTGACTTTTTCCATTGTTTTGGAAAGTAGCATAGCTTTAAGCATGCATTAAATATATTTGTGATATATTTGATTCCTTTTTTTGGCAGATTTTTTAAACATCTGTTGTTAATTTCATCTATACCAGGTGATTTTTTATTTTTCATCATCTTAATGAAATTTGATGTATTTTCGATAGATATATAATAACTCTGGGAAATGTTATTTATTTCAGTGTGTTTTATACTATTAACGACATTATTAACACCTAATATAGTTTCGTCGTCACTAAGATGGTTTGAAAAATTGTTGTTTAAATAAAAAGTGTCTGCTAATATATTGCATTTTTCCTCTAGTGTACTGTATATTCTAGAATTTTCTTTAAGCAAAGGAATATTTTTGTGTTTTCTTTTTAATATTTTTGATAAATTCCAGAATGGCGCAGAATATTTATCCAACGTAGAAAGCATGCTATTCCAGGATTTGTTATTATATTTAATAATTTCATGTGTAATAACCTTGTTTAGCCGAGTCATTTGCTGGTGATCATTTATATCCCTATATCTTTTCCAATTTCTTCTGTAGATGTTTCTATATTGGATTAATATTTTTATATCGTTTGGCAATTTCTTGTCAGGTATAAATGGTTTCGTTTTTGGTACACTATAATCTATAGCTGCAGATATTGTGTTGTTGAAACACAAGATAAGATCATCAATTTCAGAAGTACTTAATACTTCTGTAAAGTTTGGTTGAAGAGGAATATTTCTATTTATGTGTCTAGCATATTTAGTCCAATTTGCTTTATTAAAATTATATGTTTTGTTTTCAATTAAATTGAGACTCAAATTTATATTTCCCACTACTGGAAGGTGGTCGGAGCTTAAGTCATTTATCACCTTTATTGAGGATATTATTTGTGGGTTATTTGTTACGAAAAAGTCTAGCGTAGATGGTCGCCTTCTTGGATCAGCTGGTATATACGTACTTTCAAAGGGATAGACAATTTCCAGATGGTTTGGATGAATTTTTTCATAAAGAATATTACCCCAACAATTATTTTTATGACAGCCCCAAAAACGATTTCTGCAATTTAGATCACCTCCAATAATATATTTGCTGTTCACATTTGTTAACATACGCAGGTCAGAAATAAACATTTGCTTACTGTTTGAGTTTACCCTTAAACCACCAGGGAAATAGCATGAGTATAGATGTAAGATTTCATTTCCAAATAAGATTTTAACTCCTATATGCTCAATTAGCTTTGTGTTTTTAAGTGGTAATAACTCATGTGGTATATTTTTCTTTATCATCAATGCTACTCCACCTCCTCTACCTTGTTTACGGTCATATCTGTAACAGTAAAAGTTGCTGTGTTTAATAGATATTTTATCATTTAGCCAAGTTTCACAAAGAAGACAGATATCAATTTTGTTTTTGTTTATGAACTGAAAAAGTTCATCCTTTTTTAAACGAACACCACGAGCATTCCATAGAGCCATTTTCAATACATTGTTATTCATCGTGAGAGAAATTTAAATGCGAGACTAGTTATTACCTCAAATTGGTCAGCTCGAGATTTACATTTGCTCAAATTGTTAATGAGCTCAACAGTTAATGTTTTTAATTCCTCAAGAGAAAAAAGATTTTCATTATTATTTTGGGTTGATGGTAACGTATTTCCCCAGCAATTTGGGTTAGTCGTTACATTCTGATTTAATGTATTTGGAAAATTAGTAGTATATTCTGTGCTACCATTGTTTAAATAATTATTTACTTGTCTGGAAACCCTTCTTGGCGGAGAGCGCTGTTTAACTCCAATATATGTTGCTCTGTTTGGACATTCTGGTGACATAGCCTTATGGGAACCTTTACAGTTTGCGCATTTAATGTCATTTGATTTGCATTCTGTAGTCTTGTGGTTACCAGCACAATTTGCACAGTAGGTTTTGACGTTGCACCTGTTAGAACCATGACCAAACATCTGGCAGTTGTAGCACTGGGTTATTTTTGATCTATTTTGTTTCTGATACTCCCACCTGACTTTTATATAATTAATTGAGGAATAATTTTGTCTCAATTCTTTCAATGATATTGATTTCCTCTCAAAATAAACAATAAAAATTACAATTTCACCTCTGTTTTCCTTTTCTCTAGTGACAATTTTGACATCTGTACATTTTAAGCCCTTAGCCAAAAGCTCATTTTTAATTACAGCTGGGTCGCATTTATCCAATCCTAAAAGTACAGCTTTGAATGGTTTCTCATTTTTGGTAGCATACGTGAAGAATTCAAAATCATAATTTTGTTTCAAAGCTTTACAAACAATATCATAATCGGTTTTCTTCGAGCAGAAAACTTTTAAGCCGATAGACATTTTTCGAATCGAATAATCGGTTATTTTTAATATTCTCATCAATTCGTGTACTTGCTCTATTTTACACTTCAATATGGTTAGAGGTGGTATTTTTTCTTTAGCAACATCATCGATAACAATATCATCATCATCGTCATCAATTGTTTGTAGGGGAGCAAAATAATTTTGATTTCCAATTCTCTGAGAAGAGGTTGGTTTATTAGTTTTACTCATTTTGCTCAGCCTTGGGTAGGCAGTAACATCTTCAACACAACGCGCTCGTTTAGTAATTTTGTATTAATTTGTTATTGTTTGAAACAATGCAAATGTAACTGTTTATAAAAAAAATAAGAAAACACTTTGTAAATTTGTAAACAACTTAACACCACAAGTGCACAAGTGCTAATGAGTTTTAAAATATAAATTAAAAATTTTCTTCAAAATTTAAATTACGAAAATTAAAATCTTGTAAATTCAATTAAAATATACTTTATGGATTTTAGACTTCTCGAACAAACTGTAAATCAACACTCCCAAATTATTTTTGAAAATTTAAGAAATACAAATTTAAAATGTTCTTCAAAATTTTAAATTTCAAAAGTCGAAATCTTTAAAATTTAATTATCTATTGAATGCTTGAAATTAAAATAGTATAACATTTTTTCAGTTTTCGAAAATTCTAACTTTCGAAAATTTGCAGCAATTGCATTTGAATTAATTTTAAACAAAAAAATCACCCTTATCGTGGTTGGGGTAAACGTCTTACGCCTACGACTGTTTCGTACTAGATTAAAGATAAAATGCAAACTGTTTCTATAATCTAGTACGAAACTGTCGTAGGCGTATGACGTTTACGCCAATCACGATAAGAGTGAATATTTTAGTAGTTTCGAAAAAATATTGCATAACAAATTTTAAATTTTCATCAAAGTTTTTAAATTGGAATTTTCAAAAATAACCTAAATCTCTAAACTTTGAGATTGGGTGTCTGTGAGTAGTTTTTCCGATGCGAAAGCCAATCGTATATTTGCATTGTATTTTATTTATATTTGCATTAAATTTCAAAATGTAAAACTAAAAATAAACAGATTTAGCTTGAAATTAATATATTCATTGGATGTCAAAAAATTAAAATTTACACCAATTTTTGTTTTATGGTAAATAGAATCACATTTTGGAAGAATTGAAGTTAATTTAAAATTTTCGAACTTTCGATTTTCTTTTATAATTTTAAGATTTTGAATTTTTGAAAATTAAAGGATGCCAAACTTTTTCTTTCGAAATTTTAAGATTTTATATGTAATGTATAGATTTAGCTTGAAATAAAAATGTTTAATGGATTTTATTTTTGAATTTATAAAAGGTATACAAAATTACACGAATTTATTTTTTAATTTAAAAACTTCGCTTACTTTTTAGTTTTGTTAGACTTTTTTAAATTTTATTTTCTTAGCAAATAAAATTAAGAAAATTATTTAGAATTTTTGAAAACTAAATTAAAAATTGCTTCTTTATGCATTTTAATTTAAAAAAAATGATAAGATTTTATGCTTTTTTTTTTGAAATAGAACCGAATTTCAGAAGATTCTGAAAATTCGAACTTAATTTCGAATTTCCAAATATTGCATAATTTTAATTTTTTTCCGAAATTTTAGGATTTTATATTACATATGATAAGTGATTTTCGAAATAATTTAGAATTTTTAAAACCAAAATAAAATGTTCTCTATTTTAATATTATAGATATTCGATGTAGTTCTAAATCGCAAACATGAAGTGGTCTCCAATCTGGACATTTTTGCGCAAGTAGGTCGCGGCACAGCCCACGATGAATATGTCTACTTTACTGTTACGCGAGGAAAGTTACACTATAAAGATGAAATTTCCGATATACGCAACAATATTGTGCGTTTGGAATTCATTAAGGGTTCCTATGACAATCCCAAAATCAATGCCTTTGTCCTGTTCAAAGGCGATGTCAATAGAATACCCAAATTGAAACCCTTACACAATGAGGCTGTAATACAAGATGGCGACTTTAATGAAGTAACTGAGCAGCCAATTACAGAGAGAATCCCTTCAACACCTGCCAGCACAACAAAGAAATCTGCAAAGGTTAAGAAATCCATAACAGAAGAGAAGAAAATTCCCACACCACCTGTAGAGGAGGATAACACGTTGATCGTTGATGATGAGGAAGATGATTTCGATTTGTCATTTACGGATAATCGTAAAAATAGTAAAACAAGTGGCCCTCGCCAACCGAATCCTTACACTATGGACGATTCCATGGTGTTAATGCCAGTGTTTATAGCAATAGGTTGTTTTATACCTCTGCTCTTCTGTCTGTGTAAATTATGAGTTGATTAAGCCAGTGATTTCGAATGACTTGTCCTATCTTTAGCTTTATTTAAACATCGATTTACTTTATTTCCAAGCTGTGGTGAAAGAGTCCGCAAGCCAGCGTGGCTGTATTTGCTGTTTTGTGTTCTTTGTTTACTATGTTTGTAACGCACAAATTTTTATTGTGTTATAAAAAGTTTGAACGGAAAAAATTTGGTAATAAAATTTAAAATTCAAATGTCCCTTTGAAAATATATAATAATAAATGCAATATTTGCACTGATATTTAATTGCAAACAAACAAAAAAAAAAAAAAAAAACTGCAAACATGTCTCTAAATATAGTATACTAACAAAATATTAATACACATTCGATAGTTTTAAAAAATGTTACTTAAATTCAACTGAAATAAACTTCTATACTTAATTAAACCTTTTTCCGTTCAAACTCTAAATATTACTATATTTATATATGGACTTTTGTTTAATGTTTGAATCGTTATTTCTTACTTAAAAATGATAATGACTTCTGTTAAGTACTTAGCATTTAATATTTTTTTCTAGTAAGATTATTCTTAAAGAGACACTTTTTTATACTTTAATGTTCCTGATTAGGGTTTATATTTAATTTTTTTACAAACTAATTTATTAAAGCACAAATTTGTATTGCACTCAATTTTATTTTGGAAAAATAAACAATGTTTTTGTTTATTAACGAGCTTTTTGTTTTATAAATTTATTACAAAATTGTATTTAAATTTAGCTAAATAAATTGAAGAGAAAATAATGTTGAATAAAAAAAAAACTAAAACTAAGTACTTTGAGTTTTTTTTAAGACTGCATTTTTAAAATGTATTAAAAAATGTTACATGTTTACATTTCTGAAGATATCTCAGTTAATTGAAGTCTGCTAAGAACTGTTGCAATTCGGAAATGAAGCTATACGAATTTACATATGTTTATGTACAATGCACGGAAATAACTCTATTTTAGCACAAAAAATATGTAAATTTTTTCTGAATTAAATTTCATCTTATTAGCTAAAACTAATTATTAGAATGAGTATTAGAACTCTATGATGATCCTCTATTTAAATACAATAAATAAAATCGTTTTATTTTCCATTTTGTTTACGAATACGTGTATTTTCAATTTATTCAATATCTCAAATTTAAAAGCAAATTCCTATTATATAAAAACTAAAAAACGAAATTCACTTCATATAAAAACTAGAAATCATAATGATTAAATTAAATTAATGATTAAATAATTGAAATGATTAAATAAAACAATAACTAAAACAATGGTTGTTTCTGTTTTGTGAAATAAAAATGTGATTTAAATTAAACTAAGACTATGAAGCCACGATTTGTTTTCGACCCCCACACTGTGCACCACATAAAACAATATCGGCATAGATCAAACGATCTCGACTGAACACTAAATTCTTGACATTTTCAAAAGTGGCCATGGCAGCACGTTCTAACACCGCATCGCCATAACACAATTTACCACAGGCACATTTGGGCGCCTCCGATAGTATATCAACTAAAATCCAAGGCAAGGTGGCCGCTGAATAAGGCAATTTATGTTGACATACGGAACGTGAGGCCAATAGCCATAAGGGCGAGGGTGTGTTTAGACTTTGTACTGAAGAGCAGGTGGGATTTGCTAGTTTATTATCCAAATCGTATTCTTTTTGTGGCTGGAAATTATTGCCCCAGACATCTAACATCTCTAAGCGATTGTTGTTAAAAGCTGCCGGCAGCGATTCCAGTTGATTCGAAGACATGTGCAAATACCTTAAGCTGCGCATGCGCCTTACACCAAAGGGTATGCGTTTCAAGAGATTATTGTTGATTTTTAAAGTCACCAATTTTTCTAATTTAATTAAAACCGGTGGAAAATATTCCAATTTATTGGCTGAGAGATCTAGCTCCCTTAAAGATTCTTGCAGATTTTTACCCTGCAACCATTGCCAGCAATTTTTATCACCCAGATTATTGTTGTGCAAATGTAATTCAGTCAATTGTAATCTACCCATTTCGTTGGGAATCTAAAAAATACCAAAAATTAAAATTTAAAAGTTGTTTACTGAAATAATTATAAATATTCAATTACCTTTTCTATAGTATTAAAACTTAAATTCAGCATGGTCAAATTTCTTAATGAACATATTTCAAAGGTCACCTTACACAATTGTATGCCCGAAATAGTCAGGGTCTTTAAAGTCCTAGGAAAACCCTTTGTTGGATAATCTCCCCTATTTAAAACCGACATTTTGGTTTGCGGCTGAGACTTTAGTGGTATCGCGGTGGCAGCTGCAATATTCATTCTCAAATTTATAGAATCTTTGCCCTCCAAACCCAATTTTAAGGTCTGCAGAAAACCCTTCAACTGTATGGGATCACACTTAATCATTAAATTCTCCGCCGGCTGTATAAAACTAATAGTAGCTTTGCCATCTTTGAGAAATTTCGTAAACATTTTCTCGATATTGTTCTTCACTTTATAGCGTTTACCTGTCTTATCCTGTGGTGTAAAATGTATAATTTCTAGGTCTTTCTTACATTCACCATTACTGTCCTTGGCGGAGGTATTGAAACCCACAGCCAAGGTGGCTTTAACCATACGAGGCGCCTTGTTTGTCTGTGTCAGACGATTTAGTACTTGTGTTTCACAGAGTATTTTCATTGTGTTTGATAATTTCGCCTTTAAAACATTTGTTGTTGTATTTATATTGTTTTCTACAACAAGAAGTTTCTTAGTTATTATTCACAATTAAACAAAAGACTTAATTCGTTTCCATTTAATAATAAAACAAATTTTTGCAAATAAATAAAAAAAAATCCGCCTTTTCTGCGAGTTTTTGTTTTCTTTTATAAATGTCAAACAATTTTTGTTGTTTTTATTTTTCAATCGTTCTCAGTTTTGTTCTTTCTCTCTTTCTTTTAGAAACAGCTGTTCAGTTTTTTTTTTTTTGTTTTTTAGAGGCTCTCAAACTTTTAGAATAATTAGTGATGCCAATTGTCTACAAACTTTAGTAAAAAGGTCTATAGAGCAAAGGTATTTAGATCAAGATATACTTCTAGTATAATAGTGAATATGAATTAAATATATTTTTGGGAAAATATTTAATTGTTCAATGATGGTTTCTATTATTTATCACTATAATAATTAATTTTGTGTCTTGATCAAATATGCATCATAAGAGAAGCACTAAGTTGACTACATTGGTCATAGTAAAATACTGCAATGGTCCTCAAACCTGACCAAACAGTGATTATAATTGAAATTAAGAAAAATAAAAAGTGTATATTTGAAGCCTGATCGTACAATAACACAAATCATTGTCCAATTTAAATATTATTCAAAATATGTAAGTGCAATTTTATGTTTATTTTTTATTATAAAGTATGATTGAAAAAGAAGTATGCAGGTAGTTATTAAACTTGAAACATTACTAAAATACTTCGTTACACCCTCAACAAATAAACAGGATTTTTTAGGTGGTATAAACCTTTAAAAAGCGGATAGTCCCGACAAAAGGGAGATATTTGGTCACGTTTTTTACGATTAAGTCAACTATTATTCCAACTTCATGGTTTTTCTATTATTTTTTCACCAAAAAAAACCGTTTTACATGCTGAATACAAATACAAAAACAAAAATAATTGCATTTAAAATTTAGTTGCAGTTTTTATGGCCCAGCAATAATCCGCCAATATCGAAAAGTATTAGTTGCCCTAATGTACTGGTGGAAGTGCATCCAATGACAATCGTTAAACGATTTTCTGTTGTCCGTAAAGAAGTCCAATTGAGAATGCAAAAGGTGTATTATTAGGGATATGTTACAACACAGTCCTATTATCATACGATAACAAATTTTCAATGGCTTCTTATTTTTCAAGTGTTTTGGAGAAATCTACCCAAACTGTCTTCTTTTTACTTTCTTATCATATTTAATTAAATTTCATATGTGAAGACCGACGAATATATCCTCCAAACTGTTTTCTATTTACCTTCATATTTAACTAAATTTCATATGTGAAGACCGACGAAAATATCCTCCATGATTGTAGCTTCACTTAATCTAGAACATTGCTGGCGAAGGTATTGAAACCCAGCTACATTTTTGTTCATTGCCATTAGAAAATGTTTCATGAGCGCTAGTTTTATGTGCACTTTTATGATAATTTGGAATATTTTTATTTCCAAGGTGAAAAATTGATGACGAGGTACTACTATTATTTTATAGTGCTCGTTTTTATACCAATTGTTTCATTAAAAATAAAGCATTACCCTTATCATTTGAATGTATGCAATAATAAAATGTAAATCGTACAGCTGCCTATTAATGTATGATTTAAAATTGGTTTTAAAGAAGTTATTTTGAAAAAATACCGAACAAAATTATTCAAAGGAATGTTTTATTAGAAATAAAAGGTCCTCCAATAAATACCGGTCGATGCTGGTAGTCTGTGGCGGTTGTTTTTGCGTCTTACAATTAATCACAAAAATAGTGGTAATAAATCCTAATATTTTCAACTACTGGTCGATCTAATCGTACGGGAGACCATAAACTTTCAGAAAATTAAATTTTTCACTGCCCTGTTAGAATATATAGTAATCAATGACGACCATCACTGGTTTGTAAAACTTTGTATATACAAAGTAACTTGTACAGATATGGACAGATTTGCATTGTTATAAACCTGGTAGAGAAATAAAGAAAATCTACAATGAAACTTGAACAGATATGGACAGATTTACATTGTTATAAAGCAAGTAGGGAAATATAGAAAATCCTACCTACTTCTCTAAGTTATCTCTTATACTTTTAAAGATATTTAAGTTTAAATTTTTGAAATTTTCGTTTTTTAACACAACTTTATTTCATTTTTCGCAAATATCTTCGGTAATATTTAGTTGTCCAAATTTTTGTTTGTATGAATATCCTCTTATTTCTAATAAACTCGAAACTAATACGTAAGAAGTATTATTTTTTCTTCAATATATCAATACGAAATGACTGTTAACAAGTAAGAAAATACACTGGTATGATTATTCTATTAAAATTTCAATACTTTTTTTTGTGAGTGATTTTTGGAAGTGGACCCTATATGGGAGCTAAGACCAATTATATGCGGATCACCATGAAATTTGGTCGAGTGATTTCCAACATATTTAAGAGTAATTTTCGGAAGTGGGCCTTACATGGGAGGTATGTATGGTCAATTATAAAACGATCCACTCAACATTTTTAGGTGTGCTTTATTTGAATTTAAAACTTAATTGTGGGAAAAATTGAGAGGGTATCTATATAAATCCAGCCTTTATGGCCGGTAAAGTCCTATTTCGGGAGGACATTTGAATGGGGGCTAGGTGAAATAATGGACAGATTTTTAAGCTTCTTGTTTGGTTCGAGGATAATACATGTACCAAATATTTTTGAAATACCTTCAAAAATTCAACTCAGAAATTGATTCTAAGTGATTCTTAAGGTGGGTGCTAGATTAACATTTGTCAAATATAGTAAATTTTTTCAAAAAATACAAGTTTATCATTAAATTAAAAAAATGTTATATCGAGTTTTCATTATTTCTTTACAAAATATTTATTGGACAAATATTTGTATGGGCTTTAACGTTATACACCCGTCCGCTCAATAGCGTGGACAGGGGAGCAGATTTTGTAAAAATAATAAATTTCCCAGTAGCATTTTTTTCACTTGCATACAAATTAGATTAACATTTATTAGATCAAAATTATCTTTTCTGTGGTTCTTTAAACACATAACAATCATCTCTTATGACTTATTGTTTGCCACTGAACACTAAACTCACTGAAAAATAAGTCTAAATTTTTACGGATCGAAAAATTGTATCAATCTAAGTGGCTAACATTTTATCTGTTAGACCTTTTTTTCTTCCTGATCCAGGTTTTCTTTCAATGTTCAAGTCTTCCTTATACTGTTTAATGGCTTTTGAAACAGTGTGACGATGAGTCCATATTGGATTTTCTTGAAAAGTTTTAATTATTATTTCAAGTACACTTTTTTCGTTGTGATTAAAAAAATAATAATTTGTTGGACCTAGGATAAGTTTTTTCTTGAATAGTGTATAAAAGTTTTTTATAAATAAAATCTAACAAAAGTATACAATTTTTACAACATTTTCTATGTATTAAATTCGGAAAAAAATATTTTTTTTTTTAACGTTTAAAGAGGAAGTCTCTAATATTAAGGACTAAAATAAGGATTATAGTATGTATCCAATTGTAATTTCAACCATACGTTTCTAATCCAGTTTATGATCTTAAATTATCTATTTAATATTGTAGTATTTTTTATATAATTTTTATTTGTTTACTTTTTATAACAAAATGACTTTTTAACATGTAGATTTACATTTGTAGGTGTGTTTGGGTGTGAGTGTAAGTTTCTGTTTGTATTTGTGCTTATTTAAACGTTGTCCTTTTTATGAGTAGCACTTCGTATCTGTACGTTTTCTTTTGATTTAGTAGCTTTATAAGTATGAACTGTGTTTATTCTTGTTCTTCTGTATGTTTCTGATTTTCCACTTGATTTCAAGTGTCACTGTTAAGTTGTCTGTATTAAACTTTTGACAGACATACACTGCTATATATGTTTATGTACACTAGGGTGGCCCTTATTTTGCCCAATGTCTAAAATTATTATCCGTCATATAAAAATCAAATGCTGAAAATTTTAGCAAAACCGGATAACCTTTAGAGGTTGCATATTTTAGTTGAAGTTTAGTGTTTTCGGCCAAAGAAGAAAAATTTTCAAAATTAAATTTTGAAAAAAAAAAATTCTATTAAAAGTACATAGTTTTTAAATTTCATTAAACATGGATTTTTAAATATAAAATATGTATACAAATTTTCTGACATCGATAACCTTCAAGTATATCACAAATCCCAAATTTTCGATTTTCAAATCCGAATTCTACAAACATTTTTTTTAACGAAATTTAAATAATTGTTGTCTATTTTAATTAAACACCAAAATAGTATTAAAATTACAAATTGTCATAATTGCATCTATTAAGGGTTAGCGTGGGTAACGATTTGAAATTGGCGGATTTCAAGGAAATTTGGTTTTTGTTCACAAATTTTTTAAAATTATTTCTTAAAAAAATATTTCTAGTCCTATTTTCTAATATATACTTAATTTTTAATTGCTTCTTTGAAGATTTTCGATTTTGAAAATTTAAGTTTTTAGGACATTGTTAACCTCTTTATATTTGGGGTCAAATTCGTTCCAGTAAAGATATAAAAGATTAACAATAAGATATAAATGATTAACAATGTCCTTAAAACTTATATTAACAAAATTTAAAATTAGCAAAAAAAAAACAAAAACACTCGAATCTAAAATTAAATAAATAAAAAAAAAATGTAATTATGTTTTTAGAAATAATTTTATGAAATTTGTGACCAAATTGAAAGATTTTATTCCTTCGAATAAAAAATGTCGATTTTTCGAATAATTAATAGTTTTGTAGCACCTATTAAAACTTTCCTTGAAATTCACTGCTTTGAAATTGGATTCCAAAGAAATAGGTACTAGGGCTTAAAAATTAAAGATTAAAAATTATTCGAAGAAAAATATTTTTTATTCAAATGAATAAAATTTTTTAATTTAGAATAAAAACTTATTCGATCAATAATTGTCGAATAAATTGATTTTAGAGCTAAAATATGAAAAACAAATTTTATATTAACTAAAATATTCAATAAACTAATTCCAAAGTAACAAAACTAATTAATCGTTTTAATGTTAATCAGAAATGAATTTCTTCATTAATTTTTCAATAGATTTTGGATTAAACCCTAAGATCACAACATTATCAAACATAACTAAAATATGAAAAACTTGTGACTGAACTTCGAATTAACTAATTTAATTTGAGCTTAATTCACTTAAATCCTAAATCCATTCCCAAAATTTAATTCTTTAGCTTAATTCAAATGTATTATTGCATACATGCAATACATTCTCATGAATTATCCTACAAGAACAGTGACGGTTATTTTACCGGTCATATGACTGGCATTGTGGATAGAAATATCCATCATCACGTAGAACAAACTTTCTATCATTTTCTTAAGGCCAATATGAAAAAAGTGATGGAAACTTTTGTGTACGTGTGATTTTGCATCCTTCTCTAATTTATGCATTTTGTCGTCCATAGAACATATATCTGAACTGCCTACTCTAATGTTGTTTACTAGTCAACGTTGATATAAATATTAGTCACAGTTGACCAGTAAAACTTGATGGATATATCGGTCACAGTTGACTAATCAACCTTTATGGATTTACCGGTCACAGTTGGCTAATCAAACTTGATGGATATATTCGTCACTATTGACGGAGATATCAGTTGAAATAAAACACGATTTATTTCAATAAATTTCTTTATATTAAACTATCACTAAACCCGGTGCGCTTCGCCACCCCAATTGGATGAAAGAAATAGTACTATTAAGTCTCCCTTTGTGAATTAAAGCTAATTCAGGATAACATGCCTCTAGTTTCATGTTTATTGAATCATTGTATTGTAGCTTCTAGCACATTCGAAACGTATTATTATAATAAAAAAGTACCATTTATATGCCCATTTTATATGCCCACACATGATCACTTTTATAAAAAATGCTAAAGAAATGTACCACTAAAGTCACCTTTTGTGAATTCTAACTCATTCCGAATCATGTGTGCCTAATTTTGAATTTTTAGGTTTAATTTTATAAAATCGTCAAAAAATATTATTAGTTGGAAAAAAGTACCTGTGAGTCCCTTTTTTAGATTCTTATTCGGTCAGGATCATATACCATTCGAAGAACGAAAAAATACAAATTATTTTTGTATCCTCAATGACATATAGATAGCTTAGTGACTTTCTTTCTTTACTCAGAAGCATATCAGTAAAATAATTTAATATAATAAAAAATATCATTAGAGGAAAAAGTACCAATTTTCCACACTTGAACTACCGTCAAGTTTTAAATCAAAGTAATTTCCTTATTCTTAGTTCAATATACAGTCGAACTTCCCTATAATGAATCTTGACGGGACCAGAAAATCACTTCATTATATAGAAACTTCATTATACAGAAATTATATTTTTCCCCCACTTTTTATTTAAAATAATTAGGCATATTAGTTTGGGTTATACTTTTCCATTTTTCTTCCACATCAAAACCTTGTAATACCAAATAACAAAGCCATTATATAAAAATTATATTTTTTTCCATTTTTATTTAAAATAATCAGGTATTTTAGTTTGGATTAGACAAAAGTTCGAAGTACATCTATTGATGAAGAAACGTGCTCCAATATAGGTATCGTCTTATTGACGTCAGCCAATTCTTCACCAATCAGCCAATTCTTGACTCTATAAAAGTAAAATTAATGTACATCACACATTTATTTGGCATTAGGATTAAAATATGTATGTATGCACACAAAACTAATAAATAAATATGTATGCACCTGCCATAGCCGAAACTCAACGAGTTTCCAGAACACTAATGAGAATATTCTCATCGGATGGGATGCCCATGGTCTGCACATCAATATCAACATTGACATAATCTTCAAATGATGCATCAACGTTCGTTACTTCCCTAAATGAAGCCTGTAGAGCAGGCAAATCAGCTAACGGAAGAAAGCCTTCCTCATCCCAATGAGTCCGCAGGCCATCTTTGGAAAATCCTGCCTTTCTGGAACAATTCGCAATTGTTTCTGATTTTACAAAGGCATTCCACACTGTGCAGAATTGTTATTGATGTGGCTTTCTTCTTTTTTTTTTGTTCTTATTTTCCTCTTTTGGGAATCCCCTCATTATATGTGGAATCTTTCTCGGTACACAGAGTTGTTAGTATGCGTAATAGAAAATTGTTTGAAAAATTCATTATATGGAGACAAAAACGCATGTGAGTCAAATATTACACCTGCAAAATTGCTTCATTGTATAGAAAACTTCATTGTATGGAAATTCATTATAAGGAGATCAAAAACAATGAAATTGGAAGGGAAAAAGTTGTGTATTTGAAATCAATTCATAATAGGGAGAGCTTCATTGTATAGAAGTTCACTATAGAGAAGTTCGACTGTATTAGAAAATTCAAAAAGTACTATTTGGAGAACGAAAAAATACTTCTTAGTTTGGTTTAGTTCACAATTTTTGGTATCATAATACAATTGAGCACCGTATTCTTGCATATTTCTTTAGTGAGAAGTATATTAGCCTACCATAATGTATTTAAGCTAACTAATTTAATATACAGTCGAACTGCTCTATAGTGAACTTCTATACAATGAAGCTCTCCCTATTATGAATTGATTTCAAATACACAACTTTTTCCCTTCCAATTTCATTGTTTTTGATGTTTGTCGAGTTCCAAATAGCACTCTGTTAGTTAATTTTTGCATGAATCCAGGAACCAATGTTAAAAATTTATTGAAATTGGCTGAAAATGTTAAATAAAATGTATTTTTCCGTTTTTACCCCCTTTTTGGTACCTTTTTTATCCCCATTGTGGTGTTAAAATTGTATCGAAATAAATTTCTGTATCATGGTGGGAGCTTAAAATAAAATATTTATATGTCTTCATCAATTTGTAGAAAAATATAGTTTTTGAAAAAAGTACCAAAAATAAACACAATTTTTATCCCTTAAGGGTTCGAATTTCCAAAAAGTACCAAACTTATATTTGTTATTTTTTTATAAGTAAAGAATATGATTTTAAATTTGTTTGTATGTTTATTGGTTTAAAAGATACATATGGTGCCAAAAAAGTACCAAAATACAGTTTTTACCCGTTTTTTCCCCTAAAAAGTCCGAATATTGAAAAAGTACCGGACACCTGTCCGCTTATTTTTTGTATGTTTATTAATTTTGAAGATATAAGGTTACCGAATTTACCCGTTTTTACCCTTTTTTACCCCCTAAACGTTCGAGTTTCCAAAAATCCCTTCTTATCGGATCGTTTTGGGGAGGGAGGAACCCACAGTTAAAATTTCGTGATTCTAGCTTCAGTCGTTTGGGCTGTGCGATGATGAATCAGTCAGTCAGTCAGTCAGTAACGTTACTCTTTTATATATATAGATAATACTAATATTAAATAAAAAAACTACTTATTAAAACTGCTTTTGAAAGACATCTGAAACTTGAAGATTGATTGTAACTTATGCTCGAATTTCCTGTTATTTCCTAAGCTTGGCCTCTACTTGGATATATGTTTTAAGGCGATCTTGAGTGGCTTTAAACTGTCTAGATTTCTTGAGGTTATAAACCTCTTCTTCAATATTGCGTCCAGCTTTCTTTTGGATTTTAATGTTTCTAAAAGTTAAACATTTTAGATAAAATATGTCATATTAGTATATTTTAGGACAACTAACCTCTTTTTATGGGATCCTGTACTTTTGAACTGTTTTCCAATGACGGGAAAGATTTCGTGGGTTCTTCTATATATTGCCATCTATGGCCAAAACTATATATTGATGGTGGGTATACATTATTTGGCTATGCCTTTTATTTGTTAGTATTTACGTGTATTAATTTTGTATTTCTTTTCATTGTTCACAATCAAATTATTAGACATTTTCTGGATTTAAATAAATTTTATTCAATTAAACTTGTAATACTTAAATGACAGCTCTAATAGGTACTACAATTGGCAAGTTGTAATGGGTTTTCGATGTAAGACAATTTTTAAATTTTATCTATTGAAACATCTATGGATAAATGAAATAAAAAAAATATTTGTAGTCAAATTTTTTTTCATTATCATTTAATTGTTGAATTTTTTTTGGAAAATATTGCTACGTTAACCTAAAACACGAAACATTAAGTAAAATGTGCAACCTGTAAGTGTTAATCCATATTGCTAAAATGTTCAGCATTTTATTTTTAGATGACACAGAACAATTTTAGACATTGAGAGCATCGAAAATTCCAAAAGAGCAAAATAATGGCCACCCTAATATACATATATACTGACTACTATGCATACATTTTATCTACATATTATATCCTTTTAATAATATCCTTAAACTTATCCATTTATATTTACATGAGTGTATACAATCAAAGAAACTAAACAAACAAACTTGGTTATGTACACATACATACTTGTGTTTACCCTGCAATTTTAAAGGTACCTATTATAAACTTTGTTGCTACGCTGCTTCATATAGAACTTTGTATGATCGTTGTTTTTTTATAATTTTCTTAATGTATAGTTATAAAGAGGGTGATAACAAAACCTATTAACAGAACTCTTTTGATTTTGACATTTGACACAAAACTTGAGGAGAGAATATGATGGTGAGTTCGGGCCAAACTGCCATCAAGATCAAGAAAAATATGAAAACTATAAAATTCTTCACCAGTAAGTTCCTGCTTTAACAGAACACAGATTGTACAATTACAGAAAATGAGAAAAAAAGATATACCAAGAAAAAATATTTCCCTTTGTTTGTACATGTCACCAAGAGACCACCATTTACTAGTAATTTCACTAGTAAATGGTTACAGAGTTGATATTAATTTGAATCCCGTGTTAAATTTCCCATTGACATAAATATTTAATAGAGTTTGTTTGTAGCTAACACATTCGCTAAATCGGATCTCATTCCCAGAACTGCAGGGTACTTATTTGTATGCTTGAGTACATATGGAAATAATTTTCTATATAAATAGTTAGACGGAATATTACAAGTACAAGACAAAAAAGAAATCACATATCCTTTGATTAACATAAGAAAAAAAGGTTAAAGATTGGTTTTGGATTTGTCTTCACATGTGTGTATGTGTTTGTTTCCCTTTTTTCTTTCAATGTCATCAATAAGGAAAATCAAAATAAGTAGAAAAATAAATGTCAAATATTTACTTTGATTTTGGAAAAGTGTGGGAGTAGAGGTGGCAAAAAAAAAAAAAAAAGAACATTCTTATTCATGGAATGACAAAAAATGGCAAATTCTCATTACATACCAACATTTATAGTTTATTCAACATGTTTTTTTATGTACGCAGCAATAATGTATTTTATGGGATTATTTGAATGAAACAGGAAGAGTCCTATTAAAGTTTTATAGCCTTAAGTCACAGTTGGAAAAGGAGGTGGGATTTTTAAGAACTTTTACTATTTGATATTCTGAAAACGTAGCAAGATAAAAGTGTAATCATAATTGGAGATTGGTTTTCTTAGAATACTACTTATTGAGAAATCTATAACGATATCTATCTAACATCTCAATTTTTTTTATATTAGCGAAGCTAGAGACTCAAATTTAAACATGTATGATCTTGAATTATTGATGTTCAACAAATTGGTCCTAATGGCCCTCATTCTTTAATGCTCCTAGGAATACAAACTTAAGCACACATGAAGTGTGAATGCACAAATGTGGACTAAATGGTATTTTTTATATTTGTTTTTGATTTTTCAAATTTGGGTAAAGGAAATAATTGAGCACTCATTTTCGAGCCTTTTCCATTTGGAGCACTATTTACAGACTTAAAGCCACGTTAATTTTCATATGAAAAACCGAGTATGGATTTAAAATTTAAGTGATCAGAGATTTTCCTCCTTTTTCCATTTGGACCAATATTAATCGACTTATATCCACGTGTATATTTCATTTAATTTTCATATGAAGAATCAATTTTGGGTTAAAAATTTAATCTTCTTTTTTCCATTTGGACCACTATCATATGAAAAATCGACTTGGGGTTGAAAATATAAGAGATCACAGATTATCGTACTTTTTCTATTGGACCATTATTTACCGACTTATAGCCACGTTTATGCTCAGAAATTAGAAACTTATATTTAAATACATATGACTCCGAATGACGTTTTCTTTATTCTAATGCTACTTCTTGAATTTTCTTCATTAATTTTTTTTGAATACAAACTTATTTTAGGCTGTTTAGAATTCAAACGATATATAAAACACAAAGTAAATCGGGGAACCCCATATGATTCTTTCCATAAAACATACAAAGAATCCTATAGATTTTATGTTTGTTATATGATGTAATAAGGAAAAGAGACACTTGATGTATCCTACGACTGGGCCAGAGAAAGAAGTATCAATGTAAACTCGAAAAAAAAATACCGAAATATTTATGTCTGATCAAGATATGAATTAGTTCTGCCTGCCACCAGACTAACCGCAAGAGAAGAATGGATAGTCAATGATTTAGATCATCACACCGCATACATAACGTAGGTTTACTCTAATTCCGATGGCTTTCGGAAAGTATGAATATTATCTGAGATTTACAATGATATCAAACGAATGTAAGAAAGAGATAAATTCCTACAGCGTGAATTTAGGCATCATTGAAAACGAACAGGCAGACGTGCTATTTAGGATGGGTTTCTTCTTGGAAAACTTCAACCTTGAAAACTAAACCACTCAAAGAGTTCCATTCAACAAGGATGGAATAAAACCTACATTAACTTAACAACTTAGGTTTCCGCACATATGGTTACGCCGACGACTTAGTAATCTCTGTTAAAGGGTGGGATGACGTAACAATATCGGAAAGGATGCAGACTGCTCTGAGTATAACTACCAAGTGGTGCTTGGATAGGGGGCTGAACAATTCTTGTACCATTTACGAAACGGAGAGTTATTAGACTCATATAACCTACATTGAATGGGTCATCTATAGGGTTTTCTAATGAGGTAAAATATCTTGGGGTTACACTTGATAGGACTCTCACTTGGAATTCTCATTTATCCAACACTATAAAAAAAGCCACTAGAGCAATATATGTCTGTCAGCGTCTTTTTGGTAGAACGTGGGGGTTTACGGTAATTAGGCCAATAATAACATATGCTGCATTGGCATGGTGGAAAAAGGTGGAACAGATGACTGCGACAGCATTACTTGACAAGGTATATCGCCTCATCTGTGTCTCTATTACTAGGTTCATGAGGACCTGTCCCACTCATGCTCTGGGAGCAATCCTTCACATCCCACCTAGAGTGTCCAAAAAACCGGTTTCCGGTTTAACCGAAAACAATGTTTTATAAAAAAACCGATTTCGGTTTTCTGATTCTAAAAAAACCAGGTTCGGTTATGTCATTCTAAAAACCGGTTAACCGGTTTTTTCTAAAAAATAAATGAATATTTTTAAAAATGTTATCAAAATATTTTTAAGTTATATGTTCAAATAAGCTTTACAAAGTATTTCGTTAAAACCGGTTAACCGTCTTAAAAAAACCGGTTTGTCAAAAAACCGAAAAGTTAAAGAAAACCGAAACCGGTCGGTTTTACAAGGATGAAAAAACCGGTTGACCGGTTTTCGGTTTTGGATACTTTAATCCCACCCTTACATATATTGGTAATGGAGGAGGCCTATAGGAGTGCATCCAGACTACCGGGGATATCCCGTGTAATGCCGGGAGATCTGGTTGAGCATATGCGCATTCTAGGCATCTTTGAAAATGATCCTAGTATTGCAATATCGGACCATATGACACCAACTCTGGTGTTAGATAGGAAGTTCAAGGTCCTAATACCTGAAAGGGACGAATGGTTAAATCAGACATGGTGGCAGAGTAATACCGATCAAGTATGGTTTACTGATGGTTCCAAACAGGATAATGCTGACTCTGGGGCTGGTATCTATGGTCCCAATTTCCAAAGGGGCGCAATGGGTACATTCCCATCAATATTTCAGGCGGAGATTTACACCATCCTTATATGCTCCAATGAATGTTTAGGAAGGAGATCTAGGAATAGTAAAATATTTGTTATGTCTGACAGTCAGGCTGCTCTTGGAGCATCATCATCATATGAAGTGAGGTCTGGTGTTGTTATGGACTGCTGGACATCTTTGAATGAACTCGGCGTACACAATAAACTTACATTGTGTTGGGTACCTGGCTATGAAGGTCATGCTGGTAATGAACGTGCTGATAGTCGTTCCTGGGTTGAATCGGAATTTGCCCATTTTTGGGGTAATTTACCAGGACTAATACAGTCTAAACGATTCATTACCCTATCCAAACGTAGGCTTGAGAATACTTACTGGATTATTCATCGGACATTGTGGTTTAAAGTATCACCAATTTATGTTAGGTAACGTTGAGAATGAACACTGCAGGTTTTGTGGACTACATGCCGAAACCTCTGAACATGTTCTATCCGACTGAACATGTTCTATCCGATGTCTTATGCTTAGTCGTTTAATTGACACATACATACATATTTTCGAAAGCACACGATACCTGACATAGATGACCAAAGAAGCTCAGAGGGCTAATTCTGGCATTCGTAATCGAAATAAATTTCAAATGATTCTCAGCTTAGGAGTAAAAACATGCTTGTTATCGAATGCTATCATATTTAATTTCTATAAAAGTTTATCGATATTGAAAAAGGAAATCCAAAAAAAAAAAATCGCATGTTCGAATAAGTATTCGCTCGTATACGAATGCGTGAATAAGCCCCCAGATTGTAAATTACTATGGCATTAACAAGATCTTGTACTAGCTACATGTTTATGCATTGTTGGTGCGATAGCTTCGCTCGGTTCAAACTATCCATGTCGAAAACCCTATGACATAAAGAAATACAAATGAAACGGAAATTCTAAAATGCCAAAGTAAAAATAAAGTATATATATTCTGGATCGTTATAGATAGCGGAGTCGATAGAGCCGTGTCCGTCTTTCTGATGAAATCAACTTTCTGAATCCCCTAAATGACTTGCAAACATGACTGATACACGAATATATCGGATAAAGCCTTGGTTCACCAACATTTTGTTTAACAACATTTTTTTTACGGCAGAGTTTACTTTCTATAGAAATATGGCTTAACCCCAACGTTTTATTTTATGATTGACATACAATTTAAATTCTAATAGGTCATATTATAAAATTTAAATTTAATTTTGTTTATAGACCTACATTATATGAAAAGACTTGTTACATTTTCCTTCCATTTTACTGCTGCTTAAATTCTCAAATCTCGTTTATTCGCATGCATATTTTGTGTTAAACTTTTTATCTATAAATAAATCATAAATAATATTTACATATTACTTACCATTAAATTTTATAAACTTCAACCATATAAAATGTGTCTATCGTCTTTGTATTTGTCACAATCTGCTTGTCTTATGACCACATTATGATTTCTTTTCTTCCTTTCATTCGTTTGTTTTTTCGGTTTCTGTTCTTGCGGAAATATGTCAAAAACAAATCAAGTAGAAGTTCAAACACAAATACAAACAAATGGGAACACATCCATACATATGTATGTAAATAAACCCACATTAAAAGTCAACAACATTGTGTTTTTGTCACGATTTCCTTTTGTTTCCATTTTTTTTGCAGCAAAAGAAATGCTAAAGTAGTGAAAAGGACATATACGAGTATAGAAAAAAAAAAAAATAGAAAACTTTTAAAACAAGCAGTTATTATTGCTGGTAGAAAATAATATATATATATTTATTTATACACACATTCATATGTACATGTAATCATTTGAATGATTTTTTTTTGGTTTTTCATTTCTTTCCTTCTGTTTATCATTATTTATCTTTATAAAAAAAATAATAACAACTGAAAAAAGGAATGAAGAAAAATTTTAGCAAATAAATTTCATAAACATACAGAGAAATAGCAGTATATACTTATAAAATTCGGTCAGTAAGAATTCGGGTAAGCCCTTCACCATAGAATAGATTAGGAATGTATATACATATGTATAATGAAAATTATATTCGGAAAATGGCCTTCACTCATGAAGTGCTTTGTGTTATAAAAAAAGGCCATAAGAAATATAATAGAGGGAGTAGTGTTTATAGATATTTGATTTTAAAAGTCAGAGACTTCTGTAGTAAATTTAGTCCACATACGATCAATACATCTAAAGCACTATTTCTTCGGTAATATATAACACGATACACTATCAATCAACCACAAAAAAGGATTCGGTCTCAGAAAGAACGACTTAAAGAATAGATAAGGTCGAAAGATGGCATTGAAAGTAATTTAGTTGGAGCACCCCTTAATTTATATTCAACTCTTTTGATGAGATTCCATCTGAAATTGTCTTGAAATCATAAGATTATATATAAAAAAAACCCTTATGGCTTATTCGACGAGCTATTATCGAAGGCCATTGCTTCAGGAGCACTGTCCACCACTTCTATCCAGCCCAGGATACATATTTATGAAAAGATACGCACGAACATTGCTGACGGTGAAGTGTTCTACATTTAGTCACATTTAGATATCTATGAAAACATATTCTCTGAGAACATACTTTTATGGGCAATTGATAGTTTTTTTCCCTGGCCCATAGCATATAAAAACACTGCCTCTTTTTACAACTATGTTCGTTCTGGTATGTATTCCTAAAAAAAGCAAAAAAGTATCGAGAATGTGAAAACTTTCTGACCAATAAACCAATCATTATTCTTGTTGAAAAGTTTAGAGAGACATCGACTTACATGTGTATAATCTAAATGCAGGAGGGCTCCTATAGACTCCTTGAGTCAACATGCCTACCAGAAGGGTCGATCAAATGGGGACTGTTTTGCATGCTGTTGTAAGGATAGATCTATTAAATTTAAACAAATACGATTTCCGTGATATAGGTGCCTTCAACGATGTATCCACTATAGCGATAGAACGAGCTATAGATGATCTAGTTATTGATATTTAATCAACAGCTGCTTAAAGATCATGTAGAAATCGTGTGTTATTTCTACAATTCTTGGAAAGAGAATTTTAGTGATCTATCTTATACTATGGCTGATTGTTGTAAACTCGATTCATGTTGATTTGGACAATAAGATAATTAAGGCCATATAGAGTGGTCTAGGGATTAACCCGAGAAAAACAGAGCTGGTTCTGTTTATCACAAATATAGTGTAGGGAAGAGCTGTCCAGTCTAGGACATCTATCTGGTATTAGTTTGGGTGCGTGCGCATAAATACTAATATGGTAATAAGCAGGCGGATAAGTGAAGGATCCGCTTTAAATATATGAGATGTAGTATATTAATTTTGAAAAATTATTAAATTTCTCTGTGAAAGTCCAGATCTTCTTTTGTATCGGAAACAATACTGTGTGACTTTGTTGGGAAACTGAATGTGAGAGGTTGGACATTGTACTCATTTCGCAAGAATTTGGTCTTAATTAAGTTCATCTATCTCATTGAATGGTGTGATCTTGTCCCTTCTTTCGCACAGTGGTTGGAATTAAAGAACTAGATTAATGATTCTTTACAATTTTAACGATTTATCAAAAGTTTTTAAATATCAGGGGAGAAGCTGGAACCTGCAGAACTTTCAAACGCCTTGGCACATTGGTACACGAAAATAATTTTCGAATCAACGCGAAAGAAATCGTATAGATCAGACTTTTCTTATATAAAAATTTCATAGCTGTCCGTGAAAAATTACAAAGTCTAGAGAACGGAAAGAGTTGCCAAGAGGTGGAACTACTTATGTATGTAAAAGAGTAACGTTACTGAGCCCAGTCCAATATTTGGACTATATGTTCCTCTCTCCCTATATAAATCCACTAAGAAAGTATTTTTTGGAAATTCGATGGCTTACTTAAAAAATTAGCAGACGGGAATTTTTGTACTTTTTTTGCTACACCAATAAATATAGATATTAAAATCTTAAATTCTTAATAAGTTCGTAAGTAATGCCAAAAATGTATTTTTAGTATAAAAAACTGAAATATCTTAACTAGTTATGTAACATTTAAAATTGATAATTATAAGATGATCTAATGCCGACATCATTGCTTTTACCAAAGTGACAACTTACTTTAAAGTACCTTGTTAACTAAAGGATATTTTTAAGCCGGATACAACTTGGTTAACTGTCAAACAAACTGTCATATTACGCTCTCTTTTTGACATTTATGATCAGTATACTCTGGATAATCATCATTAATAGAATGACGCTTGAACGACGCTATCAAATTATCCAAATTTACTTTGAAAATCAGTCATCGGTGTTTTATCGCAAAATTGTGTTCCCCGATGAGGTTAATTTTTGGCTTAACGGATTTTTTAATAAACAAAATTGTCGCATATGGAGTGAGGCCAATCCAGATCAGACCACAAAACTGCTCGGTTTAGTGCGGTTTACACGCTATTGGCATTATCGGACCTTATCTCTTCATTACCACAAAATGATCAATGATATTTTGTTTGAAAATATGTATGACATTGATCCGGACAAGATGTGGTATCAACAGGATGAAGCTACGTATAATACGGCGACCCCAACCATCGATTTATTGAAATTAAAATTTGACGCTAACTTGATTTCGTGAAATGGAACTGTCAATTGGCTTCCTCTCGATTACTTCCTGTGGGGCCACGTGAAGTCACTGGTCTATGCTGATAAACCACAAACAATTAGCGCCTTGGAGACCAATATTGTTCGTAACATACGGCCAGCAATGCTAGAAAAAGTGGCTCAAAATTAGATTTGTCTTATCTTTGAAAACACATACAGCCAACTTGTACTTTGTTTTGGACACATATCTTACGTATATCTCTTGAAGTAAGGTGATAATCTTTTAAACGAGAATATAAGTTAGACGTCCAAATTTACAATATTGAAACTATGGTCATAATTCCACGATATATCGTATGTCAATCTAGCAACATTACTTCCCGCTAATGACAACTACATTTGAATTTTGAAAACCAATGAAATACGGTGGCTCAGGTTGGTGCTTCTTTACCAAGACAGAAATTGATTCAAATCATAATAAACCATCAGAAAAAAGTGTTTACGATATAATTTCAGTTCTTTGCTTAACACATGACTTGATGAATTTTTGAACCTTTTCCGGAAACCCTTCCATTAAGGTTTTTATTAAGTCTTCTGTCACTTTGTTCGAACAAGTTATCCATCTCCGTTTAAAATCTACCACACTTTTGGACACCTTGTTTGTGCTCTTCTATTCTCTTTTAACAAGAGCCCAATATCTCTCCACTGGCATCAGCTCCAGGCATTTTGGAGCATTTGCCTCTTTTGGTACAAAGACACATTATTGTTCTTGCACCACTCAAGACCTTGCTTACAATAGTACTAGGATGACAAAGCAGGCCAAAAATAAGTGGACACATTAAGAAATCTTATGAATGGAAGTATCCTCTTTTGTCAACATTCCTTGATGTAGATTTCAGTATTTAAAGAGCTCTTTGTGACACATGTTTTGCTTTGACATTTGATTGTTTGGCCAACTTTTTGTACGACCAAGTTGGGTTTTGTTGAAAATATTTATTAATTTTAGTACGCATTTTAATCAGATTAACAACAAATGAACATTTGACATTAAAAATAATAACTGACATGCTTTACAATAAAAAAAAATCAAATAATACTTGGGTTAAAAGTTATAATGAAAAACGTGTGTTAAGAATTTTTCGATCTCAGTCCTTATGAGCGGACCATTTATCGAAATGAACGAAAATCAGGGCTTACAAAAAAAAGCACGAGTTAGGGCTTTTCTATATTATGTTGTTGCTTATGCCATAATCCTACCATTACTAAATAAACATACTATAGGGTTACAATTAAACTTTGAAAATTTGTTTACTAACATATTTTTTACAATAGACCAGAAGAGGATATAACAAATACAGTCCCATATGAGCCAGTGACAGGAACCTATTCACACACATACTACATACATCATACACACACACACACATTTAATGTTAATAAATGTGTCTATCTGTCTGTTTGTATTTCGAAATGACTTTGGGACAAGCAGTTTTTTCTTTTCTTAAATTTTTTCTAGTTTCTTTTCATATTTTTTATATTACCACATCCTTTTACTTCATTTCTTCTCTGTCGAGGTTTTTTTTTGCTTTCGTTTAAGTGCCATTTGACTAACTGTAGTCATCATAACTGAAATAATCTACTCAACATTAGAGAATTGTACAAATATTCTCTGATAAAGTTGATTATGAAAATTTTATTTTTTGATGGTCACAAAATATAGCAAAAAAAAAAAAAAATATTAAATGTACAAAATAGAAAAGTATGAAATGAAATTATTGAAATGCTCAAGAGTATATATCTATCCCCCGTACTTTTTTTGGAAATAAATGAAAATAGAGTACTTATTCATACGAATGTATGTGTACATATATGTACACAAAATTTCATATGTGTTTACATTATTATATTTGTATGAAAATACACTATAAATGAAATGAATGGGGGAGTATAGTTTAGATTGAATCGACTTTCGACCTAAAGCTAAGTTACTTCGATACTGTTATGATAGGTTAGACTAAACAAATAGTAACAACCATGGGAGCGATTGTAATACCAGAAAAGTGTTGAAGTTAGGAGTACTGAATCAATTGTAATGAGTCCTTAACCAAACCATTCAGTTGCCCGAATGAAGGAATTTATCCTTCCGACGTTTATATCCGACATATTCGTGAAGTCATGCTAAAATAAACGGTTCTTATTGTGATAGGTTAAGTTATACAGGATATAATAAATACTAGTGACACACTTGAGGTCTTCAACATCGGATTCAGTATTACCTAGAAACAACAAATCAATGCCCCCTTCAATTGGAATGAATTCTTAATCAAATCATTCAGTTGCACGAATGAAAGCAAGTTATTAACTAACAAGTATATACTAACTTCTCGTAACTCAGATCCTGTGAAAACATCCAATGTTTTCAAAGCAATTACTTAATGTTATGTATAATTCATTAATGATCAATTAATATACATACACATGTATTTTCAGCGAGTGTGCTGTAATTTAAATTTTGCTATATTCTGAGCAACGACATATCGTCGTCTCGAAGTTATCTTCACGTATATCACAAAATCAAAAGAATTAAGGGTTTATTTCCATTTTTGTGCTGTTATTATAAATACTAGACTACATGTTATACTTATTTTTGAGACTGGCAAAAATCCAACTTTCGTTTATTAAGGCCTAATGCACACTATAAGAAATTGTTTCATCAAGTGGTCGAATTTCGTCCACCGGTCGATCCTAGTTTACATTAATAGATCAAAAAAGAATTTAACATCATTATCTGGAAGATATACATATAGGCGTTGATTATCTTTCTTTATGTCTTGATAAATATTTATTCTTGTGCAGGTACTTACTGAATTTGCCAATCTCCCTTTCTAGCTCGTGTTTTAAAACTTGATGATTGAAATTCGTCTTCACTTATAGATGTTTTATACAATTTTAAAGTGAACTTTTTGGATTGATTTTGTTATCGAATTGAAAGGGCCATTGATTTCTTGTAATTTTAGGAATCGGTCTATTGCTCTATGTACAGTGTAAATCTCTTGAATTTGGGAATGTCCCGGCTCTGAACATTTTTGAACAATTGTTTTCAAGTTACTTCTTTTATACAAAATGGCAAGGAAACCAGGCATAATATTTTATTTCTGTTTTGCGGCACACAGTAGTCGCTACAAAGAATCTTGCAATATATTTTCCAAAATTTTAATAATAAAGGGATTTCTTAAGCCCGACAGAACATGCGAAAGGGTTAACAGTCAAACGAACTGTCATACTCCGCTCACACTGTCAAATCATTGTAAGTAGATTCACGGTTGAACAACGCTACAAAATTTACTTTGAAAATTAGTCATCTATTCGTGCAACTTATAGACGGCTGTTTTATCCCAAAATTGAGTTCAGAGATTTCGAGAAATGGACCTGTCAATTGGCCTTTAATATCGTGCGATTTGACATGACTCGATTACTTCCTGTGTGGCCACTTGGTATATGCTGATAAACCAGCAATAATTGACGCTTTAAAGACTAACATAGTTCGTGTTATTTGTGACATACCATCAATGCTCGAAAACGTGGCCCATAATTGGACGTCCGTAATGCGATTCGTCAAAAACAGCCGTGGTACAATATGCCCGAAATCATTTTCAAATGTTAATGCCATTTTTAATGATCTTTTGAATAAAAAATTTTCACGTATGTGCCATAAATTAATAAATATTTCGTAAAAAGTGGCGTATACTTACAACAAATGACAAATTTTTTTTGGGGCTAAAACTGCTTATAACATGAAAAATTTCCTCCATGACTTTAGAAATTTTTACAGTAATCAATGCATAATTTCAAGGACTACATCATACAAAAATATCGAACCAATTTTTCGACTCAATTTTGTTATATAAATCGTTTTTTTTTTGGAGTTTCGTGAAGATAACTTCCGGACGACGATATGACGAGGTCGGTAGTATGCTCCACTGATGTAATAACAAGTCGTCCCAAAATACACTGTCTTTAAGTTGACTATAAGTCTTACATATTGTCTACTTCACTCGGAGGCTCTTAGACCTATTGACAAAGAAATCTTCCATACAAAAGGGTGCACCTGGTGCCCCTAAAGAATGATGTGCTGGACTATTTGTCCAAGGCATGCGGTTTCGACACTCTGGGTGTCTCTGGAGACAAGGAAAAAGAGTTTGAAGTTTGTAATTGTTAAAACTGAAACTTAGTCATAAATATTGAGTACACCGTTCTTTACTTCTTAGAAATCTAACCAAATCCATTTACGACACATTATCTCTATCCATCTAGAACGGGCAAAAATTATAACCTAATTCCAGTAAGATTTGCCGATACATTTTTGACGTCTTTCTACATTTGCCGTCTTCCTATAAGTTGTAAACGTAGAACAACCGTCTTCTATCTCTCTAAATGTCTACTCTTTAATGTTTTTTGATAAACGAGGTTGTGTGAAATTGCTCAATGCAATGTCTTCTTATAAAGTTGCCTTGTTTTTCCCTGAGTACATTCATATACATGGCGCTATCCTGGCCAGTCCAGATAAGGAATGTATGGACTTTCCAGTTTACAAATCGAGAGCCTTGATTTGTTCAAATCAGCTTAAGTGATTTTTCTTCATCATTAACGACCTTCATATTGAAACTCAATCAGTATGCTGACATCTTTATAGAGCTTCAGACTTAAGTTTGGCGTTAATAGTTCAAGGTACTTGGCTCTGTTATGGATAGGATAAACCTATTTATTCTTAAAGTAACAAATTTCAGCATCATTTATCGACAGGCGGAATATTTTTGTTCTGTCTTGGTATCTCGTAGCGTCAAAATACACTGCAACTCAAACTTCAGTTCGGCGTTACATCCGTTATTTGAAGAAGGTACATGGCGCTATCTGTTAAACTCATTTATTCTTATAGAAACAAATTTAGGGATCATTTATCGACAAAGTTTTTTTTATTATATTTTAATTTAATCGAGGTATCTCGTAGCGTAATAATGCTTACTGTGTAGTGATCTTTCTATGCTGTCTACTAATAACTGAAAGACAGTTTCAATAGATTAACTTTCTTCTTTCTGGAGTAAGTAATGTTCTAATATTGATAACATGTTTACATCCATTTTCTTCAGATATATGACAATGTTAGGAATATTTTGATTATTGAAATGTGCCGTGCCATTACGATGATATTCCTTTCGGAATTCGCCGGTATAATGTGTGAATGGAAACTATGGCTCAACTTATACGATGGATATTAAGAGATCGATATATTGATGATATCACAAACAGTGGCATTAGTCCTTTAGATCGCCTTCGGAATCTGCAAAGTTATGCATAGTTTGCTAACACATCAATCTGGAGCAAGATAAAGACGTCAGTTTTTTTTGGGGAGGTTCGTTTAATAACACTGTACTACAAAATCAAATTTTTTCCAAAATTACCAGGTCCGCCGTATAAATTTTGATAGAGGAGACAAAAAAAAAGACACGTGTATGGGAAAATCAAATTGTGAATATTTGTTACCCTGTTCAAATGCTAGCTAGTGTTTGTGTGTTAAAAGCAAATACATTTGAATTGTTTCCACAAGCATATGAATGTGTGCATATGTATCGTATGTTTGTGTGTATTTGTACATTTAAAGTTTTATGCTTTTTGATGTTATTATTGTACAAATACATACATTCATAAAAACCATCAAGCTCTTCAAAATATGAGCAAATAATAATGTTGGAGTTTTTTTTTAACTAACTTGATCAACTACTACTACTACAACTACTGACACAAACATAAATCCATATCCATATATGTATAAGCAGATAAAGTTGTAGTGGTAGCTCTATTACACATACTTCATACAAATATCTATTCAGTTTACATGACCACTATTCATATGTTAAATGATTAGATATGATATTATAAATTTTGTATTTCTGTGTACATGTCCTTTTGGTTCTCCCTCTACACCAAAACAACAACAAAAAAAAAAAAAAGTTAAGTGATACCACTTGACAAATAAAAGTTTCTTAACTTTGTTTACAATAAATGGCACATTATTCGTTTTATATATGTATATAAATATATACGAGTTTTTATATTTACTTATTTATAATACTGATGTCCTTATCTAAGGATTATATGAAATATAAAAACGTACCAGTTGTTAAATAATGAAAATTATTTAATAAAAATAACATGGATTAGATTATATTTTTTTATTATTATTTTCATTTTGCTTTCTTTATACATACCAAAAAAGACACACAATACAATTTATGTAAAAAGTTCAATAAGTTAAACTTTTATGATTTTATGAAAAAAAAAGCATGATTTTATCAATAAAATTTAACTTGAACTTCTTTCAGACAGAGTTTCATGACTTTAGTTTTTATAATATGGATTTAATTTTCGTTAAATTTGATGTTGATTCTCAGTGTGGTATTTTAAGGTTTCACTGATTTTTTGAGTTAAATTTAAACCGGTTTTTTAAAGCCTAACTAGTTCAGTTCTAGTTCTAGTTCAGTTCTAGTTCAGTTCTAGTTCAGTTCTAGTTCAGTTCTAGTTCAGTTCTAGTTCAGTTCTAGTTCAGTTCTAGTTCAGTTCTAGTTCAGTTCTAGTTCAGTTCTAGTTCAGTTCTAGTTCAGTTCTAGTTCAGTTCTAGTTCAGTTCTAGTTCAGTTCTAGTTCAGTTCTAGTTCAGTTCTAGTTCAGTTCTAGTTCAGTTCTAGTTCAGTTCTAGTTCAGTTCTTGTTCAGTTCTAGTTCAGTTCTAGTTCAGTTCTAGTTCAGTTCTAGTTCAGTTCTAGTTCAGTTCTAGTTCAGTTCTAGTTCAGTTCTAGTTCAGTTCTAGTTCAGTTCTAGTTCAGTTCTAGTTCAGTTCTAGTTCAGTTCTAGTTCAGTTCTAGTTCAGTTCTAGTTCAGTTCTAGTTCAGTTCTAGTTCAGTTCTAGTTCAGTTCTAGTTCAGTTCTAGTTCAGTTCTAGTTCAGTTCTAGTTCAGTTCTAGTTCAGTTCTAGTTCAGTTCTAGTTCAGTTCTAGTTCAGTTCTAGTTCAGTTCTAGTTCAGTTCTAGTTCAGTTCTAGTTCAGTTCTAGTTCAGTTCTAGTTCAGTTCTAGTTCAGTTCTAGTTCAGTTCTAGTTCAGTTCTAGTTCAGTTCTAGTTCAGTTCTAGTTCAGTTCTAGTTCAGTTCTAGTTCAGTTCTAGTTCAGTTCTAGTTCAGTTCTAGTTCAGTTCTAGTTCAGTTCTAGTTCAGTTCTAGTTCAGTTCTAGTTCAGTTCTAGTTCAGTTCTAGTTCAGTTCTAGTTCAGTTCTAGTTCAGTTCTAGTTCAGTTCTAGTTCAGTTCTAGTTCAGTTCTAGTTCAGTTCTAGTTCAGTTCTAGTTCAGTTCTAGTTCAGTTCTAGTTCAGTTCTAGTTCAGTTCTAGTTCAGTTCTAGTTCAGTTCTAGTTCAGTTCTAGTTCAGTTCTAGTTCAGTTCTAGTTCAGTTCTAGTTCAGTTCTAGTTCAGTTCTAGTTCAGTTCTAGTTCAGTTCTAGTTCAGTTCTAGTTCAGTTCTAGTTCAGTTCTAGTTCAGTTCTAGTTCAGTTCTAGTTCAGTTCTAGTTCAGTTCTAGTTCAGTTCTAGTTCAGTTCTAGTTCAGTTCTAGTTCAGTTCTAGTTCAGTTCTAGTTCAGTTCTAGTTCAGTTCTAGTTCAGTTCTAGTTCAGTTCTAGTTCAGTTCTAGTTCAGTTCTAGTTCAGTTCTAGTTCAGTTCTAGTTCAGTTCTAGTTCATCTATACACATATGTAGAGCTAGGAAGAAATGTAATTTCAATTGAAATATGTTTAGTTTTCCGGCGTCTCTTTTGTAGTTATACCAATTTCAGAATATTAATATAATCACAGAATTTCATTGTTGTTCTTCTAATCTTTATTGTTTAATATTTTTTTGTATATAAATTTGATTTTGGTTGGGTATTATAAGTTATCACTGATTTGGTTGGCCTGCTATTTTGCCCTACAAATGGTTAACGCTATTGACTTTTAAGTATTGACTGAAAATATTACACCTTAAAACGTGCACAATTCAAAATATTTACTCAAAAAACAAAATAAAGTGTTTGATCCATTATAAAAACAGGCAATATTAGTCTATCAATACAAATATACAAGCTGTCTGGGTGAATGATGGGTGGAGATGGTGGTGGTAGAGATTTCCTTTTGGTAGCGGTATTAGTAATTGATAAGGCATATTACATATCAAGGTAAATTGTCTGATAATGTCTGCTTAAGTTCTTTTAAAAGCTATTTTTTTATAATTTAAAAGCGGTTCAAAAAACATCCACCAAACGAGTGTTGAATACTAAATTACAATATTTTGGAAATAATTGTGCATAGTTGCATATTATACAAAGATATGAATTTAGTCTTAAAGAATTCATGGTGAATATTTAAGTTTGAGTGTGTTTTAACACTGATAAGATTTGGAATTTTTTTATTTTTGGTTTTGTTGTTATAATGGCTAAAATTCAAGGAGTGCTTTATGTTACTTTTGGGGCATGCCATAAAATGTGACGCTGATGCACGCAAATTGGGGATAAATTTTGCTCTGTGGTGGCATGGGGCAGTGTAAAAAGCATTTTTATAATCTTTATTTCTTTTATTTTGGTTTTACCCCACCCATTGACTGTTTTGCCCCCTTGTAATCTATTACTTTTTCGAATACTTACTTTTGTTTCTGCATGTTTGAGTGTGTACGTACGAGTATTTGCTTAATTTTAGGCTTCTGTTGTTTTTAACAAATTTTTAATGTTCAGTTAACATCAAACTAATATTGGTTGCATGAATGGGCTATAAAACAAGCAGATATTTAAAGGAGTTACTTCATCTCCCTCTTTAGAACTTACAATATATAAATAGCTGCTCAGACTTCAAATTCCTCCCTTCAACCTGAAATCATACTACAACTTAGGTTGACCAAAAACGGTAGCAACACTATAAGAAGGATCTTAAATAAGTGAGGCATTAAATGATGCATTAAAATAAATTATTAGAACAAAATTTAAACGAGAGTTCCATTATGAAAAACAATTCTACAAACGCTGCTCATTTCTGACTACTATTGAAGAATTGATTCTTTCAAAATTCCCTTAATAGATTCGAGGGGTGAGCAAACCATAAAATGAGTGGGTGTTTGATGGTAGTAGTCGCAGTAATGGCATATTCTCCCTGGGGTTATAAGCTAGTCAAAGCATTATAGTGCATTTTATATATTTATTTGTTTCATGCACAACGCGCAATGCCACCCATGTACTCTCCAACCTCCACCCCACAACCCTTAAAATAAAATTCATACTTCTTCGCCTTCGTTCGCAAAGTTAATTTGTTATTTTCTTTCCTTTTTTTTAGGATTTTTATATTGTGTATTTACGTCAAGAGTACTAGGTACATATGAATTCGTTTAAAACAACTCGACAACGAAATTTCGTAGACGCCCTCACAATTTTTATTCATTTTAATACATTTATGATGGTTGGGTTTTTTTTTAGCATGATGTTGTTCCACTGATAAACATAAATTTTTACGTCATCCTTTTCGTATGGCCTGCAGCACTGTCGTCGTTTTAACTTGTTATTTTCTATTTTATTTCACTCTCGACTCATGCCGCTTTCTCCCCTCAATATGATATCTTGATTGGCCATAAAAATTTATTATATTTTAAAAGTATTTTTTGATTTATTACGTTTGATTTGGATTTGCTGGTGAAATGCATTTTTGATGACAGTTAATGATTTTTATATTAAGTTTTTTTTATTTGGGGTTTCTAAACGCATTTTCAATTGTCAATATTCATTCGTTATGGTCTAGTTTGCCAGAGGATGGAGAGAGATGTCTTCACTTTTTTTAAGACGGGTAATATAATCCAGAATCAACAGGCCAATCCGTTTTTCATTGTTTTATTGAAAACACTCGAAATAATGATTGACGTATCAGGAGATTGTCTACCCAAAAATATCTGTAGTTCTCTTGAATCCTAACTAAAAATAATGTCCGTTAGGTAGATCTAAATGATGTAATCTGTACTATTGTGATAAGTATATAATAGAATTTGTTGGATATACAATTTTTCCTACAATTACTGTTAAAATGGAACAAATCAAGTTCTGTGTGTGATATTAACAAATGGAGCGGATTCGAGTGGTCTAGTTTTAATCGACTCTGCTGCATGGATCCGGATGAACTATGGCCTTCTTTTGTTGATTTTGAGGGCTTAGTCCTCCTCAAGAAAAAGTCTAGCAGGGTCAAACTGCACCATCTTTCATGTAGAATATACATTGTGGGAAGTTCCTAAGTTCTGCTAGAAGCACATATCGTCTACCTCCATATCGTTTAATTCGGCCCAAAATATGATAGAGATATCCTGATGAAGTACGGTCCTATGATGCCAAAAGCCCAAAAACTGCACCAAACAGTATCGTTTTGTGAATGTATAGCCTTTTATCCAAAAATTAGCCTCGTTCTTAAAGAAAATAAAGATGATGACGTCTGCACTAACGAACACTTTAGAAGGTGCCTTTAAACAGGTCCATATCCATGAACTATTAAATGGATGGGAAACTTGCTTAAGACTGCAAGATTGCATATAAGTCGGTATTATATCTTCTTGAGATACGAGTACTAAGATCACATTCTGAAATTGAACAGACTGTCCGTCAAAAGGATATTAGGCGTCCTCTATTTGATCTGCCGATCATTCGATGACGACACATTGGTACTATATTTGAGTCATTGTCCCGCACTGAGTCGAATAAGTTCATACCAGCAAGTTGAAGATCTCTGTGTGGTTACAGAGAGGAGATTACAACACAATGCTATTTAAAACACATAAAAGGCAGATAAAGTTAACTTAAGGTTGTAGTATATGCGGATGTCTGTTGCTAAAGCACTCGAGGCAGTGGCTCAAACTCAGTATGGATTCTGAAAAATACACAGCATTTGTGAAAGAGTAACTGCAGAGATATCAATGCTTTCTTCAGTGCACGTAACCTGCAATACTTTTCACGATCATACCACTACAAGCTCCGCACATACCACGTGTTATGAGAAACTTGTTTCTAATTCGCAATTTATGCGAGATTGTGCATAAATTGCGAATTAGAAACAAGTTTCTCAGAACACGTGTGTATAATGAAACCTTGTTGGATACATTTAAAATAATTGGCAGACAAGAGTGAAAGTCATGGGAGAAACATACCAAGCTGTCAAAATGTCGCCATCAGCACCGTTTCGGATTGTATACAGATGTCTTCGGAACACCATCTTCAAGAGGAAATGAAGGTATTACCTGTTAGGGAATACAACATCATAATTCCATGCTTCTTCCTTGAGGAATGCATCAGAAGAACGATCCCATATAACGGAGTTGGACACAGCCTTATGCTTGTCATTTCTGATCTTCGAAAATGACACCCGCCTGATCAAAACTCGTACATAGAAGAACGATATTCATAGGGGTGAAGTGAACACAGCATGGATGTCATACATGGAAGTAACCCACCACCTATTGCAGAAGCAGAACTAACGCTGTCGCTAAAGAGTAGTTCTAGTACAACTGAGATCTGGATGGAGCAATAAACTCAATGCCTACTGGTTTTACATAGACTCAGCCTGCGTTGAATGTCCCCTTGATACCATTCAACTTTTTGACTTTTCGGCCAACTTACTCCGTCCTGAAGGCTAAGATCTAGCCTTGATCTTTATGATGCAGAGCCTTAACCGAAATTGTGATTGTACTGATATGCTGTTTCTACAACAACAACTTAAGATTAGTAAAATTTAGCCCCACTCTAAATTAAACAGTATAATCGTCACTGTATGAATAACTGAAGTGGTCCATGTTTAAGTGATTAGAGATATGATCCTATAATATAGGAGAAGTCAAGCTATCTTGGAAAAATCGTGTACTCTATGCTTATGCGGAAACGTTATGCTAAAAGAACGTTCTATTATAGATTCTCAAACAGTACATTGTATATAGAATGCGATCGTCAGATCCACTCCGCTAGCCATTCTGGATGTCTAAATACATTTCCCACATGTCAATCTATAGAATCTTTAGTTTATATTTCTCAAATTGGAGAAGAGAGATAAGAAGACTCTGTCAATCTTAGTATGTTAATTTAATTATTATCTGTCCTAAGGCTAACACGGGCACTGGCTAGGTAATAGTTTAGGCTTATTATACGCTTCACCTTCGTGAGAAGGGTATATATAAATTTGTCATTCGGATTGTAATTTCCACAATATAATTTTCCGACCCTATAAAGTATATATATTCTGAATCCTTATAGATAGCGAAGTCGATTTAGCCTTGTCCGTCTGTCTGTCTGTTGAAATCAATTTTCTGAAGACCCCAGATATCTTCGGGATCCAAATCCTCAATAATTCTGTCAGACATGCTTTCGAAAAGTTTCCTATTTAAAATCAGCAAAATCCGTCTATAAATAACGGAGATATGAGCAAAAATCCGAGACAACCTCTTTTTAACTATATCTCGATTACTAAGTCATAAATATAGACAATATGGATATCTAATGATAGATATTTCAAAGTCCATTGCAACGATGTATATAAGGCTATACAAAGATGGACCTACAATGGGTCAAAATCGGGAAAAATATTTTTTAACCCGAATTTTTTTCACAAAAAACATTCTGTTGTCATACATTTTTTTCACTAATAAATTAAAAAAATGTTTTTTTAAAAATTGAAAAAATCTTTTAAAAAACAATTTTGAAAAAAAAAATTAAAAAAATTTTTTTTAATTTTATTTTAAAGTATAATTTGGTGAAGGGTATATAAGATTCGGCAGAGCCGAATATAGCTCTCTTACTTGTTTTGGAAATAAATTTGTCATTTCTAACTGGCTGATCCGAAACATGCATTTCAGAAATATACTTGTGTTTGGTATCGATGAAAAGCTATAACGGAATGCTTTCAAACAATTCTTCCTCCGATAACTCTCCAATATATTACTTTTGGTGGGTAAAATAACGACTTCCTAAAGAGCAGAACAACAAGTTTTTTAAATCACTAGATACACTATAGTGACAATTGAATTCACATGGGGTGTTGATATACTTAAGCAAAAAGAAAATAAACTGTATGAGAATTATATCAACACAATTTGTATAAAATCAGTTTGTACGAATTACTCATAAAAAAGTACAATAAAAAATAAACATTTAAAGTGGTTACACACACTCTAGATTATGTAGAGAAACTTAAGTGAGAATTGTATTCGCGCTAGATTACATGGGATGTATAAAGTAACTAATACGAGACACATACGAGACAAATGACCCAAAATATATAAATTGGAGTCATCCAAGTCATCAGACATATGAAACAATTACTGTTTATATGGGATACATTGACTACTTGCTTAACTACTGTAGTGGTGTTGGTGTCAGATTAGTATGGGTACGAATGCAAAGTTCCATTCATCGAACGAAATGGCTAGGAATGGATGGGATTTAATTGAAATCGTCCACATCGATATATAAAATAATGTGGTAATGTTTTTCCAAAATTGAATTTTTCTACATAATAGACATTAATTAAATAACCACTTCACCTTTGCTAGCATTCAATTAAGCTGCTTTTAAAAAGAAACTAATTTGCCTACAAGGTAAAATATATTATATTCTTAATTAATACTACTCTATTTTGTTGTTAATAAAACTTTCTTAGAAGAAAAATTTACTTTTAGAGTTTAATAAAGTTAAAACTCATTTTTATCTGTAGTCAAGTGTGCCGCGTTGTCTAGAGAATAAATTACAAAGCATAACGAAAAGGGTGTAGCAATAATTTATTTTAAGATTAGAAAGCTAACACAGCAAACCTTCACTTAGATGATAAAATACCAAGAATACAAACTGATAGCTGTTTTCCTAAAACAATTATTTCTTCATTAGTTCTTGTGCAACACCTTTAGTAAAATGATACATTTTATTTCAACACCCTTTCATGTCTAACAAACAACAATCCTTCGTATAAAGTGTATTTTGTAATGCCAAAAGACTAAATACACTTCGAACGCTAGATAAATATACAGAAAATACTTTCCCATATATAAATACCTTCAGCAAAGTTGTTGCTAATTTCATTAGAGTAAAAAAAAAACATACTTCTATTTACTTTATGATGTTTTCGACATGACTTTATTTTTTAAATTACATAAATACAACAGAAGAAAAATAATAATAACAAAGGTGTTAATTAATAATGCCAACAACAAAGTTTCAACAGCTCAAATGAATGAAAAACAATTTTACTTGGGAAATAATTAAAAGTTATTAATTACATCAAACAATTTATAATATTAAAAGGATTGTGATAAAATAATTAAAGGAACATTTTGCATAAATGCTTTTAAGGAGCTCTTAAATAGTTTAAGTATATTTTTCTACCTTTAAAGGAACTTTTAATTAAAGGTATTGACAATGGAATAATTTATGGAAAATAATAAATTTCCCTTTCAAAATTTTAATAAGATTATTTTGTAGAAATATGATGCAGTGAGTAAAGAAGGTACCCATACTCCAGGCAATATTATAACAATCTGTTTTGCAGACATTATATCGGACATTCCAATAGTTTGTTATTCCGTTTGTAATTTCCACAATATAATTTTCCGACGCTATAAAGTATATATATTCTGGATCCTTATAGATAACGGAGTCAATTAAGCTATGTCCGTCTGTCTGTCTGTTTGTCTCTCTGTCTGTCTCTCTGTCTGTATATAAGGCTATAGTAAGTTGGACCTACAATTGGTCAAAATCGCGAAAAATATTTTTAACCCGAATTTTTTTTTCACAAAAAACATCTTTTTGCCAAAATTTTTTTCACTAATAAATTAAAAAAAATTTTAAAAAAAATTGGAAAAAAACTTTTTAAAAACGATTTGGAAAAAAAAAATTTTAAAAAATTAAAAAAAAAATGTGTTTTTAATTTTCTTTTAAAGCATAATTTGGTGAAGGGTATATAAGATTCGGCAGAGCCGAATATAGCTCTCTTACTTGTTTAAATTTATACCGTGTTTCCTGTTGGAAATAAAGGATCACAACGAATCTGTTTCATTTGATCCGATTCTATTAAATGCTCTTTAACCTCCACCAGTTTTCAACACTACCATTTATTTCAGTATTCGGTTAGTGACTCCAGAAGTGTGAGAGGATTACTATGCTTTGTGTCTTACTCTGCACAGTGGGCAAAATACAAATATTTTGGAAATAAATCAGCTATTTCTAACTGGCTGATAAGATTGGCATGAAATTTCACATAGGAGTAGTGGAGCAGTATTCGAGTTTAGTTTTTTATGACGAACCCCAAAGACTCCTCAGAAGCGGCGCTGTGGGACCTCAAAGTAGGATCTATCTTATAAGGATCCAGAATATATATACCTTTTTATACAACCATCTTTTTTTGATGGCGGGTATAAAAACTGAGTTTTCTATTTAATTTAAAACTAAATTTAAATTTTGGGATATCTTTTACAAATACCATAATGAACATAGCATATCGAATACAAATGTTCAAAAACCGATTATTTAAAGTCTTGTAAAGAGCTATATTCCATTTTTTACTGCAATCTAATTCAGTAAAGAAAAACCAAATGTATTTACACCAAAAAAAATCCCCATGTTACTTGTAATATTTAAAATTATTAAATACATATTTGTTTTGCAGCAACGTACGTACAATTCTGAAAATTATTTCCGTTTCCAATTCGGTGAATTTGTGTTTGTAAGTTAATGCATACACATAGCCCATATATACATACATTCACATTTATGCATACATCTACAATTCATTATAATAATGGAAGGGAATAATACAAATGATTTCTCGGGGTCTGTATGACTGTCTGCCTGTGCAGTTGGTAGTAATTGCTGAAGGGGGTTGTGGAAATAAAATACTCAACAAGTCGTAAAATTCATCAATACAAAAATACATTTTATGGAAATATTTTCCAAAAATCAACAACAAAAAAAGGTAACAAGTTAAAATAAACAATAAAAAAAAAACCAAGCAAAAAAGAATAAATGGAACAAACTGAAACAAAATAGAAATAAAGGTATTCTTTATAAAAACTGATTTCAAATGGTGGAGAGGAGGAGATAAAAATGCCAGATTGTTTTGGAAATATTGGAAAATTTTCAAACGTTTACAAAAAAATGTTCTCACGAAATAAGAATGTTTAAGAACACGATCTCAATAGCAAACAATGCTCGATATTGGCCTGAACCAATAGCTTTGGAGATATAATTGAGAATTTTTATAAATATGATCGTTTGGGATGAGGGTAAGTTCCTAATTCCACGGAATTTTTCCCTTCCGTTTCATTCCAAAAAATTCCCGAGAACTTTTTAATATTAATTAAACCAATACACTTTTTTCCGATTACATACTCTTAGACTTTTACCAGCGTTGTAAAAGAAGTATTAAATAACTATATTTGGTTGTACAATGTTGATTCTACCTTTTTAAGGGTTTATAATTTAATATCGATCGATATTGTCACACTCATAGTTTTAATCGATATAAAATCAATAAATTTTATTGTTGTATTAAAAAATGTTAAATTTGTAAAACATGAGAGTAGTTAGTTTCGAAAGAGAAATATTTCAAAACAGATTGTAAAGGGTTTTTTAACAAGAACTTTGGTTTCTAAAACAAACAATTTTGATGAAGATGATTCAAATTTTGATTGTATTACGAAGAGAAAAGTTCGGCAATTATAAAAGTAAAATGATATCTGGCAAATGTCCACCACGACCACCCTGACAGATGTCGATTCTTTCATCAAAATTTTTAATTACTTTTTGGCAAAATGGCGGGTCTATTTCGTTAATCTCATCACGGATTTTGAGTTTTAAGGCTGCAATCGATTCGATTGGCTCCGTATAGACTTTGTCCTAAACATAGGTGTTAAATCACACAATCTGTCTGGCCACTTAACAGCTGATTTTTGTGAAATTATGCGCACGGTAAATTTAGTGTGCAATAAATTGATCGTTTCATTGGCTGTGTAACATATGGCACCGATGTGAACGGTCAGTCCGCTTCAATTCCTGCACCAGTTGAACCTTGTAAAGCTTCAAAGCCAAATCCTTACGCAAAATTCGCAATGTGGTGGTTTTGGATAACCCTAATTGTTGAGAACGTCGAGGTATTGACAAATTTGGATCTGCTTCAACACTGTGGCTCACGGTTGCGATGTTTTCAGTTGAACAACCCGGTCGAACACGCGTTGGCACATTTTGTATCGAGCCTGTCGACTAAAATTTAACGACCAAATTCTTTATAGCGGTCTCAGAAGGTCGATTATGTTTTCGAAATCTAACTTTAACAGAACCACCATTTTCATAGTGGATTTTAATTATTTTAATGCCATTTTCCAGCGAAATTAAATTCATTGTAACAATTGCCAATGCATCTACTACGAATACGTCAGAAAACTAAATGTCAAAACTGTTATGTTGTTGGTGTTGCCACAATTGAAAAACAAAGTTCTTGTTGAAAAACCCTGTATATAAACAAATCTAAACCACTTTTATTGTTATTATTTTCTCTAAATACACATATCCTTTGAAGTTGTAATGTTATGCATTTGAATAATTTCAATTTGATTCATTGTTGTGGCTGATAATTTGTAGTTGAGTGAAAATAATTCGATTATTTCAACAGTAATGGTTCTTCGCCAACTGACAGTCTGTTTCTAGAACCGAAAAAATCTATGGATATAATGTAATAATTCAATCAGCAAAAAATTTGGCCATCACAACGAATCTGTATATTGTAACTTTAAGAAGAAAGTTTATAGAGAAATTTCCGACAAAAATTTTCCGAAAATTGTAAAAAAATATTCCCGAAAAACTTTCCCACGTAGAAACCTCGATGATGGTCAAACCTCGTTCATTTCGGCAAATAATTAAAAATCTTTAAAAAAGCAAGAATTTGCTGCTACAGATGAGCGCAATAGGCTAGTTCGCGATCTGCTATTGGTATTAGTCTGGGAATTATTCGCGTAAATTTCAATCCCGATATTATTTTCGAAAGCTTTGGTCAAGTATTGGGTGTATAACTTAAAAATGCGGGATTTTTTAAATTTTTTATATAAATATAACATAGAGATATAAACGGGATTTTCTTTTTGGGAGTACGACTTAAAAATTCGGGATTTTGAAACATTTGTACAATATAAATTTATTCAAAATATTGGCAATTGTTAGCTATGACCTTTTCCCATCTTTCTGGCTACATATGGATTCCAAGCTAAAAGAACTGCTCATCTTTTGAGGTCAAGAACGAATCAAGCCAATATCGGATACTCTAATCCAAAGTAAAGAGTATCCCAGAGAGAGCGTTCTGCATTGATCGAAACAAATTGAAGTCGGGCGGGTGACCACTTCATCCCAACCACTTCATTCTATATATTTTTAAACAGGTATTGCAACATGTAGCTCAGGGTTGTCATGATGGAATATTACGGTTTCATGTCTAATCGCATATTCTGGGCGTTTTGCGGCCTCTGCTTGCTTCAAATGAATCAGTTGCGTTCGGTACAGGTTCCCTGTGATGGTGTGGCTAGATTTCAGCAGCTAATAATAGAGCATTACCTTTTCTCCATGGATATTTGGCTTTGGTGTCGATACGCTTCGGGTTATCGTATTGGATCTATTTTTCATCGCAAGTAATGATTCTGTGCAAAAATGATTTTCTTTTATAGCATTCAAACATCATTTCGGACATTCCAAATCGTCTTTCAAGGTCTCTCGGCTTCAAATCGTATGGTACCCAATTTCACTGCTTGGAATGAATCCTGCTGTTCGCAATCGTTTTGAAATTGCTGCTTGAATAGCTCCCAATGATTTTGGAAGCTATTGTTGAGTTTGACAAGAATCTTCATGGTGCAATGCCTCCAATTCTTGGTCTTCAAACTTTTTTCGCTGGCCTGGGCCACAAACCATCTCGCGCACGTTGAACCGACGGAACACATTCACCATAAGCTGAGCAATCGGTGTGCTTCAGCGGCACTTTTTCTTTTTAAATTAAAGAAGTAAAGCAAAACTACCGCATATGAAGATTCGTTGGTACAAAATGTTTACACTATAATGTTCAATAACTAAGTGAGAACAAATGACAGATATGTACCCCTCAAAATAACATATAAGTTATTAAAAACAAAACCGCGTTCAAAATATACGCCATCTATTGTAAATTCCGCATTTATAAGTCATACAACCATATATTTAGAAAGCCTGATCCGATCCACTTTGACTGACATGATTCGTTAACTCTTGAAAATCTTGATGCTTAAAGTCTGGCAACTTTTTGCTTGACATTTGTTAATATTTCATTTAAAAATCGTTTATGTGTAAAAGGTTGCCATAATATTTACTTTGATGTTAAATTTATTTTCTGTCAATTTTTTTTATTCCGCCAACGTTCTTGTATTCATTCGTTTGTTTTTCTTTAACATTCAAACATTTACCCTCTTCATTTGCAGTTTCTTTTCTCTATGTATTTTTAAGCAACAAAAAATTGTTTAAAAACAAACGAATTTAACCCTCCAAAAACTTCCAAATAGAACAAATAAGTCGAGCCCGACCATATAATACCCTACACCGAGTATAGTAGCATTATTTTTGTTCATATAAAACTTATTTGAGTTAAATTTTATCCCGATATTAATACTTGTTAAATATTTGTACATGTTAAAGTGATTTCCGGAAGTGGGCCTTATATGGGAATTATGACTTCGGTATGTATGAAACTTTTATCTGTTGAATTTTATTTTGATATCAAAATTTTTGAAACACTTATGCTTGTTAAAGTGATTTTCGGAAGTGGGCTTATATGGGAGCTATGACTATGAATCGAATAAACAAATTATGCATTGTGCAGGTGTGTTAGTCAAACAGCTGTTTGCGTGTCGTAGAAAAAGACCTTTGTAAATTCGTTTTAAAAGCAAAATACTATTTTTTTTACATCAAAGGTGATTGTTATTTCATGAGCTATGACTAATTATTGACCGATAGTCATACAATTAGATGACATGACCTCCAAATATATAATACTCATTTGGAGCGAAATTTATGTCGATACCTGTGTATATAACTTAATCATTTAGGTGAAATAATGCACAAATTTTAACCAATTTCAATAGGCTTAGTCCTTATAACGAACGAATAGCATATACCGATTTTTTTAAAAGTGATTCTGAATATGATCGTTATACTTTAAAGTGGGTGTTAAACTAATATGTTTGGGCGTTACAAACATTAGCACAAATGCATAATACCCTCTCCACTATGGTGGTGAAATACTAAAATAAACAAATTCTTTTGAAGCAACTGCAATATTTTTGAAATGAAATATACAATTTTTGCTGTACCAACTTCCTTAAACAAATGACCACAATTCGTTTTGCTTTTTATTTTAATTCTTTTAGTTTAAACATTCCATTTTGTTGATTTTTCTTAGGATTCCATAAACATTGTATATTTATTATTTTTTTTGCAGTTTTTTTATCGTTATCAATTCTTATTTACTTTGATTTCCCTCCCTTAATGTTGGCTAGTTAGTGGTGCGGACTGTTGTTGGCAGGAAGGTGGTGTTGTTGGCAGGCATACACTTGGCTTTTGCTTTAAACAACCTGTAGAGTTTTTTTTTTGTTGATTTTTTTCCTTGTAAATAGTTTATTGTCTTTATATTTATTTCTGTTTTTTTATTTTATCTGTTTTTTTTATCATTCGTTTAATATTTACATTTATTTTTCACTTGAGTGCATTTTCCATTTGTCGGATTATTTGTTTTCGAAATATTAGAAATAGTAGAAATCTAAATTTCAAATTGATTATTGATTTTTGAATAGAACGTTTGGTCTATTATTTGCTTTTTGTCTGATTATGGACTGTAAAGATAAAGATTGGCATATTTAGCCTTGAAGCCAAATAATACTTTAGAATGATGAGGTTAACGTTGTTGATTGGCGATTGAATGATTGAAAATAAACATAAAATTTTTAATGGTTTTTTATTTGAAAAATTAGAAGAGCTTTAAAGAGATAAGACAATTGTCTGCAGTTAGCTAAATAATGAAAGAAAACCCTCAATTTATTAGTGTTGATAAGTGTATTGAATGTCGCAGAAACTTGGTTTACCAAATAATCATTAGAGTATTGTGAACAAATTTAAATTTCTTGATATAATTTCGGTTAAAACATAGATTTTTTCACAAGAGATTCTTCCATATTTGACTTCTAAGAAGTTGTTTGGGAAGTGATACATGCGGTATTCTGCGACTGCAGAATTGTCTGTTTCTCTATAAAAGTTATTCGTACAGACAAATCTCGAGGAAGACTCTAACTCAGGCGCGGATCCAGTTCAACCACTTGTGTTAAATAAATCATAATTTTTAAATTTATTTCACATTTCTCTTTTTTTCCTTTTTTATATTAAATCTTTCGGTTTCCTTTTTTCACCCCCTTGAATTCGCGCTTGCTCTAACTGGGAGCCCTCGATACCGGGAGGACTTTCGTTTTCTCATGTCCGATGTTGATCTGCTGGCACCTGGGGCATTCGTCATTTACAAGTGCAATTTCATAGATAGAAAAATGTCATCTTTCTCCATCTCCAAGTTTACTACTCGGACATCAATATGCCCCTTGCAAAGGCACACAAATAATTTCATCGCTGAGGAGGTTGCCGTAGTAGCTGGTCTGTTGCTACAATCTAGAAATAGGCCTTCCTATCGAGCGAAACTCTTGGTTATAAACTGAACGATAACAAAGCTAGACTCTTTGCGGTTATTTATATGATTGTTGTTTTAACCGACCAGTAGGTCTCTCTCTCTCTAGCCAATGCACTATAGGTCAAATGACCACTTTTTCTGTGCTAAATTAATAACGACTACAAAATCATGTTATTCAAACCAAAACCTGTAAGAATTTCATAAGTAAGAATAAATCTATTAAAAAAATGGAATTTAACCCACTAACGACCAAAAATTAACCCTTTTGCAACCATTAATTCAAACACAATACATTGTATTCATTCATTTATTTTAATTATACTAAATCATTTTGTAAATTTAAATCAAAAAGGTCCTCTTCACTCTCTTTAATTTCACCAAGACGGCTAAGGTGAAATTCTTCCATGGATTCACTGCAACATAATAATTCAATTACTTCAGGTGGAAAATGTTGTGGAAATTAATGGATCTGAAGTATCGACAGCTCTATTAAATATGTCTAGCAGGTTATTGGTGCGGTTTTTTCTGCGGGCGTCATGCAATCTATCGACTCAGCTGCTTGTTCTCCAATAAAACCCATTGGAAGCGCAGTATTTTCTATTATTTGTTCTATTATATATTGCTGTTTCAAAGCAATATATTTCAAATTTACTGGAATTGATTTTGAACTGACAGGATCAACAGATCAGGCATCAGAGCTATTTGACGAACTTGGCTCTTTAAATGTTTGCTTAAATTGAGCTTGACCAGTGCTACTATCAAATCCATAGCTTAATATTAATTCCGAGCTTAAAAAATCCGTATTCTCCACTTCCATTACATCTAGAAAAATGTCCTTTTGCATCTCAACAATTCTTTCAGCCGTATGCATTAAAATAGATTGCAACGAAACCTTGGTCTCATTTGCTTTTATACCCGGAGGTCGGGTTTGTTTTCATGGCGTATTGCATTATACTGCTCTTTTGAAAAATTGTGTTCAAGAAGGAAAGCTAAAACCTCATCTGCAGAGAGGGGAATTGGCTTTTGGGGACCTTGATTACAAATTTTCTGAATGTTGTATGGGCTTTCCATACTTTTTTTCAGAACTGCAGCCAAATCGTCATCACCTTGTTTACGAGCTGATGTTGCTACGCGAACGAGAAGATTATCTTTCAGTGACATTTTTCCCATTTTTGAGCTAAGTTTACACAAAAGAAATGCATTGTTTGAGTTATATGTTTCTCCACTCCATCTTAAAACAAGTAAACTTCAATTTTGTCAATCACATGTTTGAAAACGGCATCAAATTTTTCCTTTTTTGTACATAATTTTCGCCATATTTCAAATAGATCGTTTTTTTATACAGAGGTTACCTAAAAAAAGAGGCATTACTCCTAAAACGCAAAAAATCGCAGTTTGAGATAAAGTGCTAATAACTCACTAATTATTATTTAATCTATTATTAAAATTTGAAAGAGGTCAAATGGGGTCAAAATTTTTTATGGCTTACGAAAAGTCAAAGTTTTGGATAAATTTTACCGCTTTGAGGTTATGGAGGAAAATGAGTTATTTTGAGGTATAGCGACATAAATATAAAGCAGCTTTAATTAAACACATTTATAATTACTTGTATCTTTATTTTCCATTTTATACCAATGAATTATTACGAACACAATTCGAGAAACACGCACTTAAAGTTGAGCAAGCACTACTGAAATTGCAAGCACATTTATAGAAAACATTATATCTATTGACTTTGACGCATAGCTGTGTAACGATGCTTGAAATTTAACTCAAACAAAAAACAGGCGTCTTTTATTTGAAGTGTTTCCAATTAAAAAACAACAAAAACAAATGTAAAACGGCACTTTGATTTTATCACTTTTGCACAGAAAAAGGTGCCGTTTGACCTAATGTGCAATGGTTAGAATCTGCCGCTGAAGATTATTTTCACGATCCTTATGTTGATGGTTATGGTGTAAGCCAGGGACCGCAAATAATAATTATTCTTAAAATTTCAAAGGAAAAAAGCCATCACAAGAAAATATAGAAGAGTCAAGCATACATGCTTTTTAAATTCTTGATTTTTATTTTTTTTGTCAGACATATTTGTCAAACTATGATTATGATAATTAATTAAGTATTTTAGAAATAGTCAGTTCTTACAGTCTACATTAACTTGTAAGATGTAGATTCGCTCAGAAAGTGAAAAGTTAAAAAAAACCCTACAAGAGCAGAGGCAGACTTATGGCCAAACAATTGGCCATAAATTCGGCGGTTTGGCTAAGAACTGTAGGCACATGGAGGTCTGGTTATACCGGCAATGCGTCTATTTTGGGAAGTGTATCTTATCTCCCTGTAAACATTGACTATTGCACTCCCTTACCCTTTATTGACAGACGCTTCTCTGGGGTGGGTGGTGGCTTCTATATTCCCCGTTTTCAGAAGGGCGTGTTTCAGGCTACAGGATCAATGTAGTGTAATTCAAGCCGAGATTTCAACGATCAAAAGGGCGGTACACTGGATGATGTACTACAGGTTATTTGGTGTGAATATCCGAATCTGTACTGACAGTAAGCCTGCTATCAAACCCCTATCTACTCGACATCCAGATTGGTATATGAATGCCGGGTATCTCTTAACGAGATGGCGAGACATTCTATCATTATTCTGGGTGCCGGGTCACTCTGGTGTACTTGAAAATGCTTTTCGAATGAACTGGCCAAAAAAGGGTCACGTCTGCAAAAGTCGGTTTACCGCTATCCTGCTGTAAATCACTCATACAGCGTGAATTATTTGAGTCCGCTCAGCTCAGATGGTCTAATCTGAAAAATTGTTCGATATCGAGGCCCACATGGCCCATTTTTGACCATCATAGGTCAATGTCCCACACGGGGCTATTACTGGGCACTGCTTGATTGGTGAACACTCCATGCAACGACTTCTGTAGAAGTTGCCATGATGAAGACGAGGAGGAATAGCTGATGAATTGGCAAGACGGAGTGCGATTATAACTGAAGATTCCTCTTTTAATAGTTCAAAGCTTTCATTGGAAATATTTAAAGCATCAGTTCAGTTCTGGCGAGCTTCTCTGCCTGCATATTACCAGAGGTTGTAACAGATAAACAACAGCTTTTCTTACACTAACTGACTAGGACAGAAGAAGAAGTATGTAAGTTGAGTGATACAAGTGCCGTCTGACTGTCGATACAAATCAAAATTTCCCCAAATATTGCTGCTAGTTATCTTCTATGAAAAACGGTATGAGAATCCTATCCTATGTTCACCATAAAATACACCAGAACCTGCACCAGTGCTTAACTTAAACAGCCAGGAATGAAATCAAATTGTGTTCAAGTTTTGCATAGTTGGTATAAGGAGTTTTCTGGTATTTAACAACAACGAGAATCAAGTTTCCGATAGTCTCGCCGAACTGATGATGCCTAGATAGTCCCTCAGGGTCTCTGAGGGACTAACTAAAGTATAATGCAGTTGTGCGAACAATGCTAGAACACTGCTGAATTCTGCCTTACAGTATAGGTTCAGTTTAATCATCCTTCCATTGTTCCAAAAAGTGTTTCAAGCTTCCAATCTATTTTTTCTTTCTCTACAACAAATAGAGTGTTGTCATACTATGTATTTAGACATCCTTGTATGATTGGAAGATGCTGCATGAGTTTCTTAGTCTAATGCTGTGGTTTTAGTATTTACACTCTAACAATCGCAATATACTTGGCTTTGCGTCACATAATCTTTTTTTGACATATCGGTAAATACTCAATACAATATTTTTTATTTAGGGACTACTAGCTATCTTTCAGTGGAATGACTATTGTATTTTCCTTGTACCTATGGATCTGAACCATTATGTAATCGGTTTTTACATTTTACTAGCTGTCTTGGTAACCGTTGTTCTGCCATAGCTCACACAAAGTTTGAAGACTCCCACTATAATAGTACTCGTGGTTATTGCAATGCGGAGAGTAGGAAGTAAGTCTACAAAGTAATACATTCTCAGATCTTTTGCACTATAATTTAACCTAAAGTTTTTGCCCTAGTTCATAAAAATTGTCTGAGTATCCGTCTTCAAAAACGTAATAGCATGAGCCGCATGAATTCTTAAACAGTTCAATGCAATTGTCTTACTTAAATCTTGTCAAAGTTTAAAAACAATTTCTTTCTCAAATAAATTTACAACATGAAAATCAAAACCAAATCTCCAAAAAAAAAAAAATCAAAAATAAATTTTCGTATTTTTATTACTCAACCGCAATATCACACCGGAAAAACGGCAGACTCGTGAGAAATTTTGTGCTCAAATCTTGTTACTTTGAATTCCCTAAACAACGAAGAAATTGATTAAGTATCGATTACAAGAAAAATCTATTTTTTTATTTTTTATTCTACTTCTCTTTCTTACAAAACTGTTATACAAAATATGTCTTGACTTCGGCAGCATCATATTTTGGTGTGAATTGTCCATAATCGATAAGGGTGTCGATGACGACAATGGTGCACAATGTCGACGGCATCAGCAATGAGGAAAACATTACAATGTTATTTAGTAAAGCTGATGATGATGAAAATGATGCTGATGAGTTGATTGGGCTTTTGATGTTGGCTTCTTGTTGTTTTGTTCTTCTTTCTTTTTATAAAAAAGCTACTTGTAATTTGATATTTTTTTTTTGGCTGTATTCCCCGTACTGTACTTAACACCTCTAAGGAAGGAAGACTAAATAATAGAAAAAAAGGCCACATGATGCTGCTTATTACAATGAAGTGAACAAAAAATGTTTTAAAACAGTTGCATGTTTTTTGGTTTATTATGAGAAGGGGGTGTTGGTAATCAATGGATTTGTGGTTGAATGAAAAGTTAAAAGATTTATTAGAGAGATTATTTATTTTTAGAATTGTACTTATTATAAATATGCTGTAGTTTTTTTTTTTGGCTTGTAGAAATATTAAAAATATCTCTCATTTTCTTGCAATGAACAAACTTAAGTTTCCCCTTTCTTTGCTGGCAGTGACTCTTGTTATTTGACAAATCACAGTTGTTAAATTGCATGAAATTGTTGACACTCCAGAAAATGTGCAATTTTTCATAATGTTGTGTAGCAAGTACGCTATAGTAAGTCATTAAGGTACGGATGTGGGCCTATATCAAATTGAAAAAATCTTTTTTCTTTAAGGGAAAGAGAACAGCTGTTAAACTTGTGATTTATTAAATAAGATTTTTTTCATGTTTTGTTTTTCCCTTTCGGAATATTTCTTTTTAGAAATTCTCAATAAATATTTATATTTTAATCCAAACTATAAATTAAGTTTTTATTGTCTTTATCTTACAAGGTCGAATGTTTCCATTCTTTTAATTATAGAAGCTCAAATAGGAATTTGGATGATCTAAGTAGTAGTATTACTGTATAGTTGATACTGGAGTGTTTGATCTGCTCACATATTGTAGGCACATTAAGATTCCTATGGATATTACAATTTTGAATGTACGATAAGAGTCTTGACTGCTTTCTTTGATTTTCGATATTGGAGCTGGGTGGTATTTAGAGAACTTTGTAGTCTAAGTCTAGTGCTGAACATGTGCCAATAAGTCACTGTATTTGAGCTTAAGATAAAATATGGAGGGCACGTGTTTGACGGCGATCGAAATGAATTCCAAGGTACCTTACATAGCTCTGTTCGCGAATTTTAAAATTGTTTATCTGTATGGAAGGACATTTATCCTTTTTTAGAGTGAATATGCACGAATTATTTAACATTTGTTGAGCCATTTCTCCAAAGTGCGACAGGAGTAACATTTTTGGAAACTGGAAGGCGTACAAGCTACCTAGGGTGAAATCATGTATGGATGCCGTCAATCTGGAAAATACCAAAAATTTCCCAGGGTTTAAAGATGAACTAAAAGAGTGGGCGATAAAGGAACAAATCAACTACTAGCTGAACTCAGCAGTCGGCAGGACGTCCAATACCTTTCGGGGAAACTCAATTCTAAAGAGAACAAAGACATAATTATTGGCACTGTTTCCTTATTCTTCTTTACAGTAATAAAAGGAATTTAAGCGATATAAGCTCACTATACTCAGTAAGCACATCACATAATCTGAACTATTTCAGAATTTCTTCCGTTTGATTTCAGTTGTGGTTTTTCCATAGGATGCAGGTTGACGAACTGATAGTTGTACTCTATAAATATTTTATAGTTTATGCGGTGCCCAAGATCTTTCTTGAACTCCTTGAATGTTTTGAGTTCTCAAAGTTGTCGGTTTTTCAAGAAGAATAGTGACTACGTAACCAGATAATCGTTAAATATCCTTGAATTCAATGACATTGACATATTTTAGGACGTTTCTTAGTCATTGGAACTGGGCTCATATAATTATTCATTAACTGATTTATGCTCTTATGATTGCCACAATCTCAGCCTGAAAAAACGAGATCTGACAGACGTACTACTAAAGGGTGTTTTTTATAGGGGTGGATAACTTTAAATTGAAATAAAACCAAGAAAAACTTTATTAATATCCATACAATTGGCTTTATTACTTAGATCATTTTATGGCATTAATGTTTAAATATGTTCAAGCCTTCATTTGAAAATTTGGTTCAGATGGATCTCACTTTTGGTTAAATGTCAGTAAACAGAATTGTCAGTAAATAGAATTTGGAGCGATGAAAATCCTCAAGGGATTGTCGAAACACCATTACATCCAGAAAAACTCACTGTTTGGTGCTCTTCATTGGTCCATTGGTCCATATAGAGAATTGCTTACTAATTTTTCGTGACTCAATTGGAAGTTATACTATTGCAGAAATGTGGTTTCAGAAAGGAAGGAACCATATGTCACAAAGCGCGTGATACAATCAATTTGATGAGAGAAACATTTGGCGAACGAATAATTTCAAGAAATGGACCTGTTAACAGGCTACCTCGTTCACGCAATTTGACGCCATTACATTATTTTCGCTGGGGATATATAAAGTCCCAGGTCTATGCAGATAAACCAGAAACTATTGAGCACTTGGAAGCGAATATTCGCCGCATTATCCAATTCATAAAGCCAATTGGATGGATATTAAAAACGTTTTTCTCTGTTTTATTTCAATTTAAAGTTCTCATGGATTGCATCATAAAAACCCAGCCGCGTAGCATTGCCATCGATACTGGAATATTAATTATGTCAGTTGCTTTATCCCAATTTTACCTTTCAGGAATTCTGCAATCCCTTCACTCGAATTCGTTGTGAAGTTGTGATTCAGTATTTGTTATTGTTTGGTTCTACAGTCGTTGAATATTCATTCATTCATTACAATTAGTCAAGAGGCAGCCAAAACTGTTTCATATTTCCCCTGAATTTCGATAGGGAGTATTGATATACTGTTTCACTAAATTTAGTAATATTCTTTGACGAGTTTTTATGTTACACTTCTCTGAAGATGATCACTAGATTATCAGAATTGACCTTAGAACGCTTGTGTACAACCAACAGTTTGAACTTATTCCTCATTTGGACCAAAAGCTTTTCAACAAAACATTCATAGTCGATGTTCATTCCCTACTCTGCTTTCGATATAGTATATCCAGAACATATATTCAGAATTTACTACATTGCTTACAAAATTCTTGACTAATTCCAATTAATAAATATCTCATCAATATCGCGACATCGTCCGTAATTAAATCTCCTTAAGAGACTAATTTCTAGACCGAAACTAGTCTCTTAAACTGGTCATAAGAAACAGAGGAATAAATTGTGGAGTGGTCAGACCAATATAAGGGACAAAAAATGTGAGATCCACCACAGTTTCTTAAGGAGATTAAGTTATATGCGGACGATGTTGCGATATTGATGAGAGCTTTGTATGACAAAACGTTTTAAGAAGCTGCGCTATTAAATACGCCAAACTATAAGATTCTGATGCCAGAATCGACATTGCCATAGACATACGTAGCAACTCTCATATGAGACTTTATGCCATATATGTATAAACCATTTTTAATGTCTAGGTAGAGTATCAAAATGTTATAGATGTCCTCTTAACAATTATTAAAATTTGTTTCATAAGTTATATGTAGAGAACAAGCTCCCTTCATCACCAAGTACCACAAAAAATGTTCCAAACAATAAATCCAATATAATTTTAAAAAGAAAAAATATATATATATACATATAAGTGGCGTTTTGCATGGTTCAACACAACTGACAGCTGTTTATGTCATTAACTCCTTTCGGGAGAGAAAAAAGAAACGAAATTATGGAAATGAAGAGAAAAATCACTTGTGCCAAGTGACATGAAAAAATCTTGTATGCATCATAATTTGGTGCTGTGGAAGTGTTAAATACACATATTCACCTAAACCAAACACATAGAAATATACCAATTGACCAAAGCTTTGGTAAATCATAATGTTCTGAAATGTTGTTTTTGAAATGATAAAATTCTCCAGAGCTCTTCTTAGATCATTTTGTGATAGAAAAATCTTCTTTCCTATTCTGTTTGGTCACACGGGTTATGGTGTTTTGGGTACATTTCAAAATAAATACGAGAACATGTAAACGAACACACGCATCCACTGAAATGTACACATACTCATCGCAAGTACTTTACGGAGTAATAAGCAGTCCTCATTCAACCAAATGATAAAATAGGCCTCATTTTTCCTCTGCTGATTATGATGGCTGGCATACACTTCCTTTTTTTCGGTTGTTTACGACATTCTTTTTTTTTCGTTCGCATTCTTTTTTCCCAACCAAATGTTTTTTTTCTTTCTTAAGAAGTTTATTTGGAGCAGGGAGCTGAGTGGCTGAATGTTTGTTTGTATGAATGTATGTAAAATGTGGCAACATGTTTCTGTCATGTGTTAATATTTGACATTATGAATGTCAAGTAATTTGTTATTTTAAATTATGTTGTTGCACACTGTATGATTTACAATTATTTTTAGAAGCAATTATGGATTTTTTGGTCTGTTTCTTTCTTTATTTTTTTTTTTTTTTTTGGAAATTTATGTACAAGAACATGAGGTATTTATAAAATAATTTTTAGTATTTTTTTTAGGGATAAAGAGGAGTAGTATGTTAATATATTTTTAATGTTTCTTTAATGTGGGAAATAAGTATTATGGTAATATTTGCAGTATAAGGAAAGGCGCCTAATATAAATTAGCTTAGTGGTATTCAAATCGGCATACGGAAATAGCAGTGGGTCTAGAACCGAAATTGGAGCTACCCATGATACAAAAAATTAGAAATTGCAAATCTACAAAACTTCGCAACAATGGTGCTATATATATTGTTCAATGCAATACTGTTATCCACGTCTATCCCAAACATTTTAGAATTTATCAAGTAATAATGATACCGAGAATTGACCCTACCATTCTCTTATATACCTACTTGCCTATATTTTTGT